>OU343058.1:2500-2402500 GCA_910593695.2 Ocypus olens
CTAACCTAACCTAACCTAACCTAACCTAACCTAACCTAACCTAACCTAACCTAACCTAACCTAACCTAACCTAACCTAACCTAACCTAACCTAACCTAACCTAACCTAACCTAACCTAACCTAACCTAACCTAACCTAACCTAACCTAACCTAACCTAACCTAACCTAACCTAACCTAACCTAACCTAACCTAACCTAACCTAACCTAACCTAACCTAACCTAACCTAACCTAACCTAACCTAACCTAACCTAACCTAACCTAACCTAACCTAACCTAACCTAACCTAACCTAACCTAACCTAACCTAACCTAACCTAACCTAACCTAACCTAACCTAACCTAACCTAACCTAACCTAACCTAACCTAACCTAACCTAACCTAACCTAACCTAACCTAACCTAACCTAACCTAACCTAACCTAACCTAACCTAACCTAACCTAACCTAACCTAACCTAACCTAACCTAACCTAACCTAACCTAACCTAACCTAACCTAACCTAACCTAACCTAACCTAACCTAACCTAACCTAACCTAACCTAACCTAACCTAACCTAACCTAACCTAACCTAACCTAACCTAACCTAACCTAACCTAACCTAACCTAACCTAACCTAACCTAACCTAACCTAACCTAACCTAACCTAACCTAACCTAACCTAACCTAACCTAACCTAACCTAACCTAACCTAACCTAACCTAACCTAACCTAACCTAACCTAACCTAACCTAACCTAACCTAACCTAACCTAACCTAACCTAACCTAACCTAACCTAACCTAACCTAACCTAACCTAACCTAACCTAACCTAACCTAACCTAACCTAACCTAACCTAACCTAACCTAACCTAACCTAACCTAACCTAACCTAACCTAACCTAACCTAACCTAACCTAACCTAACCTAACCTAACCTAACCTAACCTAACCTAACCTAACCTAACCTAACCTAACCTAACCTAACCTAACCTAACCTAACCTAACCTAACCTAACCTAACCTAACCTAACCTAACCTAACCTAACCTAACCTAACCTAACCTAACCTAACCTAACCTAACCTAACCTAACCTAACCTAACCTAACCTAACCTAACCTAACCTAACCTAACCTAACCTAACCTAACCTAACCTAACCTAACCTAACCTAACCTAACCTAACCTAACCTAACCTAACCTAACCTAACCTAACCTAACCTAACCTAACCTAACCTAACCTAACCTAACCTAACCTAACCTAACCTAACCTAACCTAACCTAACCTAACCTAACCTAACCTAACCTAACCTAACCTAACCTAACCTAACCTAACCTAACCTAACCTAACCTAACCTAACCTAACCTAACCTAACCTAACCTAACCTAACCTAACCTAACCTAACCTAACCTAACCTAACCTAACCTAACCTAACCTAACCTAACCTAACCTAACCTAACCTAACCTAACCTAACCTAACCTAACCTAACCTAACCTAACCTAACCTAACCTAACCTAACCTAACCTAACCTAACCTAACCTAACCTAACCTAACCTAACCTAACCTAACCTAACCTAACCTAACCTAACCTAACCTAACCTAACCTAACCTAACCTAACCTAACCTAACCTAACCTAACCTAACCTAACCTAACCTAACCTAACCTAACCTAACCTAACCTAACCTAACCTAACCTAACCTAACCTAACCTAACCTAACCTAACCTAACCTAACCTAACCTAACCTAACCTAACCTAACCTAACCTAACCTAACCTAACCTAACCTAACCTAACCTAACCTAACCTAACCTAACCTAACCTAACCTAACCTAACCTAACCTAACCTAACCTAACCTAACCTAACCTAACCTAACCTAACCTAACCTAACCTAACCTAACCTAACCTAACCTAACCTAACCTAACCTAACCTAACCTAACCTAACCTAACCTAACCTAACCTAACCTAACCTAACCTAACCTAACCTAACCTAACCTAACCTAACCTAACCTAACCTAACCTAACCTAACCTAACCTAACCTAACCTAACCTAACCTAACCTAACCTAACCTAACCTAACCTAACCTAACCTAACCTAACCTAACCTAACCTAACCTAACCTAACCTAACCTAACCTAACCTAACCTAACCTAACCTAACCTAACCTAACCTAACCTAACCTAACCTAACCTAACCTAACCTAACCTAACCTAACCTAACCTAACCTAACCTAACCTAACCTAACCTAACCTAACCTAACCTAACCTAACCTAACCTAACCTAACCTAACCTAACCTAACCTAACCTAACCTAACCTAACCTAACCTAACCTAACCTAACCTAACCTAACCTAACCTAACCTAACCTAACCTAACCTAACCTAACCTAACCTAACCTAACCTAACCTAACCTAACCTAACCTAACCTAACCTAACCTAACCTAACCTAACCTAACCTAACCTAACCTAACCTAACCTAACCTAACCTAACCTAACCTAACCTAACCTAACCTAACCTAACCTAACCTAACCTAACCTAACCTAACCTAACCTAACCTAACCTAACCTAACCTAACCTAACCTAACCTAACCTAACCTAACCTAACCTAACCTAACCTAACCTAACCTAACCTAACCAACCTAACCTAACCTAACCTAACCTAACCTAACCTAACCTAACCTAACCTAACCTAACCTAACCTAACCTAACCTAACCTAACCTAACCTAACCTAACCTAACCTAACCTAACCTAACCTAACCTAACCTAACCTAACCTAACCTAACCTAACCTAACCTAACCTAACCTAACCTAACCTAACCTAACCTAACCTAACCTAACCTAACCTAACCTAACCTAACCTAACCTAACCTAACCTAACCTAACCTAACCTAACCTAACCTAACCTAACCTAACCTAACCTAACCTAACCTAACCTAACCTAACCTAACCTAACCTAACCTAACCTAACCTAACCTAACCTAACCTAACCTAACCTAACCTAACCTAACCTAACCTAACCTAACCTAACCTAACCTAACCTAACCTAACCTAACCTAACCTAACCTAACCTAACCTAACCTAACCTAACCTAACCTAACCTAACCTAACCTAACCTAACCTAACCTAACCTAACCTAACCTAACCTAACCTAACCTAACCTAACCTAACCTAACCTAACCTAACCTAACCTAACCTAACCTAACCTAACCTAACCTAACCTAACCTAACCTAACCTAACCTAACCTAACCTAACCTAACCTAACCTAACCTAACCTAACCTAACCTAACCTAACCTAACCTAACCTAACCTAACCTAACCTAACCTAACCTAACCTAACCTAACCTAACCTAACCTAACCTAACCTAACCTAACCTAACCTAACCTAACCTAACCTAACCTAACCTAACCTAACCTAACCTAACCTAACCTAACCTAACCTAACCTAACCTAACCTAACCTAACCTAACCTAACCTAACCTAACCTAACCTAACCTAACCTAACCTAACCTAACCTAACCTAACCTAACCTAACCTAACCTAACCTAACCTAACCTAACCTAACCTAACCTAACCTAACCTAACCTAACCTAACCTAACCTAACCTAACCTAACCTAACCTAACCTAACCTAACCTAACCTAACCTAACCTAACCTAACCTAACCTAACCTAACCTAACCTAACCTAACCTAACCTAACCTAACCTAACCTAACCTAACCTAACCTAACCTAACCTAACCTAACCTAACCTAACCTAACCTAACCTAACCTAACCTAACCTAACCTAACCTAACCTAACCTAACCTAACCTAACCTAACCTAACCTAACCTAACCTAACCTAACCTAACCTAACCTAACCTAACCTAACCTAACCTAACCTAACCTAACCTAACCTAACCTAACCTAACCTAACCTAACCTAACCTAACCTAACCTAACCTAACCTAACCTAACCTAACCTAACCTAACCTAACCTAACCTAACCTAACCTAACCTAACCTAACCTAACCTAACCTAACCTAACCTAACCTAACCTAACCTAACCTAACCTAACCTAACCTAACCTAACCTAACCTAACCTAACCTAACCTAACCTAACCTAACCTAACCTAACCTAACCTAACCTAACCTAACCTAACCTAACCTAACCTAACCTAACCTAACCTAACCTAACCTAACCTAACCTAACCTAACCTAACCTAACCTAACCTAACCTAACCTAACCTAACCTAACCTAACCTAACCTAACCTAACCTAACCTAACCTAACCTAACTAACCTAACCTAACCTAACCTAACCTAACCTAACCTAACCTAACCTAACCTAACCTAACCTAACCTAACCTAACCTAACCTAACCTAACCTAACCTAACCTAACCTAACCTAACCTAACCTAACCTAACCTAACCTAACCTAACCTAACCTAACCTAACCTAACCTAACCTAACCTAACCTAACCTAACCTAACCTAACCTAACCTAACCTAACCTAACCTAACCTAACCTAACCTAACCTAACCTAACCTAACCTAACCTAACCTAACCTAACCTAACCTAACCTAACCTAACCTAACCTAACCTAACCTAACCTAACCTAACCTAACCTAACCTAACCTAACTAACCTAACCTAACCTAACCTAACCTAACCTAACCTAACCTAACCTAACCTAACCTAACCTAACCTAACCTAACCTAACCTAACCTAACCTAACCTAACCTAACCTAACCTAACCTAACCTAACCTAACCTAACCTAACCTAACCTAACCTAACCTAACCTAACCTAACCTAACCTAACCTAACCTAACCTAACCTAACCTAACCTAACCTAACCTAACCTAACCTAACCTAACCTAACCTAACCTAACCTAACCTAACCTAACCTAACCTAACCTAACCTAACCTAACCTAACCTAACCTAACCTAACCTAACCTAACCTAACCTAACCTAACCTAACCTAACCTAACCTAACCTAACCTAACCTAACCTAACCTAACCTAACCTAACCTAACCTAACCTAACCTAACCTAACCTAACCTAACCTAACCTAACCTAACCTAACCTAACCTAACCTAACCTAACCTAACCTAACCTAACCTAACCTAACCTAACCTAACCTAACCTAACCTAACCTAACCTAACCTAACCTAACCTAACCTAACCTAACCTAACCTAACCTAACCTAACCTAACCTAACCTAACCTAACCTAACCTAACCTAACCTAACCTAACCTAACCTAACCTAACCTAACCTAACCTAACCTAACCTAACCTAACCTAACCTAACCTAACCTAACCTAACCTAACCTAACCTAACCTAACCTAACCTAACCTAACCTAACCTAACCTAACCTAACCTAACCTAACCTAACCTAACCTAACCTAACCTAACCTAACCTAACCTAACCTAACCTAACCTAACCTAACCTAACCTAACCTAACCTAACCTAACCTAACCTAACCTAACCTAACCTAACCTAACCTAACCTAACCTAACCTAACCTAACCTAACCTAACCTAACCTAACCTAACCTAACCTAACCTAACCTAACCTAACCTAACCTAACCTAACCTAACCTAACCTAACCTAACCTAACCTAACCTAACCTAACCTAACCTAACCTAACCTAACCTAACCTAACCTAACCTAACCTAACCTAACCTAACCTAACCTAACCTAACCTAACCTAACCTAACCTAACCTAACCTAACCTAACCTAACCTAACCTAACCTAACCTAACCTAACCTAACCTAACCTAACCTAACCTAACCTAACCTAACCTAACCTAACCTAACCTAACCTAACCTAACCTAACCTAACCTAACCTAACCTAACCTAACCTAACCTAACCTAACCTAACCTAACCTAACCTAACCTAACCTAACCTAACCTAACCTAACCTAACCTAACCTAACCTAACCTAACCTAACCTAACCTAACCTAACCTAACCTAACCTAACCTAACCTAACCTAACCTAACCTAACCTAACCTAACCTAACCTAACCTAACCTAACCTAACCTAACCTAACCTAACCTAACCTAACCTAACCTAACCTAACCTAACCTAACCTAACCTAACCTAACCTAACCTAACCTAACCTAACCTAACCTAACCTAACCTAACCTAACCTAACCTAACCTAACCTAACCTAACCTAACCTAACCTAACCTAACCTAACCTAACCTAACCTAACCTAACCTAACCTAACCTAACCTAACCTAACCTAACCTAACCTAACCTAACCTAACCTAACCTAACCTAACCTAACCTAACCTAACCTAACCTAACCTAACCTAACCTAACCTAACCTAACCTAACCTAACCTAACCTAACCTAACCTAACCTAACCTAACCTAACCTAACCTAACCTAACCTAACCTAACCTAACCTAACCTAACCTAACCTAACCTAACCTAACCTAACCTAACCTAACCGAACCTAACCTGACCTAACCTAACCTAACCTGACCTAACCTGACCTCACCTGACCTCACCTGACCTCACCTGACCTCACCTGACCTCACCTGACCTCACCTGACCTCACCTGACCTCACCTGACCTCACCTGACCTCACCTGACCTCACCTGACCTCACCTGACCTCACCTGACCTCACCTGACCTCACCTGACCTCACCTGACCTCACCTGACCTCACCTGACCTCACCTGACCTCACCTGACCTCACCTTACCTCACCTTACCTCACCTGACTTATCCTGACCTCACGTGACCTCACCTGAACTCACCTGACCTCACCTGACTTAACCTGACCTCACCTGACCTCACCTGAACTCACCTGACCTCACCTGACCTCACCTGACCTCACCTGACCTCACCTGACCTCACCTGACCTCACCTGACCTCACCTGACCTCACCTGACTTCACCTGACCTCACCTGACCTCACCTGACCTCACCTTACCTCACCTTACCTCACCTTACCTCACCTTACCTCACCTTACCTCACCTGACCTCACCTGACTTAACCTGACCTCACCGAACCTCACCTAAACTCACCTGACCTCCCCTGACCTCACCTGACCTCACTTAACCTCACCTGACCTCACCTCACCCGACCTCGCCCGACCTCAACTCACATGACCTCACCCGACCTCACCCGACCTCACCCGACCTCACCCGACCTCACCCGACCTCACCCGACCTCACCCGACCTCACCCGACCTCACCCGACCTCACCCGACCTCACCCGACATGACCTGACCTGACCTAACAAAAAACCCCCGGACAGTTTTGTAAATCTCAGTTTTGAAAATCTCAGTTTTGTAAATCTCAGTTTTGTAAATCTCAGTTTTGTAAATCTCAGTTTTGTAAATCTCGGTTTTGTAAATCTCAGTTTTGTAAATCTCAGTTCTGTAAATCTCAGTTTTGTAAATCTCAGTTTTGTAAATCTAAGTTTTGAAAATCTCAGTTTTGAAAATCTCAGTTTTGTAAATCTCAGTTTTGTAAATCTCAGTTCTGTAAATCTCAGTTTTGTAAATCTCAGTTTTGTAAATCTAAGTTTTGAAAATCTCAGTTTTGAAAATCTCAGTTTTGTAAATCTCAGTTTTGTAAATCTCAGTTTTGTAAATCTCAGTTTTGTAAATCTCAGTTTTGTAAATCTCAGTTTTGTGAATCTCAGTTTTGTAAATCTCAGTTTTGTAAATCTCAGTTTTGAAAATCTCAGTTTTGTAAATCTCAGTTTTGTAAATCTCAGTTTTGAAAATCTCAGTTTTGTAAATCTCAGTTTTGTAAATCTCAGTTTTGTAAATCTCAGTTTTGAAAATCTCAGTTTTGTAAATCTCAGTTTTGTAAATCTCAGTTTTGAAAATCTCTGTTTTGTAAATCTCAGTTTTGAAAATCTCAGTTTTGAAAATCTCAGTTTTGTAAATCTCAGTTTTGTAAATCTCAGTTTTGAAAATCTCAGTTTTGAAAATCTCAGTTTTGTAAATCTCAGTTTTGTAAATCTCAGTTTTGTAAATCTCAATTTTGTGAATCTCAGTTTGATTCGAGCGGTTTTGATTCGAGTGGTTTTGCAGCGAGCGGTTTTGATTCGAGCAGTTTTGTAAATCTCAGTTTTGTAAATCTCAGTTTTGAAAATCTCAGTTTTGTAAATCTCAGTTTTGAAAATCTCAGTTTTGTAAATCTCAGTTTTGTAAATCTCAGTTTTGAAAATCTCAGTTTTGTAGATCTTGGTTTTGAAAATCTCAGTTTTGTAAATCTCAGTTTTGTAAATCTCAGTTTTGTAAATCTCAGTTTTGTAAATTTCAGTTTTGAAAATCTCAGTTTTGCAAATCTCAGTTTTGAAAATCTCGGTTTTGTAAATCTCAGTTTTGTAAATCTCGGTTTCGATAATCTCAGTTTTGTAAATCTCAGTATTGTAAATCTCAGTTTTGAAAATCTCAGTTTCGTAAATCTCAATTTTGTAAATCTCAGTTTTGTAAATCTCAGTTTTGTAAATTTCAGTTTTAAAAATCTAAGTTTTGCAAATCTCAGTTTTGAAAATCTCAGTTTTGAAAATCTCAGTTTTGTAAATCTCAGTTTTGTAAATCTCAGTTTTGAAAATCTCAGTTTTGAAAATCTCAGTTTTGTAAATCTCAGTTTTGTAAATCTCAGTTTTGTAAATCTCAATTTTGTGAATCTCAGTTTGATTCGAGCGGTTTTGATTCGAGTGGTTTTGCAGCGAGCGGTTTTGATTCGAGCAGTTTTGTAAATCTCAGTTTTGTAAATCTCAGTTTTGAAAATCTCAGTTTTGTAAATCTCAGTTTTGAAAATCTCAGTTTTGTAAATCTCAGTTTTGTAAATCTCAGTTTTGAAAATTTTAGTTTTGTAGATCTTGGTTTTGAAAATCTCAGTTTTGTAAATCTCAGTTTTGTAAATCTCAGTTTTGTAAATCTCAGTTTTGTAAATTTCAGTTTTGTAAATCTCAGTTTTGCAAATCTCAGTTTTGAAAATCTCGGTTTTGTAAATCTCAGTTTTGTAAATCTCGGTTTCGATAATCTCAGTTTTGTAAATCTCAGTGTTGTAAATCTCAGTTTTGAAAATCTCAGTTTCGTAAATCTCAATTTTGTAAATCTCAGTTTTGTAAATCTCAGTTTTGTAAATTTCAGTTTTGAAAATCTAAGTTTTGCAAATCTCAGTTTTGTAAATCTCAGTTCTGTAAATCTCAGTTTTGTAAATCTCAGTTTTGTAAATCTAAGTTTTGAAAATCTCAATTTTGTAAATCTCAGTTTTGTAAATCTCAGTTTTGAAAATCTCAGTTTTGTAAATCTCAGTTTTGTAAATCTCAGTTTTGAAAATCTCAGTTTTGTAAATCTCAGTTTTGAAAATCTCAGTTTTGTAAATCTCAGTTTTGTAAATCTCGGTTTCGATAATCTCAGTTTTGTAAATCTCAGTTTTGACAATCTCAGTTTTGAAAATCTCAGTTTTGAAAATCTCAGTTTTGAAAATCTCAGTTTTGTGAATCTCAGTTTTGTAAATCTCAGCTTTGAAAATCTCAGTTTTGAAAATTTCAGCTTTGTAAATCTCAGTTTTGTAAATCTCAGTTTTGAAAATCTCAGTTTTGTAAATCTCAGTTTTGTAAATCTCAGTTTTGTAAATCTCAGTTTTGAAAATCTCGGTTTTGTAAATCTCAGTTTTGTAAATCTCAGTTTTGAAAATCTCAGTTTTGTAAATCTCAGTTTTGTAAATCTCAGTTTTGTAAATCTCAGTTTTGTAAATCTAAATTTTTTAAATCTCAGTTTTTTAAATCTCAGTTTTTTAAATCTCAGTTTTGTCAATCTCAGTTTTGTAAATCTCAGTTTTGTAAATCTCAGTTTTGTAAATCTCAGTTGTATAAATCTCAGTTTTGAAAATCTCAGTTTTGAAAATCTCAGTTTTGAAAATCTCAGTTTTGTAAATCTCAGTTTTGAAAATCTCAGATTTGTAAATCTTAGTTTTGTAAATCTCAGTTTTGTAAATCTCAGTTTTGAAAATCTCAGTTTTGAAAATCTCAGTTTTGTAAATCTCAGTTTTGAAAATCTCAGTTTTGTAAATCTCAGTTTTGTAAATCTCAGTTTTGTAAATCTCAGTTTTGTAAATTTCAGTTTTGTAAATCTCAGTTTTGTAAATCTAAGTTTTGAAAATCTCAGTTTTGAAAATCTCAGTTTTGTAAATCTCAGTTTTGTAAATCTCAGTTTTGTAAATCTCAGTTTTGTAAATCTCAGTTTTGTAAATCTCAGTTTTGTGAATCTCAGTTTTGTAAATCTCAGTTTTGTAAATCTCAGTTTTGAAAATCTCAGTTTTGTAAATCTCAGTTTTGTAAATCTCAGTTTTGAAAATCTCAGTTTTGTAAATCTCAGTTTTGAAAATCTCAGTTTTGAAAATCTCAGTTTTGAAAATCTCAGTTTTGTAAATCTCAGTTTTGTAAATCTCAGTTTTGTAAATCTCAATTTTGTGAATCTCAGTTTGATTCGAGCGGTTTTGATTCGAGTGGTTTTGCAGCGAGCGGTTTTGATTCGAGCAGTTTTGTAAATCTCAGTTTTGTAAATCTCAGTTTTGAAAATCTCAGTTTTGTAAATCTCAGTTTTGTAAATCTCAGTTTTGAAAATCTCAGTTTTGTAGATCTTGGTTTTGAAAATCTCAGTTTTGTAAATCTCAGTTTTGTAAATCTCAGTTTTGTAAATCTCAGTTTTGTAAATTTCAGTTTTGAAAATCTCAGTTTTGCAAATCTCAGT
The DNA here is from genome assembly GCA_910593695.2 of Ocypus olens. Lineage (NCBI taxonomy): Eukaryota > Metazoa > Arthropoda > Insecta > Coleoptera > Staphylinidae > Ocypus > Ocypus olens. The sequence goes on from OU343058.1 coordinate 13,188, forward strand.
TTTGAAAATCTCGGTTTTGTAAATCTCAGTTTTGTAAATCTCGGTTTCGATAATCTCAGTTTTGTAAATCTCAGTATTGTAAATCTCTGTTTTGAAAATCTCAGTTTCGTAAATCTCAATTTTGTAAATCTCAGTTTTGTAAATCTCAGTTTTGTAAATTTCAGTTTTGTAAATCTCAGTTTTGTAAATCTAAGTTTTAAAAATCTCAGTTTTGAAAATCTCAGTTTTGTAAATCTCAGTTTTGTAAATCTCAGTTTTGTAAATCTCAGTTTTGTAAATCTCAGTTTTGTAAATCTCAGTTTTGTGAATCTCAGTTTTGTAAATCTCAGTTTTGTAAATCTCAGTTTTGAAAATCTCAGTTTTGTAAATCTCAGTTTTGTAAATCTCAGTTTTGAAAATCTCAGTTTTGTAAATCTCAGTTTTGTAAATCTCAGTTTTGTAAATCTCAGTTTTGAAAATCTCAGTTTTGTAAATCTGTTTTGTAAATCTCAGTTTTGAAAATCTCAGTTTTGTAAATCTCAGTTTTGTAAATCTCAGTTTTGAAAATCTCTGTTTTGTAAATCTCAGTTTTGAAAATCTCAGTTTTGAAAATCTCAGTTTTGAAAATCTCAGTTTTGTAAATCTCAGTTTTGTAAATCTCAGTTTTGTAAATCTCAATTTTGTGAATCTCAGTTTGATTCGAGCGGTTTTGATTCGAGTGGTTTTGCAGCGAGCGGTTTTGATTCGAGCAGTTTTGTAAATCTCAGTTTTGAAAATCTCAGTTTTGTAAATCTCAGTTTTGAAAATCTCAGTTTTGTAAATCTCAGTTTTGTAAATCTCAGTTTTGAAAATCTCAGTTTTGTAGATCTTGGTTTTGAAAATCTCAGTTTTGTAAATCTCAGTTTTGTAAATCTCAGTTTTGTAAATCTCAGTTTTGTAAATTTCAGTTTTGAAAATCTCAGTTTTGCAAATCTCAGTTTTGAAAATCTCGGTTTTGTAAATCTCAGTTTTGTAAATCTCGGTTTCGATAATCTCAGTTTTGTAAATCTCAGTATTGTAAATCTCTGTTTTGAAAATCTCAGTTTCGTAAATCTCAATTTTGTAAATCTCAGTTTTGTAAATCTCAGTTTTGTAAATCTCAGTTTTTAAATCTCAGTTTTGAAAATCTCAGTTTTGTGAATCTCAGTTTTGTAAATGTCAGTTTTGAAAATCTCGGTTTTGTAAATCTCAGTTTTGACAATCTCAGTTTTGTAAATCTCAGTTTTGAAAATCTCAGTTTTGAAAATCTCAGTTTTGTGAATCTCAGTTTTGTAAATCTCAGCTTTGAAAATCTCAGTTTTGAAAATTTCAGCTTTGTAAATCTCAGTTTTGTAAATCTCAGTTTTGAAAATCTCAGTTTTGTAAATCTCAGTTTTGTAAATCTCAGTTTTGTAAATCTCAGTTTTGAAAATCTCGGTTTTGTAAATCTCAGTTTTGTAAATCTCAGTTTTGAAAATCTCAGTTTTGTAAATCTCAGTTTTGTAAATCTCAGTTTTGTAAATCTCAGTTTTGTAAATCTAAATTTTTTAAATCTCAGTTTTTTAAATCTCAGTTTTTTAAATCTCAGTTTTGTCAATCTCAGTTTTGTAAATCTCAGTTTTGTAAATCTCAGTTTTGTAAATCTCAGTTGTATAAATCTCAGTTTTGAAAACCTCAGTTTTGAAAATCTCAGTTTTGAAAATCTCAGTTTTGTAAATCTCAGTTTTGAAAATCTCAGATTTGTAAATCTTAGTTTTGTAAATCTCAGTTTTGTAAATCTCAGTTTTGAAAATCTCAGTTTTGAAAATCTCAGTTTTGTAAATTTTAGTTTTGAAAATCTCAGTTTTGTAAATCTCAGTTTTGTAAATCTCAGTTTTGTAAATTTCAGTTTTGGAAATCTCAGTTTTGTAAATCTCAGATTTGAAAATCTCAGTTTTGTAAATCTCGGTTTTGTAAATCTCAGTTTTGTAAATCTCAGTTTTGTAAATCTCAGTTTTGAAAATCTCAGTTTTGAAAATCTCAGATTTGTAAATCTTAGTTTTGTAAATCTCAGTTTTGTAAATCTCAGTTTTGAAAATCTCAGTTTTGAAAATCTCAGTTTTGTAAATCTCAGATTTGAAAATCTCAGTTTTGTAAATCTCAGTTTTGTAAATCTCAGTTTTGTAAATCTCAGTTTTGTAAATCTCAGTTTTGAAAATCTCAGTTTTGTAAATCTCAGTTTTGAAAATCTCAGATTTGTAAATCTCAGTTTTGTAAATCTCAGTTTTGAAAATCTCAGTTTTGAAAATCTTAGTTTTGTAAATCTCAGTTTTGAAAATCTCAGTTTTGTAAATCTCAGTTTTGTAAATCTCAGTTTTGTAAATCTCAGTTTTGTAAATTTCAGTTTTGGAAATCTCAGTTTTGTAAATCTCAGATTTGAAAATCCCAGTTTTGTAAATCTCAGTTTTGTAAATCTCAGTTTTGTAAATCTCAGTTTTGTAAATCTCAGTTTTGAAAATCTCAGTTTTGAAAATCTCAGATTTGTAAATCTTAGTTTTGTAAATCTCAGTTTTGTAAATCTCAGTTTTGAAAATCTCAGTTTTTAAAATCTCAGTTTTGTAAATCTCAGTTTTGTAAATCTCAGTTTTGTAAATCTCAGTTTTGTAAATCTCAGTTTTGTAAATCTCAGTTTTGAAAATCTCAGTTTTGTAAATCTCAGTTTTGTAAATCTCAGTTTTGTAAATCAAAGTTTTGAAAATCTCAGTTTTTAAAATCTCAGTTTTGTAAATCTCAGTTGTGAAAATCTCAGTTTTGTAAATCTTAGTTTTGTAAATCTCAGTTTTGTAAATCTCAGTTTTGAAAATCTCAGTTTTGAAAATCTCAGTTTTGTAAATCTTAGTTTTGGAAATCTCAGTTTTGAAAATCTCAGATTTGAAAATCTCAGTTTTGTAAATCTCAGTTTTGAAAATCTCATTTTTGTAAATCTCAGTTTTGAAAATCACAATTTTGAAAATCTCAGTTTTGTAAATCTCAGTTTTGAAAATCTCAGATTTGTAAATCTTAGTTTTGTAAATCTCAGTTTTGAAAATCTCAGTCTTGTGAATCTCAGTTTTGAAAATCTCAGCTTTGAAAATCTCAGTTTTGAAAATTTCAGCTTTGTAAATCTCAGTTTTGTAAATCTCAGTTTTGAAAATCTCATTTTTGTAAATCTCAGTTTTGTAAATCTCAATTTTTTAAATCTCAGTTTTTTAAATCTCAGTTTTGTCAATCTCAGTTTTGTAAATCTCAGTTGTGAAAATCTCAGTTTTGTAAATCTCAGTTTTGTAAATCTCAGTTTTGTAAATCTCAGTTTTGAAAATCTCAGTTTTGAAAATCTCAGTTTTGTAAATCTCAGTTTTGTAAATCTCAGTTTTGTAAATCTCAGTTTTGTAAATCTCAGTTTTGTAAATCTCAGTTTTGAAAATCTCAGTTTTGAAAATCTCAGTTTTGTAAATCTCAGTTTTGTAAATCTCAGTTTTGTAAATCTCAGTTTTGAAAATCTCAGTTTTGAAAATCACAGTTTTGAAAATCTCAGTTTTGTAAATTTCAGTTTTGGAAATCTCAGTTTTGTAAATCTCAGATTTGAAAATCTCAGTTTTGTAAATCTCAGTTTTGTAAATCTCAGTTTTGTAAATCTCAGTTTTGTAAATCTCAGTTTTGAAAATCTCAGTTTTGTAAATCTCAGTTTTGTAAATCTCAGTTTTGTAAATCTCAGTTTTGTAAATCTCAGTTTTGAAAATCTCAGTTTTGTAAATCTCAGTTTTGTAAATCTCAGTTTTGTAAATCTCAGTTTTGTAAATCTAAGTTTTGAAAATCTCAGTTTTTAAAATCTCAGTTTTGTAAATCTCAGTTGTGAAAATCTCAGTTTTGTAAATCTTAGTTTTGTAAATCTCAGTTTTGTAAATCTCAGTTTTGAAAATCTCAGTTTTGAAAATCTCAGTTTTGTAAATCTTAGTTTTGGAAATCTCAGTTTTGGAAATCTCAGATTTGAAAATCTCAGTTTTGTTAATCTCAGTTTTGTAAATCTCAGTTTTGAAAATCTCAGTTTTGAAAATCACAATTTTGAAAATCTCAGTTTTGTAAATCTCAGTTTTGAAAATCACAGATTTGTAAATCTTAGTTTTGTAAATCTCAGTTTTGAAAATCTCAGTCTTGTGAATCTCAGTTTTGTAAATCTCAGCTTTGAAAATCTCAGTTTTGAAAATTTCAGCTTTGTAAATCTCAGTTTTGTAAATCTCAGTTTTGAAAATCTCATTTTTGTAAATCTCAGTTTTGTAAATCTCAGTTTTGTAAAACTCAGTTTTGAAAATCTCGGTTTTGTAAATCTCAGTTTTGTAAATCTCAGTTTTGAAAATCTCAATTTTGTAAATCTCAGTTTTGTAAATCTCAGTTTTGTAAATCTCAGTTTTGTAAATCTCAATTTTTTAAATCTCAGTTTTTTAAATCTCAGTTTTTTAAATCTCAGTTTTTTAAATCTCAGTTTTGTCAATCTCAGTTTTTAAAATCTCAGTTTTGTAAATCTCAGTTGTGAAAATCTCAGTTTTGTAAATCTCAGTTTTGTAAATCTCAGTTTTGTAAATCTCAGTTTTGAAAATCTCAGTTTTGAAATTCTCAGTTTTGTAAATCTCAGTTTTGTAAATCTCAGTTTTGTAAATCTCAGTTTTGTAAATCTCAGTTTTGAAAATCTCAGTTTTGAAAATCTCAGTTTTGTAAATCTCAGTTTTGTAAATCTCAGTTTTGCAAATCTCAGTTTTGAAAATCTCAGTTTTGAAAATCATAGTTTTGAAAATCTCAGTTTTGTAAATCTCAGTTTTGCAAATCTCAGATTTGTAAATCTTAGTTTTGTAAATCTCAGTTTTGTAAATCTCAGTTTTGAAAATCTCAGTTTTGAAAATCTCAGTTTTGTAAATCTCAGTTTTGAAGATCTCAGTTTTGTAAATCTCAGTTTTGTAAATCTCAGTTTTGTAAATCTCAGTTTTGGAAATTTCAGTTTTGGAAATCTCAGTTTTGTAAATCTCAGATTTGAAAATCTCAGTTTTGTAAATCTCAGTTTTGTAAATCTCAGTTTTGTAAATCTCAGTTTTGTAAATCTCAGTTTTGTAAATCTCAGTTTTGTAAATCTCAGTTTTGTAAATCTCAGTTTTGTAAATCTAAGTTTTGAAAATCTCAGTTTTTAAAATCTCAGTTTTTAAAATCTCAGTTTTGTAAATCTCAGTTGTGAAAATCTCAGTTTTGTAAATCTCAGTTTTGTACATCTCAGTTTTAAAAATCTCAGTTTTGAAAATCTCAGTTTTGTAAATCTCAGTTTTGGAAATCTCAGTTCTGTAAATCTCAGATTTGAAAATCTCAGTTTTGTAAATCTCAGTTTTGTAAATCTCAGTTTTGAAAATCTCAGTTTTGAAAATCACAGTTTTGAAAATCTCAGTTTTGTAAATCTCAGTTTTGAAAATCTCAGATTTGTAAATCTTAGTTTTGTAAATCTCAGTTTTGTAAATCTCAGTTTTGAAAATCTCAGTTTTGAAAATCTCAGTTTTTTAAATCTCAGTTTTGAAAATCTCAGTTTTGTAAATCTCAGTTTTGTAAATTTCAGTTTTGTAAATCTCAGTTTTGTAAATTTCAGTTTTGGAAATCTCAGTTTTGTAAATCTCAGATTTGAAAATCTCAGTTTTGTAAATCTCAGTTTTGTAAATCTCAGTTTTGTAAATCTCAGTTTTGGAAATCTCAGTTTTGTAAATCTCAGATTTGAAAATCTCAGTTTTGTAAATCTCAGTTTTGTAAATCTCAGTTTTGAAAATCTCAGTTTTGAAAATCACAGTTTTGAAAATCTCAGTTTTATAAATCTCGGTTTTGAAAATCTCAGATTTGTAAATCTTAGTTTTGTAAATCTCAGTTTTGAAAATCTCAGTTTTGTGAATCTCAGTTTTGTAAATCTCAGCTTTGAAAATCTCAGTTTTGAAAATTTCAGCTTTGTAAATCTCAGTTTTGTAAATCTCAGTTTTGAAAATCTCATTTTTGTAAATCTCAGTTTTGTAAATCTCAGTTTTGTAAAACTCAGGTTTAAAAATCTCGGTTTTGTAAATCTCAGTTTTGTAAATCTCAGTTTTGAAAATCTCAGTTTTGCAAATCTCAGTTTTGTAAATCTCAGTTTTGTAAATCTCAGTTTTGTAAATCTCAATTTTCTAAATCTCAGTTTTTTAAATCTCAGTTTTTTAAATCTCAGTTTTGTCAATCTCAGTTTTGTAAATCTCAGTTTTGTAAATCTCGGTTTTGTAAATCTCAGTTTTGGAAATCTCAGTTTTGGAAATCTCAGTTTTGTAAATCTCAGATTTGAAAATCTCAGTTGTGAAAATCTCAGTTTTGTAAATCTTAGTTTTGTAAATGTCAGTTTTGTAAATCTCAGTTTTGAAAATCTCAGTTTTGAAAATCTCAGTTTTGTAAATCTCAGTTTTGGAAATTTCAGTTTTGTAAATCTCAGATTTGAAAATCTCAGTTTTGTAAATCTCAGTTTTGTAAATCACAATTTTGAAAATCTGTTTTGTAAATCTCAGTTTTGAAAATCTCAGGTTTGTAAATCTTAGTTTTGTAAATCTCAGTTTTGTAAATCTCAGTTTTGTAAATCTCAGTTTTGAAAATCTCAGTTTTGTAAATCTCAGTTTTGAAAATCTCAGTTTTGTAAATCTCAGTTTTGTAAATCCCAGTTTTGTAAATCTCAGTTTTGTAAATTTCAGTTTTGGAAATCTCACTTTTGTAAATCTCAGATTTAAAAATCTCAGTTTTGTAAATCTCAGTTTTGTAAATCTCAGTTTTGTAAATCTCAGTTTTAAAAATCTCAGTTTTGTAAATCTCAGTTTTGTAAATCTCAGTTTTGTAAATCTCAGTTTTGTAAATCTCAGTTTTGAAAATCTCAGTTTTAAAAATCTCAGTTTTGTAAATCTCAGTTTTGAAAATCTCAGTTTTGTAAATCTCAGTTTTGTAAATCTCAGTTTTGTAAATCTCAGTTTTGTAAATCTCAGTTTTGAAAATCCCAGTTTTGTAAATCTCAGTTTTGTAAATTTCAGTTTTGGAAATCTCACTTTTGTAAATCTCAGATTTAAAAATCTCAGTTTTGTAAATCTCAGTTTTGTAAATCTCAGTTTTGTAAATCTCAGTTTTGTAAATCTCAGTTTTAAAAATCTCAGTTTTGTAAATCTCAGTTTTGTAAATCTCAGTTTTGTAAATCTCAGTTTTGTAAATCTCAGTTTTGAAAATCTCAGTTTTAAAAATCTCAGTTTTGAAAATCTCAGTTTTGAAAATCACAGTTTTAAAAATCTCAGTTTTTTAAATCTCAGTTTTAAAAATCTCAGATTTGTAAATCTTAGTTTTGTAAATCTCAGTTTTGTAAATCTCAGTTTTGAAAATCTCAGTTTTAAAAATCTCAGTTTTGTAAATCTCAGTTTTGAAAATCTCAGTTTTGTAAATCTCAGTTTTGTAAATCTCAGTTTTGTAAATCTCAGTTTTGTAAATCTCAGTTTTGAAAATCTCAGTTTTGGAAATTTCAGTTTTGGAAATCTCAGTTTTGGAAATCTCAGATTTGAAAATCTCACTTTTGTAAATCTCAGTTTTGTAAATCTCAGTTTTGTAAATCTCAGTTTTGTAAATCTCAGTTTTGTAAATCTCAGTTTTGTAAATCTCAGTTTTGTAAATCTCAATTTTTGAAATCTCAGTTTTTTAAATCTCAGTTTTGTCAATCTCAGTTTTTAAAATCTCAGTTTTGTAAATCTCAGTTGTGAAAATCTCAGTTTTGTAAATCTCAGTTTTGTAAATCTCAGTTTTGTAAATCTCAGTTTTGAAAATCTCACTTTTGAAAATCTCACTTTTGTAAATCTCAGTTTTGTAAATCTCAGTTTTGTAAATCTCAGTTTTGTAAATCTCAGTTTTGTAAATCTTAGTTTTGAAAATCTCAGTTTTGAAAATCTCAGTTTTGTAAATCTCAGTTTTGTAAATCTCAGTTTTGTAAATCTCAGTTTTGAAAATCTCAGTTTTGAAAATCACAGTTTTGAAAATCTCAGTTTTGTAAATCTCAGTTTTGCAAATCTCAGATTTATAAATCTTAGTTTTGTAAATCTCAGTTTTGTAAATCTCAGTTTTGAAAATCTCAGTTTTGAAAATCTCAGTTTTGTAAATCTCAGTTTTGTAAATCTCAGTTTTGTAAATCTCAGTTTTGTAAATTTCAGTTTTGGAAATCTCAGTTTTGTAAATCTCAGATTTGAAAATCTCAGTTTTGTAAATCTCAGTTTTGTAAATCTCAGTTTTGTAAATCTCAGTTTTGTAAATCTCAGTTTTGAAAATCTCAGTTTTGTAAATCTCAGTTTTGTAAATCTCAGTTTTGTAAATCTAAGTTTTGAAAATCTCAGTTTTTAAAATCTCAGTTTTGTAAATCTCAGTTGTGAAAATCTCAGTTTTGTAAATCTCAGTTTTGTAAATCTCAGTTTTGAAAATCTCAGTTTTGAAAATCTCAGTTTTGTAAATCTCAGTTTTGGAAATCTCAGTTCTGTAAATCTCAGATTTGAAAATCTCAGTTTTGTAAATCTCAGTTTTGTAAATCTCAGTTTTGAAAATCTCAGTTTTGAAAATCACAGTTTTGAAAATCTCAGTTTTGTAAATCTCAGTTTTGAAAATCTCAGATTTGTAAATCTTAGTTTTGTAAATCTCAGTTTTGTAAATCTCAGTTTTGAAAATCTCAGTTTTGAAAATCTCAGTTTTTTAAATCTCAGTTTTGAAAATCTCAGTTTTGTAAATCTCAGTTTTGCAAATCTCTGTTTTGTAAATCTCAGTTTTGTAAATCTCAGTTTTGGAAATCTCAGTTTTGTAAATCTCAGATTTGAAAATCTCAGTTTTGTAAATCTCAGTTTTGTAAATCTCAGTTTTGTAAATCTCAGTTTTGTAAATCTCAGTTTTGGAAATCTCAGTTTTGTAAATCTCAGATTTGAAAATCTCAGTTTTGTAAATCTCAGTTTTGTAAATCTCAGTTTTGAAAATCTCAGTTTTGAAAATCACAGTTTTGAAAATCTCAGTTTTATAAATCTCAGTTTTGAAAATCTCAGATTTGTAAATCTTAGTTTTGTAAATCTCAGTTTTGAAAATCTCAGTTTTGTGAATCTCAGTTTTGTAAATCTCAGCTTTGAAAATCTCAGTTTTGAAAATTTCAGCTTTGTAAATCTCAGTTTTGTAAATCTCAGTTTTGTAAATCTCAGTTTTGTAAATCTCAATTTTCTAAATCTCAGTTTTTTAAATCTCAGTTTTTTAAATCTCAGTTTTGTCAATCTCAGTTTTGTAAATCTCAGTTTTGTAAATCTCGGTTTTGTAAATCTCAGTTTTGTAAAACTCAGTTTTGAAAATCTCGGTTTTGTAAATCTCAGTTTTGTAAATCTCAGTTTTGAAAATCTCAGTTTTGTAAATCTCAGTTTTGTAAATCTCAGTTTTGTAAATCTCAGTTTTGTAAATCTCAATTTTCTAAATCTCAGTTTTTTAAATCTCAGTTTTTTAAATCTCAGTTTTGTCAATCTCAGTTTTGTAAATCTCAGTTTTGTAAATCTCGGTTTTGTAAATCTCAGTTTTGTAAATCTCAGTTTTGGAAATCTCAGTTTTGTAAATTTCAGATTTGAAAATCTCAGTTGTGAAAATCTCAGTTTTGTAAATCTTAGTTTTGTAAATGTCAGTTTTGTAAATGTCAGTTTTGTAAATCTCAGTTTTGAAAATCTCAGTTTTGAAAATCTCAGTTTTGTAAATCTCAGTTTTGGAAATTTCAGTTTTGTAAATCTCAGATTTGAAAATCTCAGTTTTGTAAATCTCAGTTTTGTAAATCACAGTTTTGAAAATCTCAGTTTTGTAAATCTCAGTTTTGAAAATCTCAGGTTTGTAAATCTTAGTTTTGTAAATCTCAGTTTTGTAAATCTCAGTTTTGTAAATCTCAGTTTTGTAAATTTCAGTTTTGAAAATCTCAGTTTTGTAAATCTCAGTTTTGAAAATCTCAGTTTTGTAAATCTCAGTTTTGTAAATCCCAGTTTTGTAAATCTCAGTTTTGTAAATTTCAGTTTTGGAAATCTCACTTTTGTAAATCTCAGATTTAAAAATCTCAGTTTTGTAAATCTCAGTTTTGTAAATCTCAGTTTTGTAAATCTCAGTTTTGTAAATATCAGTTTTGTAAATCTCAGTTTTGTAAATCTCAGTTTTGTAAATCTAAGTTTTGAAAATCTCAGTTTTGAAAATCACAGTTTGGAAAATCTCAGTTTTTTAAATCTTAGTTTTGTAAATCACAGTTTTGTAAATCTCAGTTTTGAAAATCTCAGTTTTGAAAATCTCAGTTTTGTAAATCTCAGTTTTGAAAATCTCAGTTTTGTAAATCTCAGTTTTGTAATTCTCAGTTTTGTAAATCTCAGTTTTGAAAATCTCAGTTTTGGAAATTTCAGTTTTGGAAATCTCAGTTTTGGAAATTTCAGATTTGAAAATCTCACTTTTGTAAATCTCAGTTTTGTAAATCTCAGTTTTGTAAATCTCAGTTTTGAAAATCTCAGTTTTGTAAATCTCAGTTTTGTAAATCTCAGTTTTGTAAATCTCAGTTTTGTAAATCTAAGTTTTGAAAATCTCAGTTTTTTAAATCTCAGTTTTGTAAATCTCAGTTGTGAAAATCTCAGTTTTGTAAATCTTAGTTTTGTAAATCTCAGTTTTGTAAATCTTAGTTTTGAAAATCTCAGTTTTGAAAATCTCAGCTTTGTAAATCTCAGTTTTGGAAATCTCAGTTTTGTAAATCTCAGATTTGAAAATCTCAGTTTTGTAAATCTCAGTTTTGTAAATCTCAGTTTTGAAAATCTCAGTTTTGAAAATCACAGTTTTGAAAATCTCGGTTTTGTAAATCTCAGTTTTGTAAATCTCAATTTTCTAAATCTCAGTTTTTTATCAGTTTTTTAAATCTCAGTTTTGTCAATCTCAGTTTTGTAAATCTCAGTTTTGTAAATCTCGGTTTTGTAAATCTCAGTTTTGTAAATCTCAGTTTTGGAAATCTCAGTTTTGTAAATCTGTTTTGTAAATCTCAGTTTTAAAAATGTCAGTTTTGAAAATCTGTTTTGTAAATCTCAGTTTTGGAAATCTCAGTTTTGTAAATCTCAGATTTGAAAATCTGTTTTGTAAATCTCAGTTTTGTAAATCTCAGTTTTGAAAATCTCAGTTTTGAAAATCTCAGCTTTGTAAATCTCAGTTTTGGAAATCTCAGTTTTGTAAATCTCAGATTTGAAAATCTCAGTTTTGTAAATCTCAGTTTTGTAAATCTCAGTTTTGAAAATCTCACTTTTGAAAATCACAGTTTTGAAAATCTCGGTTTTGTAAATCTCAGTTTTGTAAATCTCAGTTTTGAAAATCTCAGTTTTGTAAATCTCAGTTTTGTAAATCTCAGTTTTGTAAATCTCAGTTTTGTAAATCTCAATTTTCTAAATCTCAGTTTTTTATCAGTTTTTTAAATCTCAGTTTTGTCAATCTCAGTTTTGTAAATCTCAGTTTTGTAAATCTCAGTTTTGTAAATCTCAGTTTTGAAAATCTCAGTTTTGTAAATCTCAGTTTTGTAAATCTCAGTTTTGTAAATCTCAGTTTTGTAAATCTCAGTTTTGAAAATCTCAGTTTTGGAAATTTCAGTTTTGGAAATCTCAGTTTTGGAAATCTCAGATTTGAAAATCTCACTTTTGTAAATCTCAGTTTTGTAAATCTCAGTTTTGTAAATCTCAGTTTTGAAAATCTCAGTTTTGTAAATCTCAGTTTTGTAAATCTCAGTTTTGTAAATCTCAGTTTTGTAAATCTAAGTTTTGAAAATCTCAGTTTTTTAAATCTCAGTTTTGTAAATCTCAGTTGTGAAAATCTCAGTTTTGTAAATCTCAGTTTTGTAAATCTCAGTTTTGTAAATCTCAGTTTTGTAAATCTCAGTTTTGTAAATCTCAATTTTCTAAATCTCAGTTTTTTAAATCTCAGTTTTTTAAATCTCAGTTTTGTCAATCTCAGTTTTGTAAATCTCAGTTTTGTAAATCTCGGTTTTGTAAATCTCAGTTTTGTAAATCTCAGTTTTGGAAATCTCAGTTTTGTAAATTTCAGATTTGAAAATCTCAGTTGTGAAAATCTCAGTTTTGTAAATCTTAGTTTTGTAAATGTCAGTTTTGTAAATCTCAGTTTTGAAAATCTCAGTTTTGAAAATCTCAGTTTTGTAAATCTCAGTTTTGGAAATTTCAGTTTTGTAAATCTCAGATTTGAAAATCTCAGTTTTGTAAATCTCAGTTTTGTAAATCACAGTTTTGTAAATCTCAATTTTCTAAATCTCAGTTTTTTAAATCTCAGTTTTTTAAATCTCAGTTTTGTCAATCTCAGTTTTGTAAATCTCAGTTTTGTAAATCTCGGTTTTGTAAATCTCAGTTTTGTAAATCTCAGTTTTGAAAATCTCAGTTTTGTAAATCTCAGTTTTGTAATTCTCAGTTTTGTAAATCTCAGTTTTGAAAATCTCAGTTTTGGAAATTTCAGTTTTGGAAATCTCAGTTTTGGAAATTTCAGATTTGAAAATCTCACTTTTGTAAATCTCAGTTTTGTAAATCTCAGGTTTGTAAATCTTAGTTTTGTAAATCTCAGTTTTGTAAATCTCAGTTTTGTAAATCTCAGTTTTGAAAATCTCAGTTTTGTAAATCTCAGTTTTGAAAATCTCAGTTTTGTAAATCTCAGTTTTGTAAATCCCAGTTTTGTAAATCTCAGTTTTGTAAATTTCAGTTTTGGAAATCTCACTTTTGTAAATCTCAGATTTAAAAATCTCAGTTTTGTAAATCTCAGTTTTGTAAATCTCAGTTTTGTAAATCTCAGTTTTGTAAATCTCAGTTTTGTAAATATCAGTTTTGTAAATCTCAGTTTTAAAAATCTCAGTTTTGTAAATCTCAGTTTTGTAAATCTCAGTTTTGTAAATCTCAGTTTTGTAAATCTAAGTTTTGAAAATCTCAGTTTTGAAAATCACAGTTTTGAAAATCTCAGTTTTTTAAATCTCAGTTTTGTAAATCTTAGTTTTGTAAATCTCAGTTTTGTAAATCTCAGTTTTGTAAATCTCAGTTTTGAAAATCTCAGTTTTGGAAATTTCAGTTTTGGAAATCTCAGTTTTGGAAATCTCAGATTTGAAAATCTCACTTTTGTAAATCTCAGTTTTGTAAATCTCAGTTTTGTAAATCTTAGTTTTGTAAATCTCAGTTTTGTAAATCTCAGTTTTGTAAATATCAGTTTTGTAAATCTCAGTTTTAAAAATCTCAGTTTTGTAAATCTCAGTTTTGTAAATCTCAGTTTTGTAAATCTCAGTTTTGAAAATCTCAGTTTTGAAAATCTCAGTTTTGTAAATCTCAGTTTTGAAAATCTCAGTTTTGTAAATCTCAGTTTTGTAAATCTCAGTTTTGTAAATCTCAGTTTTGAAAATCTCAGTTTTGGAAATTTCAGTTTTGGAAATCTCAGTTTTGGAAATCTCAGATTTGAAAATCTCACTTTTGTAAATCTCAGTTTTGTAAATCTCAGTTTTGTAAATCTCAGTTTTGTAAATCTCAGTTTTGAAAATCTCAGTTTTGTAAATCTCAGTTTTGTAAATCTCAGTTTTGTAAATCTCAGTTTTGTAAATCTAAGTTTGGAAAATCTCAGTTTTTTAAATCTCAGTTTTGTAAATCTCAGTTGTGAAAATCTCAGTTTTGTAAATCTTAGTTTTGTAAATCTCAGTTTTGTAAATCTTAGTTTTGAAAATCTCAGTTTTGAAAATCTCAGCTTTGTAAATCTCAGTTTTGGAAATCTCAGTTTTGTAAATCTCAGATTTGAAAATCTCAGTTTTGTAAATCTCAGTTTTGTAAATCTCAGTTTTGAAAATCTCAGTTTTGAAAATCACAGTTTTGAAAATCTCGGTTTTGTAAATCTCAGTTTTGTAAATCTCAATTTTCTAAATCTCAGTTTTTTATCATTTTTTTAAATCTCAGTTTTGTCAATCTCAGTTTTGTAAATCTCAGTTTTGTAAATCTCGGTTTTGTAAATCTCAGTTTTGTAAATCTCAGTTTTGGAAATCTCAGTTTTGTAAATCTGTTTTGTAAATCTCAGTTTTAAAAATCTCAGTTTTGAAAATCTCAGTTTTGTAAATCTCAGTTTTAGAAATCTCAGTTTTGTAAATCTCAGATTTGAAAATCTGTTTTGTAAATCTCAGTTTTGTAAATCTCAGTTTTGAAAATCTCAGTTTTGAAAATCTCAGCTTTGTAAATCTCAGTTTTGGAAATCTCAGTTTTGTAAATCTCAGATTTGAAAATCTCAGTTTTGTAAATCTCAGTTTTGTAAATCTCAGTTTTGAAAATCTCACTTTTGAAAATCACAGTTTTGAAAATCTCGGTTTTGTAAATCTCAGTTTTGTAAATCTCAGTTTTGAAAATCTCAGTTTTGTAAATCTCAGTTTTGTAAATCTCAGTTTTGTAAATCTCAGTTTTGTAAATCTCAATTTTCTAAATCTCAGTTTTTTATCAGTTTTTTAAATCTCAGTTTTGTAAATCTCAGTTTTGTAAATCTCAGTTTTGTAAATCTCAGTTTTGTAAATCTCAGTTTTGAAAATCTCAGTTTTGTAAATCTCAGTTTTGTAAATCTCAGTTTTGTAAATCTCAGTTTTGAAAATCTCAGTTTTGGAAATTTCAGTTTTGGAAATCTCAGTTTTGAAAATCTCAGTTTTGTAAATCTCAGTTTTGTAAATCTCAGTTTTGTAAATCTCAGATTTGAAAATCTCACTTTTGTAAATCTCAGTTTTGTAAATCTCAGTTTTGTAAATCTCAGTTTTGTAAATCTCAGTTTTGTAAATCTCAGTTTTGAAAATCTCAGTTTTGTAAATCTCAGTTTTGTAAATCTCAGTTTTGTAAATCTCAGTTTTGTAAATCTAAGTTTTGAAAATCTCAGTTTTTTAAATCTCAGTTTTGTAAATCTCAGTTTTGAAAATCTCAGTTTTGTAAATCTTAGTTTTGTAAATCTCAGTTTTGTAAATCTTGGTTTTGAAAATCTCAGTTTTGAAAATCTCAGCTTTGTAAATCTCAGTTTTGGAAATCTCAGTTTTGTAAATCTCAGATTTGAAAATCTCAGTTTTGTAAATCTCAGTTTTGTAAATCTCAGTTTTGAAAATCTCAGTTTTGAAAATCACAGTTTTGAAAATCTCGGTTTTGTAAATCTCAGTTTTGTAAATCTCAATTTTCTAAATCTCAGTTTTTTATCAGTTTTTTAAATCTCAGTTTTGTCAATCTCAGTTTTGTAAATCTCAGTTTTGTAAATCTCGGTTTTGTAAATCTCAGTTTTGTAAATCTCAGTTTTGGAAATCTCAGTTTTGTAAATCTGTTTTGTAAATCTCAGTTTTGAAAATCTCAGTTTTGAAAATCTCAGTTTTGTAAATCTCAGTTTTGGAAATCTCAGTTTTGGAAATCTCAGATTTGAAAATCTCAGTTTTGTAAATCTCAGTTTTGTAAATCTCAGTTTTGAAAATCTCAGTTTTGAAAATCTCAGCTTTGTAAATCTCAGTTTTGGAAATCTCAGTTTTGTAAATCTCAGATTTGAAAATCTCAGTTTTGTAAATCTCAGTTTTGTAAATCTCAGTTTTGAAAATCTCAGTTTTGAAAATCACAGTATTGAAAATCTCAGTTTTGTAAATCTCAGTTTTGTAAATCTCAGTTTTGAAAATCTCAGTTTTGTAAATCTCAGTTTTGTAAATCTCAGTTTTGTAAATCTCAGTTTTGTAAATCTCGGTTTTGTAAATCTCAGTTTTGTAAATCTCAGTTTTGGAAATCTCAGTTTTGTAAATCTCAGATTTGAAAATCTCAGTTGTGAAAATCTCAGTTTTGTAAATTTTAGTTTTGTAAATCTGTTTTGTAAATCTCAGTTTTGAAAATCTCAGTTTTGAAAATCTCAGTTTTGTAAATCTCAGTTTTGGAAATCTCAGTTTTGTAAATCTCAGATTTGAAAATCTCAGTTTTGTAAATCTCAGTTTTGTAAATCTCAGTTTTGAAAATCTCAGTTTTGAAAATCACAGTTTTGAAAATCTCAGTTTTGTAAATCTCAGTTTTGAAAATCTCAGATTTGTAAATCTTAGTTTTGTAAATCTCAGTTTTGTAAATCTCAGTTTTGTAAATCTCAGTTGTGAAAATCTCAGTTTTGTAAATCTTAGTTTTGAAAATCTCAGTTTTGTAAATCTCAGTTTTGTAAATCTCAGTTTTGAAAATCTCAGTTTTGAAAATCTCAGTTTTGTAAATCTCAGTTTTGTAAATCTCAGTTTTGAAAATCTCAGTTTTGAAAATTTTAGTTTTGTAAATATCAGTTTTGTTAATCTCACTTTTGAAAATCTCAGTTTTGTAAATCTCAGTTTTGTAAATTTCAGTTTTGTAAATTTCAGTTTTGAAAATCTCAGTTTTGAAAATTTCAGTTTTGTAAATCTCAGTTTTAAAAATTTCTGTTTTGTAAATCTCAGTTTTTTAAATCTCAGTTTTGTAAATCTCTGTTTTGTAAATCTCAGTTTCGTAAATCTCAGTTTTGTAAATCTCAGTTTTGTAAATCTCAGTTTTGTAAATCTCAGTTTTGGAAATCTCAGTTTTGTAAATCTCAGATTTGAAAATCTCAGTTTTGTAAATCTCAGTTTTGTAAATCTCAGTTTTGTAAATCTCAGTTTTGAAAATCTAAGTTTTGAAAATCTATGTTTTGAAAATCTTAGTTTTTTAAATCTCAGTTTTGTAAATCTCAGTTTTGAAAATCTCAATTTTGTAAATCTAAGTTTTGAAAATTTCAGTTTTGTAAATCTCAGTTTTGTAAATCTCAGTTTTGTAAATCCCAGTTTTGTAAATCTAAGTTTTGAAAATCTCAGTTTTGTAAATCTCAGTTTTGTAAATCTCAGTTTTGTAAATCTCAGTTTTGAAAATCTCAGTTTTGAAAATCTCAGTTTTGTGAATCTCAGTTTTGTAAATCTCAGTTTTGAAAATCTCAGTTTTGAAAATTTCAGCTTTGTAAATCTCAGTTTTGTAAATCTCAGTTTTGTAAATCTCAGTTTTGTAAATCTCAGTTTTGTAAATCTAAGTTTTGAAAATCTCAGTTTTGAAAATCACAGTTTTGAAAATCTCAGTTTTTTAAATCTCAGTTTTGTAAATCTTAGTTTTGTAAATCTCAGTTTTGTAAATCTCAGTTTTGTAAATCTCAGTTTTGAAAATCTCAGTTTTGGAAATTTCAGTTTTGGAAATCTCAGTTTTGGAAATCTCAGATTTGAAAATCTCACTTTTGTAAATCTCAGTTTTGTAAATCTCAGTTTTGTAAATCTTAGTTTTGTAAATCTCAGTTTTGTAAATCTCAGTTTTGTAAATATCAGTTTTGTAAATCTCAGTTTTAAAAATCTCAGTTTTGTAAATCTCAGTTTTGTAAATCTCAGTTTTGTAAATCTCAGTTTTGAAAATCTCAGTTTTGAAAATCTCAGTTTTGTAAATCTCAGTTTTGAAAATCTCAGTTTTGTAAATCTCAGTTTTGTAAATCTCAGTTTTGTAAATCTCAGTTTTGAAAATCTCAGTTTTGGAAATTTCAGTTTTGGAAATCTCAGTTTTGGAAATCTCAGATTTGAAAATCTCACTTTTGTAAATCTCAGTTTTGTAAATCTCAGTTTTGTAAATCTCAGTTTTGTAAATCTCAGTTTTGAAAATCTCAGTTTTGTAAATCTCAGTTTTGTAAATCTCAGTTTTGTAAATCTAAGTTTTGAAAATCTCAGTTTTTTAAATCTCAGTTTTGTAAATCTCAGTTGTGAAAATCTCAGTTTTGTAAATCTTAGTTTTGTAAATCTCAGTTTTGTAAATCTTAGTTTTGAAAATCTCAGTTTTGAAAATCTCAGCTTTGTAAATCTCAGTTTTGGAAATCTCAGTTTTGTAAATCTCAGATTTGAAAATCTCAGTTTTGTAAATCTCAGTTTTGTAAATCTCAGTTTTGAAAATCTCAGTTTTGAAAATCACAGTTTTGAAAATCTCGGTTTTGTAAATCTCAGTTTTGTAAATCTCAATTTTCTAAATCTCAGTTTTTTATCATTTTTTTAAATCTCAGTTTTGTCACTCTCAGTTTTGTAAATCTCAGTTTTGTAAATCTCGGTTTTGTAAATCTCAGTTTTGTAAATCTCAGTTTTGGAAATCTCAGTTTTGTAAATCTGTTTTGTAAATCTCAGTTTTAAAAATCTCAGTTTTGAAAATCTCAGTTTTGTAAATCTCAGTTTTGGAAATCTCAGTTTTGTAAATCTCAGATTTGAAAATCTGTTTTGTAAATCTCAGTTTTGTAAATCTCAGTTTTGAAAATCTCAGTTTTGAAAATCTCAGCTTTGTAAATCTCAGTTTTGGAAATCTCAGTTTTGTAAATCTCAGATTTGAAAATCTCAGTTTTGTAAATCTCAGTTTTGTAAATCTCAGTTTTGAAAATCTCACTTTTGAAAATCACAGTTTTGAAAATCTCGGTTTTGTAAATCTCAGTTTTGTAAATCTCAGTTTTGAAAATCTCAGTTTTGTAAATCTCAGTTTTGTAAATCTCAGTTTTGTAAATCTCAGTTTTGTAAATCTCAATTTTCTAAATCTCAGTTTTTTATCAGTTTTTTAAATCTCAGTTTTGTCAATCTCAGTTTTGTAAATCTCAGTTTTGTAAAT
The DNA here is from genome assembly GCA_910593695.2 of Ocypus olens. NCBI lineage: Eukaryota > Metazoa > Arthropoda > Insecta > Coleoptera > Staphylinidae > Ocypus > Ocypus olens. The sequence continues at coordinate 31,895 of OU343058.1, forward strand.
CTCAGTTTTGTAAATCTCAGTTTTGAAAATCTCAGTTTTGTAAATCTCAGTTTTGTAAATCTCAGTTTTGTAAATCTCAGTTTTGAAAATCTCAGTTTTGGAAATTTCAGTTTTGGAAATCTCAGTTTTGAAAATCTCAGCTTTGTAAATCTCAGTTTTGTAAATCTCAGTTTTGTAAATCTCAGATTTGAAAATCTCACTTTTGTAAATCTCAGTTTTGTAAATCTCAGTTTTGTAAATCTCAGTTTTGTAAATCTCAGTTTTGTAAATCTCAGTTTTGAAAATCTCAGTTTTGTAAATCTCAGTTTTGTAAATCTCAGTTTTGTAAATCTCAGTTTTGTAAATCTAAGTTTTGAAAATCTCAGTTTTTTAAATCTCAGTTTTGTAAATCTCAGTTGTGAAAATCTCAGTTTTGTAAATCTTAGTTTTGTAAATCTCAGTTTTGTAAATCTTGGTTTTGAAAATCTCAGTTTTGAAAATCTCAGCTTTGTAAATCTCAGTTTTGGAAATCTCAGTTTTGTAAATCTCAGATTTGAAAATCTCAGTTTTGTAAATCTCAGTTTTGTAAATCTCAGTTTTGAAAATCTCAGTTTTGAAAATCACAGTTTTGAAAATCTCGGTTTTGTAAATCTCAGTTTTGTAAATCTCAATTTTCTAAATCTCAGTTTTTTATCAGTTTTTTAAATCTCAGTTTTGTCAATCTCAGTTTTGTAAATCTCAGTTTTGTAAATCTCGGTTTTGTAAATCTCAGTTTTGTAAATCTCACTTTTGTAAATCTTAGTTTTGTAAATCTGTTTTGTAAATCTCAGTTTTGAAAATCTCAGTTTTGAAAATCTCAGTTTTGTAAATCTCAGTTTTGGAAATCTCAGTTTTGGAAATCTCAGATTTGAAAATCTCAGTTTTGTAAATCTCAGTTTTGTAAATCTCAGTTTTGAAAATCTCAGTTTTGAAAATCTCAGCTTTGTAAATCTCAGTTTTGGAAATCTCAGTTTTGTAAATCTCAGATTTGAAAATCTCAGTTTTGTAAATCTCAGTTTTGTAAATCTCAGTTTTGAAAATCTCAGTTTTGAAAATCACAGTTTTGAAAATCTCGGTTTTGTAAATCTCAGTTTTGTAAATCTCAGTTTTGAAAATCTCAGTTTTGTAAATCTCAGTTTTGTAAATCTCAGTTTTGTAAATCTCAGTTTTGTAAATCTCGGTTTTGTAAATCTCAGTTTTGTAAATCTCAGTTTTGGAAATCTCAGTTTTGTAAATCTCAGATTTGAAAATCTCAGTTGTGAAAATCTCAGTTTTGTAAATTTTAGTTTTGTAAATCTGTTTTGTAAATCTCAGTTTTGAAAATCTTAGTTTTGAAAATCTCAGTTTTGAAAATCTCAGTTTTGTAAATCTCAGTTTTGGAAATCTCAGTTTTGTAAATCTCAGATTTGAAAATCTCAGTTTTGTAAATCTCAGTTTTGTAAATCTCAGTTTTGAAAATCTCAGTTTTGAAAATCACAGTTTTGAAAATCTCAGTTTTGTAAATCTCAGTTTTGAAAATCTCAGATTTGAGAATCTCAGTTTTGTAAATCTCAGTTTTGTAAATCTCAGTTTTGAAATTCTCGGTTGTGAAAATCTCAGTTTTGTAAATCTTAGTTTTGAAAATCTCAGTTTTGTAAATCTCAGTTTTGTAAATCTCAGTTTTGAAAATCTCAGTTTTGAAAATCTCAGTTTTGTAAATCTCAGTTTTGTAAATCTCAGTTTTGAAAATCTCAGTTTTGAAAATTTTAGTTTTGTAAATATCAGTTTTGTAAATCTCAGTTTTGAAAATCTCAGTTTTGTAAATCTCAGTTTTGTAAATTTCAGTTTTGTAAATTTCAGTTTTTTAAATCTCAGTTTTGTAAATCTCTGTTTTGTAAATCTCAGTTTCGTAAATCTCAGTTTTGTAAATCTCAGTTTTGTAAATCTCAGTTTTGTAAATCTCAGTTTTGGAAATCTCAGTTTTGTAAATCTCAGATTTGAAAATCTCAGTTTTGTAAATCTCAGTTTTGTAAATCTCAGTTTTGTAAATCTCAGTTTTGTAAATCTCAGTTTTGAAAATCTATGTTTTGAAAATCTTAGTTTTTTAAATCTCAGTTTTGTAAATCTCAGTTTTGAAAATCTCAATTTTGTAAATCTAAGTTTTGAAAATTTCAGTTTTGTAAATCTCAGTTTTGTAAATCTCAGTTTTGTAAATCCCAGTTTTGTAAATCTAAGTTTTGAAAATCTCAGTTTTGTAAATCTCAGTTTTGTAAATCTCAGTTTTGTAAATCTCAGTTTTGAAAATCGCAGTTTTGAAAATCTCAGTTTTGTGAATCTCAGTTTTGTAAATCTCAGTTTTGAAAATCTCAGTTTTGAAAATTTCAGCTTTGTAAATCTCAGTTTTGTAAATCTCAGTTTTGAAAATCTCAGTTTTGTAAATCTCAGTTTTGAAAATCTCAGTTTTGTAAATCTAAGTTTTGAAAATCTCAGTTTTGCAAATCTCAGTTTTGAAAATCTCAGTTTTGAAAATCTCAGCTTTGTAAATCTCAGTCTGAGATTTTCAAAACTGAGATTTACAATACTGAGATTTTCAAAACTGAGATTGACAAAACTGCGATTTACAAAACTAAGATTATCGAAACCGAGATTTACAAAACTGAGATTTACAAAACTTAGATTTTCAAAACTGAGATTAACAAAACTAAGATATACAAAACTGAGACTTTCAAAATCGAGATTTACAAAACTGAGATTTACAAAACTAAGATTTACAAAACTGAGATTTTCAAAACCGAGATTTATAAAACTGAGATTTACAAAACTGAGATTTTTAAAACTGAGATTTTCAAAACTGAGATTTACAAAACTGAGATTTACAAAACTGAGATTTACAAACCTGAAATTTTCAAAACTGAGATTTACAAAACTGAGATTTACAAAGCTGAAATTTTCAAAACTGAGATTTACAAAACTGAGATTTACAAAACTGAGATTTACAAAACTGAGATTTACAAAGCTGAGATTTACAAAACTGAGATTTACAAAACTGAGATTTACAAAACTGAGATTTACAAAACTGAGATTTAAAAAACTGAGATTTTCAAAACTGAGATTTACAATACTGAGATTTTCAAAACTGAGATTTACAAAACTGAGATTTACAAAACTGAGATTTTTAAAACTGAGATTTTCAAAACTGAGATTTACAAAGCTGAGATTTACAAAACTGAGATTTACAAAACTGAGATTTACAAAACTGAGATTTTCAAAACCGAGATTTATAAAACTGAGATTTACAAAACTGAGATTTTTAAAACTGAGATTTTCAAAACTGAGATTTACAAAACTGCGATTTACAAAACTGAGATTTGCAAAACTGAGATTTTTAAAACTGAGATTTACAAAATTGAGATTTTCAAAACTGAGATTTACAAACCTGAAATTTTCAAAACTGAGATTTACAAAATTGAGATTTTCAAAACTGAGATTTACAAACCTGAAATTTTCAAAACTGAAATTTTCAAAACTGAGATTTACAAAACTGAGATTTACAAAACTGAGATTTACAAAACTGAGATTTACAAAACTGAGATTTACAAAACTGAGATTTTCAAAACTGAGATTTACAAACCTGAAATTTTCAAAACTGAGATTTACAAAACTGAGATTTTCAAAACTGAGATTTACAAAACTGAGATTTACAAAACTGAGATTTACAAAACAGAGATTTTCAAAGCTGAGATTACCAAACCTGAGATTTTCAAAACTGAGATTTACAAAACTGAGATTCACAAAACTGAGATTTACAAAACTGAGATTTACAAAACTGAGATTTACAAAACTGAGATTTAAAGAACTGAGATTTTCAAAACTGAGATTTACAAAACTGAGATTTACAAAACTGAGATTTACAAAACTGAGATTTACAAAACTCACATTTACAAAACTGAGATTTAAAAAACCGAGATTTTCAAAACTGAGATTTACAAAACTGAGATTTACAAAACTGAGATTTACAAAACTGAGATTTACAAAACTGAGATTTACAAAACTGAGATTTAAAAAACTGAGATTTTCAAAACTGAGATTTACAAAACTGAGATTTACAAAACTGAGATTTACAAAACTGAGAATTACAAAACTGAGAATTACAAATCTGAGAATTACAAAACTGAGAATTACAAAACTGAGATTTACAAAACTGAGATTTACAAAACTCAGATTTACAAAATAGAGATTTACAAAACTGAGATTTACAAAACTGAGATTTACAAAACTGAGATTTACAAAACTGAGATTTACAAAACTGAGATTTACAAAACTGAGATTTACAAAACTGAGATTTAAAAAACCGAGGTTTACAAAACTGAGATTTTCAAAACTGAGATTTACTAAACTGAGATTTACAAAACTATGATTTACAAAACTGAGATTTACAAAACTGAGATTTACAAAACTGAGATTTACAAAACTGAGATGTACAAAACTGAGAATTACAAAACTGAGATTTACAAAACAGAGATTTTTAAAACTGAGATTTACAAAACAGATTTACAAAACTGAGATTTACAAAACTGAGATTTTCAAAACTGAGATTTACAAAACTGAGATTTTCAAAACTGAGATTTACAAAACTGAGATTTACAAAACTGAGATTTTCAAAATTGAGATTTACAAAACAGAGATTGACAAAACTGAGATTTACAAAACTCAGATTTACAAAACAGAGATTTACAAAACTGAGATTTACAAAACTGAGATTTTCAAAACTGATATTTACAAAACTGAGATTTTCAAAACTGAGATTTACAAAACTGACATTTACAAAACTGAGATTTTCAAAACTGAGATTTACAAAACTGAGATTTACAAAACTGAGATTTACAAAACTGAGATTTACTAAACTGAGATTTACAAAACTGAGATTTACAAAACTGAGATTTTCAAAACTGAGATTTACAAAACTGAGATTTTCAAAACTAAAATTTACAAAACTGAGATTTACAAAACTGAGATTTACAAAACTGAGATTTACAAAACTGAGATTTACAAAATTGAGATTTACAAAACAGAGATTGACAAAACTGAGATTTACAAAACTCAGATTTACAAAACAGAGATTTACAAAACTGAGATTTACAAAACAGAGATTTACAAAACTGAGATTTACAAAACTGAGATTTACAAAACTGATATTTACAAAACTGAGTTTTTCAAAACTGAGATTTACAAAACTGACATTTACAAAACTGAGATTTTCAAAACTGAGATTTACAAAACTGAGATTTACAAAACTGAGATTTACAAAACTGAGATTTACAAAACTGAGATTTACAAAACTGAGATTTACAAAACTGAGATTTACAAAACAGAGATTTACAAAACTCAGATTTACAAAACTGAGATTTACAAAACTGAGATTTACAAAACTGAGATTTTCAAAACTGAGATTTACAAAACTGAGATTTACAAAACTGAGATTTACAAAACTGAGATTTACAAAACTGAGATTTACAAAACTGAGATTTACAAAACTGAGATTTACAAAACTGAGATTTTCAAAACTGAGATTTACTAAACTGAGATTCTCAAAACTGAGATTTACAAAACTGAGATTTACAAAACCGAGATTTACAAAACTGAGATTTACAAAACTGAGATTTACAAAACTGAGATTTTCAAAACAGAGATTTTCAAGACTGAGATTTACAAAACTGAGATTTACAAAACTGAGATTTACAAAACTGAGATTTACAAAACTGAGATTTACAAAAGTGAGATTTACAAAACCCAGATTTACAAAACTGAGATTTACAAAACTGAGATTTACAAAACTGAGATTTACAAAACTGAGATTTACAAAACAGAGATTTACAAAACTGAGATTTACAAAACTCAGATTTACAAAACCGAGATTTACAAAACTGAGATTTACAAAACTGAGATTTGCAAAACTGAGATTTACAAAACTGAGATTTACAAAACTGAGATTTACAAAACTCAGATTTACAAAACTGAGATTTACAAAACTCAGATTTACAAAACTGAGATTTACAAAACTCAGATTTACAAAACTGAGATAAATCTCAGTTTTGTTTACAAAACGCTCGCTCCGAAACCGCTCGCTCCAAAACCGCTCGCTCCAAAACCGCTCGCTCCAAAACCGCTCGTTTCGAAACCGCTCGCTTCAAAACCGCTCGCTCCTAAACCGCTCGCTCCAAAACCGCTCGAATCAAAACCGCTCGCTCCAAAATGGATCGCTCCAAACCGCTCGCTCCAAAATGGATCGCTCCAAACCGCTCGATCGCTCCGAAACCGCTCGCTCGAAAACCGCTCGCTCCAAAACCGCTCGCTCCGAAACCGCTCGCTTCAAAACCGCTCGCTCCAAAACCGATGGAATCAAAACCGAGATTAACAAAACTGAGATTTACAAAACTGAGATTTACAAAACTGAGATTAACAAAACTAAGATTGACAAAACTGAGATTTACAAAACTGAGATTTACAAAACTGAGATTTACAAAACAGAGATTTACAAAACTCAGATTTACAAAACTGAGATTTACAAAACTCAGATTTACAAAACTCAGATTTACAAAACTGAGATTTGCAAAACTGAGATTTACAAAACTGAGATTTACAAAACCGAGATTCACAAAACTGAGATTTACAAAACTGAGATTTACAAAACTGAGATTTACAAAACTGAGATTTACAAAACTGAGATTTACAAAACTGAGATTTACAAAACTGAGATTTACAAAACTGAGATTTACAAAGCTGAGATTTACAAAACTGAGATTTACAAAACTCAGATTTACAAAACTGAGATTTACAAAACTCAGATTTACAAAACTGAGATTTACAAAACTGAGATTTACAAAACTGAGATTTACAAAACTGAGATTTACAAAACTGAGATTTTCAAATCTGAGATTTTAAAAACTGAGATTTACAAAACTGAGATTTACAAAACTGAGATTTACAAAGCTGAGATTTACAAAACTGAGATTTACAAAACTCAGATTTACAAAACTCAGATTTACAAAACTGAGACTTACAAAACTAAGATTTACAAAACTGAGATTTACAAAACTGAGATTTACAAAACTGAGATTTACAAAACTGAGATTTGCAAAACTGAGATTTTCAAAACTGAGATTTACAAAACTGAGATTTTCAAATCTGAGATTTTGAAAACTGAGATTTACAAAACTGAGATTTACAAAACTGAGATTTACAAAACTGAGATTTACAAAGCTGAGATTTACAAAACTGAGATTTACAAAACTCAGATTTACAAAACTGAGATTTACAAAACTCAGATTTACAAAACTGAGATTTACAAAACTGAGATTTACAAAACTGAGATTTACAAAACTGAGATTTACAAAACTGAGATTTTCAAATCTGAGATTTTGAAAACTGAGATTTACAAAACTGAGATTTACAAAACTGAGATTTACAAAATTCAGATTTACAAAACTGAGATTTACAAAACTTAGATTTACAAAACTGAGATTTACAAAACTGAGATTTACAAAACTGAGATTTACAAAACTGAGATTTACAAAACTGAGATTTACAAAACTGAGATTTTCAAATCTGAGATTTTGAAAACTGAGATTTACAAAACTGAGATTTACAAAACTAAGATTTACAAAACTGAGATTTACAAAACTGAGATTTACAAAACTAAGTTTTACAAAACTCAGATTTACAAAACTGAGATTTACAAAACTGAGATTTACAAAACTGAGATTTGCAAAACTGAGATTTACAAAACTGAGATTTGCAAAACTGAGATTTACAAAACTGAGATTTACAAAACTCAGATTTACAAAACTGAGATTTACAAAACTGAGATTTACAAAACTGAGATTTACAAAACTGAGATTTACAAAACTGAGATTTTCAAAACTGAGATTTACAAAACTGAGATTTACAAAACTGAGATTTTCAAAACTGAGATTTACAAAACTGAGATTTACAAAACTGAGATTTACAAAACTGAGATTTGCAAAACTGAGATTTACAAAACTGAGATTTAGAAAACTGAGATTTACAAAACTGAGATTTACAAAACTCAGATTTACAAAACTGAGATTTACAAAGCTGAGATTTACAAAACTGAGATTTACAAAACTCAGATTTACAAAACTGAGATTTACAAAACTCAGATTTACAAAACTGAAATTTACAAAACTGAGATTTACAAAACTGAGATTTACAAAACTGAGATTTACAAAACTGAGATTTACAAAACTGAGATTTTCAAATCTGAGATTTTGAAAACTGAGATTTACAAAACTGAGATTTACAAAACTGAGATTTACAAAGCTGAGATTTACAAAACTGAGATTTACAAAATTCAGATTTACAAAACTGAGATTTACAAAACTTAGATTTACAAAACTGAGATTTACAAAACTGAGATTTACAAAACTGAGATTTACAAAACTGAGATTTACAAAACTGAGATTTACAAAACTAAGATTTACAAAACTCAGATTTACAAAACTGAGATTTACAAAACTGAGATTTACAAAATTCAGATTTACAAAACTGAGATTTACAAAACTCAGATTTACAAAACTGAGATAAATCTCAGTTTTGTTTACAAAACGCTCGCTCCGAAACCGCTCGCTCCAAAACCGCTCGCTCCAAAAACGCTCGTTTCGAAACCGCTCGCTTCAAAACCGCTCGCTCCAAAACCGCTCGCTCCTAAACCGCTCGCTCCAAAACCGCTCGAATCAAAACCGCTCGCTCCAAAATGGATCGCTCCAAACCGCTCGCTCCAAAATGGATCGCTCTAAAACGCTCGCTCGCTCCGAAACCGCTCGCTCCAAAACCGCTCGCTCCAAAACCGCTCGCTCCAAAACCGCTCGCTCCGAAACCGTTCGCTCCAAGACCGCTCGCTCCGAAACCGCTCGCTCCAAAACCGCTCGCTCCGAAACCGCTCGCTCCAAAACCGCTCGTTCCAAAACCGCTCGAATCAAAACCGCTCGCTCCAAAATAGATCGCTCCAAACCGCTCGCTCTAAAATGGATCGCTCCAAACCGCTCGCTCCAAAATGGATCGCTCCAAACCGCTCGCTCCAAAATGGATCGCTCCAAACCGTTTGCTCCAAAACCGCTCGCTCCAAACCGCTCGCTCCAAAACCGCTCGCTCCGAAACCGCTCGCTCCGAAACCGCTCGCTCCAAAACCGCTCGCTCCAAAACCGCTCGCTCCAAAACCGCTCGCTCCAAAACCGCTCGCTCCTAAACCGCTCGCTCCAAAACCGCTCGAATCAAAACCGCTCAGTCCAAAACCGCTCGAATCAAAACCGAGATTAACAAAACTGAGATTTACAAAACTGAGATTTACAAAACTGAGATTTACAAAACTGAGATTTACAAAACTGAGATTTACAAAACTGAGATTTACAAAACTGAGATTTACAAAACTGAGATTTACAAAACTGAGATTTACAAAACTCAGATTTACAAAACTGAGATTTGCAAAACTGAGATTTACAAAACTGAGATTTACGAAACTCAGATTTACAAAACTCAGATTTACAAAACTGAGATTTACAAAACTGAGATTTACAAAACTGAGATTTACAAAACTGAGATTTACAAAACTGAGATTTACAAAACTGAGATTTACAAAACTGAGATTTACAAAACTGAGATTTTCAAATCTGAGATTTTGAAAACTGAGATTTACAAAACTGAGATTTACAAAACTCAGATTTACAAAACTGAGATTTACAAAACTCAGATTTACAAAACTGAGATTTACAAAACTGAGATTTACAAAACTGAGGTTTGCAAAACTGAGATTTACAAAACTGAGATTTACAAAACTCAGATTTACAAAACTGAGATTTACAAAACTGAGATTTAAAAAACTGAGATTTACAAAACTGAGATTTACAAAACTGAGATTTTCAAAACTGAGATTTACAGAACTGAGATTTACAAAACTGAGATTTTCAAAACTGAGATTTTCAAAACTGAGATTTCCAAAACTGAGATTTACAAAACTGAGATTTACAAAACTGAGATTTACAAAACTGAGATTTTCAAATCTGAGATTTTGAAAACTGAGATTTACAAAACTGAGATTTACAAAACTCAGATTTACAAAACTGAGATTTACAAAACTGAGATTTACAAAACTGAGATTTGCAAAACTGAGATTTACAAAACTGAGATTTACAAAACTGAGATTTACAAAACTGAGATTTACAAAACTGAGATTTACAAAACTGAGATTTACAAAACTCAGATTTACAAAACTGAGATTTACAAAACTGAGATTTACAAAACTGAGATTTGCAAAACTGAGATTTACAAAACTCAGATTTACAAAACCGAGATTTACAAAACTGAGATTTACAAAACTGAGATTTACAAAACTGAGATTTACAAAACTGAGGTTTACAAAACTGAGATTTACAAAACTGAGATTTACAAAACTGAGATTTACAAAACTGAGATTTACAAAACTGAGATTTACAAAACTGAGATTTACAAAACTGAGATTTACAAAACTGAGATTTACAAGACTGAGATTTACAAAACTGAGATTTACAAAACTCAGATTTACAAAACTGAGATTTACAAAACTGAGATTTACAAAACTGAGATTTACAAAACTGAGATTTACAAAACTGAGATTTACAAAACTGAGATTTACAAAACTGAGATTTACAAAACTGAGATTTACAAAACTGAGATTTTTAAATCTGAGATTTTGAAAACTGAAATTTACAAAACTGAGATTTACAAAACTGAGATTTACAAAGCTGAGATTTACAAAACTGAGATTTACAAAACTCAGATTTACAAAACTGAGATTTACAAAACTTAGATTTACAAAACTGAGATTTACAAAACTGAGATTTTCAAATCTGAGATTTTGAAAACTGAGATTTACAAAACTGAGATTTACAAAACTGAGATTTACAAAACTGAGATTTACAAAGCTGAGATTTACAAAACTGAGATTTACAAAACTCAGATTTACAAAACTGAGATTTACAAAACTGAGATTTACAAAACTGAGATTTACAAAACTGAGATTTACAAAACTGAGATTTTCAAATCTGAGATTTTGAAAACTGAGATTTACAAAACTGAGATTTACAAAACTGAGATTTACAAAATTCAGATTTACAAAACTGAGATTTACAAAACTTAGATTTACAAAACTGAGATTTACAAAACTGAGATTTACAAAACTGAGATTTACAAAACTGAGATTTACAAAACTGAGATTTACAAAACTGAGATTTACAAAACTGAGATTTTCAAATCTGAGATTTTGAAAACTGAGATTTACAAAACTGAGATTTACAAAACTGAGATTTACAAAACTGAGATTTACAAAACTGAGATTTACAAAACTAAGATTTACAAAACTCAGATTTACAAAACTGAGATTTACAAAACTGAGATTTACAAAACTGAGATTTGCAAAACTGAGATTTACAAAACTGAGATTTGCAAAACTGAGATTTACAAAACTGAGATTTACAAAACTCAGATTTACAAAACTGAGATTTACAAAACTGAGATTTACAAAACTGAGATTTACAAAACTGAGATTTACAAAACTGAGATTTTCAAAACTGAGATTTACAAAACTGAGATTTACAAAACTGAGATTTTCAAAACTCAGATTTACAAAACTGAGATTTACAAAACTGAGATTTACAAAACTGAGATTTGCAAAACTGAGATTTACAAAACTGAGATTTACAAAACTGAGATTTGCAAAACTGAGATTTACAAAACTGAGATTTACAAAACCGAGATTTACAAAACTGAGATTTACAAAACTGAGATTTACAAAACTCAGATTTACAAAACTGAGATTTACAAAACTGAGATTTACAAAATTCAGATTTACAAAACTGAGATTTACAAAACTTAGATTTACAAAACTGAGATTTACAAAACTGAGATTTACAAAACTGAGATTTGCAAAACTGAGATTTACAAAACTGAGATTTACAAAACTGAGATTTGCAAAACTGAGATTTACAAAACTGAGATTTACAAAACCGAGATTTACAAAACTGAGATTTTCAAAACTGAGATTTACAAAACTGAGATTTACAAAACTGAGATTTACAAAACTCAGATTTACAAAACTGAGATTTACAAAACTGAGATTTACAAAACTGAGATTTGCAAAACTGAGATTTACAAAACTCAGATTTACAAAACCGAGATTTACAAAACTGAGATTTACAAAACTGAGATTTACAAAACTCAGATTTACAAAACTGAGATTTACAAAACTGAGATTTACAAAACTGAGATTTACAAAGCTGAGATTTACAAAACTGAGATTTACAAAATTCAGATTTACAAAACTGAGATTTACAAAACTTAGATTTACAAAACTGAGATTTACAAAACTGAGATTTACAAAACTGAGATTCACAAAACTGAGATTTACAAAACTCAGATTTACAAAACTGAGATAAATCTCAGTTTTGTTTACAAAACGCTCGCTCCGAAACCGCTCGCTCCAAAACCGCTCGCTCCAAAAACGCTCGCTCGGAAACCGCTCGCTTCAAAACCGCTCGCTCCAAAACCGCTCGCTCCTCAACCGCTCGCTCCAAAACCGCTCGAATCAAAACCGCTCGCTCCAAAATGGATCGCTCCAAACCGCTCGCTCCAAACCGCTCGCTCCAAAATGGATCGCTCTAAACCGCTCGCTCCAAAACCGCTCGCTCCAAAACCGCTCGCTCCAAAACCGCTCGATCCAAAACCGCTCGCTCCAAAACCGCTCGCTCCAAAACCGCTCGCTCCAAAACCGCTCGCTCCAAAACCGCTCGCTCCAAAACCGCTCGCTCCAAAACCGCTCGTTCCAAAACCGCTCGCTTCAAAACCGCTCGCTCCAAAACCGCTCGAATCAAAACCGCTTGCTCCAAAACCGCTCGAATCAAAACCGCTCGCTCCAAAATGGATCGCTCCAAACCGCTCGCTCCAAAATGGATCGCTCTAAACCGCTCGCTCCAAAACCGCTCGCTCCAAAACCGCTCGTTCCAAAACCGCTCGCTCCAAAACCGCTCGCTCCAAAACCGCTCGCTCCAAAACCGCTCGCTCCAAAACCGCTCGCTCCAAAACCGCTCGCTCCAAAACCGCTCGTTCCAAAACCGCTCGCTCCAAAATGGATCGCTCCAAACCGCTCGCTCCAAAATGGATCGCTCCAAACCGCTCGCTCCAAAATGGATCACTCCAAACCGCTCGCTCCAAAATAGATCGCTCCAAACCGCTCGCTCCAAAACCGCTCGCTCCGAAACCGCTCGCTCCAAAACCGCTCGCTCCAAAACCGCTCGCTCCAAAACCGCTCGTTCCAAAACCGCTCGCTCCGAAACCGCTCGCTCCGAAACCGCTCTCTCCAAAATGGATCGCTCCAAACCGCTCGCTCCAAAACCGCTCGCTCCAAAACCGCTCGCTTCAAAACCGCTCGCTCGAATCAAAACCGCTCGCTCCAAAATGGATCGCTCCAAACCGCTCACTCCAAAATGGATCGCTCCAAACCGCTCGCTCCAAAATGGATCACTCCAAACCACTCGCTCCAAAATGGATCGCTCCAAACCGCTCGCTCCAAAACCGCTCGCTCCGAAACCGCTCGCTCCAAAACCGCTCGCTCCAAAACCGCTCGCTCCAAAACCGCTCGCTCCAAAACCGCTCGCTCGAATCAAAACCGCTCGCTCCAAAATGGATCACTCCAAACCGCTCGCTCCAAAATGGATCGCTCCAAACCGCTCGCTCCAAAACCGCTCGCTCCAAAACCGCTCGCTCCTAAACCGCTCGCTCCAAAACCGCTCGCTTCAAAACCGCTCGCTCCAAAACCACTCGAATCAAAACCGCTCGGTCCAAAACCGCTCGAATCAAAACCGCTCAGTCAAATCCGCTCAAATCAAAACCGATCAGTCAAATCCGCTCAAATCAAAACCGATCAGTTCAAAACCGCTCGAATCAAAACCGCTCGCTCTAAAACCGCTCGCTCCGAAACCGCTCTCTCCAAAATGGATCGCTCCAAACCGCTCGCTCCAAAACCGCTCGCTCCAAAACCGCTCGCTCCAGAACCGCTCGCTTCAAAACCGCTCGCTCCGAAACCGCTCGCTCCGAAACCGCTCGCTCCAAAACCGCTCGTTCCAAAACCGCTCGCTTCAAAACCGCTCGCTCCAAAACCGCTCGAATCAAAACTGCTCGGTCCAAAACCGCTCTAATCAAAACCGCTCAGTCAAATCCGCTCAAATCAAAACCGATCAGTCCAAAACCACTCGAATCAAAACCGCTCGCTCTAAAACCGATCGAATCAAAACCGCTCGCTCCGAAACCGCTCGCTCCAAAACCGCTCGGTCCAAAACCACTCAAATCAAAACCGCTCAGTCCAAAACCGCTCGAATCAAAACCGAGATTAACAAAACTGAGATTTACAAAACTGAGATTTACAAAACTGAGATTAACAAAACTGAGATTGACAAAACTGAGATTAACAAAACTGAGATTTACAAAACTGAGATTTACAAAACAGAGATTTACAAAACTCAGATTTACAAAACTGAGATTTACAAAACTGAGATTTTCAAAACTGAGATTTACAAAACTGAGATTTACAAAACTGAGATTTTCAAAACTGAGATTTTCAAAACTGAGATTTACAAAACTGAGATTTACAAAACTGAGATTTACAAAACTGAGATTTACAAAACTGAGATTTACAAAACTGAGATTTTCAAATCTGAGATTTTGAAAACTGAGATTTACAAAACTGAGATTTACAAAACTGAGATTTTCAAATCTGAGATTTACAAAACTGAGATTTCCAAAACTGAGATTTACAAAACTCAGATTTACAAAACTGAGATTTACAAAACTGAGATTTACAAAACTGAGATTTACAAAACTGAGATTTACAGAACTGAGATTTACAAAACTGAGATTTTCAAAACTGAGATTTTCAAAACTGAGATTTACAAAACTGAGATTTACAAAACTGAGATTTACAAAACTGAGATTTACAAAACTGAGATTTACAAAACTGAGATTTGCAAAACTGAGATTTACAAAACTGAGATTTACAAAACTGAGATTTACAAAACTGAGATTTACAAAACTGAGATTTACAAAACTGAGATTTACAAAACTCAGATTTACAAAACTGAGATTTACAAAACTGAGATTTACAAAACTGAGATTTACAAAACTGAGATTTACAAAACTGAGATTTACAAAACTGAGATTTACAAAACTGAGATTTACAAAACTGAGATTTACAAAACTGAGATTTACAAAACTGAGATTTGCAAAACTGAGATTTACAAAACTCAGATTTACAAAACCGAGATTTACAAAACTGAGATTTACAAAACTGAGATTTACAAAACTGAGATTTACAAAACTGAGGTTTGAAAACTGAGATTTACAAAACTGAGATTTACAAAACTGAGATTTACAAAACTGAGATTAACAAAACTGAGATTTACAAAACTGAGATTTACAAAACTGAGATTTACAAAACTGAGATTTACAAGACTGAGATTTACAAAACTGAGATTTACAAAACTCAGATTTACAAAACTGAGATTTACAAAACTGAGATTTACAAAACTGAGATTTGCAAAACTGAGATTTACAAAACTGAGATTTACAAAACTGAGATTTACAAAACTGAGATTTACAAAACTGAGATTTACAAAACTAAGATTTACAAAACTCAGATTTACAAAACTGAGATTTACAAAACTGAGATTTACAAAACTGAGATTTGCAAAACTGAGATTTACAAAACTGAGATTTGCAAAACTGAGATTTACAAAACTGAGATTTACAAAACTCAGATTTACAAAACTGAGATTTACAAAACTGAGATTTACAAAACTGAGATTTACAAAACTGAGATTTACAAAACTGAGATTTTCAAAACTGAGATTTACAAAACTGAGATTTACAAAACTGAGATTTTCAAAACTGAGATTTACAAAACTGAGATTTACAAAACTGAGATTTACAAAACTGAGATTTGCAAAACTGAGATTTACAAAACTGAGATTTACAAAACTGAGATTTGCAAAACTGAGATTTACAAAACTGAGATTTACAAAACCGAGATTCACAAAACTGAGATTTACAAAACTGAGATTTACAAAACTGAGATTTACAAAACTGAGATTTGCAAAACTGAGATTTACAAAACTGAGATTTACAAAACTGAGATTTACAAAACTGAGATTTACAAAACTGAGATTTACAAAACTGAGATTTACAAAACTCAGATTTACAAAACTGAGATTTACAAAACTGAGATTTACAAAACTGAGATTTGCAAAACTGAGATTTACAAAACTCAGATTTACAAAACCGAGATTTACAAAACTGAGATTTACAAAACTGAGATTTACAAAACTCAGATTTACAAAACTGAGATTTACAAAACTGAGATTTACAAAACTGAGATTTACAAAGCTGAGATTTACAAAACTGAGATTTACAAAATTCAGATTTACAAAACTGAGATTTACAAAACTTAGATTTACAAAACTGAGATTTACAAAACTGAGATTTACAAAACTGAGATTTACAAAACTGAGATTTACAAAACTCAGATTTACAAAACTGAGATAAATCTCAGTTTTGTTTACAAAACGCTCGCTCCGAAACCGCTCGCTCCGAAACCGCTCGCTCCAAAAACGCTCGCTCCGAAACCGCTCGCTTCAAAACCGCTCGCTCCAAAACCGCTCGCTCCTCAACCGCTCGCTCCAAAACCGCTCGAATCAAAACCGCTCGCTCCAAAATGGATCGCTCCAAACCGCTCGCTCCAAAATGGATCGCTCTAAACCGCTCGCTCCAAAACCGCTCGCTCCAAAACCGCTCGATCCAAAACCGCTCGCTCCAAAACCGCTCGCTCCAAAACCGCTCGCTCCAAAACCGCTCGCTCCAAAACCGCTCGCTCCAAAACCGCTCGCTCCAAAACCGCTCGTTCCAAAACCGCTCGCTCCAAAACCGCTCGCTCCAAAACCGCTCGAATCAAAACCGCTTGCTCCAAAACCGCTCGAATCAAAACCGCTCGCTCCAAAATGGATCGCTCCAAACCGCTCGCTCCAAAATGGATCGCTCCAAACCGCTTGCTCCAAAATGGATCGCTCTAAACCGCTCGCTCCAAAACCGCTCGCTCCAAAACCGCTCGTTCCAAAACCGCTCGCTCCAAAACCGCTCGCTCCAAAACCGCTCGCTCCAAAACCGCTCGCTCCTAAACCGCTCGCTCCAAAACCGCTCGCTTCAAAACCGCTCGCTCCAAAACCACTCGAATCAAAACCGCTCGGTCCAAAACCGCTCGAATCAAAACCGCTCAGTCAAATCCGCTCAAATCAAAACCGATCAGTTCAAAACCGCTCGAATCAAAACCGCTCGCTCTAAAACCGCTCGCTCCGAAACCGCTCGCTCCAAAACCGCTCGCTCCGAAACCGCTCTCTCCAAAATGGATCGCTCCAAACCGCTCGCTCCAAAACCGCTCGCTCCAAAACCGCTCGCTCCAGAACCGCTCGCTTCAAAACCGCTCGCTCCGAAACCGCTCGCTCCAAAACCGCTCGCTCCAAAACCGCTCGTTCCAAAACCGCTCGCTTCAAAACCGCTCGCTCCAAAACCGCTCGAATCAAAACCGCTCGGTCCAAAACCGCTC
Organism: Ocypus olens; assembly: GCA_910593695.2. Classification (NCBI taxonomy): domain Eukaryota; kingdom Metazoa; phylum Arthropoda; class Insecta; order Coleoptera; family Staphylinidae; genus Ocypus; species Ocypus olens. The sequence goes on from OU343058.1 coordinate 49,587, forward strand.
GAATCAAAACCGCTCAGTCAAATCCGCTCAAATCAAAACCGATCAGTCCAAAACCACTCGAATCAAAACCGCTCGCTCTAAAACCGATCGAATCAAAACCGCTCGCTCCGAAACCGCTCGCTCCAAAACCGCTCGGTCCAAAACCACTCAAATCAAAACCGCTCAGTCCAAAACCGCTCGAATCAAAACCGAGATTAACAAAACTGAGATTTACAAAACTGAGATTTACAAAACTGAGATTAACAAAACTGAGATTGACAAAACTGAGATTAACAAAACTGAGATTTACAAAACTGAGATTTACAAAACAGAGATTTACAAAACTCAGATTTACAAAACTGAGATTTACAAAACTGAGGTTTGCAAAACTGAGATTTACAAAACTGAGATTTGCAAAACTGAGATTTACAAAACTGAGATTTACAAAACTCAGATTTACAAAACTGAGATTTACAAAACTGAGATTTACAAAACTGAGATTTACAAAACTGAGATTTACAAAACTGAGATTTTCAAAACTGAGATTTACAAAACTGAGATTTACAAAACTGAGATTTTCAAAACTGAGATTTTCAAAACTGAGATTTACAAAACTGAGATTTACAAAACTGAGATTTACAAAACTGAGATTTACAAAACTGAGATTTACAAAACTGAGATTTACAAAACTGAGATTTACAAAACTGAGATTTACAAAACTGAGATTTTCAAAACTGAGATTTACAAAACTGAGATTTACAAAACTGAGATTTTCAAAACTGAGATTTACAAAACTGAGATTTACAAAACCGAGATTTACAAAACTGAGATTTACAAAACTGAGATTTACAAAACTGAGATTTACAAAACTCAGATTTACAAAACTGAGATTTACAAAACTGAGATTTACAAAACTGAGATTTACAAAGCTGAGATTTACAAAACTGAGATTTACAAAACTCAGATTTACAAAACTGAGATTTACAAAACTCAGATTTACAAAACCGAGATTTACAAAACTGAGATTTACAAAACTAAGATTTACAAAACTGAGATTTACAAAACTGAGGTTTGAAAACTGAGATTTACAAAACTGAGATTTACAAAACTGAGATTTACAAAACTGAGATTAACAAAACTGAGATTTACAAAACTGAGATTTACAAAACTGAGATTTACAAAACTGAGATTTACAAGACTGAGATTTACAAAACTGAGATTTACAAAACTCAGATTTACAAAACTGAGATTTACAAAACTGAGATTTACAAAACTGAGATTTGCAAAACTGAGATTTACAAAACTGAGATTTACAAAACCGAGATTTACAAAACTGAGATTTACAAAACTGAGATTTACAAAACTGAGATTTACAAAACTGAGATTTACAAAACTGAGATTTTCAAAACTGAGATTTACAAAACTGAGATTTACAAAACTGAGATTTTCAAAACTGAGATTTACAAAACTGAGATTTACAAAACCGAGATTTACAAAACTGAGATTTACAAAACTGAGATTTACAAAACTGAGATTTACAAAACTGAGATTTACAAAACTGAGATTTACAAAACTGAGATTAACAAAACTGAGATTGACAAAACTGAGATTAACAAAACTGAGATTTACAAAACTCAGATTTACAAAACTGAGATTTACAAAACTCAGATTTACAAAACTGAGATTTACAAAACTAAGGTTTGCAAAACTGAGATTTACAAAACTGAGATTTACAAAACTGAGATTTACAAAACTGAGATTTACAAAACTGAGATTTACAAAACTGAGATTTTCAAATCTGAGATTTTGAAAACTGAGATTTACAAAACTGAGATTTACAAAACTGAGGTTTGCAAAACTGAGATTTACAAAACTGAGATTTACAAAACTGAGATTTACAAAACTGAGATTTACAAAACTGAGATTTACAAAACTCAGATTTACAAAACTGAGATTTACAAAACTGAGATTTACAAAACTGAGATTTACAAAACTGAGATTTGCAAAACTGAGATTTACAAAACTGAGATTTACAAAACTGAGATTTACAAAACTGAGATTTACAAAACTGAGATTTACAAAACTGAGATTTACAAAACTGAGATTTGCAAAACTGAGATTTACAAAACTGAGATTTACAAAACTGAGATTTACAAAACTGAGATTTACAAAACTGAGATTTACAAAACTGAGATTTACAAAACTCAGATTTACAAAACCGAGATTTACAAAACTGAGATTTACAAAACTGAGATTTACAAAACTGAGATTTACAAAACTGAGGTTTGAAAACTGAGATTTACAAAACTGAGATTTACAAAACTGAGATTTACAAAACTGAGATTAACAAAACTGAGATTTACAAAACTGAGATTTACAAAACTGAGATTTACAAAACTGAGATTTACAAGACTGAGATTTACAAAACTGAGATTTACAAAACTCAGATTTACAAAACTGAGATTTACAAAACTGAGATTTACAAAACTGAGATTTGCAAAACTGAGATTTACAAAACTGAGATTTGCAAAACTGAGATTTACAAAACTGAGATTTACAAAACTCAGATTTACAAAACTGAGATTTACAAAACTGAGATTTACAAAACTGAGATTTACAAAACTGAGATTTACAAAACTGAGATTTTCAAAACTGAGATTTACAAAACTGAGATTTACAAAACTGAGATTTTCAAAACTGAGATTTACAAAACTGAGATTTACAAAACCGAGATTTACAAAACTGAGATTTACAAAACTGAGATTTACAAAACTGAGATTTACAAGACTGAGATTTACAAAACTGAGATTTACAAAACTCAGATTTACAAAACTGAGATTTACAAAACCGAGATTTACAAAACTGAGATTTACAAAACTGAGATTTACAAAACTCAGATTTACAAAACTGAGATTTACAAAACTGAGATTTACAAAACTGAGATTTGCAAAACTGAGATTTACAAAACTGAGATTTAGAAAACTGAGATTTACAAAACTGAGATTTACAAAACTGAGATAAATCTCAGTTTTGTTTACAAAACGCTCGCTCCGAAACCGCTCGCTCCAAAACCGCTCGCTCCAATACCGCTCGTTTCGAAACCGCTCGCTTCAAAACCGCTCGCTCCAAAACCGCTCGCTCCTAAACCGCTCGCTCCAAAACCGCTCGAATCAAAACCGCTCGCTCCAAAATGGATCGCTCCAAACCGCTCTCTCCAAAATGGATCGCTCCAAACCGCTCGCTCCAAAACCGCTCGCTCCAAAATCGCTCGCTCCGAAACCGCTCGCTCCAAGACCGCTCGCTCCGAAACCGCTCGGTCCAAAACCGCTCACTCCTAAACCGCTCGCTCCGAAACCGCTCGCTCCAAAACCGCTCGTTCCAAAACCGCTCGAATCAAAACCGCTCGCTCCAAAACCGCTCGAACCAAAACCGCTTGCTCCAAAACCGCTCGAATCAAAACCGCTTGCTCCAAAATGGATCGCTCCAAACCGCTCGCTCCAAAACCGCTCACTCCGAAACCGCTCGCTCCTAAACCGCTCGCTCCAAAACCGCTCGCTTCAAAACCGCTCGCTCCAAAACCGCTCGAATCAAAACCGCTCGGTCCAAAACCGCTCGAATCAAAACCGCTCAGTCAAATCCGCTCAAATCAAAACCGATCAGTCCAAAACCACTCGAATCAAAACCGCTCGCTCTAAAACCGATCGAATCAAAACCGCTCGCTCCGAAACCGCTCGCTCCAAAACCGCTCGCTCCAAAACCGCTCGAATCAAAACCGAGATTAACAAAACTGAGATTTACAAAACTGAGATTTACAAAACTGAGATTAACAAAACTGAGATTTACAAAACTGAGATTAACAAAACTGAGATTTACAAAACTGAGATTTACAAAACTGAGATTTACAAAACTGAGATTTTCAAAACTGAGATTTACAAAACTGAGATTTACAAAACTGAGATTTTCAAAACTGAGATTTTCAAAACTGAGATTTACAAAACTGAGATTTACAAAACTGAGATTTACAAAACTGAGATTTACAAAACTGAGATTTACAAAACTGAGATTTTCAAATCTGAGATTTTGAAAACTGAGATTTACAAAACTGAGATTTACAAAACTGAGGTTTGCAAAACTGAGATTTACAAAACTGAGATTTACAAAACTGAGATTTACAAAACTCAGATTTACAAAACTGAGATTTACAAAACTGAGATTTACAAAACTGAGATTTACAAAACTGAGATTTACAGAACTGAGATTTACAAAACTGAGATTTTCAAAACTGAGATTTTCAAAACTGAGATTTACAAAACTGAGATTTACAAAACTGAGATTTACAAAACTGAGATTTACAAAACTGAGATTTACAAAACTGAGATTTGCAAAACTGAGATTTACAAAACTGAGATTTACAAAACTGAGATTTACAAAACTGAGATTTACAAAACTGAGATTTACAAAACTGAGATTTACAAAACTCAGATTTACAAAACTGAGATTTACAAAACTGAGATTTACAAAACTGAGATTTACAAAACTGAGGTTTGAAAACTGAGATTTACAAAACTGAGATTTACAAAACTGAGATTTACAAAACTCAGATTTACAAAACTGAGATTTACAAAACTGAGATTTACAAAACTGAGATTTGCAAAACTGAGATTTACAAAACTGAGATTTAGAAAACTGAGATTTACAAAACTGAGATTTACAAAACTGAGATAAATCTCAGTTTTGTTTACAAAACGCTCGCTCCGAAACCGCTCGCTCCAAAACCGCTCGCTCCAATACCGCTCGTTTCGAAACCGCTCGCTTCAAAACCGCTCGCTCCAAAACCGCTCGCTCCTAAACCGCTCGCTCCAAAACCGCTCGAATCAAAACCGCTCGCTCCAAAATGGATCGCTCCAAACCGCTCTCTCCAAAATGGATCGCTCCAAACCGCTCGCTCGCTCCGAAACCGCTCGCTCCAAAACCGCTCGCTCCAAAATCGCTCGCTCCGAAACCGCTCGCTCCAAGACCGCTCGCTCCGAAACCGCTCGCTCCAAAACCGCTCGCTCCTAAACCGCTCGCTCCGAAACCGCTCGCTCCAAAACCGCTCGTTCCAAAACCGCTCGAATCAAAACCGCTCGCTCCAAAACCGCTCGAATCAAAACCGCTTGCTCCAAAACCGCTCGAATCAAAACCGCTTGCTCCAAAATGGATCGCTCCAAACCGCTCGCTCCAAAACCGCTCACTCCGAAACCGCTCGCTCCTAACCCGCTCGCTCCAAAACCGCTCGCTTCGAAACCGCTCGCTCCAAAACCGCTCGAATCAAAACCGCTCGGTCCAAACCTGCTCGAATCAAAACCGCTCAGTCAAATCCGCTCAAATCAAAACCGATCAGTCCAAAACCACTCGAATCAAAACCGCTCGCTCTAAAACCGATCGAATCAAAACCGCTCGCTCCGAAACCGCTCGCTCCAAAACCGCTCGGTCCAAAACCGCTCGAATCAAAACCGAGATTAACAAAACTGAGATTTACAAAACTGAGATTTACAAAACTGAGATTAACAAAACTGAGATTGACAAAACTGAGATTAACAAAACTGAGATTTACAAAACTGAGATTTACAAAACAGAGATTTACAAAACTCAGATTTACAAAACTGAGATTTACAAAACTGAGGTTTGCAAAACTGAGATTTACAAAACTGAGATTTGCAAAACTGAGATTTACAAAACTGAGATTTACAAAACTCAGATTTACAAAACTGAGATTTACAAAACTGAGATTTACAAAACTGAGATTTACAAAACTGAGATTTACAAAACTGAGATTTTCAAAACTGAGATTTACAAAACTGAGATTTACAAAACTGAGATTTTCAAAACTGAGATTTTCAAAACTGAGATTTACAAAACTGAGATTTACAAAACTGAGATTTACAAAACTGAGATTTACAAAACTGAGATTTACAAAACTGAGATTTTCAAATCTGAGATTTTGAAAACTGAGATTTACAAAACTGAGATTTACAAAACTCAGATTTACAAAACTGAGATTTACAAAACTGAGATTTACAAAACTGAGATTTACAAAACTGAGATTTACAAAACTGAGATTTACAAAACTGAGATTTACAAAACTCAGATTTACAAAACCGAGATTTACAAAACTGAGATTTACAAAACTGAGATTTACAAAACTGAGGTTTACAAAACTGAGGTTTACAAAACTGAGATTTACAAAACTGAGATTTACAAAACTGAGATTTACAAAACTGAGATTTACAAAACTGAGATTTACAAAACTGAGATTTACAAAACTGAGATTTACAAGACTGAGATTTACAAAACTGAGATTTACAAAACTGAGATTTACAAAACTGAGATTTACAAAACTGAGATTTACAAAACTGAGATTTGCAAAACTGAGATTTACAAAACTGAGATTTGCAAAACTGAGATTTACAAAACTGAGATTTACAAAACTCAGATTTACAAAACTAAGATTTACAAAACTGAGATTTACAAAACTGAGATTTACAAAACTGAGATTTACAAAACTGAGATTTACAAAACTGAGATTTACAAAACTGAGATTTACAAAACTGAGATTTACAAAACTGAGATTTACAAGACTGAGATTTACAAAACTGAGATTTACAAAACTGAGATTTACAAGACTGAGATTTACAAAACTGAGATTTACAAAACTCAGATTTACAAAACTGAGATTTACAAAACTGAGATTTACAAAACTGAGATTTGCAAAACTGAGATTTACAAAACTGAGATTTGCAAAACTGAGATTTACAAAACTGAGATTTACAAAACTCAGATTTACAAAACTGAGATTTACAAAACTGAGATTTACAAAACTGAGATTTACAAAACTGAGATTTACAAAACTGAGATTTACAAAACTGAGATTTACAAAACTGAGATTTACAAAACTGAGATTTACAAAACTGAGATTTACAAAACTGAGATTTACAAGACTGAGATTTACAAAACTGAGATTTACAAAACTCAGATTTACAAAACTGAGATTTACAAAACTGAGATTTACAAAACTGAGATTTGCAAAACTGAGGATAACAAAACTGAGATTTTCAAAACTGAGATTTACAAAACTGAGATTTACAAAACTGAGATTTACAAAACTGAGATTTACAAAACTCAGATTTACAAAACTGAGATTTACAAAACTGAGATTTACAAAACTGAGATTTGCAAAACTGAGATTTACAAAACTCAGATTTACAAAACCGAGATTTACAAAACTGAGATTTACAAAACTGAGATTTGCAAAACTGAGATTTACAAAACTGAGATTTACAAAACTGAGATTTACAAAACTGAGATTTACAAAACTGAGATTTACAAAACTGAGATTTACAAAACTGAGATTTACAAAACTGAGATTTACAAAACTGAGATTTACAAAACTGAGATTTACAAAACTGAGATTTACAAAACTGAGATTTACAAGACTGAGATTTACAAAACTGAGATTTACAAAACTCAGATTTACAAAACTGAGATTTACAAAACTGAGATTTACAAAACTGAGATTTACAAAACTGAGATTTACAAAACTCAGATTTACAAAACTGAGATTTACAAAACTGAGGTTTGCAAAACTGAGATTTACAAAACTGAGATTTGCAAAACTGAGATTTACAAAACTGAGATTTACAAAACTCAGATTTACAAAACTGAGATTTACAAAACTGAGATTTACAAAACTGAGATTTACAAAACTGAGATTTACAAAACTGAGATTTTCAAAACTGAGATTTACAAAACTGAGATTTACAAAACTGAGATTTTCAAAACTGAGATTTTCAAAACTGAGATTTACAAAACTGAGATTTACAAAACTGAGATTTACAAAACTGAGATTTACAAAACTGAGATTTACAAAACTGAGATTTTCAAATCTGAGATTTTCAAAACTGAGATTTACAAAACTGAGATTTACAAAACTCAGATTTACAAAACTGAGATTTACAAAACTGAGATTTACAAAACTGAGATTTGCAAAACTGAGATTTACAAAACTGAGATTTACAAAACTGAGATTTACAAAACTGAGATTTACAAAACTGAGATTTACAAAACTGAGATTTACAAAACTCAGATTTACAAAACTGAGATTTACAAAACTGAGATTTACAAAACTGAGATTTGCAAAACTGAGATTTACAAAACTCAGATTTACAAAACCGAGATTTACAAAACTGAGATTTACAAAACTGAGATTTACAAAACGGAGATTTACAAAACTGAGGTTTACAAAACTGAGATTTACAAAACTGAGATTTACAAAACTGAGATTTACAAAACTGAGATTTACAAAACTGAGATTTACAAAACTGAGATTTACAAAACTGAGATTTACAAAACTGAGATTTACAAGACTGAGATTTACAAAACTGAGATTTACAAAACTCAGATTTACAAAACTGAGATTTACAAAACTGAGATTTACAAAACTGAGATTTGCAAAACTGAGATTTACAAAACTGAGATTTGCAAAACTGAGATTTACAAAACTGAGATTTACAAAACTCAGATTTACAAAACTGAGATTTACAAAACTGAGATTTACAAAACTGAGATTTACAAAACTGAGATTTACAAAACTGAGATTTACAAAACTGAGATTTACAAAACTGAGATTTACAAAACTGAGATTTACAAGACTGAGATTTACAAAACTGAGATTTACAAAACTCAGATTTACAAAACTGAGATTTACAAAACTGAGATTTACAAAACTGAGATTTACAAAACTGAGATTTACAAAACTGAGATTTACAAAACTGAGATTTACAAAACTGAGATTTACAAAACTGAGATTTACAAAACTGAGATTTACGAAACTCAGATTTACAAAACTGAGATTTACAAAACTGTGATTTACAAAACTGAGATTTGCAAAACTGAGATTTACAAAACTCAGATTTACAAAACCGAGATTTACAAAACTGAGATTTACAAAACTGAGATTTACAAAACTGAGATTAACAAAACTGAGGTTTACAAAACTGAGATTTACAAAACTGAGATTTACAAAACTGAGATTTACAAAACTGAGATTTACAAAACTGAGATTTACAAAACTGAGATTTACAAGACTGAGATTTACAAAACTGAGATTTACAAAACTGAGATTTACAAGACTGAGATTTACAAAACTGAGATTTACAAAACTCAGATTTACAAAACTGAGATTTACAAAACTGAGATTTACAAAACTGAGATTTGCAAAACTGAGATTTACAAAACTGAGATTTGCAAAACTGAGATTTACAAAACTGAGATTTACAAAACTCAGATTTACAAAACTGAGATTTACAAAACTGAGATTTACAAAACTGAGATTTACAAAACTGAGATTTACAAAACTGAGATTTACAAAACTGAGATTTACAAAACTGAGATTTACAAAACTGAGATTTACAAAACTGAGATTTACAAGACTGAGATTTACAAAACTGAGATTTACAAAACTCAGATTTACAAAACTGAGATTTACAAAACTGAGATTTACAAAACTGAGATTTGCAAAACTGAGATTTACAAAACTGAGATTTTCAAAACTGAGATTTACAAAACTGAGATTTACAAAACTGAGATTTACAAAACTGAGATTTACAAAACTCAGATTTACAAAACTGAGATTTACAAAACTGAGATTTACAAAACTGAGATTTGCAAAACTGAGATTTACAAAACTCAGATTTACAAAACTGAGATTTACAAAACTGAGATTTACAAAACTGAGATTTGCAAAACTGAGATTTACAAAACTGAGATTTACAAAACTCAGATTTACAAAACTGAGATTTACAAAACTGAGATTTACAAAACTGAGATTTACAAAACTGAGATTTACAAAACTGAGATTTACAAAACTGAGATTTACAAAACTGAGATTTACAAAACTGAGATTTACAAAACTGAGATTTACAAAACTGAGATTTACAAAACTGAGATTTACAAAACTCAGATTTACAAAACTGAGATTTACAAAACTGAGATTTACAAAACTGAGATTTACAAAACTCAGATTTACAAAACTGAGATTTACAAAACTGAGGTTTGCAAAACTGAGATTTACAAAACTGAGATTTGCAAAACTGAGATTTACAAAACTGAGATTTACAAAACTCAGATTTACAAAACTGAGATTTACAAAACTGAGATTTACAAAACTGAGATTTACAAAACTGAGATTTACAAAACTGAGATTTTCAAAACTGAGATTTACAAAACTGAGATTTACAAAACTGAGATTTTCAAAACTGAGATTTTCAAAACTGAGATTTACAAAACTGAGATTTACAAAACTGAGATTTACAAAACTGAGATTTACAAAACTGAGATTTACAAAACTGAGATTTACAAAACTGAGATTTACAAGACTGAGATTTACAAAACTGAGATTTACAAAACTCAGATTTACAAAACTGAGATTTACAAAACTGAGATTTACAAAACTGAGATTTGCAAAACTGAGATTTTCAAAACTGAGATTTACAAAACTGAGATTTACAAAACCGAGATTTACAAAACTCAGATTTACAAAACCGAGATTTACAAAACTGAGATTTACAAAACTGAGATTTACAAAACTGAGATTAACAAAACTGAGGTTTACAAAACTGAGATTTACAAAACTGAGATTTACAAAACTGAGATTTACAAAACTGAGATTTACAAAACTGAGATTTACAAAACTGAGATTTACAAAACTGAGATTTACAAGACTGAGATTTACAAAACTGAGATTTACAAAACTCAGATTTACAAAACTGAGATTTACAAAACTGAGATTTACAAAACTGAGATTTGCAAAACTGAGATTTACAAAACTGAGATTTGCAAAACTGAGATTTACAAAACTGAGATTTACAAAACTCAGATTTACAAAACTGAGATTTACAAAACTGAGATTTACAAAACTGAGATTTACAAAACTGAGATTTACAAAACTGAGATTTTCAAAACTGAGATTTACAAAACTGAGATTTACAAAACTGAGATTTTCAAAACTGAGATTTACAAAACTGAGATTTACAAAACCGAGATTTACAAAACTGAGATTTACAAAACTGAGATTTACAAAACTGAGATTTACAAGACTGAGATTTACAAAACTCAGATTTACAAAACTGAGATTTACAAAACTGAGATTTACAAAACTGAGATTTGCAAAACTGAGATTTTCAAAACTGAGATTTACAAAACTGAGATTTACAAAACCGAGATTTACAAAACTCAGATTTACAAAACTGAGATTTACAAAACTGAGATTTGCAAAACTGAGATTTACAAAACTGAGATTTAGAAAACTGAGATTTACAAAACTGAGATTTACAAGACTCAGATTTACAAAACTCAGATTTACAAAACTGAGATTTGCAAAACTGAGATTTACAAAACTCAGATTTACAAAACTGAGATTTACAAAACTGAGATTTACAAAACTGAGATTTGCAAAACTGAGATTTTCAAAACTGAGATTTACAAAACTCAGATTTACAAAACTGAGATTTACAAAACTCAGATTTACAAAACTGAGATTATTCTCAGTTTTGTTTACAAAACGCTCGCTCCGAAACCGCTCGCTCCAAAACCGCTCGCTCCTAAACCGCTCGCTCCAAAACCGCTCGCTCCGAAACCGCTCGCTTCAAAACCGCTCGCTCCAAAACCGATCGAATCAAAACCGAGATTAACAAAACTGAGATTTACAAAACTGAGATTAACAAAACTGAGATTGACAAAACTGAGATTTACAAAACTGAGATTTACAAAACTGAGATTTACAAAGCTGAGATTTACAAAACTGAGATTTACAAAACTCAGATTTACAAAACTGAGATTTACAAAACTCAGATTTACAAAACTGAGATATACAAAACTGAGATTTACAAAACTGAGATTTACAAAACTGAGATTTTCAAATCTGAGATTTTGAAAACTGAGATTTACAAAACTGAGATTTACAAAACTGAGATTTACAAAGCTGAGATTTACAAAACTGAGATTTACAAAATTCAGATTTACAAAACTGAGATTTACAAAACTTAGATTTACAAAACTGAGATTTACAAAACTGAGATTTACAAAACTGAGATTTACAAAACTGAGATTTACAAAACTGAGATTTACAAAACCGAGATTTACAAAACTGAGATTTACAAAACTGAGATTTACAAAACTGAGATTTACAAAACTCAGATTTACAAAACTGAGATTTACAAAACTTAGATTTACAAAACTGAGATTTACAAAACTGAGATTTACAAAACTGAGATTTTCAAAACTGAGATTTACAAAACTGAGATTTACAAAACCGAGATTTACAAAACTGAGATTTACAAAACTGAGATTTACAAAACTGAGATTTACAAAACTCAGATTTACAAAACTGAGATTTACAAAACTGAGATTTACAAAACTGAGATTTACAAAGCTGAGATTTACAAAACTGAGATTTACAAAACTCAGATTTACAAAACTGAGATTTACAAAACTCAGATTTACAAAATTCAGATTTACAAAACTGAGATTTACAAAACTTAGATTTACAAAACTGAGATTTACAAAACTGAGATTTACAAAACTGAGATTTACAAAACTGAGATTTACAAAACTGAGATTTACAAAACTCAGATTTACAAAACTGAGATAAATCTCAGTTTTGTTTACAAAACGCTCGCTCCGAAACCGCTCGCTCCAAAACCGCTCGCTCCAAAAACGCTCGCTCCGAAACCGCTCGCTTCAAAACCGCTCGCTCCAAAACCGCTCGCTCCTAAACCGCTCGCTCCAAAACCGCTCGATTCAAAACCGCTCGCTCCAAAATGGATCGCTCCAAACCGCTCGCTCCAAAATGGATCGCTCTAAACCGCTCGCTCCAAAACCGCTCGCTCCAAAACCGCTCGCTCCAAAACCGCTCGATCCAAAACCGCTCGCTCCAAAACCGCTCGCTCCAAAACCGCTCGCTCCAAAACCGCTCGCTCCAAAACCGCTCGCTCCAAAACCGCTCGTTCCAAAACCGCTCGCTCCAAAACCGCTCGAATCAAAACCGCTTGCTCCAAAACCGCTCGAATCAAAACCGCTCGCTCCAAAATGGATCGCTCCAAACCGCTCGCTCCAAAATGGATCGCTCCAAACCGCTCGCTCCAAAATGGATCGCTCTAAACCGCTCGCTCCAAAACCGCTCGCTCCAAAACCGCTCGATCCAAAACCGCTCGCTCCAAAACCGCTCGCTCCGAAACCGCTCGCTCCAAAACCGCTCGTTCCAAAACCGCTCGTTCCAAAACCGCTCGCTCCAAAACTGCTCGCTCCGAAACCTCTCGCTTTAAATCCGCTCGCTCCGAAACCGCTCGCTTTAAAACCGCTCGCTCCAAAACCGCTCGCTTTAAAACCGCTCGCTCCAAAACCGCTCGAATCAAAACCGCTCGCTCCAAAATGGATCGCTCCAAACCGCTCGCTCCAAAATGGATCGCTCCAAACCGCTCGCTCCAAAATGGATCACTCCAAACCGCTCGCTCCAAAGTGGATCGCTCCAAACCGCTCGCTCCAAAACCGCTCGCTCCGAAACCGCTCGCTCCGAAACCGCTCGCTCCAAAACCGCTCGCTCCAAAACCGCTCGCTCCAAAACCGCTCGCTCCTAAACCGCTCGCTCCAAAACCGCTCGCTTCAAAACCGCTCGCTCCAAAACCACTCGAATCAAAACCGCTCGGTCCAAAACCGCTCGAATCAAAACCGCTCAGTCAAATCCGCTCAAATCAAAACCGATCAGTCCAAAACCGCTCGAATCAAAACCGCTCGCTCTAAAACCGATCGAATCAAAACCGCTCGCTCCGAAACCGCTCGCTCCAAAACCGCTCAGTCCAAAACCACTCGAATCAAAACCGCTCGGTCCAAAACCGCTCGAATCAAAACCGAGATTAACAAAACTGAGATTTACAAAACTGAGATTTACAAAACTGAGATTAACAAAACTGAGATTTACAAAACTGAGATTTACAAAACTGAGATTTACAAAACTGAGATTTACAAAACTGAGATTTACAAAACTGAGATTTTCAAATCTGAGATTTTGAAAACTGAGATTTACAAAACTGAGATTTACAAAACTCAGATTTACAAAACTGAGATTTACAAAACTCAGATTTACAAAACTGAGATTTACAAAACTGAGATTTACAAAACTGAGGTTTGCAAAACTGAGATTTACAAAACTGAGATTTACAAAACTGAGATTTACAAAACTGAGATTTACAAAACTGAGATTTACAAAACTGAGATTTACAAAACTGAGATTTACAAAACTCAGATTTACAAAACTGAGATTTACAAAACTGAGATTTACAAAACTGAGATTTACAAAACTGAGATTTACAAAACTGAGATTTACAAAACTGAGGTTTGAAAACTGAGATTTACAAAACTGAGATTTACAAAACTGAGATTTACAAAACTGAGATTTACAAAACTGAGGTTTGAAAACTGAGATTTACAAAACTGAGATTTACAAAACTGAGATTTACAAAACTGAGATTAACAAAACTGAGATTTACAAAACTGAGATTTACAAAACTGAGATTTACAAAACTGAGATTTACAAGACTGAGATTTACAAAACTGAGATTTACAAAACTCAGATTTACAAAACTGAGATTTACAAAACTGAGATTTACAAAACTGAGATTTGCAAAACTGAGATTTACAAAACTGAGATTTGCAAAACTGAGATTTACAAAACTGAGATTTACAAAACTGAGATTTACAAAACTGAGATTTACAAAACTGAGATTTGCAAAACTGAGATTTACAAAACTGAGATTTACAAAACTGAGATTTACAAAACTGAGATTTACAAAACTGAGATTTACAAAACTGAGATTTTCAAAACTGAGATTTACAAAACTGAGATTTACAAAACTGAGATTTACAAAACTCAGATTTACAAAACTGAGATTTACAAAACCGAGATTTACAAAACTGAGATTTACAAAACTGAGATTTACAAAACTGAGATTTGCAAAACTGAGATTTACAAAACTGAGATTTAGAAAACTGAGATTTACAAAACTGAGATTTACAAAACTGAGATTTACAAAACTGAGATTTACAAAACTGAGATTTACAAAACTGAGATTTACAAAACTGAGATTTACAAGACTGAGATTTACAAAACTGAGATTTACAAAACTCAGATTTACAAAACTGAGATTTACAAAACCGAGATTTACAAAACTGAGATTTACAAAACTGAGATTTACAAAACTCAGATTTACAAAACTGAGATTTACAAAACTGAGATTTACAAAACTGAGATTTACAAGACTGAGATTTACAAAACTGAGATTTACAAAACTGAGATTTACAAGACTGAGATTTACAAAACTGAGATTTACAAAACTCAGATTTACAAAACTGAGATTTACAAAACTGAGATTTACAAAACTGAGATTTGCAAAACTGAGATTTACAAAACTGAGATTTGCAAAACTGAGATTTACAAAACTGAGATTTAGAAAACTGAGATTTACAAAACTGAGATTTACAAGACTGAGATTTACAAAACTGAGATTTACAAAACTCAGATTTACAAAACTGAGATTTACAAAACTGAGATTTACAAAACTGAGATTTACAAGACTGAAATTTACAAAACTGAGATTTACAAAACTGAGATTTACAAGACTGAGATTTACAAAACTGAGATTTACAAAACTCAGATTTACAAAACTGAGATTTACAAAACTGAGATTTACAAAACTGAGATTTGCAAAACTGAGATTTACAAAACTGAGATTTGCAAAACTGAGATTTACAAAACTGAGATTTACAAAACTCAGATTTACAAAACTGAGATTTACAAAACTGAGATTTACAAAACTGAGATTTACAAAACTCAGATTTACAAAACTGAGATTTACAAAACTGAGATTTACAAAACTGAGATTTACAAAACTGAGATTTACAAAACTGAGATTTACAAAACTGAGATTTACAAAACTGAGATTTACAAAACTGAGATTTACAAAACTCAGATTTACAAAACTGAGATAAATCTCAGTTTTGTTTACAAAACGCTCGCTCCGAAACCGCTCGCTCCAAAACCGCTCGCTCCAAAAACGCTCGCTCCGAAACCGCTCGCTTCAAAACCGCTCGCTCCAAAACCGCTCGCTCCTAAACCGCTCGCTCCAAAACCGCTCGAATCAAAACCGCTCGCTCCAAAATGGATCGCTCCAAACCGCTCGCTCCAAAATGGATCGCTCTAAACCGCTCGCTCCAAAACCGCTCGCTCCAAAACCGCTCGCTCCAAAACCGCTCGAATCAAAACCGCTTGCTCCAAAACCGCTCGAATCAAAACCGCTCGCTCCAAAATGGATCGCTCCAAACCGCTCGCTCCAAAATGGATCGCTCCAAACCGCTCGCTCCAAAATGGATCGCTCTAAACCGCTCGCTCCAAAACCGCTCGCTCCAAAACCGCTCGCTCCAAAACCGCTCGCTCCAAAACCGCTCGCTCCAAAACCGCTCGCTCCAAAACCGCTCGCTCCAAAACCGCTCGCTCCAAAACCGCTCGTTCCAAAACCGCTCGCTCCAAAACCGCTCGCTCCAAAACCGCTCGAATCAAAACCGCTTGCTCCAAAACCGCTCGAATCAAAACCGCTCGCTCCAAAATGGATCGCTCCAAACCGCTCGCTCCAAAATGGATCGCTCCAAACCGCTCGCTCCAAAATGGATCGCTCTAAACCGCTCGCTCCAAAACCGCTCGCTCCAAAACCGCTCGATCCAAAACCGCTCGCTCCAAAACCGCTCGCTCCGAAACCGCTCGCTCCAAAACCGCTCGTTCCAAAACCGCTCGTTCCAAAACCGCTCGCTCCAAAACTGCTCGCTCCGAAACCGCTCGCTTTAAATCCGCTCGCTCCGAAACCGCTCGCTTTAAAACCGCTCGCTCCAAAACCGCTCGCTTTAAAACCGCTCGCTCCAAAACCGCTCGAATCAAAACCGCTCGCTCCAAAATGGATCGCTCCAAACCGCTCGCTCCAAAATGGATCGCTCCAAACCGCTCGCTCCAAAATGGATCACTCCAAACCGCTCGCTCCAAAGTGGATCGCTCCAAACCGCTCGCTCCAAAACCGCTCGCTCCGAAACCGCTCGCTCCGAAACCGCTCGCTCCAAAACCACTCGCTCCAAAACCGCTCGCTCCAAAACCGCTCGCTCCTAAACCGCTCGCTCCAAAACCGCTCGCTTCAAAACCGCTCGCTCCAAAACCACTCGAATCAAAACCGCTCGGTCCAAAACCGCTCGAATCAAAACCGCTCAGTCAAATCCGCTCAAATCAAAACCGATCAGTCCAAAACCGCTCGAATCAAAACCGCTCGCTCTAAAACCGATCGAATCAAAACCGCTCGCTCCGAAACCGCTCGCTCCAAAACCGCTCAGTCCAAAACCACTCGAATCAAAACCGCTCAGTCCAAAACCGCTCGAATCAAAACCGAGATTAACAAAACTGAGATTTACAAAACTGAGATTTACAAAACTGAGATTAACAAAACTGAGATTTACAAAACTGAGATTTACAAAACTGAGATTTACAAAACTGAGATTTACAAAACTGAGATTTACAAAACTGAGATTTTCAAATCTGAGATTTTGAAAACTGAGATTTACAAAACTGAGATTTACAAAACTCAGATTTACAAAACTGAGATTTACAAAACTCAGATTTACAAAACTGAGATTTACAAAACTGAGATTTTCAAATCTGAGATTTTGAAAACTGAGATTTACAAAACTGAGATTTACAAAACTCAGATTTACAAAACTGAGATTTACAAAACTCAGATTTACAAAACTGAGATTTACAAAACTGAGATTTACAAAACTGAGGTTTGCAAAACTGAGATTTACAAAACTGAGATTTACAAAACTGAGATTTACAAAACTCAGATTTACAAAACTGAGATTTACAAAACTGAGATTTACAAAACTGAGATTTACAAAACTGAGATTTACAAAACTGAGGTTTGAAAACTGAGATTTACAAAACTGAGATTTACAAAACTGAGATTTACAAAACTCAGATTTACAAAACTGAGATTTACAAAACTGAGATTTACAAAACTGAGATTTGCAAAACTGAGATTTACAAAACTGAGATTTGCAAAACTGAGATTTACAAAACTGAGATTTACAAAACTGAGATTTACAAAACTGAGATTTACAAAACTGAGATTTGCAAAACTGAGATTTACAAAACTGAGATTTACAAAACTGAGATTTACAAAACTGAGATTTACAAAACTGAGATTTACAAAACTGAGATTTTCAAAACTGAGATTTACAAAACTGAGATTTAGAAAACTGAGATTTACAAAACTGAGATTTACAAAACTGAGATTTACAAAACTGAGATTTACAAAACTGAGATTTACAAAACTGAGATTTACAAAACTGAGATTTACAAGACTGAGATTTACAAAACTGAGATTTACAAAACTCAGATTTACAAAACTGAGATTTACAAAACCGAGATTTACAAAACTGAGATTTACAAAACTGAGATTTACAAAACTCAGATTTACAAAACTGAGATTTACAAAACTGAGATTTACAAAACTGAGATTTGCAAAACTGAGATTTACAAAACTGAGATTTAGTAAACTGAGATTTACAAAACTGAGATAAATCTCAGTTTTGTTTACAAAACGCTCGCTCCGAAACCGCTCGCTCCAAAACCGCTCGCTCCAATACCGCTCGTTTCGAAACCGCTCGCTTCAAAACCGCTCGCTCCAAAACCGCTCGCTCCTAAACCGCTCGCTCCAAAACCGCTCGAATCAAAACCGCTCGCTCCAAAATGGATCGCTCCAAACCGCTCGCTCCAAAATGGATCGCTCCAAACCGCTCGCTCGCTCCGAAACCGCTCGCTCCAAAACCGCTCGCTCCAAAATCGCTCGCTCCGAAACCGCTCGCTCCAAGACCGCTCGCTCCGAAACCGCTCGCTCCAAAACCGCTCGCTCCTAAACCGCTCGCTCCGAAACCGCTCGCTCCAAAACCGCTCGTTCCAAAACCGCTCGAATCAAAACCGCTCGCTCCAAAACCGCTCGAATCAAAACCGCTTGCTCCAAAACCGCTCGAATCAAAACCGCTCGCTCCAAAATGGATCGCTCCAAACCGCTCGCTCCAAAATGGATCGCTCCAAACCGCTCGCTCCAAAATGGATCACTCCAAACCGCTCGCTCCAAAATGGATCGCTCCAAACCGCTCGCTCCAAAACCGCTCACTCCGAAACCGCTCGCTCCTAAACCGCTCGCTCCAAAACCGCTCGCTTCAAAACCGCTCGCTCCGAAACCGCTCGAATCAAAACCGCTCGGTCCAAAACCGCTCGAATCAAAACCGCTCAGTCAAATCCGCTCAAATCAAAACCGATCAGTCCAAAACCACTCGAATCAAAACCGCTCGCTCTAAAACCGATCGAATCAAAACCGCTCGCTCCGAAACCGCTCGCTCCAAAACCGCTCGGTCCAAAACCACTCATATCAAAACCGCTCAGTCCAAAACCGCTCGAATCAAAACCGAGATTAACAAAACTGAGATTTACAAAACTGAGATTTACAAAACTGAGATTAACAAAACTGAGATTGACAAAACTGAGATTAACAAAACTGAGATTTACAAAACTGAGATTTACAAAACAGAGATTTACAAAACTCAGATTTACAAAACTGAGATTTACAAAACTAAGGTTTGCAAAACTGAGATTTACAAAACTGAGATTTGCAAAACTGAGATTTACAAAACTGAGATTTACAAAACTCAGATTTACAAAACTGAGATTTACAAAACTGAGATTTTCAAAACTGAGATTTTCAAAACTGAGATTTACAAAACTGAGATTTACAAAACTGAGATTTACAAAACTGAGATTTACAAAACTGAGATTTACAAAACTGAGATTTTCAAATCTGAGATTTTGAAAACTGAGATTTACAAAACTGAGATTTACAAAACTGAGGTTTGCAAAACTGAGATTTACAAAACTGAGATTTACAAAACTGAGATTTACAAAACTCAGATTTACAAAACTGAGATTTACAAAACTGAGATTTACAAAACTGAGATTTACAAAACTGAGATTTACAGAACCGAGATTTACAAAACTGAGATTTTCAAAACTGAGATTTTCAAAACTGAGATTTACAAAACTGAGATTTACAAAACTGAGATTTACAAAACTGAGATTTACAAAACTGAGATTTACAAAACTGAGATTTGCAAAACTGAGATTTACAAAACTGAGATTTACAAAACTGAGATTTACAAAACTGAGATTTACAAAACTGAGATTTACAAAACTGAGATTTACAAAACTCAGATTTACAAAACCGAGATTTACAAAACTGAGATTTACAAAACTGAGATTTACAAAACTGAGATTTACAAAACTCAGGTTTGAAAACTGAGATTTACAAAACTGAGATTTACAAAACTGAGATTTACAAAACTGAGATTAACAAAACTGAGATTTACAAAACTGAGATTTACAAAACTGAGATTTACAAAACTGAGATTTACAAGACTGAGATTTACAAAACTGAGATTTACAAAACTCAGATTTACAAAACTGAGATTTACAAAACTGAGATTTACAAAACTGAGATTTGCAAAACTGAGATTTACAAAACTGAGATTTGCAAAACTGAGATTTACAAAACTGAGATTTACAAAACTCAGATTTACAAAACTGAGATTTACAAAACTGAGATTTACAAAACTGAGATTTACAAAACTGAGATTTACAAAACTGAGATTTTCAAAACTGAGATTTACAAAACTGAGATTTACAAAACTGAGATTTTCAAAACTGAGATTTACAAAACTGAGATTTACAAAACCGAGATTTACAAAACTGAGATTTACAAAACTGAGATTTACAAAACTGAGATTTACAAAACTGAGATTTACAAAACTGAGATTTACAAAACTCAGATTTACAAAACTGAGATTTACAAAACCGAGATTTACAAAACTGAGATTTACAAAACTGAGATTTACAAAACTCAGATTTACAAAACTGAGATTTACAAAACTGAGATTTACAAAACTGAGATTTGCAAAACTGAGATTTACAAAACTGAGATTTAGAAAACTGAGATTTACAAAACTGAGATTTACAAAACTGAGATAAATCTCAGTTTTGTTTACAAAACGCTCGCTCCGAAACCGCTCGCTCCAAAACCGCTCGCTCCAATACCGCTCGTTTCGAAACCGCTCGCTTCAAAACCGCTCGCTCCAAAACCGCTCGCTCCTAAACCGCTCGCTCCAAAACCGCTCGAATCAAAACCGCTCGCTCCAAAATGGATCGCTCCAAACCGCTCTCTCCAAAATGGATCGCTCCAAACCGCTCGCTCCAAAACCGCTCGCTCCAAAATCGCTCGCTCCGAAACCGCTCGCTCCAAGACCGCTCGCTCCGAAACCGCTCGGTCCAAAACCGCTCGCTCCTAAACCGCTCGCTCCGAAACCGCTCGCTCCAAAACCGCTCGTTCCAAAACCGCTCGAATCAAAACCGCTCGCTCCAAAACCGCTCGAATCAAAACCGCTTGCTCCAAAACCGCTCGAATCAAAACCGCTTGCTCCAAAATGGATCGCTCCAAACCGCTCGCTCCAAAACCGCTCACTCCGAAACCGCTCGCTCCTAAACCGCTCGCTCCAAAACCGCTCGCTTCAAAACCGCTCGCTCCAAAACCGCTCGAATCAAAACCGCTCGGTCCAAAACCGCTCGAATCAAAACCGCTCAGTCAAATCCGCTCAAATCAAAACCGATCAGTCCAAAACCACTCGAATCAAAACCGCTCGCTCTAAAACCGATCGAATCAAAACCGCTCGCTCCGAAACCGCTCGCTCCAAAACCGCTCGGTCCAAAACCGCTCGAATCAAAACCGAGATTCACAAAACTGAGATTTACAAAACTGAGATTTACAAAACTGAGATTAACAAAACTGAGATTGACAAAACTGAGATTAACAAAACTGAGATTTACAAAACTGAGATTTACAAAACTGAGATTTACAAAACTGAGATTTTCAAAACTGAGATTTACAAAACTGAGATTTACAAAACTGAGATTTACAAAACTGAGATTTTCAAAACTGAGATTTACAAAACTGAGATTTACAAAACTGAGATTTACAAAACTGAGATTTACAAAACTGAGATTTACAAAACTGAGATTTTCAAATCTGAGATTTTGAAAACTGAGATTTACAAAACTGAGATTTACAAAACTGAGATTTGCAAAACTGAGATTTACAAAACTGAGATTTACAAAACTGAGATTTACAAAACTCAGATTTACAAAACTGAGATTTACAAAACTGAGATTTACAAAACTGAGATTTACAAAACTGAGATTTACAGAACTGAGATTTACAAAACTGAGATTTTCAAAACTGAGATTTTCAAAACTGAGATTTACAAAACTGAGATTTACAAAACTGAGATTTACAAAACTGAGATTTACAAAACTGAGATTTACAAAACTGAGATTTGCAAAACTGAGATTTACAAAACTGAGATTTACAAAACTGAGATTTACAAAACTGAGATTTACAAAACTGAGATTTACAAAACTGAGATTTACAAAACTCAGATTTACAAAACTGAGATTTACAAAACTGAGATTTACAAAACTGAGATTTACAAAACTGAGGTTTGAAAACTGAGATTTACAAAACTGAGATTTACAAAACTGAGATTTACAAAACTGAGATTTACAAAACTGAGATTTACAAAACTGAGATTTACAAAACTGAGATTTGCAAAACTGAGATTTACAAAACTGAGATTTAGAAAACTGAGATTTACAAAACTGAGATTTACAAAACTGAGATAAATCTCAGTTTTGTTTACAAAACGCTCGCTCCGAAACCGCTCGCTCCAAAACCGCTCGCTCCAATACCGCTCGTTTCGAAACCGCTCGCTTCAAAACCGCTCGCTCCAAAACCGCTCGCTCCTAAACCGCTCGCTCCAAAACCGCTCGAATCAAAACCGCTCGCTCCAAAATGGATCGCTCCAAACCGCTCTCTCCAAAATGGATCGCTCCAAACCGCTCGCTCGCTCCGAAACCGCTCGCTCCAAAACCGCTCGCTCCAAAATCGCTCGCTCCGAAACCGCTCGCTCCAAGACCGCTCGCTCCGAAACCGCTCGCTCCAAAACCGCTCGCTCCTAAACCGCTCGCTCCGAAACCGCTCGCTCCAAAACCGCTCGTTCCAAAACCGCTCGAATCAAAACCGCTCGCTCCAAAACCGCTCGAATCAAAACCGCTTGCTCCAAAACCGCTCGAATCAAAACCGCTTGCTCCAAAATGGATCGCTCCAAACCGCTCGCTCCAAAACCGCTCGCTCCGAAACCGCTCGCTCCTAAACCGCTCGCTCCAAAACCGCTCGCTTCAAAACCGCTCGCTCCAAAACCGCTCGAATCAAAACCGCTCGCTCCAAAACCGCTCGAATCAAAACCGCTCAGTCAAATCCGCTCAAATCAAAACCGATCAGTCGAAAACCACTCGAATCAAAACCGCTCGCTCTAAAACCGATCGAATCAAAACCGCTCGCTCCAAAACCGCTCGCTCCAAAACCGCTCGGTCCAAAACCGCTCGAATCAAAACCGAGATTTACAAAACTGAGATTTACAAAACTGAGATTTACAAAACTGAGATTAACAAAACTGAGATTGACAAAACTGAGATTAACAAAACTGAGATTTACAAAACTGAGATTTACAAAACAGAGATTTACAAAACTCAGATTTACAAAACTGAGATTTACAAAACTGAGGTTTGCAAAACTGAGATTTACAAAACTGAGATTTGCAAAACTGAGATTTACAAAACTGAGATTTACAAAACTCAGATTTACAAAACTGAGATTTACAAAACTGAGATTTACAAAACTGAGATTTACAAAACTGAGATTTACAAAACTGAGATTTTCAAAACTGAGATTTACAAAACTGAGATTTACAAAACTGAGATTTTCAAAACTGAGATTTTCAAAACTGAGATTTACAAAACTGAGATTTACAAAACTGAGATTTACAAAACTGAGATTTACAAAACTGAGATTTACAAAACTGAGATTTTCAAATCTGAGATTTTGAAAACTGAGATTTACAAAACTGAGATTTACAAAACTCAGATTTACAAAACTGAGATTTACAAAACTGAGATTTACAAAACTGAGATTTGCAAAACTGAGATTTACAAAACTGAGATTTACAAAACTGAGATTTACAAAACTCAGATTTACAAAACCGAGATTTACAAAACTGAGATTTACAAAACTGAGATTTACAAAACTGAGGTTTACAAAACTGAGGTTTACAAAACTGAGATTTACAAAACTGAGATTTACAAAACTGAGATTTACAAAACTGAGATTTACAAAACTGAGATTTACAAAACTGAGATTTACAAAACTGAGATTTACAAGACTGAGATTTACAAAACTGAGATTTACAAAACTGAGATTTACAAAACTGAGATTTACAAAACTGAGATTTACAAAACTGAGATTTGCAAAACTGAGATTTACAAAACTGAGATTTGCAAAACTGAGATTTACAAAACTGAGATTTACAAAACTCAGATTTACAAAACTGAGATTTACAAAACTGAGATTTACAAAACTGAGATTTACAAAACTGAGATTTACAAAACTGAGATTTACAAAACTGAGATTTACAAAACTGAGATTTACAAAACTGAGATTTACAAAACTGAGATTTACAAGACTGAGATTTACAAAACTGAGATTTACAAAACTGAGATTTACAAGACTGAGATTTACAAAACTGAGATTTACAAAACTCAGATTTACAAAACTGAGATTTACAAAACTGAGATTTACAAAACTGAGATTTGCAAAACTGAGATTTACAAAACTGAGATTTGCAAAACTGAGATTTACAAAACTGAGATTTACAAAACTCAGATTTACAAAACTGAGATTTACAAAACTGAGATTTACAAAACTGAGATTTACAAAACTGAGATTTACAAAACTGAGATTTACAAAACTGAGATTTACAAAACTGAGATTTACAAAACTGAGATTTACAAAACTGAGATTTACAAAACTGAGATTTACAAGACTGAGATTTACAAAACTGAGATTTACAAAACTCAGATTTACAAAACTGAGATTTACAAAACTGAGATTTACAAAACTGAGATTTGCAAAACTGAGGATAACAAAACTGAGATTTTCAAAACTGAGATTTACAAAACTGAGATTTACAAAACTGAGATTTACAAAACTGAGATTTACAAAACTCAGATTTACAAAACTGAGATTTACAAAACTGAGATTTACAAAACTGAGATTTGCAAAACTGAGATTTACAAAACTCAGATTTACAAAACCGAGATTTACAAAACTGAGATTTACAAAACTGAGATTTGCAAAACTGAGATTTACAAAACTGAGATTTACAAAACTCAGATTTACAAAACTGAGATTTACAAAACTGAGATTTACAAAACTGAGATTTACAAAACTGAGATTTACAAAACTGAGATTTACAAAACTGAGATTTACAAAACTGAGATTTACAAAACTGAGATTTACAAAACTGAGATTTACAAAACTGAGATTTACAAAACTGAGATTTACAAAACTCAGATTTACAAAACTGAGATTTACAAAACTGAGATTTACAAAACTGAGATTTACAAAACTGAGATTTACAAAACTCAGATTTACAAAACTGAGATTTACAAAACTGAGGTTTGCAAAACTGAGATTTACAAAACTGAGATTTGCAAAACTGAGATTTACAAAACTGAGATTTACAAAACTCAGATTTACAAAACTGAGATTTACAAAACTGAGATTTACAAAACTGAGATTTACAAAACTGAGATTTACAAAACTGAGATTTTCAAAACTGAGATTTACAAAACTGAGATTTACAAAACTGAGATTTTCAAAACTGAGATTTTCAAAACTGAGATTTACAAAACTGAGATTTACAAAACTGAGATTTACAAAACTGAGATTTACAAAACTGAGATTTACAAAACTGAGATTTTCAAATCTGAGATTTTGAAAACTGAGATTTACAAAACTGAGATTTACAAAACTCAGATTTACAAAACTGAGATTTGCAAAACTGAGATTTACAAAACTGAGATTTACAAAACTGAGATTTACAAAACTGAGATTTACAAAACTGAGATTTACAAAACTGAGATTTACAAAACTGAGATTTACAAAACTGAGATTTACAAAACTCAGATTTACAAAACTGAGATTTACAAAACTGAGATTTACAAAACTGAGATTTGCAAAACTGAGATTTACAAAACTCAGATTTACAAAACCGAGATTTACAAAACTGAGATTTACAAAACTGAGATTTACAAAACGGAGATTTACAAAACTGAGGTTTACAAAACTGAGATTTACAAAACTGAGATTTACAAAACTGAGATTTACAAAACTGAGATTTACAAAACTGAGATTTACAAAACTGAGATTTACAAAACTGAGATTTACAAAACTGAGATTTACAAGACTGAGATTTACAAAACTGAGATTTACAAAACTCAGATTTACAAAACTGAGATTTACAAAACTGAGATTTACAAAACTGAGATTTACAAAACTGAGATTTACAAAACTGAGATTTGCAAAACTGAGATTTACAAAACTGAGATTTACAAAACTCAGATTTACAAAACTGAGATTTACAAAACTGAGATTTACAAAACTGAGATTTACAAAACTGAGATTTACAAAACTGAGATTTACAAAACTGAGATTTACAAAACTGAGATTTACAAAACTGAGATTTACAAGACTGAGATTTACAAAACTGAGATTTACAAAACTGAGATTTACAAAACTGAGATTTACAAAACTGAGATTTACAAAACTGAGATTTACAAAACTGAGATTTACAAAACTGAGATTTACAAAACTGAGATTTACAAAACTGAGATTTACAAAACTGAGATTTACAAAACTGAGATTTACGAAACTCAGATTTACAAAACTGAGATTTACAAAACTGTGATTTACAAAACTGAGATTTGCAAAACTGAGATTTACAAAACTCAGATTTACAAAACCGAGATTTACAAAACTGAGATTTACAAAACTGAGATTTACAAAACTGAGATTAACAAAACTGAGGTTTACAAAACTGAGATTTACAAAACTGAGATTTACAAAACTGAGATTTACAAAACTGAGATTTACAAAACTGAGATTTACAAAACTGAGATTTACAAGACTGAGATTTACAAAACTGAGATTTACAAAACTGAGATTTACAAGACTGAGATTTACAAAACTGAGATTTACAAAACTCAGATTTACAAAACTGAGATTTACAAAACTGAGATTTACAAAACTGAGATTTTCAAAACTGAGATTTACAAAACTGAGATTTGCAAAACTGAGATTTACAAAACTGAGATTTACAAAACTCAGATTTACAAAACTGAGATTTACAAAACTGAGATTTACAAAACTGAGATTTACAAAACTGAGATTTACAAAACTGAGATTTACAAAACTGAGATTTACA
Organism: Ocypus olens; assembly: GCA_910593695.2. Classification (NCBI taxonomy): domain Eukaryota; kingdom Metazoa; phylum Arthropoda; class Insecta; order Coleoptera; family Staphylinidae; genus Ocypus; species Ocypus olens. The sequence continues at coordinate 77,172 of OU343058.1, forward strand.
AAACTGAGATTTACAAAACTGAGATTTACAAAACTGAGATTTACAAGACTGAGATTTACAAAACTGAGATTTACAAAACTCAGATTTACAAAACTGAGATTTACAAAACTGAGATTTACAAAACTGAGATTTGCAAAACTGAGATTTACAAAACTGAGATTTACAAAACTGAGATTTGCAAAACTGAGATTTACAAAACTCAGATTTACAAAACCGAGATTTACAAAACTGAGATTTACAAAACTGAGATTTACAAAACGGAGATTTACAAAACTGAGGTTTACAAAACTGAGATTTACAAAACTGAGATTTACAAAACTGAGATTTACAAAACTGAGATTTACAAAACTGAGATTTACAAAACTGAGATTTACAAAACTGAGATTTACAAAACTGAGATTTACAAAACTGAGATTTACAAAACTGAGATTTACAAAACTCAGATTTACAAAACTGAGATTTACAAAACTGAGATTTACAAAACTGAGATTTGCAAAACTGAGATTTACAAAACTGAGATTTGCAAAACTGAGATTTACAAAACTGAGATTTACAAAACTCAGATTTACAAAACTGAGATTTACAAAACTGAGATTTACAAAACTGAGATTTACAAAACTGAGATTTACAAAACTGAGATTTACAAAACTGAGATTTACAAAACTGAGATTTACAAAACTGAGATTTACAAGACTGAGATTTACAAAACTGAGATTTACAAAACTGAGATTTACAAAACTGAGATTTACAAAACTGAGATTTACAAAACTGAGATTTACAAAACTGAGATTTACAAAACTGAGATTTACAAAACTGAGATTTACAAAACTGAGATTTACAAAACTGAGATTTACAAAACTGAGATTTACGAAACTCAGATTTACAAAACTGAGATTTACAAAACTGTGATTTACAAAACTGAGATTTGCAAAACTGAGATTTACAAAACTCAGATTTACAAAACCGAGATTTACAAAACTGAGATTTACAAAACTGAGATTTACAAAACTGAGATTAACAAAACTGAGGTTTACAAAACTGAGATTTACAAAACTGAGATTTACAAAACTGAGATTTACAAAACTGAGATTTACAAAACTGAGATTTACAAAACTGAGATTTACAAGACTGAGATTTACAAAACTGAGATTTACAAAACTGAGATTTACAAGACCGAGATTTACAAAACTGAGATTTACAAAACTGAGATTTACAAAACTGAGATTTACAAAACTGAGATTTACAAAACTGAGATTTGCAAAACTGAGATTTACAAAACTGAGATTTGCAAAACTGAGATTTACAAAACTGAGATTTACAAAACTCAGATTTACAAAACTGAGATTTACAAAACTGAGATTTACAAAACTGAGATTTACAAAACTGAGATTTACAAAACTGAGATTTACAAAACTGAGATTTACAAAACTGAGATTTACAAAACTGAGATTTACAAAACTGAGATTTACAAAACTGAGATTTACAAAACTGAGATTTACAAAACTCAGATTTACAAAACTGAGATTTACAAAACTGAGATTTACAAAACTGAGATTTGCAAAACTGAGATTTACAAAACTGAGATTTTCAAAACTGAGATTTACAAAACTGAGATTTACAAAACTGAGATTTACAAAACTGAGATTTACAAAACTCAGATTTACAAAACTGAGATTTACAAAACTGAGATTTACAAAACTGAGATTTGCAAAACTGAGATTTACAAAACTCAGATTTACAAAACCGAGATTTACAAAACTGAGATTTACAAAACTGAGATTTGCAAAACTGAGATTTACAAAACTGAGATTTACAAAACTCAGATTTACAAAACTGAGATTTACAAAACTGAGATTTACAAAACTGAGATTTACAAAACTGAGATTTACAAAACTGAGATTTACAAAACTGAGATTTACAAAACTGAGATTTACAAAACTGAGATTTACAAAACTGAGATTTACAAAACTGAGATTTACAAAACTGAGATTTACAAAACTCAGATTTACAAAACTGAGATTTACAAAACTGAGATTTACAAAACTGAGATTTACAAAACTCAGATTTACAAAACTGAGATTTACAAAACTGAGGTTTGCAAAACTGAGATTTACAAAACTGAGATTTGCAAAACTGAGATTTACAAAACTGAGATTTACAAAACTCAGATTTACAAAACTGAGATTTACAAAACTGAGATTTACAAAACTGAGATTTACAAAACTGAGATTTACAAAACTGAGATTTTCAAAACTGAGATTTACAAAACTGAGATTTACAAAACTGAGATTTTCAAAACTGAGATTTTCAAAACTGAGATTTACAAAACTGAGATTTACAAAACTGAGATTTACAAAACTGAGATTTACAAAACTGAGATTTACAAAACTGAGATTTACAAAACTGAGATTTACAAGACTGAGATTTACAAAACTGAGATTTACAAAACTCAGATTTACAAAACTGAGATTTACAAAACTGAGATTTACAAAACTGAGATTTGCAAAACTGAGATTTTCAAAACTGAGATTTACAAAACTGAGATTTACAAAACCGAGATTTACAAAACTCAGATTTACAAAACCGAGATTTACAAAACTGAGATTTACAAAACTGAGATTTACAAAACTGAGATTAACAAAACTGAGGTTTACAAAACTGAGATTTACAAAACTGAGATTTACAAAACTGAGATTTACAAAACTGAGATTTACAAAACTGAGATTTACAAAACTGAGATTTACAAAACTGAGATTTACAAGACTGAGATTTACAAAACTGAGATTTACAAAACTCAGATTTACAAAACTGAGATTTACAAAACTGAGATTTACAAAACTGAGATTTGCAAAACTGAGATTTACAAAACTGAGATTTGCAAAACTGAGATTTACAAAACTGAGATTTACAAAACTCAGATTTACAAAACTGAGATTTACAAAACTGAGATTTACAAAACTGAGATTTACAAAACTGAGATTTACAAAACTGAGATTTTCAAAACTGAGATTTACAAAACTGAGATTTACAAAACTGAGATTTTCAAAACTGAGATTTACAAAACTGAGATTTACAAAACCGAGATTTACAAAACTGAGATTTACAAAACTGAGATTTACAAAACTGAGATTTACAAGACTGAGATTTACAAAACTCAGATTTACAAAACTGAGATTTACAAAACTGAGATTTACAAAACTGAGATTTGCAAAACTGAGATTTTCAAAACTGAGATTTACAAAACTGAGATTTACAAAACCGAGATTTACAAAACTCAGATTTACAAAACTGAGATTTACAAAACTGAGATTTGCAAAACTGAGATTTACAAAACTGAGATTTAGAAAACTGAGATTTACAAAACTGAGATTTACAAGACTCAGATTTACAAAACTCAGATTTACAAAACTGAGATTTGCAAAACTGAGATTTACAAAACTCAGATTTACAAAACTGAGATTTACAAAACTGAGATTTACAAAACTGAGATTTGCAAAACTGAGATTTTCAAAACTGAGATTTACAAAACTCAGATTTACAAAACTGAGATTTACAAAACTCAGATTTACAAAACTGAGATTATTCTCAGTTTTGTTTACAAAACGCTCGCTCCGAAACCGCTCGCTCCAAAACCGCTCGCTCCTAAACCGCTCGCTCCAAAACCGCTCGCTCCGAAACCGCTCGCTTCAAAACCGCTCGCTCCAAAACCGATCGAATCAAAACCGAGATTAACAAAACTGAGATTTACAAAACTGAGATTAACAAAACTGAGATTGACAAAACTGAGATTTACAAAACTGAGATTTACAAAACTGAGATTTACAAAACTGAGATTTACAAAACTGAGATTTACAAAACTCAGATTTACAAAACTGAGATTTACAAAACTCAGATTTACAAAACTGAGATATACAAAACTGAGATTTACAAAACTGAGATTTACAAAACTGAGATTTTCAAATCTGAGATTTTGAAAACTGAGATTTACAAAACTGAGATTTACAAAACTGAGATTTACAAAGCTGAGATTTACAAAACTGAGATTTACAAAATTCAGATTTACAAAACTGAGATTTACAAAACTTAGATTTACAAAACTGAGATTTACAAAACTGAGATTTACAAAACTGAGATTTACAAAACTGAGATTTACAAAACTGAGATTTACAAAACTGAGATTTACAAAACTGAGATTTTCAAATCTGAGATTTTGAAAACTGAAATTTACAAAACTGAGATTTACAAAACTCAGATTTACAAAACTGAGATTTACAAAACTGAGATTTACAAAACTGAGATTTGCAAAACTGAGATTTACAAAACTGAGATTAACAAAACTGAGATTGACATAACTGAGATTTACAAAACTGAGATTTACAAAACTGAGATTTACAAAACTGAGATTTACAAAACTGAGATTTACAAAACTGAGATTTACAAAACTGAGATTTACAAAACTGAGATTTACAAAGCTGAGATTTACAAAACTGAGATTTACAAAACCCAGATTTACAAAACTGAGATTTACAAAACTCAGATTTACAAAACTGAGATTTACAAAACTGAGATTTGCAAAACTGAGATTTACAAAACTGAGATTTAGAAAACTGAGATTTACAAAACTGAGATTTACAAAACTCAGATTTACAAAACTCAGATTTACAAAACTGAGATTTGCAAAACTGAGATTTACAAAACTCAGATTTACAAAACTGAGATTTACAAAACTGAGATTTACAAAACTGAGATTTACAAAACTGAGATTTACAAGACTGAGATTTACAAAACTGAGATTTACAAAACTCAGATTTACAAAACTGAGATTTACAAAACTGAGATTTACAAAACTGAGATTTACAAAACTGAGATTTACAAAACTGAGATTTACAAAACTGAGATTTACAAAACTGAGATTTACAAAACTGAGATTTACAAAACTGAGATTTACGAAACTCAGATTTACAAAACTGAGATTTACAAAACTGAGATTTACAAAACTGAGATTTGCAAAACTGAGATTTACAAAACTCAGATTTACAAAACCGAGATTTACAAGACTGAGATTTACAAAACTGAGATTTACAAAACTCAGATTTACAAAACTGAGATTTACAAAACTGAGATTTACAAAACTGAGATTTGCAAAACTGAGATTTACAAAACTGAGATTTACAAAACTGAGATTTACAAAACTGAGATTTACAAAACTGAGATTTACAAAACTGAGATTTACAAAACTCAGATTTACAAAACTGAGATTTACAAAACTGAGATTTACAAAACTGAGATTTGCAAAACTGAGATTTACAAAACTCAGATTTACAAAACCGAGATTTACAAAACTGAGATTTACAAAACTGAGATTTACAAAACTGAGATTAACAAAACTGAGGTTTACAAAACTGAGATTTACAAAACTGAGATTTACAAAACTGAGATTTACAAAACTGAGATTTACAAAACTGAGATTTACAAAACTGAGATTTACAAAACTGAGATTTACAAAACTGAGATTTACAAAACTGAGATTTACAAAACTCAGATTTACAAAACTGAGATTTACAAAACTGAGATTTACAAAACTGAGATTTGCAAAACTGAGATTTACAAAACTGAGATTTGCAAAACTGAGATTTACAAAACTGAGATTTACAAAACTCAGATTTACAAAACTGAGATTTACAAAACTGAGATTTACAAAACTGAGATTTACAAAACTGAGATTTACAAAACTGAGATTTTCAAAACTGAGATTTACAAAACTGAGATTTACAAAACTGAGATTTTCAAAACTGAGATTTACAAAACTGAGATTTACAAAACCGAGATTTACAAAACTGAGATTTACAAAACTGAGATTTACAAAACTGAGATTTACAAGACTGAGATTTACAAAACTCAGATTTACAAAACTGAGATTTACAAAACTGAGATTTACAAAACTGAGATTTACAAAACTGAGATTTTCAAAACTGAGATTTACAAAACTGAGATTTACAAAACCGAGATTTACAAAACTCAGATTTACAAAACTGAGATTTACAAAACTGAGATTTGCAAAACTGAGATTTACAAAACTGAGATTTAGAAAACTGAGATTTACAAAACTGAGATTTACAAAACTCAGATTTACAAAACTCAGATTTACAAAACTGAGATTTGCAAAACTGAGATTTACAAAACTCAGATTTACAAAACTGAGATTTACAAAACTGAGATTTACAAAACTGAGATTTGCAAAACTGAGATTTTCAAAACTGAGATTTACAAAACTCAGATTTACAAAACTGAGATTTACAAAACTCAGATTTACAAAACTGAGATAAATCTCAGTTTTGTTTACAAAACGCTCGCTCCGAAACCGCTCGCTCCAAAACCGCTCGCTCCAAAACCGCTCGTTTCGAAACCGCTCGCTTCAAAACCGCTCGCTCCAAAACCGCTCGCTCCTAAACCGCTCGCTCCAAAACCGCTCGAATCAAAACCGCTCGCTCCAAAATGGATCGCTCCAAACCGCTCGCTCCAAAATGGATCGCTCCAAACCGCTCGCTCGCTCCGAAACCGCTCGCTCCAAAACCGATCGAATCAAAACCGAGATTAACAAAACTGAGATTTACAAAACTGAGATTTACAAAACTGAGATTAACAAAACTGAGATTTACAAAACTGAGATTTACAAAGCTGAGATTTACAAAACTGAGATTTACAAAACTCAGATTTACAAAACTGAGATTTACAAAACTGAGATTTACAAAACTGAGATTAACAAAACTGAGATTGACAAAACTGAGATTTACAAAACTGAGATTAACAAAACTGAGATTTACAAAACTGAGATTGACAAAACTGAGATTTACAAAACTGAGATTTACAAAACTGAGATTTTCAAATCTGAGATTTTGAAAACTGAGATTTACAAAACTGAGATTTACAAAACTGAGATTTACAAAGCTGAGATTTACAAAACTGAGATTTACAAAACTCAGATTTACAAAACTGAGATTTACAAAACTCAGATTTACAAAACTGAGATTTACAAAACTGAGATTTACAAAACTGAGATTTACAAAGCTGAGATTTACAAAACTGAGATTTACAAAACTGAGATTAACAAAACTGAGATTGACAAAACTGAGATTTACAAAACTGAGATTTACAAAACTGAGATTTACAAAGCTGAGATTTACAAAACTGAGATTTACAAAACTCAGATTTACAAAACTGAGATTTACAAAACTCAGATTTACAAAACTCAGATTTACAAAACTGAGATTTACAAAACTGAGATTTACAAAACTGAGATTTTCAAATCTGAGATTTTGAAAACTGAGATTTACAAAACTAAGATTTTCAAATCTGAGATTTTGAAAACTGAGATTTACAAAACTGAGATTTACAAAACTCAGATTTACAAAACTGAGATTTACAAAACTGAGATTTACAAAACTGAGATTTGCAAAACTGAGATTTACAAAACTGAGATTTACAAAGCTGAGATTTACAAAACTGAGATTTACAAAACTCAGATTTACAAAACTGAGATTTACAAAACTGAGATTTACAAAACTGAGATTTACAAAACTCAGATTTACAAAACTGAGATTGACAAAACTGAGATTTACAAAACTGAGATTTACAAAACTGAGATTTACAAAGCTGAGATTTACAAAACTGAGATTTACAAAACTCAGATTTACAAAACTGAGATTTACAAAACTCAGATTTACAAAACTGAGATTTACAAAACTGAGATTTACAAAACTGAGATTTACAAAACTGAGATTTACAAAACTGAGATTTTCAAATCTGAGATTTTGAAAACTGAGATTTACAAAACTGAGATTTACAAAACTGAGATTTACAAAGCTGAGATTTACAAAACTGAGATTTACAAAATTCAGATTTACAAAACTGAGATTTACAAAACTTAGATTTACAAAACTGAGATTTACAAAACTGAGATTTACAAAACTGAGATTTACAAAACTGAGATTTACAAAACTGAGATTTACAAAACTGAGATTTACAAAACTAAGATTTTCAAATCTGAGATTTTGAAAACTGAGATTTACAAAACTGAGATTTACAAAACTCAGATTTACAAAACTGAGATTTACAAAACTGAGATTTACAAAACTGAGATTTGCAAAACTGAGATTTACAAAACTGAGATTAACAAAACTGAGATTGACAAAACTGAGATTTACAAAACTGAGATTTACAAAACTGAGATTTACAAAACTGAGATTTACAAAGCTGAGATTTACAAAACTGAGATTTACAAAACTCAGATTTACAAAACTGAGATTTACAAAACTCAGATTTACAAAACTGAGATTTACAAAACTGAGATTTACAAAACTGAGATTTACAAAACTGAGATTTACAAAACTGAGATTTTCAAATCTGAGATTTTGAAAACTGAGATTTACAAAACTGAGATTTACAAAACTGAGATTTACAAAGCTGAGATTTACAAAACTGAGATTTACAAAATTCAGATTTACAAAACTGAGATTTACAAAACTTAGATTTACAAAACTGAGATTTACAAAACTGAGATTTACAAAACTGAGATTTACAAAACTGAGATTTACAAAACTGAGATTTACAAAACTGAGATTTACAAAACTAAGATTTTCAAATCTGAGATTTTGAAAACTGAGATTTACAAAACTGAGATTTACAAAACTCAGATTTACAAAACTGAGATTTACAAAACTGAGATTTACAAAACTGAGATTTGCAAAACTGAGATTTACAAAACTGAGATTAACAAAACTGAGATTGACAAAACTGAGATTTACAAAACTGAGATTTACAAAACTGAGATTTACAAAACTGAGATTTACAAAACTGAGATTTACAAAACTGAGATTTACAAAACTGAGATTTACAAAACTGAGATTTACAAAACTGAGATTTACAAAGCTGAGATTTACAAAACTGAGATTTACAAAACCCAGATTTACAAAACTGAGATTTACAAAACTCAGATTTACAAAACTGAGATTTACAAAACTGAGATTTGCAAAACTGAGATTTACAAAACTGAGATTTAGAAAACTGAGATTTACAAAACTGAGATTTACAAAACTCAGATTTACAAAACTGAGATTTGCAAAACTGAGATTTACAAAACTCAGATTTACAAAACTGAGATTTACAAAACTGAGATTTACAAAACTGAGATTTGCAAAACTGAGATTTTCAAAACTGAGATTTACAAAACTCAGATTTACAAAACTGAGATTTACAAAATTCAGATTTACAAAACTGAGATTTACAAAACTTAGATTTACAAAACTGAGATTTACAAAACTGAGATTTACAAAACTGAGATTTACAAAACTGAGATTTACAAAACTGAGATTTACAAAACTGAGATTTACAAAACTGAGATTTACAAAACTGAGATTTTCAAATCTGAGATTTTGAAAACTGAGATTTACAAAACTGAGATTTACAAAACTCAGATTTACAAAACTGAGATTTACAAAACTGAGATTTACAAAACTGAGATTTGCAAAACTGAGATTTACAAAACTGAGATTTACAAAACTGAGATTTACAAAACTGAGATTTACAAAACTGAGATTTACAAAACTGAGATTTACAAAACTGAGATTTACAAAACTGAGATTAACAAAACTGAGATTGACAAAACTGAGATTTACAAAACTCAGATTTACAAAGCTGAGATTTGCAAAACTGATATTTACAAAACTGAGATTTACAAAACCGAGAATCAAAACCGCTCGCTCCAAAATGGATCGCTCCAAACCGCTCGCTCCAAAATGGATCGCTCCAAACCGCTCGCTCCAAAATGGATCACTCCAAACCGCTCGCTCCAAAATGGATCGCTCCAAACCGCTCGCTCCAAAACCGCTCGCTCCAAAACCGCTCGCTCCGAAACCGCTCGCTCCAAAACCGCTCGCTCCAAAATGGATCGCTCCAAACCGCTCGCTCCAAAACCGCTCGCTCCGAAACCTCTCGCTTTAAATCCGCTCGCTCCGAAACCGTTCGCTTTAAAACCGCTCGCTCCAAAACCGCTTGCTTCAAAACCGCTCGCTCCAAAACCGCTCGCTCCAAAACCGCTCGCTCAAAAACCGCTCGAATCAAAACCGCTCGGTCCAAAACCGCTCGAATCAAAACCGCTTGCTCCAAAATGGATCGCTCCAAACCGCTCGCTCCAAAATGGATCACTCCAAACCGCTCGCTCCAAAATGGATCGCTCCGAACCGCTCGCTTTAAAACCGCTCGCTCCAAAACCGCTCGTTCCAAAACCGCTCGAATCAAAACCGCTCGTTCCAAAACCGCTCGAATCAAAACCGCTTGCTCCAAAACCGCTCGAATCAAAACCGCTCGCTCCAAAATGGATCGCTCCAAACCGCTCGCTCCAAATTGGATCGCTCCAAACCGCTCGCTCCAAAACCGCTCGCTCCAAAACCGCTCGCTACAAAACCGCTCGTTCCAAAACCGCTCGCTTTAAATCCGCTCGCTCCGAAACCGCTCGCTTCAAAACCGCTCGCTCCAAAACCGCTCGCTTCAAAACCGCTCGCTCCAAAACCGCTCGCTCCAAAACCGCTCGAATCAAAACCGCTCGCTCCGAACCGCTCGCTCCAAAATGGATCACTCCAAACCGCTCGCTCCAAAATGGATCGCTCCAAACCGCTCGCTCCAAATTGGATCGCTCCAAACCGCTCGCTCCAAAACCGCTCGCTCCAAAACCGCTCGCTACAAAACCGCTCGTTCCAAAACCGCTCGCTTTAAATCCGCTCGCTCCGAAACCGCTCGCTTCAAAACCGCTCGCTCCAAAACCGCTCGCTTCGAAACCGCTCGCTCCAAAACCGCTCGCTCCAAAACCGCTCGAATCAAAACCGCTCGGTCCAAAACCGCTCGAATCAAAACCGCTCGCTCCAAAATGGATCGCTCCAAACCGCTCGCTCCAAAATGGATCACTCCAAACCGCTCGCTCCAAAATGGATCGCTCCAAACCGCTCGCTCCAAAACCGCTCGCTCAAAAACCGCTCGCTCCAAAACCGCTCGCTCCAAAACCGCTCGTTCCAAAACCGCTCGAATCAAAACCGCTCGTTCCAAAACCGCTCGAATCAAAACCGCTTGCTCCAAAACCGCTCGAATCAAAACCGCTCGCTCCAAAATGGATCGCTCCAAACCGCTCGCTCCAAAATGGCTCGCTCCAAACCGCTCGCTCCAAAATGTATCACTCCAAACCGCTCGCTCCAAAATGAATCGCTCCAAAACGCTCGCTCCAAAACCGCTCGCTCCAAAACCGCTCGCTTCAAAACCGCTCGCTCCAAAACCGCTCGCTCCAAAACCGCTCGCTCCAAAACCGCTCGAATCAAAACCGCTCGGTCCAAAACCGCTCGAATCAAAACCGCTCAGTCAAATCCGCTCAAATCAAAACCGATCAGTCCAAAACAAATTGACATTTGTTCCTGCGAAAAAACATTTTCTGAAGCGTCTTGGAGCGATCTTTCGAGTGACGTCAACTCCGGATCCAACCAGTGGTTTCTTCAGGAAATCATTTTTAGTGCAATTTTTGTTAAAAAGTAAGAAGGGGGGACTCTTGGATAAAATTTCGGGTTTTTGTCAAAAATTAAAAATCCCCAATTTTAATCAAATCCGACTAACTGACACACGAGGAACACAGATCTTCAATCCGCGTTCAAATTGGATTCTTCGTTCGGCCGCTACAGCCGTTCAAAGTGTGAAAAAATCGACTTTTTTCAAAAAATTTCACGGTGACTGGCTAACTTTTTTGCAATTTTCTCAATTATTAAGAAAGTTGATTTTTTCGATTTTTTCCATTTTCGAGTTTTTTTGCTGACGCGTCACGGCCTTAAAATTGACATTTGTGCCTGCGAAAGTACATTTACTGAAGCGTCTTGAAGCGATCTTTCGAGTGACGTCAAGAAACCCCGGATTCAACCAGTGGTTTCTTCAGGAAATCATTTTTAGTGCAATTTTTGTTAAAAAGTAAGAAGGGGGGACCCTTGGATAAAATTTCGGGTTTTTGTCAAAAATTAAAAATCCCCAATTTTAATCAAATCCGACTAATTGACACACGAGGAACACAGATCTTCAATCCGCGTTCAAATTGGATTCTTCGTTCGGCCGCTACAGCCGTTCAAATTGTGAAAAAATCGACTTTTTTCAAAAAATTTCATGGTGACTGGCTAACTTTTTTGCAATTTTCTCTGGATGAAATTTTTTAACTGCAATCGTTTTATCTCGTTCTTCTGATGAAAAAAAAGGTATACTTCAATGGTCTACGATGATTATTAAGAAAGTTGATTTTTTCGATTTTTTCCATTTTCGAGTTTTTTTGCTGACGCGTCACGGCCTTAAAATTGACATTTGTTCCAGCGAAAACACATTTTCTGAAGCGTCTTGAAGCGATCTTTCGAGTGACGTCAAGAAACTCCGGATCCAACCAGTGGTTTCTTCAGGAAATCATTTTTAGTGCAATTTTTGTTAAAAAGTAAGAAGGGGGGACCCTTGGATAAAATTTCGGGTTTTTGTCAAAAATTAAAAATCCCCAATTTTAATCAAATCTGACTAATTGACACACGTGGAACACAGATCTTCAATCCGCGTTCAAATTGGATTCTTCGTTCGGCCGCTACAGCCGTTCAAATTGTGAAAAAATCGACTTTTTTCAAAAAATTTTATGGTGACTGGCTAACTTTTTTGCAATTTTCTCTGGATGAAATTTTTTAACGGCAATCGTTTTATCTCGTTCTTCTGATGAAAAAAAAGGTAAAACACAAGCGTCTACGATGATTATTAAGAAAGTTGATTTTTTCGATTTTTTCCATTTTCGAGTTTTTTTGCTGACGCGTCACGGCCTTAAAATTGACATTTGTTCCTGCGAAAAAACATTTTCTGAAGCGTCTTGAAGCGATCTTTCGAGTGACGTCAAGAAACTCCGGATCCAACCAGTGGTTTCTTCAGGAAATCATTTTTAGTGCAATTTTTGTTAAAAAGTAAGAAGGGGGGACCCTTGGATAAAATTTCGGGTTTTTGTCAAAAATTAAAAATCCCCAATTTTAATCAAATCCGACTAATTGACACACGTGGAACACAGATCTTCAATCCGCGTTCAAATTGGATTCTTCGTTCGGCCGCTACAGCCGTTCAAATTGTGAAAAAATCGACTTTTTTCAAAAAATTTCATGGTGACTGGCTAACTTTTTTGCAATTTTCTCTGGATGAAATTTTTTAACTGCAATCGTTTTATCTCGTTCTTCTGATGAAAAAAAAGGTATACTTCAATTGTCTACGATGATTATTAAGAAAGTTGATTTTTTCGATTTTTTCCATTTTCGAGTTTTTTTGCTGACGCGTCACGGCCTTAAAATTGACATTTGTTCCTGCGAAAAAACATTTTCTGAAGCGTCTTGAAGCGATCTTTCGAGTGACGTCAAGAAACTCCGGATCCAACCAGTGGTTTCTTCAGAAAATCATTTTTAGTGCAATTTTTGTTAAAAAGTAAGAAGGGGGGACCCTTGGATAAAATTTCGGGTTTTTGTCAAAAATTAAAAATCCCCAATTTTAATCAAATCCGACTAATTGACACACGTGGAACACAGATCTTCAATCCGCGTTCAAATTGGATTCTTCGTTCGGCCGCTACAGCCGTTCAAATTGTGAAAAAATCGACTTTTTTCAAAAAATTTCATGGTGACTGGCTAACTTTTTTGCAATTTTCTCTGGATGAAATTTTTTAACTGCAATCGTTTTATCTCGTTCTTCTGATGAAAAAAAAGGTATACTTCAATTGTCTACGATGATTATTAAGAAAGTTGATTTTTTCGATTTTTTTCCATTTTCGAGTTTTTTTGCTGACGCGTCACGGCCTTAAAATTGACATTTGTTCCTGCGAAAAAACATTTTCTGAAGCGTCTTGAAGCGATCTTTCGAGTGACGTCAAGAAACTCCGGATCCAACCAGTGGTTTCTTCAGAAAATCATTTTTAGTGCAATTTTTGTTAAAAAGTAAGAAGGGGGGACCCTTGGATAAAATTTCGGGTTTTTGTCAAAAACTAAAAATCCCCAATTTTAATCAAATCTGACTAATTGACACACGTGGAACACAGATCTTCAATCCGCGTTCAAATTGGATTCTTCGTTCGGCCGCTACAGCCGTTCAAAGTGTGAAAAAATCGACTTTTTTCAAAAAATTTCATGGTGACTGGCTAACTTTTTTGCAATTTTCTCTGGATGAAATTTTTTAACTGCAATCGTTTTATCTCGTTCTTCTGATGAAAAAAAAGGTATACTTCAATTGTCTACGATGATTATTAAGAAAGTTGATTTTTTCGATTTTTTCCATTTTCGAGTTTTTTTGCTGACGCGTCACGGCCTTAAAATTGACATTTGTTCCTGCGAAAAAACATTTTCTGAAGCGTCTTGAAGCGATCTTTCGAGTGACGTCAAGAAACTCCGGATCCAACCAGTGGTTTCTTCAGAAAATCATTTTTAGTGCAATTTTTGTTAAAAAGTAAGAAGGGGGGACCCTTGGATAAAATTTCGGGTTTTTGTCAAAAATTAAAAATCCCCAATTTTAATCAAATCCGACTAACTGACACACGAGGAACACAGATCTTCAATCCGCGTTCAAATTGGATTCTTCGTTCGGCCGCTACAGCCGTTCAAAGTGTGAAAAAATCGACTTTTTTCAAAAAATTTCACGGTGACTGGCTAACTTTTTTGCAATTTTCTCTGGATGAAATTTTTTAACAGCAATCGTTTTATCTCGTTCTTCTGATGAAAAAAAAGGTAAAACACAAGCGTCTACGATGATTATTAAGAAAGTTGATTTTTTCGATTTTTTCCATTTTCGAGTTTTTTTGCTGACGCGTCACGGCCTTAAAATTGACATTTGTTCCTGCGAAAAAACATTTTCTGAAGCGTCTTGAAGCAATCTTTCGAGTGACGTCAAGAAACTCCGGATCCAACCAGTGGTTTCTTCAGGAAATCATTTTTAGTGCAATTTAATTTAATTAAAAATTAAGAAGGGGGGACCCTTGGATAAAATTTCGGGTTTTTGTCAAAAACTAAAAATCCCCAATTTTAATCAAATCTGACTAATTGACACACGTGGAACACAGATCTTCAATCCGCGTTCAAATTGGATTCTTCGTTCGGCCGCTACAGCCGTTCAAAGTGTGAAAAAATCGACTTTTTTCAAAAAATTTCATGGTGACTGGCTAACTTTTTTGCAATTTTCTCTGGATGAAATTTTTTAACGGCAATCGTTTTATCTCGTTCTTCTGATGAAAAAAAAGGTATACTTCAATTGTCTACGATGATTATTAAGAAAGTTGATTTTTTCGATTTTTTCCATTTTCGAGTTTTTTTGCTGACGCGTCACGGCCTTAAAATTGACATTTGTTCCTGCGAAAAAACATTTTCTGGAGCGTCTTGAAGCGATCTTTCGAGTGACGTCAAGAAACTCCGGATCCAACCAGTGGTTTCTTCAGAAAATCATTTTTAGTGCAATTTTTGTTAAAAAGTAAGAAGGGGGGACCCTTGGATAAAATTTCGGGTTTTTGTCAAAAACTAAAAATCCCCAATTTTAATCAAATCTGACTAATTGACACACGTGGAACACAGATCTTCAATCCGCGTTCAAATTGGATTCTTCGTTCGGCCGCTACAGCCGTTCAAAGTGTGAAAAAATCGACTTTTTTCAAAAAATTTCACGGTGACTGGCTAACTTTTTTGCAATTTTCTCTGGATGAAATTTTTTAACGGCAATCGTTTTATCTCGTTCTTCTGATGAAAAAAAAGGTAAAACACAAGCGTCTACGATGATTATTAAGAAAGTTGATTTTTTCGATTTTTTCCATTTTCGAGTTTTTTTGCTGACGCGTCACGGCCTTAAAATTGACATTTGTGCCTGCGAAAGTACATTTTCTGAAGCGTCTTGAAGCGATCTTTCGAGTGACGTCAAGAAACTCCGGATCCAACCAGTGGTTTCTTCAGAAAATCATTTTTAGTGCAATTTTTGTTAAAAAGTAAGAAGGGGGGACCCTTGGATAAAATTTCGGGTTTTTGTCAAAAATTAAAAATCCCCAATTTTAATCAAATCCGACTAATTGACACACGTGGAACACAGATCTTCAATCCGCGTTCAAATTGGATTCTTCGTTCGGCCGCTACAGCCGTTCAAATTGTGAAAAAATCGACTTTTTTCAAAAAATTTCACGGTGACTGGCTAACTTTTTTGCAATTTTCTCTGGATGAAATTTTTTAACGGCAATCGTTTTATCTCGTTCTTCTGATGAAAAAAAAGGTAAAACACAAGCGTCTACGATGATTATTAAGAAAGTTGATTTTTTCGATTTTTTCCATTTTCGAGTTTTTTTGCTGACGCGTCACGGCCTTAAAATTGACATTTGTTTTTGCGAAAGGACATTTTCTGAAGCGTCTTGAAGCGATCTTTCGAGTGACGTCAAGAAACCCAGGATCCAACCAGTGGTTTCCTCAGGAAATCATTTTTAGTGCAATTTTTCTTAAAAAGTAAGAAGGGGGGACCCTTGGATAAAATTTTGGGTTTTGGTCAAAAATTAAAAATCCCCAATTTTAATCAAATCCGACTAATTGACGCACGAGGAACACAGATTTTCAATCCGCGTTCAAATTGGATTCTTCGTTCGGCCGGTACAGCCGTTCAAAAGTTGAAAAAATCGACTTTTTTCAAAAAATCTCATGGTCACTAGCTAACTTTTTTGCATTTTATTCTGGATGAAATTTTTTAACGGCAATCGTTTTATCTCGTTCTTCTGATGAAAAAAAAGGTAAAACACAAGCGTCTACGATGATTATTAAGAAAGTTGATTTTTTCGATTTTTTCCATTTTCGAGTTTTTTTGCTGACGCGTCACGGCCTTAAAATTGACATTTGTTTTTGCGAAAGGACATTTTCTGAAGCGTCTTGAAGCGATCTTTCGAGTGACGTCAAGAAACCCAGGATCCAACCAGTGGTTTCCTCAGGAAATCATTTTTAGTGCAATTTTTCTTAAAAAGTAAGAAGGGGGGACCCTTGGATAAAATTTCGGGTTTTGCTCAAAAATTAAAAATCCCCAATTTTAATCAAATCCGACTAATTGACGCACGAGGAACACAGATTTTCAATCCGCGTTCAAATTGGATTCTTCGTTCGGCCGGTACAGCCGTTCAAAAGTTGAAAAAATCGACTTTTTTCAAAAAATCTCATGGTCACTAGCTAACTTTTTTGCATTTTATTCTGGATGAAATTTTTTAACGGCAATCGTTTTATCTCGTTCTTCTGATGAAAAAAAAGGTAAAACACAAGCGTCTACGATGATTATTAAGAAAGTTGATTTTTTCGATTTTTTCCATTTTCGAGTTTTTTTGCTGACGCGTCACGGCCTTAAAATTGACATTTGTTTTTGCGAAAGGACATTTTCTGAAGCGTCTTGAAGCGATCTTTCGAGTGACGTCAAGAAACCCAGGATCCAACCAGTGGTTTCCTCAGGAAATCATTTTTAGTGCAATTTTTCTTAAAAAGTAAGAAGGGGGGACCCTTGGATAAAATTTCGGGTTTTGGTCAAAAATTAAAAATCCCCAATTTTAATCAAATCCGACTAATTGACGCACGAGGAACACAGATTTTCAATCCGCGTTCAAATTGGATTCTTCGTTCGGCCGGTACAGCCGTTCAAAAGTTGAAAAAATCGACTTTTTTCAAAAAATCTCATGGTCACTAGCTAACTTTTTTGCATTTTATTCTGGATGAAATTTTTTAACGGCAATCGTTTTATCTCGTTCTTCTGATGAAAAAAAAGGTAAAACACAAGCGTCTACGATGATTATTAAGAAAGTTGATTTTTTCGATTTTTTCCATTTTCGAGTTTTTTTGCTGACGCGTCACGGCCTTAAAATTGACATTTGTTTTTGCGAAAGGACATTTTCTGAAGCGTCTTGAAGCGATCTTTCGAGTGACGTCAAGAAACTCCGGATCCAACCAGTGGTTTCTTCAGGAAATCATTTTTAGTGCAATTTTTGTTAAAAAGTAAGAAGGGGGGACCCTTGGATAAAATTTCGGGTTTTTGTCAAAAATTAAAAATCCCCAATTTTAATCAAATCTGACTAATTGACACACGTGGAACACAGATCTTCAATCCGCGTTCAAATTGGATTCTTCGTTCGGCCGCTACAGCCGTTCAAATTGTGAAAAAATCGACTTTTTTCAAAAAATTTCATGGTGACTGGCTAACTTTTTTGCAATTTTCTCTGGATGAAATTTTTTAACTGCAATCGTTTTATCTCGTTCTTCTGATGAAAAAAAAGGTAAAACACAAGCGTCTACGATGATTATTAAGAAAGTTGATTTTTTCGATTTTTTCCATTTTCGAGTTTTTTTGCTGACGCGTCACGGCCTTAAAATTGACATTTGTTTTTGCGAAAGGACATTTTCTGAAGCGTCTTGAAGCGATCTTTCGAGTGACGTCAAGAAACCCAGGATCCAACCAGTGGTTTCCTCAGGAAATCATTTTTAGTGCAATTTTTCTTAAAAAGTAAGAAGGGGGGACCCTTGGATAAAATTTCGGGTTTTGGTCAAAAATTAAAAATCCCCAATTTTAATCAAATCCGACTAATTGACGCACGAGGAACACAGATTTTCAATCCGCGTTCAAATTGGATTCTTCGTTCGGCCGGTACAGCCGTTCAAAAGTTGAAAAAATCGACTTTTTTCAAAAAATCTCATGGTCACTAGCTAACTTTTTTGCATTTTATTCTGGATGAAATTTTTTAACGGCAATCGTTTTATCTCGTTCTTCTGATGAAAAAAAAGGTAAAACACAAGCGTCTACGATGATTATTAAGAAAGTTGATTTTTTCGATTTTTTCCATTTTCGAGTTTTTTTGCTGACGCGTCACGGCCTTAAAATTGACATTTGTTTTTGCGAAAGGACATTTTCTGAAGCGTCTTGAAGCGATCTTTCGAGTGACGTCAAGAAACTCCGGATCCAACCAGTGGTTTCTTCAGAAAATCATTTTTAGTGCAATTTTTGTTAAAAAGTAAGAAGGGGGGACCCTTGGATAAAATTTCGGGTTTTTGTCAAAAATTAAAAATCCCCAATTTTAATCAAATCTGACTAATTGACACACGTGGAACACAGATCTTCAATCCGCGTTCAAATTGGATTCTTCGTTCGGCCGCTACAGCCGTTCAAATTGTGAAAAAATCGACTTTTTTCAAAAAATTTCACGGTGACTGGCTAACTTTTTTGCAATTTTCTCTGGATGAAATTTTTTAACTGCAATCGTTTTATCTCGTTCTTCTGATGAAAAAAAAGGTATACTTCAATTGTCTACGATGATTATTAAGAAAGTTGATTTTTTCGATTTTTTCCATTTTCGAGTTTTTTTGCTGACGCGTCACGGCCTTAAAATTGACATTTGTGCCTGCGAAAGTACATTTTCTGAAGCGTCTTGAAGCGATCTTTCGAGTGACGTCAAGAAACTCCGGATCCAACCAGTGGTTTCTTCAGAAAATCATTTTTAGTGCAATTTTTGTTAAAAAGTAAGAAGGGGGGACCCTTGGATAAAATTTCGGGTTTTTGTCAAAAATTAAAAATCCCCAATTTTAATCAAATCCTACTAACTGACACACGAGGAACACAGATCTTCAATCCGCGTTCAAATTGGATTCTTCGTTCGGCCGCTACAGCCGTTCAAAGTGTGAAAAAATCGACTTTTTTCAAAAAATTTCACGGTGACTGGCTAACTTTTTTGCAATTTTCTCTGGATGAAATTTTTTAACGGCAATCGTTTTATCTCGTTCTTCTGATGAAAAAAAAGGTAAAACACAAGCGTCTACGATGATTATTAAGAAAGTTGATTTTTTCGATTTTTTCCATTTTCGAGTTTTTTTGCTGACGCGTCACGGCCTTAAAATTGACATTTGTTCCTGCGAAAAAACATTTTCTGAAGCGTCTTGAAGCGATCTTTCGAGTGACGTCAAGAAACTCCGGATCCAACCAGTGGTTTCTTCAGAAAATCATTTTTAGTGCAATTTTTGTTAAAAAGTAAGAAGGGGGGACCCTTGGATAAAATTTCGGGTTTTTGTCAAAAACTAAAAATCCCCAATTTTAATCAAATCTGACTAATTGACACACGTGGAACACAGATCTTCAATCCGCGTTCAAATTGGATTCTTCGTTCGGCCGCTACAGCCGTTCAAAGTGTGAAAAAATCGACTTTTTTCAAAAAATTTCACGGTGACTGGCTAACTTTTTTGCAATTTTCTCTGGATGAAATTTTTTAACGGCAATCGTTTTATCTCGTTCTTCTGATGAAAAAAAAGGTAAAACACAAGCGTCTACGATGATTATTAAGAAAGTTGATTTTTTCGATTTTTTCCATTTTCGAGTTTTTTTGCTGACGCGTCACGGCCTTAAAATTGACATTTGTTCCTGCGAAAAAACATTTTCTGAAGCGTCTTGAAGCGATCTTTCGAGTGACGTCAAGAAACTCCGGATCCAACCAGTGGTTTCTTCAGGAAATCATTTTTAGTGCAATTTTTGTTAAAAAGTAAGAAGGGGGGACCCTTGGATAAAATTTCGGGTTTTTGTCAAAAACTAAAAATCCCCAATTTTAATCAAATCTGACTAACTGACACACGAGGAACACAGATCTTCAATCCGCGTTCAAATTGGATTCTTCGTTCGGCCGCTACAGCCGTTCAAAGTGTGAAAAAATCGACTTTTTTCAAAAAATTTCACGGTGACTGGCTAACTTTTTTGCAATTTTCTCTGGATGAAATTTTTTAACGGCAATCGTTTTATCTCGTTCTTCTGATGAAAAAAAAGGTATACTTCAATTGTCTACGATGATTATTAAGAAAGTTGATTTTTTCGATTTTTTCCATTTTCGAGTTTTTTTGCTGACGCGTCACGGCCTTAAAATTGACATTTGTTCCTGCGAAAAAACATTTTCTGAAGCGTCTTGAAGCGATCTTTCGAGTGACGTCAAGAAACTCCGGATCCAACCAGTGGTTTCTTCAGGAAATCATTTTTAGTGCAATTTTTGTTAAAAAGTAAGAAGGGGGGACCCTTGGATAAAATTTCGGGTTTTTGTCAAAAATTAAAAATCCCCAATTTTAATCAAATCCGACTAATTGACACACGTGGAACACAGATCTTCAATCCGCGTTCAAATTGGATTCTTCGTTCGGCCGCTACAGCCGTTCAAAGTGTGAAAAAATCGACTTTTTTCAAAAAATTTCACGGTGACTGGCTAACTTTTTTGCAATTTTCTCTGGATGAAATTTTTTAACGGCAATCGTTTTATCTCGTTCTTCTGATGAAAAAAAAGGTAAAACACAAGCGTCTACGATGATTATTAAGAAAGTTGATTTTTTCGATTTTTTCCATTTTCGAGTTTTTTTGCTGACGCGTCACGGCCTTAAAATTGACATTTGTTCCTGCGAAAAAACATTTTCTGAAGCGTCTTGAAGCGATCTTTCGAGTGACGTCAAGAAACTCCGGATCCAACCAGTGGTTTCTTCAGAAAATCATTTTTAGTGCAATTTTTGTTAAAAAGTAAGAAGGGGGGACCCTTGGATAAAATTTCGGGTTTTTGTCAAAAACTAAAAATCCCCAATTTTAATCAAATCTGACTAATTGACACACGTGGAACACAGATCTTCAATCCGCGTTCAAATTGGATTCTTCGTTCGGCCGCTACAGCCGTTCAAAGTGTGAAAAAATCGACTTTTTTCAAAAAATTTCACGGTGACTGGCTAACTTTTTTGCAATTTTCTCTGGATGAAATTTTTTAACGGCAATCGTTTTATCTCGTTCTTCTGATGAAAAAAAAGGTAAAACACAAGCGTCTACGATGATTATTAAGAAAGTTGATTTTTTCGATTTTTTCCATTTTCGAGTTTTTTTGCTGACGCGTCACGGCCTTAAAATTGACATTTGTGCCTGCGAAAGTACATTTTCTGAAGCGTCTTGAAGCGATCTTTCGAGTGACGTCAAGAAACTCCGGATCCAACCAGTGGTTTCTTCAGAAAATCATTTTTAGTGCAATTTTTGTTAAAAAGTAAGAAGGGGGGACCCTTGGATAAAATTTCGGGTTTTTGTCAAAAATTAAAAATCCCCAATTTTAATCAAATCCGACTAATTGACACACGTGGAACACAGATCTTCAATCCGCGTTCAAATTGGATTCTTCGTTCGGCCGCTACAGCCGTTCAAAGTGTGAAAAAATCGACTTTTTTCAAAAAATTTCACGGTGACTGGCTAACTTTTTTGCAATTTTCTCTGGATGAAATTTTTTAACGGCAATCGTTTTATCTCGTTCTTCTGATGAAAAAAAAGGTAAAACACAAGCGTCTACGATGATTATTAAGAAAGTTGATTTTTTCGATTTTTTCCATTTTCGAGTTTTTTTGCTGACGCGTCACGGCCTTAAAATTGACATTTGTTCCTGCGAAAAAACATTTTCTGAAGCGTCTTGAAGCGATCTTTCGAGTGACGTCAAGAAACTCCGGATCCAACCAGTGGTTTCTTCAGGAAATCATTTTTAGTGCAATTTTTGTTAAAAAGTAAGAAGGGGGGACCCTTGGATAAAATTTCGGGTTTTTGTCAAAAACTAAAAATCCCCAATTTTAATCAAATCTGACTAACTGACACACGAGGAACACAGATCTTCAATCCGCGTTCAAATTGGATTCTTCGTTCGGCCGCTACAGCTGTTCAAAGTGTGAAAAAATCGACTTTTTTCAAAAAATTTCATGGTGACTGGCTAACTTTTTTGCAATTTTCTCTGGATGAAATTTTTTAACGGCAATCGTTTTATCTCGTTCTTCTGATGAAAAAAAAGGTAAAACACAAGCGTCTACGATGATTATTAAGAAAGTTGATTTTTTCGATTTTTTCCATTTTCGAGTTTTTTTGCTGACGCGTCACGGCCTTAAAATTGACATTTGTGCCTGCGAAAGTACATTTTCTGAAGCGTCTTGAAGCGATCTTTCGAGTGACGTCAAGAAACTCCGGATCCAACCAGTGGTTTCTTCAGAAAATCATTTTTAGTGCAATTTTTGTTAAAAAGTAAGAAGGGGGGACCCTTGGATAAAATTTCGGGTTTTTGTCAAAAATTAAAAATCCCCAATTTTAATCAAATCCGACTAATTGACACACGTGGAACACAGATCTTCAATCCGCGTTCAAATTGGATTCTTCGTTCGGCCGCTACAGCCGTTCAAATTGTGAAAAAATCGACTTTTTTCAAAAAATTTCATGGTGACTGGCTAACTTTTTTGCAATTTTCTCTGGATGAAATTTTTTAACTGCAATCGTTTTATCTCGTTCTTCTGATGAAAAAAAAGGTATACTTCAATTGTCTACGATGATTATTAAGAAAGTTGATTTTTTCGATTTTTTCCATTTTCGAGTTTTTTTGCTGACGCGTCACGGCCTTAAAATTGACATTTGTTCCTGCGAAAAAACATTTTCTGAAGCGTCTTGAAGCGATCTTTCGAGTGACGTCAAGAAACTCCGGATCCAACCAGTGGTTTCTTCAGAAAATCATTTTTAGTGCAATTTTTGTTAAAAAGTAAGAAGGGGGGACCCTTGGATAAAATTTCGGGTTTTTGTCAAAAACTAAAAATCCCCAATTTTAATCAAATCTGACTAATTGACACACGTGGAACACAGATCTTCAATCCGCGTTCAAATTGGATTCTTCGTTCGGCCGCTACAGCCGTTCAAAGTGTGAAAAAATCGACTTTTTTCAAAAAATTTCACGGTGACTGGCTAACTTTTTTGCAATTTTCTCTGGATGAAATTTTTTAACGGCAATCGTTTTATCTCGTTCTTCTGATGAAAAAAAAGGTAAAACACAAGCGTCTACGATGATTATTAAGAAAGTTGATTTTTTCGATTTTTTCCATTTTCGAGTTTTTTTGCTGACGCGTCACGGCCTTAAAATTGACATTTGTGCCTGCGAAAGTACATTTTCTGAAGCGTCTTGAAGCGATCTTTCGAGTGACGTCAAGAAACTCCGGATCCAACCAGTGGTTTCTTCAGAAAATCATTTTTAGTGCAATTTTTGTTAAAAAGTAAGAAGGGGGGACCCTTGGATAAAATTTCGGGTTTTTGTCAAAAATTAAAAATCCCCAATTTTAATCAAATCCGACTAACTGACACACGAGGAACACAGATCTTCAATCCGCGTTCAAATTGGATTCTTCGTTCGGCCGCTACAGCCGTTCAAAGTGTGAAAAAATCGACTTTTTTCAAAAAATTTCACGGTGACTGGCTAACTTTTTTGCAATTTTCTCTGGATGAAATTTTTTAACGGCAATCGTTTTATCTCGTTCTTCTGATGAAAAAAAAGGTAAAACACAAGCGTCTACGATGATTATTAAGAAAGTTGATTTTTTCGATTTTTTCCATTTTCGAGTTTTTTTGCTGACGCGTCACGGCCTTAAAATTGACATTTGTTCCTGCGAAAAAACATTTTCTGAAGCGTCTTGAAGCGATCTTTCGAGTGACGTCAAGAAACTCCGGATCCAACCAGTGGTTTCTTCAGGAAATCATTTTTAGTGCAATTTTTGTTAAAAAGTAAGAAGGGGGGACCCTTGGATAAAATTTCGGGTTTTTGTCAAAAACTGAAAATCCCCAATTTTAATCAAATCTGACTAACTGACACACGAGGAACACAGATCTTCAATCCGCGTTCAAATTGGATTCTTCGTTCGGCCGCTACAGCCGTTCAAAGTGTGAAAAAATCGACTTTTTTCAAAAAAATTCATGGTGACTGGCTAACTTTTTTGCAATTTTCTCTGGATGAAATTTTTTAACGGCAATCGTTTTATCTCGTTCTTCTGATGAAAAAAAAGGTATACTTCAATTGTCTACGATGATTATTAAGAAAGTTGATTTTTTCGATTTTTTCCATTTTCGAGTTTTTTTGCTGACGCGTCACGGCCTTAAAATTGACATTTGTTCCTGCGAAAAAACATTTTCTGAAGCGTCTTGAAGCGATCTTTCGAGTGACGTCAAGAAACTCCGGATCCAACCAGTGGTTTCTTCAGAAAATCATTTTTAGTGCAATTTTTGTTAAAAAGTAAGAAGGGGGGACCCTTGGATAAAATTTCGGGTTTTTGTCAAAAACTAAAAATCCCCAATTTTAATCAAATCTGACTAATTGACACACGTGGAACACAGATCTTCAATCCGCGTTCAAATTGGATTCTTCGTTCGGCCGCTACAGCCGTTCAAAGTGTGAAAAAATCGACTTTTTTCAAAAAATTTCACGGTGACTGGCTAACTTTTTTGCAATTTTCTCTGGATGAAATTTTTTAACGGCAATCGTTTTATCTCGTTCTTCTGATGAAAAAAAAGGTAAAACACAAGCGTCTACGATGATTATTAAGAAAGTTGATTTTTTCGATTTTTTCCATTTTCGAGTTTTTTTGCTGACGCGTCACGGCCTTAAAATTGACATTTGTTCCTGCGAAAAAACATTTTCTGAAGCGTCTTGAAGCGATCTTTCGAGTGACGTCAAGAAACTCCGGATCCAACCAGTGGTTTCTTCAGAAAATCATTTTTAGTGCAATTTTTGTTAAAAAGTAAGAAGGGGGGACCCTTGGATAAAATTTCGGGTTTTTGTCAAAAACTAAAAATCCCCAATTTTAATCAAATCTGACTAATTGACACACGTGGAACACAGATCTTCAATCCGCGTTCAAATTGGATTCTTCGTTCGGCCGCTACAGCCGTTCAAAGTGTGAAAAAATCGACTTTTTTCAAAAAATTTCATGGTGACTGGCTAACTTTTTTGCAATTTTCTCTGGATGAAATTTTTTAACGGCAATCGTTTTATCTCGTTCTTCTGATGAAAAAAAAGGTAAAACACAAGCGTCTACGATGATTATTAAGAAAGTTGATTTTTTCGATTTTTTCCATTTTCGAGTTTTTTTGCTGACGCGTCACGGCCTTAAAATTGACATTTGTGCCTGCGAAAGTACATTTTCTGAAGCGTCTTGAAGCGATCTTTCGAGTGACGTCAAGAAACTCCGGATCCAACCAGTGGTTTCTTCAGAAAATCATTTTTAGTGCAATTTTTGTTAAAAAGTAAGAAGGGGGGACCCTTGGATAAAATTTCGGGTTTTTGTCAAAAATTAAAAATCCCCAATTTTAATCAAATCCGACTAATTGACACACGTGGAACACAGATCTTCAATCCGCGTTCAAATTGGATTCTTCGTTCGGCCGCTACAGCCGTTCAAAGTGTGAAAAAATCGACTTTTTTCAAAAAATTTCACGGTGACTGGCTAACTTTTTTGCAATTTTCTCTGGATGAAATTTTTTAACGGCAATCGTTTTATCTCGTTCTTCTGATGAAAAAAAAGGTAAAACACAAGCGTCTACGATGATTATTAAGAAAGTTGATTTTTTCGATTTTTTCCATTTTCAAGTTTTTTTGCTGACGCGTCACGGCCTTAAAATTGACATTTGTTCCTGCGAAAAAACATTTTCTGAAGCGTCTTGAAGCGATCTTTCGAGTGACGTCAAGAAACTCCGGATCCAACCAGTGGTTTCTTCAGGAAATCATTTTTAGTGCAATTTTTGTTAAAAAGTAAGAAGGGGGGACCCTTGGATAAAATTTCGGGTTTTTGTCAAAAACTAAAAATCCCCAATTTTAATCAAATCTGACTAACTGACACACGAGGAACACAGATCTTCAATCCGCGTTCAAATTGGATTCTTCGTTCGGCCGCTACAGCCGTTCAAAGTGTGAAAAAATCGACTTTTTTCAAAAAATTTCACGGTGACTGGCTAACTTTTTTGCAATTTTCTCTGGATGAAATTTTTTAACGGCAATCGTTTTATCTCGTTCTTCTGATGAAAAAAAAGGTATACTTCAATTGTCTACGATGATTATTAAGAAAGTTGATTTTTTCGATTTTTTCCATTTTCACCTTTTTTTGCTGACGCGTCACGGCCTTAAAATTGACATTTGTTCCTGCGAAAAAACATTTTCTGAAGCGTCTTGAAGCGATCTTTCGAGTGACGTCAAGAAACTCCGGATCCAACCAGTGGTTTCTTCAGGAAATCATTTTTAGTGCAATTTTTGTTAAAAAGTAAGAAGGGGGGACCCTTGGATAAAATTTCGGGTTTTTGTCAAAAATTAAAAATCCCCAATTTTAATCAAATCCGACTAATTGACACACGTGGAACACAGATCTTCAATCCGCGTTCAAATTGGATTCTTCGTTCGGCCGCTACAGCCGTTCAAAGTGTGAAAAAATCGACTTTTTTCAAAAAATTTCACGGTGACTGGCTAACTTTTTTGCAATTTTCTCTGGATGAAATTTTTTAACGGCAATCGTTTTATCTCGTTCTTCTGATGAAAAAAAAGGTAAAACACAAGCGTCTACGATGATTATTAAGAAAGTTGATTTTTTCGATTTTTTCCATTTTCGAGTTTTTTTGCTGACGCGTCACGGCCTTAAAATTGACATTTGTTCCTGCGAAAAAACATTTTCTGAAGCGTCTTGAAGCGATCTTTCGAGTGACGTCAAGAAATTCCGGATCCAACCAGTGGTTTCTTCAGAAAATCATTTTTAGTGCAATTTTTGTTAAAAAGTAAGAAGGGGGGACCCTTGGATAAAATTTCGGGTTTTTGTCAAAAACTAAAAATCCCCAATTTTAATCAAATCTGACTAATTGACACACGTGGAACACAGATCTTCAATCCGCGTTCAAATTGGATTCTTCGTTCGGCCGCTACAGCCGTTCAAAGTGTGAAAAAATCGACTTTTTTCAAAAAATTTCACGGTGACTGGCTAACTTTTTTGCAATTTTCTCTGGATGAAATTTTTTAACGGCAATCGTTTTATCTCGTTCTTCTGATGAAAAAAAAGGTAAAACACAAGCGTCTACGATGATTATTAAGAAAGTTGATTTTTTCGATTTTTTCCATTTTCGAGTTTTTTTGCTGACGCGTCACGGCCTTAAAATTGACATTTGTGCCTGCGAAAGTACATTTTCTGAAGCGTCTTGAAGCGATCTTTCGAGTGACGTCAAGAAACTCCGGATCCAACCAGTGGTTTCTTCAGAAAATCATTTTTAGTGCAATTTTTGTTAAAAAGTAAGAAGGGGGGACCCTTGGATAAAATTTCGGGTTTTTGTCAAAAATTAAAAATCCCCAATTTTAATCAAATCCGACTAATTGACACACGTGGAACACAGATCTTCAATCCGCGTTCAAATTGGATTCTTCGTTCGGCCGCTACAGCCGTTCAAAGTGTGAAAAAATCGACTTTTTTCAAAAAATTTCACGGTGACTGGCTAACTTTTTTGCAATTTTCTCTGGATGAAATTTTTTAACGGCAATCGTTTTATCTCGTTCTTCTGATGAAAAAAAAGGTAAAACACAAGCGTCTACGATGATTATTAAGAAAGTTGATTTTTTCGATTTTTTCCATTTTCGAGTTTTTTTGCTGACGCGTCACGGCCTTAAAATTGACATTTGTTCCTGCGAAAAAACATTTTCTGAAGCGTCTTGAAGCGATCTTTCGAGTGACGTCAAGAAACTCCGGATCCAACCAGTGGTTTCTTCAGGAAATCATTTTTAGTGCAATTTTTGTTAAAAAGTAAGAAGGGGGGACCCTTGGATAAAATTTCGGGTTTTTGTCAAAAACTAAAAATCCCCAATTTTAATCAAATCTAACTAACTGACACACGAGGAACACAGATCTTCAATCCGCGTTCAAATTGGATTCTTCGTTCGGCCGCTACAGCCGTTCAAAGTGTGAAAAAATCGACTTTTTTCAAAAAATTTCATGGTGACTGGCTAACTTTTTTGCAATTTTCTCTGGATGAAATTTTTTAACGGCAATCGTTTTATCTCGTTCTTCTGATGAAAAAAAAGGTAAAACACAAGCGTCTACGATGATTATTAAGAAAGTTGATTTTTTCGATTTTTTCCATTTTCGAGTTTTTTTGCTGACGCGTCACGGCCTTAAAATTGACATTTGTGCCTGCGAAAGTACATTTTCTGAAGCGTCTTGAAGCGATCTTTCGAGTGACGTCAAGAAACTCCGGATCCAACCAGTGGTTTCTTCAGAAAATCATTTTTAGTGCAATTTTTGTTAAAAAGTAAGAAGGGGGGACCCTTGGATAAAATTTCGGGTTTTTGTCAAAAATTAAAAATCCCCAATTTTAATTAAATCCGACCAATTGACACACGAGGAACACAGATCTTCAATCCGCGTTCAAATTGGATTCTTCGTTCAGCCGCTACAGCCGTTCAAATTGTGAAAAAATCGACTTTTTTCAAAAAATTTCATGGTGACTGGCTAACTTTTTTGCAATTTTCTCTGGATGAAATTTTTTAACGGCAATCGTTTTATCTCGTTCTTCTGATGAAAAAAAAGGTATACTTCAATTGTCTACGATGATTATTAAGAAAGTTGATTTTTTCGATTTTTTCCATTTTCGAGTTTTTTTGCTGACGCGTCACGGCCTTAAAATTGACATTTGTTCCTGCGAAAAAACATTTTCTGAAGCGTCTTGAAGCGATCTTTCGAGTGACGTCAAGAAACTCCGGATCCAACCAGTGGTTTCTTCAGAAAATCATTTTTAGTGCAATTTTTGTTAAAAAGTAAGAAGGGGGGACCCTTGGATAAAATTTCGGGTTTTTGTCAAAAACTAAAAATCCCCAATTTTAATCAAATCTGACTAATTGACACACGTGGAACACAGATCTTCAATCCGCGTTCAAATTGGATTCTTCGTTCGGCCGCTACAGCCGTTCAAAGTGTGAAAAAATCGACTTTTTTCAAAAAATTTCACGGTGACTGGCTAACTTTTTTGCAATTTTCTCTGGATGAAATTTCTTAACGGCAATCGTTTTATCTCGTTCTTCTGATGAAAAAAAAGGTAAAACACAAGCGTCTACGATGATTATTAAGAAAGTTGATTTTTTCGATTTTTTCCATTTTCGAGTTTTTTTGCTGACGCGTCACGGCCTTAAAATTGACATTTGTTCCTGCGAAAAAACATTTTCTGAAGCGTCTTGAAGCGATCTTTCGAGTGACGTCAAGAAACTCCGGATCCAACCAGTGGTTTCTTCAGGAAATCATTTTTAGTGCAATTTTTGTTAAAAAGTAAGAAGGGGGGACCCTTGGATAAAATTTCGGGTTTTTGTCAAAAACTAAAAATCCCCAATTTTAATCAAATCTGACTAATTGACACACGTGGAACACAGATCTTCAATCCGCGTTCAAATTGGATTCTTCGTTCGGCCGCTACAGCCGTTCAAAGTGTGAAAAAATCGACTTTTTTCAAAAAATTTCACGGTGACTGGCTAACTTTTTTGCAATTTTCTCTGGATGAAATTTTTTAACGGCAATCGTTTTATCTCGTTCTTCTGATGAAAAAAAAGGTATACTTCAATGGTCTACGATGATTATTAAGAAAGTTGATTTTTTCGATTTTTTCCATTTTCGAGTTTTTTTGCTGACGCGTCACGGCCTTAAAATTGACATTTGTGCCTGCGAAAGTACATTTTCTGAAGCGTCTTGAAGCGATCTTTCGAGTGACGTCAAGAAACTCCGGATCCAACCAGTGGTTTCTTCAGAAAATCATTTTTAGTGCAATTTTTGTTAAAAAGTAAGAAGGGGGGACCCTTGGATAAAATTTCGGGTTTTTGTCAAAAATTAAAAATCCCCAATTTTAATCAAATCCGACTAACTGACACACGAGGAACACAGATCTTCAATCCGCGTTCAAATTGGATTCTTCGTTCGGCCGCTACAGCCGTTCAAAGTGTGAAAAAATCGACTTTTTTCAAAAAATTTCACGGTGACTGGCTAACTTTTTTGCAATTTTCTCTGGATGAAATTTTTTAACGGCAATCGTTTTATCTCGTTCTTCTGATGAAAAAAAAGGTAAAACACAAGCGTCTACGATGATTATTAAGAAAGTTGATTTTTTCGATTTTTTCCATTTTCGAGTTTTTTTGCTGACGCGTCACGGCCTTAAAATTGACATTTGTTCCTGCGAAAAAACATTTTCTGAAGCGTCTTGAAGCGATCTTTCGAGTGACGTCAAGAAACTCCGGATCCAACCAGTGGTTTCTTCAGGAAATCATTTTTAGTGCAATTTTTGTTAAAAAGTAAGAAGGGGGACCCTTGGATAAAATTTCGGGTTTTTGTCAAAAATTAAAAATCCCCAATTTTAATCAAATCTGACTAATTGACACACGTGGAACACAGATCTTCAATCCGCGTTCAAATAGGATTCTTCGTTCGGCCGCTACAGCCGTTCAAATTGTGAAAAAATCGACTTTTTTCAAAAAATTTCATGGTGACTGGCTAACTTTTTTGCAATTTTCTCTGGATGAAATTTTTTAACTGCAATCGTTTTATCTCGTTCTTCTGATGAAAAAAAAGGTATACTTCAATTGTCTACGATGATTATTAAGAAAGTTGATTTTTTCGATTTTTTCCATTTTCGAGTTTTTTTGCTGACGCGTCACGGCCTTAAAATTGACATTTGTTCCTGCGAAAAAACATTTTCTGAAGCGTCTTGAAGCGATCTTTCGAGTGACGTCAAGAAACTCCGGATCCAACCAGTGGTTTCTTCAGGAAATCATTTTTAGTGCAATTTTTGTTAAAAAGTAAGAAGGGGGGACCCTTGGATAAAATTTCGGGTTTTTGTCAAAAATTAAAAATCCCCAATTTTAATCAAATCTGACTAATTGACACACGTGGAACACAGATCTTCAATCCGCGTTCAAATTGGATTCTTCGTTCGGCCGCTACAGCCGTTCAAATTGTGAAAAAATCGACTTTTTTCAAAAAATTTCATGGTGACTGGCTAACTTTTTTGCAATTTTCTCTGGATGAAATTTTTTAACTGCAATCGTTTTATCTCGTTCTTCTGATGAAAAAAAAGGTATACTTCAATTGTCTACGATGATTATTAAGAAAGTTGATTTTTTCGATTTTTTCCATTTTCGAGTTTTTTTGCTGACGCGTCACGGCCTTAAAATTGACATTTGTTCCTGCGAAAAAACATTTTCTGAAGCGTCTTGAAGCGATCTTTCGAGTGACGTCAAGAAACTCCGGATCCAACCAGTGGTTTCTTCAGGAAATCATTTTTAGTGCAATTTTTGTTAAAAAGTAAGAAGGGGGACCCTTGGATAAAATTTCGGGTTTTTGTCAAAAATTAAAAATCCCCAATTTTAATCAAATCTGACTAATTGACACACGTGGAACACAGATCTTCAATCCGCGTTCAAATAGGATTCTTCGTTCGGCCGCTACAGCCGTTCAAATTGTGAAAAAATCGACTTTTTTCAAAAAATTTCATGGTGACTGGCTAACTTTTTTGCAATTTTCTCTGGATGAAATTTTTTAACTGCAATCGTTTTATCTCGTTCTTCTGATGAAAAAAAAGGTATACTTCAATTGTCTACGATGATTATTAAGAAAGTTGATTTTTTCGATTTTTTCCATTTTCGAGTTTTTTTGCTGACGCGTCACGGCCTTAAAATTGACATTTGTTCCTGCGAAAAAACATTTTCTGAAGCGTCTTGAAGCGATCTTTCGAGTGACGTCAAGAAACTCCGGATCCAACCAGTGGTTTCTTCAGGAAATCATTTTTAGTGCAATTTTTGTTAAAAAGTAAGAAGGGGGGACCCTTGGATAAAATTTCGGGTTTTTGTCAAAAATTAAAAATCCCCAATTTTAATCAAATCTGACTAATTGACACACGTGGAACACAGATCTTCAATCCGCGTTCAAATTGGATTCTTCGTTCGGCCGCTACAGCCGTTCAAAGTGTGAAAAAATCGACTTTTTTCAAAAAATTTCACGGTGACTGGCTAACTTTTTTGCAATTTTCTCTGGATGAAATTTTTTAACGGCAATCGTTTTATCTCGTTCTTCTGATGAAAAAAAAGGTAAAACACAAGCGTCTACGATGATTATTAAGAAAGTTGATTTTTTCGATTTTTTCCATTTTCGAGTTTTTTTGCTGACGCGTCACGGCCTTAAAATTGACATTTGTTCCTGCGAAAAAACATTTTCTGAAGCGTCTTGAAGCGATCTTTCGAGTGACGTCAAGAAACTCCGGATCCAACCAGTGGTTTCTTCAGGAAATCATTTTTAGTGCAATTTTTGTTAAAAAGTAAGAAGGGGGACCCTTGGATAAAATTTCGGGTTTTTGTCAAAAATTAAAAATCCCCAATTTTAATCAAATCTGACTAATTGACACACGTGGAACACAGATCTTCAATCCGCGTTCAAATTGGATTCTTCGTTCGGCCGCTACAGCCGTTCAAAGTGTGAAAAAATCGACTTTTTTCAAAAAATTTCACGGTGACTGGCTAACTTTTTTGCAATTTTCTCTGGATGAAATTTTTTAACGGCAATCGTTTTATCTCGTTCTTCTGATGAAAAAAAAGGTAAAACACAAGCGTCTACGATGATTATTAAGAAAGTTGATTTTTTCGATTTTTTCCATTTTCGAGTTTTTTTGCTGACGCGTCACGGCCTTAAAATTGACATTTGTTCCTGCGAAAAAACATTTTCTGAAGCGTCTTGAAGCGATCTTTCGAGTGACGTCAAGAAACTCCGGATCCAACCAGTGGTTTCTTCAGGAAATCATTTTTAGTGCAATTTTTGTTAAAAAGTAAGAAGGGGGACCCTTGGATAAAATTTCGGGTTTTTGTCAAAAATTAAAAATCCCCAATTTTAATCAAATCTGACTAATTGACACACGTGGAACACAGATCTTCAATCCGCGTTCAAATTGGATTCTTCGTTCGGCCGCTACAGCCGTTCAAATTGTGAAAAAATCGACTTTTTTCAAAAAATTTCATGGTGACTGGCTAACTTTTTTGCAATTTTCTCTGGATGAAATTTTTTAACTGCAATCGTTTTATCTCGTTCTTCTGATGAAAAAAAAGGTATACTTCAATTGTCTACGATGATTATTAAGAAAGTTGATTTTTTCGATTTTTTCCATTTTCGAGTTTTTTTG
The DNA here is from genome assembly GCA_910593695.2 of Ocypus olens. NCBI lineage: Eukaryota > Metazoa > Arthropoda > Insecta > Coleoptera > Staphylinidae > Ocypus > Ocypus olens. The sequence continues at coordinate 111,237 of OU343058.1, forward strand.
CTGACGCGTCACGGCCTTAAAATTGACATTTGTTCCTGCGAAAAAACATTTTCTGAAGCGTCTTGAAGCGATCTTTCGAGTGACGTCAAGAAACTCCGGATCCAACCAGTGGTTTCTTCAGGAAATCATTTTTAGTGCAATTTTTGTTAAAAAGTAAGAAGGGGGGACCCTTGGATAAAATTTCGGGTTTTTGTCAAAAATTAAAAATCCCCAATTTTAATCAAATCTGACTAATTGACACACGAGGAACACAGATCTTCAATCCGCGTTCAAATTGGATTCTTCGTTCGGCCGCTACAGCCGTTCAAAGTGTGAAAAAATCGACTTTTTTCAAAAAATTTCACGGTGACTGGCTAACTTTTTTGCAATTTTCTCTGGATGAAATTTTTTAACGGCAATCGTTTTATCTCGTTCTTCTGATGAAAAAAAAATTGGATTCTTCGTTCGGCCGCTACAGCCGTTCAAATTGTGAAAAAATCGACTTTTTTCAAAAAATTTCATGGTGACTGGCTAACTTTTTTGAAATTTTCTCTGGATGAAATTTTTTAACTGCAATCGTTTTATCTCGTTCTTCTGATGAAAAAAAAGGTATACTTCAATTGTCTACGATGATTATTAAGAAAGTTGATTTTTTCGATTTTTTCCATTTTCGAGTTTTTTTGCTGACGCGTCACGGCCTTAAAATTGACATTTGTTCCTGCGAAAAAACATTTTCTGAAGCGTCTTGAAGCGATCTTTCGAGTGACGTCAAGAAACTCCGGATCCAACCAGTGGTTTCTTCAGGAAATCATTTTTAGTGCAATTTTTGTTAAAAAGTAAGAAGGGGGGACCCTTGGATAAAATTTCGGGTTTTTGTCAAAAATTAAAAATCCCCAATTTTAATCAAATCTGACTAATTGACACACGTGGAACACAGATCTTCAATCCGCGTTCAAATTGGATTCTTCGTTCGGCCGCTACAGCCGTTCAAATTGTGAAAAAATCGACTTTTTTCAAAAAATTTCATGGTGACTGGCTAACTTTTTTGCAATTTTCTCTGGATGAAATTTTTTAACTGCAATCGTTTTATCTCGTTCTTCTGATGAAAAAAAAGGTATACTTCAATTGTCTACGATGATTATTAAGAAAGTTGATTTTTTCGATTTTTTCCATTTTCGAGTTTTTTTGCTGACGCGTCACGGCCTTAAAATTGACATTTGTTCCTGCGAAAAAACATTTTCTGAAGCGTCTTGAAGCGATCTTTCGAGTGACGTCAAGAAACTCCGGATCCAACCAGTGGTTTCTTCAGGAAATCATTTTTAGTGCAATTTTTGTTAAAAAGTAAGAAGGGGGACCCTTGGATAAAATTTCGGGTTTTTGTCAAAAATTAAAAATCCCCAATTTTAATCAAATCTGACTAATTGACACACGTGGAACACAGATCTTCAATCCGCGTTCAAATTGGATTCTTCGTTCGGCCGCTACAGCCGTTCAAATTGTGAAAAAATCGACTTTTTTCAAAAAATTTCATGGTGACTGGCTAACTTTTTTGCAATTTTCTCTGGATGAAATTTTTTAACTGCAATCGTTTTATCTCGTTCTTCTGATGAAAAAAAAGGTATACTTCAATTGTCTACGATGATTATTAAGAAAGTTGATTTTTTCGATTTTTTCCATTTTCGAGTTTTTTTGCTGACGCGTCACGGCCTTAAAATTGACATTTGTTCCTGCGAAAAAACATTTTCTGAAGCGTCTTGAAGCGATCTTTCGAGTGACGTCAAGAAACTCCGGATCCAACCAGTGGTTTCTTCAGGAAATCATTTTTAGTGCAATTTTTGTTAAAAAGTAAGAAGGGGGGACCCTTGGATAAAATTTCGGGTTTTTGTCAAAAATTAAAAATCCCCAATTTTAATCAAATCTGACTAATTGACACACGAGGAACACAGATCTTCAATCCGCGTTCAAATTGGATTCTTCGTTCGGCCGCTACAGCCGTTCAAAGTGTGAAAAAATCGACTTTTTTCAAAAAATTTCACGGTGACTGGCTAACTTTTTTGCAATTTTCTCTGGATGAAATTTTTTAACGGCAATCGTTTTATCTCGTTCTTCTGATGAAAAAAAAGGTAAAACACAAGCGTCTACGATGATTATTAAGAAAGTTGATTTTTTCGATTTTTTCCATTTTCGAGTTTTTTTGCTGACGCGTCACGGCCTTAAAATTGACATTTGTGCCTGCGAAAGTACATTTTCTGAAGCGTCTTGAAGCGATCTTTCGAGTGACGTCAAGAAACTCCGGATCCAACCAGTGGTTTCTTCAGGAAATCATTTTTAGTGCAATTTTTGTTAAAAAGTAAGAAGGGGGGACCCTTGGATAAAATTTCGGGTTTTTGTCAAAAATTAAAAATCCCCAATTTTAATCAAATCCGACTAACTGACACACGAGGAACACAGATCTTCAATCCGCGTTCAAATTGGATTCTTCGTTCGGCCGCTACAGCCGTTCAAAGTGTGAAAAAATCGACTTTTTTCAAAAAATTTCACGGTGACTGGCTAACTTTTTTGCAATTTTCTCTGGATGAAATTTTTTAACTGCAATCGTTTTATCTCGTTCTTCTGATGAAAAAAAAGGTATACTTCAATTGTCTACGATGATTATTAAGAAAGTTGATTTTTTCGATTTTTTCCATTTTCGAGTTTTTTTGCTGACGCGTCACGGCCTTAAAATTGACATTTGTTCCTGCGAAAAAACATTTTCTGAAGCGTCTTGAAGCGATCTTTCGAGTGACGTCAAGAAACTCCGGATCCAACCAGTGGTTTCTTCAGGAAATCATTTTTAGTGCAATTTTTGTTAAAAAGTAAGAAGGGGGACCCTTGGATAAAATTTCGGGTTTTTGTCAAAAATTAAAAATCCCCAATTTTAATCAAATCTGACTAATTGACACATGTGGAACACAGATCTTCAATCCGCGTTCAAATTGGATTCTTCGTTCGGCCGCTACAGCCGTTCAAATTGTGAAAAAATCGACTTTTTTCAAAAAATTTCATGGTGACTGGCTAACTTTTTTGCAATTTTCTCTGGATGAAATTTTTTAACTGCAATCGTTTTATCTCGTTCTTCTGATGAAAAAAAAGGTATACTTCAATTGTCTACGATGATTATTAAGAAAGTTGATTTTTTCGATTTTTTCCATTTTCGAGTTTTTTTGCTGACGCGTCACGGCCTTAAAATTGACATTTGTTCCTGCGAAAAAACATTTTCTGAAGCGTCTTGAAGCGATCTTTCGAGTGACGTCAAGAAACTCCGGATCCAACCAGTGGTTTCTTCAGGAAATCATTTTTAGTGCAATTTTTGTTAAAAAGTAAGAAGGGGGGACCCTTGGATAAAATTTCGGGTTTTTGTCAAAAATTAAAAATCCCCAATTTTAATCAAATCTGACTAATTGACACACGTGGAACACAGATCTTCAATCCGCGTTCAAATTGGATTCTTCGTTCGGCCGCTACAGCCGTTCAAAGTGTGAAAAAATCGACTTTTTTCAAAAAATTTCACGGTGACTGGCTAACTTTTTTGCAATTTTCTCTGGATGAAATTTTTTAACGGCAATCGTTTTATCTCGTTCTTCTGATGAAAAAAAAATTGGATTCTTCGTTCGGCCGCTACAGCCGTTCAAATTGTGAAAAAATCGACTTTTTTCAAAAAATTTCATGGTGACTGGCTAACTTTTTTGAAATTTTCTCTGGATGAAATTTTTTAACTGCAATCGTTTTATCTCGTTCTTCTGATGAAAAAAAAGGTATACTTCAATGGTCTACGATGATTATTAAGAAAGTTGATTTTTTCGATTTTTTCCATTTTCGAGTTTTTTTGCTGACGCGTCACGGCCTTAAAATTGACATTTGTTCCTGCGAAAAAACATTTTCTGAAGCGTCTTGAAGCGATCTTTCGAGTGACGTCAAGAAACTCCGGATCCAACCAGTGGTTTCTTCAGGAAATCATTTTTAGTGCAATTTTTGTTAAAAAGTAAGAAGGGGGGACCCTTGGATAAAATTTCGGGTTTTTGTCAAAAATTAAAAATCCCCAATTTTAATCAAATCTGACTAATTGACACACGTGGAACACAGATCTTCAATCCGCGTTCAAATTGGATTCTTCGTTCGGCCGCTACAGCCGTTCAAATTGTGAAAAAATCGACTTTTTTCAAAAAATTTCATGGTGACTGGCTAACTTTTTTGCAATTTTCTCTGGATGAAATTTTTTAACTGCAATCGTTTTATCTCGTTCTTCTGATGAAAAAAAAGGTATACTTCAATTGTCTACGATGATTATTAAGAAAGTTGATTTTTTCGATTTTTTCCATTTTCGAGTTTTTTTGCTGACGCGTCACGGCCTTAAAATTGACATTTGTTCCTGCGAAAAAACATTTTCTGAAGCGTCTTGAAGCGATCTTTCGAGTGACGTCAAGAAACTCCGGATCCAACCAGTGGTTTCTTCAGGAAATCATTTTTAGTGCAATTTTTGTTAAAAAGTAAGAAGGGGGACCCTTGGATAAAATTTCGGGTTTTTGTCAAAAATTAAAAATCCCCAATTTTAATCAAATCTGACTAATTGACACACGTGGAACACAGATCTTCAATCCGCGTTCAAATTGGATTCTTCGTTCGGCCGCTACAGCCGTTCAAATTGTGAAAAAATCGACTTTTTTCAAAAAATTTCATGGTGACTGGCTAACTTTTTTGCAATTTTCTCTGGATGAAATTTTTTAACTGCAATCGTTTTATCTCGTTCTTCTGATGAAAAAAAAGGTATACTTCAATTGTCTACGATGATTATTAAGAAAGTTGATTTTTTCGATTTTTTCCATTTTCGAGTTTTTTTGCTGACGCGTCACGGCCTTAAAATTGACATTTGTTCCTGCGAAAAAACATTTTCTGAAGCGTCTTGAAGCGATCTTTCGAGTGACGTCAAGAAACTCCGGATCCAACCAGTGGTTTCTTCAGGAAATCATTTTTAGTGCAATTTTTGTTAAAAAGTAAGAAGGGGGGACCCTTGGATAAAATTTCGGGTTTTTGTCAAAAATTAAAAATCCCCAATTTTAATCAAATCTGACTAATTGACACACGAGGAACACAGATCTTCAATCCGCGTTCAAATTGGATTCTTCGTTCGGCCGCTACAGCCGTTCAAAGTGTGAAAAAATCGACTTTTTTCAAAAAATTTCACGGTGACTGGCTAACTTTTTTGCAATTTTCTCTGGATGAAATTTTTTAACGGCAATCGTTTTATCTCGTTCTTCTGATGAAAAAAAAGGTAAAACACAAGCGTCTACGATGATTATTAAGAAAGTTGATTTTTTCGATTTTTTCCATTTTCGAGTTTTTTTGCTGACGCGTCACGGCCTTAAAATTGACATTTGTGCCTGCGAAAGTACATTTTCTGAAGCGTCTTGAAGCGATCTTTCGAGTGACGTCAAGAAACTCCGGATCCAACCAGTGGTTTCTTCAGGAAATCATTTTTAGTGCAATTTTTGTTAAAAAGTAAGAAGGGGGGACCCTTGGATAAAATTTCGGGTTTTTGTCAAAAATTAAAAATCCCCAATTTTAATCAAATCCGACTAACTGACACACGAGGAACACAGATCTTCAATCCGCGTTCAAATTGGATTCTTCGTTCGGCCGCTACAGCCGTTCAAAGTGTGAAAAAATCGACTTTTTTCAAAAAATTTCACGGTGACTGGCTAACTTTTTTGCAATTTTCTCTGGATGAAATTTTTTAACTGCAATCGTTTTATCTCGTTCTTCTGATGAAAAAAAAGGTATACTTCAATTGTCTACGATGATTATTAAGAAAGTTGATTTTTTCGATTTTTTCCATTTTCGAGTTTTTTTGCTGACGCGTCACGGCCTTAAAATTGACATTTGTTCCTGCGAAAAAACATTTTCTGAAGCGTCTTGAAGCGATCTTTCGAGTGACGTCAAGAAACTCCGGATCCAACCAGTGGTTTCTTCAGGAAATCATTTTTAGTGCAATTTTTGTTAAAAAGTAAGAAGGGGGGACCCTTGGATAAAATTTCGGGTTTTTGTCAAAAATTAAAAATCCCCAATTTTAATCAAATCTGACTAATTGACACACGTGGAACACAGATCTTCAATCCGCGTTCAAATTGGATTCTTCGTTCGGCCGCTACAGCCGTTCAAATTGTGAAAAAATCGACTTTTTTCAAAAAATTTCATGGTGACTGGCTAACTTTTTTGCAATTTTCTCTGGATGAAATTTTTTAACTGCAATCGTTTTATCTCGTTCTTCTGATGAAAAAAAAGGTATACTTCAATTGTCTACGATGATTATTAAGAAAGTTGATTTTTTCGATTTTTTCCATTTTCGACTTTTTTTGCTGACGCGTCACGGCCTTAAAATTGACATTTGTTCCTGCGAAAAAACATTTTCTGAAGCGTCTTGAAGCGATCTTTCGAGTGACGTCAAGAAACTCCGGATCCAACCAGTGGTTTCTTCAGGAAATCATTTTTAGTGCAATTTTTGTTAAAAAGTAAGAAGGGGGACCCTTGGATAAAATTTCGGGTTTTTGTCAAAAATTAAAAATCCCCAATTTTAATCAAATCTGACTAATTGACACACGTGGAACACAGATCTTCAATCCGCGTTCAAATTGGATTCTTCGTTCGGCCGCTACAGCCGTTCAAATTGTGAAAAAATCGACTTTTTTCAAAAAATTTCATGGTGACTGGCTAACTTTTTTGCAATTTTCTCTGGATGAAATTTTTTAACGGCAATCGTTTTATCTCGTTCTTCTGATGAAAAAACAGGGATTATATAAAGGTCTACGATGATTTTTAAGAAAGTTGATTTTTTCGATTTTTTCCATTTTCGAGTTTTTTTGCTGACGTGTCACTGAACTGAGCGGTTTTGAACTGAGCGGTTTTGGACTGAGCGGTTTTGAACCGAGCGGTTACGGACTGAGATTTTCAAAACTGAGATATTCAAAACTGAGATTTTCAAAACTGAGATTTTCAAATCTGAGATTTTCAAAACTGAGATATTTAAAAGTGAGATTTTTAAAACTGTGATTTTCAAAATTGAGATTTTCAAATCCAAGATTTTCAAAACTGAGATTTTCAAATCTGAGATTTTGTAATCTGAGATTTTCAAACTGAGATTTTCAAAACTGAGATTTTCAAAACTGAGATTTACAAAACTGAGATATTCAAAACTGAGATTTTCAAAACTGAGATTTTCAAATCTGAGATTTTCAAAACTGAGATATTTAAAAGTGAGATTTTTAAAACTGTGATTTTCAAAATTGAGATTTTCAAATCCAAGATTTTCAAAACTGAGATTTTCAAATCTGAGATTTTGTAATCTGAGATTTTCAAACTGAGATTTTCAAAACTGAGATTTGTCTGTATCTCAAATTGACTACGCCGTAGCTAATATTGATAATTTTGTGTCATTCAATGTCAACCTTAATCTTTCGGATCATTTTGGTCAAATTATTATAGCAAACATAATAAATCACGATACACATGGAAAGAAAAAGCTGGAGATTAAAACTCATAGACAAACTGGCGAACGGAATATGAATGAACTCAAGTTTTATTTAAGCAAAATTGATTGGAATTTCATCGAAACAGGGGATGTCAATACATCATATAATTTGTTCATAAATGAATTTTTATACCAACTAAATGTTGCGTGTCCATTAACAACAAGGAAGGCATCAATAACAAATAACAGGATGTGGATAAATAATGAAATTCGGGAGTCGAGTAAAAACTTGAAATATCTATTTCAATTAAAAACCGAACTTAGATCCAACGAAATTCAAGAGACATATAAACAAGAAAAGAAACGACATAAATTGTTAGTTGATAAAACAAAAAGAAAACACATGGACACTCAAATAAATAATGCACCCAACAAAATGAAAAAGATCTGGTCAATTGTTGATGCGGAATTAGATAGGAAACGAACTGACTCAAATATTATTCTAAAAAATCTAGATGGGATCAAAATAACAAACCAAACGGAAGTAGCGGAAATCTTTGGTTCATACTTTTCAGACATTGCTACTGTCAAATTAAATGAACACTTTGGAGGCAATATATCCAAAGAATGTACGATTTCCAGAATCTCGCACTCTACTATGTTTCTAGAACCAGTTAGTCCGGATGACATCATGAAGACCTTGCACACCCTAAAAAATAAGCAAAGTTGTGGAAGCGACGAAGTTACCACTAAAATTGTGAAACATGTAGCAAATGAAATTATGAAACCACTTACTTATTTAATAAACTTAATATTTGAAACTGGAGTATTTCCCAATGATTTAAAAATCGCCAGACTCATTCCCATCTTCAAAAAAGGTTCTAAATTTGAAAAAATAAACTATCGTCCAGTATGCATCCTTAACCTATACTCGAAACTCATCGAGAAAGAGTTGGTTACTAAACTATGGGCCTATATGAACAAATCCAACGTATTGAAGGACAACCAACACGGATTTCGAGTAGGAAAATCTACAGAGACAGCCAGCGTTGACCTTCTAGAAGAAATCAACACGAAAATGGACCAAGGGATGTGTGTTGTTGGACTGTTCTTCGATCTATCGCGCGCATTTGATACTATTGACCCTTTATTTGTGCGTGTCAAACTAGATGCTATTGGTATTCGTGGCGTAGTGAATGATTTGATCGTGTCATTCTTAACAGACAGGCAAATCTATGCTGAAGTGAATAAGAAGACATCTGGAACGTATAAAATAGACACTGGTGTGGTGCAGGGTTCAACATTAGGCCCTGTATTATTTCTATTATTTATCAATGATCTTGTGGAATATATAAGCGAAGGCCATATATTAAATTTTGCTGATGATACAACTATAATTGTATCTGCTCGTACTCAATCAGAACTCTTGAGAAAAGTAAATACCGTCAAGTCTGAAATAACTGAATGGTGCAATAAAAATAATCTACTCCTCAATACTGATAAAACAATAGAAATCCAGTTTTACAATAGGAAAATACCAGAGCGCAGATTAGTAAACGGCTCAATGTGTGCAAAATTCCTAGGCAGTTATTTAGACGATCGGCTATCATGGTCCGAGCAGATAAATTATATAGCCAATAAACTAAATAGTGCCTATTATGCTATTTTAAAATTAAAAGGAACGCTGTCCACAGAATCATTGGTAAATATATATTACGCATTAGGATATCCTTATATTAGCTATAATATATTAATATGGGGCAGAGCTAATGTAAATAGATTGTTTGTTTCACAAAAACGCATAATGCGATTAATATTCAATATGAAAAGAACCGAATCATGTAAAAATGTATTTATAAATTACAGAATACTTACTTTAGTATCTATATACATATATAAGTCTGCTGTTTATGTATATCAGAATATGAGTTCTTTTGCTAAAAATGGTGATAACCACAACTATTATACACGAAACAGAAACAATATCTCTATTACACGCCATAATAGCGCTTTGTATGAGAAATCACCGAAATATTCAGGCCTGCTAGTTTTTAATAAACTGCCTGACAAGATTAAACTAGACCAGAGCATTAAAACTTTTAAAAAGCTATTAAAAGAATATCTCATTAACAAATGCTACTACTCGTTCAACGCATTCATCAATGATGCTGAGTAACTGTAATGTACTACCTTTTTATATTCTAGTCTATTTTAATCTTTTAATAATCTTTTATCAATACTCTTTTACTACTGTTACTGCTGTTTTTTTTAATTTTTGTGACGTGTACATCCGCTAAATGTTATATTTAGGTTAAATTATTCCATGTATATACATTATATTGGTGGCAACGTAAATAAATAAATATCTATCTAAATAAATAAATATCAAAACTGAGATTTTCAAAACTGAGATATTCAAAACTGAGATATTCAAAACTGAGATTTTCAAAACTGAGATTTTCAAATCTGAGATTTTCAAAACTGAGATTTTCAAATCTGAGATTTTGTAATCTGAGATTTTCAAACTGAGATTTTCAAAACTGAGATATTCAAAACTGAGATATTCAAAACTGAGATTTTCAAAACTGAGATTTTCAAATCTGAGATTTTCAAAACTGAGATTTTCAAATCTGAGATTTTGTAATCTGAGATTTTCAAACTGAGATTTTCAAAACTGAGATTTTCAAAACTGAGATTTTCAAAACTGAGATATTCAAAACTGAGATATTCAAAACTGAGATTTTCAAAACTGAGATTTTCAAAACTGAGATTTTCAAAACTGAGATATTCAAAACTGAGATTTTCAAAACTGAGATTTTCAAATCTGAGATTTTCAAAACTGAGATATTTAAAAGTGAGATTTTTAAAACTGTGATTTTCAAAATTGAGATTTTCAAATCCAAGATTTTCAAAACTGAGTTTTTCAAATCTGAGATTTTGTAATCTGAGATTTTCAAACTGAGATTTTCAAAACTGAGATTTACAAAACTGAGATTTTCAAAACTGAGATTTACAAACCTGGGATTTTCAAAACTGAGATTCACAAAACTGAGATTATCGAAACTGAGATTTTCAAAACTGAGATTTTCAAAACTGAGATATTCAAAACTGAGATTTTCAAAACTGAGATATTCAAAACTGAGATTTTCAAAACTGAGATTTTCAAATCTAAGATTTTCAAAACTGAGATTTTCAAAACTGAGATTTTCAAATCTAAGATTTTCAAAACTGAGATTTTCAAAACTGAGATATTCAAAACTGAGATTTTCAAAACTGAGATTTTCAAATCTGAGATATTCAAAACTGAGATATTCAAAACTGAGATTTTCAAAATTGAGATTTTCAAAACTGAGATATTCAAAACTGAGATTTTCAAAACTGAGATATTCAAAACTGAGATATTCAAAACTGAGATTTTCAAAACTGAGATATTCAAAACTGAGATTTTCAAAACTGAGATATTCAAAATTGAGATTTTCAAAACTGAGATATTCAAATCTGAGATATTCAAAACTGAGATATTCAAAACTGAGATTTTCAAAACTGAGATATTCAAAACTGAGATATTCAAAACTGAGATTTTCAAAATTGAGATTTTTAAAACTGAGATATTCAAATCTGAGATATTCAAAACTGAGATATTCAAAACTGAGATATTCAAAACTGAGATTTTCAAAACTGAGATATTCAAAACTGAGATTTTCAAAACTGAGATTTTCAAAACTGAGATATTCAAAACTGAGATTTTCAAAATTGAGATTTTCAAATCTAAGATTTTCAAAACTGAGATTTTCAAAACTGAGATTTTCAAATCTAAGATTTTCAAAACTGAGATTTTCAAAACTGAGATATTCAAAACTGAGATTTTCAAAACTGAGATTTTCAAAACTGAGATTTTCAAAACTGAGATATTCAAAACTGAGATATTCAAAACTGAGATTTTCAAAACTGAGATTTTCAAATCTGAGATTTTCAAAACTGAGATTTTCAAATCTGAGATTTTGTAATCTGAGATTTTCAAACTGAGATTTTCAAAACTGAGATATTCAAAACTGAGATATTCAAAACTGAGATTTTCAAAACTGAGATTTTCAAATCTGAGATTTTCAAAACTGAGATTTTCAAATCTGAGATTTTGTAATCTGAGATTTTCAAACTGAGATTTTCAAAACTGAGATTTTCAAAACTGAGATTTTCAAAACTGAGATATTCAAAACTGAGATATTCAAAACTGAGATTTTCAAAACTGAGATTTTCAAAACTGAGATTTTCAAAACTGAGATATTCAAAACTGAGATTTTCAAAACTGAGATTTTCAAATCTGAGATTTTCAAAACTGAGATATTTAAAAGTGAGATTTTTAAAACTGTGATTTTCAAAATTGAGATTTTCAAATCCAAGATTTTCAAAACTGAGTTTTTCAAATCTGAGATTTTGTAATCTGAGATTTTCAAACTGAGATTTTCAAAACTGAGATTTTCAAAACTGAGATTTTCAAAACTGAGATATTCAAAACTGAGATTTTCAAAACTGAGATTTTCAAATCTGAGATTTTCAAAACTGAGATTTTCAAAACTGAGATTTTCAAATCTGAGATTTTCAAAACTGAGATATTTAAAAGTGAGATTTTTAAAACTGTGATTTTCAAAATTGAGATTTTCAAATTCAAGATTTTCAAAACTGAGATTTTCAAATCTGAGATTTTGTAATCTGAGATTTTCAAACTGAGATTTTCAAAACTGAGATTTACAAAACTGAGATTTTCAAAACTGAGATTTACAAACCTGGGATTTTCAAAACTGAGATTCACAAAACTGAGATTATCGAAACTGAGATTTTCAAAACTGAGATTTTCAAAACTGAGATATTCAAAACTGAGATTTTCAAAACTGAGATATTCAAAACTGAGATTTTCAAAACTGAGATTTTCAAATCTAAGATTTTCAAAACTGAGATTTTCAAAACTGAGATTTTCAAATCTAAGATTTTCAAAACTGAGATTTTCAAAACTGAGATATTCAAAACTGAGATTTTCAAAACTGAGATTTTCAAATCTGAGATTTTGTAATCAGATTTTCAAACTGAGATTTTCAAAACTGAGAAATTCAAAACTGAGATTTTCAAAACTGAGATTTTCAAATCTAAGATTTTCAAAACTGAGATTTTCAAAACTGAGATTTTCAAATCTAAGATTTTCAAAACTGAGATTTTCAAAACTGAGATTTTCAAATCTAAGATTTTCAAATGAGAGATTTTTAAATCAGGGATTTTCAAAACCTTGATTTTCAAATGTGAGATTTTCAACAGTAATATAACGAGTGCCTATGATTTTGCCGGAAATTATTAGCGGCAGGATCACGATTGCTTGTTGCGACGAAAATCGATTTTCTAGAAGCAACAAGCAAGAGTGATCCAGACGCTAATAATTGCCCAGGAAAAATCAGTCACGAGTTAGATTCGAGAAGACAATTGGCCGAACAAAAAGTTAACACTTCATAATTTGAAAAGTTAAAACGTGTATTACTCTGCGCCCCAATAATTGTAGTAAAAATTAGCTTACCACAATTTTGAGAAATGCCTATGAATACTATTACTGATGAAAGCACTAACACTTCACCCGAAAATACAAACCGATCGAATTCCGGAGCAAACTGCTTAAAAGTCCGGCAATAACTGACGTTTTATACGGTATGTAGCAACGCGTTGCTAGGCAATACCAACATGAGGGATTATCTGATTAGATACCACCCAGGGTGAATTGCCATGCATAATATGCAGCGTCCTCTGTTGCGCATCGTAATTAGAATTTTATTGGATCATCTCATTAACGTTATTCGATTTCATTGGTTAGTAAGTAAATGAGGGCAATTGTCAAGGGGGGACCCTTCTATCGAATTTCACGTTTTGGACAAAAATTAAAAATCGCCAATTTTATTTGAAAGTCCGGGTAAAAATTCTGGGTACAAAGTCCGGGTAAAAGTCCGGTTACAAAGTCCGGTTGCAAAGGTAGGTAACAAAATCCGGTTACTTGTCCTTTATCAGAAGAACGATATACATCGATTGGAATTTATAAATTTCAGCTGGTTAAAATAATAAAAAAGGTGAAACTTTTAAATTCTATCCCAGGGTCCCTCTTCTTCCTTTTGCTCAAAAATTGCATTAAAAATGATTTTCAGGAAAAAATAAACACACATTACAGAGAAGGACCAGAAGATCGATAACCGGTTGCAATAAAAACACCACCGCGCCGCACTGTTGATAGAATATTAAAATTTTCGTACACGGTTACGGCCGATTAGGCTTGTGGATCTCTCATCTCGATTGACCGATCAAGCGGTAAATTTAGCGAAAATCTTGCGGTTTTCGGTGAAAGTGCCACCGGTATAAATATCCGGGCGAATTTTGATAATGCACATTGTATTTTCTACAGTGTACCGAACCGCTATTCCGATAAACATGTATCAGGTAAGAAAAATGAAATTTACGCTGTAATCATGAACATTTATAATTGTAGTGTAGTCAACCATAGTTGCACACAATTTGTTAAATTAATTATTTATTGTTAACATAGCTACAAATATAATGAAGGAAAATAGCTGAATACAAGAAGAATACTGAAAAATTATATTCTTATTGTAGCTTATAAAATGTTAACAGGCAAACGTAATGGTGTTTTTAAAAACAGAGTAACTTAAGTTGCCTATATACAATGTTAATATTGTAGTAATCAAATAAATGATGTATGCTGTTCATGGTAACTAGAAATAGAAGACAAAATTTAGTGACAATATATATCTACGAATTTTTCTTTTCTCGAAAAATCAGTTTATTGTATGTAGATTATCACGCAGTGATGTTTATTTACGTAATACTTAAAGATAATTTTGACATAAACCCAGTGGATGTAGTAATTGCAATACAGAATAAATAAAATCTATAGATTGTAACATATGTGAAAGTATATTTAAAAATTTAAAAAAATATAAGTAACTTTACGAAAATTGTAAATTAAATATATTTCTGAACCGGATTGTCCAGCTAACAAAATCTCATCGAATTTTCAAAATTCTTTACATTTTAACCGATTTATAATTTTTTCACACCACGAACGCAAAATATAAATAATTGTAATAATAATATTATAAATTAATCAGCTTGAAATAGAACTCTTCATTAATTAGATTATTGTAGAATTATGAAAATCTGAATTTCTGAATTTTTACACTACCAAATTCGCGAAAAAATTTAATTCGAGACTCCAGTTATAAATAAGTAAATATATTTTACAAAAAAATTGTAGATCTAAAATCATATGATGGAGATCAAATCAATTAGCCAAATACCAACAGATTCATAAAATATATACGCTTTAATCACTCGAATTTCTTGCAGCTTTTCAAGTTACTCTTCGTCGTCATGGCCATCGTTTTCGCGTCGGCCTACCCGAGGCAACCATCAGAGGAAGCGAACGAGGGGGTGGTACGAGCCCAAAGGCAGGCGGGGCACGACCACCACGACGCCGTCGACTTTGGGGCGCACACCGGCGACCACGGTGCGTTCGGATGGTACGCCGACTTCCCGGTGCACACCCACTGATGGATTACCCAACCACCTCGACACCAAAAGACTGTTCTTTTTACTCTTCAGCCATTTCTAACCCTTCATTTCGCCGCGTTACTAACACTCTCTTCTTCATTTCGTTTTTCATTTCATACCCCCGCCTTTTTACTGTCGCTTTCTAAAATCTTTCTACCTCATTTCTATCTTTCCTCCTCCACCTTCAAAATCATCGTTGACTATTTCTAAATAAAAAAAAATTTTGTTGATTGAATTTTTTTTTTATTATTTACTCGTAATACTAGTCCTGGATAGGGGTGTGCGATGATGGAAATTAATAATCGATTATTTATTATTTTTAATAATCGTTTATATCGATTAATCAAAATATAAAGTAATTTATTATTTTTTGAGTAATAACCAAACAAACGTTTAATCGATCAGTGGACCAAACTTTAAAAATCAAATACTAGAATTGACATATAAAATGACAACACTTAAAAAGCGGAAAAACTGAAAAACAATTGCTAATCGAAATCGTTTTTTTTTTTTTCACTGTAATCGAAAGAGCTTGAAGTGTAGAGTAAAATGGTGGTGGAATTTTTGAAATTCCTTCAATTGTTTAAAATTTACAGCTGAGTGGGTTTTTTTACGAACTGTGGACCACAGACTTACTCATATAAAAGAGTAAAGAAGTAAGTATTTGGCCACTTTCACGAAACACCTGCGCGTAAGCGGTTTATACCGGTTGGAACGTAAAATCCCGAACCGGGTTTGGTGAAAATAGGAAAAAATAAAACCGTTTGAGGTTCGCTGGTCGCGCCTCTCCCACCACCGGCCGTCGTTGCGCGATCCACCGGGTCCTCGACGACGACCACTCAAAGTTCTCATTGAGTATCAGCCTGCGAATCAGGCAACACGCGAATCACGCACGCGGTCGGCAGCGATCGATAGAACTCCGCACGAATTTTTTTTTCGCCCGTATCGTCGTTCCCAATATAACGTCGAGAGTGTCCTTCGGAAAACCCTCAGAGGGATTTAAGCGCGACCCGAAAACCCGTCCATCCATTCAGCGCTGTGCCAACCGTCAGGTAAGCGCCTAGCTAGACAGAGACACGTAGTGTTTGCGACCCAAATCAAATCGATTGACTTCATGACCATCCTTGTTAATCAACGAATAACGAAAAAAAGTTTTGATAAAAAAAATTAATATTGGTTATGATCGCAATTAATTTTTGTTATGTCGCAGAAAGTATGGCTGTATTGTTTGTTATTGACAAAAAAAAGTAATCGTTGTTTGCTTGGTCTTTTTTTACAGATGCGGACTTTTGTTTAGAAGTAAACGCTGTTTTATGTTTTGTTTACTTTTCTCTTTTGTTTTGAAATAAACGCTGTTTTATGTTTTGTTAATTTTTTGTTGATAATTTTTCTTTTGGTTTTAAGTAAACTCTGTTCGCGTTTTTATTTTTTGTTGATATTTTCGAAATTATATACTACTATTTTTTTTGTTGAGGAAATAAACTCGACTTCATGCAATGTGTTTTTTTATTATTTCATCTTTTATTTCGCTTAATTCATAGCACTTTGTATCACCATCATCATCGTCATCAGGGCACAGTTTTGAACAATCTGTATTTTGTATACAAAAATGCGAGCAAATTTGGAATTAATTGTAAAGTTTGCGGTTTCCGTTTATATTTCCTTTGTAGAGATCGTGGCTCGTGCATTGCCAGTTCGGACCCGTCGACCACAAAAAGTTATTGTTTTTGTCAAATAGTATTTTATGTTTTTTTAGAAGAATTTGGTCAATATATAAACAATTTTGTAAGAAAGGAAGACAAAGAAAAAGTAAATAATGAATAAATAACCAGAAACAGTAAAGTGGCAGATAATCAAGCAGTCACCGCTAATTTTCACCATTTACAAATTGTGAACAAAAAAAAAGTATTTGTGGATGGTGGTTCCTATCCTACAATCCAATTAGTAGAACCTAAAGCAAGAGTCTCACATATGTAAAGAAATAAACGGAAAACAAAGAGAAAAATTATTCCGTTTCTGATTCCTTTGTTGAAAACGTGGCTGGTGTTCTACACTTTGAAATAAATTATCTGCAAATGGCTTCAAGCTGTTATTTGGAAACTTAAAAATTGTAAAGATCTACATTTTGAAATAAATTATCTGAAAATTGTCTAACGGTGACAATTTGGAAACTTAAAATAGTGCAAAGATTTATATTCACCGCTGAAATAAATTAAATCCAATGCCAGGACTGGAATAACAGTTTCATTGGAAACGGACCAGTTCCGAGCGTTTCAATTGTGGACAATTAGTCTCACTTAAGACATCGACTCATTTTAATAGGCACTTACCGTCTATACATATTTGATGAATAACATTTACGAAAGTATTATTTATGCCAAAGTTTAAAATTATAACTTTTTACATACGGAAGCGAATTAACATATAATGGCTTCATGTTTACGTCTCAAGGTGGTAAACTGCAGTCATGCGAGGTTATAATTACAATAATAATAAGTACCAATATATTAACACTACCAAACAAAAAGATTGTACTAAACAGTTTCTCTCAAAATGGAATGAAATCCCTGCTTGGTTGAATGGAGGTGTGTTAATAACATCGCAACACAAATGAAATCAATAAGATACGAAGGAATGTACAAAAATAAACTTATTGATTATGCAACACACAATTCCCAAGAAAACAGCCGGCCAATCTTTTTTACTTTCTCCGTTACGAAGTACGAGAAAGTATTGTGATCGTGATTTTTTTTCCAAAAAATTTTTTTACGGAAATATCCGTTTTGGGGTCCCTAGATGCCATTTCAACAATTTCTGGAAAAAAAAAATTTGTGTCTGTGTGTGTGTGTGTGTGTCTGTGTGTGTGTGTGCGCGCTGTATCTCAAAAACTAATAGACCAATTGATATGAAACTTTGAACGTAAGTTTTATTTGATAATCCGAAGAACTGAAAAGCTTTTGGTAAAATTTCGTACACCGGAAGTGGGTGTTTACCTTAACTGTTTTTTGTTTTTTGGCAATATTTTCTTAAATATGAAAAATATCACAAAAACATTTAAACAAATATTGAAGACAATAAAGAAATGCGATTATTTTGTTTGAAAACATTTTTCATAAAATCATTGTTATTCGAGAAAAAAATTTATTAATTTTTTTTCATTTTTGGTATACAATTATGAAACGCTAATAGTTACAGCAAATTTATGTAAATAATAATTGTAGAGAATGCCAAAATGAACAATTTATGAAGAATAAGTTTTTTTCGAAATCTCTTTAGTTTTTGAGTAAACTGAGTTTTTGGATTTTAAGTACATTTTTCAATCTTTCATAATTTTGACGTTTTAAACGTCAGTTTTATCCGAGTCTACGAAACGTTCGATGCACACTTAAAATACGATTTAAATTGAAAATAAACCATGGAAGCGTAAATATAAATGATACCATCAAGTCGGAGAAAGTAACATGATGGCCACATCACCATTTTTTTTATACTGCGGGAATTCCAAACGTTAATTGTTATTATGATGTTTGGATTATTATCGGTTTTATTATTATCTTAATGGACTTGCATTAGTTTACTTCAATACAAGGATTGTTGCGTATAGATTTCATATTCCAATAGGATATTATGAAGTAAAAAAAAAATCTAGAGCTTGAAAAAACTGTACAAAAACAATTGCTCAAATATACAATCATTTTTCACTAGATTTCAAAAAAATAGTTTAAAGTTTTTTAATTCAATTTAGTTATTGCTAAGTACATAGTACTAGTAATAACATGCAAATTTCTTTTGTATCATTCAATATCCGTGCCGAGTGGCACCAGCCAGGGAAGTAGTTGTTTCAATAAGTTATTTGTTTATAGTCTTAGTAAGACTTAATTTTGCTTGCAGAGTTACGAACAGGTTGAATATTTATATATTCAGGCTACATTTCGTTTTATTGAATTTATTTAATGCTTTCTGCAACAAGTAAGGTTGTTTCTAATTTATTTAACATTCACGTTGATTAACCTAGCACAATGCATACATTTTTTCTCTGTTGTTATTTTCACTGGAAGGCAAGTTCTAGGTCTTTCCGACGAGGATGTCTAATTATAAACGAGACTGCGGTTTCGCTAGGTCCGATGGATTCGCGTGTCGGCTAAAAGGAAAACTCGACTTATTTATTCACTTGCGTGTATTTTATCGGTAAAATCCGTCAGAAAACATGGTATAATCTACGATGGACCCCGCGTGTTAATGTTTAGTACGTTAGGGAGGGTCTTTACGATGAATTTCAGAATCTTTTAAATGGTTTAAATGTTTTTATTAAACACAACGTGCAACGTTTCGAGATTATTGGAAATCAGAAAATTGGGTTAATAAATTGAACATCACTTGCACTTGACACTGGTTTCGTAAGTCGTCGACCCACAAAAACAGATTTTACTTTTTTTTCCACGCACACACATACACGATGCAATGGTTACGATTATAATTTGGATTGATTGTGTTAATTCGAAAAAAAATACGACCCGTCTATTTTTAGTTGACCGAGAAACCGGCTTCGATCAATAATAGCATTATCTCGCTAAATTGATTAGTGCGTAACATTTTTGAATGTGAGGGTGCGACATTTTCGATGGTTCAGTTTGGTGCCGTCATCCGCACCGTCGCAACAGAGAGGTAATGGTATTTTCTATTAACAAAAGGAATTTTATCTGGCCGTAAATGCTGTGATTACGCAACAATTTTGTTATCGCGAAGTATCAACGTCATATCCTGCCCGGTTTCTGTTTTACAACTTTTGTTAAGCCTTAAAAAGGACATTTCTTGATACTAAAACAAAACATTACAAAATAAGAGAATATTCAACCTGTTTCGGGACTCAAAATTAAGTCTTACCTAATAAGACTATTCAACAAGTGAAGTTGTCACTAATTATTTATTTAAAACATTAAAATTTGCGACGCGAATTTTAATCCCAGACCGTTACGAAATCGTTACATTTATTCAGTTCTTACTGGATTTAACTGGATGGGCGAAACACCTTCTGCACAAGTGTATTTGCATCAAACGGGGTCACACCATTGTTGGTTAATTATCAAAACCAAAATACATAATATAATAATTCATGAAGGCAGGAATTGGTTCTCCGCGAATGCCATGTTGGTAATTTTACATATATGTTCTACCGTAATGTTATTATTGTTATATCTACGGATTATTATTTCATGCGTGATACCGACAATCAGTTGCTTCTAGATAAGATAACGGTTATTTCTATGCGTAAATATCAATGTGTGATAATTTTATGCGGAATTCAAACCGATAGTCATCTCGATTGTCCCGACAAGTGCATTTGTAATATTTGGAGCACCTTTCGGCAAAAATGCCTTTTAGAATTGAAAATAGATATGCATTGACAAAAAAACATTACACGTCGTGAAGTTGAATTGAAGTAACATTGTATGGTTTGATAACTAGTCTTGGTATTTATTTAAATTCAATTTCCTTAATCAAATCATCGTTTCTCAAATTGTTTCAGATACCTTTTATGAGCTGTGTAACACGCTCAGTTAATAGCACCAATAAATTATTATACTTGGTAAACTTTTATTATTATTATTATTATTATTATTATAACTTTCAGCTCTATTTATTTACGACAATCTTAATTAATTCCAAACAGACCACCGGGTTCCGTGCAAAATGCAAATTGCCTTTATCTATTTAAATGTGGTAATTAATGTAATAAATAAACGACCGATCGAGCCTTGTCTCGCGTGCCACTGTGTTTATTTATAAACATAAACTCACTTTCTATTTGTACGCACACACACATAGAAGTGAAATTTATTATTATCATTTATTATCTCAAAGGCTATTTCCACATCTAACGGTTGCCCTTCGCAACGAAAGAAGGATTTGGGTCAAACAAATCGATTTTTTGATGTTTTCTAAAATATAATGGCCTGATATTAGAAAAAAATGGGCTTACGTTATCGATTGTTGCTGTTTTTTCTTTGCAAAATTCCAATAGCCGTAAGTTAAAATATCATTTCATAAATTTAAACCTGTTCGTGACTTAAATTAAATAAACAAATAACTTATTAAAATTTAAGAGTCTTACTAAGACTATAAACAAATAACTTATTGAAAAAACTTGTAAATTATGTCAACTTGACCTAAAAATAAAGGAAAATATTAAAAGAGTGCGCGCGATATATCGAGCTAAAAATACGTTCGGTTTCCTGTTATTTCAGGCGCAATTAGTTTGCATTTTCATACATCTAAAAATGGCTTGTTGCACGTAAATAATGAAAAAAAAGATATTTATAAATTCAGATAAATATTCATTTTGGCAACGACAATCGGCATCGTACTTTTTCTTCATTTGCTCGCTTGGTACATTTGTAATTATGGAAGAAACCGTTATAAATAACTAAAGATGAATAAATGTTTGTAGTCTTAATAAGACTTAACTTTGCAGAGTCACGAACAGCTTGAATATTTACATATTTGGGCTATTTTTCATCTTTATTACCTTTAACTAAAGATGATTCACTAAAGTCTCAATTTGCGTTTTATCTGCTAATCTTAATATTATGCGATCTACTTACTTACTACTAATACTGTAAACATAATTGTACAACTTTACTGTGATCGTTTATAGTATTTACCTGGCTGCGATATTCCAAACCAAAGAAGCCGTTATTGTGTAACCGTTATAAATACCTTTATTTTGTAAACGTTATTTAGCAACCGTTATTCAATACTCGTTATTTGATATTTAATTTTTTTATTTGATAAAGAAAAACAAAGGAATTTAATTATTTATGATCATTTTGTAAATGAAGTTGTAGAAATCAATAGTTTTCCGATGTTATAATATAAAATGCATAACTTCTAGCATAAATAATAATTGTACAAAGCACGTGATTTTAAACAACATACTGCAATTGCTCAATGGACGGTTTCGATAATTATTATTACTCACGCGAAATAATTGAAGATAATTAGTCTCGTTTATAATCATTTTCGTTGTTCGGTGTAGCATAAACCCATGTTATGTTATGTAAAGTATTTTTCCGATCGATTAAATGGCAATCAAAATGGAAGCTCTTATTTGTTCGTGAAGGTGGATTAAATATAAAAACAGTAATTTTAACATCGAGTGATAGTTCAGGCCTAATCTCATGCGGAATTAGTGTTGGGGACGAGTGTAATTCGCGATTATTCGTAACTTTCTTTGTATACCATCGTTGTGCAATGTTTCTCGCTGCTGCAAATCGAATGGAAATTTCCACTGCTCGGACAAGCCGGTGGTAAGACGCCGGTGTATGCATCTCGAGACGTCGAGACCTTCTCCAGTTTGTTGGCACGAGGCCTCGAAAAAATGTGCACAAAAATAGAAATCCGCGTATACCGAGTATTTCAAGTCGTACAATTTCAAGATTTTTAATTTAAGTTTTAAACTTCAACAAAATTTTATTCATTGATCTCTTGGTGAAATATTTATATTGGTTTAATTCTTGACGTATATTCAAATTTATTTCGATTTCGACTTTGATATTTTAAACATTTTGATTAACGTATCTTTACGGCTTATGAGAATAACAAACGAAACTAAACAACTAAACGTATTTACGATTTTGATTACCGAGAATTCATGCTATGCATAATATTTATTTGTCTCGCCAAAATAAGTGAGTAATCGATAACAAAGCGCAAGCGAAAAAAAAATAAACCGCGCAAGTAGCAGAAATTTCTGTCGCCGCCGAATAAAAACGTTAAGATAATTGAAACAAAACGCCGGCGACGACGGTCAGAGCCGATAAGGCCGATCGCAATAAGAAACTTCGGCGCGATCGCCCCGACGACGATGTGGGTCGAAGTTTGTTTTGTAAATACACAATCGCGAAAACGGTGTCCGATTCGATAGTGGGCTCTAGTGGCAGTCGTTAATCAACACTTCAGTTGTGCCGTTCGTTCATTTTTACACTACCGAAAAGAACAATTTACTATTATCTAACCGAATCATTAGATGAGATCCGTCCGGGCTGGTTGAAAACTTTAACCAAACAATTAGAAGACTGGCCGAATGATTGTTCTCGAGTCGAAATACCGCGGTGGAGGAGCAACATGGATTTAGGACGTAGAGAATGTAAGTCAAACTTTGTCGGGAAATCATGACGGTTATTTAGTAACGGTTGCTAAATAACGGTTATTAAATAACAGTTACTTAATAACGGTTATTTGGTAACCGTCATTTTGTAACTGTTATTTAATAACCGTTATTTAACGTAATCTCGGACGACTTTGGTCGGTAACGGTTTGTAATCAATACGCAAATGAAAATTAATGTTTTCCTTGTATCCGATGTCTTTTGTCTTGAATTACTCACGTCGTATTTTACATAATTATAAAATTATCAACGAACAAGCTCCAGTTTGAACCGGAACCAACACCGTAAGATGTTAATCTATGTAAGATTTAAACGAGGTCGTACTGCGACACAATTACCAAAATACAAATTGATGATTTTCAGTTTTAAAACTGTATTTATTTACACCTGTTCAGTTATTACACAAACAGTTTCAATACAATTTAAATTTTAGAGAGAGAGAGAGAGAGAGAGAGGCACTATACATTTATTGAAACATATTTACCAGGGTGTTTCAGTTTCATTTGATTTCAATTTTAGAGAGAGATAGACATTTACAGAGGGAGAGATACTATACATTTATTAAGATAAGATGTTTCAGTCTCGTTTGGCAATTTCAATTTTAGAGAGAGAGAGAGAAAGATAGACATTTGCCAGGGTCTTTCAGTCTCATTTGCAGATTTTTTTCTCATTTAAAATTTCCGCAGTGAGAAAATATTTGCATACCGTTCCAACAATACACCGGAGATAATTCGTGAAATATTTAATGAACACGCGACGGATTCACGTTTAAGGACAGTGCCAAAATCCGAAGCACCAGAGAGTGTGTGCGAAAATCGTGCCAAAAATATCTATTTCCAGTTTTGTGTGACGTCCAGGATAATTCGGATGCTATACGTACAAAACCTACAGTTTTTTTTTCAATATTCATTGTCGGCCGATCGAACACATTTTTACCTCTAAATTTCACTGAATAAATCATTTTTGTTACGTTTTATTTCATAAATAAAAATTTTCGGCAATGTGCGATGTAAAACCACATTACAATATAAGTATGTAAGTATTTAAAAAAACTGTAATGCGGTCATCATGTTACTTTTTCCGATCAAGGGGTGTTACAGTCTTTTATGTTTACACTTTCATGGTTTATTTTCAATTTAAATGTACATCGAGCGTTTTGTAGACTCGGATGAAACTGACATTTAAAACGTCAAAATTATGAAAGATAAAAATGACTAATTATACTTCAAATTTAAATGGTCAGTTTACTCAAAAACTGAAGCGATTTCGAAAAAAATTTATTCTTTATAGTTTTTCATTTTGGCATTCTCTGCAATTCGCCACAAACTTCTGCCAACATTCTTTGCGGAGATTTCAAAATAATCACACAAGTCGTTAAAAAACCTAGAAATTCTTTTCTTCTTTGTTTCTAGATTATAATGGATTGAAAACCTAACCGCCACTGCGTTGCGATTTGACTTAAAAAAAAACACGTTTTTTTTTTAAATTTTATTTTTTCCTTCGAACGAGAACAAAACGTCCCGGTCATTGATGACCAGGTACCAGCAAAACCCACCCTCGCTAGTAACACCAACACCTAGTATTCGATCCTGCCGTGACCCCCGTTTAAGACTGCAGGGCTGGTCCAAGCGCTGGATGCAGTGCGAACTGATCAAGTCCAACTAGACACTGCCCTTAATCGTACCTTAAATTACAAATAACTTATAGTCAGTGTGATCAAGCTTCAACAGTATTATCTACCCGAGGCGTGCGATACTTAAAAAAAAATCTCCTCGAGCTTACACGCTACTGTGATATAGTAGAGAATGGAGCCTGGTTCCAAAAACGACTCGACGGTCACGATACCCATCGAGGATGTCGAGAAGCCGGATAATCTGGAGGTGACGTTCGCGTTGTGCGAGAAGGATTCCATACTCTCTTCGCGGAATTCGATCAATGATGATGATGAGGATGATGATGATGATGACCCGAAGATACCGGATGGAGGGTGGGGATGGGTGGTGGTTTTCGCGTCGATGATCATCTCGATGATAGCGGATGGTGTTAGCTTCTCGTTTGGATTGCTGTACATAGAGTTTCTCGACGAGTTCAAAGCATCCAAGTCTACCACTTCGTGGATCGGGAGTTTGTTCATGGCGGTGCCGTTGCTGACTGGGCCGATCATGAGCGCCCTGGTCGATAAATACGGATGCCGGAAGATGACGATCTTGGGAGGGCTGATATCCGGCACAGGGTTCGTGCTCAGTGCCTTCGTCGATAGCATCGGGCTGATGTTCGTCACCTTCGGAGTGATCGCCGGTTTGGGTTTGGGGCTTTGCTACGTGACCGCCGTGGTGTCGATTGCCTATTGGTTCGACAAGAAGAGGACGTTCGCCGTGGGCTTGGGAGCCTGTGGAACGGGGATCGGCACCTTCGTCTACGCGCCCATGACTCAGTTTTTTATAGAGCAGTACGGATGGAGGGGGACGACTCTTTTGTTGGCCGGAACATTTTTTAACATGTGCGTGTGCGGTTGCCTGCAGAAAGATCCCGAATGGTGGACCAAAGAACAAAACAAGTAAGTCGTTTGAAAAAATTGTCCATGTCAATATTTGAACCTTAAATACAACAACGCAATACACATTGATGCTCCGTCCTGTTGGAAACATTCATGCAACTCTATGTTCGAATCATCAAAAGTGATTATAAATCTCTGCATTCGATGAAAAACCTAAACTACCTAAATGTAGTCTCAATTAGGTAGGTTAAGTGGTATTTCTTGTACTCTTATTCTTTTTTCGCAATAAAGACAATTAATTTACTATAAAATCAATAAAAATTTCTCGAAGCAAATATTTATACTCTTCGGTTGATGAGTGATTGTATTTGTTGTGCAGACAGAACAGCACGAAAGGCAGCAGAAAGTCCTCGTCGACGCACTCGCTGTCCGGCAAGAGTGCCATCGAGGACTTTCCGGATATGGAAGAGATCCGGAAGATCCTGCAGAACGCCCACAACGACGAGTACCAGCTGCAAAATCTCGCCACCTCATTGGAATCTCCCGAAGGCCTCAAGACCAAAGAACACCATCGATCTGATTTTAACTTGCCTACGTTTATTAAACAGGACGAAAAAGTGAGTACTCACATTTCACTTCTTCTACGAACGGTTTACCGTGAAGTCATGAACAAACGAAAGAATTTTAAAAATGCTTACACAATAATCCACAATATTATATGATCTGTGTTCATTGATTGTTTTTTTTTTAATTTTTGAGAAACTTTAAACTTCAGAAATAAAACACTTAAAACTTTGTTTTGCCAGAGTATAGTTTCGACTATACACTAGTCCAGCGCTCAGCAACCTATGGCACGTGTATCACTACGGGGCACGCAAAAGGATTTTTGGTGGCACACCTCAAAAGTGACAATTATGAAATATATTATAAAGTTGTATCGAAATCGTTTAACTGAAGAAAATTCAGAAATATGCATCAAACTATGAACGAAATATTGATGTTTTAGATTCCAATAGAGGCACTCATCTTTAAACATGCATTTTGGCTGGAAATTGCTCTGCGATTTCAACATTTAGTTTGGCAGATGAATCAAATTTTGAAAGATTAATTATGGATAGTGTGTCTTTATATAAATATATAATAAAAGTGTCTTAATATACAATAGATTTTCTGGTTTTATTTTAGTGGCACGCTAAGTGCCCACTACTTTGAATTACCTGTTTTGTGGCACGCCAATGCATTTGGGTTGCCGACCGCTGCACTAGTCATTTTTAAACTGAGCACCGCAAATTACAATTACATAGGTACAATACGTTAAGTTTTAAGTGTTTAATTTCGAAATAAAGTAAACGCCGCCAATATTCAACGATTTAAATTTCAGGTGCCTTTAGAAGTGTTAGAACAAATCAAGGCGAACAGGCGACTGTACAACGTAATTTTAGAAAACTATCCGAGCCTCCTGACTTGCCGCAGTACCTCCGACAGGGGCCTTAACAAAGCGTCCGAAGCGTTCACCACCAGAGTGCCTGTAACGTTCTCGATGAAAATCAAGAAGGCAGTCAGCCCGAAACACAACAAAAGTTTGGTGCATCAAGTGGGTAAACATCGGCAATCTCAAAAATGGGATGTTTCAAAAACAATTTTTGTTTAGCAATCTCTACCGTGCCCGCCGTTACACGAACCGTTGCTATCGCGCAAAATGTCGCTATTTCCCGTGGGCAGAACGGACACGGAACCATGGCTGAAACGGCAGTTCACCACGACGAATTACTACAAGAACATCCGCCTGCACAGGAACTCGATCATGTACCGAGGAGCCATGTTGAACATCAGGAAGTACAGGATTAGGGCTTCGAGCTGCCCCAACATCTACAGGAATTCGATGATTACTTTAGCGAAAGAGGATACCGAAGTAAGTTAGAAAAACGCCACGGGTTGGTTAACTCTCGATGAATGAATTGTATTTTTTTAGAAATGGTATACGGAATTTGTTGAGCTATTGAAAGGAATGGCGGATTTCAGTTTGTTTTCGGAATTGCACTTTATCTTCATGTCGCTATCGACGATACTGCTCTTCATCTGGTTCATCGTGCCGTACTTTTACCTGGCCGAACACATGACCCGACTCAACTACACGGAATCTGAAGCCTCGTTCGTGTTGTCCTGCATTGGAATCGCCAACACTATCGCCATGGTAATTACGATCTAGTCGGGGTGCGATCAAAAAAAGTTGTCGATTGGAAAAACAAACTTTGTTTTTTTAGGTCTTTTTAGGTTGGGCCGGTGATCAGCCGTGGATGAACGTGACGAAAACCTACTCGGTGTGCTTGATCCTGTGCGGGATATCCTGCGCCGCGATGATCGCCTGCGCCGAAAACTACGTCCTGCTGATAATCAGTTCGTCGTCGTTCGGACTGTTCTTCGCGAGCAGTTTTTCCTTCACGCCCGTCATCCTCGTGGAGCTGGTGCCGCTGGAGAGGTTCACGACGGCCTACGGACTGATCTTGCTCTGTCAGGGCATCGGAAACCTGTTGGGGCCCCCGGTTGGCGGTGAGCGTTATTTGAGCATTTTTTTTATTATTTGCGTTCAAGTGGATGAATAGTTATTTACAGTAAAAGTGAGGAAGGCATAGCGTTCGTTCATGCGAATTGCGAAGCACGGCTGAGCGGACGATGCAATTCAAGTGAACGAAAGTGGCCTCACTCTCGAGTGATGCATTTGGTTTTGTTCGGTATCTTCCCAGAAAGTCTGCAACTTTGTATTCAAAACTTTTAATAAAAATAAATCCTATGTTTTGAGTGATTTGTTGTCACGAAAAAACAAAAACAAAATAAACAAAGTTCAGTAACAACTAATTCGACGACATTCCTTATTTATCTCACAACCAAAAATCGTGTGGCTCGAACGTTGTAAAATAATGTTTGACATTTAATTTTTTTTCTAGGACTCTTATTCGATCTAACGCACACGTGGGACCAGTCCTTCTACCAGGCGGGTTTCTGGATAGTGGTCTCGGGGGTTCTGATCGCGGTCATCCCATACACGAAGAACCGAAAAATTTGGGGCACGGGACCGGTGGAGAAGGAATTGGCAGCGAGCGAACGCGGCAGCTGCGCTTAAAAATCTGATTAGTATTATTAGCACAAACATCTTGTAGCAGTATATATATACATACATATATTTTTTAGGATCCGGTATTTTGAAAAGTATTCCCCTAGCCTGTAAGTGTATTTAAAGTGTAGGATGAAGAAACAATCCATGACTAAGTATATGCCAAAAAAAGTCTAGCTTTCGTTTCAATAACATTTATCTTAATCTTAGAAAATACGTTATTTCATTCTTGCCATAAATTGT
This sequence comes from Ocypus olens, assembly GCA_910593695.2. NCBI lineage: Eukaryota > Metazoa > Arthropoda > Insecta > Coleoptera > Staphylinidae > Ocypus > Ocypus olens. The sequence continues at coordinate 140,332 of OU343058.1, forward strand.
TAATTTTTTGTTATATAAAGTCTAGACCAAATAAAAGCATCGGCAATTGAATGTCGATACAATGATGAGTTAAACCTATAGTCATTGAATTTGATGGACGATTCAGTGATTGTTGTTCGATTGAATTCTAAAACTAACACTGGATTGTACAGTGAGATCAGAAAGTCGAAAATAGTTGGCAGCACATTTTCTGAAAATCAAATCCGTGTAATAATTTAAGTAATCTGATATTGGCTGCCTGAATTATTTCAGTACAATGCATATATTTTGATGTTACTATCTTTAAAACAAGTAACCTCAAAAAATCACAGGATGTCAAAATAAATTGAAGAATTCCAGACAGCCAACATAGTATTGCTTGAATTATTATCCCTATTTTCAAAAAATGTGCTGCCAACTATTTTCGATTTTCTGAATGGTAACATTAATGATGATGTGAGATATATTATCTTTTTCTATTATCTTTTTAGAGATAAATTAAACATGGTTTGTTCAATGCTTGGAGCCATTACTTTTTAATACATCTCGAATCAGGAACTTTAAACAAAATACACCGTTGATTTATTACTGTAATCACGTAATGAATCAACAGAGTGTGTTTTCTTTATTTTTAACCACTGTATGGTGGTAATGGTTTTATTCTATCCGCAGTCGTAAAAGTAAAACTTTGCGCCCTAGGGCGAAAAGCGAACGGTTATGTTTTTAATAATGGAATTTCAATCAAGCAATTTATTTTACACATTAATCTTTACGATTTTACCAAGAAAGTGTTCAAAACTCATGGAATTTCTCGTAACGTATTTTCGTTTTGTGGATTAATATTTTTGATCGAGATTGCGACATAAATTTCAAGCCTCTGTAAAAGTCGCCTTACTTAAAAAAATCGTACTGTATTTTTAGAAAACTTATATCCAGTTCGAGAATTTGTAGCATATACGGCAAATTCAATGTTTGTACTTAATGTGTGTAACCGAATGTATTTTAGGAGTGTATTGTTTTTTTTTTTTTGTTTGGAAATGTGTATTCATTTATAAAATATATAACTAGTGCCAGTTTGAATATTTAAGAATCTAAAAACAAATCCACCTATATATATACCTTGTTTAAATTTATGTGATTGTGTTTTTGCAATTGCAAACTTATTGTATTTTCAGTTTTCCGACGCGTTGCTTCGATGGTTCCCAAAGGAGTATAAGTGAATAACTGTTGAGAGCTTAATAATCTCTTGTTAAGACAACAGAACATCCCACCAATTTTCGATTTTCTGTTCAAAATAATCCACTTTGTTCCAATCCTAGATGTTAAGAAAAAGTTTTCCTCTTAACCCACATCGTACCCCTATTATTAATTAGCTATAGGAATGTTCTTTGGCGAGAGTCGGGTTATTAAAACAGTGACTGAACTCTCGGTCCCTCCTCCAGCAAACGTTTAAAACCAATCGCCAAAACCGCCCACCCTTTCGTACTTCCACAACGAGGATTAGGAATAGAAAAAGGTGGTTCACATTAAACGCAACACAATTAGATTGAAATAACTTGGTTTAATTGGCTTTCATCTCGCTATAATAAATGTGTGTATGTAATACTTTGAAAGCTTAGAAACTAGAACTATTATCAGAAATACAGAAATATACATAATACAAGGTACTCTCGAAGCAAATCATCGGATACTGATTTAACAAGACGCGAACGGGAAATCCCGCGCGGGGATTCCCCGATCGCGGACACGCAACATAAACGTATTATATAAGTATGCTCATATACATATTTATATATATTTTTTGGTAAAATCACAGATATGCTTACAAATCCAAATTTGAATCGAGACTGTGCACTCGCGATCTTTGGAATTCGCACACAACGACACACTTATCGGTTACACGTCGATAATGAAAATTTTTGAACAACGTTTTGTAAGCTCTTGGCACAATTGCGCGGTTTCTAACCGGTTTTTGGAAGGCGAGTGCTCAGACTGTGCCGCCTCGTTTTTAAGTTAAACTATACAAGGTGAGATCAGAAAGTCGAAAATAGTTGGCAGCATATTTTCTCAAAATCCCTTTAATAATTTAAGTAATCTGATATTGGCCGCCTGAATTACTTCAGTGCATCTTTAAAACATGTAACTTAAAAAAAAGTCACAGGATGTCAAAATAAACAGGAGAATTCCAGACAGACAACATAATATTACGTGAATTATTATCCCTATTTTCAGAAAATGTGCTGCCAACTATTTTCGACTTTCCGATCTCACTATACTTCTGTCACTTGTATAAATACATCGCCAACTGTCAAAATTATACAAGCAGCAGAGGTTTTTTTTTACATTTTTGTTTAAATTAAAAATGGCAGCATCACAATTACCGAAAATCTAGTGCAATGATTGTTCTAAGAATCGTGTTTTTTTAAACTAGTAACGAGGTTAGTAAGAGGTTCGAATTAGTAGATACTACCAATTTTAACAGTTTTTTTTTTAGTTTATCTAGACTAAACACAGCCATTCTACGAATAAAACTAGTTGGTTTCCATGGAGATACGTCGAGCGTCTGAGGTGGTGTTTCTGTCATCCTGGTGCTTATCAGTACGAAAACAAAAATGAAAACTACGATCAGCGACGACTCGTGAAATTTCGAAAGAAAACAGTAGTGCCAAGAAAATTCACGAACCGCCACCGACGATGATGATTCGTAATATTTAGGATTGTGTAAAAAACTTGTCAAGGATTCAAAATACACCTAATTTCTTACGATATATGCATATAAAAAACAGTCCAAAGTTTTTTTTTTTTTCATAATTTTCTTTTTGGAAACATACAAATTTCTTCGAATTTAAGGTAACGATCGTCTTTGTTTAAATATTATGTTATCGTATTATTTAATCTCACATTGTTTTTATTCATTTATTTTGAATGGCGACGGGTCGCTTCGATTATTTTTAAATAAAGGACCCCGCAGTTTTTGATAGGGAAATGGCTTTCAGTCAATCTCCTTGAAACCAACTAAAAAATATTCACCAACTAATCCAGATCGATTTTTTCGATTATTGCAGTATCAGGCACAGAACTGCTTTTTGGGCGAGATCTTGAGATCTCCGGCTGTTGCGACCATGGAGACTTTTGATCTGGATGACTTGTGAATATTTTTCATTTGGTTTCAAGGAGATTGACTGAAAGCCGTTTCTCTATCAAAAACTGCGGGGTCCTTTAATACTTTGAAAATAATGCTGTTCATTTATTACTCTATACTTTATAATTGACGGCACTAGAAAAAAAAAACACAATATTAATTGCTGTAAAAAGTGGGAACAAAAACAATACTGTACTTTATTCTTTTTCAATAATATTATTAGTTTTGTCGCGTGTTGGGAATATATTATTATCAGTGACGGTTCGCGGGGTTTCTTTTGGTACGGCCGAAGTAGTAGTGGTCAGTTGCGTGACCGCACCTATAGTCGTGGAATGTGACATTTTTTTTAGTAACTATTCGTACGTGTATTCTTTCATTTTGCACTTGATGTGTTACTATAGAAACTTAATCCTTGTCAGAATATTAAATAACGACATTCCGAAAATTTGGTGTTTTTTGTCTCGGACAACATGAATATGATAGAAAAAGAAAAACAATTACCTGGGGTATTTCCACGGCTAAATCTGTATTGCTACCTCGGCCGTACCAAAAAAAAAAGTCCGCGAACCGTCACTGATTATTATTATTATTCGCAATACTACGAAAATAATAATAACTTCAATCAGGACTTCCGGCCGTCCACAATAACCGAAGCGAGCCGCAACCAATTATTAACTAAAATGAAACGTAAAAAGAGGACGAAACGAAATACCTACACGAGTACAACTACCATCGTAAAACCTGAGATTTTTCGGGATCTAACTAGAATATATATTAAAAATAGTCACCAATTATATTTATCGTTATTATTATTATCATTATCGATATAAGTTTAGTTTTTTTGTTTTTTTTTCGGGAAATTAAACTTTTGGTAATGAGAGGTAACGATGAGAAATTTCGAACATTTTGCGTGCGCTCGTACTCGCACACGAGTTATAAGTCTACGTTTCAGCTAGTCGCAAATATATAAATTGACCTACTTTTCCATTGTGCTACGGAATTATTATTTTTTTTATAAGTTCACTTGTGGGTGGGTGGGGTCGTTTAATTAACTTTTTTCTCTACCAATAATTTGGTCTACAATACCTTTTCTTCTTTTTATCCTTATCTAAACGTGATTTTCTGATTAATTCAATACTTTATCCCTCAACAATTGTCTTCCGCGTTACCTGTCTCTAAATATATTTAAACGTGGTTTTCGGATGATAAGTTAGTCTTGTTGTCGACGTGGCCCGTGATGCAAGAGGCGAGGATGTTGTGGAGTTTGGGTTCATTTGGGGAGGGCTCCCCGGTGCCGGTGCTGTCGCCGCCGCCGCCGCCGCCCTTGCCCCGGATCGTGCACTCGGAAGACGCCTGCCTCTGCAGGGTTTGGAAGCGTTTGAACCGCTTGGCGGCGGGTAGTATTACCAAGAGTAAGCCGGAGAGGGCGATAAAGATGCCGGCCAAGTAGAACGAGAGATCATAGTTTCCTGTTACGTCGCATAGCCATCCTAATAAGAGAGATATGATTGAAATATGTAAATATACACATTACTAGAAAATCCATCTGTTTTCACTTCTCATCTCTGTAGGCTCTAAAGGAAGTGGCGGGAACATTAACGGGTTAGAAGAAGAAGGCTGTTCCGGCGTCGGCTACGAAATTTCTGAAATGGATTAATGTCACGTATTTACCTCCCAACGGTGGACCGATAAGGTTGGCGACGCCCTGGACCAGCAGTAGCAGCCCGTACGCATTCGTGAACCGTTCGAGGGAGATCAGCTCCACCAAAATGATGCACGTCAATGAGTAATTGGCGGCGATGAACAGTCCGAACAGACCGGAAATCGTGCAAAGTGACCAATAGCTCTTCAACAGAGGCACCGTGGCCGTAACAGCACCGCAGAAACACATGCAGACGGCGTAAATCAGTCCGGGATTGATCCATGGCTGATCGCCGGCCCATCCTAAAATTATCTATAAAAAAAATCAAAAAGCTGATATAAAGTTATATCAACTAGAGATGGACAAAACTGCTACTTTTGAATCGCGTTGCTACCTGTTTCTAATATCAGTGATTTTAAACTGTGACTATGATCACGGTTAACAAACGTCGTAACACTTTCTGAAATTGCCAATGGTTTCGGGAAAATGTTTTTGAGGGTAAAAAGACCCATGTACTGTCATTAATATGTTGTATTGTAATTTATAAAAATCATTTCTGTAAATAAAGATTATTTAGTAGTGTTTTTGATATGATTCTGCCAATATTTCTCCACCTGGGCACGTAAATAGTGTTCCTTTTGATATTACATCTGTGACTGAAGCTGATATTTTGCCTATATTATCCGCTATATCAAATAAACATATGACTGTTCCTGATTCAGTTCAAAATTCGAGAAGCATTTGGAGATTTTTGCAGAATCTTATAATTGAAAAGTTTTAGGTTTTCCGTTTTTTGTTTTACCTCTGAAAAACGCATCTTTTGAAACATGATTTGCTCTAATCTCGAATGATTATTTTTAAATAAAATCATTAACCAATAAAGATATGGATTTTTGAACATTTTCATTTTAATTTTTTAGGCACAAAAACAAAGCAGAAAAAATATAAAATATGCAGGAAAAATTCCATAAAAAAATCATCCTCAATGGTCGAAATATCGCTTATTCAAAATCAATTTGATTTCTGTAAATTCGGCAATTTTCAAGAGATATTAATTTTTGAAGATTTTTGTTTTAATATTTTAAAAATAGAAATGCTATTCTCTATTGTCTTCCTACAATCACGTTTTAAGGATCAGTCGCAGTTTAAGTAGTAATCACTGTTTAATTCACAGTTTAAATAGCGGTGATTTTAAGTAGCAGTGAAATTTGCCTATTGGTAACAGTAACGACATGATTTTTCAATACTAGTGAAAAATCACAGATACGTGAAAGAAGAAGATTCGCCAGGAGCATCCCTTCAATGCACGAAGATCGTTACAATGTGGTGACTCACCTCTCCAAACATGTTAACGATCCCAATGATGGCGATCAGCATGGAGGAGTTGTCTTCCCCGAAACCCAACTCGTTGGCGTTATCGGCTAAGTACACGTACGGCACGTCGTACCACGTGTAAAGCAGAAAATTGGAAATGGCAAAAACGAGAAACTTCGGATCGGCAAAGTGCGAAAAGTCGAACATGTCCACCAGTATCGCCCAGAATTCGGTGATCGCGACGTTGAACTCGCTCTTCTCTTTCGCGATCGTCGTCATGGAGTTTCTGTAGATGTCCGGGCAGGAGGACGCCCGCAAACGGTACCGGTTGATGTTCAGCATGGCGCCGCGGTACGTCAACGAGAGGCGATGGACGCGCAGATCCTTGAGGTACGAGGTGGTGTTGCCGCGCTTCTGCGAGATTATCCTGGGCGGGGTGATCTGGTTGCGTTTCAACCACCACAGGTACGCCACGTCCGATGTTTTATTGGAGTTCGTCGGGGAGGGGGGCGGCGGTTCGGAAACCAGCGGCGACGGAACCTGAGCGAATCTGGTGTTGTGCTGGTGGACAGACTCGTTCAATCGTCCGGAATCGCTGAAACTGCGCGACGGTGTCAACAAGTTGGGGTAGTTGTGCATCAGCACGTTGTACACGTTCTTGTGTGTGGAGAGGAGTTCGATCACCTCGATTGGAACTTTTTCGCCGTTGCGAACGAAAGTGGGAAGGTTGACCAACGAACTGCACAACCGATCCGCGTTCAACTCCTCGTTTTCGTCCAACTCCTCGTTCTCGTTCGTCTCGAGTATCGGCTGCAGCACGCTGGCCGTGTTCGTGCTGTTGCTCACCGAAAACGTCTCCGCCGACGACTCCGTTTTCTTCTTCTTCAACTCCTTGTTCTTCCTCCGCAGACGCTTTGCCTTATGACTCGGCGTCCAGGGTAGATCCCGCATTAATGCGCCGCACACCGCCAAGTTCAGAATCAATCCCGCCAGTATGAGAGTGGTCCCCCTCCACTTGTACTCGTTGAGCAGGACTTGCGTGAGCGGCGCAAATATGAAGGTGCCGATACCGCTGCCGCACACGGATAAACCGGTCGCAAACGACCGCCTCTTGTCGAAGTAATAAGCGACTATCACCACCGACGCCACGTAGCACAAACTCAAACCGAAACCCGAGAGGACGCCGAAGGTAAAGAACAGAACTTCGATGCTATCGGCGAGCGTGGATATCACGAAACCGAAACTGGCCAACAGCGAACCGACGATGGTGACCCTCCGACACCCGTAGCGATCGGTGAGGAAGCTCGCGATCGGACCCGAGAGCAACGGCATCGCCATAAACAGACTCCCGATCCACGCGGTTTTCGCCCTGTTCTCCCCGAAATACTTGAGGAACTCCACGAAGATCACCCCGAAACTGAACGTGATCCCGTCCGCGATTAAGTTAACGATGAAGGAAGCCGCGACCACGACCCAACCCCAACCACCGTCGGGGGGTCGGCTCTCGGTAATCTCTATACTCTCACTACTGCCGGAGCTCGAGGAACTCGAGGATATGCTCGGCGATGGGGGGTTCAATTTATTACTCTTCCCCTTCTCGCTATCGAATTGCACGTGCAACGCGGGCCTCTCCGCCTCCGGCGATTCCGTCTTCACCTTCAGCGACGGTATCAGACCGTTTCCGTTATTGCCGTTTCCTAGCAGCAAATCGGTTTCAGCGTAGAAACTCTTGTTCCCCGCATTCTCCTCCCTGAGTTTCAGCGGCGATGCGATCGGCGAACCGCTGATGATTATATTCGACTCGTAAAAGTGACTAGAATCTTCTTCTGCGTTATTGCTCTCGTTGGCGCCCCGATGATGATGATTATGATGATGATGATGATGCTTGGTTAAGGCTTCCACGTTATTGCTCGAAACCGCGACACTATTCGTTTCACAGGCGGCGCCGCCGCGTTGCCGCGTCCCGCCGTTCACTGAGTCACCTGTGTCCATGGCGTTACTGGCCATTCCTGCAAGTCTCTGCAAAACTGCCTGCGCAAGAACGCGAGACCACCGGTGGGACGGCTCGGTGTTTTCATGCGGCTGAAAGGCGGCGATTGCCGGTGGTCAATGCGGTGAGGGTGGCGTGCCATACGTGGTGCACGCTGTTCTCGAGCTTATCACACTTTTCTGCAACAGAGGGAGTGTGTCATTTCCTAAAAAGCACAAACGGTGGTTTCTTCAACAGGATTTTCAAATGAGTCAAATAATCAAACTACGTACTCATGCATGATTTTAGGTTTTTTAAATTAATATTGAAGATCTGCTAACAAATTTTTATTCATTTTCCTACTTTCAAAGCGCGTTTATAGAGTAAGACTATTGCACCCTTGTCTAAACAGAGATTTATTCGCACAGTTACTTTGCTATCACTTCGTTAACTTGAAGCAATCCTGGTATATTAATTGTCGTCAACAACAAATAGTTATTTATACAACAAATGAGTAGTACTTTTTTTTCAGGAGTAGGAAAGATTGCTGCACCAGCCGAGAGTGCAAAAAAGTTGCTTTACTCTCGAGTCTCATACAAAAAATTTTCTACGTCCGTTACTTTAAATAAATTCGATAAAACCTTAATTTTTTTTGTATAGGAAGCTTCTACCTCGAGATACATCCTTTTATAACAAAGTAAAAAGTGTTTTATTTTATACCTTAACCAATTGTTCATTCGATATATTTAACTTGAACTTTACGTATTTTGGTTTAAAAATTAAAAATTATTAGAAAAAAAAACAGTTAAGGTAAATGCAATTCATGTAGTAGTTTTTGAGATACAGTGCGCACAGACACAAAATTTGTTTTTCCAGAAATCTTTGAAATCGCCTCTGGGGACCCCAAAACGGATATTTCCGTAAAAAATAAAATTTGAAAAAAGTTTGACGATACTTTCTCGTACTTCGTAACGGAGAAAGTAAAAACTGGGCAGTTTAAAACCGACGCAGAAAAGAAACATTAAACTGGTTAAAAAAATAATAACTTAGAAAACTGAAACAAAAACGGTAATGTGAAGTTTTGAATTGGAAATTGTTAACGAATTAATGATCACAAATAAATGAATCCATTGTAAATATTTAATTGTTAAGTTGTATGAATATTTTTGTTATTGTTTACCTTTAGGAACCCCAGAGTATTGAACTTGCGTGTTGAAAGAAAAAAAAAAACTTAAAATACCTTCAAACAAAACTCTAAACGCGTTGACCGGTTGACGCGGACCAAATTAAACTGGGCGCATATTTTCGGCGGGACCAAATCAATTCCTGGCAAGTCTTAAGACACCGCACACTTGACGTCAAAAGCATGGCGCACACTTTACAATTAAAGTGAAACACAAGACGCGGACGCTGCGCTTCGGCCCCGTGGACGCGGACGGACGCCACTGACCGGCACACATACCGCCGCATAGAAATGGGTTTAATTGCTTAACAAAGGGCCGGTTGAATATTTATAAGAAGACAGATTGGGTTAATTTCTGTACGTAATTCGTCTGCAGAATTTCGTAGGTGGGATTTATGATGGATTACCTTCGGATAATTTATATTAATAAAGGGTGATTCATTAATTCACTATTTTGATGTTTTGGTGGTTTTCATGGAATGATTTACACTTGAATTTTTTTAAGTACTCCACTACACATAAAAATGATGTTTCTCTAACAGGAACTTTAAAATAGTCATCTTACATATGGAACTGTAGGCATATCTGGGTTAAGAGGAAAACATTCGTTTCTAAAACCTAACCTAGAAAATAACGGTGAGTCGTGACAATTAAAATAAATAATGGAACTTTGTAGGGAGAAAAATGTTATATCGACTTTCCCGTTTATGAAAAAAGTGTATTAATACTGTAATGGTTTACCTTAAATTAATTAGCGACTATTTATTCGGGAAGGTAACGATAGACGGAAAATATTAAAGGTCAATAATACAAAGGAATATGTTGAAGCTATAATTATCTAACCCAATTACTCATTCTATAAACACGAACGAGTGCATCTGTGTGTGTAAAACCGTCTGTTGAATAATTTCCTGAACGTTTCGTAGAACTGTCGCACTTATCTCGCGTTTGAATTTTTAAAAATAAAAATAAGATTATGACTGAGACACGTGTCAGATGCGGGAGTATAACTTAAATCCCCCTGGCGGTGGATCGCAAAAGATCGATTGAAAATTTGAAGGCCGATTGAGATTAACATCAAAATCTGATTAGATTAGATTTTCGTTAAAATTATTTATAATCGCATTGTTTGCAATCATATCGCAAATTATGTTTGTTGGTGACATCATTTACTTGTTATATTAGTATTTGTTTGTGTGATCATGCATTCATAATTAGATTTAGTTTTCCTTAGAGTTAGTACCTACAAAGATTTGGGTTCTTAAATGGGAATTGTTTTATTGGCATATTATAAATTGTAATTAATATTCATTCGAGTTTATACTTGCAATTAGTTAATGTGCATTTTATGGCAGTTATTGTGTGCTATGCATTGTGTCTTCCTAATCTGGGAATAAGCCGCCAATGGATGTACGTAATTATGCAAATTATGCAGATGTTTTTGGTATTTCGTTTTCCTAGTTTATTACTGAATAAGCCTAACATCTGATATTCTTAGAAATATTAATTAGGACCTAGAGTGTCCATTCGCAAAACCTACCGCGCACTCATTACACCCCACTTTGTAAAATATCCACCACCACTCACTTCCCTTTAGATCAAGTTAACATTTGTAACGAATCAAGGGGGGTCATACATAATTATTTGTTTGCATTAATAACTGGAATATTACGTGAAATAGAAATAATCTCACGCAGAGTTTTTCGGAATAATTAAAGGGTTAATTTGTAATTGCTAGATTCGCGGAGTGGCAGTACGACTCCAAAATAAGAACATTGAAATACGTGGGAATGAGAATTTCTCACACATCTCGCGACGCACTTAAACTCTGTTTAGTCTAGTCTACAGTTTTGGATGGTCAGCGAAATAAAAGAAGCACGGGCGCGAGGGATCGGTAAAAATTATCATTCCCACGACTTGATCAAGTAGAAACATCCATAAAATAAACTGTATGCCGGGAAATAAAGGGCGGCCAAAGACAACAACAATTCGGGTCAGATCATTTGAGAAGCCCATAACATGCTTTGTCCAAATCCAACTCTTTACTAATCCTCGTAAATACTCACGAGGAATTGTGGGTGGCGTTACGAGCTAACTCTTGCCTTATTCCATTCCTATGAAAACATCATAATTGATTCGAGATAGAAACGAAATTGCAGATTAATGACGAGAACGAAGAAATTTGAAAGTTAAACGAATTTAAAAATGTTGCCAGAAGGTTATGTTTACTTTGTCTTGAAGTCGGGTTAGACTTATTATTACAACACCTCTGAACTTTAACTAGATGTAACCAAGCTGTTACAGTAACCGGCTAACACTTGTGCATCGAAAAAATAAATAAGGGTCGTCTTCCGTCGAACCAGGAAGTAATCACACGTCCGTACAAAAATACGCATTATTTTTATATAATCAACAATTATTTGATACGGTTTCCATAAAGATAATAACAAAAATGTTGAATTTATATCATCAACTGTAAGATTTTCACGTTTTTACCTCTCCTTACAAAAAACTGAAGCCAGTTGCTTGTCTTTTTATTTCCCGCAATTATTTACTTATAAATTAAGCTAAAAATAACGCCCTTTGACATTTATCAAATGAAATAATTGCCGTCGGCGTAATTGTTGCCTTTAATTTATAATTACTAATAAAATCTATTTAATTCTTCAATTAGGACACTTCATGAATTGTGAATAAAATGTGTTTTACACATCAGGCGATCCGTTTGAATTCGCATACAATGGCCAGTAATCATTTTTGAAGAAAACTTGATTATGCAAACACGTGGACATAAACTGATAACTTGTCAAAATTGACACCACCTGCTGTTGATTGCGGTTGCTTGGCAACATTTTAAAGTAAGATTATAGTTGCAAAATGAAATTTAAATTTCAATTAAATAGATTATTCTTTAATTAATCAGTCCATCATCTTTCGCGCCTTTATAAACACCGACACGTATTCGGACAACCCTTATCACACCCGTTTGTCCGTCAATAAAAAAAAACGAAAAGGTCCTTCAAATTTTTGCGACGGTAAAGCCCAACAAAATCTCCTGGCCCTTGCGAAGTGATGAATAACTTATCAACACGAGCATCCCCCACACACATACGCGAACCTGTAATATTTATACACGTTTGGGGCTTTCAGTGCGATCGATAAAGCTCTAATTTTAAACGCGTTGATGATAGTTCTTGTGTCAAATCTATAAAATAGATATTTAAATTGATTCATTTTGAATTTACTGTGAATAATCTCAGTAAAAATAATTGCATTAAAACAATAATTATAGATGATTTCTATTAATCGGGAAAATTAATGCAACGTTTTAGACGGTAGACGTAGTCTTAATAATATTTCTATCCTTGTCGATTTTTTTTTAAATCCATTTTACTCGATTGCTATAAGAGATAGAAAAAAATTGTAACGGGCAGTTTTGGATAATTTTACACTAAATAATAAAATGTTATCAAAATTTTTCTATCGTTATTAATTTCCGAGATATAACACAAACATATGACTTATTTTTTTTTTAAATCGTTGACTATGGCTTCATTAGAACGACATTTTTTCTTCCACTCCAGCGGTGGATTATTTATCGTTTGCACCTTGGATCCTTCAACATTCTGAAGTTATGTTTTCACGTGAATTTCCCCCAAATGAAAATTATATAAGCCTTCCTCCCCTGTTATTTCGTTATCTTTTTATTATGAGGAAGGGATATAACCGAAATTACGAGTCTATTATTTTGCAACATTTGATTTTCCGAATAGATATCTCCATTCGTAGTTAATCCGACGATTCGGAAAAAAATTAAATATGGTACTTTTATTTTCTGTAATGAAAATAATAAAACAATTTTCCCTGAATCGATCACGATCACGCCAAAATTACACGGTATCCGTGCAATTGTAAATATTTTGGATCTGCATTTACCGAAAAAATATTGGCAAACACCTATAAGACTATTTCCAACGGCGCGATCGCGTGTTTTTAATTTGGCCGCCTAATAAAATACAAAAATATGCCAGGACCGAAAATAAGTCGGCACTTACGTATAATCCGAGCAATCTTCATAATTTTATTATTCTTATTACTGTTGAACGTTCACCGACACGTGTCCTGGCATGCGGAAAAAGAAACACTTTTTGTCACTTTTCGGCGAACACAACAAACACACAAGACAGTCGTTCAATATAATATAACAGTCGGTGACAGTCAGTCCTCTCTGGTTCGTGAGCAGCACGATACTGTACTAAATCTGTAACGGGAACGTGTTTTCATAGTACTATCAGTGGCGTATCATCGTTCACAAACAAACATACACAAAGGCTAATGTACGTTTTCTTTTTTTCATTCAGTGATAATCGCCAATGTGGCACGTGATTGCGGGCAGCTTCTCTCTCGTTTACTAATAGGCAGTGACGGCTCGCGGGGTGACTCATGGTACGGCCGAGATAGCAGATAGGTAGGGTCGGTTGCGGTTGCACTGCTTATAAGTGAACTTGCAAAAAATTGTGCAAATAATTGACACGATTCTTAGTAATTCACGATTACCAAATTATATATTTAATTTTTGCGTGCATTCATCTAATGTATAACATAATGATTCAATTTTAAGCTAATCCCGTGTTTCTCAACCTTTTTGGATCAAACACCCACTTTATCAGGTCCTCTTGTCAATTTGCCCTCTTTAATTTTTAATAGATTAAAAATTTGAAAGTAAAGAAGTAAAACATCATTTACCATATATTATTTGAAGATAGATAAACCATAAACGAGAACTTTTAGATATTTAATAAAAGTGATAAAAAAACGATATTTCAAGTTTTCCATGTCCAAAGGCAACAAAATCGCGTTTTTATATTTATGATTTGATTCCATATTGTAATAACTTGCGCGACACTTACCTAATGAAGTATAATTTTGTATACGACGGCAGTAGGTTTTTAAGCCTCTTGTATTAAAGCTTTATATAAGATAATTTTGGATTGTTTTTCCTCGAGCCTGAATGCTCTAAAATCCAACCATTTCCGTTTCTTGGGGGCCGAAAATGACACCAAACTTGTGCTGGGTATTTATCCGTAGTTAAAAATAAAATAACTGTTTCCTCGAAAATCGGGATGAGAAAAATCGATTCTTACACTATCAACAGTAGAAATAACTGGCTAAAAACACAAAAACTGAGGCGAAACGCGTGGAAACGGTGAGACACAAGGATCGGTTAGAGATCAGCTGATCATGAGAACGGCCATTACTGTTTTAAGCAGTTTGGGCCAATCACAACAACGTATTTTCGCGGCTATAATTTGATTTAGTCCGCCTGGTTATTAAATGAGGTATAACAATAAATTAGTACAATACAGACATTATGAATGAAATTATTATAAACATATCTCATAGTAATTTAGCTTGTCATTATTCCTACAGAATTGCATTATTATATATCTCTGTATAAGACCAATGCACCAATGTCAATGGTGAACAGATACGATTCCCATTTTAATTTTCTTATCGGTTCATGACGCGCAGTATTATTAATTCTTGGCTGTGTGCGTGTGCGTGAAGGAATAAAGAGTCGCAGACAGACTATTGATAACTGGTTGGCGCCCCTCGTAGAATTTCTATAATAAAATATGTTGAAAAAATAATTACGTTGCATCATCACCAGAGTTCATCGTCTTCACGTTCCATTAAATCGATAATCTATTGGTTTTTAATCTGAATTAATGGATTACGGAAAAACGGGGCGGAGACTCTCCATAAAAAATGTAATTGTAATGTAATATGTATTTATTTAAAGAACCCAACAGCCACAAAAGCCCATTATAGAATTAAATAATTAGTACAAAGAAATACATCTAATACATATAAAACGTAAATATTGTTGAATCCGTAGAAACTATTCGAGATGCTGTCACGTAGTTATAAATTGCTGAGTTGCACAACACGCACTGATAAGTGTACAAATCGTGCGACAAAAACATTATTTGAATTCGCTCACTTTTACAACAGTGGCACTCCCGCACTCACATAATAACCACGCGTGGAGAAGGAGACGCCAGTTACTTCATATTGAAATTCTCCCTCTGGATGAGTCCTTCAAACTCACCCAAGGTCTGGGGATAGACAATTTTGTTTGTCGGTAAAAATCTTTTATTAATGAGTTGTTTTCAATAACGTTTTCATAGAAGAATACAAATTTGTTGTCCAAATCGCTGAATCGATCAAACTTTTACAAAATAAAGGGTATTTGTTGAATTTGGTTCTCGTTTATCACGTGGTGAAACATTTTTAATATTACTGGTTGTTGAAATTAGGCACTTGGTAAAATTTGTGAAACCTACCAAGTGCCTAATTTCAACAACCAGTAAAATAAAGGGTACTAGAATGAAGATCAACAATTTTCACTAGCCTTTTCCAAAATTATATCAATTGTTCAATACTATTACAAGGGTGGGTGATGACGGTTATTGCCTATGAATATTGCAAGGTTAAGGGTACCACCTTCGCAATCACAGAAAGACACGCGAGCCGTAAGACCACCCACCCATGTCGTTAGGGGGGGCTGCTATCGATTCCCGCCGCATATTCAAGGGCGCCGCGACGCTGCGGAACTGCCCGTCCTTTACGTAATCTATTATATTTTCGTTTTGCATCGATTCCTCGTTTTATTTATCTAATTTATGGTTTTGTTGTTTGCCGAAGCAAAAGTTGTTAGTTTAAAGTTTCCCCAAATATTTCACCAATTCGGAAAAAAAGTTAATACAAGATTAAAATCGCTCTTACTCTTACCCTCCTCAATATACCACCTTAGAATCCCTTGGATTTATTTCTCTAACAACGCAAGAATATCAATTCCCCAGAAATGGGATAACCGCATCACCATTTTTTTTTCAATTTTGAAACTTGAAGAATGCCAAAGATAATTTAATTCGTGTACATTGGCTATAATTGACCTCTTCTACCCTGAACAAATATAGCATCTTTATTATTTGTTTATTAAAAACTAAAGTTTTCAACATTCGTTAGGAAAAATCTTTAAAATTTTGACAGAGAGAGATATACATTTATTGAGACACTTTTACAAATGACTACAACAGACAATTGACCAGAGGTCTTTCAGCCTTTTTAACAAATTAATTCTAAACGAGCAAATGAGTAAATGTTTTACATTATCTGAAAATAGGAACGTAAAAACGTAAACGAGATTATTTGGAAACCTAACAGCATTATGCTAAGTAATATTCACCCCAAAAGACACAAATCCGACTAGGGATGCCGATAATCCAATTATATCCATTTCCACCATCATGTAACGTTCCAATTAACGTGACAGCAGCGGAAAATTGTGCAACAACGTAGGAAAATTACCGGGAAAACCCGGAAAACTCATCGATCGAAGTAAATCGCAATGGATTAAATAAAGGCGAAAAATAGCCTCAATATACATATAAATTATTCGTGACTGCGCAAAATTAAAACTTAATTTTGCAGAGTTACGAATATTTATGTGTACGAGCTACTTTCCGTCTTTATTTAATGCTTCTGCATACAACAAGCAAGGGATTGTTCAATCGCGCTAAAACGATTATTCAACAATCAATGTAATCATCATCGACGTCAGATGATGGGAAAGAGGAAAAATGCAATAACAAACATACGATAATTTCTGGTGTTACAATATTATCTGACCCACATATGCACGTATCGAAACACTTTTTAACCTTTGTACAAATCTAAAATTTCACCGACATTAACAACTGGGTCATCCTAGACGCGATCACTTTTGGCAAAGAATTTTACTATAATTTCATCACCAGTCGCCAGTTGCAATTCACTGCATGGGTTCAACATTTATAAATATATAAATTCTATATCGTACTAAACATAGAATATATACCCCATGCCGGTATAACGAATGGAAATTCAAATTACAAATCTAAAATGGGTTTCTTTTGTTACTAGAACTGGCCGCATAGACGTGCATCTCAAGCAAAAAAATTAAAAAATATTTTGTCAATTACTATTCAAAAATTTCCACTTGAAAATAAACCCATTTTTCATATGAAGAAAAAATCGAGGAAATTAAAACTACTATTTTAACAAAAATTGATATTGTCGTGGAATTGTTAAAACAAAAAAACGTTGAAGTTCCGAGTTATAAGGTGTGAGCCACTGAATTTTGTTGCTGAATTGACCATCCCTGAGAGAGAGAGCAACGTAGCAGTCATGTCTGAGATTAATTCATTTTTTAAAATCTAATTCAATTAAGTCTCATAACGTAATAATTATGCGACATACCTCATTTACCTCACGGCCAACTCTGAAACAAAATTGTATGGCTCATCAACTCAGAATTCCTTAAAATACGTCTAAATTTCTGATTAAAATATTAACTTGACAGCCAAAGTTTATTTTGAGATAGTTAGATAGTATAAAAATATATCTATATGAAAGGGGCCCCAAAATATAGGTTCGCCTCAGGACTCCCAATTTGAAGTTATGCCACTGTTACAAAGATCAGATTTTTTAGATTTGTAGTGTAACAAAGACAGAACCACTTATCTATAAAGGAAAGTTTCTGAAAAACTATTATATATGCCACGAATCCAGTCTTAACCTTACGACCCAGATCATCATATTGTCGGACTTCCGGTGCTGTAATTGACCGCGAGATTAATTGATCCGAAAGAATCGGGGCTAATTGTTTTCACGTGGAAATGTTTAATGATTTTGCACGTCGACGGACCCGAATTTATGGATCGACCTTTCCTTCCTCCTCCCTCGTCGGTCGACTTTGAGAAAGTGCCATTACTTGGCGCGATAAAGTTCGCATAATCACGTCAGGTATACAAAGTTGATGATGTTGATTTACGTGTTGCAACATTTTCAAAACAACAAACGCGGTTCTAATTGAAACGCAATGAAAATAATTACTATAAATAAACGAAGAGGATAGTTCATAGTTAAAATCCTTCGTCACTCGATTCTATTTTCATTAAAAACTAAATAATTGTATTGATTAATTAGTACCAGATATTAGAAATCATAATTAAACTGAATTATAAGATTTTCTGTTTTGTGATGTGTAAATCTTTCAATTCGCCAGTAATATTTATATCTAAAATTTGTTCAACTTTAATTAACCATGATTCATTTGAAATGTTTCAATTTATTCCAAATCCAAACATAATTAATTATATTTTAATCGAGAGCTGAAGGGCCAAAGTACAAATAAAACTGTTTGTATTATCTTATAATCAAGGCAATTTATATTGTAGGGTGGTTGCGACCGTTACGTGGTAATTCACAATTAAACTGGCTTTAAAAAATGCACTTTTTTACACGCAAATAATTGTTTGTTTAAAATTTAGGACATTTCCTTTGTAAATTAGATTATTTAATTAATGTTTAACTGTTTGGATTATAGAATGGGGCCCACCCACCTCTGTAGCCTACCCACCTTTGTAGCCCACCCACCACTATAGCCCACCCACAGCTGTTCGAATTGCTAACCTACAAAACTCTGAGATTTTTATGTAACTATTTGCGGATGGTAAAATTTTAAGTAAAAGACCCATCCGAATTACGAAACCTTGACTTGATGAAAATGTCGCATTCGTGCCCAAAATTTCTGGTGCCTATTCAGTAAAACGTCCCTGACTATATGTTACACGAAGTCACTTTCTCTTCAATTAATACCGCCCACAGATTTAACTACATTCAAGCAAAAAAAAAATATTTTTTAATTTAAAAAAAACCACTAATGATGCAAACTACAGTTACTATTAATTAAGAAAAAACAAGTGTTTTGCATTTAAATGGACTGCCTGTATCATAAACCACGTGTGCCAAATAAACCACTGTACTCACCGTTAACAGTTAATCGTAGGTACTGCTAAAAAACAGGCACCATGTCACCGTCGATTTGGAGGAAAACGCGGACAATCGACGGATTAATTCGTTGTGGATGAGATCTGAAAAACCGGCGCCTCGGCGAATCCGTATTTTCCGGCTGGTGTGCGTGCGTTAACCTTGAAATCCAAAAATCACGGAAAACCGAAAAGTTGGCACCGTGCACACTCGATATTCACGCGGAAATCAATAGAAATTCCCGTATGCACGTCGTCGCCTCGACCGGTTCGATATTTTATCGCCGACACCGAACTGCACCCGAAACGTCTGCTTTTCAGAAGAAAGGCCCTTCTGTGGACGCATGCGTCCCCCCGCACCAGCGGTCCCGAAACGTGTTTGGCGCGCGCGCGCGCGCTCTACATAATGAAATAGACGCGAAAATACGAAAAAAAAAAAGAAACAAAGAAACGCGGATATCCTCGTCCTCGTGTAATTTCCACCTCGATTGGTTAATCTCGCTTTATTACAAAGTCGGCACGCAGTCTGCTTCTTTGTTGCGGCGACCGACCTTGATTATTGTAAAATTCACAATCGACAAAAAGATGTTAAATGGGGACACGTTAACTGCTGATACGGCAATCGTTCGAAAGTAAAATGAATAATTAATAATGTACAAAGAGAGTTCTTGGTATGCAACTTATGATACGTCGTTGTATTTATTTTTCATTGGGATTTAAAAAAGAACTGAATCAACAATACAACACAAGTGTTGTATTGTTGTACAGATAACAAATTTAATTATAATCAAACGCGGCCGAGTTTGTTTAGAAAACCAATCGCCCGGATGGGATTTTACTTCTCGTCCGAGAGACACAAGCACGCCCTTTGAAATAAAATCATTGAAATGCATAAACAGATCATTAGAATGGTGCCTCATGCCAATGTTTAGTGTCCCGCTACAAGGTCCCTCTTTACCACTCATCAACATCATCCGTTTCCTTCTTAATCCTTCGCGAGAAATTTTAAAATTTCCGACGCAGTCCCCCACTGCCGCCAACCTCCCGCCACACCAAACTCCCCAAATTTGACGTTTCCCTTTTTGACGTTTCGATGCGATTTACAAAATTCCCTCAACATGGCTTCCAAACAACAAGAAGTTGACGTTTTGGATAGTTGGGAGGACATTGAGGAATCCGACGTGAGTAAGGTCTCGCGCCAAAACCCAAAGAAAACGGGGCCAGCAGGCCCCCGCGCCCCGCTCACCCCCGAGCAGCACGCTATTTATAGGTTAAGTCCGCTAGTACAAAATGACACACTTTTGCAGGTATTAGAGAAAAAGTTCGCCAACCTCATACCTCCCGGTAGGAGTATAGAGAGTAAAAGGTGGGTATGGTGGTCCCCGTGTTGAAATCGATACGTAACAGTCTGTTGCAGCTGCAACGGGATGAACGGTGCTCCGATAAACATAATCCTCTCGGGAGACGATGCCTTGCGGTCGCAGTACGTGCCGCCCGAACCTATAGTGACCATACTGAGGAGGCCGAACAAGGAGAATCACGGGGGCAGCGACAGCAAAGTGTTCCAACCTAAAAAGACGCTCAAACAACGGGAGCAGGAGTACGCCGAGGCCCGACTTAGAATATTAGGTGCATCGCACTGTCCGGATAAACCCGAAGAGAAGTTAGTACGAACGGTTTATTCATTTATTATCGATTGATTGTTTTTTTGTTTGTTTGGAAAAATGCAGTCTTTTATTTCAAGCGTCATTTTGGGGACGACTGTGTGTGTGCGTGCTTGCTACTGCAGTAAATCATGAATGATGATTAAACGATCCCAAATTGACTGATGGTAAGAGTAAAAGATTGAATCCCAATATAGAACATGGTTTTGAAATCTTTAACCTATGCACTCACCGTGAAACCATCGATCACGATGAACCTGCAAAGCCATCGCAAAATGTTAAAATTCACGGGCGCAAAGGTTAAACATTTCAAAACTGGTTGAAAGCCACTGGAGTCGCAAATTTTAGGGATTTTCACACTGTGAGTATAAAAACGGTGAAGTAAAGTTTTGACCGTACACTATTTTAGTTATAGTTATTTATTTAATTTTTAAAACTAATGTATTATATAACTCTTTGAGTCCCTAGTAGCGTGATCATGCTGTTGAGATTTTGTGAATCATAAAGCTAAATTAATACTGAGTGTATTTTACAAGTTTGGCATTTGCGGCAGTTTTTTAATTTTTTTTGATCGACTTGGAAAATGTGTATAGTCGAAACGACATACGGCATATTCAAGTGTGATTATTTTAAAATTACTACAATAAATATTTACAGCCTTATTAATAGAATCACCCTTAGTAGAGTTTTAACAAGCCACTAGTTAGTGGCCATTAAGACCGTACTAAGATATCACTAATGTCCTACATTAATAGAACAATATTTAGACGCCATTAGTTAGTTGCGTGCTAACAAGGAAAATCATGTGGCAACATCGCTTTTGGCGCGCCAACTTGTCTTATCTAACCTATAAATTGTTTCATTGAGAGGTTTTTTTTTTTAAACTTGAATAGGCGTGCAAAACAAACGTCTGATTAATTTAATTTGCGATATTTAACACTAAATGCACGTAAGAAGTATGTGAACATTAATAACATTAATCAAATGCTTAATTATGTAATTATTATCCAACTTTCCTGCGATACAGTTACATGCACCACTCTTGTCTTTATTGCAAGATGTTAATTTTCTTTTGTTTTCTATAATGTTAATTTCCTCTCGGACCGAATGCAATAGCAATTCTTTTTCATAGATTCAATTTATTTGTTAATTCTTTTTCATACTCATTCCAGTTTTGGGATCTACAACATTTTCTCTAAGCAAATTATTATTTTTTATTTATAAAACATTGTAAACGCACTCCAAGACAAGTTTAAGCACAATACTAACATTTTGGCTAGTATCCATTACTTACATACACAACATACACAAATATAACTATAATAACGATTTCAAACGTCACGCGGTTTGAATTATAGGTTATGTTTAATGGTGTTGTTGGCGTTTAAACATGGAGTACAATGATACTAAATAGTTAGTGGAATACTAAATTTAGTGAGCCACTAAAATGTTCTATTAATACGGACATGTTAGTAGCATTCTTAGTACGGTCTTAATTCTGTGTACTAACATCTATTAATAAGGCTGTTACAATTTAAACAGTATGGACAACCTAACCTAACCAAAGTTACGACAAGTGCTATCGTGCCAATTGGCATATTTTCCACACAAAATAATATGAGTGCTATCGCACCGTTCGGGCTTCTTCTTGATCGATAAAAATTAGTGCTATTGCTTCCAATGACCACTGGGACTCGAAGGGTTAACGGTTAATCAAGTATTTTACCGGAATCTCATCTCTAGCATCGGAAAGCCTCAATTATCGACAGTTTAGAAGATCGAATCGAGATCCCCGAGGAAGGCGAGACGTTATTTCGCAAACAATTTAGATTCGGTGTAATTATCCGTGTGTGCCGTTTCAGAGTTTCCTGCATACAGAACAAACCCCGTGGGACGGCGGAATTGGACAACGTGATACGGCTGCCTAGGGGGCCGGACGGCACGAAAGGCTTCACCACTGAGCGGAGATAGTACAGGGGCCCCCCGCACGCGGAAAACGAGAGTGAGTCGTATAATAAAAAAATAGCAAAGCGTAAAAAAAATATATATATAAATTTAAAAAAAATAAATAGAAATATTTTCATAACAATCATGAAAGTCATTAATGATTAATGTTGATAAAAGGGAGGAAGGAAGGAGAGAGAGAGTGGAAGAGAGAGAGAGAGAGAGAGAGGAATCAAAAACCACTACGAAACATGCCTTTCAAAACTTATTCTAACATTTTTTGCATTTTTGTATATTTAAGATCAGATAGTTTTTTAATAACGATTGCCATACCGTGTGAAACGAGGTAAAAAAATATTGTGGTCGCTCGATTTGTATAAATATATTTGTACTATATATATATATATATACATGTATAAGGGTTGTTTCGAATATTTTGTTCACCGCATAAGGATCTTGGTGCTTTGTGCGTTTCCAGATTTTAATTTAATCGAGCTGTATGCACTTGATTTTACTCGGAAAGCGATGTATTTTTATGTTTTGGAACGATGGTTAAATTTTTAGTGGCTGTAAAATCAAATATTAAAACTGTACGCTTATTGAAATTTTAGTTGATTGTAGAAAATATTTGTTTAAATATTTTTTATTTTATTCAACATGTTGACTGCAATTTGAGTTCATTACAACTCTTGCTGCCGTGTAAGTTACCTTTAACTCCATATTTCTGGAGCAGTAAAAGGTGTTCCTGCTTCATTTCTATGCATGTTAATATTAATACATAATTATATTGTGTGAGCCACAAAATTTCGTTTCAGAGTTGGCTATGAGATAAATGAGGTATGTCGCATATTATTACGTCATGAGATTTAAAAAAAATGAATTAATCTCAGACATGACTGCTATGTTTCTCTCTCTCTTAGGCATGGCCAACTCAGAAACAAAATTCTGTGGCTTACACCTTATATTTCCCTTCAAAACTATATTTTCAATTGTATATGTAATTACATACTACAAAACCAGAATATAAATTCTGGAATATGGTAACAATTTCTCTATATAAAAAGAAATAGAATATTTTTCCTCTCTCTTCCTTTTGAATTTTGTTTCCCATGTTTCCACTAAATGTATTTGATTCTCCTCAGCATCTACATTTATTTTCCCCAATAACACAATCAATTGTAAAGTGAATTATATTTTAATTAATACAAAATTATCCGATATTATACTTGAAAATTACTTGTAAAGTAATAATGGATTATGAAATTTAAATGTAAATTTTACCTCTCTGTATTAACAATTTTATTGTACAAATGTTAATTCTTAATTATCTATTTACAAATATTTTACAACCTATTGATTCTTTTATCCATTTTCAAATATATACACACACTCTAACATCGGCAACGCACCCAGCTATAAATTTCATTCGGTCAATCCAATTGTCAAACCTGAACTTGTTTACTGCCTTATTTTTTACAATAGTGTTTTGAGGTTTAAATGAAACGGCAAGGTAGCGGGTCGTACTCGTGCTTTGAAACTTTACTCTCGTAATGTAAAAATCTCCATAACGTTACTTCTATCATAAATTACTATAATTTGATTGTGGAACCTTTAACTTCAAGATGCATTTAAATAAATAACAAATACCAGTTTCAATATTTACTTATATTTCTCAAGATCCCATTCAAAAATCAATTTGTGTCCTGACAAAAAATGTATACAATAAGCCAAGATCCTTATCAACAAGCCGAAATTTGAAACACCCTGTACATGAATTTAAAAAAAAACTAGATAATGTATTTAGTGAGTTAAAGACTTCGGACTACTACGAAACTTGTGAGAATCCCATGACTTATTCATGTTTTTTTTTTTTTTTAATAATTTAGTAGATTGCATTTCGATTGATTTATTCAGTCTACTCTTCAGATAACCAAGCACAATAATTGTAAAGGCCGAACAAGGATTGATGTATTTATTGCGTTTTTTTTTATTATTATTATTATTACTATTACCGAGTATAATCATTGTGAAGCCTTTGTGAGGTTTATACTATCCATGAATCGTCTGTGCTTTTACTTAGGTTTAAATATGAATTTTTTAGTTGTTAAGATCGCGGTAATAAAATTCGTTTATGTGCAATGGGGAAAAATATGTAAGGATAATTATGTAATGTTATTATATTGTAATGTAGGTATTTATGCGAAGGAAGGACGACTAATGATACTGTGAAATGAAACGCGAGGGCACTCGCGCTCGCTCGCTCGTCGGTCGCGAGGAAATGTGCATACAGTTCCGTCGAAGGATGTGTATCGTGTGTATAAAAATGTAAATATTTATTAAGAATAAATAGATGTATATTACGTGCTTATCAATTTGATCTTTTTTCATATTTTTTTTAGCTCTACGTTCTGTTTGTACGTTTTTTTTTATATAAAAAATAAAGTGTTTTTATTAATAAATTGTTTAAAATAATTATAACATTTCGATGCGGTATCCCAGTAAATTAATATTTTATCTCTTTATGAAAAATATTAATATTTAATTTATGGGAAATATATGTTCATATATGTTGGAACCTTGAGTGTGCCCCGCAGACACCGGACATATAATAATAATTTCACTGACCTTAACCCTCTGGTGCTCAAGCTCTATGATGGGGTACCTCAATCCGGTCGAACAGCCTTGAATCTGCTGAAAAAAGTAGATTGTTTTAACATCCAGAATGAATTATTTTTATGATAGTTTAATCTCAGTCAACACACTTTCGATGAGCGAAAGAAAGAATAGAACAGATTGCAAAGAGATTGGACTTTTAGGTCCTTGGATAATTTATTTTACTTTTGGTCGTGAAAATGCTAGAAACGAACTACGTTGAGAAATTGAAAGATGCGACAGTTGTGAAAAATAAAAACAAAATATGTAACTTAAAAAAACAACAATTGCGGATAATAAAATAGAATCAAGTAATATGAAATAGATAATAATTCTAAAAGAATCTAAACTAAGTTTTTATTTTATGGAATTAATATCTATTTCATATTACTATCTTGATACTAATATAAACTACCAATAAAAATAGTGTTAATTAAAATAAATAAATAATTCGACTGTTTAACATAGGAACTGTTGCAAACATCCATTGCCAGCAAAATACAAATTGAAAAATAAATAAACACAATAGAATGAAACGGCAACAAGCATTGTTATTCTGGAGAATATTTCATCGTTTAGTGCTACGTGTGGAAAAGACCAAATGTAATGAGTTGATGGAGATAAATCGTGGAAATGATTGTAGTAATTGGTAAATAATAATATAAGGCAGGGTGCTCAAAATTTTGTAAAATGGGACGGTAATGATGATTTGTAAGGATTTGCAGATAAAAAAAATTTGCAACAGGACTTGTCGCAGGGGGCCGAATAAATCAAAATGGCCGGCCGAAAAAATTGAAGAAAAAGCACCGAATTTTCTCTTAGAAAATCACTCACCTCGAATCTCAGGACTTCCAGCCTGGCTTCCAGTACACGGTTCCGAGGTTTAACACTATCACCGGCTACCCTAGCGGTTTAAACCGGGTCGCACACCAACACTACGCGTTCACCGGGTTTGAAAGGTTATGCGGAACCATCGACCGCACTCCCGCGTTTTACACCGAAGCTACGTGTTTCGTTTGAGCAGAACCCGGGTCCTGCCGTAATGCACTGCCGATTTTAAGGGTTTGCAAGGGAACACAAGAGCTCAGAGTAAGGGCCGCGCGCGTTCCCAACTCGAGCAAAACGGAATGGCGGTTGTTTTACGAAGCGTCCTTTGCCGCGCATGCGTATTCCAACTTAGTGCAGGTGCGGAGGAAGACAGTGGCGTAGTCAAATTAAATAAGAAGCTTCAAAAGGTGAAAAATCATTTTTTTCAGTGTCCGTCTTTGTTTGCAACTTCAATTCGTTTTACCCCGTAAGACTACTAATATGATTTGTTAGATTTAAGTATTTCAAATTGTAATTCATGTATGTAATAGTTTTTAGTGAATTTGACGTGTGAAATAGTTACCTCTTTTGTAACTCTTGTAACCTGATTAAAATTAATAAGATCATTGATTTCATTTGAAATTTCACCCCAAAATCCGACCTATGAGGTGATGGTTTTGTGGCGTCGCCTGGTCGCGGAGCCAACCAACAAAAAAGGGCAATGGCATCATTGCGGTCTTATAAATCCACTCTGGACTAATTTCAATGCGAAAATCCATCCTGTAATCCAGTGACGGTTCGCGGGTTTTTTTCTGGTACGGCCGAGGAACAAGAGGTGGTAATACAGATAGGTAGAGTCAGTTGCAGAGACGGCTGGCTGCGTGACCTCTCAACCGTACCAAAAAAAAAACCCGCGAAACGTCACTGCTGTAATCCTATTTCATTAATTCATATACCAGCGGCGGCTCGTGGATGTTCAGGCTACGGTAGAAAATTTGGAAATATTTGCTTCCGCCATAAGACCAAGCAGTATAGCACGAGCGGCATCTCCGTCTTAACCTTTTCTACGGAAATCAACGAGCCGCCGCTGCCATTAAGGGTGTGAAGTACGAGAGAGATCCACTGGAGAACGTGTTTTTTTTATTAATTATCGCAAATTATCGATTTATAATGATGTACACTTACGATTTCCGGGGTGAACCCTTTTTTTTCGAAAATATTACATAAATAACACATGTTTCAATACGAGCACCAATTGACAATTTAGTTTATAATCCCACCGACCATGCGCTCAAATACATTACAAACAAATACCTTTTAAAACCAAATTGTCTTCCATACATTTAGCTTAAATTGCAGCAGCTTATAATCAAAGAATTTATATAATATAATAATAATAGCACTTAATTAAAATTAAATTAAACATGTATAATATAACGTACTGTAAACGACTGCCCTCTATCGTGTTTCCTTGCAACTACGAGGTTAATAAACAAAAGTGTTCCGCAACCTTGCGTCGCATGTGTGTGTTTACCAGACGAGCAGTAACATCGAACGAGAACGAAGACTTCTGCCTCTCCGCGTGATGATGATGATGTTCAACGTTATCAATTAAACGGGGCTCCCGGGGAGCACAGAAACAAAAGAGGGCGATGACTGCCGTTCAGTGATTGCGTCCAGATGCGGAGGACCCTTAAGCTGAGAATGAATTGGTGAGTGTGGCCCCCTCAGTCGCATAATCATCCCGGCTGCTCCTGTGAGTATCTTAACGATAATAATAGAGTGCAAAGTGGTTTATGTAATTGGCCGGCGGTGCCTGTGTTCGTGCTTCGCGACAACGATTAACGATTGGACGAGAGTGATAAACTTTTTATCTTCGTCTGTTGGGTGCACGCACGAGCGGAAGCGGATGTTTGTTGTTATTTTATTAAGACGCGGAATGCTGGATGTCACTCAGTCACTGTTCAAATCGTCAAGGGTTGCGGCCAAGGTTACAGGGGGGAATTGTGTGCAGAACGATTATGCGAGGGTGCAAACATAACGTGGGGTTTGAATTTGTTACAAAATTATGGCATAACAAAGGGATTGTTTGTGGGATGTTTTGTTTGTGTCTAAAATGAACATTTAGATTATTGTAGCCATTATATCGCGCGAATCACAAGATTTTGATTCAGAGTCGGCTGTGAAATAAATTACGAATGTCGTGTAATATTAAAAATTATGACATTTAACCTACAAGCTATTGGAACTAATATCTACGAAAAAATGGGTTAGTTGGAGAAAATCGAAATTGTAAGATGGGCCCAGCCAT
Organism: Ocypus olens; assembly: GCA_910593695.2. Classification (NCBI taxonomy): domain Eukaryota; kingdom Metazoa; phylum Arthropoda; class Insecta; order Coleoptera; family Staphylinidae; genus Ocypus; species Ocypus olens. The sequence goes on from OU343058.1 coordinate 168,814, forward strand.
TATTTAAATAACACAAATTGTCTCGATTTATCAGTTTGATTTTAATTTGACAATTCACGTCATGGAAGACTGAATTAGTTTAGTTGAATTAAAAAAATTAATTAATCTCAGACATGACTGCTCCTTATCTCTCTCTCTGGCTCATGGATGGCCATGGCCATCTCAGCAACAAAATTCTGTGGCTCACATTTTATAACATTAATAATGCTTTGGTGAAGGAGCTGCATGGTCAATATATTATTTAAATGTACCATGAGATCAGAAAGTCTGAAATAGTTGGCAGCATATTTTCTGAAAATCCCCAAGATAATTCAAGTATATACATATTGGCTGCCTTGAATTCTCCAGTGCAATGCACGCACGTTTTGTTTATTTTGACATTTTTTTGAGGTTATAGACAAAATCGGCAGAAACTAGAAAGAAAGGAGAATTCCAGAAAGCCAACATAATATTTGGATGATTATAGGGATTTTAAGAAAAAGTGCTGCCAACTATTTTCGATTTTTTTATCTTAGCCTATTACACTTTTTACTTTCTCCGTTACGAAGTACGAGAAAGTATTGTTTTAATATTATAGCGGCAGATTCATTTTTTATGTGTAAAAATATCATCAGTCCAAGAAATTATTATTTTTAACATTATGGCGGTTTCTTTCGTAAGTGTACGCCGATTAAAGTCTGATGCTTGTTTGTGTAACTCGTTGATAAAATTATCAGCTGTTTAACGTTAGCTTTAAATGCATTTATATTTCGGTTCGTGTTTTACGTGCGCGCGACTAATTCGCTTCGTAGAATTAACGTGAGCGTAACGGCCAAATTTTTTTCAACGAAGTTCATAATTTTACAATAAACTCTGTTCCATTTTTATTTTTAAACAAGTCGGCTGTGTGGTGACAGTTTTGTTGGTCAATGTAAAAAGTCACTAGATTTGAAAAAAAATGGGTTATGTTAAAGAAATGAGGTTATGCTTTATGACAGTAGGCAATGTTGCCATCGGCACTCTTGAATGATTGAAGCAATAATTTAATTAATTTAATCTTTGACTATATACTAATGGACTGCTAGCGCCACTTCATGTGTGTCTCCAAGCAACGGTGGCGCGACGAGACTGTAAGTGGTTGAAGTGTGTTACTAAATTGGTAGTCATTTTGTGTCTATGACATATGACTCGATGAGCTCTCGACTTGGCAGTGTAGTTTAGTTGTGTTTTAATCGCTTCAATATTGTAATACTATGAAATTTATTAACACCATGGCGATATATTGCGATTATGTATGCCACCGGCGCGATAAAAATACTCGTTGACCGATGTACGGGTCAGTTAATTTTTCACCTAAAATGCTGCCAACCTAATGAAAACTAAATTGTTTAAAGGACATTATCCGATTTCTTTGTATAACCTACAAATAATTTCACAGTATTTTCTGGATTATAATATCAATTGCTTTATAAATTGTAAAGATTCTGCTTTCCAGTTTTTAAATTACCCGCAATTTTACGCACTGGGCGGAACTTATATCGGGTTCTAGCTCGCGGAGTCATCATATTGGAAATGGAGGGAGACTAGCAGTCCATGTTTATATAGTCAAAGAATCCAATACTTAATTAATCTTTATGATAGGATAATTAAGCATGTGGCAACATAACCTCAAATTTATTTTGAAGGCAAACGTCAGAATGACTACCATAGTATCCAACCGAATGTCCAACATTATAAAAAAAATCACCACATCTGGTTCATCAATAAAAAAAAAAGTATATTTATAATGTTTTTTCTCAACCGTAAATTTTTAACACAAAGAGAGAGAGAGAGAGAGAGAGAGACAATACATTTATTGAGACACTTACAATTGATCACAGGTCTTTTAGCCTTAAATGACGTTTCCTTTATTTTTATAAATTTTCTTTTGAAAATATTTAATTGAAAATAAAAGTGATATGGGGGTGCGGATTTCTCCAAATTACCATCGATAATTGGGTTTTACCCGAATTTCGATGGAGAAAGTGTTAACTCTAAAATTGTAGTCATAATAATATAAAAAATTATACAAATTTGCTAATAAACCGGAATGGTGGTTTTATATTTGCACGAAACGCGGCCTTGAAATTCCAAGAGTAACTTTATTTGCTTTGTCTGGTGTTGTTTCAATGGGACTTAACTGTACTGCAATCATCTTTTACATTAAAAAAGAAAATATAATAAATTCGATCGACCCAATTCCTGCACTAATACCTAAAACCGTTGTTTATTGTATTGTAGAAAAAAGATTTTTGCGGACGTATTTATCATTCGGAATAACACGGTATATAGTTAAACGCGGAATAATAAACAAAAACAATCTGAGTGCAGCGAGATCAGAAAGTCGAAAATAGTTGGCAGCACTTTTTCTGAAAATCCCTAAAATAATGTTGGCTGTATGGAATCCTCCAATGCGGTGTTAACCCTTTGCACTCGTATGTCGCCTTATAGTCGCCACAATCCCTTTTGGCATTGCGCTCTCAAATATAAATACGAGTGCAAAGGGTTAATTTTGACGTCCCGTGATTTTTTAAGGTTACTTGTTTTAAAAATAGTTTTGCATGCTTTAGCAAAGTGGTAAAAAGAGTTTATATTATTATTATTAGCAGTAATATTTATAATAATAATTAATAAATTTATTTGCTCACCAGATAACCAATGACAGGACAAAAATGAAGTAAAAAAATTAAATTTAGGGTTTTCCATGCCAAAATTTCCATTCTTGGTGACGCCACTGAACTTCCGTTAGGTTTTAAGGGCTGCCAACTATTTTCGACTTTTTGATCTCACGGTATAATAAGTAAATGCAATCTGAATCCGTAAATCGTTACGTTTTGAGGGGCATCTTGATTTCAATTATCCGTTTTTAGAAATTAAAAACTTTGGTAACTTTAACAAGCACGAGTTGAAATTTTTATCAAGAATGCGAAATAACCTTGATCCATGATGATGTAGAATATTTGTTTAACAACAATGTGTAAGCTGTTTATCACGGACGTGTATTTTATTTGCGTGTACTTTGTCAACTTACATTACTATTTAATTGTTATTTGAAAAGCGGCTCTGTAGTCATTAAAATGACATTCTGTTTTCATTTCTTTTTTGTATAAATTTTGATTTTTTATATAATATTGTTTGTTATTATAACAAATTCGGTTCACATTTTATTCTCGTCGCAGTCGTGGTGTTTTTTATCCTAATATTGGCATGTTGTATTTTTGACAGTAATAATTAAAGCATATTGTTTTAACCTATATCTTGTCAAACATTGTGGCAAAATCCCAAAACATAACCAAAAAAATCCAATGACATAGTGGCGTCATCTCGAAACGAAAATCGTTAAGGATACGGCAATAGAAACAAGTAATTTATTTGTAAGAAAAATAATCTACTGCGGCGAGAATAAAATGTGAACAGAGTAGTAACGGTCAAAACAACCTTCTTCACTAGGCATTACGTACATGGGGTTGCCTATTAATACTTTTTTACGGCTTATGCGGCCCGGGCATTCATTTCTTGCCTAAAGATAAGGATCGCGCCGCATTTACAGAATTTCGTCTCGATTTTAAAGATGACGTGACCCACAATAAACGCAACCAAATATTTGCTGACTGACTATAAAATTTAGAGCTCGGATTGCAGGCGCCTGTAGTGATATCTGGTTAGTTAACAAAGCGTGTCCGATCTAGGGTAGAGTAATCTATTATTCGTGCCCACATCATTTTCCAAATGGAAATTGGGGCGATCTCCTCGTCTGCCGTTGCGTAATTTGAATAATAATTAAATCAAGCGATTTGTAGCAAGGTCGTGGTGGTGCGTGCATTTTATAACGTGGAAATTATTTTTATCACAAGTTTAATGAACCACTTTGGACATATAAAGATTAAATCAATCAAATAATGGACTAGATATGATTAAGTCACGTTATACTGAAGGACTGCGCACGCACCGTAGCGGTTGCCCGATGCAGCGGCACATGCATTTTGCATTATTTTTCACGTTATAGGATATTTCGAAAATGTCCGTTTTCAGTTTGTCGAAAAAAATTCGTATTTGAATATTGATTTCCCTAACGAAATGTATCGCACAACTATTTTACAATTTTTGTGGGAGAAAAAAAAATGTAATTAAACTCGGATACGTGTAGCGATTCAGGGACGGAATTATATTCCAACAATTGTCACGTTTGCGGGTTTCTGGCGAATCTAATAATAACTCACGCAATATGAATAACACGTTCGTAAATATCTGCATTAAGTTATGTAATAATTTAAGTAAAAAATCGTAAATTTAAATAATGTTTTTTCCAAGAGAAATTAATTTTAACGTGGAAATCCAGTAGTGCATGAATTGTTGTCAAAGTTGAGTTTTGAAATATGAGGTTTCTGCTCGGGTAAGAATTAGAATTGTAATGGTAGTAATGTTTTGTAAGTTTTGCCCGGCTGTCGATGCTTGGCCCATCTAAATTTTTCATAGAACTTGAGTGGACGTAAAACGTAGGATATTAATATTGAGTACTGAGGATTGAGTGGTTTATTAATGTTAAATGCAGAGAGCTTACACGGGTCAAAACATAATATAATAATAAAAGACATATATATGAGATATTAAAAATTAATAATTAACAAAACTTATACGAATAGATAAGGGATAATTAAAAGTAATTAAATGTTTAATGTTGGCGGCGTTTACTTCGTGGTACATCTTGATTGTGGATTGGAATAAAACACTAACTTTTTTAAATATAGTGGTATAAAAAAGTTAAAGTGTTTTATTCCAATCTAAAAGTAATTAAGTTTGAGGTATGAATAAAATTATACATAAAGATAAAACCACTGTAGATAAAATACACGTAAAAGTGAATATGGAGGGCTACAATAAAAGTATAACTAAAAATACAAATTACATACATATAAAGATAAAATTGATTAAAACATAATTAAAATTCAAGTACTACTAAAATCAGCCTTATTTAAAAACAAACTGCAGATTATATATCTCAGTTATATTACTGTTGCAAGTTTATATTAGTCAAGAATTCATTAATATAACGACCATTGTGAGTCTGGAAAACTACTTTCTTCTTCCACTTTGTTCACGGCAGTACGAAATGATTCCGTGGTTGCTGTGATGAACCATGTCTGTTTTTGGAATATGGGTCAGCATTTTTTTAATCTATACATATTTTAAAATTTGCAGCATATCTGTTAAATGTTGATATTGTATTATTCGTAAACTGATTTACAAATTAAGGGTAACACATTTTCCTCCTATCTTCATTTGGATAAAAAACTAAATACCTTAATTTTTTGCATTCTATCCTATCGAAAAGGCTGCATAGCAAAAATATAAATAGCTATGCACTTTGCGTGCCGTCGATTTTTCGACCTCCTGATAATGGAACAATGTTTCCAACAAAGTAAATGGAAACATGCCTTATCACTCGCAATTTTCTTTCAACCGATCATGTTTTAGTTGTCTTCTGAATCTTAAAACTATGTTAAATTTAATAATAATTTAATAAAATATTGAATAATATCATGATGTTAGTTGCGACCGTTACTACGTCGTAATTCATAAGATATTCACTTAAAATAAAACACTTGCTATGTTTTTTACCACAATTTATTACATATACAAAATAATAGTATATACCGGGTGTTCGATAAAAAATGCCCAACGCCAAAACTCTCTTATTTATTGACCCATATGAATGAACTAAAAACCAAAGTCAATGGGGGTTTAAATACTGTAAAATCAACATTGATTTTTTTCAATAATAACTTCATTGTCAAATGATAGCCAACTTAAAATTTTTAAATGGCTGCCTATAATAGTTTAATTTTATTACATTAGACATTATTTTTCTGAATCCAATAATGCCCAATATTTTGGAGAAATATTTTTATTTATAATATTGTTATGGTTATCACTAATTTTGAAATGAAATCACTCGATTTGGAAAGTGTTGAAAATAGTGGTTAACTAAATTATGCAACCGTTGTAGATAACAATGAATAAGGTTATTATTCCGTCACGAAGCTTAATATACGACACGTGATTAAGATTACCATTTTGCGCTCGTCACCTGTTCATACTAACCATGCCTCCTCCGACCCCAAGGCCCAACGTAAAGCGTCAGATCACCTTAGCCCTGCTGACCGGCTTCCTGATCGGCTTCATGTTCGCCTACATCTTCATGGAGCCGCCCGCCTGGATCAACTTCCCCGATCCGCACAACAGCCACGAGATGCAGCACCTGGAGGGGCCCGAGGTCGACCCGGGCGCGCACCACCACGACGAAGAGTTCCACAGGTATGAGGACGACAGCATCGCCAGGGAGATGAGGGAGAGCGTCCGGGTGCTGTGCTGGATCATGACCGGGCCCGCCAACCACCAGAAGAAGGCGAAGCACGTGAAGAACACGTGGGGGAAGCGGTGCAACGTTCTCGTGTTCATGAGTTCTGTCGAAGGTGGGTGTTCTAATCAAATCAAATCAAATAATTAATAAATTAAAATAACATCATCTATGGAATAGGAATTTTTTGATAATAAAATTCAGTATTCTTTATTGGTGGAGTAGATTAAAATTATAATATTCACAAGTCATTTCAAATACAATAAAACCTAAGCTATAATATAATATTCCATATTTATATGTAAATATGCAATAAAAAAAAGAAGATAAAATAACACGCATAAACATTAAATAAAGATTCGTGATGGCTTTTATTGCGCACAGATCCGACGCTGCCTTCTGTGGCGTTGCCGGTGAATGAGGGAAGGAATAATCTGTGGGGGAAGACGAAAGAGGCGTTTAAGTACGTTTATCAGCATTACTACGATCAAGCCGATTGGTTCCTAAAAGCTGATGATGATACGTGAGTATTCATTCAATTTCCTTTAATTTTGGTTCGAATCTCTGTTCCCAATTGCTTTCTTTACTCGAATCGTGAATGGAATTAAGGGGAATTAAATTGTAAAGCAACAACTACACTGCTAAACTTATTGTCGTAATTAATAATTCTAGATATGTGATATTGGAAAATTTACGGTACATGTTGCAACCGTACAAACCTGAACAACCCATATATTTCGGGTGCAGGTTTAAGCCCTTCGTTAAGCAGGGCTACATGAGCGGGGGAGCTGGATATGTCCTCAGCAGGGAGGCTCTTAAACGACTTGTTGAGGTGAGTTTTTAACATTGCGCTCATTTATTGCATTATCTAAATAACTTCGAGCTATCGGAATATTCGCCTGCTATTTTAATAATTTAACGTAATTATTATCGCTTATGTGTTTGTGTTGTAAATCTTTAACCGATTGCTCATGCACTATGAAACACAATACGTGCTCAACATTGTTTGTTAATAATAGTTGGAAAATTTATTGCATTGCATTGCAGTAAATTTTTCTTTCGAGACAATTTAGCACTAAACAATATGAATTTGCTACTTTGCTTTAGTATTGAAGTAAAAACACTTTTTTAATTCTGAAAAACTTAATAATAACTTTATTGATATAAGTCAAACAAATACAAAGTAAAAAGTTTTTTTATTCCAAACTTATCTACGGCACTTTATAGGCTGAAACAGATTTTTTTCCTTTGATAGATGGGCGTGAACAATTCCACACTGTGCAGACAGTCGAACGGGGGCAGCGAGGACGTGGAGATGGGAAAGTGTCTGGAAAACGTTCAGGTCGAAGCGGGAGACAGCCGCGATTCCCTGGGGCGCGGCAGGTTCTTCCCCTTCGTGCCCGAACACCACCTGATTCCGGGCCACACGCCGAAATCGTTTTGGTACTGGAAGTACATCTACTACGACAACAAAGAGGTAAATCTCCATTCCGACGGGAACGCGTCCATTTCAATTTTTAACGTTCCAGGGAATGGACTGTTGTTCCGATAATGCAGTGTCGTTCCACTACGTGAGCCCGAATCAAATGTACGTGCTCGAATACCTCATCTATCACCTGCGCCCCTACGGAATTACCTATTCCATTCCAAAGACGACCACCGAACAGGAGACGAACGCAATTCCAGTCTCTCAGCGATTAGTGACCTAGCTCGCCGGGCCGAGATCGACAGTGCAACTATTACTATTTCCAAACCAAAAAAGAACTACCGAAACAGTGAGATCTACTTAAGTTTAATTCTCGATTTTTTTCTATACGTACAGTACGTGAAAATTAATTTCTTACATCAGTCACGCTTAAACATAACTTTAATACATTTCAATGCAGTAACATTTAAAAATTCAAATTTTTTAATTAGCTCTAGGATGCATAAGGTGAATCTCTGGGACTCGCTGCTTTTTGAGGTAAATTGATTTCGTTTTAGGAAAATTTTTATGTGATCTCAATAAAATTTACACATTGTATACTGTGTCCACTACCACATCTATATAAATATAGAAAAAATGGCTTATGTATCCTACGGTTTAAACAGTCAATAACAATATTTCCACCTCATCTAATAGATACACATTTTTTTATAATAACAGTTCTATATGTAGGACGACTATTTTAAAGTTCCTCTTAAAATTATATCATCACCTCCATCTATCATACTTTTATTTGTATAAAACTGATTTTTTCATTTGACTGCAGTTTCAGCAACTCCGCTTGCCATTATCAAAACTACATTCTTCAAAGACTCTAAAAAAAGTATTTTATTCCATATAAAAGCATGTAGAAACTTTCTACATAACAAATATTTTTTTATTCCAATAAATACGTTCAGTGATTATTCATTCCCATTTGACAGGAATCGAAAATTAACTTCAACTCCATGTTTTTAAAACTTGATTATTTGATTTAGAGAAACTCATCGTTTACTTTCCCTTAATTTAAATCTCGGGCAAACGTGGGTTAAGGAAGTCAACGTGTGACGAAATTAATTTAAACAATAAACCAGAGGCGGCTTGTGAAAATACCAGACGAAAATTGTGCAGCAGTGTTTTACTACTCCCATAAGTACATGAGCGGATATCATGGACCGGAATATTCACAAGCCACCCCCGAAACGTACGTGTAAACCAACTAGTCCCAGGAAGAACATCATTCGATGGTGTCGTAGCCGAAGTGTAGTTTTTAACTTTGCTCAAACTCTCATTGCGTTTGTCGTATGTGTCTTGCATACCAAAACTCGTGCCAGTTAGTTTTAGTTAACTTTCTTTCTTCAGCGCACCACTCTGGAAGTGTAAATAAGATCTGTCACCACCGTATAGTTTAAGTATATTCGCTTGAACTTTAACTTGTGTTACTTTTTGATATGTGTATACGTAATCGCAATTTATAAATTGATATTTTTATATTACAAGCGTATATTGATTGCATGGTTTAATTTACGATGTCCCTGTATATTTATATAAAGTGAAATTACAATATTTAATGTTGTGTCCTAGTCATTATGTACAACTAAAATAAATATTTCATAATTCTTTGTTTTTATTTTTACATGGACAATATTACGCAGCAAACATTCGATTGGAATTTTCCAATTTCTTATTTTATTTATAATATTTTTTGTATTTCAAAAAGTAAAAGATTGTCCACCACAAATGGTAATAAAAGGATCTTGGTTTTCAAAAGATTTGTTCACACAAATTAAAAGAATAAATTTCGAGCAAAATTATAACAAAGACCGTCAAATCAAATTTGAAAGCTGAACTGAAGTGTGAGAACGAATCGTACCAATGGCTTTTCCGTAAAATCCTTGATTCGTTTTTCATGTTTTGGTCGAAATTTTTAAACAACAATTAGTCCAACTAATAAAGGCGCACTTACCGTCTCGTCTGCAACCCAATACACATCCGAACTTTGCACGCTCTTATCTATATCAACAATTGTGACAGTACCATCAGCAACTCAATATACAGCTGAACTTTGCACAGCTTATGTAAATCAATTGATGACTGTACCATCTGCAACCCAATGCACATAGATAGTGCGTTCGTATAAACAAGTGATACTTTGTACATATACTTTTATTACCGAACTTGCAATGCTAGATTACTATTCATGAGGCGCGAATGACTACAATTGTCGATTCACCTTAAATCAAAATGAATGAATTATTCTTGAAATAGAAAAAATAGCAACATCAATTGTACATTCAAAGAATTTTCTGTAATGAAAAGGACATAAAGAATAAATCATAATTGGGTACATAAAGCTCAGCATCTTTATTGTAGTCCTTTTTGTAATAACGAGACATATTCCAGTTAGATATCTTTAAAAAGAAAATAAACTAAGAAATATAAATTTGGAGCATATTGATGTCGGTTTATTTACATTAAAAATATTTAGGATCAGATATTTTGTGTGATTAGTTGACTAAAATAAAACATTTTAAATAGATCTTGAAAAAGAATATTTAGGGGCGGGCGGGCAATCACTACGTACGTGTACAAATAGTTTAAACGAATTATCGTAAGACCGGAATTACAAAAAAATATATCACACGTGACGCAGAAATTAATTGTAATGAAAAAAAATAATTAAACTAAAAGTACTTTTAGCAAATAAAATGTGTGATATGTATTAAACAAAGTTACTTGTGTTTTTGATTTATAAAAATGTATCACAAAGTGAAAGCCTCAACAATGGCTCATTTAATTGTGATGAATTTTGGTCGCAACTATCTCATGATTACGGAAAATGTATTTTTTAGATTGATACAATGATCGGAAAAATATAATTAAAGCTAGCAATAATTTTATAATAAGGAATCATCATAATTGGGTGCTTCCTAATTTGAACCCAAAGCATCAATTAAAATAATATATTTTGAATTTGTGTGCACTAAGTTTATGAATTTTATATACCAAAAAATGGTCAAAATGACAAATTGAATTGCTTAAAATAAAGGTTTTAATTACATTTTTCATACATAGAAGACAGATATATGTAAACAAAATCAATAATCTTTAGTATAAATTGCAAAAACAATTGGCCAGTAAACACACGCAACTGAACACGTGTAGAAAGGAAACTTACCAACAACTATCGTTTAATAAACCCCTAAACGTACCTCTGTAGTGTGTAAAAATAGATTAAATATTTCATACTACCGCATCTCTCGATCGGACTCAAAAACCTCCGGGTGTGTGTTAACTTTAGTAACTAGCAAAGAAAATAAAATCAGTCGTCTTTCATTATAATTAAACTCTCACATTCCTTGTCTTTCGTGACGTTCTGGTTGGCTTGGTCGTTCTCGTACTCGACGAAATCGTCGAACAGACTCGGCCAGGCCTCGTTGTCGTCGTACGAGCTGAGATCGTTCCCCACGGTCTCCGAAAAGTTCAGAAACATATTCCAAGTGTCTTTCGGTATCCCCCTGTACTGTTCGTGCTTCTTCAGGAAATTCAACCACCGGTCGAGAACGGGCGGCTCGCGCACCGTAAACACCAGCTTCCACAGAACGACGGCCATGTCGATCGGAAGGATCCTCTGTCCGGACGCCGAGTCCAGGCCGAACTTAAACGTGAACCGGTACAAGTTCTTGAACGAATCGTCGCTGTTCTCCACTTCACTAACTAAATCGGGCAGGCGCGCCTGCAAAGTTTTGACGGAATCGGCGCGTATCTTTTTCAGGCCCGTCACGAATTCCTGTCTCGTAAACCGGCACATCTGTTCGGTGTTGAGCTTCCACGCGAGCACTAGCACTTTGAATTCGTCGGGGGACACCTGCAGGTCCTTGCAGAGCTGCTCGATGCCCTCCTCGAGGATCGAGTCCTCGTCCTCGTCCTTGTACACCTCGAAGAGGGCGTTCAGCTTCGAGTCGGACGGCTTGCTGTCGGTCAGGCCCATGGCCGGCGCGGATTTCGATTGCGTTCGCCTGGGGTAGGGGTAGAAGCGACTGATGGCGGTGGTGGTCGTCGCGCTCTCCGGCGCCGAAACCAGGTGGTTGCCGTTGCTTATCAGGCTGGTCTCGATGGCTGCTGCTGCGGCGGGCGGAATATGCGGAGCACCGGTGTAGTGTCGCACATCGGGCATTTCTAGAGATAATTAAGATAATGAGTGATTACTACAAATATTTTTCAATTTCTTCAGTAGACCCTTAAATGGATACAAGTGATGATATCATTAATTTTTATTATTATTTGAATTTTATTAATAAAATGTTTTAGTATAAAGGCCTACTTGTTAGGCAACCCTAGATACACCGAGACGGAAATTATAATTTTACATTGACTTCGATTCATTCAATAATTAGAGATTATATTTACAAATATAGTAAGAATGTTATCGTAAAACAAATTGACTTTTCATTATTTGAATTTTTGCAAATAAAATGGACATAAGTGATTATACCATTAATTTTTGTTTGCATTTACGATAAACACAATTGTTTGTCAACTAATGGATACAGAATATTTGCATTGGTGATGAAATCTGAAGGGAAATTATGTTGATTCTGCACTTTGTAAGTTTATCTTTTGTTGCAATGAATTATCAGAACAAATAGAAACGCTAATTAGGATTTCTGTAAAATGGTATTAATCGCGAGAATTGTTGCGACTGTCACTACGCCGTAATCCATAATTAAGTCCAATTGAAAAATTCACACAAACGAAATTATCAGAAGGCATTATGTAAATTTTTACTAATTGAATATTTAAAAATACACTCGAGGGATTGTAAAATTGCACGACGAACAACAGCAGGAATCTCAAATTCCACAGGTCGAGGAGCAATGAGCATTATTTCTGGCTGCGAATATGAATAATTTCCATTACAATGAAATATTATTATCTATGAATTTCTCAGTGAGTCACACACCACATTAATAAGCAATTATTCATTAAAGCTGGATTTCTAAATATCGTAAAAGTGCACACATTATTTCACACTGTCAACAAATTTTAATAATCTTTCAAACCAAATTAACAACTAATAATTGTATATCGAGAGAGAGAAATGCATAATTTTTCCCGAGGTGCAAATTTGTATCCCGAGGGCGAAAACCTGAGGGGTAAAACTCACCGAGGGAAAAATAGCTATATATACAGGGTGGGGCAATGCATACGACGCGGTCATTTTATGGAAAACCATGCAACTTCTTGTTATTCTTTTTAAATGGATAGACGTAAGATCGTTGTATGCACAATTTTAAATGATTACCAAGTTATACAGGGTGTCCCATTAAAAAGATCCACATCAAAGTTATGTTTTTTTTAAATGGAACACCCTATATGTTTTGTCTTTTTTTATAAAAACTGTGTTTTCTTTGATACCAGTTGATTTAAGTAATATGGCCCACTCAGCACTCTTAATTTTTTTTGTATCCAAGCAACGATATGCTTAGCCGTTGTAGAATACTGAACAATTTAATAACAAGAGCAATACGACAAAAGTAATGCGTACCTTCTTTAAGACAGTGCGTGGCGTTGTTTTCTTGGGCCGTAGGTGATGGCTCCTTGAAACAAGTTAAGCAATTGCCCATTGGAGGGCTGCACGCTGAGCACCGGACGTACAGAGAAAAATCCCTCTCGCATTGCCCGTAGTATTCTGTAGGCGGTCGCTGAGACGCAGAGCCTGCACACCGCACGCATAACCTCGACGTCGGAGGGGGGCGTCCACCTTGCTACAGAAGAGACATCGACCGAGGAGCACTCACCGCGATGCTGTTGTGATACTTGACATGCAGCACCTGGGCAAGTGCATCTCGCCGCGGCGGCCCCACGCACTCCACCACTGGTCACGCACCGCCACCCGTTACGTAACCGAGTCCACGCATCTGGTCGAGTATTTGTTATTGCGCTTTGTCCATCGGAGGTGTCCGTGTGTGTGTGTGCGTGCTGTTGCACTTTTGTGCTCGCTTTCGACCACGGGCAAAATAACTAACAATGACAGATGTCTGGTCGGCGCGGGGGAGAGAGACGCCGGGAGAGGGAGAGAGAGAGAGAGGAGAGCGCTTCATGGAGAACTTGGGCGGCCTTTTCGAAACAAAATTTGTTTTATCAATAAACAAACAATTTGTTATATTTTGCATTACTAAAAAATACCCATTATTTGAAGCCTTAAGAAGGAACTGTGTTCGATTACTAGAAAGCACTGTAGCCGGATAATAAATAACAAGTAAGTAATAGCGTTGATTGAAGTATTGTATAGATCACTCACCTTACGGGAAAATACGAGTCAGTAAAATGAGCCGACACGTAGATGTCGTATGAGTAGTACAAGGGACGAGATCCAGGTGTCTCATTTTCAGTTCAGTGTACTGCAGTTTTCTGTAGCATTGAATTAATTTATAGGTATCGATATAGGCGCGGTGGCCATCATGTTACTTTCTCCGACTTGATGATATCATTTATTTTTACGCTTTTCAATAATATAATTATTATTATGCACTCTCATACCTAAGTTTCGCTCTGATTTGCCTTATACTGTATTTTATTTTGAGTTATAATGATTTTTCTACGAGATTTTTTAAGCCGCAAGTGTCAAGTTGTCCCAAATTATAACTTCCATTAGTAAAATATTGTCATTTTTATCGATGCATAATCCAAAATAGTCAAAAATTGAAGAGCGCCTGAATATAATTTTAATTTTAGAAAATATTCATTCAACATCATGTAAATATCGCCCACACCCCATACATTAAAATCCTTTCAATAAATACACTTTTTTACCATCCAGACATCAAAAATTCTCTGTCGTCCTGTATTTAATTTCTTAAAAAACACTCTGTACATATAAAAGTTATATCGAAGACACTTTCGGTTGGTAACATTGTATTTTAAAAAGTTGGGGCTCCTGTTAAGTTAATGTTGGCAGCGCTGTTAGTCGTCCGCGATCATTACATCAAGTAAAAATGGCGTTCGGAGACTACCCAGTGGAATATAATCCAAAAGTCCACGGCCCTTACGACCCGGCCCGTTTCTACGGAAAGCGTAAGTGTTTCACTCCAATCACCAGATAATTATACCGATTCGATGTAAATAAATCGCAATTAAATTGGCCCGAAAACGGTGGATTATGTAAGAGGCCATGGTGCATTAAAACTAATTCATTATTTAAATTTCAGCCGATACCCCTTTCGGTCAGGTAAAAATCAGCGAAATCGGGGAATGGCTTGGACGTCGCAACAAGTCCCCCCAGGCCATTACTGCTGCCGTGAGCAGAGGTAAGAAAAAAATTAAGAGGTTAAGGTTACATATTCATTCGTGTTTCAACTATTCATTGGGCAAAACTTGAGCAGACAGTCTTGTCTAGGAAACTTTAAATGGAGAGAGCGCGACGGCACTGTTGAGATTTTGAATCAAAAATTTCCCGTAACTTTTAATCAAATGCAATGATTAAACAAGAAATCACAGCTCGAATTTCAACACTTGTCAAGTGGTGGTAACACATTAAAACTCAAGTTGTTTGAACACATAATATAGAAATGAGTTGTGTTCAATTTGATTGTAGTAACAGTTGTAACCACTATCTCAGTCATTTATCTATTTTCGTGCTAGAATTTTAGTTGTAAATGATTACATACTCTCCATAAATCTATTTCAGCTTGGTGGAGATGGCAGCATAAGTACGTTCAGCCGAAACGTGCCGGAATCGCTCCGTTCTTTCAACTGATCACTGGATCCATGTTATTTTTCTACTTCATCAACTATTCTAAATTGAGTGAGTTTGCCTTGTGACAATTTATTCCGATTGTAATGAATAACTCGATTTATTTTTGATTGCAGAGAAGCACAGGAACTACAAATACCACTAAACGTTTAAAAAAAAATCTGTAATCTTGTAGTTCATTTGTTGTTGCAGTTATCCTTAATGCATTATAGACCTTGTGAAATTCCATAAATAAAAAACAATCAAAATAAATTGTTTTTTTTTAAATTATTTGTATGACGTGAAACCTTCTAGTTTTTGCAAATAAATTGCGCTAGTATACACGCCTACTTGTTAGGCAACACGGTATACACGTGGACAGAAATTGGAATTTTATATTTCAATAATTAAAAATTATTTATAGAAATGTTATCCCAAAACAAATTAACTTGTTATTAATTGAATTTTGCTAATGAAATATTTTAGTAAGCCTACTTGTTAGGCAACACCATAT
The DNA here is from genome assembly GCA_910593695.2 of Ocypus olens. Lineage (NCBI taxonomy): Eukaryota > Metazoa > Arthropoda > Insecta > Coleoptera > Staphylinidae > Ocypus > Ocypus olens. The sequence goes on from OU343058.1 coordinate 184,904, forward strand.
ACACATGGACAGAAATTAGAATTTTATATTTACCTCAATAATTAAAAATTATTCATAAAAATGATAGGAATATTATCCTTCAACAAACTGACTTGTTATTTGAATTTTACTCATAAAATGTTTTAGTATACACGACCATTTGTTAGGCAACCCTATATACATGTAGACAAAAATTATAATTTTATATTTACGTCAACATTCATTCAATAGCTAAAGATAATAATAGAGTTTTTTGCTTTGTTATTATTATCTTAATATCCCTTTTACTCATATTATCCCATCCGGTAACGTTTTTAAATCCAATTCATTTTTGAAAAAGAATCACCTAATTATTGCACAATTTTAAGTATTTTGTGTAATTCTTTTTCAATTTTTCAAATCTATGCATGTTTTCTCTTAAAAATATTTATCCGGCATGATTCTTTTCAAAATGAATAAATTCAGAAAATATGGTCATTGCAATTCCAAAAACTTAAATTTTTGTTTAAGTCACATTTATTTTGTAAAAAACTAATTTGCCATTCCAATTTTTGTATTAGCTGTTATTTACAGTTAATCTTAGCATTTAAAGAAAAAAGGCTAATATTTGTAGTCACAAAAATAATACAGAATATACAAACTAAACTCTTAATATAAAACGTCTTGTATTATATAAAAATCAGTCGACGAGAAACTTTCCATTCTCCAATGGGAGCAGGCTTATAATTTTTGATTCTGCGTAACCAACGTCAATCAAGTGAGTGCCGATATCCTCATTCCGGCAGTTTGAAACCAACACTTCCAGGAAACCAGCGGCAACGTAACTAAAAATTCAGATTAATTCAAATTTTAACCCTTTGCATTCGTATTTATATTTGAGAGCGCAATGGTAAAACGTATTGTGGTACAAAGGGTTTTAATAACTTTAATCTGTTGGAAAAAGTAAATAATTAAAATCATACTCACATTACATTAACAGTAAAAATTTTATACAAATAAACTTGTTCAAAATACTCAATCGCTTTATCAACGTTGGATCCTTTTTTTGGTATAATGTTGTTGATGTGGAACCGAACGGCCTGAAAGGTAAACGCGATGATTACTTTAGGATTTTTCTTTTTGGGTGTAAAAATTACCTGAAACGGCAAATGGAGATATTTTTCCGAGATTTGCCTGAGATCTCCAAACTGTACGTCCATCACGTCGCCGAAATCGACGAAAAACACCTATAACATAGTATTCACGATCAACGAATACATCAATATTATCAATTTAGTGAAATTTGGGCCATCATCAAAACGAATTTTTAAAACATGAAACAGCATTGCCTACATATATTATATATATTAACATAATGTTTCACCAAGTGATCAATGAGAAACAAGTATATGACATGTTACTTAAGAATTAAAATCAATTTAATTAAATTATATTTATTATTATATTTATCAACATGAAAAAATTGTACCATTTTAACCCTTACCTAAAAAATGCTGCTATATTCGTGATCACAAAAAATATTTTGATGTTTGGGCTGAATTTTGTTAAATCTTTGAATTTTTTACCTTGATGAGGACATCGGAAATCTTGTTATTAGAAGTGATGTCACACACTTTTCCCCTGTACCATTTGTTGTCGACGTACTTGGCGATTATAATCTCTCCGTTTGCCGGAAGTAGTTTCAGCGGTTGGTGCTTTGCCGAGTTTGAATTTATCGAGTTGCTGAGAGTTTTCATGGTTTCACCTAATTGTAAATGTTGATATAAAAAGAGAAGGGTCTTTTTTGTTAATGCTTTCGGCAGTCATAACTAAAAAGGTGTAGTTCTACATTTTTAAATTTCTCATTAAAAAGAGCAATAATGAAACAAAATAGATTATTACTACTTTCCAAACAGTTTTTTTGTTGATAAAATAAAATAGAAACAACCTTACTTGTTGCAGAAAGTATTAAATAAATTAAAAAAAAAAACGAAATATAGCCTGAATATATAAATATTCAACCTGTTCGTAGCTCTGCAAGCAAAATTAAGTCTTACTAAGACTATAAACAAATAACTTGTATCATTCAATATCCGGCGTGGCACTAGCCAGGGAAGTAGTTGTTTCAACAAGTTATTTGTTTATAGTCTTAGTAAGACTTAATTTTGCTTGCAGAGCTACGAACAGGTTGAATATTTATATATTCAGGCTATATTTCGTTTTTTTGTTGATTGAAATTTTTTCAAACAAGAATTTCCTATTTGGTAGTATTAGTATCTATTTAATATTATGAACTGCGAATATGCAAATATTAAAACAATTAATTACAATACAATTACCGTTAAAATCGTACGATCTGATTTGTCCATAAAACTTGTTGACGGAACACACGCTGGTGATGCAAATCTTTAAATCCTGCCCGACCAGTGGACTCTGCAAGGCGGTGAAAGCGTTCATGTAAATGGGCAGTTTATCCGTAGTGACGCCACCTGATGACACCAGAAAGAAAAAAAGGGCATGAATTTCACGTCGACAAAAAAAAAACTGCAACGCGGCGCCTCACTTTTGCTCAGACCCTCGTGATCCTGCCTGCAGTTCGCGCCCTTGAAACACGAGCCGTTTTTGGTGAACCGACATATTCGGGCCTCATCGCGCGCCGCATAGCCGGTGATCGCCTCCTCCAATTTATCGCTCTCAGTGACGACGACGTTATCGCAGAACTGGTGCATTATTTGATCCATGTTCATGTCGTCCGTCACACCATTCATACCTAAAAATAATAATAATTGGATTATTGCAACGTCAAGGTCTAAGCATTGTTTGGAATTTTGAGTGGGAGAAGGGAAGTGACTTTTCCAAAGAGATGCAATATTGAACTATTATTAACCCAGATATGCCCACAGTTTTTTTACACGTAAATTATACGGTATTCCTGTTCCATGAGTATATGTTCTAAGGTTCTTACCTAGAATATTGTCAGCGCCATCTATCATTTTTTTATTCCAATAAGTATATTCAGCGGGTATTCATTGACATTTGACAGGAAGATGATAATTAACCTCTGTGTTTTTAAATTTAAATTACTTAATTTATAGAAACATATTGTTTACTCTCCTTTAATTTCAATCTTGAGCAAATGTGGATTAATACTGATTAAATTATTAACAAGTAACAAATCATGTATTATTTTGTTGTGTACTTATAAACACAGATTTGTCAAGAATTTGAAAATTTAATCACCCACCTTGTGCCGTTCTCAACTGCGCTTTCATTAGGGAGTTCTGGATTTTAGGAACCTGTTGAAAAATCTCTACCGCCTTGCCTGCATCTATCAATTGTTGACCGATGGTTTTCGTCTCTTCAGACTCCCCCCCGCCCAAATCAATACCATACGAATTCCTGAAATATCAATTAGTGAGAACTACAAATCAGTTTATCAAATATGTTTTAATGTTTGATTTATAGCAGAATGATTAATTAATTTACTAGAATAAGTTCTTACTTACGGGTAATCCATTACAAAAAAAAAAATACACAATTCTTTTTATTTAAACTTACCCGGACTTTTCAATGAATAATATCTGGTGAAGGGTGTTGGGAATGCCCAATAATTCTTTTGCCGCGGCAATACTGCTCTCTGGCCATTCATGCAAGATTTCTACTGGAGTGGAATCCGGTGGAAAGAGCTGCAAGAGAAATTTACTGTTCCTAGTAAAACAGCACTTTTTGGCGATTTTTGTTACCCTAACAAATAATAACCATATCTGTGAATTTATGTCAAATTTTATTTTTTGTGATCAAATTAACAATTTTAGAAAACAAGTTGCAGATTGAAGTCAAATTTTTAATTAGAAAAATGTAGACGCATTAAAAAGTTCTGATGCAAGTATTATAGGGGTTGATTTTTTCTCCTCCTTGTAATAATAACTTTTTAGGGTAACAAAAATCGTCAAAAAGTGACATTTTATTAGGAACAGTCAACAGCCAAATTTTTTTCTAAATTCTTCCATAGCGGATATATGAAATAAAAACAATTGTTTCCCCTCAACTTTAGAGGGATGTAACTTGGAGAGGAAGGGGTTTTGAACAGAAAATTATGTGAAAGACCTTCGCTGAAAAATCACCCTTTAAAATCTTTCGCATCAATTTAGTAACACCCTGTAGTTATTTTTTAGCTTTAGGTACTAATTTATTTATTTAATGTAAAATGACATGTGTAAAACATTTTTGCCAAGACACTAATAATTTATTATTATTATTTATTAATAGTTATATTTCGTAATTTTTTTTATTTAGCTGAATGTGCATTTTGCAACACACAGTGTCCACCATCAATAACCAAGTTCTGAAATGTATGATTAGGTAAATAAGAAAAAATGTGAAGGATTTAACGTGTTATTTTCATTGTAACAATTTTCACGTAACTCATAATTTCCATGTATAACTTTAATCGATGATATAAAACGGAATCAACTTACATAAGCAAGATGACACTTCACTGCAAGTCGCGGCTTGTCGCAAAGCTCGTGCGGCAGAATCCTCAGATTGTGGTAGGGCACAATTTCATAATCGCCGTAATCCACGTACTGCACTTTAACGCCCGCAGTGTTCGGCGTTGCATTCTGCAAAAATAAAAATCAAACCAAATATATTTAAAGCACTGTTCCGCTTACGAGTTGCCAGTCTAAAATCTCGGCCCTGTTCCAGCTCTCCCAAACCGTGGAATACGCCATGCAGAACCTGTTAATGTTGAGGTTCGCCTCTTCCTTCGAGGAGAACTTGTTGAAATAATTTCCCAACCTCTCCAATCCCGTAACCATACTGGAAAAATTGTTTTCGGTAAATATATTACGGCTCTCTTTAAATACTCACCTATTGATTTGATCGTGGTTACCGAACAGCTTGTTAACGTAAAACTCGGAGGGGCTGACCATGTGCGAGACGATGCACCTGTCGTACCGCTGGAGCGGGTCCGCGTTTTTAATGACTGCAAAGAGACAGTGTCAAGATTACATTTCTTACGTTTCCGCCGGGCGAGAGTTACCGCTGTGATTGTAGCTCTCTTGGTAGGCGACGTCGGACTCCGTCTGCACGTCCAACTCGCCGTCGGTGGCCGAACAGAATTCCGTGGACGAGTTGTACGGCACGACCTTAAAGCTCAAGTCCGGCATCGGTGGCTTTTTCATGTTCTTCAGGTACCTCTGCAGCCGGCTGGTGCACTTACGTTTTTTCAGCTTCTCCGTCACCGTCTCCGAGCTCTCCGAGCTGGTGCGGTCGTCGTCCGTGTCATCGTTGGACTCTACGCCGTTTTCGTTGGTGGGCGTGCGACGTGCGCAACATTCATCGTTGTCGACCGGTTTCGAGTGGTCCCTGTCCGTTTCCTGTATGAAACACTCGGGACTGCTCAAGCGGAGTCTGTTCTGGCTATTTTGAGTTAAAGTGGAATTTGGGCTGTTTTGGCTGATAACACTTGCGTACGATTTGTCGGGGATGGTATTTTGGCCGATGCAAGATTTATAAATTTCAGTGTTTGATTTTTCCGCTATATTGTCGGCTGCGATATTTTGATGAATGCTTGGTACACTCGTGCACGATTTGTCAGGGATAGTTTTATAAATGCCAGCGTTTGATTTTTCCACTATTTCGGCGATATTTTGATGAACGCTTGGTGCGAACAATCCGGCATTTAAGTTGTTTATTGATTTATCAATATTTTGTCCAAACCAGGAATGATCTTTACCACACAACATATCAACCGGTTGTGCAAATGCCTTTGGAGTAGAGGATGGGAAATTAATGACCGGAATATTTGGACTGAACCGTGAATTTTCTTTAATACACGGTTTATTATCAACTGCAGTGCTGGATCCAACATTTTGACTAATGCCCGATGTTCCTTGATTAATACATGATTTATCAACTGCCCAGTCATTTGCGTCGTACGCAGACTTTAGACTAATACACGGCGTACCTTCTGCAGTATTAGAATTATTACGAGATTTCTGTTGAACGTACGTGGCTTCTTCTACGGCTACATCGCTGTCGTCGGTTGTTGAAGGAAGTTGAGCCACGATCGATTCGTAACTCTGCGCGTTAATCGTCGGCTGTGGTAGAGATTCGGTCAACAAGAATGATTCGAGGTCCAAGTTGACTGTTAGAATTTTCTCGACGGCCTCGTATTGGCCTCGCGAGACGTTTATAAAGTAATTCGAATTTTTCAGGATCTCGTCCGGCCTCATGTTTTCAATGATTTTCATTGATTTCATGTGCTGCAATACAATCGGAATTAAATAATAAAGTAAGAATTGATCAACAACAAAAAAAATTCAATTAGTAGTGCGAGTATTAGAATCATAAACGTCCACAGAAATTTTTATAAGGGGGGCAAGATTCATACAGAAATTCTGAATAAATGGAATATGTACAGTAATAATCCACCAAAATCGAATAATTTGTATGTATTTAGACTTTTATTTTTGTAAGCACTTTGAATGAAACTAATAATTTTTCAGGTTCATCGAACACAACGCAGTACGCACTTTTTTGTTATAACTTTTATAATTCATATTCTACACATTTGGATTTCGACAAACACGATACTAGACGTAAGAACCATATAAGCCTGCCACTAATACGTACCAATCGGTGCAGAAATAGCATTAATTTTTATGGTCCTAAGCTTTTCAACGCTTTGCCTCATAATGTAAAATTATTACCTATCGAACAGTTCAGAACTAACGTGAAAAAATATTTAATAAAAAAGGCGTTTTACAGTCTGTCTGAGTGTTTCGCTGATAGTTTCCAAGATTTTAAATTAACAACTATGTTATAATTTTTAAATTGTTAGTTATTATTATTATTTTATTTATTAACCTACAGTTTTACTTGTACTTAACATTTTAACAATTTTAATCTGTATCTTAATTTTAGCTTTTGATCAATGTTTATAGATCATATCTTATTATTATTATTATTTTATCTATGAACTTTTTTTACTTGTACTTTATATTTTAACTATTTTAATCTGTATCCTAATTGTTATTTTTGATCAATGTTTATAGATCATATCTTATTATTACCCTGTAAGTTATGTCTATTAATTTTATTAGTGAATTCGCAGTTGTGTCAGTACCTGTGACTTTTTGCATTTAATTAAACTTATTAGCCTAACTCGACAAGTGTACACGAATGTAATGACACGAAAATAAATTATTTATATTATTATTAATTTTGATGTGTTTGTTAAAGTATACAATTAGCGACTACATTTTCCAGGGGTTGGGCAGCTGCCCCCCCGTGTGGACGCCCTTGATTAGAATGTAAAAAAAAATGTTCAAACCAAATAAATTAATGCCACATAAATATTAATAAAAATTAATATTACTAATAACTTACCCGATCCAATAGTGAATTTAACAAATTCACCAGGCTTCCACATTCCTCCTTTAATCTGTTGAAGTTCGTCTGTATTTCGATTTTTCTCCTCTCCATCGCGAAGGAGCTGTACTTTAAAAATAAAATAAAAACACTGAATCAAGACCGTGAGTGCATTTATGTTCGACTAGTCAGAGCCATTTTCAAGTTGAAATATTACTTTGCATTCGTAAAAAGTTTCGCAGCGATGAGGTCAAAAACTGTATAAAGTCATAGTTTATTGTGAAACGAAGAGTTGTGTATAATTAGATGGGTGATTTTTTTTTAAATTACAATTACAATTAGCATAAACAAGAGATCGGTGAATGGTAAAACAATTTTCTCGAGTATAACAGTAAAATAGGTTATGAACGCTCACCGATAATATTTTGCGTGTAGCTGTATCAACTGTGCTGAATCCAATAACGTAAAACCAGTACCGGCGAACGAAATGCGCCTTTTCTTACCTTTTTTCCAGAAAAACTGGGTCACTTATCTTTTTAAACAATTTGCTGAATACGAACGTAAAAAACAAAACAAATGTCACAGTGCTGACAACTTAACTTTACTGATGAATTAAACGTGAAGAGTCGAGAGTTTTTTGGTTACAATGTTCGGTGTATCGACCGTACAGAGGCGGTTCGTGAAGTTTTTTAAAGAATTTCATTGCGACTCCATAACAACCGCTACGCTTCTGGACAACGCCCAACAGTTACGAATATAAATGTGATCCGTTGAAATTATTAAGTACATCAGTGTTGGCTGAGGTACAGTAAAGTTTCCGCGATACGCCATCTTTTACACAATTTTTCAATTTAAGGTTCCCATCCGCCATTAGCGTAATTCAGTGGCGTGATTGATGGTATGGCCAGCGAAAGTCAGTACAGCGCACTAATAGAATTCGATTCCATCAATCGGCTCGCACCTACCGCTATTTCCACCCCTACTACCGTGGCCGTACCATCAGTCACGCCACTGAATTACGCTAATCTACATTTTAAGCGGCGGATGGGAACCTTAAATTGAAAAATTGTGTAAAAGATGGCGTATCGCGGAAATTTTTGTGTACCTCTTGAAAACCATGTTACAATTTCACTATGCGGTAAATTGAATGTTACGTGTTGGAAGTTAAGGTATTAATAAAACACTAGTTCTTACTTACGCCCATTTTTTGCAACTGTACCGTGTGGAAATCACTCAAATTGCGACTTTGGCTCATCGGCGCACGACGGAAGAGTTTGTTTGGAATAAACAAGCGACGCGCTTTTGTCGAAATCCAAGCAAACGCTATTATACTCGACTAAAACAAAAGTTGTTTATTTCACATAAAAAGTGTCTGCGGGTTAAGCATTTACCAGTCTGTAGTTGCACGAATAATCGGTACCATCACCCTTATATTCCAATTCTGATAATGCAAACCACAGAATACTTATCGCCCATTCTCTGGAATCTGGCGGCTGTGATTTTAAAAGAGGGTCTGAGCTCGGTAAGTAGGGGACGTAATATTTTTTAACTCAAATCTTTGTTGAGAAGTATTGGTGTAAAATTGCGTATACCAATAGGAGCGAAAGACAGTAATAAATGTATGGGATGCAATTAGACGAACCACCAATAACTTTTCCTCGAGGGTGGATCTACCGTTTTACTACCTCAGCCGCCAGATTCCTACCAGCAAATGCCATGCAAACCAAGGGAGAAACAGGTCTACCAAGGCAAACTAAATTATCAGAAATGGTTTCTTGTTAAACCATGAATTCCTTTGACGGCTATATTTATTATTCCGGGATTTTTACATCACGTTTAATTGAAACGATTGAAGGATTGTAAGTTTGGCAGCGATTCGACTTTTCAATCATCAAAAATCATCCCTCAGAATTGCGATTTGAAAGCTTTTAAAAATTCAAACACATCACGTTCGTATTTCTGCCGCCTACGCGCCATCTACCAGACGACGGCTCAACTGCCAAGTGATGATTGCGGTCAGCGCCAAAACACTCGAACTTTATACTTACAATCAAAAAGTAAATATCCAGTAATGAGCCGTACATGCAACGATAGAATATTTAATTCCGAATCGAATAGCTGAGGAAATTTAGCGGTTCTCCAGTAATTTGCTAATGACAATTAACAGTCGGTAATTCAGTTTACTATGTTTTCTTTGCAATTTTACACGTAATTTGGTTCAGAATAAAATATGTTTCCCTTTGTGTAGCACATTACCGGATTTTTACATTTAGATTAGAAATATAAAGTTAGAAAGTCTGACGTCACTTGCAATCATCACTTCATTATTAAATCCTTGTCTGACAGATGGCGCAATCATGGCCAGAATCACTAAAACGATTTGTCTGAATTTTGAAATGATTTGATTACCTTAATCATTATTGAAACGTTTAATTACAGTTTGAATCAGTTTACTTAAATGTGCTGCAAAAAAATATTTACATCTTTCCTTTAATTTATTTTATAAAGTGACTTTATCATCGCAAAAAAGTTGGTCACCCTATAGGCAAAATAATTTTAACCTTAAATATTTCACAATGAAAAGAAACTAATTGTGGAATTACTTCAAGCATTTTCATAAATGCTTACAACTTGTGTGTAATTACGTATTGAAATGTTTTGGACACCAAGATTGTGCAGAATATGTGCAACAATTGGAACCGTGGCCTACCCGATATTCTCCAACAGCACGAAAGATATAGAAACGAAATTCAAAAAGTGTTTCCAAATTATAGTAAGTATTCCACCAGAAGCTAGTCGCCGAATAAGAGCGTTCAAATGTTTAGGCCTTCAAGGATGACTTCAAACCGAAGGAAATTTGCGGGGAGTGCCTGGACAAGCTCGACGAGTGCTGCATGTTCGTGGACCTGTGCATAGCGTCGAACAACAAATTCGAATCGATACTGTACCAAACAAACCGTTCGGAACTGCAGGACAACTGGCAGAATCGAATCGACTATAAACTGGGCACCGATCTGTTCTCTCCGGCGGAGAACGGCGTGATCGTTAAGGCCGATAATTTGGTGCTGATTGCACCGTACAAAGACGACGGTTTGAATATTGAAATACCCACTAATCGGGACGTGATTGACGAAGGCGCTTTAAATATTGGGGATTTCGAGCAGAATCCCAGTCAAACCGTGTTGCGGCATTCCAGTGAATTTTATAATAACAAAATCTGCAATTTAGACGAATTTTCTTTTAATTACCAGAGAAAGAGCGAAGGGGAAAATGTTTACAATTTCGAAAATCCGAACGTGAAAAAAGTGGTTGAAGTAATTCAACACGATATAATTGTTAGTAAAAGTAATAAAGTGAAATTATTTACGTGTAGTGAGTGTGGTAAAAGTTTCAAACGTAACATACATTTAAAGGCGCACATGTCAACCCACACTAACGTAAAGCCGTTCCGCTGCGACGTTTGCTATAAATCCTTCCCGTTGCGCTGGGTCCTCTCCAGTCACAAAAAGGTCCACACCAACCTGCACCAGTGCCAATACTGCTCGAAGACATTTTCGACGGCCAGCAAATTGGAGAGGCACGTCCGCACCCACACGAACGAAAAACCCTTCAAGTGCGAGTCCGAGGGCTGCGATAAGAGCTTCTCCGATAAGAGGAATCTGGTCGCTCACCGGGCGAAGCACTCCAGCAACAGGACGTTTTTGTGCGACGTGTGCAAGAAGTACTACAAGACCAAGGGGCAGCTGAACGATCACAAAAAGGTCCACTTGGAACTGACCTATTCCTGCGATATTTGCGGCAAAGGTTTCAAGTGGAGGACCAATCTGACTAATCACGCGAAAAAGCATTCGGATTTTCATTGCAAGAAGTGCAAGATCGATTTCAGGAATCGCAGCATGTTTCTGATGCACAGGGAGGAGTGTGCGATGGGCGTGCACGAGCAGATTTTGAGTTTTCAAACTAAGGATGTTTAATAATATCAATACTTGCCTTTTTGATTTAATTTTATCACTCATCTGTTAATGACTGATGCACTTGCAGTCTGACTGACAAATCCCGATGGGAAGACCCCGAGGAACGAGAAGCCAGAAGTGTGACAATTGACAAATAACCTGCTAATGTATACTTCCCAGCAATAAAGATTTGTCTCTATATAATTAATGTAAGTTGTGGTAATAAAGTTATTTATGTGTAATCGATAACTTTGATTCATTTTGTAATTTGCATTTTATTTGCAAAATTCAAATTATGTATATGAATGTTTTGGCGCCACTCGTGATTTAACGCATTTCAATCATCAAATTGCAATCAGAGTTGCGATTTCGGAGCTTTTAAAAATGCAAACACGTTCGTATTTCCGCCACCTACGCGCCATCTACCGCACGATGACTGAACTGCCAAGTGATGATTATCACTTGGCAGTACGGCGGTCGCGCGGTAGATGGCGCGTAGGTGGCGGAATGAAATCTTACATAGACTACAAACAAATAACTTATTGAAACAACTACTACCCTTGCCAGTGCCACTCGGCACAGATACTGAATGATACAAAAGAAATTTGCATGTTAAGTATAGTAGTCCTAATAAGACTTAATTTTGCAGAGTTGCAAATAGATTGAATATTAATACATATATTCAGGCCACTTTCGTCTTTATCTAATGTATTTAATACTTCTGCAACAAGTGAGGTCTCAAATTTATTTAAAAAATGAATTAATTGATTAAATTCGTATTTCTGCGCCTTTTCGCCGCCATCTAACGGACGATAGATGAACTGCTAAATGCGTTTTTACGACAGCGCCAAAATGCTCGAACTTTATACTTATAATTAAAGTGTTAAAATTCAGCAATGCGCCAGACATGAAACGATAGACGATTTAATTCTGAATCGAATGATGTATAAAATAGCTGAGGAAATTATACGGTTTACCCGTAATTCGCGAATAAAAATTAAGCACGACACACTTACCGACATTTACAGTTCACTGTAACTTAAATACTAAATAAAGAACAATTGGAAATATTCTTCAATCAAATACTGGTCCCTATTCTTATTACTAATTAATCGCTCAACTTTTTATTTTGTTAATGCATTACAATATGAGAAATACTAATCTCCGTACCGGTGCACCCTCTGTTATCGTGGGGATAAACTACTAAACCATTATTGGATTTAATATTTGGTTTAATAATAAAAGCCTGTTTAAAAACTTAAAAAGAATGTTATCTTAGAAGGAATTTACTTGTAAAGAATAAATATTTAAGTAATTACATTGCAGAAACAATAGTTTAAAATAAACGCCTAAAAACAGGCAACCCAATATACAGGTAACTGCAATTAATTTATTAATACTAAAAATTACCAATTTTAAAGGATTAAACTAAACTCAAAAATAAAATCTTAGGTGAGGGAATTATTAATAATTTATTTACCCCAATACTGGCATAATTGACTCACCAATTTCTCAATTTTAATGACACCTTCAACTAAATAAATTTAAACTATAATTAAACGTTTTATTGATGATTTAAATCAACAAATCATTTAAAAATGTAAAACATTTATATAATTCTGGTCATGACTGTGCCATCTGTCGGACAAGGTATAAACTATTAAGCCAAAAGCCTCCAACTATAGTCAAAATGTAAAAATTCAGCGATGAGCTATACATCAAATAATAAAGCATATCATTTTAAATCGAATTATGTGTAAAATGGTTTAGGAATCTTTGCGGTTTTTAAGTTATTTGCAAACGAAAATTTACCCGGTAATTCAGTTCACTGTAAAGCTTCCGCGTATATTGGGTTGCCTGAAATTAGACGTATATATACCATTGTCTTTTAATTTAAATATTTGAATATTTACAAGTAAACTCATTCTACCATTCTAAGATAAGATTCTTCTTAAGTTTTTAAATATTCTTAAGACATTAAAACAAATATTAAATCTACAAATGATTCACTATTTCATCCGTACAATAACAGAGGGCAACCTATATGAAGATTAGGATTTCTCATGAAGTAGGGCATTAACAAAATCAAAAGTTAAATAATTAATAAGTAATAAGTATTGGGACCCGTATTTGATTGAACAATATTGAAAATTGTTCTTGATTAAATTTTTAAGTTACAGGGAACTGTAATTGTCGGTAAAGGGGTCGTGCTAAATTTTCATTAGCAAATTACAAGAAAACCGCTGAATTTCCTTAGCTATTTTATACATCATTCGATTTAGAATTAAATCGTCTATCCTTTCATGTGTGGCGCATTGCTGAATTTTAACACTTAAATTATAAGTATAAAGTTCGAGCATTTTGGCGCTGCCGTAAAAACGCACTTAGCAGTTCATCTATCGTCCGATAGATGGCGGCGAAAACGCGCAAAAATGCGAATTTAATATGTTTGGCTTTCTAAGCTTTTAGATCGTAATGATGAGGGACAATTTTGATAATTGGATCGTTAAATCATCACTAAACTTATAATTATTTGGTATCACATGCCGTGAAAATCCTGAAATAATAAATACTGCCGTCGCAATTATTTAATGGTTGAATTCACTTTAATGATTCAAACGTTAATTTATGGGGAATTATTCGTTTAATAATAAACAATCAAGTAAAGTTTGTTGATGTTCCAAAATTATTGTTTATTTTTAAATTTCTTATGGAGATTTTTTTTTAAACTAAATAACTCCTGAACGTGTTCACCTAAAAGTAATACAATGAGTTCAGAAAGTATTCATATACTTATTTAAGAATTTATTAAGAGTCAATGTAATGAATACGTAATTTTTCACAATTTGTATTAGGAGACTAGGAACGAAAAGAGGTGACTTGTGTTAAAATGCACTTTCTAGGAATTTATTTTTCCGTTCAGAATGTCCACGTATATATGCCAACGCGGTTATAATACTCGTCAGCTGATGTACACGTCAGTTGACTTTTGACTTATAACCTAAAATTCTGTATTAGATTTCCATCAAATCCGGAACTTCGCAAATTATGGGTTGATGCTTTGCTTGTAAAGAACAGGCAGGAAAGTGGACCCGAGTTGCCGATATATATTCGCATTTGCATTCTCCACATTGCTGATGAATACATCGAGAAATATTTTTTTTGCTTTCCGGTTTTTAAATTACGCTCCATTTTCGGCTCTGGGGCGGGACTTATATCGGGCTCCAGCTCGTGAACAACTTTTGGAGCAGTGATCATATGGGAAATGGAGGGGGAATAGCAGTCAAAGATTCAAATTATATTAAAAGTACACAAACAAAGCACTGCAATCAAAATGGCCGGTAGCGTTCATCAAATAACAACATTCAGCGTAAATGAAAATAAATATGTTGACAGTTGAAAATTCTCACGAACGCGCCTAATGTCTCTACCTTCTCTATACAAGACTGTGTTGTTTCCGTAATTGTTTAGTATTCGACTTAAGGAACATTTGAAAGGTCCCCGCGATTAAAAAATGTAGAGAAATTTCCAGCCCAAAGAAAGGTGTAAATTCCTAAACCGATTCGTACCGTGTGAGTGCGCCGGATCAAATGTCAACCGATCGTTACCGTCCCATCGTGAACACGGCTTGACACGTTTTTCCTCTCGCTCTCTCCCATCCGCGGTTCGACCCGCCGTCCTTTTCTCGGGCAATGTTTTGAAGTTTGGGCAGTGATCGAACATTCAAGTCTTTATTTTCCACCTTGAACGCTTTTCCGTTCTCCCACTACGTTTATGTGTGTGTAAACAAAGCGGAAAAACGAAAACCCGCATAGTACAAATTTCGGAAAACGCCGGGCCCAACATGCAATGTGACGACGTCGAGCTGGAGGTGAGTGCAGTCGTTTTCTTTCAATTTCGTTTTGCAGTTTTGCATGTGTAAGGTTAAACGTGAGTATTCGCGGAACGTGTCGAGTTGAATAATGCAAAATTGCCCCTGTGGAGTTGTTCGTTCGTTATTTACACGGTTCGTGTGATGCAAGATGTTAAGTGTCAAATAACCAAGGCCCACTATTTATTTTACGTGGTATCTTCAAACGTATTGCAAGAATAGATTGCAAGTTAGTTTACCTTTACCGCTGAGTTTTTGCCTATCCTCTTTTCTGCGTGACTCAGATATGATTTTTGTGCAGGAGTGTACATGCATGACAATTTATATCATGTGAGCCACAAAATTTTATTTCAAAGTTGGCTGTGAGATAAATGAGGTATGTCGCATATTATTACGTCATGAGATTTAAAAAAATGAATTAATCTCAGACATGACTGCTATGTTTCTCTCTCTCAGGCATGGCCAACTCGGAAACAAACAAAATTCTCTCGTTCACACCTTGCATTCACAAAAGTTCATGAGGTTTCAAAATAATTTTTTTTCATAAACAGGAGAGAAAGTCGATTTCTCAGCTGTTGAAATCGTGAGAGAAATAGCATTACCCTTTGGAGAGAAATAATTATTTCTCTCCCTGCGAGGTTCCATTATTTATTTTAACTGTCACAGCTGACAGTATTCTTTTTCTAGGTTAGGTTTTAGAAACGAACATTTTACTCTTAAAATATCCTGTTTGTAAATAAAATAGTATATGTGCATTGGGAGAGAATGCAATTTTTGCTCAGTGCGTTGTATCCCTCAGGCTTTTGCCCTCGGGATACAAATTTGCACATCGGGAAAAATCATGCATTTCTCTCCCTTGATATATAATCAACTACATAATTATCTCTGCCAATGCGATAAATTAAATTAATCAATGAAAATGGTTGTAGCGTACCAGGTTGTTGAAATTTTAGTTGTCGATTATTTCAGATGCCGGTAGCGCCAAAGATAAACGAACTGGACAGTGCGCTGCACGAACTGGGCATGCTGTCGACGCGTACAAACTCCCGGCAGGAGTACCTCCGCGAGATCCAAAACAAGCAGGTCCTGAACATGCTCAGCATGAACACCCGTTACGTGAGCAACGTCTCGATCGGGTTCAGGGTGCGCCCGGTGACGCCGTACGTCCGCTACAAGCCCTACGACTTGCCCAGGAGGGAGGAGAGGCACCGCACCAAGTCGGAGAACAACGACAACGTCGAGAGCGCGAGCATCGTCAAGGCCGTCCTGGATAAAACCGCGAGCGCGACGACGACGGCGGCGGACGAGATGTCCCAGCTGAAGAAGGCCAAGTCCCTGGAGAGCATCATCCTGGAGAACAACAAGGAGGTCGACCTGACCAATTACTTCAAGATGCCGGAGGTGGAGATCGTGTCGGATTGCATAGAGAAGCTCAAGGTCGACGAGTGATGGGCCGTCTTTTCTAAATCTCATAATTTCGCATTTGTGATATTTCATTGGGGGATTTCTAGTCAGTTTAATTGGTTCCGTTACCAAACCAAACCGTATTCGATAATTTGCACTAAGTGTTAGTTTAGGTGGGATGTACAAAAGCAACATTTGTGGTTATTATTATTATTATTGTTGTTGGTGATGTTCCCTCTTTTATTTTCTTATGGCTTATTGTAAAATCGACAAATTGGCCTAAAATGAAAAATGTTTATTTTGTACGTATTACAAAAAAAATTACATTTTGTTTTCCTCTGTGGGATGAAAACAATGCATATTTTGCGTGACATTTTCCCAGATTGATCAGGAATATACAGGGCTTTTATTTTAACTCATAAATTGTGAATGCCTATGTTCAATCGTAAAATAATCACTTCAACGCATTAATAGGTAGGCAACCATGCTTACTCAGTTTTATTTAATTGTCAAAATTGTGTTATTAATAAAAATGTATTAGAGCACTGAAGAATCACGATTTTCTAAAAAATCAAATATCTTAATAATTATTGAAGATGCGGAAAAAAGTCTAAAATTAAAGTTACTTGATTTAACTAGGCAAACATAAATAAAGTCAAAAGAAAATAATAACAACTTTCTTAATTCAAATGGCCGCCATATTTGATTTTTACACGCCTAAATAGACTTTTTTTCTCTTTTAAAGAATGTACAACAACCCATGTGAAAATTAAAAATAATGGAAATATTAATTGTAACGTCCGGCACTCGGCAGTTATAATAGAGGGGACATTTTTTAAATCGTTATTCAATCCTGGTTAAATGTATTAGAATTTCGATTTACACCAAAAAAAAAAACGGTACAAATTGGAAATATTCATAATTAACGCATATAAATAAATAAATTTTTACACTTTGTAGATGGTACTTTACCTTATTTATAAAAATTGGGCTTTTCATTGTTACGTTAATTATTTAACATGTTCGCTGCCACCGACGCGCTAGTGTATCCGACTTTACACTTGCGTAAATGGAATCCCAATTGCGGTGGCAGCGAACGTGTTAAAAATATTAATAACTCACGAAGTTGTATGAGAGTGCAAAACTACTTGTACCGTTTTTTTTTTTGGCCCACTATGTATTTATAATTTCTTCACTAGCTACGTAAACTACATTTTATACGCAAGGAAATTAAAATGTGAAACTTTATACGCTCGGTGAGAACCGTGTATCCTCATAATCAAAAACAAAACCAAACTAAAGGGCTCACGTTAAGATAAAATTTTATATTTAGGTGTTAAGTCAATTTATTTCGTTCGAACCATCACACTATTCTGACTTGTATATTAGACACGTTTCATAAATAATTAAGTTTTAAAGTGCCTGTCTCGTCTAATGCAAGGTGACATAGTTTCGGAAATTAGTTGAAAGAAAAAAACCGTATTGCGTTTATTTGTATATAGGTATTTAATTAGTTGGAATTCCTCGTTATATAATCCTGCGTTTCCACCTAGGGAGAGGTTTATTGTTAAGTACTTTTCATGAAATGTATTTATGTAATATTTATTTCAATAAAGTGCAAAATTTCGTAATTGTTTACGTATTAACAAATCTGTGTGTGTCTGTGCGCGCTGTATCTCAAAAACTAATAGAGAAATTGATATGAAACTTTGAACATATGTCTTATTTGATGCTCTGAAGAACTGAAAAGCTTTTGGTAACATTTTGTACACCGGAAGTGGGCGTTTACCTTAAGTGTTTTTTGTTTTTTGCCAATATTTTCTTAAATGTGAAAAATATCAAAAAAACATTTAAACAAACTTTGAAGAAATGAACATCTTTTGCTTGAAAACATTTTTCATAAAATCATTTTCATTCGAGAAAAAAATTTATTATAATTTTTTTAATTTTTGGTTAATAATTATAAAACGATAGAAGTTACAGCAAATTTACGTTAATAATAATTGTAGAGAATGCCAAAATGAACAACTTATAAAGAATAAGTTTTATTCGAAATCTCGTTAGCTTTTGAGTAAATCGAGGTTTTGAATTTGAAGTATAATTTTTCCATGTTTCATAATTTTGACGTTCTAAACGTCAGTTTCATCCGAGTTTACGCAACGCTCGATGTACACTTAAATTATGATTTCAATTGAAAATAAACCATGAAAACGTAAATATAAATAACTATGATACCTTCAAGTCGGAGAAAGTAACATGATGGCCACATCACCATTTTTTTAAATGCTGTATGTAAAGCTTACTGCAGATTTAGAAAATCTAGGCTCAATGGGGGGCAGTAATTAATCATATTTCTACCCCCTCGTTAGCGCCGTCAATGCATTGTGGCGCTAGTTGGCAAACATGAGTTCCCAACGTAAGCGCGAGAGAGCGGTAGCCACAGAACACATACCTTTACAGCGGTAGCTATGTAGGTATGTGTTCTGTTGGTGCGGTCACGCAGCCAGCTCTACATATCTGTATTGCCACCCTAGCTACCTCGGCCGTACCAGAAAAACCCCGCGGACCGTCACTGCTAGTCGTACACCAACATATCAAATTCGTATTTTTGCGCCTTTTCGCCATCTACCGGACGATAGATGAACTGCCAAGTGCGTTTTTACGACAGCGCCAAAATGCTCGAACTTTATACTTATAATCAAAGTGTTAAAATTCAACAAGGCGCCACACATGAAACGATAGACGATTTAATTCTGAATCGAATGATGTATAAAATAGCTGAGGAAATTTAGCGGGTTTCCTGTAATTTGCGACTGTAAATTAAGCACGACCCCCTTATCGACAATTACAGTTCACTGTAACCTAAAAATGTAATCAAGAACAATTTGTAATTTTTATTAATTAAATACGAGTCCCAATACTTATTACTGATTAATTATTTAACTTTTTATTTTGTTAATTCCTTATAATATGAGAAATCCTATTTTTATATAGGGTACCCTCTGTTATCGCACGGATGAACTAGTAAATCATTTATTGATGAATATTTATTTTAATGTTTTAAGGATATTTGAAAACTTAAGGCAAATCTCATCTTAGAATAATAAAATAAGTTTACTGCAAATATTTAAATTAAAAATTATATTACGCCTTTCAGCCAACATAATTTACACATATTTAATAGTAAGCTTTACAGTGAACAGCATTACCGGTTAAATTTTCGTTTGCAAATTACTGAAAAATCGCAAAGTTTCCTTAGACATTTTACAATTATTTCGATTTAGAATGAAGTGCTTTATTATTTTATGTTTATATTGCTGAATTTTTAGATTTTTACGATAATTCGCGGCAGTAGTTTACGCATTGTCGGACAGATGGCACAGTCATGTCCTGAATTATTTAAATGTTTATTTACATTTTAAATGACCATAACTGGAAATTATTTGTTGATTTTAATCATCATTAAAACGTTTAATTACAGTTTCAATCAGTTTAGTTAAAGGTGCTGTAAAAATTGAAAATTAATAGATGTCGGTGTTGCAATTATCCCAGCGTTGGGTTAAATTTTTAATAATTCCCTTACTTTTGATTTGATTTTTCAATCTAGTTTAATCCTTGTTACGTTTAAAATCGGTAATTTTAAGTATTAATAAATTATTATTAGTTACTTGTATATTGGGTTGCCTGTTATTAGGCGTTTATTTTAAACTATTGTTTCTGCAATTTAAATCTTTACTCTTTACAAGTGAATTGATTCTAAGACTTCATTTTTTTTAAGTTTTTAATTAGTTTTGCATTATTAAAACAAATATTAAATCCACTAATGGTGGGCTAGTTTATCTCGGCGATAACAGAGGGTACACTGGTATGGAATTTAGTATTTCTCATATTGTAATGCATTAGCAAAATAAAAAATTGAGTGATTAATCGGTAATAAGAATTGGGACCCGTATTTGATTGAAGGATATACCTAATTGTTTTATTTAGTATTTAAGTTACAGTGAACTGTAAATGTCGGTAAGGGTGTCGTGCTGAATTTTCATTCGCAAATTACGGGAAAACCGCTGAATTTCCTCAGCTATTTTATACATCATTCGATTCAGAATTAAAGCGTCTATCGTTTCATGTATGGCGCATTGCTGAATATTAACACTTTGATTATAGGTATAAAGTTCGAGCATTTTGGCGCTGTTCAAAAACATCACTTAGCAGTTTGGCCATCGTTCAATAGATGGCGAAAATGCGCGAAAAGAGTGCATGTGTCACTAATGCCCACTTGCACCGCAGAAATTAATCATGATTAACTTTAATCAGAGTATGTCTGTTGCACCGTCGGCTGATTAAGCATTTATCGACCACGGAGTGTTATTATAGAGAGCACACGTTTTTCTAGGGATTTTAAGTTCTTTTTTGGTTGTTTTACGTCGTTCTATTGAGAACAGATGAAACAAATGCGCGGTAAATATGAATATTAAATGCTAACTTACGTATACTATTATTATTATTTCTTATTACGTGAACCTGTGAGCAAAGTAATTGTATTTGTGCATTAGCGGCTTTTGACCATCTTCATTTGTTAATTTAAAATACGTACTGCAACGAAGTATAAGATTCGATAGTATCACATTTTTAATAACATACCGAGAAATTGTAATTAAATATTACTAATTAACTACATATTCAATGTCGTCTTCAATTAAATTGTGTAATACATTATTTAACCGACTATTGTAAAAGCGGCCCTTAAACGGCCAAAATCCGCTAGTTAAATATTTGACGTTTCTTGGGGACTTTAATCATGATTAAGTTGCGGTGCGAGCCAATTCTCCGCTAACCATTGATTAAATTTTTAATCATGATTAAGTAGCTGCGGTGCAAGTGGGCATAGGTGTACGATCTAGCGTCAATTTCTGTAACAATTTCCCGCCCGTTTTCAAATTTTGTGATACTTGCGCGCCATCCTGTGGCCCTGCGGCGAAAGCTTTAGTTTAATTCGTATGGAGTGCGCAGGGCATGGGTATGCCGTCGTTAAATGTACATCTATTTTTACCAAAACATAACCTAAAAGTATGTCCTCGATTTTAAAAGGATTAAACAGAATTTCACACAGCAATTTACAATTTGTGAGATGGAAACACAAGGAGAACCATTGGGTAATTTCATTCCAAATTTTGTCAACGAATTTTATTATAGTGTTGAGAGGGAGAATGGAGTGCCAAATTCACTTTTACAATCAATTTTAAGTAACTTACAGGAGAATTTAAACGGTCGATTTTTGATCGAATGATTATTATCTTTACAGTCCATGAAAAGGAAGCAAAAGACATCAACCGGTAGGGCTTTAGAACACTTTGACGAGTTCTACGAGCAAGTCTTCCAAACAAACTGGCCACCCATACGTAAAGCTCTCTTAAGCAAACAAAAATACGTCGCCGTGGTGAACAACTATTCCGACTCCGCGGAAATCTGCGAAAGATTGGAAAACCGCGGCGCCTTTAACATGAGAAAATCTTTCCAGTTCCAACGTGAACTCCTGGGCGAAAAATATCGGAAAGAAAAGCGCAATGCCAACTTGCAAAATGTATGGAAAACGGAACGAGAGGAGGATATTCAAGCCGAAACTAAACTGAATTTCTCGTTGGATAAAAGTCTGAAAGAAGCGGAGATAGATTTGAATCGGACAGTCGATGGCGATTCCACGAGTATTTTGTACGAGTACATACCGGCGACGAAGATTAAAGGACGCGAGGACTTCATCCCTGAATCCGATTATTTTAAATATTACGAAAAGGGGAAGGATTTCCCCGTCGTAATAAAAAAACAATTCGAACTCGATTTCCCCGAATATTTAAACGTTTACTGTTACGAACAGGAGAACTACACGGAGTTTCCGCAGCCGAAACGCGGAACGACCAATGTTTCCGATTATTATTTAATGGACGGGGGGTCGCTGCTTCCGGTCCTCGCCCTGGATTTGAAACCCGGAAGCAGGATGCTGGATATGTGTTCGGCTCCGGGCGGTAAGAGCTACGTGGCCCTGCAGAGTTTGTACCCGGAATCCTTGGTCTGTAACGATGTGAGTGTTTCGCGTACGAATCGGATAGCTGGCGTTTTAAAGCAGTACCTTTATGATTTGGAGGAGAAGTGGTTGAAGCCGGAACGGGTGAGGATTACGGCGCACGATGCTAGGTTTATAATCGATGAAGGTTTCGATCGAATTCTGGTGAGTTTGTAAAAGGTTCCCGGAGTCGACTCTTTTTACTGAGGCAGCTCACAAAAAAGAGTCGTTTCGCTTACTTCTGGTTCCACTTGACTTGATGTGAATTATAGTGCAACAATATTATCATTACTCATCGAGTTAATTTGAAATATTTTTCATATGCAACAAACAAAAATAATCTTTTGAGACTTTTACTTGTTAAAACTCCTTGGTATAACCCAATAAAATACTGGTTTCAAGATTTTTTTACTCTAAATTACATCTTACAGGATTATGTTTTGTAAATAAAATGTGTGCTATTATAAGCAATTTTCGATTAGATGGAAAATAGTAATTTGGAATGATTTTTTGATTATCTTCAAGTGTTCACTAGATATTCACCAATATAAGAAAAAACAAATGAAACCAAAAATTTTTTTTTTTTTTAATTAATAAGTCTACTTTACTGGCTAATGCCACGCTGGATATTGAATGACATAAAAGAAATTTGCATCTTATTAATAGTAGTAGGAAGCCAAAGTGTGCTGAAGCAATTGTAGAATTTTATTTAGTAAAGAATGTAAGAAAACATTGATTCATTAACAATTTCCTCACCATCCGTTTTGATTGGTAAATGCGGTCGTTTCAGGTCGACGTTCCTTGTACGACGGACAGGCATTCGGTGAAAGAGGACGATAACAATATTTTCAGGGCCGACCGTGTGAAGGAAAGACTAAAATTGCCCGAGTTACAAAGCGAGATACTTCTGAACGCTCTAAAGCTGGTGAAGGTGGGAGGTGTCGTGATCTATTCCACGTGTTCTCTGAGCCCGATACAAAACGACGGTGCCGTTCATATGGCCCTAAAGAGGCTGTGGGAGGAGACGAAAATCGAAGTCATCGTTAGGTACGCCCCCCGCGGAAACAAACCCATTTTTTGAGTCGTATATAAGTACAATTATTTTCAGAGACCTGCATCCCGCCCTGCTGCAAACGAAAAACATTTACAACTTCGCGAATCCGAAATTGCTGCGATACGGGAGCCTTCTTTTACCGCGGACCATTCAAAACTTTGGCCCGACGTATTTCTGTAAAATGGAACGCGTTAAATAATTGTAATTGTTTTATAATATAAGACCTGAAAATTATTAGTCTGAGTGATATGACTTAAAATTGCATGGCGGTAAATGCAATTTTAGAATTCAGTTTGATTGATTTATGTTATCAGTTAAAAATAAACAATTAATTAAGGCTAATATGGATATGTATATATTTCAATCTTTATTTTAAAATACATCACCTCGATCTTCATTTGCGACTTTTAATACCCTTTTAAAACGCGTTTTCCTTTGGTCACATGCACGATACATCTCATGGTATACATTAAATGTTATAATACAATAATACAGTAGTTACAATTGATAACAATTAAAGCCAGTAACATTACGGGGAAGGGTGAAAGTCCGTCATTTTAAAGTTGATCAAGGAAAAACGAAATTGTAATGTTACTAGCAGTACTAATGGAAACTATGTTATTATTAATTCGATTTACAAGAAAATCATAGTTTTTCATAATAAATAAAAACCCACTGAAAATTTAAAAAATGCAATAGCCTTTCTGGGCGAGCTAGAAATACTGATTAAATTTTGTTCTAAAATCCGGCGGCGGCTCGCTACAAAGAATTTTGTTCCTGTACCGTGGCTGAACCGTCACTGGCAACAGACCCGTTATTTACCCATCGAATAAATGTAATGCGAGGTTTACATGCTCAAACTCTCAATGAGGCAGAATTAGCAAAAAAAAATAATTTGAGTCTGTAAACCCATCGAAGCGAATGAATAACACTAGGTAAGTGTCGAAACAAATTTACGAAAGAAGCAAAAGCCCGCTGCGAAAACACCGATTCTTCCCTAACAAATTATTGGTATTCTGACACCGGGCTTGAAAAATCTGAACTCCGAAACGCTACAGAGCACTACGTAATTTTGGCATTTCAACGAGCGGATGAGGATATCGTCGCCCCGGCCACTTAAATTACCATGACACACACAGACACAGCTTTGTTGAGTGGGAAAATACGTTTTCTTAAAAATAGATCTTTACTTTTATACCTGCGATTTAATCAATATATTACAATAGGGCCGGGCGCGATCCGAAACAGCGGGAACTATTACACGCACGTGTACAGACACTTAATTACGGCTATTTGTCGTGAGACGGCGGCTTACGGTTTCCAGCCCATGATGACCTTCTTGAATGGCACGAATATACCGTGGTACGGTTCGCTGAAATTCAAAAATGGGAGTTATTTCCGCCGGGATGCACGAGCCTATTCAAACAAATGTCTGAAGGGGCGGCAAACATTTAAGTGAAAGGAAGATAGATGGAACACATTTCGACAATACCAAAATCCAGTGACGGTTCGCGGGGTTTTTTCTAGTACGGTTGAGGAACAAGATAGGTAGGTTCAGTTGCAGAGACGGCTGGCTGCGTGACCGCACCTATCTGTATTGCCACGGCTGTACCAGAAAAAACCCCGCGAACCGTCACTGCCAAAATCTTCACATACAGTCTGCTCACTTTAAAGATTGCACATGGTGCCCACAAACATATTTACAAAATGCATAGCGCGTTCAGCAATCGACGGGCACAAAATACAAAGTGAATCCAGTGAGATTTCGCATCACTTAACGGACCGATTGTGCGTAAATAATGAAGTGAGCACGCGGCTCCTCGTTTACACCAATTACATCTTAGACGTGAACAGACTATACGGGGCTTTTATTTTAACACTGCTATTATTAGCGCCCATGTTCAATCGTAAAATAATCACATCAACACATGGCATTTAATTGAAATTTTATGCAACCAAGTACGCAAAGGTGACAGTGACGCAGCTTAACGCATTACGAATAAAGTTAGGTTAATTAAATTGAATACAGTTTTATACAATTCCGTTCATTTGCTTTTGTCTTCATGATTTGAAAACTTGTAAGCATTGTATTTAAATTCTTTTAATGTCTTGTAAAAAACGGAAGCTGAACTTATTTGAAACTGTGCCGCAATAACTCTCAAAGATGATATGACCCACACAGCACACTTCGTCCAGTGTACGTACATTATTCGTCCAAATTACGTACATTCGTCCATGGGGGTAATATGGACGTACAAAAATATACGTCCGTGGTAGGTACATCACTGTACATACGTAAATATACGCCCATAGTACGTACATAACTGGACGAATATAAGATGTAACTCTATATATAAATGTAAACATATTAAATTATTATTAAAAGCCTATAAATCGTCGTTACTAGCGAAATGCGAACTGTTGTTAAGCTGATTATTATATTTATTAACATAGAAGGTAAGTAAACATTCAGATATTAAAAATATTCTTATTTTTATTCTATTTTGTTACAAACAATGATTATTTATCAAATAATTTAAATTATTTAAAGAGTTGATTATCCATTATTTGAAATAAAGAAATATCATTCAATATTTACGATGATAAATCAATACGCCAAAATTTCCCACAAATTTGCAACGCCACCGCACATGTACACCATGCAATCTTTCTGTGCCCGCTTGTTTACAGTGAAGTTTACATGTTACCAGTCGTTTCGCGTTGTATGGTTTGCCTACATTTTGGTTCGAGATATTAAAAAGAAGTCGTTTGTCGGAAAATAAGTGGAAGTTACCGCTAACATCGTGAGAAGTATCTTATTCTATTTGAGGTAAGTTAAATGCAATAACAGGGGATAAACAACTGTAATGTAAACACTGTGCTGTACGGCATGTTGAAATGAATACAAACATGTTTTTATTAGAATGTTTAAAGTCAAACAAGATTATTTTTCAAATTATACTACCTGTCAGTACCTGTCGCACCTGTTGATATTACAGGTGTTGGAGCGGGAATTTTGAATTATAGCGATTCTTTTCGTTTGGATCATTTATATTTTTATCATCCGTTTTATTGGATTCAAGGATTTTATACAATTTAATATGAAATATAATATTTATTAATAGAATAGGATATATTAACGTTTACTATTATATATTTAATTTCAAAATGATTGATATTTAAATATTCATATAACTGTATTTAAATGTCCGTTTTGTTATTCTTATTTGTTTGCTGTAATGAAATACAATTGGAAAGAATCGCCATGGGTAAAGAACACTTTTAATATATGTATATTTTTTTTTACTAGATTTTCCTGTTACTAATATTGGCTCAGCATAATTGAATTAGAACATATTATCCCATCCTTTAATTACATTTTGACGTTCTACTTCTGGTCATTAATATTTTCATTTTATTTCTTCTATTTTCGTGAATAACTTTAATATGCCAAAATATAAATTATCTCGCAAACTCTATAAGAGTGCACAAATATTGTCAGATGAGGACTATCGAGGGAGACATTTCCAATGATTCAGTTTCCAATGATCGAATCAAATCAACAAATAGTAAAAATAAATGTGATGATATTCAGAATTCAACAATTAATGAGGAATTTTTAATAAAATTACCATCACGTGATTATTCGGATTCTATTATATCAAACAGTAGTTCAAGTATTGATAATAGTTTTAATACAAATGAATTGGTCAATGAATCAACTATAAATTCAAATACTACTACTGAAAATACATCTTTTAACACATTGTTAGCAGATTGGGCTGTAAAATTCCAAATTCCACATGTTGCATTAAATAATTTATTAAGGTTGCTTCAACAATTTGATAATAGTTTACCATTAGATTCAAGGACATTATTAAAAACACCTAGACATTGTGAGTTGCAAGTTGTACATCCTGGACAATACCATATCATTTTGGACTGTTCCAGGCTGTAGAACAATTACTTGATAAATATCCAATTAATGTTACCTCCTTATACCAACAGCCAGGCGAGGGTTGCAATAGAGACCAATGAAGACCCCAATAAAATAACATGGAAAAAATATGCCTACATTGGATTCCGAAATAATATATTTGGTAATATTTCATTTATATTTATAGAGTGTATTACGTAAGATGACATTTCTTTTTATTTAGAGACACTTTTCAAGAAGCAAATAAAAAGTCGCACAAAGCAGTGAACACATCAGATTTAGAATTAGATCATAAAAAAAAAGAAAAATCTTCAGAAGAACGTTAACCAACTGCAGCGATTCATCAGACGATATAATTGATGTAAAAGTACCTGACCCTCCTCAAATACCAAAAAATAAAAGTATATATTTTTTAAATAATATTATGATGTTTTAATTAACATAATTTAGGTATGTTGTGCCCAAGTATTCAGATATCACCTACACCGGGGACGTCTAGCACTCTGGATGCGAACATGCCCGACAATTCAAATGACTTTAAAATTATAACCAGTAAGTTAACAATCAGAATGTTGATAAAATATAATTAATACCAATAACATTTTTTAGAATACCTGGAACAAATAATACGTAAGCAGAATATATTGCAATCAATGATGGTTGATATCAGCAATAGGTTAACTACTGTAGAAAACAATCAAAGTATTGCAACAGTTTCATCCAAAGATGAATCGATATTTATAGAATCAAACTGTCTCCCAGTACATTCCGAGGATTCATTGAATACTGTGGAAGATTATTTATCCAAAGAGGATATGTATGTATCTTTTTAATGAATTTGTTAATAAATTATTGAACTTTGTGAAAACATTTATCATATCTGATGTGCCTTAGTTTCATATTTCTTTAACTGTTTCAGACACAGTGCAAAAAGTAAATAATATAATACTTAATTTTTCATAAAGTTCTATCCATTAATATTTTAATTATTAACCAAATAACGTATAAATAATGATTTTTATATATTTGTAGGTTAAAGAAGTATCATCATTTGGATGGAGCAATGTATATGACTTTGTATATAGATATACGTAGAAATTAATAACGAACCATTTTTGTAGACAAAAATTTAGTTATTTGGGAAAAAGACAAAAGAGGGCATTCTGCAAATTGCAATTGACTTGTTAATAAGTATGATTTTTATATTTTCATTTTGTATAACTACTGATGTTTATGTATATTAATTATTTACAGAATCATGCATGAAATTGTTTGTTTCTACCACTATAAAGGAGGTGGAGATAAATATAAGCAAATGGTTGAAGAGATGTTCCGAGTGGGCAAGAAAGGATATGCAAATTCTGTACATTGAACAGATCCAGGATGAAACATAAATTGTTTCAAATTTATATTAATAAATATGTGTTATTTTATATCAATGAATACATGTTATTTTAAATTATTCTACTTTTCAGTGAATCTAGGTTGCCTACCTATTAATGCGTTGATGTGATTATTTTACGATTGAACATACGCATTAACAATCATGTTCGGAGTTAAAAAAAAAGCCCTGTAGATATTGACAAATTGACAAAATGGTAAACCTCCATGGCAAATTGAAATAAAAATAAACTATTTTTTATTTTAATATGCTGCAAGTAAACTACAGTAACGGCTCACTTTGTGTCACACCAATATTTGCTTATCAGTAACAACTTGTTTCGTTATACACATCTTAGATTACTGTGGGGCTCGCATCTTCTCGAACACGTTTGTACGGCCTTGACGATTTTATAAGAGTGACAAGCCAATTCTAGAAGCTATTAAAGCGAGCAGTTACTGTCGGCATAAATAATTATCGTAATTACCATTGGAAATATCTTCGGTTATTGTGCGTGCCGTCCGAGTGTCCGTCGGGCATGCTCAATTGGACCCCTATGAACTGCTCAGAGTGGGAGACCAAGTCCCCTACGAACCTGACCCTTCCGCCCCTGACCCTTCCCTCGGGCGAAATCACCTTCACCCAGTAGTCGAGCCGCAGGTCCCGGGGCAGTCTGGGCAGAAACGGTTGCCAGCCCTGCGGGGGAATGTTGTCCCTCGCCGGTTCCGGCGCCGACGATCTGCGAAGACTGGTTTTTGTCGTCCTAAAGAGAGATTATAATAATAGCTATTTATGTAACGAGTCCAAAATATAGCACTTTCTTGGACGAATAATGAAGTGCTATTCTGCCGTCATTAGGAAGAGCGCAGTAACTACAAAACACTGAATCTAAGTAAAACTTATCTGAATAAAATCTTCTTGTTCCAGTAAAGCTTACAGTCAAAGAAGCAGTAACTATTTTTGACTTATAATTTGTACAGGATACTTTTATATTGCTTTTTTAACTGTAAACTCATAAAAGAAACTTAGACGAATCCAATGATACCCATATCTCAATTTTCAATTTTTTGCTTTTTCTTCTTAAACACGGCAGTATTGTGGACGAGTTACATACAAAGCTTTACGTTAGACTGCTTTTATTTTTATTTGCAATATTTTGGAAGAATTATTCAAATACGTAGGTTAAAGTTTACTGTTCCGTCGTCTTCTGTAATAATTGCAACAAATCATTCAAATACGTAGGTTAAAATTGCACCATCAAGTTTGTTGTAATAATTGCAACAAATCAACTTTACCCGTGCGGCGTGACGTCCTTTCCACCGACGATACAATCGATGGACCTGCGCAAGTACTGCTCCGCCTCCTCCACCAGACTGTCCGTCGAATCGCCGCTGTCGATGGTGGAGTTCCAGTCGCCCCTCAATTCCGGCAGGGAGCCGTTCGCGAAACGCACCTTCGACGGCACGTGCTTCACCACGTTTCTCCTGCACGGCGATACCGGAGCGGAGCATCTTCGAGAGGGTGCCGGAGGACTCGCCAGCGGGTACAGGCTGGAGTATCTCGACTGCGAGTGGCTCTCCGAGGGAGACGTGTTCGTCCACATAAATCTCTGCGACTGAACAATACAATAAAAAACTCAAACTCAAAAACTAATACAGCAATTGATATTAAACTTTCAACATACGTCTTATTTGATAATCTGAAGAACTGAAAAGCTTTTGGTAAAATTTCGTATACCGGAAGTGTTTACCTTAACTGTTTTTTGTTTTTTGCCAATATTTTCTTAAATATGAAAAATATCACAAAAACATTTAAACAAACATTGAAGACAACAAAGAAATGAACATCTTTCGCTTGAAAACATTTTTCATAAAATCATTGCTATTCGAGAAAAACATTTATTAATTTTTTTTCAATTTTTGGTTTATAATTATGAAACGATAATAGTTACAGCAAATTTGTGTGAATAATAATTGTAGAGAATATCAAAATGAACAACTTCTAAAGAATAAGTTTTTTTCGAAATCTCGTTAGTTTTTGAGTAAACCGAGTTTTTGAATGTGAAGTATAATTTTTCCATCTTTCATAATTTTGACGTTTTAAACGTCACTTTCATCCGAGTATATACATTTAAAATATGATTTCAATTGAAAATAAACTCATGAAAACGTAAATATAAAGTCGGAGAAAGTAACATGATGGCCACATCACCATTTTTTTTCTGCGATCCAACAGCTCGCGATAAATGAAAGATGTGCAATCATAGGTTGGTTCGCCTATAAAAAGTTCAACCATGGTTTCCAATTTTTCATCAACCGATCCGCGCAAACACTCACCGTATATCCGGGCGAGTACAAATCCGTTGTCTTCAAAAACTGGCCGTAATTCGTAACCGACGGCGCTTTCAAGTTGGTGGGGCAGAGATGATCTGCAGAACGCGACAGCTCGGGAACCATGCTGGTGAAACCGATGTCCGACAGGAGTATCCGTCTGGACTCGACGGTCTTCTCCGACAGGCGCAGCCTCGAGCCGGGCAGCGGGTACTTCGAAGGCAGCGTCGTAAAGTTATCGCCGATCTTCACCTACGGCATGGGATCGTTAGTATCGCGGAGACCGCTGTCAGAATGGGTCACCTTGTGCGCCAAACTGCTTTCGGACCTCCAAGAAGACTTATTCGGCAAAGCGGAAATGTCCGTTTGGGCGCCCGACTCTTTCCTCATCGCGTTCGAGTGGGCCAATATCGGTCTGGTCTTTCGCGTGCTGTATCCTCGACCGATTGCTTCCCTACAAATTAAGTTATAGGGGATATTAAGACAGGATATGCAGTCTGTTGAATTACAAATGTAAATTTGAATGGGCTCCCCTAATTATTTGACAGCATCGGTCTTCATACATTATTTTTAGAGTTTTTTAAGCTAAATGATTCGGTACCTTACTCAAAAGTTTCTAAAAAGTATTTACCGAGATATTTACAAAAAACTTAACAACCATTTCGAATTAAAAAACGAAGGTTTGCCATGAAATCATAATGGCCGACATTTCATTTTGTTCCAAGAAGTGACACTAGATGTCGCATTACGATAAAAATTATACAATTATTTTGAATTAAAACTAAAGGTTTGCCATGAAATCATAATGGCCGATATTTCATTTCGTTGTTTGAAAAAAGTGAGGGTTACTGTCACATTACGATTACCAATCGGTCGTGAATTCGCAACATTCAAAGTTGAAGAATTGGTTTGCTTACACGTATAACATTGAAAAGAGAAAGGCGGGAGAAAGAACGCTTCACCGTAAAGATTTACCTGTGAGCAATGGGTCGATACTGAATCGGATTCGGGCACGTGTTCCTCCTCCCCATCGAGTACTCCACATCCTGAATGCCGACCTTCGACATATCCGTCTCCACTATCCTGACGCGTTCGTCGAACCTATCGAAACTCTCGTCCTTCTCCAGACTCTTGTTTTCGAAGCTCGAGTCCTGGTACGAATAGTAGCTCTTCAAACTCTTCACCTCGTCCTGGTTGATCGAATTGTCCGACTTCGAGTTGTAGGTCTGCGAGTTCTCCCTGGTGAAATCGAACGTTTGACTTTGAAAGTTGATGTTCTCCTGGTTCTCGTTCTCGAAGTTATCGTTGAAGACGTCGTCGTCCAGCTCGCGGTCGGACACGTCCGCCGAGACGTTCTGATCGAAATCCGCCGGTTGGCCCCGGTTGTTGCCGTCGATCGAAATCAGCGGCTCTTTCAGGTTGGTCTCCTTCGTGTCTTCGTTGGTGAAAATCAGCTCGATATCGTCGACTTCCTGGTCCAGCAAATCGGTGCTGGACGAGTGCTGGAGGATGTTTTTCTCCGGCTCCATTTTAAAGAGCGGCTTGCGGTATATTTCCAAATTCACCGACACCGATATCTTTTTATCGCGCTTATCTCGCGCTCGAGTCGATTGCGAATCAGTTTGTTTGTTAATTATATTTGTAATCGGCGATTCATTACTTTCGTTAATTGTTACGCGTTTCGTTCCGATTTCTTCAAATTGCGGCTTTTTCAATTCTGTTAAATTATTGATCAATATGTTTCCTTGTTCACCTTTATTTTCTGTCACGTTTTCTTTGTTATGATCAAGTATTTCCAGTGGGAATATTTGTGACTCTTTGTTTTCTGGAAATATTTCTAATTGTTTCTCCTCTTCAAACGGTTGTTCTTCTTCCTTACCAAATGTTTGCAAATGTTTTTTGTCTACAAATTTCTTCTTTTCTTTGTTATGATCAAGTATTTCCAGTGGGAATATGTGTGACTCTCTGTTTTCTGGAAATATTCCCAATTGTTTCCCCTCTTCAAAAGATTGTTCTTTTTCCTTACCAAATGTTTGCAAGTGTTTTTCGTCTACAAATTTCTTCTTTTCTTTGTTAGGATCAAGTACTTCCAGTGGGAATATTTGTGACTCTCTGTTTTCTGGAAATATTTCCAATTGTTTCCCCTCTTCAAACGGTTGTTCTTCTCCCTTACCAAACGTTTGTAAGTGTTCTTTGTCTACAAATTTCCTCTCTTCAAGCCTTTGTGATGGTTTATTTTCTTCAAGTTGTTTCTTCCCAGGGAATGTTTGAAAACGCTCGTTATCATCAAGTGCTTCTAACTGATTCTCGTCTTCAAACGCCAACTGTTTCTTTTTATTAAAAGTTTCTAAATATTCGTTCTGCCGGAATGGTTCCAAATGTTTCTGCCCCTTAAGTGTTTCCAACTGCTTCTTCTTGTTAAATGTTTCATCTAATTTTAACTGTTTTTTTGTATCAAACGTATTATCGTCAAATGTTTCCAACTGTTTGTACTCTGTATCCTCGACGGTTTTTGTATCCTTTATTGTAGTTTCTAGTTTGGCCTCTTTGTTCGTATTATTATCTAAAATTTCGTCGCCATGTTCTCGTGTGTAAATTGGAATTTTGGAAAGATCCAAGTACGCTTCTATATAGGCTGTGAAAAAAAATGTTCACCACAAGATGAAAAATATTACGAAAACATTTGATCATCAAAGACAACAGAGAAACGAGCATCTTTTGTTTGAAAATATTTTTCATAAAATCATTGTTATCCGAGAAAAACAAAAAAAACTGTGTCTGTGTGCGCTGTATCTCAAAAACTAATAAAGCAATTGATATGAAACTTTGAACATAAGTCTCATTTGATAATCTGAAGACCTGAAAAGCATTTGGTAAAATTTCGTACACCGGAAGTGGGTGTTTACCTTAACCGTTTTTTGTTTTTTGCCAATATTTTGTTAAATATGAAAAATATCACAAAAACATTTAAACAAACGAAGACATCAAAGAAATGAACATCTTTTGCTTGAAAATATTTTTCATAAAATCATTGCTATTCGAGAAAAAAATTTATTAATTTTTTTAAAATTTTTTGTTTATAATTATGAAACGATAACAGTTACAGTAAATTTATGTGAATAATAATTGTAGAGAATGCCAAAATGAACAACTTTTAAAGAATAAGTTTTTTTTTTAAATCTCGTTAGTTTCTGAGTAAACCGAGTTTTTCAATTTGAAGTATAATTTTCCCATCTTTCATAATTTTGACGTTTTAAACGTCAGTTTCATCCGAGTTTACGCAACGCTCGATGTACATTTAAAATATGTTTTCTATTGAAAATAAACCATGAAAGCGTAAATATAAATGATACAATCAAGTCGGAGAAAGTAATATGATGGCCGAATCACCATTTTTGATTTATGAAACGATAATAGTTACATCAAATTTATGTTAATAATAATTGCAGAGAATGCCAAAATAAACAACTTATAAAGAATAAGTTTACATTCCTAAATAATATGTAATATGCAATTTAAACGAGGAATCCAATAATACACCCAACGCCATAACTCTGTTATTTATTGACCGATTTGAATGAACTAAAAAATAACGTCAATGGCTGCTTAAATACTATAAAATGACGGTAATTATATATTTTTTCAAAATTAACTTCATTGCCAAATGATGGTCAACTTTAAATTTTTAAATGGCTGCATATACTTTTCTAATTTTATAAAATCAGTCATTGTTTTTCTGAATCCAATTATGCCCGCTATGTTGGTTTTAAGTTAACATTTATGCCAGAAAAAGATAATAATAAATCTTGTTCGCATGATTTTTTTGGTAATAAATGTAGTGTGCCTTGAAAAAAATTGGAATCGACAAATGTCATTTATTGTACAAGTAATGTCAACCATTTGTTATTAGTGTGTGTTTCAGACATAATCATGAACAATAGTGAATTAACAGACACGTTACAAATTTATTTTCTATGCAATGGAAATCGAAGAGCAGCGACACCAATTTATCATCTACGGTTTCCAGAGCGGCGAATACCAGAACCTAAATTTAGAAGGTAAGAAGGAAATTTGAGACGATATGGAGCCTTTAAAAAGTCGACAATTTCGTGGACTTGCAGAGTTAGACGTTCTGCAATAATCACAGAACATCTAAATCGCAAGTGAATTAATACTTGCACTACTTATTTATTCTATTCTACATTGAGTTGTTACTTATTGAGTCATTATTATTCATGTTTCACATAACCTTTCAACAAATGACATTTGTCACATTTTTTCCAAGGCACGCTAATTATAATTTTTGAAAAATTGAATTTTAAATGGAAGATTTATTTTAATTTTTTTCGACCAAAATATTGAACGAAAGACAACATATTGGGCATTATTGGATTCAGAAAAATAATGTCGAATGTAAAAAAATTAAAACATTATTATTATTATGTATACGTTTGAAAATTACAACGTAACACTAAACGTTCACTCACCGGGCAGTTGATTAGAGTGCAACGGAGTGGAAGCAAACACGGGCTCGTGATCCTCGGTGCCGTGCAGACTGTGAAAACTTTTCGTCCTCGAGGGAAGGCCCGAGAGCTGCGAAGACTTTCTCTGTGATTTTGTCGTTAGATTCTCCAGCGAACTGGTGACGGACCTGAGCCTGCCGGCTATTCCCTCCAATTTCCTCGGCGTGTCCGCGGCATTCAGGTCGAGGATCTTCCTGCGTAGCACGTGGTTCTCCAAGCTGAGCGCCGTCACGGCCGACTCCAAATTTTCAACGGGCCATGCTCGCGTCTTCAGCTGGAGGATCTCGGTGCGGCTCCTCTCCAAAGCGGTGCGGAGCGACACCACCGTCTGGTGGAGGGCCCTGACCGTCTCGATGTACTCCCCTCCTCCCCTCAAGGATCCCGCGCTGCTGAAGTCCATCTCGAACGAAAAACATCCATGCTGCAGATGTTTTTCCACGCAGACCTTTTGCTATTATTTCAAAAAAACGAATCCGGGAAATACGGTGATTGTGTTGCACCACGTACTACATCACGGCGACGGAGAAAACAAATTAATCAAAACATGATCGTGGATTTGTGTAACCAAAACATTGGAATCAATAAATTTGTTTTGCACGGGCCCCGGGAATACCGAAACGCGCGGCGACACACTCACCGGGCGCGCGCGCGTGTCGGAACGAGACGGAAGATGCTGGTCACGCGCGGGTGCACCTGACAAACGTCAGTCGTGGGTTTATTTATCAATTGTTGCAAAAATGGGCGAATGATTCGTTCGGGTGTCGAGCGCGCTGTGATTGTCGGACGTGCACTTGTTTGAGGGGTGCGAGGGTTTCTCGGTGTTGCGATTTTATCGGGTCAAATTTTGCTGGACAAACTTTACCTTGACGACAGAGCGCTAGCAACGCGTGTCAACTTTTACTCCAGAAGCGCGCGATGTTGGGTTTAAATTAAGGACGGCAAATTGGACGTAATTACTGGCATGCGAGCTGTAATTGTTGTGTAAACGCGTAATTGTTGCGATGCGAGGACTGTTGGCGTTTCGAATTCGCGAATGTTTACACCTTTTTACTGTTCCAATCGAATTCTGCACATTTTAAGGTCCGTAACCAAGGTTACGTTTATCAAAAGTTAAACCTGCTATTTTTGTGGTGATGATTTCGAGGAAAATAGCCTAAAGCATTTGGGAACTTGTATTACAACGATGACATGCTTCATTTTACCAATTTCTAAAGTATTGTAAATATTATTAATAATAATAATAATAATGATATTAATAATATTGATAACAATATTATTAATAATAATAATAAAATAAAGGTTGATAGACTATAGATCAATTGCCTTTTGAAAACAAGTAAAAGAGTTTTAATAAATCCCATGAAATCGAACCGCTTCAACAAAAATAAAAAAATATATACAGGGTGAACAAGTGTTAAAAATTCATACGTGGATAGCAGAGGATTATTTTCAAAATTACAAACACACACATTTAGCCGGTCAGAGATCAGTTAGGCAAATAAAATCACTACCACTGTTAAAATATGTGACTTTTTTGACTTTTTTCGTATCTTATAATCCTTACCTGACATATCGCATCAAGATATACATTCCGGGATTTCCCAGACGTTTGGTCTTAACCATTTTGTAGGTCAGAAGAAATCCCCCAAGGACGAAGAATGTGTAGTATTAAAAAGTGCGGTGATTGCCGATCTATTCACCTGAAATCATACGGCAAACCGTTCACAACTTTATTTCAATGCTTCAAGTGTTTTGTACTTACATGTTCAAACATGTCCGCATTGATGGGGTTCATGATAATCTTCAGGCAAACCAAGTGGCCGATGAGGACGAAAATTATTCCAAGAAATTTCATTCCATTCAGGCTGTTCAGTCCGACGTCGTAGTTGGCCTTGTTTTCGATCGCGGAGAATATCTCAACAAATTTGTTAGCTTGAAGATGGAGAATAGTTGAAGAAATTTTGGTTAATTAATTTTTTAGCGTTAAATATAAGGAACCAAAAGGTTTGATGATGATTATTAGTAAAACTATGATATTAATATGTCTGGAATTTTTCAGAATTTCAAAGCTTAACAATTTCCAAGCAATTTTGTAAAAGTTAGAAATGTGCACTTGTTTTAAATTCAGAAAAATCAACGCTTTTTCAATTTTTAAACGGTAAATATTGCCATTTTTGGGTTTGATGATGATTATTAGTAAAACTATGATATTGATATGTCTGGAATTTTTCAGAATTTCAAAGTTAAATCATTTCCAAGCAATTTTGTAATGATTGGGCAAACATTTTCTGTTTGCCCAATCAAAATTGGTAAACATGTTTAGAAAAGAAAGTTTTCTTTGGATAATAATGAAAAAATAGCCTTTTCTTAAAATCATACGAAAAAATGGTGATGAGGCCATCATGTTACTTTCTCCGACTTTATATTTACGTTTTCGTGGGTTTATTTTCAAATGAAATCATATTTTAAATGTACATCGAGCGTTGCGTAAATTTGGATGAAACTGACGTTTAAAACGTCAAAATTATGAAAGATTTAAAAATTATATTTCAAATTCAAAAACTAGGTTTACTCGAAAACTAACGAGATTTCGAAAAAAACTTATTCTTTAGAAGTTGTTCATTTTGGCATTATCTACAATTATTATTCACATAAAATTGCTGTAACTATTATCGTTTCATAATTATAAATCAAAAATTAAAAAAAAATAATAAATTTTTTTCTCGAACAGCAATGATTTTATGAAAAATATTTTCAAGCAAAAGCTATTCATTTCTTTGTTATCTTCGATGTTTGTTTAAATGTTTTTGTGATATTTTTTATATTTAAGAAAATTTTGGCAAAAAACAAAAAACAGTTAAACACCCATTTAAGGTGTACGAAATTTTACCAAAAGTTTTCAGTTCTTCGGATTATCAAATAAAACGTATGTTCAAAGTTTCATATCAATTGCTCTATTGGTTTTTGAGATACAGCGCACACAGGCAGACACACACACACAGACACAAATTTTTTTTTCCAGAAATTGTTGAAATGGCATCTAGGGACCCCAAAACGGATATTTCCGTAAAAAAAATTTTGAAAAAAAAATCACGATCACAATACTTTCTCGTACTTCGTAACGGAGAAAGTAAAAAGTTTCATAATTTGATGATTCAAAACCCAACAATGCGTTCTGTAGAATTTCTAATCAAATCAAATCGATTTATTGCACTTTTTGCCACCCTAATACATATATATTTATATACAGGGCATCTATGCTAAACCGCTCGCTAAAAGCACACGGAGTAGCCGTGGTTTTAAAACCTGAAAAAAAAATGAAATTTTGATATATTTTTAGTTTGTTTCTCAGTGATCACTTGATGAAACATGATTGAATATTTGTATTATTAAAAATGAATAAAGGAAACCAAGTGATTATCCTTTATTAATTTTTAATAATACAAAATATATATACTAAACAAAGATAAAGAACAATAATGACACATCACTATAGAGGAATGTAATTATTTATTTGTTTCGAATACAACAAAAATTGATAACAGTGGACTTATCGCGAGACCATCCGCAACGATCCGCCTTATCGAATCGAACTTAAACAAATGAATTGAATGCGCGAAGTTTCCGTTCGTATTTGTAAATGAGATAAAGCCCGGTCGGTGGAGCAGGGGGTCAGCAGGATCATAGATATCGCCTCAGTAATAACCATAGAATCGGTACGTTGCTGGCGCGTTGGTCCGTCGCGATGGCATTCACTTTCTTCGACTTCTTCTGCAAGCTGAACGCCTTCGGTTTGGCGTTATGTTTGTCTCCGATGCTGTTCCTCAGTTATATAAGTGAGTGTTGTTTTTTTTTTTTAATTAATCCACCACCGATGATGATCAATTTGATTAATTAAAACACTTTAACACTGTTTTGATGATGATCAATTTTAGCTGTCAAAGTCTCGCACGGTGCGTGGTTCTACATCATATCCTACTTGCATCCAGAGCTGAGGTTCGTCAGAGGCACGACTCTGAGAACGCTATCGGACACGCACCGCAATCAGGGAATCATCGCGGTCCTGTTGACCCTGAGCGGTCCGGTTAACGTGGAGGCGGTGAAGAGGCACTTGCAAGTAAGTGCGCGGATATTTTTGGATTCCTATTCTCGATTGGTGTTTTAAGGGGGTGGTTCAACGCACGGACAAGTTCGGAAATTCGGTCTACCCGCACCTGCGAGATAGCTTGGTGACCAGATTCGGAACCTACGCCTGGCAGACTCTCGAGGATTTCGATTTGGACCAGAATCTGATTTTGGCGCCGGTGACGTTTAAGGGACGCGTAATTTCCGATTTTAACATACAGGTAAGGTAGAAAGGGAGGATTATTTTTGGAAAGGTTTTGAGTGTTTTTGTTTTGTATAGGATTACGTGAGTGATATAGTGTCCAAGTACTTGCCATCGGGGGTTCCACCATGGCAGATGGTTATTGTACCATCTTCTGAGCAACAGCATTACGTTTTGTTAAGGCTGCACCACATCCTGTTGACGGGGGATCTCACTATTGGGGAGTTGCTTCCGATCAATCCTTGTATTAGATATGGTTCAGAGTAAGTGATGATTATTATGTAGTTACCATGGAGTTTAGGATTTGGCAATTGTTTTTATCGGATATACAAAAAGCAACGTCTTGGGCTTAGAGATTGAGATCTAGTTACGGTTCGCGGGTTTTTTTCTGGTACGGCCGAGGAACAAGAGGTGGTAATACAGATAGGTGCGGTCTCTGCAACTGACCCTACCTATTTGTATTGCCACCTCTTGTTCCTCGGTCGTACCAGAAAAAAACCCGCGAACCATCACTGATTCAATACATCTCAACATTTTAGATCGGAAAAAATCGAAAGCCCGCTGCGCAACGTCTACAAGAAATTGGACCACATCCCGATCCTGAAAGAGCGGTTAACCGAAGACTTAACCAACGTCTGGAACGAATTCGTGTCCAACTACGACCCGCTGGAAAACCACGAACTTCTCAAGGTCCAACCGGGCTTCTTCCAATTCCTAGCCATATGCCTGGTTACGTTAGTCTCCACTTTAAAAGAGTACAACAAAGGTAAAGATATGAGCACTTCGAAGATTAAATACCTCAGACACACGGCCAGCAGAGAAAGCGGCAAAAGAAAGGTCAGCTTGGGAACGTTTAAAGATTCGATATTATCCACGATCAATCCCAAAAATATCGTATCCCTCGCGGTGAAGCACACTTGGAGGGTGTTGAAGTCGCTTCCGGGGAAAATTTACCACGAACTTAAAACGTTGCACAGTTGCATCCGGTTGCAGTACAGTGCGTATCCCCGCACGACCGTCGGTTTGATCTACAACTACTTTCCGTTGATTTATAACGCCGGGAAGGAAGTCATGTACCTGGTGAAGGTGCTGTTCGACGGTCCGAAAAGTATCCTGGAGGAGATGTGCGGGCAACAGGACGTCGTACAATCCGTCACCTTGTGCGGGAGGAAGGTGGTGGCTTGGTCGGCTCCGGTGAGGGTCGAGTACGTACAGGGAATCGCGAAACGGTCCGGCGTCACCAAAACGGAAATCTTCCTGGCCGCCTGTTCGGCCGGCATTGCCAACTATTTCGAGAAACTCCGCGACACGGTCCCGCGGGAAATCGCAATCACCGCCAGGAACTACAATTCCGAATATATCTTCTCCAAAGCGGCGGAATCCGCCACGGCGATAGGAGGGATGCTCTGCATCGACCTGCCGATCTTGTACAACAAGAACGTCGACGCGCCGGTGGAAAATTTGAAGAAGATCGGCGGGAACGTGGAGCGAGCTCTGTCCAAGCAACCGCTGACCTATCTGTTGAGCATCCTGCAAACGAGGTACGCGTTTCTGTCCAAGTTGTTTCCCGCCACGACCATCGGGATCTTTCTCCGGTGTCTCTCCTTGAAGTACTCGGTGTGTTTCACCGAGATGGCGCCCAAGTACAGCGCCAGTATCGCGCAGAAAACTGTTTGGGGGAGCGAAGTCGAGTCCGCCATCTATTGGAGGCCGCCACAAGCCAATATTTGTAAGTTTATTCGTTTCAACATTTGCACTTGGTTTTAATTCTAAATGATGTCAGGTATATCGTTGTGCGTGAATCAATACGGAGATCACGTGACGCTTGGGGTGATGTCCGACGCACAGTTGGCACCGCATCACCAGGCCCTGGTGAGGAATTTTCAAGAATACCTGGATGAATTAGCTTCTACTGTAAACTACTCTTATTAAATTATTTCATTACATTACAGGTGCATTGCTTTATACCTTAAGATTTTATTTTGATGAAGAAATCGCTTCGGTCTATACCAGGTGGTAATACAGATATACTTTGATCAATGGATGTTTGCGTGCACGTCATAGATAGTTGAACATAGCTCCGACAACATTTTCATGCGTTCACTCTCTCTAAGGTAAATTGAATTAAGCACATTCATATGTAAACGTATATCGTCAGAGGCGAGAAAACTCACTCTTTAATGACGCACTGATCAAATCATAAGTAGGGTCAGTTGCAGAGACGGCTGGCTGCGTGACCGCACCTATCTTTATTACCACCTCTTGTTCCTCGGCCGTGCCAGAAAAAACCCCGCGAACCGTCACTGGTCTATACTGCTTCAAATCATGTAAGAGTAAAAATTGTTCTGGATAAAACAAAAATGCATACTTTGATAAATGGATCTTTGCGTGCACGTCATAAATAGCCGAACATTTTGACGCGTTTACTCTCTCTATAATAAGTTAAATTAGACACAATCATTAACAATAATCGAACTTTACAATTATTTCGAATTAAAAATAAAGGTTTGCCATGAAATCCTAATGGCCGATATTCAATTTTGTTCTAAAATGTGACGATAGATGTCGCATTACAATTTACAACCGGTCGTGTATTTTACATAAGAAAAAGTATTTATGATTAAAACGTTTTGCTCGGGTACTATTTAAGAACTGTGCGTGAATTTCCAGACAATTTAAAATGTACTTGTTACAATTGGCTCCCTTAATTATTTTATAAAATTGGTCTACTTACATTATTTTTAATACTCATTGAATAGTATTTTTGCTGGGTATTGCTTCTCCGGAAATTTAACACTAAACAAATCACTTAAACTTCTTAAATAATACCTGAATAAAACCATTCACTTATAAATACTTTTTCTTGTGCAAAATACACAGTCGATTGTAAATAACAACGCGGCAGCAAATGTTACTTTTTAGAACAAAATGAAATGTCGGCCATTATGATTTCATGGCAAACCTATATTTTTAATTCAAAGTGATAGTAAAGTTTTTTGCAAATATCTCGATAACTAAATACTCGGCAGAAACTATCGAGTATTTCAGTTTAAAAAGCTTTAAAAATAATGTAAAAAAACCGAATAATTAAGGGCGCCAATATTAGCACATTTTAAATTTTACATGTAAATCCCTATATCCCGCTTCGCAATTCAACACCCTGTGCAGAACAGGTAATCAACCAGCGGCGGCAGCTCGTGGATTTCCATGGGGAGGGCAAAGACAAAGATGTCGCTCGTGCCGCACTACTCACTCTTATAGAGGAAGCAAATATTTCGTTGCTGTTTCCAGTGACGGTTCGCGGGTTTTTTTCTGGCACGGCCGAGGAACAAGAGGTGGTAATACAGATAGGTAGGATCAATTGCAGCGTGACCACACCTCTTGTTCCTCGGTCGTACCAGAAAAAACCCCGCGAACCCTCACTGGCTGTTTCGGTCAAATTTTCTACCCTTGCCTCGCCGCCGAACATTCACGAACCGCCACTGTTAAATCAACAATGACCGATAATTAATTACTCTTTCCCTATTAGCGCTGATCACGGTGGGGTTTCAAACTTTTTAATTTCGTTTGAAATTAATTTTAATTCAACACTTTTTGAGTACATCCCGGCGTAAATTCCGGCGAATGTTGGCAACACTGGGCGTAAAAATAAGCGACGCGCGCGCTCGCACCGCGTCTCTGCATTTCACGCGGTGCGTCTGTGCCGGTAGGGCTGACATTTTGGACATTTGACTCTTTGTAAACAAACGCGTCGGACGTGCAGTTATCGATCGCCGTGCGGAAGCGACGAAACTGGCGCGATCCACCGCCCAACACCCCAACGGAAATGCACTGGATAACACCTGGACACGTGAGTAATTACCCGTAAA
This sequence comes from Ocypus olens, assembly GCA_910593695.2. Taxonomy (NCBI): domain Eukaryota; kingdom Metazoa; phylum Arthropoda; class Insecta; order Coleoptera; family Staphylinidae; genus Ocypus; species Ocypus olens. Next base: position 228,946 of record OU343058.1, read on the forward strand.
CCATTGGCGAAGGACAGCTGGTACGCGCGCGTACTTTTTCTTAAAATAAAAAAGCAATTTAATTATTGATGGCAAGTGATCCTCACGCGATATTTTGTGCTCATGATTTATGAAAATACGATGTTATCAATCGATATCGAAATCGAATCATTTTCCATCGCCGAAGAATCGTTTTCTGTAATAACGTGAATTTGGTTTGAATTTAACACGTGCTTAAACAATCTGCAATAAATTAACATGAGACAACTTAATGTTGCAGATATATTTAGGCTATTTTTCTTCTTTATTATTTTTAATCTGCAATAAAATAATAAACAATCTATATATTTAACAATGTTAAAAAAAAATTTGATTTAAATTTATGTGTCTTGAAAAATGTTAGAAACCAATCAGTTAAATTTAAAACGTTGGTTTCCCATGTGTAGATACAAATAAACACGACGGTTATTAGGTTTGTAGATTTAAGTTTTGGTTTTCTTAAAAAAAATCAATTCATTTGCAAGAAACTTGGTTTTATTTTTTTATTTTCTTGGCCTAGAATGATACAATTTGTAATTCAAAATATCTGTCGTTGCCGGCGTAATCTTATCTGTAACTTCTTGTTATTTATGCGAGTGTTGCATAACCGACTTAATTATTTATTTAAAAAAAAAATCACTGTAGCATGAATGTCATCATATTTTACCATTTTATCGCTAGTGTTGTTATTCCAGATGAGTCATTTGTTTATATTTTTTACATTCAAATTTCCTATATTTTTACCTCATACAGTTGATGGTCAAAATTCCCCTATCCCCAGATTTTTTTTTACTTTCTCCGTTACGAAGTACGAAAAAGTATTGTGATGGTGATTTTTTTTTCAAATTTTTTTTTTATGGAAATGTCCGTTTTGGGGTCCCTAGATACCGTTTCAACAATTTCTGAAAAAAAAAAATTGTGTCTGTGTGTGTACGTGTGTGTTGTGTGTGTCTGTGTATGTGTCTGTCTTTGTGCCCTGTATCTCAAAAACTAATAGAGCAATTGATATGAAACTTTGAACATCCGTCTTATTTGATAATACGAAGAACTGAAAAGCTTTTGGTAAAATTTCGTACACCGGAAGTGGGCGTTTACCTTAACTGGTTTTTTGTTTTTTGCCAATATTTTCTTAAATATGAAAAATATCACAAGAATATTTAAACAAACATTGAAGACAACGAAGAAATGAACATCTTTCGCTTGAAAATATTTTTCATAAAATCATTGTTGTTCGAGAAAAAAATGTATTATTATTTTTTTAATTTTTGGTTTATAATTATAAAACGATAATAGTTACAGCAAAATTATGTTAATAATAATTGCAGAGAATGCTAAAATGAACAACTTATAAAGAGTAAGTTTTTTTCGAAATCTCGTTAGTTTTTGAGTAAACTGAGTTTTTGAATTTGAAGTATAATTTTTCCATCTTTCATAATTTTGACGTTTTAAACGTCAGTTTCACGGAGTTCGATGTACATTTAAAATATGATTTAAATTGAAAATAAACCATGAAAACGTAAATATAAAATCGGAGAAAGTAACATGATGGCCACATCACCATTTTTTTTTTGGTGAAATTACAAATATTCCCTTATCACATGACATGAATATTTGTCTAATTGTGTTTTACGTTTATTTCCCTGGTGGTATTAATGGTGATTCAGAAAATTAATATTTTAAGTGGTGTCCTAATGAAACGTTTCCCACTCCCACAGTGTGTGTGTATGTGCACATCCTCGTTTTGTTCAGCCCAGTTTGCTCATTGTCGGTGATACTGATATTAGGGCGTGCTCGTTCAGCAAATGTTGATTCCAACAATCATCTTGTTTGCACCTTCATCCAAATTTGACCAACTACGGGCACTTTCGCTTTTATAATACCATACAATCGGAGAAAGTTAGATGATGGTTACATCAATATTTTTCTAATTATTGCTCGTTAATGCAGTGATATAAAACATAGAACATTACATTGAGCTTTATTATTATTGATCGCGTTGTTTCCATTCGTTATAATCCAGTGCCCGTGATCGGATACGCTTAACACACACATACACATACACATACACACACACACACACACATACACACGTCTAATTATATTATTGTTGTGGTTAACGCATTATACACATTCGTGTAATTTCTGCGTGTTTCGATACGGATGCGTTAAATTATGGGAACATACTTCCTTCCTTCGATTCGCTCAAGGTTTCCGTGATAAGTAATTCCACTTAACCGATTCGCAATAAGCAATTGCTTATTATTAGAAATAACTCCTTGAGGAACTAACGTACGTACAGTTTAAAATAGTAGCAGATGTTCTTTTAAATTGATTCGTAAACGGAGCCGGTGCGTTTGTTTACGAATGGAATACATAAATCTGGCTGTAAAAAAATGGTGATGTGGCCATCATGTTACTTTCTCCGACTTGATATTTACGTTTTCATGGGTTTATTTTCAATTGAAATCATATTTTAAATGTACATCGAGCGTTGCGTAAACTCGGATGAAACTGACGTTTAAAACGTCAAAATTATGAAAGATGGAAAAATTATAAAAAAACTCAGTTTACTCAAAAACTAAAGGGATTTCGAAAAAAACTTATTCTTTATAAGTTGTTCATTTTTGCATTATCTACAATTATTATTAACATAAATTTGCTGTAACTATTATCGTTTTATAATTATAAACCAAAAATTAAAAAAATAATAATAAATTTTTTTCTCGAATAAAAATGATTTTATAAAAAATGTTTTCAAGCAAAAGATGTTCATTTCTTTGTAATCTTCAAAGTTTGTTTAAATAATTTTGTGATATTTTTCATATTTAAGAAAATATTGGCAAAAAACAAAAAACAGTCAAGGTAAACACCCACTTCCGGTGTTCGAAATTTTACCAAAAACTTTTCAGTTCTTCAGATTATCAAATAAGACGGATGTTCAAAGTTTCGTATCAATTGCTCCATTAGTTCTCGAGATACAGTGCGCACAGACAGACACACAGACACATTTTTTTTTTCCAGAAATTGTTGAAATGGCATCTAGGGACCCCAAAACGGATATTTCCGTAAAAAAAAATTTTGAAAAAAAATGACGATCACAATACTTTCTCGTACTTTGTAACGGAGAAAGTAAAAAACCGTCAAATCAAAATCTTACAGTCTTTCAAAGTAAAGTTCAAACGCAATAGTAATTTACAATATAAGTAACGTTATGAAGGTTTTGTTATTACGTAAGAGAAGTTTGAAAGCTTTTAAATTCTCAAGTAATGTATCGTATGAGCCACAAAATTTTCTTTCAGAGTTGGCTGTGAGATAAATTAGGTATGTCGCATGTTGTTACGTCATGAGACTATTGGAAGATTTAAAAAAATTAATTAATCTCAGACATGACTGCTAAAAAAAAAGTGTGTGTGTGTGTCTGTGCGCGCTGTATCACAAAAACTAATAAAGCAATTGATATGAAACTTTGAACATCCGTCTTATTTGATAATCCGAAGAACTGAAAAGCTTTTGGTAAAATTTCGAACACCGGAAGTGGGTGTTTACCTTGACTGTTTTTTGTTTTTTGCCAATATTTTCTTAAATATGAAAAATATCACAAAAACATTTAAACCAATATTAAATACAATAAAGAAATGAGTCTATTTTGTTTGAAAACATTTTTCATAAAATCATTTTTATTCGAGAAACAAATTTATTTTTATTTTTTCATTTTTGGTTTATAATTATGAAACGATAATAGTTACGGCAAATTTATGTTAATAATAATTGTAGAGAATGCCAAAATGAACAACTTATAAAGAATAAGTTTTTTTCGAAATCCCTTTAGTTTTTGAGTAAACCGAGTTTTTGAATTTGAAGTATAATTTTTCCATCTTTCATGACTTTGACGTTTTAAACGTCAGTTTCATCGCAATACTCGATGTACATTTAAAATATGATTTAAATTGGAAATAAACCATGAAAGCGTAAATATAAATGATACCATCAAGTCGGAGAAAGTAACGTGATGGCCACATCACCATTTTTTACACAAATCGAAACAAATAACTTGAGAAATAAATTTATAAACTTGCTCTCATCAAAGATTATTCAGATTGAATTAAGTATTTTATAAATTGCATGGCACTTGATGTGAAGACTTCATCCAAATCGATTACAAAAAAAAATAATTCAGTACTAGTCTGTCTCTTCCTCGATCGGTTTGTAGAATTAAGTGCAAAGTCCTGTTATAGCCATCATGATGAGGCACTACGCCCAGCGGAAAATCCTCTGGATAGCCTTCATCACGCTGCTGACGACCCTCGTCCTGCTTCACGCCGTCTACTCGAAAAGCGACCTCACCACCCACATCTACTACTACTTCAATCCTGAGAAGTCGATCTACTGCTACCGGCTCGATCAGGACGAACGACTTCCGGACATATCCAACTTCCAGGTGCGGAAGGGCAAGTCGATCTTCTTCCACGAGACGTCCTGCCGGTCGCACAGGAACGGGAAAATTGTGATATTGCCGAGGCAGGCGTGCGCCGTGGAATCCGCGGCCAGGATAAACCCCGACTTCGATGTCTACCTAACGTTTTCGTCGCCGGGAATCTTTCGTTTCGAAGGAACGGAAAGCGATAAAATCTTGCAGAGGCTGCTAGAGTATAAGAATATTAAGATTATGCATCTTAATTATGAGAATTACACGAGGAACACGCCGCTTGAGGATCTTTACAAGAGAGGGGTGCTGGAGGACAGCAGCTTCGCGCAATCACACGCCAGTGATATCTTGAGATACTTGTCGTTGTACAAGTACGGGGGTATTTATTTGGACATGGACGTGGTGGTGATCAAGTCGTTGGAGAACTTGAGGCCGAATTACGCGGGGATCGAAACCGACAGAAACGTCGCGGCGGGGGTCTTAAGTTTCGATTACAAGGGCATCGGGCGAAAACACGCGGAGAGCTGCGTGATGGACCTGAGGGATAATTTCAAAAAAGACGGGTGGGGGGATAACGGACCAGGAGTCATCACCAGGTTGGTAGACATTAAAAATTCGATATCGCGTAACACCCTCTCATTTCAGATTATTAAGAAAGCTGTGCGGAGTAAAGTTGGGCAAAGACATGCTGAACAAGAACTGCGAAAACTTCACCGTGTATCCGAACTACATGTTCTATCCGATACAGTGGGAAGACTGGGAGCTGTACTTCAACGCGGAGAAGGTGTTCGACGTCTACCAGATGGTGAAGAACTCGTACGTGCTCCACGTGTGGAACAAGCTGAGCGAAGAGGTGAAGATCCCCATGGGCACCAAGACGCCTTACACCCTCTTCGCGGAGAAATTCTGCCCGAAGACGTTCGAGGAATGTGATAGGTACTTTTAAGAGGGCGCGCGTTGTGATATTCGAATTTAGTTTTTAGTCATTGACCAAATATAGTTCAAACTGTGACATATCCAAGCTTTATTTTGTGATCGGTTGCAGATTGCAACGCAAAGAAAACGAAAAACAGTTGCTGGTGATTATCTCATTTTAACACAGTTGGCAGTGTTTTTAATTTTTTTTTTACGGTGTTATTCTGAACAAGAATATCTGCGTTAACAGCGATGTTATTTACTAACATCAACAGATAATAATAATAATATTCATTTATTGCCCTACGGGAAGACCATTACAGGGGGATATAAATATATTTATAACAAATGTTATAAATTACAATATTGTACACAATGTCTGTCAACTAACATCGATGTATATTAACATTTTCGATGTTAAGCAACACTTGTCAGTTTGTTAATGGTGTTATACATATTTTGAGGTTATTTCGTGGTTTGTGTTTTTCGTTAACAAAAAACTCAAATGGATAAGTAATATTACAATATTTATATTAACCACTCATTTTATTTCTAAAAATATCCTCAAAAACGTATTATTAATAATCGGGGGTAAATAAACAATAGGTTATTTTTTTCTCGGATATAGATGCTATTATCACACGAATGTTTGGTTGTCACGGTAAAAATACGAGAATCAAGAACATGGAAAAATCTCTTTTTTCTTTGTCCCTTCACACAACCAAACTGAGTGCAATAATAGCATCTATATCCAAGAGAAAAAATAACAAGTTGGGTAAAGTAAAACGCTTGTTTTGTTCCATAATTTTATTTTCAGTTGCCCGACACGTGTTTCTGAAAAACTGAAAATAAAATTATGGAACAAAACAAGCGTTTTACTTTACCCAACTTGAAAATATGGTTCCATCAAGAAAGTAGCACAACAAGTATTCAATATAGAAAAAATAACATCGAGTTTATTTTAGGGAGATTAATAAACGACTCAAATATAACACTTTATTAGAGAAACGTCAAATTTGATATTTTTAAGAAGGAACGTGGACCTTTCCCCCGAATATAGAACGTTCTATATTCGCTGTGAAAGGTGACGTTGCTAGGAGATGTAAACAAAATTCTGTATTTTGATTGGTGGATTACAAGAGGCATTTATTAATCCATTATAATATACATGAAGTTGGTCGCGATGTGGACGTTGCACTGTTGCCAATTTGTGTTGGTTGTTCGGAATGCAGTTTTTAACAGCGCTGTTCAATTTCAGATAACATTACAATGTTAACCCATTACCATAAAAGGAACACAAAATAGTAATGTTATTTTGGATTTTATTATTTTATATCTGGCATTCCATCAATATTTCGTATTAAAAATTATATCAATAAAGTTCTGCCTTTGTAATGAATTAATAATTTAATGTAATTAAAAAATACAAAAAAATGGTATTAAATCAAAAATAAACTCAGGCGTTAATGGGTTAATAACACTTGTTCAGAATAACACCGAATTGATTTTAATGTGAATAAAAAACCCTTCACTTACAACCGCACCAAATATAGTCCTGCGGATTGGTGGCGGCTCATGAGTCGTGCTGTCATCACCGCAGACGTTCAACTCCTTAACATTGCTTAAAAGTACTTTGACTGTGCCTATTACCATAAGTTGCCATATATTTCTTAATGTTTTGAATATTTAATTTTTAGTGCATCGATGGCTGTTTTACAAAGACTTAGTACAAAACTATTTTGCTGTACATATATAAAACAATTGACCGTTGTTTTAGTGTGCTCCGACTGAAACGAGCGACCGCTGATGATATTTACAATAATAATCATGTTTGTGCGGAAAAAGTTGCTATTTTTATATTTGCTCGTAGGCCAATGAATCAGAGCCAGTATTAGTGTAATTTTCGCTGATGTAAAGTTGGTACCTTTCACGTGTTTTTTTTTTTCTAGATCTTAGGAATAATTTAGTTGTAAAAGTTTTATAAAAACCAGTGCGTGATTCTTGTGCAAAAAAATAGGTATTTAAGAATGTTGATTGATAATAAAGAAATTTCGTTTCATTGTGTATGCTATTTTTACTTTCTCCGTTACGAAGTACGAGAAAGTATTGTGATCGTGATTTTTTTTTCACGGAAATATCCGTTTTGGGGATCCTAGATGCCATTTCAATAATTTCTGGAAAAAAAAAATTGTGTGTGTGTGTCTGCTGTATCTGAAAAACCAATAGAGCAATTGATATGAAACTTCGAACATCCGCCTTATTTGATAATCTGAAGAACTGAAAAGCTTTTGGTAAAATTTCGTACACCGGAAGTGGGTGTTAACCTTAACTGTTTTTCGTTTTTTGCCAATATTTTCTTAAATATAAAAAATATCACAAAAACATTTAAACAAACATTGAAGACAACAAAGAAATTAACATCTTTTGCTTGAAAATATTTTTCATAAAATCATTACTATTCGAGGAAAAATTTATTATTTTTTTTTAATTTTTGGTTTATAATTATGAAACGATAATAGTTACAGCAATTTTATGTGAATAATAATTGTAGATAATGCCAAAATGAACAACTTATAAAGAATAAGTTTTTTTTCGAAATCCCTTTAGTTTTTGAGTAAACCGAGTTTTTGAATTTGAAGTATAATTTTTCCATTATTCATGATTTTGACGTTTTAAACGTCAGTTTCATCCGAGTTTACGCAACATTAAAAATACGATTTCAATTGAAAATAAACCCATGAAAACGTAAATATAAAGTCGGAGAAAGTAACATGATGGCCACATCACCATTTTTTTTAATTATTACAGTTTTACACATTATTCCACGTGGGCTGTAAATGCAACTTGTAACAGTTAATAAATCATTAATAGTAATTTACGATACAAGTAACGTTACGAAGGTTTTTACATTACGAGAGAAAGGTTTCAAAGCACGAGCTTATTTCGAATAAATAATCGTCAAAAATGACAGTTTCGAATTGTCAAAAATTCTGCATTTTTCTCACCGCAAACGCCACATAAAGAATTTTGCAACGGCATTTTTTGATACTGTCAAAAATTGCTCATTTCTGAAAACGGCACGTTTCCACAATAAAAAGAAAATTTCCAAATGCTCAAAATTTGAGCATTTCTACTATCGCCATCAGCATTTTTCAATATTAAAAAATGGTGATGTGGCCATCATGTTACTTTCTCCGACTTGATGGTATCATAGCCATTTGTATTAACGTTTTCATGGTTAATTGAAATCATGTTATAAATGTACATCGAGCGTTGCGTAAACTGACGTTTAAAACGTCAAAATTATGAAACATGGAAAAATTATACTTCAAATTCAAAAACTCGGTTTACTCAAAAACTAACGAGATTTCGACAAAAACTTATTCTTTGGAAGTTGTTCATTTTGGTATTCTCTACAATTATTATTCATACAAATTTGCTGTAACTATTATCGTTTCATAATTATAAACCAAAAATTGAAAAAAAATTAATAATTTTTTTTCTCGAATAGCAATGATTTTATGAAAAATATTTGCAAGCAAAAGATGTTCATTTCTTTGTTGTCTTCAATGTTTGTTTAAATGTTTTTGTGATATTTTTTATATTTAAGAAAATATTGGCAAAAAACGAAAAACAGTTAAGGTTAACACCCACTTCTGGTGTACGAAATTTTACCAAAAGCTTTTCAGTTCTTCAGATTATCAAATGAAACGGATGTTCAAAGTTTCATATCAATTGCTGTATTAGTTTTTGAGATACAGCGCGCACAGACACAAAAAAAATCCAGAAATTGTTGAAATGGCATCTAGGGACCCAAAAACCGTCAAAAAATGCCAATACATTTAAGATTCATAATCTACCTATTTTACTTAAATTTCAGGATTGTCCTTACCAAAATTCCCATTCTTAGTGACGCCACTGAACTTCTGTTAGGTTATGTTTTAAGGGCTGCCAATCATCCGACTCATTTCATGCAGAGAACGTAAAAAAAAATATGACACTTCTTCCAATTCTTTTCATTAAGATTAATGTTTCACTTACAAATCTCCATTAGAACCCAAGAAACTATTAAAAATCAAGGACGTCATTTTGGAATGAATTGAGAACGAAATTTGTGTGATTTTTTTTATTGATAAAAACTAGTACAACTCAAGAAATCTCGTCCACCGCCGAAACTTTGATCAAATTCGCCGTCTTTACGTTCTTCCTCGTGAACGTGTAAAAGTGCAACAGCACGCTGTAGATGAAGGAGTAGATGCCGTAGGTCCACCGGATGACGGTGAGCACCGGCAGTCCGATCAGCAGCATCAGCACGATGCTCGCTAGCGGCAGCACCAAGGAGAACATCTTGAAAATGCCGTGGGTGACGTAGATGACGGCCAGTATGGGGCTTATGACCGCCGCGACGAACCCCATCAGCACCATCTGCAGTTTGCTGTCCTCTACGTGTTCCAATGCCATGACTTTCTGCAGGACGTACAAACAATTTTGAATCACTTCTTGCACGAACGCGTTTATCATGCCTGGGTATGGGGTGACGTGCTTAGGAGATGGATGGGGCTGCATGTGGGGGAAACGTCACTGGAATTTATGAAGTTTACTGGAAATGTCAACGGATTTATAATCCGTTACCTAGAAATGTTTTTAGTCTCTTTCTTGAGTACCATATGATCGATGAGTTTGGTAGTAAAAGGGACATCTGACATCAGTTTACAGAAATGACTATAAGTATAACATATAAAACAATTCCACCGTGCGGCGTTTCGAAAGAAAACTTTGCCTCTGATATTAAAACTGACATTTACTTTTCCCTACTAATAATAATTTCATGGCCTTCTAGAAGATAAACCATAGGTTTTTGTATATCTAAATTAGAGACAACGTCCCGTGTTCTTTATAGTGCAATCGCGTAGATGTGACAGTGACTCATGCTTTTTCGATCAAATCATCGCGTCTGGATAAATATCTATACTAAGAAAAACGAAATTAAATACGAAACGTATGTCGATATTTAAATTCAAGGGCTAAGTGCAACGTATGTCTTTTCTCATTCCATCTATTATCACGTGCTTGTATCTGGTTTTGACCGTCTCCGATTTCGATTTAGTTAATAGCAGAATTGATTGTATCCATTTCATTAATAAAAAGGTTAAATTTACAGTTGTCTTTACCGATTGCCGAAAAATGCACTCGCAAAGTTATTTGCACGCTCGAGAATTTTTAAATTTCCCGCCTAGACTGTATCGAATTATTTTACGGACGTACGTTTACTAGAAACTTAATTCAGGCAACATGGAGCGATGAGTCACTGTCACCTCTGCGCGATAGCACTACACTTATATCTACACGTTTGCACACACTACAAATAAAAATCCTATTAGAATCACACGCCCTGTATGATTACAAGCAGCGAACTTTCTACGCAGAAACGAAACGCGAACGTAAAGTTTCTGTGCGCGTGCGCACACATCCCGTAAATACCGTTGTCGGACAATATGGCGTACGTACGTCAGTTTTGTGTGTTTTCGTTTTGAATTTTAAATGTCGCGCAAATTCCTCAATGGTTAGTGCAGTGAAATTATGTTAAAGGACAGGGAGGTGCACAACATGGGCTCCGCCGGACACGTCATCGACTTCAACATATCCGGTGAGCTGCGCTTTACCTTTTACCTCCGTTTGTTTACAAACTTTACCTGCTCGTCGGTTTGTTTTCACAAATAACCCTCAATTGTGGGGATCACGTCGCGTTTTTAAATTAATCGCCCGTTGCCACAATTCGGGGCGCGAAATGTTCACGGCGGCGCGGAATTTCGATTTCGATAATTGCTCCGTTGAGGTTAGGTCGACCGAGTTATCGTTTATTAACCAACAGCTGTTTTGTTTAAATCCAAAAATGAAATTTATTAACACGTTTCAGTTGTGAATCATTACTCATATCTCATTTATCAAGTGATAGTGATGTTTGTACGTAAATTGTTATCTCGTGTTAACTATGCGACGAGTGTACTCATCATGAAGAATTGGCAATATTCTGCGTTATGTCGAGTAGGTACTTGTCATATTGACATTTCTTCATGATGAGCAGTTTATTACTCGTTATAACACAAAATATTGCCGTTTTTTTATGACGGGTATACTCGTCAAACACAACCGACTGGTTAACATGTTTGCTGCTGCCGACACGCTAGCGCGTCCGACTTTACACTTGCGTAAATGCAATCCCAATTGCGATGGCAGCGAACGTGTTAATATTCTCTACAATTGCTTGAGAAGTCGGAGCTTGCGCTCGCCGTGTGCACTCAATTGTTACTAAAGCGGCAAAAAAATGTATACTGTCATTTTGAATTTTAACAAACTTGATATTAAGATTCTGTTACACTTGGAAATTGACAGTCGTTTCGTTTTTTCTTTCAGAACTTACCCCCGAACAACAAATAGGACTTATAGAGATACGTAGGCGCAAGACGGAGCTTCTGCTGGAAATTCAGGTCAGTGCTATTTTGATACACTGCGCACCGTTTGGCTGCTCTGCAGTCTCTAACGAATTGCATTATTTAACATATTTTTAATCTGTTGATATCACTCGCACGGTGATGTCTGTATTGGGCGTGTAATGTAGATAACATCCTCAAATCTATTATGGCTTTATCACTTGAAATCGTCGTCGGGTGATGTTTCATAATCTCGGATTAAAAATATAATTAATAATATATATTGAATAATAAAAGATAGAGCTATTGATAATTTAGATCTGTGTTCTGCGGAACCCAGGGGTTTCACTTAAGCGCTTTAGGGGTTCCGCGAGTCAATGCTAAATAGCTATTATTACAACTAGAGAAATATGAATAGTATATTTCCCGAGGTTGGCTATTTTTGTATAGACAACCAAGGGAAATGTATTCATATTTCCCGTGTTGTAATCAATAGTTTTTTTCTGATTGAAAGAATATTGTTCTGTAAATGTGAAAATATTGGATTGCAAATTTTTGAATTTATCGGATTGGTAACGTTGCTAAGGGCCTTGTTTGCAAATATCACGGTTGACTTGTTTTGGTATTTGCGTTGTTTCGTAAATTGGTGAAATGTCAAACTATGTGTTAACGCGAGCGACGAAAGACCGTGAATGTTTGGTTCCCGTAAAATCTAAAGCTGTAGAATCCATAAAGGATACCTTCCTTAAGAAATCGGAGGTGTTGTCCCGAGAGCAATTAAAACAATTCTCGCGAGAAGCTCCCAATGACATTTTTTTGATGTTTATATTTTCCTGGGGAAATATGAGCACTTTGACAATAAAAGTGTACAATTTTTAACTGTCGAAAATATGGTATTTTAAAAGGTAAAGAATATCATTTTTTACATTTGAAAAACAATTTAAATAAACCCAAGTTTGACAGTATAACAATAATCTTTTTGACATTTAAAAAATGAAATTTTTAACAATTGAAAATATGCTATTTTACCATTTCATGAACTGAAAAAATAAATAAAAACCATTGCCACTACAAATCCGCAACTTTCTGAATTTATTTAAAATAAACTGGACGTTTCTGCAATGCTCCTTGACGTTAATTATTTTATTTAGAAATAATCCCTCGAGAACGGAGCGAATCGCCATTCTAAAAAATCGCTTTTTCAGAGGCGAAACATAGACAGCAAAACAATTATCACCTTCCAAAATGACTCAAAATGTATTCCGGTTTACAATTGCTTCTCCATTCAATTTCAAAATAACTCCCCACGTCGGTATTCTGAAGATAAGTTCTTTCAGAAGCAAAGCAAACATAGAAAAACGTTTGCCACACGCTTGAAAATTTTCAAATTTACGCAAAATATTCTACTTTACGATTCGACGAAAATCTATAGAAATACTTCTTTACTCATTTTGAAAGAATCGCCCAAGAAGAAGACTAAACGTCTTTTCAGAAGCCAAGTGTGCCAAACGAAAACGGGAAGTAAATAATATTATTCTGAACAGAAAAGTTTAAATGAACACACGTCCGATTCCTTACTGTTATCAAGATAAATAATCTTAAACATTTTTCAATCATAAAAAAATTTTCAGTACAAATTTATTAGATTGCTATGAATGTAAACAAAAATATTTGAGCAGGTTAATGTTTATTAGGCAGTTGTTTGTACAAAAATAACAGAGCAACCTGTCAGTTGCTATCAGTTACAATAATACTTTCTCGTACTTCGTAACGGAGAAAGTAGAAAGGTCAATATTTATTCGGTGGGGATATTTCCTTTGTTTAAATTTTATTATTCATGCTGTTAAAATTGATAAATTCTACTTATGTAATTCATATTGTAGTTTGTGTTTATGTAATTATTTAGTAATATGATTTTATTAAAAAAATCTCAAAATCAATGATTTATTCGTAGCGGTGCAAATTTATTGTGCGACGGTTTATAAATTGTTGCTTTTGTAGTTTGGAATCGAATCGTATGTAATTGTGGATTAATGCGGAAGTTCGATTTAACTTTCGTACCGCTGCCTATAGATGGCGTATAAGTGCTGAAAACGATATTCATTATTTGATGAATGGTTTTTCTAAAAAAAAACAACATTTTTTCACGATATTTACGTTTAAACATAGCAGAGCGTTTTTAAAGTTTCATGAGTTTTTGGGGCCTCGCAATTTTCGGTATTATTAAGATACGAATTTATGATCATTATGCAAATATTTATAACGTTACTGATAACGATTTAAAAAATTGTAAGCTATTCTTCGAAAAAAATAACGTAATTCTGTTTTGTTGTAAAAGCAATTATTATATTCTAGGTGGAAACTGGTTTAGTAGTTATTTTTACCTATAAAAATTAAAACCATTATCGGTGAATTAATTTTATATTCTACCAAACGTATAATTTCTTTAACTCATTAAAAACCGTTTTTCTTTAGTAATTGAAACTATTATTGCTTGTAGCTGGTAATCCATTTTTATCAGGTGATTGATATGGGTAAAGTAGATTTAATCGTTATCAGGAAGTACAAAATTCTACTTTACCCATACGAAACTATTATTGTTTAAAATAAATTGCATTCACAGGTAATATTTTTACTTTCTCCGTTACGAAGTACGAGAAATCATTGTGATCGTGATTTTTTTTTCAAACATTTTTTTCACGGAAATATCCGTTTTGGGGTCCCTAGATGCCATTTCAACAATTTCTGGGGAAAAAAAAATTGTGTCTGTGTGTCCGTGCGCGCTGTATCTCAAAAACTAATAGAACAATTATCATGAAACTTTGAACATCGGTCTTATTTGACAATTCGAAGAACTGAAAAGCTTTTGGTAAAATTCTGTTCGCCGGAAGTGGGTGTTTACCTTAACCGTTTTTTTGTTTTTTTTCGATATTTTTTTTAAATATGGAAAATTTTACGAAAACATTCAAATAAATTTTGAAGACAACGAAAGAATGATTATACTTTTCATAAAATCATTTTTATTGGAGAAAAAAATTTATTAATTTTTTTTCATTTTTGGTTTATAATTATGAAACGATAATAGTTACAGCAAATTAACATGATTAATAATTGTAAAGAATGCCAATTCGAACAACTTATATAGAATAAGTTTTTTCGAAATCTCTTTGGTTTCTGAGTAAACTGACTATTTAACTGAACTTACGTGCCACAATTTTAGGTTATGTCGTAGACTATCGATATAAATTAAAATGCGCAAAAACTACTGCATCAATTAACATCAAACTTTGAACTTGAGCCTTATTTGATAATCCAAAGAACTGAAAAGCTTTTGGTAAAATTTCGTACACCGGAAGTGGGTGTTTACCTTAACCGTTTTTTGTTTTTCTCCGATATTTTTTTAAATATGAAAAATACTATAAAAGCACTTGAACAAAACTTGAAGACAACAAAGAAATTAACATCTTTTGTTTGAAAATATTTTTCGTAAAATGTCTGGTTTTTGAAAAATAATAGTTATTAAGTTTGATGTTGTCGTTTTTGGTTTATAATTATGAAACGATAATAGTTACACCAAATTTATTTTAATAATAATTGCGGAGAATGCCAAAATGAACAACTTATAAAGAATAAGTTTTTTTCGAAATCTCTTTAGTTTTTGAGTAAACTGACCATTAGAATTTGAAGTGTAATTTGTTCATAATTTTGACGTTTTAAACGTCAGTTTCATCCACTCGATGTACATTTAAAATATGATTTAAATTAAAAATAAACAATGAACGCGTAAATATAAAGTCGGAGAAAGTAACATGATGGCCACATCACCATTTTTTAGTTTATATTTGTTTGAATATTTTTCGATTTAATTTCCATTCAGTAGACAAATTGTAAATTACGTTAAACATATTCAGGGCTTATTGGCTTTACCGCCTCTCTAAAAACGTACCTGTTTACAATAGATCCGAATGTTTACCGTTTTTTTTTTGCACAACTGCGTTTAACGAACGTAACCTCAGTAAAGTAATTGTTTAACTTATTCCACTATTGTATTCCGACGGCACGAATATATACAATAAGCTAATTGAATTGTTGTGATGTGATGAATACAAACGGGGGCTCGTTGTGAAAACCGATTTCCATTCGGCCGCACGCGCGCGCGCCCGCGTCACAGTGACTCACACAATTTCCAAAATCGTAACGAAAAAATGGCGGACGTTCAATGAAAATTAATAAGAAATATGTATTTTGGTTCTTGGTACATGTACATTTAATATATGATTTAAATTGAAAATAAACCATGAAAGTGTAAATATAAATGATACCATCAAGTCGGAGAAAGTAACATGATGGCCGCATCACCATTTTTTGCTATTAACATTTAACGTAATTCCCATCTAAGGATGAATCCTGTTTAATTGGAAAAGTATTTACGACTTACGCTTACTTATTTATAATTGTGGGGGAGTATTTACAAATCCATAGTGTTTACGCTTGACGCGGCAGTTGTTCACCAGTGGCGTCCATCTGGCACCAATTGGACCAATAAAACCACCCCTCTATTAGATCCCGAGTCATTGAAGAAAACGACGCCGAGGAGAGGTCAATGGTTCCCCCGAGAAGTTCACATTTTATGTTTAATAACTGATTCGTCTCATTATGAACGTAGACAAAAATTAGCCCTTTCTTCATTCATTTCTTTCATTCGTAGTGCAAACGACATTTTACTAAATTAACAAAATATATATTTTGATAGTAGAATTGGCAATGATGTTAGAGTCATCTTCTTCTGTGGTTATCTAATTTATTCATACGTCTTGAAATATATACAAAATGTCAGTTTTAAGTAATTTGAGTATAGAGAAAATGTATTGACATTTTTTTTTAAGTTCCAAAATATATCACGAAGTTAACGCCTCGACCATCAATCAACGAATTATTCACTTTATTGTGACCGGTTTCGTCCTATTCGGACATTATCAAACAATTGGTTAAAACTACACTTAGGTAGGTGTTTTAGTTTGGAATTTGATAAGCAACTGAAAACATTCAGTCGGACACACCGATGTTTATTACAGACACTTGTGCAAAATGTTACAGTCTGGACTATTTTTTTGTAATCAAGAATCGGTCCAATTCTCGGATGGCGCATGCATTTTAATTTCCGGTCTTTATTGAAATAATTTAATTTCCTCCCCGCCTGGTTTTCTGTCCACCCTCCCCGAAAGGGATGTTATCTATGCATCCGTAATAACTTTCATGTGCGGGGCGAAATTTTCGGTTGTCACGCGCCGTTTGCAAGGGGGCGCGCCTCGGGTTATTCTCCTTTCCAAAACACGTGCCCGGTGGACGGACGGTGGCGCCACACGAGTTCTAGAGCATGCAATTTTTACTTTCTCCGTTACGAAGTACTGTGTGCGCTGTATCTCTAAAACTAATAGAGCAATTGATATGAAACTTTGAACATACGTCTTATTTGATAATCTGAAGAACTGAAAAGCTTTTGGTAAAATTTCGTACACCGGAAGTGGGTGTTTACCTTAACTGTTTTTTGTTTTTTGCCAATATTTTCTTAAATATGAAAAATATCACAAAAACATTTAAACAAACATTGAAGACAACAAAGAAATGAACATCTTTTGCTTGAAAATATTTTTCATAAAATCATTGCTATTCGAGAAAAAAAATTATTATTAACTTTTTCATTTTTGGTTTATAATTATGAAACGATAACAGTTACAGCAAATTTGTGTAAATAATAATTGCAGAGAATACCAAAATGAACAACTTATAAAGAATAAGTTTTTTTCCAAATCTCGTTAGTTTTTGAGTAAACCGAGTTTTTGAATTTGAAGTATAATTTTTCCATCTTTCATGATTTTGACGTTTTAAACGTCAGTTTCATCCGAGTACATACATATAAAATATGATTTCAATTGAAAATAAACCCATGAAAACGTAAATATAAAGTCGAAGAAAGTAACATGATTGCCACATCACCATTTTTTATTTCTTCAATTCGAGTTTTGGGTGTTTTTAGGTTATTATCATACACATCTCACAAATACCTGATTTAATTTTAATTTTATTTTACCTGCCACAGTTTTCGTATTCTACTAGCTCTAATTACAGTAAAACTACTAATTTTGGGTGATTGTAAAACAGCGTTAGCTACCACGTATGCATATCTAAGCACCAATTACCACACATCTGCCTTAAAATGTTGATGGCTCAAAGGGGAGTTTAAATACGTAACATAAATAATTATAGCTCTAAGCGTATTTTAAATGAAAAACAGCTGTATATTATTGTCGATAATGATAATAATAATTGAGGCGTTATTCATCATTTCAATTCCGAAGAAGCACAAACTTTAAGTACCTCCCCGTTCCCCATGGATCAGCCCTTGACTGCACAGTCAATTGTATCACCCTCCTAAGCAACAACAATTCATAACAGAATTAGCCGATGATGCACGGGTGCAACCCTTCGCTGCTCGACGGCTCTTGACGTAAACAGTCAGTTTTAATCAATAACACTCACCGAAGCCTCCAAGTCATCGTAACATGGGGCGTCACGTTTCAATTCTGATAAAGACCGCACGAGGTGAATTGTGTCCACCCTCTCTATTCAAATTCATATCTGGCGAAGTAACGGTCAGACCATCCTAATTTTTAATCATCATCTCCGATCACACCATTCGATTTGTGTACTTTTTAGTTCATTATGACTTATTTGCCGCTACTTAGATAAACTAATTTTTATGCTGTATTTAATTCAAAATGTATCAGCCAAGACGTGCAAAATAAAAAAAAATCTTATATATTTTGACGTCGTTAGATATTCAAAATAAAATAAAAACACTTTACAAAAATTACAAATTGAAAGCCCTTGATGTCTTCTCTTTGATCTTAGAAAAGGGAAGGGGGTGGAGTTGTAGTAATTTTGATTTTGTGAGATATTTTCATTTTCACTGGCAGTTTAAAAACGTTACCATCTTACATAAAACATTTTTCTAACAAATCACAATTGAAGGTGTTACTTGACGAAACTGCAGTCACAGTGGAGAGAATGCATCAGTTGTGGGGACGGAAACGAGATAAGTGCGGTATCTAAAATTCACAGGAAATAAGAGAGCGAACAGCAAAACGACGGACGACAAGACAACGGAGTGCATTGTTCGATTGCGCACGTATCGGATCGGAACCGGCACATGGGAAGAAGTAGTAGTGAACAATTTCCTTACCCCGGCTCGCTTCACATCATTAATTTGTACACATTCAAAGCCCAAGCGGAGAAGAGAAACGCTTAGCCTCTTTTTTTGCTCGTTGCTGAACAATGACGATCCACCAATTACCGTTATCTAGAATTAATTTTTATAATTAAACTGTTTATTTCACGCTGCCCGAATTATCATCAACTCATCAACAGTTAGATACCCTATAATTCTGAGAAATCCGATTGTTTTCATTAAAATAAAACCGTATTTTTTATAATTAAAACGACAGAAACCACGTAATCGTAATGTGACATCTACCGTCACTTTTTCGAACAAAATGAAATGTCGGCCATTATGATTTCATGGCTAACCTTTGTTTTTAATTTAATATCCGCCATTATGATTTCATGGCAAACCTTTAGTTTTAATTCAAAATAATTGTAAGTTTTTTTGCAAATATCTCAGTAGAAACTAATGAGTAAGGCACCAAATCATTCAGCTTAAAAAGCTTTAAAAATAATGTACGAAGACCGATGCTGCCACTAATTAGGGGAGCCAATATTAACACCTTTAAAATTTCACATGTGAATCCCTATAGGCCGCTTCGCATTCAACACCCTGCATGCGCCTTTCGGTATGAAACATCCAATTGCAAGTTCATTCAACTGAATGCACGTGGGAAAAGTAGTAATGAATTGCCGTGGAATTTAAAAGCAATCAATTTAATGTGTTACCGTTTTTACACCCATTACACTAATTGCCTCTTTTTGTTTGTCATAAAGGAATTCGACTCATTAGAAAGTATCCAATATTTTTGAAAATTACCTGAAAGGGTCACAGTTCGGATTACAATTTAATACAGATTGTTTACGCTGGCGTAAATTGACCTCATCTGTTCCGATCGTGTGTCTAATTAATTGTGGTGTTCACTAATGGCCCGCATGCTCAGCCTAATTGCCGAAGATAAAACGGTGTTAATTAGATCTTGGGATGATTACGGATCCTGAAATATTGCATTAATTGATTGGATGGATGATATAGGTAAATCAGTACAGCGACCACGATATCGGTTGTCATCGTTATTAATTTCGATGAAAATTAATAACGGTTGTCATCGTTATTAATTTTCGGCACTAATAATAAACAAACTGGGAATAACCTTACTTGTTGCAGAAAGCATTAGATAAATACAATAACTAATAATGTTAAAATCAGTTACAAAAGATCACGTGTGCATGTAAAATAGGTAATAAGTGTGCAAGTGTTTGTGATTAGGCTTTATTGAGAGCCCATTTGTCTTTATCAGCACGTTAAGTGGATAATTTTTGTTTGTATATTGAAATTTATTGCTTCCGATTAGTGGCGTTTATTGGTCGTGATTGAAACAGTGCACAAATAGAAGAGTTTCGCATTTACGCAATTGATGGATCAATTATATCGCCTGCAAACTGAACCACATTTTCAATTCAAACTTTATCCATTGTATTAATAAACATAAAACTATTTGAATTGTAAGTTGAAATACTCGAATCCCTTTTACAAAATATTTTTTAATGTTTAAAATACACACATTTTCTGAAAATCCCTATAATCATTCAAATAATATTATATTGGCTGTCTTGAATTATTTTAGTGCATTTTATTTATTTTGACGTTACTTGTTTTAAAAACTATTTTTAAAACAAGTAACCTCAAAAAACATCAAGACATCAAAATAGATAACATTCTTATGTACTGCCAATATAATATTACGTGAGTTATTATCCCTATTTTCAGGAAACATGCTGCCAACCATTTTCGACTTTTTGATCTTACCGTGCAATATACCTATTAACAAAATTACTTAATGAAATTGAAAGGCCATGATAGATGAATATCGAATTATTTAACCTAATTAACTGTGATCAAAATATTTAACAAACCGAACTGAACTCGAGGGTTAATTTTAGTCCAATGTCTGAAAATCAATTTAGCCTTCAGTCTAGCAACGATTATTAATAAATTTGAATTGATTCTCCAACTAAGATTGGAACGGAACCATTTAAACTTATTATTCACATTCAATTCCTGCTGTTTTTTTTTTCTAGACTTTGCATTATTTATCCGAACATCAATTCTTGTTTACAGGTAAACAATTACTAAATGGAGTAAAAAATATTTTCGCCATTGTTGGGAGGGTGAATGTGCAATGTTGCCAATGTATAACGAAGTGTAATTTTGCACCGATGTGAAGATAGCCACGGATTTCCCGGCGCAACCGCCATCAAATAAAATTTTCTTCAATTTGAATGATTTATAATAAATCAAACGCTGAGAATGTAATTAACATAAGCCTATAAATGTACAGTCAATCCACAATTTCAATTATTTTTTCCATGAGAACTCTCATTTTAAAATGACAAGAATTCAAAGTCCAATATGGCACTGTTTGACGCGTCTTAAATTTAATTTTTCAACAACAACATGCAGATAAGAGTCTACTTAAACGATTTAACGCATTTAATTTTGGCTAAACTTGTTTATAACTTTTTTATGAATTTTTTTTCTCGGGTCCACCCGAACTTTACATATAATATAACAAACTTTCAAAGTCCAAAATAGCACTGTTTGGCGCGTTTTAAATTTAATTTTTCAACAACAACATGTAGATTAGAGTCTACTTAAACGATTTAACGCATTTAATTTTGGGTAAAATTGTTTATAACTTTTTTATGAATTTTTTTTCTCGGGTCCACCCGAACTATACGGCGAGACGGATTCGCTTTTGTAATGGCGAACCCGCGATAATGACAATGTATAATGGAATTTTACAAAAATAACTGAACAATGATGAGTAAACATGCATGAACTCGCCTCGTTCGTCCTTCGGAATTTACATAAATTATTCCGTATCGTGTGTGAGTGATTTCATTAATCATATCTGCAGCGATTTTCAAACACTTTAGAGCCAAACTCTTGACATTTTATGGTTAATTCCGTTTTAAAGGAAATTCTTAATGGGAATTCGATAAAGACGAAAGTAGCTTGAATATATAAATATTCAACCTGTTCGTAACTCTGCAAGCAAAATTAAGTCTTACTAAGACTATAAACAAATAACTTGCCTGGCTAGTGCCACGCCGGATATACAGGGTGTTGAATTGCAAAGCGGGCTATAGGGACTTACATTTAAGATTTGAAATGTCTTAATATTCGCTCCTCTAATTAATTGACAGTATCGGGCTTCTTACATTATTTTTAAAGCTTTTTAAGCTAAATCATTTGGTACCATGCTCAATAGTTTAGTCACCGGTGATTGACAAAGCGGTCAACGTGTTAAAAAAAATATTTGAAAAAAACTGCACTTCAGAATATCAAACTTTGGTCATCTCCAGCTTTTGATTCTTACGCTAATATCTTCTACCAGTTAGATACAAATAGAATAGAAAAACTCTGTAACTAATTATTCGTTTAACTTGATGTAATTGGTATCCTAGGAAACGATTACGTACTGCAACAAAGAAAAAATAACAATCGCAACCGCAAAACTCGGCGAGTGTGTGGCGTGCGGCTGCGTTGCCGTTGACGCCGGCAGAGGGGGCACCCGGCGGGCTGGCTGATCGTGTGACGCAGATCGTCAGTTCTAATTCGGTCGCGGTGTTGGTTGTGTGTCGGTCGGTTTCGGTCGGGAATTCGACGTTCCCTTTGCCTCGAAATATAAACCGTGCTCTATTACGTGCAGCAGCTGTACTTAATTAGTAGTGAGATCGTGGTGCACTGAAAGGATATTAACAAAACAAGACGTTACACACAAAAACAAAGGAAGAAGGTATGTTGATTTTAATTCATATTTAACTCGTTCAAATCGTCCGATTGTTACTCATTTACTGATCGCCACGTTCCTCGTGCATTATTGACACGGAAATTCTAAAAGTGTGGAGATTCAGCGGAGCACTGTTGGAAATATTGTATTTAATTTAAAATGAAGGTGTGTTCCGTTCCTTGTACTGTGCAAAATGTTTCGAAACTCTTTAATTCCTAATTAACAATATGAATATCCTCGTTAGTATCCTCGTTAGTAGCTGAATAGTCAAACCTATGAAACCTAATGAGAAATTTGTATTATTCGGTTTATGCATTATGGCATGAAGTTCTGTAATAATTTTATACAATATGTTTTATTTTCAACTAAACTTTATTCGTAAATGTAGAAACACCAAAGTGGCGGAATCTATTGCCTGAATGCTGTACTGAACCAAATCAACGGTGTTTGGAATATTTATATTCCAATAGTAATCTCCGTTTCCCCATCAGCAATTAACTACACTGATGAGACTGGAGAGGTCGAAACCGGTCTGTAGGTGTTCTGATGGGGAAACAATATTCAATGTTTTTATTAGTAAATTTACAAAATGATGATTACATTTTTATAAGAGGAATTCGGGTTTATGAACTTTTAATGATTTAGAAATTCAGCTTTCTTTCTTTTTGCTATAAAATTACGAATACGTTCGATTCCTACTATTCTAAGGGTGGATATACACTAGAGTATTTTCTCGAGCATTTCAACGTAATGTAACGTTCTAACGAATGGTACAATACAGGAAAATGCTCAGTTTCAAAAGGTGTCGTCAAAAGACGTCTGGTTCGTGGGAGTGATACACTAGAACATATCATAGAGCGGCTCGTTGTTCTGTTATTAGTAAATTCTCTAGTCTATACTCACCTTAACGAACACAACACTCGAGTCGTTAAAAAAAACGATAGTTCTCGAACCCGCGATCCCGAGGCTCCAAGTTGGGAACTCTCTACGAACTAGGATTTCTGCGCTTGAAAAAAAAATACCTGGTGTTTACGTATTTTTATATTCAGAGAAGACATAAAATCGATTCCGTCACCCGTTTTATTACCTTTTACCAAGTGCCCGTGTGCGTGTGCACGTGCTCGCTCCGTAATTTCGAGTCTGATCAATAACAGGCGGTCACGTTTATTCCTAATCGTCCCTCGAGCGTGTACAATAATTGCACGTCGGTGAAGAACTCGATTACGACGCCCGTATACGTTATGGCAGCAGTACTAAATCATTTATTAATTTTATTTGCCGCCTTATCAATTCGGATATTCATTTAAGAAACATCAATCGACTCAGTTTTATCTTCTTCTGTTGCTCGTAGGAGTTTTTTTTTTAATATGGTTAAAATATTCGCTTCTTACGTGACCACCACCTCATCTGGACGTTGCTCTGGTCCGACCGGTGTGTTAAATAATAGCATGAATCCCCATGCAGAATATCTGTTGGCAAACATACCTTGCACTTCACGAAAACTGCCACCACTTCACCATTTGCACTTTTTCTTGAATACAATACATTTTTTAATGAAAAAACTTGTAAACATTTACGAAGTATTCAATGAATATGACAGAAGCCAACAGATCAACAACGTATCATTTTTTGTTTAATTTCATGGCAACCTCTATTTTCGTGAAATTTTTATAAACGAATTTTTATAAATGCAAAAAAATGGTGATGTGGCCATCATGTTACTTTCTCCGATGGTATCATATCCATTTATATAATCATATTTTCAATGTACATCGAGCGTTTTATAGAATCGGATAAAACTGACGTTTAAAACGTCAAAATTACGAAACATGGAAAAATTATACTTCAAATTCAAAAACTCGGTTTACTCAAAAACTAAAGGGATTTCGAAAAAAACTTATTCTTTATAAGTTGTTCATTTTGGCATTCTCTACAATTATTATTAACATAAATTTGCTGTAACTATTATCGTTTTATAATTATAAATAAAAAATTTAAAAAATAATAATACATTTTTTTCTCGAATAGCAGTGATTTTATGAAAAATGTTTTCAAGCAAAGGATGTTCATTTCTTTGTTGTCTTCAATGTTTGTTTAAATGTTTTTGTGATATTTTTCATATTTAAGAAAATATTGGCAAAAAACAAAAAACAGTTAAGGTAAACGCCCACTTCCGGTGTACGAAATTTTACCAAAAGCTTTTCAGTTCTTCAGATTAGCAAATAAGACGGATGTTGAAAGTTTCATATCAATTGCTCTATTAGTTTTTGAGATACAGCGCACACAGCTGATACAGACACAAAAAAAATTTTCTCCAGAAATTGTTGAAATGGCATCTAGGGACCCCAAAACGGATATTTCCGTAAAAAAAAAAATACGATCACAATACTTTCTCGTACTTCGTAACGGAGAAAGTAAAAAATATATTTGCCGCTGCAAAACATCGAAATGAGCAAGTCACGATGAAACGACCGTGAACTACTCCCGTTATAGATTTGTGGGTACCATTATAATCACGTTTTACGTGAATCGAATCACTTCCTATCTATTGATCACCAAATGGAAGAGCGGACATGAAAAATCGATGTGGGATTGTACTCGATATCCTGTGTTGTTAAACCATCAAAGTTGAATGTATTCAACAATTTTTATTCAAAGAAAAATTAAAACCCGTTAAAAATTTGTTTTTGATAAGTAGGTTAAAAGTTTGACTTTTCAATCCCGACTCATTTGTATTTAATAACATACATACATTTATTTGGCAAAAATATACATTAATTTTTATAAAACAATACATTATCTAAAAGTGGAAGCCAATTTAATGACATTAAATCTACAGTAAGAAAGAGTTTTCATTTTCAATTGATGTGTATAAATAACTAGTGATGGGCAAGATCGATCAAGAAAGATCGAGTACTCGATCTTTGCAAATGATCGAGCCGCTCGATCTTTTGATCGATCAACGCCGTTCGAGCAGATCGAGCAAAAGATCGAGCGACTCGATACTTCAACTGATCGATCACCGATTGATCGATCTTTGAGATAATAATAATAATAATAGTTTATTTGCCCAACAGAAACCAATTACAGGACAATCAAAATTATATAAATATAATGTATGAGTAAAGAAAAAAAAACATTGATACAAAAATCTTTAAACACAGAAATAAATCAATAATTCTTAAGATTAACATATAATAGTATTTTTAATTAAACGCAAAGCGAAAATATTATATTGAATTCAGATAATGACGGATGCTTTCTTTAGTTTCATTATAACCACAAAATAAATCACAATTGGAATTTGTTAAGATCATATTAGCATTTTCTAACATATAATGTATAGGGGCCTTTTGCAAGGTAGTTGATCGATGATTGCTATTAGATACTCGATCTTGCCCATCACTATAAATAACTATATAATAAAGGCAAAGGAAATAAAATTTCTGCTCTCCGACCAATGTTCCGATCATAGCATTTACATTATAAATAAAAAGATTATTGCAATCACGTAAAGTAACATTCTTGTTCGGAGCCACCTTCCGAATTTGGAATGCCAAAGCAGACGGATCTTATTAATAAGCAGAATGTGTTTCCCCCCGAACAATGATGCATCTCTGATGGATGTTTCAAACATGGACGCATGTTAATTTAATAATCAAAGTTTTACATATTCATGATGTCAAGATTATTTTCATAAGGTAGCCGCGAACAAAATAATGAATGAGTAAATCTAGATTTTTATTTGAAAAAGAAAATCAATACGAGAGCCGACAATTTACTTTACGGCAAGTGAGAATTTCCAATTATTTCCAATCGTTGAAATAACAATAAACTTTATTATACCTCATTTAATAACCAGGCGGACTAAATCAAATTATAGCCGCGAAAATACGTTGTTGTGATTGGCCAAACGGGCGCCGTTTTTATAGGCCCAAACTGCTTAAAACAGCAATGGCCGTTCTTATGATCAGCTGATCTCTCGCCGTTCCCTGTGTCACACCGGTTACACGCGTTTCGCCTCAGTTTTTGTGTTTTTAGCCAGTTATTTCTTCCGTTGATCGTGTAAGAATGGATTCCTCTCATCCCGCGATTTTCTTGGAAATAGTTATTTTATTTTTAACTATGGATATACACCCGGCACAAGTTTGGTGTCTTTTTCGCCCCATAAGAAACGGAAATGGTTGGATTTTGGAGCATTAACGCTCGAGGAAAAACAATTTTTAATACAAGAGACCTTAAAACCTACTGCCGTCGTACACAAAATTGTCGATTCATTAGGTAAGTGTCGCACAAGTTATTGCAATATGGAATCGAATCATAAACATACATTATATTTAGGATTGACTAGAAAAGTACGGAGTTTCACAGAATTCACACTGCCTACATAATCAAGAGAGTTTACCTAGAATTCATTTATGTGTTGATATAATTGTTGAATGAATGTTATGGATAAACGAATTTGAAATAATTTTATTTTTACCGCCAAAACATGTCTGGTTACTTTTCTGGTGACTTTTTATAGTGTAAACGTGACTTTCGCGTTTAGTCCGCCTGGTTATTAAATGAGGTATAGTTGAGGAGTTGAACTGCAAAACTCAACAAATCCACTTTTATAATTTGTTCAGAAACCGCGAAAAACGTTCAGGAAGTCTATTTGTTGCTTAGAAAAATGAATGTTTAGCCGCATTTTTAAATATGATTTGTTGCGTTTGGAAAGGTAATTCACACATATTCGGATTTATCTATGTTTGGACAGTAAGAATCGATACCAAGCTCATTTTGGCCCAAAATTGGATTAGTTGAGTTTTGCAGTTCAACTCCTCAGTTGTCGTTAAAACACAGCCCATTAATATCATCATCGGCGAAACAATATTAACGCTAAATATTTTTAAAAGAATGCGATGAAATTTAGGATATACATAATTTGCATTAAATTTTCTCTTCGTTTATTATGTGAAAAATCGCACTTTCTACAGTGTGACTACTTTACAAAATTTTAATTTGAAGCAATCAGGTGCTAATTTAAATTTAGCACGAATCGGACGAACGTAGAAAGTACGAATTTTACCGTAATTTTTTTTTTCGCAGCCATCGTCACGATTATAAAATAAAATGCATTGTTTTTGTGATGACTTCATAGGGAATGAATAAATTTTGAATATTTTTCAAGCAACGTGTGAACCTAGAAGACCCAAATTTGGCATTCAATAGTTTTATAATTTTGCACGATTACGCCTAGGACAGTAGCGGTTTCAAAGGGGGGGTAATGGGGTAATAACCCCCCCTTAAGAATTTTTCGCTTAACAATTTTTATTCTTAAAAATTACCGATATTCCATATTCCAAGCAAATAATATAACCGGTAAATTTTTCCAACGCTTTAAAACGTTAGAAAAGGATAGGGAGATTTCATGGAACAGATGTATGAGAGCAGAAGCACCACTTTATTTATCTTTTTTTTTTGTTAACCCCCGCCTAGGCCGCTGGCCTAGGAGCAGTTTCATTATAAATAATACGATCTTAGCGTAACAAACTCACTTCCTTCGCACACGTAAAATTTCATCCAGCGCTTTGAGCATCAACAACATAAAATATCCATTGCTCAAAAAAATATCAATTCATTGTGAAGACGCAAGTCGTCAATCAACGGTAACCCGATACCGCCACGCAGTCCTCCATCATGTGCAACAGACTGTTAGCAAAACAAGCTCGCTGCAACTCGATACCGCACATGGAAGAG
This sequence comes from Ocypus olens, assembly GCA_910593695.2. Classification (NCBI taxonomy): domain Eukaryota; kingdom Metazoa; phylum Arthropoda; class Insecta; order Coleoptera; family Staphylinidae; genus Ocypus; species Ocypus olens. The sequence goes on from OU343058.1 coordinate 257,496, forward strand.
GAAGCTACCCCCAAGAGAAACACACTTGTCACCAAAATATCTCTAACAAAAAAAAAAAAAACATCTGGAATTATACAAGCGCTGAACAAATGTTTCTTTCGGAGAAAGAAAAACGAAAAAAAATTGCAAATTGCCGGATCTCCTATTACACGATAATTATTACGGAGAAACGAGCCCAATTACGTTACGTTACGTTAATGTTGCCCGCGGGCAATTAATAAATACCGCGATTTTGAAATGTTGCACAACGTAAGCTAAAACTATACTTTATTCTGCAATTATTTAGCGTTTTTAATTTATTAGTTAAAAAATACGTGATGTCCAATCGGCGGGAAAGATATTGATAGTATGGTGTATTAAGACCGATGTTAATGCTCGTTATGAAAAAATGGTGATGCAGCCATCATGTTACTTTCTCCGACTTTATATTTACGTTTTCATGGGTTTATTTTCAATTGAAATCATATTTTAAATGTACATCGAGAGGATGAAACTGACGTTTAAAACGTCAAAATTATGAAAGATGGAAAAATTATACTTCAAATTCAACAGGTTTACTCAAAAACTAACGAGATTTCGAAAAAAACTTATTCTTTATAAGTTGTTCATTTTGGCATTATCTACAATTATTATTAACATAAATTTGCTGTAACTATTAGCGTTTCATAATTATAAATCAAAAATTGAAAAAAAATTAATAATTTTTTTCTCGAATAGCAATGATTTTATGAAAAATATTTTCAAGCAAAAGATGTTCATTTCTTTGTTGTCTTCAATGTTTGTTTAAATGTTTTTGTGATATTTTTCATATTTAAGAAAATATTGGCAAAAAACAAAAAAAACAGTTGAGGTAAACACCCACTTCCGGTGCACGAAATTTTACCAAAGGCTTTTCAGTTCTTCAGATTATCAAATAAGACGGATGTTCAAAGTTTCATGTCAATTGCTCTATTAGTTTTTGAGATACAGCGCGCACAGACAGACAAACACAAAAAATTTTTTCCAGAAATTGTTGAAATGGCATCTAGGGACCCCAAAAAGGATATTTCCGTAAAAATTTTTTTGAAAAAAAAATCACGATCACAATACTTTCTCGTACTTCGCAACGGAGAAAGTAAAAAGACGTGATGTCCAATCGGTGGGAAAGATATTGATAGTATAGTGTGTTAAGACCGATGTTAATGCTCGTTATGAAAATAAAAATATCATGAAAAACACCAGTAAATATAAAAAAAATTAGAAACAACTTTATTTGTTGCAGAAAGCATTAGATAAATACAAGAAAACGAAATGTAGCCTGAATATATGAATATATTTTTGCTTGCAGATTAACGAACAGGTTGAATATTCATATATTCAGGCTACATTTCGTTTTCTTGTATTTAACCAGTAAATATGATTGATTGTTGAAGCCATTGCTTCGCGATACAGTAAATATCTTTACCCGTTTCATTCCGGACTGGTAATTTGGCGTCGGAAGAATTTATGATACGGATAGGCCACAAATAATGTCGTCATTCATTACCATTATGCGGATTCGCAATAAAAATCATTCTTATACAGCCGAAAGCGCTGCCAAATAGTTCTGGCTTCGTGAATTTCGTTAGTTGTTTCCTCGGGTCCTACAAAATGATATTTAACGTATACACTATTTCATTAATTTGTATTGCAAATTTGTATACTAATTTTTGTAAATAAATAATACATAAAATAAATGAATTAATTGATTACTGAAATGGATTAAACATTTTACCGCCATTACTTGTCTCTATCGCCAAAAAAAATAATGCTGCACTAGTGAGCCTATAGTCCGAGAAACCAGTCTGTAGTGTGTCGTTAATGCGGAATAACTGATCGTAACATCTTGCCTTCTTCGGCACGACAAAGAAAGATGGTATAATGGCCTTGATTATCACAACACTCAGCGGAAACTCAAATTTATTGAATAAGTAGGAAGAATCGTGTGAGATTTTATCTGAAGCGTAAACTACAAATAGTTTTGAGTGAATTTGGAAGTTTTCCAGGTTGTGGCGAGTGTTTTTATATTTTTTTTAACGCTCAGCGAATTTTGTGCTTTCAGATAACGCAAGCACAGTTCTCGTGCGATTGATTGAAAAATGGGGAAAATCGTTTTGTGTTTTTATTTGAGGCATAAACTAGAATGAATTTTGAGTGATTTTTGAAGTTTTCCATGATTATATAATTAATGGGTCATATAAATATAAATATTAATGACCAAGAATAAATATCTTGGATATATATCCGATATTTTGATATTTATATAAATATCGGATATATTCTGAATTTATTTAATAGAGATCATGAATGAAAAATACGAGATTCGAGGAGGTGTACGAAAGGAATAGAGCCCAGTCAATTCCACGGCGCAATGATGATCTCTTTAGGAGGTTCAAGTAATTTGATTACACGCAAGAGTGTCTCCGTATGGTAATTAAGATAACGAAATTATTTTATGGAAATGGTTGCGGCGCGCGTGAATTCTACGAATATGATTCCGTTTTACTGTCTTTGACCGCGTAAATCGGAATTAAAAAAGCACTAGAAGAATCAAGCAGGCGAGGTCTTTATTGATATGGTTGAAGGATTGCGAAACCTCATCATCTGACCCAACTATTAATTGTACATCTAACCATCCGTCGATGGTTGTTAAGTTGCACATTTATTCCAATCGAATGTCGAAAGGGAAGGGGGGAAAGTAATTGCATGCTCTTGTAAATTGTAGTTGCAATCGAAATGAGTTCAAACATATAGCATCCTTGATATCGTAACATGGCTTTAAATCAAGACCCTGGAGAGTTTAGACCGACAAACAAGACTTAATAAGAATTGTCATTTACCTGGAACAGGAGTTGTATCGTTTTTAAATGGAAACGAAATCGCTTTCGGAAATTACCGGTTACAAATGACTCACCGGGAAGGCCGAATTATTCAATTACGAAAGCAATTACAATTAGCAATTAGTTATATAGACTAAATAATTGCTTGAAAATAGCATCAAATATACAAATGGACATCGTTGAAGAAAAACAGAAGTACCATCAATTGTCCACGTGAATTGGGTTTGAGTGGAAGATCATTCTGTGAAGTGAACTCCGCCCGTGCTCCTTTATGTTTTTTGATCTTTAGTCATACTGTGAATTTTATTTTGTAAGAAAGGAGAACAAAGATATAGTAAATAAATAAATAAATAAATAAATAAATAAATAAACCTTTGAGGTATGTTTTTGTACAATTTGAGGAGGGGACAGCCTCATCGAGTATATTTCCGGTTGAGCTACTGTGCATTTTTCTATTCAATTTTAATTCAATTATTGACATAATTCTATTCCGATCCGTCAGACTTCGGCATCTGGAGTGATTCATCGGATCGGTATGGCGAAGATAAAATACAACGAATCATTTGCAATTTTTAAATATTGACTCACTCCTGCGGCGATTCTCAACTTTGCGCTCGTTATTAATGCACGGGATTCCACGCTAGCGGGGCATAATGTGCGAGGGATGGATCACCCCCGCTTCGGGCGTCGACCGAACCTCATGACGCCACATAGTATATGGATTTTACCGTTGCTACCACACATATTTTTTAAATTTTATTATTTTAAACATTCCCTAATTATTCTTAATAATAGGAATGCACGAATAAATGAAAGCCATAATCATTGGTTAGATTGTGTTCGTTGCTGACGCATCAAGCATGCATCTGTAGTGGAACCACAGTGATTGTTAGTGATTCATAAATACAGGGCGTTGAATTGCAGAACGGGCCATAGGGATTTACATGTAAAATTTAAAATGTATTCATATTGGCTCCCCTAATTATTTGACAGTATCAGCCTTAACTTATTTTTAGAACTTTTTAAGCTGAATGATTTGGTGCCTTACTCAATAGTTTCTGCCGAAGAGTATTTGCAGAAAACTTTAGTATTATTTTGAATTAAAAACAAAGGTTTGCCATGAAATCATAATGGCCGATACTTAATTTTGTTCTAAAAAGTAACATTTGCTGTCGCGTTGTTATTTACAATCGGCTGTGTATTTTGCACAAGAAAAAGTATTTATAAGTAAATGGTTTTACCCAGGTACTATTTTAGAAGTGTATGTGGTTTATTCAGTGTTGAATTTACGAAGAAGGCAATACCAGGAAAAGTACTATTCAATGAGTATAGAAATAATGTAAGTAGATCGATATTATAAAATAATTAAAGGGGCCAATTGTAACACATTTCAAATTTAGAGTAAAGTAGTAATTATTCATTAAATAATAATAATTGCCTTCTCCGGAAATTCTTTCTTGTGTAAAAAGTGTAAATCGTAATGCAACAGCAAACGTCACTTTTAGAACAAAATGAATGATCGGCCATTATGATTTCATGGCAAACCTTTATTTTTAATTCAATTTTTTTTTGCAAATATCTCGGTAAATACTCCGCAGAAACTATTGATTAAGGCACCAAATCATTCAGCTTTAAAAGTTCTAAAAATAAGTTAAGAACGCTGATACTGTCAAATAATTAGGAGAGCCAATATTAACACATTTTAAATTTTACATGAAAATCCCTATGGCCCGCTTTGCAACTCAACACTCATGGAGGAATCTTTAACCCGTTTTTTCCCCAATTATTTTTCTTTAATTTCTGATTTAATTTAACTGACATTGGTTAGATACAAATGATTAAAGCATAATATGTAAGTGTATTATTACATTTCGTTTTTTAATGCATCTGTGTGTAGAATAAGTGCATAATGCAAACAAACTCGTGCGACTACACGTTTTTTTTTATAATTCGGGAATAAACCCAGTGTTCCATTTTTGGGAAAAAACGGGTTAATACTACATTTCTCATTCTTTGATAGTTGAGGTCTTTAAAATGAACCTTGTGCCAACCTGCGAAGAGTGGACACACAAACATATACAGTCGGCGTACTTGAGAAGTTGTTTGCAATACGGAAATTCGGAGTTGCAGGCGCGCGCTCGAACACGACCGACGACGCAATGTTAATGCGACCGTGACGCAGAGACTGCCTTGCCTTGCCTGCCTGCCTGCCTTGGGGCAAGGTTGCGACCGGAGAGTTCATCCGGAGTTCGTTCGTTTCCTGTCCAAAGGATGGAAGACATTGTGAGCAGCGCGCACAATTGGAAATCGTAAAGTAGGGACTCGAATGGCCCACTGAATTTAATCCGAGACAACAAGCCACCGCAGAATCTGCCACGCCCGTTTTGAATTAATATAGAGAGAGGACGTATAGATTTGGGAGTTGACATTTAAAAAAATTACTTTGGTGAGATAGGCTTTTAATTTTATTCCAATGACGAATATTTTCAAAGCCGTATTTGGTCTGCAGATGCATCGGCCACGGTTTGACTTTTTGCCCTTTTTTAAAAAAAAATTGTGAAACAGGTTGGTTTTCATCTCGTACATCTGCCACGCAGATGCGATCCGATGCGATGGAATTTCACACACCGGAATACTATTTCAAAACGGACAACCCCTATAGGTTTTTTTTCGCCGAGCGCAAAATATTTTATACGTTCGATGCGTTTTTGCTCTCGAACATTTTTCTGAACGTAAAAACGCCGTCGGTGATTAAATGAATGTGTTTAGTGTGCTTTTTTCTACGTCCGTTATAAAATGTACAGTTTTTTTCATAAAATGTGTGATTCCTGAACCCTACAAATAGCGTGAAAAAGCGGTTCATTTTTTCACCCTTTTGCGTGAAAAAAAGTGTCGTAGCGGTTCATTTCTTAACGCTACTATAAAATTGTTTGCGAAAAGTCTGTCATGAAACGCCGCGAGTTCCGCCGATAAATGTCAAATATTCGTTTCCGATCAAGAAAACTTGATGATTATTATTTTTTTTTCATTTAAAAAACGTCCTATTACTTATAAAAATTGATTAAGGTTTTATCGAATTTATTTAAAGTTACGGACGTAGAAAAAATTTTGTATGAAACTCAGTAAAGCAACTTTTTTTCACCATTTCACTTGTTGCATATATAACTATTTCAATATTCGGAGCACAACAATAATACATTTTCATTTTTTTAACCAATTTACAATGCACCAAACGGTTTCGGATCGTAAAGATTTTCTAAATCCGACCATCCCTTAAATAATTGGTCGAATTTCAGTTTTCCATCCTCTTTGCATTTCGATATGAAGAAAACTATTTTATACCACTTTTATTTAATTTTCAATGACACGGTATTCTTAAACTTGAAGTGAACGCCTCCAAGATTCAAGAACTGTTTGCATTTACGCGTTGAGTACAACACGAATAATTTATCCTCGGATAAACAATTTCAATCTATTCTTGGTATCATCAATCATCGCTAAAAATGTTTTCAATCGCAAATACCTACCTCTCGAATGCCCAAATAAACAAACAACGTTTTGCATACATCCAAAAAAACAAGATGACGACACGGCTGGAAATAGATTTTGTGTAATTTTGTAAGAATCGAATTGTATAACGGGTCGAGTTCGTTCATTTCGATTCGGTAATTGAAATTGTGCATAAAACGCCACCAGTTGTAATTTTGTTTGTTAAGGCTCAATCGATTTTATCTCGCAGGAAGGAAGTTGGTGTTTGCCTTGAAAAGCACCAACGGAACCCCTCGCGCGCGCACACGATCGTTTCAAAATAGGAATGGATTTATTTGTTTATGCACTTTGCGATTATTTATCTGTATTACCGGAAATGGTAAACCGAATGCCCTCGTTTGTTTCAGCACCTCGTCTAATCTTTAAGGGGGTAAGTGCCTCGCGCTAGAGTTAGACCAGAATGGTCTAATAGAAAATGATAATCGCCACATTATTCATTGGGCTTGAAATTTTACCGAGTACGTAAATTTGTTTGAACACGCCTCCAGGGTCGATACAAAACGTTTCATGCAGGTGGCGTTCATTACAACGGCGAAAATGAAGCAAATTCGTGTTTGTAGAGGTGTAGTTCTTACGTTTTTGCGACTTTATTTGATAACTAATGACGTACATATTGTTTTTAAAGATATACACTATTTTTCTGTAGCATTACATTTTTAGTTCTTTGCAGACAAAAGCTCCAGATATCCATCCAATATTGGTAATTTTCAGAATAAATTATACAGTTTGTCTGATGATTTAAAAAAAAAATCAAATTCTATAGACGAATAGTTTAACTCTTTCTCTCTAAATGTGCAAAATATCATTTCTTAATATTTGATATTAACTTCGGAATTATGTATATGCTGACCATCAAAAATGCATCGATTTTCGACGCGGCACTTACCCCCTTAATATGTGAAAATTAATCATTAATCAAATCATTCGTTTTTTTTTTGTTAACTCTGGTAGAACGGCCATCCCTGTAGAGGAAACGTTGCAATCGTTGCGATTAACGATTAGATCGTTTATTTTATGCTGGCATCCTTGGATCTTTCTGGACCGAAGCCAGCGATGACGTGTTAAAAAAATATATCCAAGGCATTCTGTTTTAAAATGAATGCACCTGCATCTGAAGGCAGAGCATAACTACAAACGGGTTTAGCAATTAGTAATTGAATGAATTAAAATGCAAATGTGTAAACATCAACTGGATAATGTCTAATTTATTATGCTGTATCTATTGATTGGTAAATATGATCCATAATTACAAACAAAGAAGATAACACAATATACGTTAATGCTGTAAATAATTGCATAAAGAGAAATAAAGGAAACTTGAAGAAGAACTCGCTAGTACAATCACAGTACTAGTGAGTTCTTTATCTTCTAAAACTAGATTAAATAGATTAGATTTATTTGCAGTATGACATGATGATCATGTATTACAAATGTCAGAATTAAAATTAGGACAAATAAAAAATACAAATTAAAAAATATTAAAATTTACAGACCTTGACAATCATTTAAATATTCCGAGATTGAGTAATATGCTTTTGTTGTAAGATATTTCTTCACATCTTCACAAAACTATTTAAGTATCTAGTTTTTCAAGATTTTAACAACTGTGTGATGATTTCTAACCTGAAAACGTATAAATTCAATAATTATTATTATCAATGAAGTTTGGTTATATGCAAAATACATGTTGCACAAACGTCAATGTAAATTTAAACGATCTTTATCTACGATCGCATTAAAAGTAGGCACTTTTTGCATCAATTTTCGTTGCAAAAGTGACTTTTTAGAACACCAGTGCTTTTTTATGTTTTTATGGAACGGAAATGTCAAATTGTTTTTTAGGCACGGGAAATGTCAAATTTGACAGATGAAAATATTACAGCACAAAATTTTAACGAAAAACCTAAATTTTTATTAAATCATTACAAATAATTATTAAACTCTATAATATGAACGAAATGGCAGATTTAAGAACTTTGAAGTTATAATTTAATGCAAGTAAAAGCAATTACAATTGAGTAAAACTTTTGCAAGGGGGCTGCGATTCTTCGTTCCTCGCTCGCGTTTTTAAACGCCTTTTTACACTTGTACCTTAAATAATTATTATAATACCGGCATTTGGTATAAATTTTATCATTGCGTTCATTCGAAATGCAATAGTCGATGTAAATTATAAAACTCAAGTCCAAGACGACGACGACAGAGAAAGCGACTTATTGTTTCTCGGGGGAAAAGTTTTAATTGCGCCGAATCTGAGAGAACGGCGGCCCCGGGTAGGAAATGACAATTAAAAAGTTACCTCTGATCCCCAAATTGATAAAGGAACGGGGCGGAAGATTCCGGCAGCAACTTTTTGCCGCCCTCGTAAGAACCGGATCGCCCTTGTCGGAATTGTTTAAGGGAGGGCGCCCTCTCCTTCGCATAATGCTGCCGATCAATTTGGCGCAGTGGTGCGGAATTCGAATTGCTCCGTGGATGGAACGAGTATATCTTAAACGATAATTTCATAAACGACATCCATGTATTATTACAGGGTAATGCTTTTATAATTAAATATGTGCAATACGCATCTGAATTAACGAGTTATCTCAATAAGTTGAAGTTGAAGTGAAACCGACGTTAATTGCTTGCCATTATTAGGTAACAATTTAATTTCACGCAGATGCATTATTTACTTTTACGTGCGGACAAGGCTTTAATTGGAAAGTAATGCTGCCAGCAGTCGAACAAAGGAACTCGCGACGGAAAAAGCACTTTTCCTTATTGGCAGCGATCATTCCTGTAATTAATTTATTTTACACAACTAAGGAAGAACTTTTTTTTATTTACCTATGAACTTATTTTGAACATTTTTGATAGATTATCAATTAATATACACCATCGTATATTATATCAACTAGTTATTTTTTCATTGCTTGTTTCGACCTCGATCAATAACACCAATAATAAAATCTCATTCCGTTTTCGAATCGATAATAATTTCACTCTCGGCCGAGGCAAGTGAATCCAATTGAGTTTACTCTCTGGATGATTTGATGAAATGGCATTCTGCAACACTTCAGTTGCGGCCTTGTTCTATTATTGGGCCGCCTTTTAACTCGATGAATATAACTGGATTGCGAAGACTGTTTAGCGTGTGTGCACGTGATAGCGAGGCGAACACCGGCGGTTTTCGCGAGGTTGATGAAAGTAAGTCGAGGAAATGACTATATGATTCATGCTCGCAAATCATATAATATTCCGATTAATGTTTTTAAATGTACTGAAAATAGATTCTAGCGTACCATTCTACAGGGTGTCTCAGAAGTCGACGTCAAGCTGAAATCTTTTAACAGACTAAGTCATGAGAGTTATCAGAAAAATATAAAAAAAATCCAAATAATGTACTTATGGCCATTTAAAAAAAACGAGAAAGTTTATTATAAGCCAGTAGAAAATTTAGCTGAGTTAAGGCAAAGATTAACTCAAGCGGCTGAATCAATCAAGAACGGAAGATTCGCCCGTCGGATAACAAGATCACTGTTAAGAAGATGTCGAGCCTGCATTGAGGCTGAAGGAAGGCAGTTTGAACATCTTTTGTAATTTTAATTGATGTTAAACATTTGTTATGCTTGTAATAAATCAAAGACCGTCACAGGCTGTAGATTTTCTCGTTTTTTTTTTTAAATGGCCATAATTTTTTAAATACATTATTTGGATTTTTTAAAATATTTTTCTCATGACTTAGTCTGTTAAAAGATTTCGGCTTGACGTCGACTTCTGCGACACCCTATATAATGACACTGGATATTTGCATGAAATTTAAAGTAGCACTTTTTTCAAAACGATACAAATGTAATTCTTCTTAATTTCCTCGGAATAAAACATAAGTAGGAGAAGGATCTCATTACCTTCCTGTAAGTTTCGCAAGAATTTAAAACAAATAGTAAAGTCCTTTCTCTCTTTGGCATTAACGTCGTACATCCAGTACGAGGAAACAGCCTCCTCCTGTCAAAATTTCTGGATAACTCATCTCCTTCTTAAAATGTTGGGAGGACAAGACCAAAGAGGGAAAAACAGAGAAAGGACTTTCCTATTTATTTTAAATTCTTGCGAAACTTACAGGAAGGTAATGAGGTCCTCCTCTTACTTATGTTAATGCAGCAGCCGCCCTTTGACGGGGAATAACAAGCCCTGCAACTTTCAGCCCTCGTGCGCACCTTTTGTTAGATTTTGAGGGTGCATTGTGCGTCTTTGTCGGTTCCACTGCATCAAAATTGCAGTTATTTATTTTCATGCACTTCCTCGTTTCATGGAATCTTACCAGCCCTACAAAATGGACACGTGTGACAGTCTTATTGCTACTTGATGGATATTCAAAACGGTGTTTTAACTACTGTCAAACTATGAACTCGTGAAAATTCGTAAATTCATTTTCCGTAAAAGTATTTCAATACTAAATAAGTAAATAAAATAGAAACAACCTTACTTGTTGCAGAAAGTATTAAATTAAATTAAATAATTTTGCTTGCAGAGTTACGAACAGGTTGAATATTTATATATTCAGGCTATATTTCGTTTTTTTTTTTTGAATTTACTAAATAAGTAATTGTGGAGGCTTTCACTTCGTGATACATTTTGAATCATTCAAATAAAACGAATAACTTTGTTAGTTATAGTTTGAAAATGACAAGCTGAAAATAACTACTCCAAGTTAATAAAGTGATACTAACAAAGTTATTCGTTTTATTTGAATTATTTCAATACTCGTTTCCTCTACAAGAGCTGATTGTCATAAAGATGCTTTAACATCTCTTCACGAACCGCTCGCTGTGGTCGGATGTTGACATTTAAGCCCGCATTGAAGCTTTTTTTAAGTGGTAAATATTTAATAGTACTTTAGATGTAGATCTAGTTATCCAAATGAATACAACATAAAATCAAATATTAAAGACCGCGCAACCAATTGTTTACGTAACGGTGTAAAAATAGTGGTAAGGAACATTTACAAAACATATTTCTCGTTCGCATGCAAATATTAATGTCGGCCTCAAGGATACGAAACGTAGTGCATTCAGATATTCGGTCTTGGTGTTGTCGCGAATAGTTTTACGATGACGCAAGTGTATTAAATGTTTATCGCTAACATCACGTTTAATTTCAACTTTATTTAATTAATCCTCGCCAGTTATTTCGTTTTAATAAGCGTTCAAATATTTTGCGAAACACTCGGTAATTGATTTTAGTTTTAAAACTTTAATACGTGCCGAATCCATAATTTAACTTTAACATAACTTTTAATCATCAAAACCGAATGGAATAGAAATTTTAGTGCACAAAGCGGAATCTTCAAAATTATTTATAATTGTTATAACAACATCGTACGCAGAGTGTTGAATGTTGGCCTTAGGGCCAATATGTATTAATATTGACTCCCCTAATTATTTGACAGTATCGGTCTTCTTACATTATTTTTAAAGCTTTTTAAGCTGAAATACTCAATAGTTTCTGCCGAAGAGTATTTATCGAGATATTTGCAAAAAACGTTACAATTATTTTCAATCAAAAACAAAGGTTTGCCATGAAATCATAATGGCCGATATTTCATTTTGTTCTAAAAAGTGACAGTTGCAGTCGCATTTGTTGATTAACAACCGGCCGTGTATTTTACACAAGAAAAAGTATTTATAAGTAAATGGTTTTACTCGGGTGCTATTTAAGAAGTGTACGTGATAAGTTCAGTGTTGAAATTACGGAGAAGGCAATACCAGGAAAAGTACTATTCAATGAGTAAGTAGATTGATATTACAAAATAATTAAAGGAGCCAATTGTAACACATTTCAAATATATAGTAAAGTAGTAATTATTCATAGAATACTACTTCTGCTGGTTATTGCTTTATTCTGAAATTATTTCTTGTGTAGAAAGTGTATTTTGAGCGAATTTTGAAAGTTCGGTGTTTGTTGCAATTGTTGTTCTATTTTTTTTTTTGGGCGCTGGAAAAATATTTAACCTCAGAATTGAAAGAGGTAGTTTAAATTAGATTATATTATAATTTAAGACCAGAGTGTTAACCAACGTTTGCGATAGCAAACGTCTCTTTTTAGAACAAAATGAAATGTCGGCCATTATGATTTCATGGCAAACCTTTGTTTACAAAATTAAATATCCGCCATTATGATTTCATGGCAATCCTTTATTTTTATTTCGAAATTGTTTTTTACAAATATCTCGGTAAATACTCTTCGGCAGAAACTATTGAGTGAGGTACCAATAATTCAGCTTAAAAAAAGCTTTAAAAATAATATAAGAAGACCGACCGATACTGTCAAATAATTAAGGGAGCCAATATTAATACATTTCAAATTTTATATGTAAATCCCTGACCCTGTAGAATGCAATTTTCATTTAAAGTATGATGATGGGTGGAATTAATATTGCACGTCACTGCAATTATATTTTTATAGATAATTATGGAATAAGTGAAGCGGCAATTTTGTAATGCGATGATGGTTCAGTTAAATTGTCAGAGGAGAGGAATGCGACACGAGATTGTTGCAGAAGATAACTGCGAGGTTGTGTGCGGTGCCGTAAGTTCAAGAGAATTACGCCCCGTTTAACCCGTTTTTTTTCCCCAATTATTTTTCTTTAATTTCTGATTTAATTTAACTGACATTGGTTAGATAAGCATAATATGTAAATGTATTATTACATTTCGTTTTTTAATGCACCTGTGTGTAGAATAAGTGCATAATGCAAACAAACTCGTGCGACTGCACGTTTTCTTATAATTCGGGAATAAATCTAGTGTTCCATTTTTGGAACACTGGGAAAAAATGGGTTAATATTATTGGCCGAGAGCGCTTGCATAGCTTTTGAAAATGAAATTTCTCTTAAATTCGTGTCGGTTTTGAAGATTTTAGGGTTTAAATCGAAGCAATTAAAAAAAGGGGGAAAATCCGTACATTGCATTCAACTATTCGAAACATTTATCTTTCGTGGAAATTTACAAATCCATCCAAAAATAACAATAATAATAATTGAAAACGAAACTTAACATTGGAAAAGTTAAAAAAATACATAAATTAGAGACAACGTCACTTGTTGACGAAGAAGCATTAAATGAATTTAATGAAATAATACTTTCTCCCACAATTTAAAAATCCATCGAAAGTTAATCCATAGTTGGCATTCCTGAAAATAATCGAGACACTACAACTGGGAATATTGGAGAAAATGGAGAAAAAAATATATTTTGTTAATTTTCTATGTATAATTTTTTATATCTTCCAATCTGTAATTGGACTTTGTTCCGTTGATTGAGATAAATAAATAAATAAAAGAAAAAAAAATCTAACATATCTTTAACATGCTTAAAAATAATCAACACACCATATATCCATTTCAGTTCACTTTAAATTTAACAGATGTTACATTAGTATTTTTATGTATACAAACTTTATTGTATTTTATTTATTTTATCATTATGTCTATTTATATATTAATTGTATTGACTTGTCTAATATTGTTAACCAGCAATGAAAAAGACCAATAAACTCTAAATCTAAATAGCAGGAAGCAAAGTGGCAGCACTCGAAATTTCAACCGGAGGAAATGTTTTTGTTAGTTGGTATTATCTGCTGGACGAAATCGGAACGGTTAATGATGAGAGAAATCGCCATTTTTTTTCACGTGGTTCCGAACAAAGCAATATTTAATTAGCATTAGAAGGATATCGTGCTTGGGAGCTTTTAAGTTTTCACTTCTTCGTGAAAAAAGAATATGCCTACGTCCTAACGACAATATAATTTACTTTCTCTCTAGCGTTAGAAATGAAACAAAAAAAAAATGGTGATGTGGCCATCATGTTACTTTCTCCGACTTGATGGTATCATAGCCATTTATATTTACGTTTTCATGGTATATTTTCAATTTAAATCATATTTTAAATGTACATCGAGCGGATGAAACTGACGTTTAAAACGTCAAAATTATGAAAGATGGAAAAATTATACTTCAAATTCAACGATCACAATACTTTCTCGTACTTCGTAACGGAGAAAGTAAAAATGGATAGATAGGCGTGAATATTTATTATTATTTGAAATTGGCGTATCCATGCATTTATTCAGTAATAAATAGTGCCATAACAATTTTTTTAATTTTAAATTGCACTATAAACACGTAAGTGGGACTTTATTCTTTGTTATTAAATTGTATTTTCTGCAGGTGTGTTAAGTAAATCGTGCGCGAATCTGTGCGAAACATCGGTCCATTGATGCTAAACCGGTTAACATGTCGGGTCCACCGGTGCAACACGTAATTTTCTAAGAATTCTTAGAACTTGTCCATTATTCACGACCACTATTAAGAAACCAGACTTGACAGCCCGCGTATGTCTTTGGCAAGTCAAACGAGCACTTTGTCCGAAGACGTGGACGTTTTCAAATACCGTAGCGTAATATGCGAAAATTTAATATATCCTCCACAAACTATAACAGAAAGATCACGCATCAATTAAGCCCATAAGATTAAATCGTTAGTGAAGCGGCAGTACCGCAAATTTGACAGGAGAGACAAAACGTAGTATATTATTAAACGAGTGAGAAAGTTAGCAATGGCCAACTTGTTCACTCGTTTAATAACATACTTTTTTCGCATCTTATTAAATAATATAAACGTTGTTAAATCGTTTTTGATTGAGAAAGTTGTCCATTATTCGGCCGAATCATTTTCTCCACAGGTGACGTCCAATCAAATGATAGCAATTTCATTACCCAACAGGTTTCAGCCAACTGCATGACGACGATTTTACTTTCGCAACAGTTTAGTTGTTACTATGGTTACGATTTATTTTTTGTCAGCAAACTGCCGCAATTTCCAATTAGATTATTTGTTATAATTTAATATAAACAGAAAAATCTTTAGGTAATTATTTAATATGATGCGATAAAGTATAGTATTAAACTCGTGAACACGTTGGCCATTGCCACTCGGGTGAATTACAAACTTCACCCTCGTGGCAATAGGCAACTTTCTCACTCGTTTAATAATATACTATTTCGCATCATATTAAATAATTGCTTGAAGATTTTTCTGTTTGTATAAAATTATAACGAATAATTTAATACAAACGGACCCCTCCAGAAAAAATATTATTATTATTACTATTGGAGAAACGCACCAAACGAGTCGATAATCTGAAATATTTATTTATAATTATTTATTTCACAATAATAATAGTCCCAACAATTGCAATGTTTCTAATTAAAAACAAAAGTGGGTTAATAAATACATCGCCACTAATTTTATTCTAAAATTATATTCTTCGGCATATACAATTAACCCAATTATAACGTAATTATCATTACGACAGCCCTTTCACAATTTGCGAATTCAAGGCGCTTTTCAAAGTTTCCTTTCGCAAGGTCAATCGTTACCGATTCGATTGCGTGATGCATCACGATCACGTGGGACGAAAATTAATAATCAAATTTCCGGTCTGATCCGACACCGAAGAATCGCTCGTTACGTTCCATCTAAATTAAGTTCAATTGGTTCGTGGAAGTGACATAATTTGCGTTACGCAAAATTTGATTTGGGTTGGTCACTGGTTTCCATTGACTTTGATTCCTTCAAACAGTAATTTGAGATTGTTTCGGCGATTTTATAAAAAGAAATTGACAACTTGCACATTGCACTTTTAAAGTTTTAAGAGCGGAATTTATCCCTGTATATATTTTACCGCCTCCTATTAATATTCAATCCCCAGTAACCGGGGGGAGGGGGTTAAGTCCCTTTCGCGTAATGGAGGCACGTGCACGCGCAGATGTTTGGGGGTGGATTGGCAAATCCGTCGGTTTAATTTAGACTGAAGGGATTGTACGTTATAAATGTAAACATTGTTTTGTTGAACAGTTGTAGTTAAAAGTAGAAGTATTATATATTAACTGAATCTATAGAGATATGATGATAATAATAATAACGGTATATAAAGATAATGTAGTGTAAACTTGTGCAGACTTGTAAGACAGAATGATTAAATTCATTTATGACAATGATAATATCTTCATCCAGGGTTAAAAGACCACAAGTCAATACGTAAATATTGTGTCTATGTTGAATTTGGTTCTCGTTTATCACATGGTGAAACATTTTCCTAGGAAAATGTTTCATCACGTGATCTAGATAATGATGATACATCAAAACTAGTCTAAATATTGTGTCTCTTTCTGTCTTTCTGTCACTTGATGGTTTCTTCGTTAATTACAAAAGTTTCAGTTAATCAATTAATTCAGTTCATAAATTCCGTTGAGAGAGAGAGGGGACACAACGTAAGCTTATGAGACATAAATTATACTCACCTGTTCCGGTCGCCACCCTTTGCTTTTATTGAGCGGGTCCGGCGGAGACCCTTAAAGGCCGATTAATCACCAAGATTAAGTCTACTCCTACTTCGAAAGAAACACGCATTAAATTTTATGTTATTGTTATAAAAACCCTTAATTATAAACCATTCATTTACCGACCAAAAACAATGGGGAATTATTTTTAATATACTTCGATCGACGGATCTTTGCTTGCACAGCATAGATAAAGTCTGACCGCGCTATGATGACATATGAGGTGATTAACTTGAACCAAGTTATCTGTAACCTTTCAAGAACCACTGATTTATTAATAGCTAGTCATGAAAATAACGCAAACAGCAAAAATCGCAGTTTTTTTTTAAGTTCGAGGCTTTCGAAATCGCGATTTTGGTTTTTGAAACTACATAACTTCCAAACGCATTGTCAAATTTGGATGGTCTTAACGTAAAAATGTGTAAAATTTAGTGCAATTTGAAAACGGGTTAATAAATATTTTCGTAAAATCAGTGCTAAACCTCAAAATTGCACATTTTCAGAATTCAAAGAATTCAAATTTCGATTTGGATTTTCTTTTTAATCGCACAACTGTCAAATGTTTTACCCGATTTCGATGATACAAATATCAAAATGTGGAAAATTTAGTGTAATTTTAAGACTGATAATAATTTTTTTCATTAAATTAACACAAACTGAAAAAAATCGCAGTTTTTTTTAAGTTCGAAGATTTCAAAATCGCAATTTTGATTTTTGAAATTACATAACTTCCAAACGCATTGTCAGATTTGGATGGTCTTAACGTCAAAATGTGCAAAATTTTGTGCAATTTAAAAACCGCTTAATAAATGTTTTTGTGAAATCAACGCAAAACGTCAAAATTCGAAGATTTAAAATTTTTAAATTGCAAACCTGTTAAATGTTTTACCCGATTTTAATGATACAAACACCAAAATATGGAAAATTTAGTGTAATTTTAAAACTTGTAAGAAATTGTTTCATGAAATTAAAGTAAACTGCAAAAATCGCAGTTTTTTTAAGTTCGAAGATTTTAAAATCGTGATTTTGGTTTTTGAAGCAACATAACTTCCAAACGCATTGTCAGATTTCGATGGTCTTAACGTCAAAACGTGTAAAATTTGGCGCAATTTAAAAACGAGTCAATAAATATTTTCGTGAAATCAACGCAAACCGTCAAAATTGCACATTTTCGAAATTCGAAGATTTTGATTTTTTTTTTCAAATTGCACAACTGTCAAACGTTGTTTCTCATTTTGATGATACAAACATCAAAATGTGGAAAATTTAGAGTGATTTAAAAACTTAGGTATATTTTTCATGAAATTAACACAAACTGCAAAAAATCGCAGTTTTTTTTTAACTTCGAAGATTTCAAAATCATGGTTTTGGTTTTTCAAACTACATAACGTCCAAACGCCTTGTCCGATTTTGATGATTCTAACTTCAAAAAGTGGAAAATTTTGTACAATTTAAAAACCGCTTAATTAATGTTTTCGTGAAATCAACGCAAAATGTCAAAATTGCACGTTTTCAAAGATCCAAAGATTTAAAATTGTGATTTGGATTTTTTTTTTAAATTGCACAACTGTCACATATTTTGTCAGATTTTGATGATTCAAACGTCAAAATGTGGAAATGTTTGTGTAATTTTAAACTGATAACAATTTTTTTCATGTAATTAACACAAACTGCAAAAATTACAATTTTTGCAGTTTTTTTTTAAAGTTCGAAGATATCAAAATCGCAATTTGTGGTTTTAAAACTACATAACGTCCAAATGCATTGTCAGATTTGGATAATTCTAACTTCAAAAAGTGGAAACTTTTGTGCAATTTAAAACCGATTAATAAATGTTTTCATGAAATTAAGGCAAAACGTGAAAATTACGAGTTTTCAAAATTCAAAGATTTAAAATTGAAATTTTGATTTTTTTTAATTGCACAACTGTCAAATATTTTGCCTCATTTTAATGATACAAACATCAAAATGTGGAAAATTTAGTGTAATTTTAAAACCGATTAATAAATGTTTTCGTGAAATCCACGCGAAACGTCAAAATTGCACGTTTTCAAAATTCGAAGATTTAAAATTGCGTTTTTGATTTTGTCAAATGTTTTGCCCAATTTTGATGATACAAACATCAAAATGTGGAAGATTTAGTGTACTTTTAAAACTAATAATAATTTTTTTCATGAAATTAACAAAAACTGCAAAAATCGCAGTTTTTTTTTTAAGTTCGAAGATTTTAAAATCGCGATTTTGGTTTTTGAAGCAACATAACTTCCAAACGCATTGTCTGATTTTGATGGTTTTAACGTCAAAAAATGAAAAAACTAGTGTAATTTTAAAACTGATAATTTTTTTTCATGAAATTAACACAAACTGCAAAATTTGCTATTTTTTAAAGTTCGAAAATTTAAAAATAGTGTTTTTTACCTTCTCCGTTACGAAGTACGAGAAAGTATTGTGATCGTGAACATTTTTTCAAATTTTTTTTTTACGGATATATCCGTTTTGGGATCCCTAGACGCCATTTCAACAATTTCCGGCAAAGAAAAATTGTGTCTGTGTGTGTGTGCGCTCAAAAACGAATATAGCAATTACCATGAAACTTTGGACTTAAGTCTTATTTGATAATCCGCAGAACTGAAAAGCTTTTGGCAAAATTCCATACGCCGGAAGTGGGTGTTTACCTTAACCGTTTTTTTTGTTTTTTTCCAATAATTTTTTAAATATGAAAAATATCACAAAAACATTCAAACAAACATTGAAGACAATAAAGAAATAAACATCTTTGGTTTGAAAATATTTTTCATAAAATCTATGTTATTCGAAAAAGAATATTTTTTTTTCGTTTTTGTTTATAATTATAAAACGATAATAGTTACAGCAAATTTATGTTAATAATAATGGTGGAGAATGGCAAAATTAACAACTTATGAAGAAGTGAAAACATCTGTGAGCGTAAAGTAACAAAATATCCAATCACTTTTGATGAGGGCGACCCTTAATCACCTCAGACGCCTTCATAGCGCGGCCAGAGTATAGCTGAACCTATCTCCGACAACATTTTCATGTGTGTACTCTCTCTCTCTCTCTACGATAAATTGAATTAAACGCGATCGTGTGTATACGTATGTCCTCCGATGCTTCGGAAAAGATCCATCAATCAAACTATATACGCGTAGACGTCCAATACTTCTTGAAACGTACGATAACTAAAATTAAATCGTATTCAACAATTACGACGTATTTCACTTCAATGAACGAGTGAGTAGTGTATGAGACATCAGGCATTGATTAACAGCTGACGTATTTGTATCGATCACCCCCTCCGCGTTCCGCCCCTCGTCTAAATTTCGTATACCTGGTGTAGCCGTGACCTTCCCCTATTTTCAAGCACGGAGGTGTAGTGCGTTTTGGGCCCTTGGACGGTTCGGTGGTGCGAGATCCACGTGTTCGTTATTTTTAATTTCTTTTTTTCATTTCGGAGGAAATAAAGACCGAGTGTTGAATGTGTGTGTGGGATTTCAACAGCCAGTTTCGTGCCGGACTTGGTGTCGTGTTCACGTTCAAAACCTCACGACACGGAGTTGTTTCCAAAGATACTTACGCGACCGCGACCCGTCCGAGTTGAAATCAATAAAAATATTGGATGCATTCCACCGTTCGTTAACAGTGTTTCACATGTGCTTTGTGCTTTCCTACCTCTTTCAATATTTCAAGAGGAGGAATTACGACTACGGTGACCAATACGTACGTATTCATCCTCTTTCTTTCATAAAATTTGTTGTAATGACGCAATTTGTAGTTTGTTTGTAGCAAGATTAAAGGAATTAACTGCATTAGTAGTTTACATAATTTAAAAATGGCAATTACCATTATACTTTTTGAAAGTTATGATTTTCGTGGCGACGCTACAGAGAAAAAAAATCGAAAAAATTGAAATTGCGGACAATAAATTCCACAAAAAATTAAATCAACTGCCGAAATGTCATTCTTTAAAATGCAGTTTTGATTGTGTAACCGTTGATTGAAGTATTGTACAATACTTCAATCAACGGTATAACCTAACAATATGTTTGTCTACGTAAAGTATATTAAAAAATGATATTGGATCCACCTTTTTTTCATCTTTAATAACATTATGAAATATAATACCACCGACACTGATTAATTGGAAGCATACACGTGGCCTATAAAGTACTGCTTAAACATTTTCATCTCGAGTGTCCTCCAAACCCTAAGGACCGCCCTCAAATATATTTAAATGGAATGCACTCTTTTTCTACCACAAAACGGACCAGTCGTTTTCTCTGGGACACCCTGTATATGTGCATTCAAATTATTAAAAGGTTGTTTGTCGCTTCTGGGAAAATGGTAAAATTGGTAATTTTATTTGGTGTAACTGACAGCAACTGACAGGTTGCCCTGTTATTTTTGTATGAACAACTGCCAAATAAACATTAACCTGCTCAAATATTTTTGTTTACATTCATGGAAATCTAATGAATTTATACTGAAATTTTTAAAGATTTTTTTGTGATCGAAAAATCTTTAAGATAACGGTGGTTATTTAAATTTTTCTGTTCAGAATAACACGATTTACTTCCTCGGAACAACGAGACACCCTGTATATGAGTATTTCCACTTTACCCCCACATGTATGGAGTGCTCGGTAATACTGTATTATGCGACGCACCCTCGGAAAATTACCTTGCCCAGTTCCGAGTGCCTGTGTTTTTTTTTTTTTATATTAATATTAATCCAAACGGTTTAAGAAATCCCGAAAGGACGAAGCGGAGGAAGTTGTGAATAATCAAATAACCATTTGTAGACGTGATTAATAAAATAAATACAGATAATCTTTTGTCTCTGATAACGTCACGACACTATTTCTGGCAAAACAAAGGAACATTTATTTTTCGCCTGCTTCTACCATTTATTTCGGCCATAAAAATCGTCCCGAAAAAATATCATGCATAATCTAGACAGCCCTTCCGCGGAATATGAGTAGGCTATGCAAAAATCTGACAGTGACAGTTCAATGGTGCGCAATATAAAATTTCCTGAAACACTGTTTTTACTTGAAGCAGGCGAAAAAATATCGAGTGTAACTCATGCCGAAATGCTTTAGCAACCCTTCACTTTTAGCGGCGGGTTGTTAAAGCCTATTTTCGCCCTTTGATACACTATATACTATAAAATATAATGACCCATCCGCCCCTCGTTCCATTTGGAGTTAACCTACAAAATCGCGTTTTATTAATTTTCAACTTTTCCAATTACTTGTCAAAGAAGTTTCTTTAACCTAATAGGGTTTGCAGGTTAAAATAAAATTGGGTGGGCCCTATTCCACAATCCAACCACCCATTGCTCACGCACCGATATTTCCACCATTAAAAATAAGCGAATCACAAAAACATGCCGAAAATAATATTTGCTGATCACAACCTGACTTTTTGCAGAAAAAATGATTGTAGATTCTATATCCGCTATGACAATTGCATACAATTTTGACAGATCATTCCCAGAGAGTGCGTTCTCACAAATTACTGATTAAAACTTTTTCAACTTCACCGACAGAAAAATGGCACTGGTCGAAAATAATATTTGATGATCACATACTGACTTTTTGCGGAAAAATGATTGTAAATTCTATATCCGCTATGACAATTGCATGAAACTCTGACAGATCATTCCCAGAGAGTGCGTTCTCACAAATTACTAATTAGAATTTTCTCCACTTCACCGACAGAAAAATGGCGCTGTTCGAAAATAATATTTGCTGATCACAAACTGACTTTTTGCAGAAAAATGATTGTAAAGTCTTTCTTACTCTTTGGTTATTCATTAATTTCAGCATGTAAATTCTTGTTTATCATCCATAAATTGTGGAGGGTGGGACAGTGCCCGCTCTCCCGCCTTCTTTTCGAGTAAACCGACTATTAGAATTTGAAGTAAAGTTTGTTTCATAATTTTGACGTTTTAAACGTCAACATCATCCGATGTATATTTAAAATATGATTTAAACTGAAAATAAATCATAAATAAATCGGAGAAAGTAACATGATGGCCACATCACCATTTTTTAGTCGGGTTTTATTCTCAATTGATCGTTCTCGTATTTGAGAATACATTTGATTCCAGGGCGTAATTTAAATTCTTACAAAATTCTAGAGCACTTGGCAACAATCCCGCGATTTAAGCCGGATGAGGGGTCACGGCCCGAATTGTGCTTTTGTTGTCTTTTATTTTGTTGGATCCGCCACCGTGGATATTAGTTACTCCTTTAAAATAAAATGCGGACACGAACGTTAACTTTCATAAATGATAATTACTTCCGAACTGAAGCAATCCACTAATGAATTAAATCCAAGATCGTAGCTTTAATTAGGATCCCCTCCGCAGTTTATGTGCACACAATCGGACGATTTTTGTTTGTGTAAATATGTTTTGACACGTTCTCTTTCCCTCCCCAGATTATTAGTGCGATGGAGGAATAGGCGGCGGCGGCGGTGACGACCAGCGAAAAATGCCCATGAGCAAGAAGGACCCTCACGCGTTATCGCCGTCGGTTGCGCGGATTGATAACGAGTTGACATAATAAATGCAAGATTCCGAAACGAATCAGTGTGATATTTGCTTTAGTTGTGATTACGACACCGTCTGCAGTTGTGAAAAACATGCGTCCGCGCAGTGCCTTTACGAATTCATCAGGACTCGATGAGATAGTTTTGTTAAAATCTACAAGTACAGTTTGTTTCTGGTAACAATTCACTTAACTTTAAGCGCGCAGTCGTCCCAAATAATAACCGGTGCCTTAGCGGGTGTCAATCGAAGTTGATAGCTGCCCAAATTCAACGTTACTTCCGAATATGTGAGATGTGTTTTTAGTGAGTGTCCGTTGGAATAAAGTAACGATGCAGTATAATACGGTGGGAAGAGAGAGAAAGGGCTCGATGACGACCGTCAGCAATTGGTTCTCTTCGCTGAGGAGAACGCCGAAGAAGGGAAAGGCGGTGTCCAAGAATCTCACCTCGAAAAGCGAATGGGATCTCTCGATACCGCACTACCATCTTCGCACCGGTGTAATGGTAAATCATACTGCATTTCCTTTTGACGGTTTTGTGACGTTTAATTTAAAACTACTGAATGAATAACCGCGATCATTTTGACATTCAGAATTCAATTATTAAATAGAATTTATAGGGTTTCATTTCAGACCGTGTGCTATCGATAATAATTCTTTGTTGATTTATGAATTCACAATTGCCTTGAATAATAATCAGCGGACTTGTATTGTACCTCATTTAATAACCAGGCGGACTAAACGCGAAAGTTACGTTTACACTATAAAAAGTCACCAGAAAAGTAACCAGACATGTTTTGGCGGTAAAAATAAAATGATTTCAATTTCTTTTATCCACAACATTCATTCAACATTTATACCAACACATAAATTGATCATATACTCAATGATGTAGTATATAATATTAAAATAATAATAAAAATAAGTATGAGACCCTCTTAAGAATTTCACTCAAGTTGTACATATATTTATTTACATATAAAGTGGATTGAAATAGTAGGTGTATTTTAAGAATACATTTAATTCCGTAAAAGGTTTGAAATATAAATACTAGATTGTCGTGAAAAAAAAATTGAATTAAATTAATTTGCTATTTAAAAACGTATAATAACTTTCTTAAAATTAATCTCATTCATGAATTTATTTAATGTTTGACGGGACGTCATTGGCAGGTCATCTCTATCCTTTAATTCAATCAAAATTTAATCCAATGTAGCGATTTCATTTTTAAAGAAAAATCTTTATACAATTTTCCACGCGCAGAATTTGTAGATATCTTCGGTCGCTGGACATCCTTCAAGACGTTAAGGACTTGTTACTCCTTTCATCCCCTAATTGTGTGAAACTACACAATCCTAAATATAATGTATGTTTATGATTTGATTTCAATTGCAATAACTTGCGCCACACTTATCCAATTAATCACAATTTTGTATACGACGGCAGTAGGTTTTAAAGCCTCTTTGGATTGTTTTTCCTCGAGCGTTAATGCTCTAAAATCCAACCATTTCCGTTTCTTGGGGCCCGAAAATGACACCAGACTCGTGCTGGGTATTTATCCGTAGTTAAAAATAAAATAACTATTTCCACGAAAACCGCGGGATGATAGGAATTGATTCTTACACTATCAACAGTAGAAATAACTGGTTAAAAACACAAAAACTGAGCCGAAATGCGTGAAAACGGTAAGACACAAGGATCGGTTAAAGATCAGCTGATCATAACAACGGCCATTACTATTTAACGACACCCGATTGGCCAATCACAACAACGTATTTTGGCGGCAATAATTTGATTTAGTCCGTCTGGTTATTAAATGAGGTATAGCATGTTATAATAAAGATACCTCAAGTTGAATAGTCAGTGGAATATAAAGTCTAGACAATAAATATTCCGTTTTACTCGTATTGACAAATTATCGCCCGGAGTCGAATAGCGGCGCGGTCTTGTTGCACTTTGCGATCACGTGGGCGGTGTTATTATGCGATGATGCTTATCTGCATGACATGAACACGCGGCGGCGCTATCCGAGGAAATTTTATTTTTACAATACACCGTATTAAATATTCCGTGCAAACACTGCCGTTGTCTATTGTGTCGGACACATAACGGTTCTTGCTGATAATTGTGGGAATCGCTTTCTATCTGTTCTCGTTGTGTTTTCCCCTCGAAATTAAACGCATTTTTGGTTCGGCTCCAAAAACGCTCCAACAAAACTTGCCGCGACTTTTATTTTCGTGCCGAAATTGAACCGCCAACCTTCGGACTACTTCTGGACTATGAACAGTGCATGAAATCAACCACATTTTTGTTCCGAGCGATTATAAAGTCACATTTTTTAATGCAGAATCCAGAAATATTACCAGCAAAATACTCACGGTAGAGTCTGATCAATGGTCATAGATATCCGAACCTAATTCCGACAAGATTTTCATGTGTAAACTCCCTCTATGATAGGTTAAATTAGACGCAATAGTTGTGAAAAATTACTAGTAAAATGCCTAGTTTCCCAGTATAAATTTCCTGGAATTTAAAAAAAATATTCATTTTTGGGTCCTGAAGTACAAGTGCTCAATTTATTTATTCATTCATTCATTCAAACATCTCGCTAATGCTCATTTATAGACATTCCATGTTCGTAAGTACACCCAGTATGTTTAACAAACAACTAAATAATGACGGGGGGGGATCGTCCCGTCTCTCATCATTGTTTGAACATCGTTTAATGGAAACAATGTGTGTGTTCTTTTTTCTCATTTCCATGTCAATGCTGCTTCATAATTTTAAAAGAGGACGTTTTGCTCCATTGTCGTGCACAATGAGACGAGAAATCGCGAACTGGGACGTGCGTGTATTCCCTCATTTTCCAATTTACGGCAACTCGTCGTAGCAGCACGGGGAAATTTTAAATTATTTGTATACATTTGTAGGTGACCAACTTTTTCACACAAATGATTCGGAAAAAAAACCATTTCATTAATTGCTACAATAAAAAATGGTGATGCAGCCATCATGTTACTTTCTCCGATTTGGAAGTATCATTTATATTTACGCGTTCATTGTTTATTTTTAATTTAAATCATGTTTTTGTAGAATCGGATGAAACTGACGTTTAAAACGTCAAATTTATGAAAGCTAGAATTGACAAATTATACTTTAAATTTTAATAGTCAGTTTACTCAAAAACTAAAGAGATTTCGAAAAATACTTATTCTTTATAAGTTGTTCATTTTGGCATTCTCCGCAATTATTATTAAAATAAATTTGCTGTAACTATTATCGTTTCATAATTATAAACCAAAAATGACAACATCAAAATTAATAACTATTATTTTTTCAAAAACCAGACATTTTACGAAAAATATTTTCAAACAAAAGATGTTAATTTCTTTGTTGTCTTCAAGTTTTGTTCAAGTGCTTCTGTAGTATTTTTCATATTTAAAAAAATATCGGAGAAAAACAAAAAAACGGTTAAGGTAAAGACCCACTTCCGGTGTACGAAATTTTACCAAAAGCGTTTCAGTTCTTTGGATTATCAAATAAGGCTCATGGTCAAAGTTTGATGTAAATTGATGTAGTAGTTTTTGCGAATTTTAATTTATATCGATCGTCTGCGACATAACCTAAAATTGTGGCACGTAAGTTCAGTTAAATAGTCAGTTTACTCAGAAAGCAAAGAGATTTCGAAAAAACTTATTCTATATAAGTTGTTCGAATTGGCATTCTTTACAATTATTAATCATGTTAATTTGCTGTAACTATTATCGTTTTATAATTATAAACCAAAAATGAAAAAAAAATTAATAAATTTTTTTCTCCAATAAAAATGATTTTATGAAAAATATAATCATTTTTTTGTTGTCTTCAAAATTTATTTGAATGTTTTCGTAAAATTTTTTATTGTTGACTATGGTTTCGGCAACTCAACTTATTAAAATGGACGAAAATAAAAGTTAAATCGCAATCGGCAATTTCTCTCGTGACATGTCTTATTTGATTTGAACGACGAACGAGTGTATCAGCATTGTTTATCAGCTGACGCATTTATATCGATCAATTATACGACTCCCCCTCAAAATTTCGCGTGTACCTGGCGTGGTGTAGCCGTGACCTTCCCCTAATTTTTCAAGCGCTGAGGTGTAGTAGTGCGTTTTGGGTCTTTGTACGGTTCGGTTATTTTTATTTCTTTCTCATTTTCGGAGGAAATGAAGACCGAGTGTCGTATGTGTATGCCAGTTTCGTGCCGGACTTGGTGTCGTGCTCACGTACAAAACCTCACGACACGTTAGTGTTTGTTCTAAATATACTTACGCGACCGCGACCTGCCGGTGTTAAAGTCAATAAAAATATTGGATGCGTTCGACCGTTTTCGTCTGTCAACAGTGTTTTATATGTGCTTTGTGCTTTCCCACCTCTTTCAATGTTTCAAGAGAAGGAATTACGACTACGGTGACCAATACGTACGTTTGTTTTGCAGTAATAACGCAATTTGTTATTTCTTACAGTTAAGTTAAACAAAGTAGCAGTTACTATTACACACGTTCAATCTAAATATATGTGTGTGTATACAAAATGTACCAAAGAAACGGTATTGGACGCATCTTTGTTTTTATTTTTCTTACTCACAAAATAAAGCATCATTTTTAATACGTGTAGTGCAAATAACTATTATATGTACCATCAAATGGGAGAAGTTTATATGATGGCCACATCACCATTTTTTTTTTCTTATCTTATCTAGTTCGCAAACGAAAATCAATGTTTTTGCCGTTGAGAGGTGTTTTATTGATAAATTAATGTAAACATACTTATTTGGAATTTTTTAAATATACAAGCGATCTAAAGTTATTCAGAAATAATGTCTCGTCAAGTAAATATTGAATATTTAAACTATAAAATGTCCTATGCCCGTTTTCACCAACTATTCCTAAACAAATACTTTGTTAGATAGTACCTAAGCTAAGAAATGCCTAGACTAGTACTTTAGATCAATTCGGTTTCACCATGGCAATCCGTTCCTTGATAAGCAATTCCTACTAAAGTACTGTTTTTTTAGGGAAATTTTAGTTGTCATATTGGTGAAACTGCGGGTGTGTGCTTCGCTAAATAGAGTGAGTTCGCACTTAATTAAACGTCACTTGTTTAATTACTCGTGTTAATATTTTCAATGATTGATTTATTTATGGAATTATTATTTTCAAACTATTGTCACCATCAATCGCGAAGAAGAATTATAGCTAGGACGTAATCAAATTAAAGGTAGACATTGAAAAGAAAAAGAATTGAATTAATGACGCCAGAAAGTGCGCACCCATGTATTAGAGAAGGAGTTTTTCAGAAACATTGAGAAGTAAGACAACTTTATTTTGCATTTAAATATGAATTAATTATTCTGACCCCGAATTCGGGTACGTCGGTCATCTTCTTCATCTGAATCTGAATCAAATAGATTCTAATGTACAATAATACGAAAAAAAATCCATTAGAATTGGTGTGGCCCCGCGTAACAGACCAACGTAATCTGATTTGGATTATTTAGTTGAAATCCGTTGATTATTAAAAAAGTTATGAATTCTTGAAGCAATAATTGCTCGCTATGGCGATCATGAATTTCAAAAATTAAAAAAAAAAAATTTAACTGGCGATACATGTCTTTATTAGTAACAATACACTTCTTACATTCTTTAGCTTGAATCATTTTCTTATTTAGTTCAAATCCGTTGGTTATTAAAAAAGTTATGAATTTTTGAAGCAATAATTGCACGTTAAAGTGATCATGAATTTCCAAAATTCTGAAAAAAAATATTTTAACTGGCGATACATGTTTTTAATAATAACAATTCACTTTTTCCTTCTTTAGTTTTCATAATTTTATTATTTAGTTCAAATGCGTTGATTATTAAAAAAGTTATGAATTCTTGAAGCAATAATTGCACGTTAAAGCGATCATGAATTTGAAAAATTCGAAAAATATTTTAACTGGCGATACATCTTTTTATAAATACCAGTACACTTCTTACATTGTTTAGCTTTAATAATTTTGTTATTTAGTTTAAATGCGTTAATTATTGAAGAAGTTATGAATTTTTAAATTTCACAAGGATGTATTAATTGTCCGTTAAAGTAAGCTTGAAGTTCAAAAATAAAACAATTGGTAATACACTTTATTAATAATACTAGTTAAATTCTTACATTCAGTTCAAATACACTAATTAACAAAAAAAAATGAATTTTTGAAGTTAATGCGGACGCAACCCGATCAGGATTTTCAAAAATTGCAAAAAAATATTTAGACCGGTGATGCATTTTTTTATTAACGACAGCCAACTTCTCGCACTCTTTCGCTTCAAAAATATTCTTATTTCGTTAAAATTCGTTAATTAATAAAAAAGATATGAATTTTTGAAGTTGATGCGGACGCAACCCGACCAGGATTTTCAAAAATTGCAAAAAAATATTTAGACCGGTGATGCATTTTTTTATTAACGACAGCCAACTTCTCGCACTCTTTCGCTTCAAAAATATTCTTATTTCGTTAAAATTCGTTAATTAATAAAAAAGATATGAATTTTTGAAGTTGATGCGGACGCAACCCGATCAGGATTTTCAAAAATTGCAAAAAAATATTTAGACCGGTGATGCATTTTTTTATTAACTACAGCCAACTTCTCGCACTCTTTCGCTTCAAAAATATTCTTATTTCGTTAAAATTCGTTAATTAATAAAAAAGATATGAATTTTTGAAGTTGATGCGGACGCAACCCGATCAGGATTTTCAAAAATTGCAAAAAAATATTTAGACCGGTGATGCATTTTTTTATTAACGACAGCCAACTTCTCGCACTCTTTCGCTTCAAAAATATTCTTATTTCGTTAAAATTCGTTAATTAATAAAAAAGATATGAATTTTTGAAGTTGATGCGGACGCAACCCGACCAGGATTTTCAAAAATTGTTACAGTGTAACATTAAAGTCACTTCTTAGTAAAATCACTGAAGATTTAAAATTCATAACCACCATGGAGGAGGGTTTATAGGTTATGTTAAAGTTGATGAGGAGGGTGGTGTATGGACCCTATCCTACCCTCCAGCCCCTTGAACACGTCCAGAGTGAAATGTCACATTAATGAAAACGTTCGTCGTCGAAGGTCCTAACAACCGTTGGATTATTTTTACGTTAGGCTTTCACGTATACACACGCCGTCCCAAAGTTAGACAAATCGTTTATATTTAATGCGACGCCTATCTGTGTCAGCGGCAGGATTCGTTCACCTGTGCTCTCCCGATTTGGACGAGAGGATGCAGCAGCAGTAGGACCAACAAAATATTTACATTTACGAACTCCAACAGCGGCTCAATGAATGAAAAATTAATCATTGTACTTAAAAACATCATTAATGCCTTTGTGGATCGATTAATTACTAATATTAAAAAGTTAAAAAAAAATAATTATTGCAAAGCCAGTCAACAACAAAC
Source organism: Ocypus olens (assembly GCA_910593695.2). Classification (NCBI taxonomy): domain Eukaryota; kingdom Metazoa; phylum Arthropoda; class Insecta; order Coleoptera; family Staphylinidae; genus Ocypus; species Ocypus olens. The sequence continues at coordinate 288,335 of OU343058.1, forward strand.
GTAACTACAATTTGGCGAATCCGCGTTTCGAAATATTTGTTATTTGTAGCGAGCAACGCGTATATTCCCAAATGATAAACCCGTTTTGCAATTATTTTGATTGGTGATAACAACAAACGAATATACTTTGAATTGCGCGCAATAATTTGATAATTTCATATATTTCTAAGAGAATATTTTCATAAAATTCACACAACCTATTACACAACGCAATTTAACCTGAATGGACTAATGGCATCATTATTTCAGTGAAAATACAACGCAAAGCTGATGTGCGCCAATCGGCAGCTTGAATCGACGAAGAAGTGTCAACTGTCACATAACTTTATTCAGTTTCGGCACGCCGCGTATTCGTTATATTCCTCTTAGTAAATATAATTGGTGGAATTTTTTTATAAATGCCAATCCCAATCTTCGAAAATGCAACTCGTGCTTGGCACTCGTTGGGATTCATAAGAAATGCGAAAAACATGCGTCCGCGATGGGCTTTTACAACTCCATGAGAACTTGAAATAGTTTGGCTACGGTATTGAAATCTACACGTGCAGTTTGTTTCTGGGGATGCAACAATAATAATTCATCACACCTTTATTTGTTTTTTTTTCACGCTGACATAAAATGTCGCAACAAAATAGTTCAATATTAAATAGCTATAAATAAGCCAGGAATGGCCAATGGTGATAATTTGAAGCTGATCGGGAACACCATCACGCGGACGAGAATAATAGGTCTGACTGGAAGAACACATTGTGAAATCCGCCTGCAAATCCTGTGTCCTAAATTTGTTGGGTGATTAACTTTAATTATACATTGTTTTGCACATATTATAGTAACAGGACGTGTAAAGTTAATAAATAAATAAATAATACAATCGACCTAATAACCGGTGCCCTAGCCGGTGTCAATCGAGTGACGTTTTTGAAGTTGATAGCTGCCCAAATTCAACGTTATTTCCAAAAAAAAAAAATGTGAAATGTGTTTTTAGCGAGTGTTTCGTTGAAATAAAGTAACGATGCAGTATAATGCGGTGGGAAGAGAGAGAAAGGGTTCGATGACAGCCGTCAGCAATTGGTTCTCTTCGCTGAAGAGAACGCCGAAGAAGGAAAAGGCGACGGCCAAAAATCTCACCTCGAAAAGCGAATGGGATCTGTGGATCCTGCGCTACCATCTCCGCACCGATGTAATGGTAAACCGACCGTATTGTATTTCCCTTTGACGGTTCTCTGACGTTTTATAGCTACTGAATATTTTTCACACACAAAAAATTTGTGCAAAACAGTTCACACGGCTCTCCGAGAGGAGATGAATCGCGTTTCGAGCCACATTTGCTGCAAGCTGCATGTGTAGTATTTATTGCATTTATTTTCTTTTATTAGTTCTAACGATGAAAACGTAAATGAGACAAAACTCAATTCGGTCTGCATACGTTATCGATAACGGTAAATTTGATGATTTTTGAATCAGAGCAATCAGTCACCTTGAATGATAAAATCTTTTGTGGGAAAGTAATCAACGGAGTCGGACTTTGAAATACCGAGGTAGTCACCATTTACCTGTACGGTAATAATAACAATGACATAAAGTCACAAGTGCGTGACCAATGTAAGATAATTAGCCATTCGTCCGTCATAGTTAGTTATTATCAGTGCTTGATTTCTAAACTTTTAGATACCGGAAAGGGTGACTCTTATATATTGACACAATTACAAGAAGAACACAAAATTATATTTATCAAATTTGCTTAGAAATAATATATTTTTGACATACCAACTTTTGATGGTTGCCATTTTGTTTTCAGCCACGATGTGTCAAATGTTGAAGTGGATTATCAAAGTTGGGTTCATTCTGGATGCATTCTGAAATTTTAAAGATTACTTTGGCCGAAATGAATTTTTTACAATTTTTATAACCGCAGACTGCAATTTTTTTCTCTGCTTTTCAACTTTTGATGGCTGCCATTTTGTTTTCAGCCACGATGTGTTAAAGATTGAAGTGGATTATCAAAGACTGTTGACAATATTCATGTTTCCTAAATTCCTAAATTACCACCCGTGTCTTTTCCTAGTCCAACTTTCCCACTTGATTATTACGTGAAATATATCGGTCAGCCTATTTTTAGTGTCCGTTTAAAATTAGAACACATTTCACTCCGTTATTGTTTTCTATGCTTTTTTTTGTGTGTGCCGAGAAACTTAAACTGACTCACTCATAAAATTACAACTTACATTAAAAATTCATTGTTTTATTGATATTTTGAACTGATTTTTACTTTCTTCGTGTGTGTGTGTCTGTCAGTGTGCGCTGTATCTCAAAAACTAATACAGCAATTGATGTGAAACTTTGAACATATGTCTTATTTGATAATCTGAAGAACTGAAAAGCTTTTGGTAAAATTTCGTACACCGGAAGTGGGCGTTTACCTTAACTGTTTTTTGTTTTTTGCCTATATTTTCTTAAATATGAAAAATATCACAAAAACATTTAAACAAACATTAAAGACAACAAAGAAATGAACATCTTTTGCTTGAAAATATTTTTCATAAAATCATTGCTGTTTGAGAAAAAAATTTATTATTTTTTTTTCAATTTTTGGTTTATAATTATGAAACGATAATAGTTACGGCAAATTTGAGTGAATCATAATTGTAGAGAATGTCAAAATGAACAACTTCTAAAGAATAAGTTTTTTTCGAAATCCCTTTAGTTTTTGAGTAAACCGAGTTTTTGAATTTGAAGTATAATTTTTCCATCTTTCGTAATTTTGACGTTTTAAACGTCAGTTTCATCCAATCGATGTACATTTAAAATATGATTTCAATTGAAAATAAACCCATCAAAACGTAAAACGTATAAAGTCGGAGAAAGTAACATGATGGCCACATCACCATTTTTTATTTGTGGAATGTGTTAAATATGCTTTTTGTTTTCCCAGTTCGTTGCCATTTTGATTCTATTCAGGATGGGCAGTTATTTTTTTTTTTTAAGAAATCCAAAATGTATTGCTCTTATTTATTTACTTATTTTAAAATTCGTGCCAATACAACAAAATTCAAAGATAATATTAATATAAGTAACTAAACAGAAATACTCAACCTAACCAAACAATCTAAGATCTTGGAATTTTTTTAATTTAGTTATTTATTTATTATTACACTGATACACCATTTACAATAGTAATTAACATATAGTTAAATATAATTGAGCAGATAATTCGATTTAAAAAAAAATATTATAATTTAGTTTTAAAACATTTTGTCAGAGTGCATAATATTTATCCCTGTCTCTGTTATTTCAGCAATTGAAAGATGAACTGTGCGAGGTCGTCTCCGAAATGGAGGGTCTCGACAGCGGCGAGGACGGCAAAAATCGCAACAAGGAGAAGATGACGTCCATCGGCAGGAAAAAGTTCAACATGGACCCCAAGAAGGGCATCGAGTACCTGATCGAGAACGGCCTCCTGCAGCAGACGCCCGAGAGCGTGGCGCAGTTCCTGCTCAAGGGCGAGGGGCTGAACAAGACGGCCATCGGGGACTACCTGGGGGAGAAAAACGACTTCAACGAGAAGGTCCTGCAGGCCTTCGTCGACCTGCACGATTTCACCGATTTAATTTTAGTACAAGCTTTAAGGTGAGTTATATACATACAACATCTTTATTACATTATCAACAATTACACAGTGTGTTAGTACGTCTCTGTCTTGGCTATCGATCGTGAGTCTTTCTGCCCTTTTGTTATAATTTTGAAAAAGAAGATACATTAACTGTCAGTATGATCCGATGTAGTGAATTGATAGAGAGTGATTATGGGATTTTTGAATTTGGAAGGGGTGTTGGGATTACGTGAAATACAGAATTTGTTTAACACCGACGCGCTAGTGCGTCCGACTTTATACTTGCGTAAATGCAATCCCAATTGCGGTGGCAGCGAACGTGTTAAAGAAATTTTTGGAAAGGTAGGATATTATTACAAAAAAATTTATTTTTTCCGCAATGACATTGACGCACATTGCCGTCAAATTGCAAAGCTTGTCATTTTCGACATCTGTCAAAAATATTTCAGCTGTGATTTTATAATCATATTTTTGTATTTTCTTAGTTCAATCGAATCTTTCTCCATTTTAAAAACTGTTGCCCTAAATCCAAAATTAATTCAATTTATAAATCCTGACACGTTTCTGACTTGTTAACAACCGTAATTGTTGCCCTCTCGTTAAAATCATTAATTTAATTGCCCTATATTAATGCGAAACTCAACAATTACTATCTGAAACCTCCTTCCTGTGTTCTCTGCATGATAACACACTCTCGTGTTTGTGATTCATCCACTGACTACGCAGAACGTGATGATTAATCAATAACATTCTTCGAAGCCGATGGTTCCAATGCAGAAATGCACAATGCACATCGATTAAGAATTGTTTCTATAAAAAAAACTGTAAACTCGCATTTCAAAATTGTTGGGTAACTTTTAAACAAGTTATCATTACTTTAATTCATTTTATTTACAATTCAATTTTCCACAAATGTAAGATATTTCATTGAACCTAACTTTGTTTTTTGTAATCTTGTAATAATATTGAGCAGTGTTGGCTGAAGGACTCCGGTCGATGGCCATTGTATTTATTATTTATTATGTATTTAGCAAGTACAATAAACGTTTATTATTATTTATTATTTATTGATGGATTTAATTTTTTCGCGTTCTTTTCAGACAATTCCTGTGGAGTTTTCGTCTGCCGGGCGAGGCGCAGAAAATCGACCGGATGATGGAATGTTTCGCCAAGCGCTACTGCGACTGTCAGGGCGACAAGAAGATTTTCGAAAACTCCGACACCTGCTACGTTCTCTCCTTCGCGATCATCATGCTGAACACCAGCCTGCACAATCCTAGCGTAAAGGATAAGCCCACCATTGAGCAGTTTATCAACATGAACAGGGGGATCAACATGGGACAGGATTTGCCGAGGGAATTATTAGTCGTACGTGCACAATTGTTATTTTTATTTTTTGAAGCCGGCTACGTTTAATACCTGGATTCAAAAATCTAATTCTTCAGACTGTTGGTTGACCCAGATACATCCACGGTTCTGTATGTAGGTCGACTATTTTAAAGTTCCTCTTAAAATTGCATCTAGAAAATCATCAGCGTCATCTATCATTTTTCTATTCTAATAAGTTCAGTGATTATTCATCGACATTTCACAGGAAGCAAAAAATAACCTCTCTGTGTTTTCTATCCAGAATATCATCAGCACCATCTATCATTCTTTTATTCCAATAATTCAGTGATTATTCATTGACATTTGAGAGGAACTGAAAAATAACCCATCGCTTTAAAATTTAATCCCCATATAACACAATTAAATTCTTACAAGTATTAATATTTACAGGGATTATACGAGAGTATAAAAACCGAACCGTTCAAAATTCCCGAGGACGACGGGAACGATCTGATGCACACGTTCTTCAACCCCGACAAGGAGGGCTGGCTGTGGAAGCAGGGCGGGCGGTACAAGAGCTGGAAACGACGGTGGTTCATCCTGAACGACAACTGCCTGTACTATTTCGAGTACACGACTGACAAGGAGCCGCGCGGCATCATACCCCTGGAGAACATTTCGGTGCGCGAGTGCACGGACAGGCAGAAGCAGCACTGCTTCGAGCTGTACGCGAGCGGCGGCGCCGAGTTCATAAAGGCCTGCAAGACGGACTCGGAGGGCAAGGTGGTGGAGGGCAAGCACCAGGTGTACAGGATGAGCGCGAGCAGCGAGGACGAGAAAACCGACTGGATGAACCGGCTGGGGCAGAGCATCAGCCACAATCCGTTTTACGATATGCTGGCGCACAGGAAACGCAAGGCGCAGCACAACCACACGAAGAATTAGAAATGTTGAGGCTCGACGTTGAAAAAAAATTGATTAAATACTCCAACATCCCAAGCAACGACGGTTTTTTTAAATATGTACGCATTCAGTTTTGACTTTTTAATTTCTGCAAATAAAAACATTGCACACACACACGCTGCGGTCTTGACCGAGTTATGTTGAATCATTCAAGAACGCCAGACTCAGTCCATTTAGTCTGATTTAACACCCCTTTATACTTTCAGCAATTTTATTAATTGTGTACAGTATTTTTCCCAAGCCAAGGATTTTGTATTGTATGATAAATTATGCAGAATGTAAATTTAAATACAATTTGTATTTATCCTAGTCCAATTTATGTCACACGGTTTACTAATTTTTGCGCCGGTGTTTGTATTAAACTCCCGCCTCCACCACCTGATTTTGACCATATTTATTATTTATTATTTAAAATTGTTATGTATTCTATATATGAAATGTATATACGCAACTGAGATTATAGACAATTCCTTCCTTATATAGTAAACGAAATATTTCTAAGGATGTTTAAGAGTTAATCATTGCTAAAGTTGCAAACACTTGTGTTTTTTGTACATACAATTTGTATATTCTAGCAACATTGTTTGATATAAAATGTGTAAAAAGAGGTTTCTTTTTGAATTGTTTTTGTATAGTCTTTATGTAAATAAGAAAAAAAAACGGATTTATTAACTTTTTATTTATTCCACCATCAAAAATCCAAATAAATCCAAAATAGAATTGAGCTAACAAACATTTCAAAATCGAATAAATGTATAAAATGTGTTGCACGCTATATACATATCGATGGCCCTCTGCAATAACGACACAACTCAAAATCGTAACAATTTTCAGGAAAACGATTAAAAACTATTTTTAACGGCAATCGTTTTAAACCGTTCTTCTGATGAAAAAAAAGGTATTACATAAAGGTCTACGATGATTTTAAAGAAAGTTGATTTTTTCGATTTTTTCCATTTTCGAGTTTTTTTGCTGACGCCTCACGGCCTTAAAATTGACATTTGTTTCTGCGAAAGGACATTTTCTGAAGCGTCTTGAAGCGATCTTTCGAGTGACGTCAAGAAACCCCGGATCCAACCAGTGGTTTCTTCAGGAAATCATTTTTAGTGCAATTTTTGTTAAAAAGTAAGAAGGGGGGACCCTTGGATAAAATTTCGGGTTTTCGTCAAAAATTAAAAATCCCCAATTTTAATCAAATCCGACTAATTGACACACGAGGAACACAGATTTTCAATCCGCGTTCAAATTGGATTCTTCGTTCGGCCGCTACAGCCGTTCAAAGTTTGAAAAAATCGACTTTTTTCATGGTGACTAGCTAACTTTTTTGCAATTTTCTCTGGATGAAATTTTTTAACGGCAATCGTTTTATCTCGTTCTTCTGATGAAAAAAAAGGTAAAACACAAGCGTCTACGATGATTATTAAGAAAGTTGATTTTTTCGATTTTTTCCATTTTCGAGTTTTTTTGCCGACGCCTCACGGCCTTAAAATTGACATTTGTTTCTGCGAAAGGACATTTTCTGAAGCGTCTTGAAGCGATCTTTCGAGTGACGTCAAGAAACCCCGGATCCAACCAGTGGTTTCTTCAGGAAATCATTTTTAGTGCAATTTTTGTTAAAAAGTAAGAAGGGGGGACCCTTGGATAAAATTTCGGGTTTTCGTCAAAAATTAAAAATCCCCAATTTTAATCAAATCCGACTAATTAGGACACGAGGAACACAGATTTTCAATCCGCGTTCAAATTGGATTCTTCGTTCGGCCGCTACAGCCGTTCAAAGTTTGAAAAAATCGACTTTTTTCATGGTGACTAGCTAACTTTTTTGCAATTTTCTCTGGATGAAATTTTTTAACGGCAATCGTTTTATCTCGTTCTTCTGATGAAAAAAAAGGTAAAACACAAGCGTCTACGATGATTATTAAGAAAGTTGATTTTTTCGATTTTTTCCATTTTCGAGTTTTTTTGCTGACGCCTCACGGCCTTAAAATTGACATTTGTTCCTGCGAGAATACATTTTCTGAAGCGTCTTGAAGCGATCTTTCGAGTGACGTCAAGAAACCCCGGATCCAACCAGTGGTTTCTTCAGGAAATCATTTTTAGTGCAATTTTTGTTAAAAAGTAAGAAGGGGGGACCCTTGGATAAAATTTCGGGTTTTCGTCAAAAATTAAAAATCCCCAATTTTAATCAAATCCGACTAATTGACACACGAGGAACACAGATTTTCAATCCGCGTTCAAATTGGATTCTTCGTTCGGCCGCTACAGCCGTTCAAAGTTTGAAAAAATCGACTTTTTTCATGGTGACTAGCTAACTTTTTTGCAATTTTCTCTGGATGAAATTTTTTAACGGCAATCGTTTTATCTCGTTCTTCTGATGAAAAAAAAGGTAAAACACAAGCGTCTACGATGATTATTAAGAAAGTTGATTTTTTCGATTTTTTCCATTTTCGAGTTTTTTTGCTGACGCCTCACGGCCTTAAAATTGACATTTGTTCCTGCGAGAATACATTTTCTGAAGCGTCTTGAAGCGATCTTTCGAGTGACGTCAAGAAACCCCGGATCCAACCAGTGGTTTCTTCAGGAAATCATTTTTAGTGCAATTTTTGTTAAAAAGTAAGAAGGGGGGACCCTTGGATAAAATTTCGGGTTTTCGTCAAAAATTAAAAATCCCCAATTTTAATCAAATCCGACTAATTGACACACGAGGAACACAGATTTTCAATCCGCGTTCAAATTGGATTCTTCGTTCGGCCGCTACAGCCGTTCAAAGTTTGAAAAAATCGACTTTTTTCATGGTGACTAGCTAACTTTTTTGCAATTTTCTCTGGATGAAATTTTTTAACGGCAATCGTTTTATCTCGTTCTTCTGATGAAAAAAAAGGTAAAACACAAGCGTCTACGATGATTATTAAGAAAGTTGATTTTTTCGATTTTTTCCATTTTCGAGTTTTTTTGCTGACGCCTCACGGCCTTAAAATTGACATTTGTTCTTGCGAGAATACATTTTCTGAAGCGTCTTGAAGCGATCTTTCGAGTGACGTCAAGAAACCCCGGATCCAACCAGTGGTTTCTTCAGGAAATCATTTTTAGTGCAATTTTTGTTAAAAAGTAAGAAGGGGGGACCCTTGGATAAAATTTCGGGTTTTCGTCAAAAATTAAAAATCCCCAATTTTAATCAAATCCGACTAATTAGGACACGAGGAACACAGATTTTCAATCCGCGTTCAAATTGGATACTTCGTTCGGCCGCTACAGCCGTTCAAAGTTTGAAAAAATCGACTTTTTTCATGGTGACTAGCTAACTTTTTTGCAATTTTCTCTGGATGAAATTTTTTAACGCCAATCGTTTTATCTCGTTCTTCTGATGAAAAAAAAGGTAAAACACAAGCGTCTACGATGATTATTAAGAAAGTTGATTTTTTCGATTTTTTCCATTTTCGAGTTTTTTTGCTGACGCCTCACGGCCTTAAAATTGACATTTGTTCTTGCGAGAATACATTTTCTGAAGCGTCTTGAAGCGATCTTTCGAGTGACGGCAAGAAACCCCGGATCCAACCAGTGGTTTCTTCAGGAAATCATTTTTAGTGCAATTTTTGTTAAAAAGTAAGAAGGGGGGACCCTTGGATAAAATTTCGGGTTTTCGTCAAAAATTAAAAATCCCCAATTTTAATCAAATCCGACTAATTAGGACACGAGGAACACAGATTTTCAATCCGCGTTCAAATTGGATTCTTCGTTCGGCCGCTACAGCCGTTCAAAGTTTGAAAAAATCGACTTTTTTCATGGTGACTAGCTAACTTTTTTGCAATTTTCTCTGGATGAAATTTTTTAACGGCAATCGTTTTATCTCGTTCTTCTGATGAAAAAAAAGGTAAAACACAAGCGTCTACGATGATTGTTAAGAAAGTTGATTTTTTCGATTTTTTCCATTTTCGAGTTTTTTTGCTGACGCCTCACGGCCTTAAAATTGACATTTGTTCTTGCGAGAATACATTTTCTGAAGCGTCTTGAAGCGATCTTTCGAGTGACGTCAAGAAACCCCGGATCCAACCAGTGGTTTCTTCAGGAAATCATTTTTAATGCAATTTTTGTTAAAAAGTAAGAAGGGGGGACCCTTGGATAAAATTTCGGGTTTCCGTCAAAAATTAAAAATCCCCAATTTTAATCAAATCCGACTAATTAGGACACGAGGAACACAGATTTTCAATCCGCGTTCAAATTGGATTCTTCGTTCGGCCGCTACAGCCGTTCAAAGTTTGAAAAAATCGACTTTTTTCATGGTGACTAGCTAACTTTTTTGCAATTTTCTCTGGATGAAATTTTTTAACGGCAATCGTTTTATCTCGTTCTTCTGATGAAAAAAAAGGTAAAACACAAGCGTCTACGATGATTATTAAGAAAGTTGATTTTTTCGATTTTTTCCATTTTCGAGTTTTTTTGCTGACGCCTCACGGCCTTAAAATTGACATTTGTTCTTGCGAGAATACATTTTCTGAAGCGTCTTGAAGCGATCTTTCGAGTGACGTCAAGAAACCCCGGATCCAACCAGTGGTTTCTTCAGGAAATCATTTTTAATGCAATTTTTGTTAAAAAGTAAGAAGGGGGGACCCTTGGATAAAATTTCGGGTTTTCGTCAAAAATTAAAAATCCCCAATTTTAATCAAATCCGACTAATTAGGACACGAGGAACACAGATTTTCAATCCGCGTTCAAATTGGATTCTTCGTTCGGCCGCTACAGCCGTTCAAAGTTTGAAAAAATCGACTTTTTTCATGGTGACTAGCTAACTTTTTTGCAATTTTCTCTGGATGAAATTTTTTAACGGCAATCGTTTTATCTCGTTCTTCTGATGAAAAAAAAGGTAAAACACAAGCGTCTACGATGATTATTAAGAAAGTTGATTTTTTCGATTTTTTCCATTTTCGAGTTTTTTTGCTGACGCCTCACGGCCTTAAAATTGACATTTGTTCTTGCGAGAATACATTTTCTGAAGCGTCTTGAAGCGATCTTTCGAGTGACGTCAAGAAACCCCGGATCCAACCAGTGGTTTCTTCAGGAAATCATTTTTAGTGCAATTTTTGTTAAAAAGTAAGAAGGGGGGACCCTTGGATAAAATTTCGGGTTTTCGTCAAAAATTAAAAATCCCCAATTTTAATCAAATCCGACTAATTAGGACACGAGGAACACAGATTTTCAATCCGCGTTCAAATTGGATACTTCGTTCGGCCGCTACAGCCGTTCAAAGTTTGAAAAAATCGACTTTTTTCATGGTGACTAGCTAACTTTTTTGCAATTTTCTCTGGATGAAATTTTTTAACGCCAATCGTTTTATCTCGTTCTTCTGATGAAAAAAAAGGTAAAACACAAGCGTCTACGATGATTATTAAGAAAGTTGATTTTTTCGATTTTTTCCATTTTCGAGTTTTTTTGCTGACGCCTCACGGCCTTAAAATTGACATTTGTTCTTGCGAGAATACATTTTCTGAAGCGTCTTGAAGCGATCTTTCGAGTGACGGCAAGAAACCCCGGATCCAACCAGTGGTTTCTTCAGGAAATCATTTTTAGTGCAATTTTTGTTAAAAAGTAAGAAGGGGGGACCCTTGGATAAAATTTCGGGTTTTCGTCAAAAATTAAAAATCCCCAATTTTAATCAAATCCGACTAATTAGGACACGAGGAACACAGATTTTCAATCCGCGTTCAAATTGGATTCTTCGTTCGGCCGCTACAGCCGTTCAAAGTTTGAAAAAATCGACTTTTTTCATGGTGACTAGCTAACTTTTTTGCAATTTTCTCTGGATGAAATTTTTTAACGGCAATCATTTTATCTCGTTCTTCTGATGAAAAAAAAGGTAAAACACAAGCGTCTACGATGATTGTTAAGAAAGTTGATTTTTTCGATTTTTTCCATTTTCGAGTTTTTTTGCTGACGCCTCACGGCCTTAAAATTGACATTTGTTCTTGCGAGAATACATTTTCTGAAGCGTCTTGAAGCGATCTTTCGAGTGACGTCAAGAAACCCCGGATCCAACCAGTGGTTTCTTCAGGAAATCATTTTTAATGCAATTTTTGTTAAAAAGTAAGAAGGGGGGACCCTTGGATAAAATTTCGGGTTTCCGTCAAAAATTAAAAATCCCCAATTTTAATCAAATCCGACTAATTAGGACACGAGGAACACAGATTTTCAATCCGCGTTCAAATTGGATTCTTCGTTCGGCCGCTACAGCCGTTCAAAGTTTGAAAAAATCGACTTTTTTCATGGTGACTAGCTAACTTTTTTGCAATTTTCTCTGGATGAAATTTTTTAACGGCAATCGTTTTATCTCGTTCTTCTGATGAAAAAAAAGGTAAAACACAAGCGTCTACGATGATTATTAAGAAAGTTGATTTTTTCGATTTTTTCCATTTTCGAGTTTTTTTGCTGACGCCTCACGGCCTTAAAATTGACATTTGTTCTTGCGAGAATACATTTTCTGAAGCGTCTTGAAGCGATCTTTCGAGTGACGTCAAGAAACCCCGGATCCAACCAGTGGTTTCTTCAGGAAATCATTTTTAATGCAATTTTTGTTAAAAAGTAAGAAGGGGGGACCCTTGGATAAAATTTCGGGTTTTCGTCAAAAATTAAAAATCCCCAATTTTAATCAAATCCGACTAATTAGGACACGAGGAACACAGATTTTCAATCCGCGTTCAAATTGGATTCTTCGTTCGGCCGCTACAGCCGTTCAAAGTTTGAAAAAATCGACTTTTTTCATGGTGACTAGCTAACTTTTTTGCAATTTTCTCTGGATGAAATTTTTTAACGGCAATCGTTTTATCTCGTTCTTCTGATGAAAAAAAAGGTAAAACACAAGCGTCTACGATGATTATTAAGAAAGTTGATTTTTTCGATTTTTTCCATTTTCGAGTTTTTTTGCTGACGCCTCACGGCCTTAAAATTGACATTTGTTCTTGCGAGAATACATTTTCTGAAGCGTCTTGAAGCGATCTTTCGAGTGACGTCAAGAAACCCCGGATCCAACCAGTGGTTTCTTCAGGAAATCATTTTTAGTGCAATTTTTGTTAAAAAGTAAGAAGGGGGACCCTTGGATAAAATTTCGGGTTTTCGTCAAAAATTAAAAATCCCCAATTTTAATCAAATCCGACTAATTAGGACACGAGGAACACAGATTTTCAATCCGCGTTCAAATTGGATACTTCGTTCGGCCGCTACAGCCGTTCAAAGTTTGAAAAAATCGACTTTTTTCATGGTGACTAGCTAACTTTTTTGCAATTTTCTCTGGATGAAATTTTTTAACGGCAATCGTTTTATCTCGTTCTTCTGATGAAAAAAAAGGTAAAACACAAGCGTCTACGATGATTATTAAGAAAGTTGATTTTTTCGATTTTTTCCATTTTCGAGTTTTTTTGCTGACGCCTCACGGCCTTAAAATTGACATTTGTTCCTGCGAGAATACATTTTCTGAAGCGTCTTGAAGCGATCTTTCGAGTGACGTCAAGAAACCCCGGATCCAACCAGTGGTTTCTTCAGGAAATCATTTTTAGTGCAATTTTTGTTAAAAAGTAAGAAGGGGGGACCCTTGGATAAAATTTCGGGTTTTCGTCAAAAATTAAAAATCCCCAATTTTAATCAAATCCGACTAATTGACACACGAGGAACACAGATTTTCAATCCGCGTTCAAATTGGATTCTTCGTTCGGCCGCTACAGCCGTTCAAAGTTTGAAAAAATCGACTTTTTTCATGGTGACTAGCTAACTTTTTTGCAATTTTCTCTGGATGAAATTTTTTAACGGCAATCGTTTTATCTCGTTCTTCTGATGAAAAAAAAGGTAAAACACAAGCGTCTACGATGATTATTAAGAAAGTTGATTTTTTCCATTTTCGAGTTTTTTTGCTGACGCCTCACGGCCTTAAAATTGACATTTGTTCCTGCGAGAATACATTTTCTGAAGCGTCTTGAAGCGATCTTTCGAGTGACGTCAAGAAACCCCGGATCCAACCAGTGGTTTCTTCAGGAAATCATTTTTAGTGCAATTTTTGTTAAAAAGTAAGAAGGGGGGACCCTTGGATAAAATTTCGGGTTTTCGTCAAAAATTAAAAATCCCCAATTTTAATCAAATCCGACTAATTGACACACGAGGAACACAGATTTTCAATCCGCGTTCAAATCGGATTCTTCGTTCGGCCGCTACAGCCGTTCAAAGTTTGAAAAAATCGACTTTTTTCATGGTGACTAGCTAACTTTTTTGCAATTTTCTCTGGATGAAATTTTTTAACGGCAATCGTTTTATCTCGTTCTTCTGATGAAAAAAAAGGTAAAACACAAGCGTCTACGATGATTATTAAGAAAGTTGATTTTTTCGATTTTTTCCATTTTCGAGTTTTTTTGCTGACGCCTCACGGCCTTAAAATTGACATTTGTTCTTGCGAGAATACATTTTCTGAAGCGTCTTGAAGCGATCTTTCGAGTGACGTCAAGAAACCCCGGATCCAACCAGTGGTTTCTTCAGGAAATCATTTTTAGTGCAATTTTTGTTAAAAAGTAAGAAGGGGGGACCCTTGGATAAAATTTCGGGTTTCCGTCAAAAATTAAAAATCCCCAATTTTAATCAAATCCGACTAATTGACACACGAGGAACACAGATTTTCAATCCGCGTTCAAATTGGATTCTTCGTTCGGCCGCTACAGCCGTTCAAAGTTTGAAAAAATCGACTTTTTTCATGGTGACTAGCTAACTTTTTTGCAATTTTCTCTGGATGAAATTTTTTAACGGCAATCGTTTTATCTCGTTCTTCTGATGAAAAAAAAGGTAAAACACAAGCGTCTACGATGATTGTTAAGAAAGTTGATTTTTTCGATTTTTTCCATTTTCGAGTTTTTTTGCTGACGCCTCACGGCCTTAAAATTGACATTTGTTCCTGCGAGAATACATTTTCTGAAGCGTCTTGAAGCGATCTTTCGAGTGACGTCAAGAAACCCCGGATCCAACCAGTGGTTTCTTCAGGAAATCATTTTTAGTGCAATTTTTGTTAAAAAGTAAGAAGGGGGGACCCTTGGATAAAATTTCGGGTTTCCGTCAAAAATTAAAAATCCCCAATTTTAATCAAATCCGACTAATTGACACACGAGGAACACAGATTTTCAATCCGCGTTCAAATTGGATTCTTCGTTCGGCCGCTACAGCCGTTCAAAGTTTGAAAAAATCGACTTTTTTCATGGTGACTAGCTAACTTTTTTGCAATTTTCTCTGGATGAAATTTTTTAACGGCAATCGTTTTATCTCGTTCTTCTGATGAAAAAAAAGGTAAAACACAAGCGTCTACGATGATTATTAAGAAAGTTGATTTTTTCGATTTTTTCCATTTTCGAGTTTTTTTGCTGACGCCTCACGGCCTTAAAATTGACATTTGTTCCTGCGAGAATACATTTTCTGAAGCGTCTTGAAGCGATCTTTCGAGTGACGTCAAGAAACCCCGGATCCAACCAGTGGTTTCTTCAGGAAATCATTTTTAGTGCAATTTTTGTTAAAAAGTAAGAAGGGGGGACCCTTGGATAAAATTTCGGGTTTCCGTCAAAAATTAAAAATCCCCAATTTTAATCAAATCCGACTAATTGACACACGAGGAACACAGATTTTCAATCCGCGTTCAAATTGGATTCTTCGTTCGGCCGCTACAGCCGTTCAAAGTTTGAAAAAATCGACTTTTTTCATGGTGACTAGCTAACTTTTTTGCAATTTTCTCTGGATGAAATTTTTTAACGGCAATCGTTTTATCTCGTTCTTCTGATGAAAAAAAAGGTAAAACACAAGCGTCTACGATGATTATTAAGAAAGTTGATTTTTTCGATTTTTTCCATTTTCGAGTTTTTTTGCTGACGCCTCACGGCCTTAAAATTGACATTTGTTCCTGCGAGAATACATTTTCTGAAGCGTCTTGAAGCGATCTTTCGAGTGACGTCAAGAAACCCCGGATCCAACCAGTGGTTTCTTCAGGAAATCATTTTTAGTGCAATTTTTGTTAAAAAGTAAGAAGGGGGGACCCTTGGATAAAATTTCGGGTTTCCGTCAAAAATTAAAAATCCCCAATTTTAATCAAATCCGACTAATTGACACACGAGGAACACAGATTTTCAATCCGCGTTCAAATTGGATTCTTCGTTCGGCCGCTACAGCCGTTCAAAGTTTGAAAAAATCGACTTTTTTCATGGTGACTAGCTAACTTTTTTGCAATTTTCTCTGGATGAAATTTTTTAACGGCAATCGTTTTATCTCGTTCTTCTGATGAAAAAAAAGGTAAAACACAAGCGTCTACGATGATTATTAAGAAAGTTGATTTTTTCGATTTTTTCCATTTTCGAGTTTTTTTGCTGACGCCTCACGGCCTTAAAATTGACATTTGTTCCTGCGAGAATACATTTTCTGAAGCGTCTTGAAGCGATCTTTCGAGTGACGTCAAGAAACCCCGGATCCAACCAGTGGTTTCTTCAGGAAATCATTTTTAGTGCAATTTTTGTTAAAAAGTAAGAAGGGGGGACCCTTGGATAAAATTTCGGGCTTCCGTCAAAAATTAAAAATCCCCAATTTTAATCAAATCCGACTAATTGACACACGAGGAACACAGATTTTCAATCCGCGTTCAAATTGGATTCTTCGTTCGGCCGCTACAGCCGTTCAAAGTTTGAAAAAATCGACTTTTTTCATGGTGACTAGCTAACTTTTTTGCAATTTTCTCTGGATGAAATTTTTTAACGGCAATCGTTTTATCTCGTTCTTCTGATGAAAAAAAAGGTAAAACACAAGCGTCTACGATGATTATTAAGAAAGTTGATTTTTTCGATTTTTTCCATTTTCGAGTTTTTTTGCTGACGCCTCACGGCCTTAAAATTGACATTTGTTCCTGCGAGAATACATTTTCTGAAGCGTCTTGAAGCGATCTTTCGAGTGACGTCAAGAAACCCCGGATCCAACCAGTGGTTTCTTCAGGAAATCATTTTTAGTGCAATTTTTGTTAAAAAGTAAGAAGGGGGGACCCTTGGATAAAATTTCGGGTTTCCGTCAAAAATTAAAAATCCCCAATTTTAATCAAATCCGACTAATTGACACACGAGGAACACAGATTTTCAATCCGCGTTCAAATTGGATTCTTCGTTCGGCCGCTACAGCCGTTCAAAGTTTGAAAAAATCGACTTTTTTCATGGTGACTAGCTAACTTTTTTGCAATTTTCTCTGGATGAAATTTTTTAACGGCAATCGTTTTATCTCGTTCTTCTGATGAAAAAAAAGGTAAAACACAAGCGTCTACGATGATTATTAAGAAAGTTGATTTTTTCGATTTTTTCCATTTTCGAGTTTTTTTGCTGACGCCTCACGGCCTTAAAATTGACATTTGTTCTTGCGAGAATACATTTTCTGAAGCGTCTTGAAGCGATCTTTCGAGTGACGTCAAGAAACCCCGGATCCAACCAGTGGTTTCTTCAGGAAATCATTTTTAGTGCAATTTTTGTTAAAAAGTAAGAAGGGGGGACCCTTGGATAAAATTTCGGGTTTCCGTCAAAAATTAAAAATCCCCAATTTTAATCAAATCCGACTAATTGACACACGAGGAACACAGATTTTCAATCCGCGTTCAAATTGGATTCTTCGTTCGGCCGCTACAGCCGTTCAAAGTTTGAAAAAATCGACTTTTTTCATGGTGACTAGCTAACTTTTTTGCAATTTTCTCTGGATGAAATTTTTTAACGGCAATCGTTTTATCTCGTTCTTCTGATGAAAAAAAAGGTAAAACACAAGCGTCTACGATGATTGTTAAGAAAGTTGATTTTTTCGATTTTTTCCATTTTCGAGTTTTTTTGCTGACGCCTCACGGCCTTAAAATTGACATTTGTTCCTGCGAGAATACATTTTCTGAAGCGTCTTGAAGCGATCTTTCGAGTGACGTCAAGAAACCCCGGATCCAACCAGTGGTTTCTTCAGGAAATCATTTTTAGTGCAATTTTTGTTAAAAAGTAAGAAGGGGGGACCCTTGGATAAAATTTCGGGTTTTCGTCAAAAATTAAAAATCCCCAATTTTAATCAAATCCGACTAATTGACACACGAGGAACACAGATTTTCAATCCGCGTTCAAATCGGATTCTTCGTTCGGCCGCTACAGCCGTTCAAAGTTTGAAAAAATCGACTTTTTTCATGGTGACTAGCTAACTTTTTTGCAATTTTCTCTGGATGAAATTTTTTAACGGCAATCGTTTTATCTCGTTCTTCTGATGAAAAAAAAGGTAAAACACAAGCGTCTACGATGATTATTAAGAAAGTTGATTTTTTCGATTTTTTCCATTTTCGAGTTTTTTTGCTGACGCCTCACGGCCTTAAAATTGACATTTGTTCTTGCGAGAATACATTTTCTGAAGCGTCTTGAAGCGATCTTTCGAGTGACGTCAAGAAACCCCGGATCCAACCAGTGGTTTCTTCAGGAAATCATTTTTAGTGCAATTTTTGTTAAAAAGTAAGAAGGGGGGACCCTTGGATAAAATTTCGGGTTTTCGTCAAAAATTAAAAATCCCCAATTTTAATCAAATCCGACTAATTAGGACACGAGGAACACAGATTTTCAATCCGCGTTCAAATTGGATACTTCGTTCGGCCGCTACAGCCGTTCAAAGTTTGAAAAAATCGACTTTTTTCATGGTGACTAGCTAACTTTTTTGCAATTTTCTCTGGATGAAATTTTTTAACGGCAATCGTTTTATCTCGTTCTTCTGATGAAAAAAAAGGTAAAACACAAGCGTCTACGATGATTATTAAGAAAGTTGATTTTTTCGATTTTTTCCATTTTCGAGTTTTTTTGCTGACGCCTCACGGCCTTAAAATTGACATTTGTTCTTGCGAGAATACATTTTCTGAAGCGTCTTGAAGCGATCTTTCGAGTGACGTCAAGAAACCCCGGATCCAACCAGTGGTTTCTTCAGGAAATCATTTTTAGTGCAATTTTTGTTAAAAAGTAAGAAGGGGGGACCCTTGGATAAAATTTCGGGTTTTCGTCAAAAATTAAAAATCCCCAATTTTAATCAAATCCGACTAACTAGGACACGAGGAACACAGATTTTCAATCCGCGTTCAAATTGGATTCTTCGTTCGGCCGCTACAGCCGTTCAAAGTTTGAAAAAATCGACTTTTTTCATGGTGACTAGCTAACTTTTTTGCAATTTTCTCTGGATGAAATTTTTTAACGGCAATCGTTTTATCTCGTTCTTCTGATGAAAAAAAAAGGTAAAACACAAGCGTCTACGATGATTATTAAGAAAGTTGATTTTTTCGATTTTTTCCATTTTCGAGTTTTTTTGCTGACGCCTCACGGCCTTAAAATTGACATTTGTTTCTGCGAAAGGACATTTTCTGAAGCGTCTTGAAGCGATCTTTCGAGTGACGTCAAGAAACCCCGGATCCAACCAGTGGTTTCTTCAGGAAATCATTTTTAATGCAATTTTTGTTAAAAAGTAAGAAGGGGGGACCCTTGGATAAAATTTCGGGTTTCCGTCAAAAATTAAAAATCCCCAATTTTAATCAAATCCGACTAATTGACACACGAGGAACACAGATTTTCAATCCGCGTTCAAATTGGATTCTTCGTTCGGCCGCTACAGCCGTTCAAAGTTAGAAAAAATCGACTTTTTGCATGGTGACTAGCTAACTTTTTTGCAATTTTCTCTGGATGAAATTTTTTAACGGCAATCGTTTTATCTCGTTCTTCTGATGAAAAAAAGGTAAAACACAAGCGTCTACGATGATTATTAAGAAAGTTGATTTTTTCGATTTTTTCCATTTTCGAGTTTTTTTGCTGACGCCTCACGGCCTTAAAATTGACATTTGTTCTTGCGAGAATACATTTTCTGAAGCGTCTTGAAGCGATCTTTCGAGTGACGTCAAGAAACCCCGGATCCAACCAGTGGTTTCTTCAGGAAATCATTTTTAGTGCAATTTTTGTTAAAAAGTAAGAAGGGGGGACCCTTGGATAAAATTTCGGGTTTCCGTCAAAAATTAAAAATCCCCAATTTTAATCAAATCCGACTAATTAGGACACGAGGAACACAGATTTTCAATCCGCGTTCAAATTGGATTCTTCGTTCGGCCGCTACAGCCGTTCAAAGTTTGAAAAAATCGACTTTTTTCATGGTGACTAGCTAACTTTTTTGCAATTTTCTCTGGATGAAATTTTTTAACGGCAATCGTTTTATCTCGTTCTTCTGATGAAAAAAAAGGTAAAACACAAGCGTCTACGATGATTATTAAGAAAGTTGATTTTTTCGATTTTTTCCATTTTCGAGTTTTTTTGCTGACGCCTCACGGCCTTAAAATTGACATTTGTTCCTGCGAGAATACATTTTCTGAAGCGTCTTGAAGCGATCTTTCGAGTGACGTCAAGAAACCCCGGATCCAACCAGTGGTTTCTTCAGGAAATCATTTTTAGTGCAATTTTTGTTAAAAAGTAAGAAGGGGGGACCCTTGGATAAAATTTCGGGTTTTCGTCAAAAATTAAAAATCCCCAATTTTAATCAAATCCGACTAATTGACACGCGAGGAACACAGATTTTCAATCCGCGTTCAAATTGGATTCTTCGTTCGGCCGCTACAGCCGTTCAAAGTTTGAAAAAATCGACTTTTTTCATGGTGACTAGCTAACTTTTTTGCAATTTTCTCTGGATGAAATTTTTTAACGGCAATCGTTTTATCTCGTTCTTCTGATGAAAAAAAAGGTAAAACACAAGCGTCTATGATGATTATTAAGAAAGTTGATTTTTTCGATTTTTTCCATTTTCGAGTTTTTTTGCCGACGCCTCACGGCCTTAAAATTGACATTTGTTTCTGCGAAAGGACATTTTCTAAAGCGTCTTGAAGCGATCTTTCGAGTGACGTCAAGAAACCCCGGATCCAACCAGTGGTTTCTTCAGGAAATCATTTTTAGTGCAATTTTTGTTAAAAAGTAAGAAGGGGGGACCCTTGGATAAAATTTCGGGTTTTCGTCAAAAATTAAAAATCCCCAATTTTAATCAAATCCGACTAATTGACACACGAGGAACACAGATTTTCAATCCGCGTTCAAATTGGATTCTTCGTTCGGCCGCTACAGCCGTTCAAAGTTTGAAAAAATCGACTTTTTTCATGGTGACTAGCTAACTTTTTTGCAATTTTCTCTGGATGAAATTTTTTAACGGCAATCGTTTTATCTCGTTCTTCTGATGAAAAAAAAGGTAAAACACAAGCGTCTACGATGATTATTAAGAAAGTTGATTTTTTCGATTTTTTCCATTTTCGAGTTTTTTTGCTGACGCCTCACGGCCTTAAAATTGACATTTGTTCTTGCGAGAATACATTTTCTGAAGCGTCTTGAAGCGATCTTTCGAGTGACGTCAAGAAACCCCGGATCCAACCAGTGGTTTCTTCAGGAAATCATTTTTAGTGCAATTTTTGTTAAAAAGTAAGAAGGGGGGACCCTTGGATAAAATTTCGGGTTTCCGTCAAAAATTAAAAATCCTCAATTTTAATCAAATCCGACTAATTGACACACGAGGAACACAGATTTTCAATCCGCGTTCAAATTGGATTCTTCGTTCGGCCGCTACAGCCGTTCAAAGTTAGAAAAAATCGACTTTTTTCATGGTGACTAGCTAACTTTTTTGCAATTTTCTCTGGATGAAATTTTTTAACGGCAATCGTTTTATCTCGTTCTTCTGATGAAAAAAAAGGTAAAACACAAGCGTCTACGATGATTATTAAGAAAGTTGATTTTTTCGATTTTTTCCATTTTCGAGTTTTTTTTGCTGACGCCTCACGGCCTTAAAATTGACATTTGTTTCTGCGAAAGGACATTTTCTGAAGCGTCTTGAAGCGATCTTTCGAGTGACGTCAAGAAACCCCGGATCCAACCAGTGGTTTCTTCAAGAAATCATTTTTAGTGCAATTTTTGTTAAAAAGTAAGAAGGGGGGACCCTTGGATAAAATTTCGGGTTTTCGTCAAAAATTAAAAATCCCCAATTTTAATCAAATCCGACTAATTGACACACGAGGAACACAGATTTTCAATCCGCGTTCAAATTGGATTCTTCGTTCGGCCGCTACAGCCGTTCAAAGTTTGAAAAAATCGACTTTTTTCATGGTGACTAGCTAACTTTTTTGCAATTTTCTCTGGATGAATTTTTTTAACGGCAATCGTTTTATCTCGTTCTTCTGATGAAAAAAAAGGTAAAACACAAGCGTCTACGATGATTATTAAGAAAGTTGATTTTTTCGATTTTTTCCATTTTCGAGTTTTTTTGCTGACGCCTCACGGCCTTAAAATTGACATTTGTTCCTGCGAGAATACATTTTCTGAAGCGTCTTGAAGCGGTCTTTCGAGTGACGTCAAGAAACCCCGGATCCAACCAGTGGTTTCTTCAAGAAATCATTTTTAGTGCAATTTTTGTTAAAAAGTAAGAAGGGGGGACTCTTGGATAAAATTTCCGGTTTTCGTCAAAAATTAAAAATCCCCAATTTTAATCAAATCCGACTAATTGACACACGAGGAACACAGATTTTCAATCCGCGTTCAAATTGGATTCTTCGTTCGGCCGCTACAGCCGTTCAAAGTTTGAAAAAATCGACTTTTTTCATGGTGACTAGCTAACTTTTTTGCAATTTTCTCTGGATGAAATTTTTTAACGGCAATCGTTTTATCTCGTTCTTCTGATGAAAAAAAAGGTAAAACACATGCGTCTACGATGATTATTAAGAAAGTTGATTTTTTCGATTTTTTCCATTTTCGAGTTTTTTTTTGCTGACGCCTCACGGCCTTAAAATTGACATTTGTTTCTGCGAAAGGACATTTTCTAAAGCGTCTTGAAACGATCTTTCGAGTGACGTCAAGAAACCCCGGATCCAACCAGTGGTTTCTTCAGGAAATCATTTTTAGTGCAATTTTTGTTAAAAAGTAAGAAGGGGGGACCCTTGGATAAAATTTCGGGTTTTCGTCAAAAATTAAAAATCCCCAATTTTAATCAAATCCGACTAATTGACACACGAGGAACACAGATTTTCAATCCGCGTTCAAATTGGATTCTTCGTTCGGCCGCTACAGCCGTTCAAAGTTTGAAAAAATCGACTTTTTTCATGGTGACTAGCTAACTTTTTTGCAATTTTCTCTGGATGAAATTTTTTAACGGCAATCGTTTTATCTCGTTCTTCTGATGAAAAAAAGGTAAAACACAAGCGTCTACGATGATTATTAAGAAAGTTGATTTTTTCGATTTTTTCCATTTTCGAGTTTTTTTGCTGACGCCTCACGGCCTTAAAATTGACATTTGTTCCTGCGAGAATACATTTTCTGAAGCGTCTTGAAGCGATCTTTCGAGTGACGTCAAGAAACCCCGGATCCAACCAGTGGTTTCTTCAGGAAATCATTTTTAGTGCAATTTTTGTTAAAAAGTAAGAAGGGGGGACCCCTGGATAAAATTTCCGGTTTTCATCAAAAATTAAAAATCCCCAATTTTAATCAAATCCGACTAATTGACACACGAGGAACACAGATTTTCAATCCGCGTTCAAATTGGATTCTTCGTTCGGCCTTCAAAGTTTGAAAAAATCGACTTTTTTCATGGAGACTAGCTAACTTTTTGCAATTTTCTCTGGATGAAATTTTTTAACGGCAATCGTTTTATCTCGTTCTTCTGATGAAAAAAAAGGTAAAACACAAGCGTCTACGATGATTATTAAGAAAGTTGATTTTTTCGATTTTTTCCATTTCGAGTTTTTTTGCTGACGCCTCACGGCCTTAAAATTGACATTTGTTCTTGCGAGAATACATTTTCTGAAGCGTCTTGAAGCGATCTTTCGAGTGACGTCAAGAAACCCGGATCCAACCAGTGGTTTCTTCAAGAAATCATTTTTAGTGCAATTTTTGTTAAAAAGTAAGAAGGGGGGACTCTTGGATAAAATTTCCGGTTTTCGTCAAAAATTAAAAATCCCAATTTTAATCAAATCCGACTAATTGACACACGAGGAACACAGATTTTCAATCCGCGTTCAAATTGGATTCTTCGTTCGGCGCTACAGCCGTTCAAAGTTTGAAAAAATCGACTTTTTTCATGGTGACTAGCTAACTTTTTTGCAATTTTCTCTGGATGAAATTTTTTAACGGCAATCGTTTTATCTCGTTCTTCTGATGAAAAAAAAGGTAAAACACATGCGTCTACGATGATTATTAAGAAAGTTGATTTTTTCGATTTTTTCCATTTTCGAGTTTTTTTTGCTGACGCCTCACGGCCTTAAAATTGACATTTGTTTCTGCGAAAGGACATTTTCTAAAGCGTCTTGAAACGATCTTTCGAGTGACGTCAAGAAACCCCGGATCCAACCAGTGGTTTCTTCAGGAAATCATTTTTAGTGCAATTTTTGTTAAAAAGTAAGAAGGGGGGACCCTTGGATAAAATTTCGGGTTTTCGTCAAAAATTAAAAATCCCCAATTTTAATCAAATCCGACTAATTGACACACGAGGAACACAGATTTTCAATCCGCGTTCAAATTGGATTCTTCGTTCGGCCGCTACAGCCGTTCAAAGTTTGAAAAAATCGACTTTTTTCATGGTGACTAGCTAACTTTTTGCAATTTTCTCTGGATGAAATTTTTTAACGCAATCGTTTTATCTCGTTCTTCTGATGAAAAAAAAGGTAAAACACAAGCGTCTACGATGATTATTAAGAAAGTTGATTTTTTCGATTTTTTCCATTTTCGAGTTTTTTTGCTGACGCCTCACGGCCTTAAAATTGACATTTGTTCTTGCGAGAATACATTTTCTGAAGCGTCTTGAAGCGATCTTTCGAGTGACGTCAAGAAACCCCGGATCCAACCAGTGGTTTCTTCAGGAAATCATTTTTAGTGCAATTTTTGTTAAAAAGTAAAAGGGGGGGACCCTTGGATAAAATTCGGGTTCCGTCAAAAATTAAAAATCCTCAATTTTAATCAAATCCGACTAATTGACACACGAGGAACACAGATTTTCAATCCGCGTTCAAATTGGATTCTTCGTTCGGCCGCTACAGCCGTTCAAGTTAGAAAAAATCGACTTTTTTCATGGTGACTAGCTAACTTTTTTGCAATTTCTCTGGATGAAATTTTTAACGGCAATCGTTTTATCTCGTTCTTCTGATGAAAAAAAAGGTAAAACACAAGCGTCTACGATGATTATTAAGAAAGTTGATTTTTTCGATTTTTTCCATTTTCGAGTTTTTTTGCTGACGCCTCACGGCCTTAAAATTGACATTTGTTCTTGCGAGAATACATTTCTGAAGCGTCTTGAAGCGATCTTTCGAGTGACGTCAAGAAACCCCGGATCCAACCAGTGGTTTCTTCAGGAAATCATTTTTAGTGCAATTTTTGTTAAAAAAGTAAGAAGGGGGGACCCTTGGATAAAATTTCGGGTTTTCGTCAAAAATTAAAAATCCCCAATTTTAATCAAATCCGGACTAATTGACACGCGAGGAACACAGATTTTCAATCCGCGTTCAAATTGGATTCTTCGTTCGGCCGCTACAGCCGTTCAAAGTTTGAAAAAATCGACTTTTTTCATGGTGACTAGCTAACTTTTTTGCAATTTTCTCTGGATGAAATTTTTAACGGCAATCGTTTTATCTCGTTCTTCTGATGAAAAAAAGGTAAAACACAAGCGTCTACGATGATTATTAAAAAGGTAAAACACAAGCGTCTACGATGATTATTAAGAAAGTTGATTTTTTCGATTTTTTCCATTTTCGAGTTTTTTTGCTGACGCCTCACGGCCTTAAAATT
Source organism: Ocypus olens (assembly GCA_910593695.2). NCBI lineage: Eukaryota > Metazoa > Arthropoda > Insecta > Coleoptera > Staphylinidae > Ocypus > Ocypus olens. The sequence continues at coordinate 314,048 of OU343058.1, forward strand.
GACATTTGTTCTTGCGAGAATACATTTTCTGAAGCGTCTTGAAGCGATCTTTCGAGTGACGTCAAGAAACCCCCGGATCCAACCAGTGGTTTCTTCAGGAAATCATTTTTAGTGCAATTTTTGTTAAAAAGTAAGAAGTTGGATAAAATTTCGGGTTTTTGTCAAAAATTAAAAATCCCCAATTTTAACCAAATCCGACTAATTGACACACGAGGAACACAGATTTTCAATCCGCGTTCAAATTGGATTCTTCGTTCGGCCGCCACAGCCGTTCAAAGTTTGAAAAAATCGACTTTTTTCATGGTGACTAGCTAACTTTTCTGCAATTTTCTCTGGATGAAATTTTTTAACGGCAATCGTTTTATCTCGTTCTTCTGATGAAAAAAAAGGTAAAACACAAGCGTCTACGATGATTATTTAGAAAGTTGATTTTTTCGATTTTTTCCATTTTCGAGTTTTTTTGCTGACGCCTCACGGCCTTAAAATTGACATTTGTTCCTGCGAGAATACATTTTCTGAAGCGTCTTGAAGCGATCTTTCGAGTGACGTCAAGAAACCCCGGATCCAACCAGTGGTTTCTTCAGGAAATCATTTTTAGTGCAATTTTTGTTAAAAAGTAAGAAGGGGGGACCCTTGGATAAAATTTCGGGTTTTTGTCAAAAATTAAAAATCCCCAATTTTAATCAAATCCGACTAATTGACACACGAGGAACACAGATTTTCAATCCGCGTTCAAATTGGATTCTTCGTTCGGCCGCCACAGCCGTTCAAAGTTTGAAAAAATCGACTTTTTTCATGGTGACTAGCTAACTTTTTTGCAATTTTCTCTGGATGAAATTTTTTAACGGCAATCGTTTTATCTCGTTCTTCTGATGAAAAAAAAGGTAAAACACAAGCGTCTACGATGATTATTTAGAAAGTTGATTTTTTCGATTTTTTCCATTTTCGAGTTTTTTTGCTGACGCCTCACGGCCTTAAAATTGACATTTGTTCCTGCGAGAATACATTTTCTGAAGCGTCTTGAAGCGATCTTTCGAGTGACGTCAAGAAACCCCGGATCCAACCAGTGGTTTCTTCAGGAAATCATTTTTAGTGCAATTTTTGTTAAAAAGTAAGAAGGGGGGACCCTTGGATAAAATTTCGGGTTTTTGTCAAAAATTAAAAATCCCCAATTTTAACCAAATCCGACTAATTGACACACGAGGAACACAGATTTTCAATCCGCGTTCAAATTGGATTCTTCGTTCGGCCGCCACAGCCGTTCAAAGTTTGAAAAAATCGACTTTTTTCATGGTGACTAGCTAACTTTTCTGCAATTTTCTCTGGATGAAATTTTTTAACGGCAATCGTTTTATCTCGTTCTTCTGATGAAAAAAAAGGTAAAACACAAGCGTCTACGATGATTATTTAGAAAGTTGATTTTTTCGATTTTTTCCATTTTCGAGTTTTTTTGCTGACGCCTCACGGCCTTAAAATTGACATTTGTTCCTGCGAGAATACATTTTCTGAAGCGTCTTGAAGCGATCTTTCGAGTGACGTCAAGAAACCCCGGATCCAACCAGTGGTTTCTTCAGGAAATCATTTTTAGTGCAATTTTTGTTAAAAAGTAAGAAGGGGGGACCCTTGGATAAAATTTCGGGTTTTTGTCAAAAATTAAAAATCCCCAATTTTAATCAAATCCGACTAATTGACACACGAGGAACACAGATTTTCAATCCGCGTTCAAATTGGATTCTTCGTTCGGCCGCCACAGCCGTTCAAAGTTTGAAAAAATCGACTTTTTTCATGGTGACTAGCTAACTTTTTTGCAATTTTCTCTGGATGAAATTTTTTAACGGCAATCGTTTTATCTCGTTCTTCTGATGAAAAAAAAGGTAAAACACAAGCGTCTACGATGATTATTAAGAAAGTTGATTTTTTCGATTTTTTCCATTTTCGAGTTTTTTTGCTGACGCCTCACGGCCTTAAAATTGACATTTGTTTCTGCGAAAGGACATTTTCTGAAGCGTCTTGAAGCGATCTTTCGAGTGACGTCAAGAAACCCCGGATCCAACCAGTGGTTTCTTCAGGAAATCATTTTTAGTGCAATTTTTGTTAAAAAGTAAGAAGGGGGGACCCTTGGATAAAATTTCGGGTTTTTGTCAAAAATTAAAAATCCCCAATTTTAATCAAATCCGACTAATTGACACACGAGGAACACAGATTTTCAATCCGCGTTCAAATTGGATTCTTCGTTCGGCCGCCACAGCCGTTCAAAGTTTGAAAAAATCGACTTTTTTCATGGTGACTAGCTAACTTTTTTGCAATTTTCTCTGGATGAAATTTTTTAACGGCAATCGTTTTATCTCGTTCTTCTGATGAAAAAAAAGGTAAAACACAAGCGTCTACGATGATTATTAAGAAAGTTGATTTTTTCGATTTTTTCCATTTTCGAGTTTTTTTGCTGACGCCTCACGGCCTTAAAATTGACATTTGTTTCTGCGAAAGTACATTTTCTGAAGCGACCTGGAGCGATCTTTTGAGTGACGCGAAGAAACCCCGAATCCAACCAGTGGTTTCTTCAGGAAATCATTTTTAATGAATTTTTTTTTTAAAGTAACAATTATTCATGTGCAAGTGCATTTTCCTTTCTCCATAAGATTTTTATAATGGTGTGTTGAGTAAAATGAATCAATTAAAACTCTTCCTATGGAATATTTATTTATAAACATTGGAATTACAACATTATATTCTATATATATGTAAATAATAATTATAGATTATGGCAAAAATATAATCAAGTTATAAAGTTGAGCGTAAATACGAACTTTCATGAACACATTTTATATTAAAAAAAAAAATCTTAATATAACCTAAAAGTATCGTACATAGATTAACGCAAACTGTTGTAATAATGAATTATTAATTTCGGTACATTTAGAGATGTGATGATAAGGGGAGAAGGGATTATGTTTGAATATATATAAATATATGCATCAATCACCTTACAACATCAAGGTTATGAAAAAAAAAATAAACAATAATAATAATTTCAATAAACATTCACGTTTGTTTTTTGATTTCGATTGCACATTAAGTGAGATTGGGTAATTACATCACAATACCAGTAAAATTTTATGTTTAATGTAGAAATTGAGCACTTTCTGTGACCACCTACAATAATGACATTATTACTTTCTTACTAAACTCATATCACATGCACATGCGGTTTATGCGCTTTCATAGATGTTTGAAAATTTAAAAGGCTTAAAGTTTCTACAGTAGATTCGGTAAATGGATTTCAGCAATAGATTCAGTCTGTTCGTTTTTGCTCCAAAAAAGAAAAACTTCAGTTCAGTCGCGGCTTCAGTTTTGATCCCTGAAAATTCAACAGTGATGAGTGGTTAACGTAGAACGATGTCGAACACATTTTTTTACTTGCAATCCACAAAATCAATCAAACGGACTTCCAGACGTATTAAACAGTTCTTCATCTGAAAATGTGGTGTACAGGGGTGTGGACGAGCAAAACGGAACGTGGGATTTTTAACTTCTTTATATTTGAATATTATCTTCCCTGTGTCTGCTAGGTGCGCTGTATCTCAAAAACTAATAGAGCAATTGATATGAAACTTTGAACGTCCATCTTATTTGATAATCTGAAGAACTGAAAAGCTTTTGGTAAAATTTCGTACACCGGAAGTGGGCGTTTACCTTAACCGTTTTTTGTTTTTTGCCAATATTTTCTTAAATATGAAAAATATCACAAAATCATTTAAACAAACTTTGAAGACAACAAAGAAATTAACATCTTTTGCTAGAAAACATTTTTCATAAAATCATTTTTGTTCGAGAAAAAAATTATTATTTTTTTTTTAATTTTTGGTTTATAATTATAAAACGATAATAGTTACAGCAAATTTATGTTAATAATAATTGCAGAGAATGCTAAAATGAACAACTTATAAAGAATAAGTTTTTTTCGAAATCCCTTTAGTTTTTAATTTTTCCATCTTTCATAATTTTGACATTTTAAACGTCAGTTTTATCCGATTCTATAAAACGCTCGATGTACATTTAAAATATGATTATATATATGGCTATGATACCATCGAGTCGGAGAAAGTAATACGATGGCCAGATCAGCATTTTTTTGCATTTATAAAAATTCGTTAAAATAATAAAATAAAATTGATAATTTTCACGAAAATAAAGGTTGCCATGAAATTTAAAAAAAAATGATACGCTGTTGATTTGTTGGCTTCTGTCAAATTGATCGAATACTGAATAACTGTTTACAAGTTTTTTTTCATTAAAAAATGTATTGTATTCAAGAAAAAGTGCAAACGGTGAAGTGGTGGCAGTTTTCGTGAAGTGCAAGGTATGTTTGCCAACAGATGTTCTGCATGGGGCATGGGGATTCATGCTATTATTTCTATTTTCATTCATAAAAACCAAACGGATCAACTACGGACCGTTTTTTTTTTAATTTCTCGGCAACCCCTATTTTCGTGTAAATTATCATTTTTATTTTATAATTTTTTCGGGTTTTTATAAATGCAAAAAATAAATATTAGCAGAAATTTTTACTCTACAAAAAATGTTTTTACATGATTACTCTAAAATGATCAGGTATAGTACAATCGCACAGAGGTGACAGTGACTCATGCCTCTTGCTTTTTCGATCTAATCATCGCGTCTGGATAAATATCTATACTCGTTCGAACGCTTAAGAAAAACGAAATGAAATACGAAATGTATCTCGATATGTCAATTCAAGGGCTAAGTGCAACGTATGTCTTTTCTAACCTCAAAATTCACGTGCTTGTATCTGGTTTTAACCGTTTCCGATTTCGATTTAGTTAATAGCAGAATTGATTGTATCCATTTCATTAATAAAAAGGTTAAATTTAATGACAAATTTCCAGTTGTCTTTACCGATTGCCGAAAAATACACTCCCAAAGTTTCGTCGGGAAAATATTTGCACGCTCGAGGATTTTTAAATTTCCCGCGTAGACTGAATCGAATTATTTTATGGACGTACGTTTACACTAGAAACTAGCCACATTTACACTAGAAAAAAATCACCAGAAAAGTAACCAGAAATATTTTGGCGGTAAAAATAAATTTATTTAAAATTATTTTACCCACAACATTTATTCAAAAATTGTACCAACCCATATATTTCTTGATTATATAGTCAATAATTTAGTACGTGATATTCAAATATTATTTAAAATAGATGGATCAGCTGATCATAACAACCGCCATTACTATTTTCAGCAATTTGGGCCTGTGTAAAAACGACGGCCCTTTGGCCAATCGCAACAACGTATTTTGGCGGCAATAATTTGATTTAGTCCGCCTGGTTAGTAAATGAGGTATAGGAACTTAATTCAGGCAACATGGAGCAATGAGTCACTGTCACCTCTGCGCGATTGTACTATAAGATAATATTCCAATATAAAGAAATTAACATTGAAAATCCCACGTTCCCTTTTATTCCGCTACACCCTGTTAATACTTCATCTTCTCATAGGTTAGACTTTTTTGACAGCTTTAGTGATAAACACTAGAAAATGAAAAGTACCAACACAGCAGTAATTTTACAACAAGTTAAGTTGGTACCAGTATACTTCTAATATATTCATACACATTATTATCGACGGTTTGTTATTGTTCTTGATTTCCACCACGGAGAACGTTCTAAATGATGTGACGAACCAACTACACACCCACACGGTGAGATTCTCGAGTGTGATTTTCGTAATAAATTAAGTTTCGTAAGTGATTTCTGTCACTCGAGATGTCAAGAAAGTCCAATCTATGAGTAGATGGAGTATACGTTGATTTTATTTTAAATACATTTACATTTTTAATTTCGAATGCGTTTCGGTACCATATTTTCGATCCATTCTCAAAGGAGTGAGTATAAAATCAATGACCGTTATTATTTGCATGCTAAAACCATTAATAAAAACCAGTTCCATCAACCAGAATGCAGCTTTAGGAGGTATTAATTTTTACAATGAAATACAATCAAGTTTCGTAAAATCTATATGCCCAAGTTATATGTGGTATTTACCCTGATCCGGGATAGTAGTAAGGGGGAGGTCTTTCGTATTCAGTGGCACGTTGGTACTGGGGAGGGCCGCCGTTGGGGTAATCTTCGAAATGCCTGAGAAAGCGAACAAATGATAAAGCGATAGACGGCAGCCGTTGAACGTTTATTAAAAAGGTGAGGTTAATGCGATGGATGTATGATTGGTTATTGGAGGTTATGTGCTTCCGGGTGCGTGAATTTATTTTTTATTAATGTTCAATCACAATTTATCCCGAACTTGAATAAAATGCACGGGTCGTCAGTTTCAAAAATTTCAACATGATTTACACTCGAGCGAGTACAACAAACATCACAGGCTTTAGTGACACCTGGTGGGAAGAAGTGGCTGTTCGGGTTCATGGATGTCCAGTGTATTTTTATGCAACTCATTTTTTTCATGCGGATTTACCTCCGAATTAGAACCAGTTCTAAATAATTTACACAAAAATTCACTACACAATTCTCTGTCTGTAACTGTTTTAAATTTTTTTCTTTCATTTTTATAATTTTAACTATATATATTTTTGTATTTTAATTTGTAATGGCCTTCCGTAAATAAGTGAATAAATAAATAATATTTTTGTGAGAATTGACACGTAAATTTTGTGTAAAATTAAGCATCGCATCAAACAGTTCATTACAACTCATCAATAAAGTGCATTTTATTTCAAATTCCAGTTCAGCTTCCAAAACTAATTCACCTCTACAGAATTTGAATTTATTGCAACCGATAAATGATTTCAGTAAAGAATAAGGGGGGTATCACCAATGAACAGTGGCAGCACTAAAGCACATAAAAGTATCGAACACTAATAATAGTAGTAAGATGAATCATCTTTTCTGCTGTGGAGTGAAAAAAAAAAAAGGATGTACAAACATCTACAGAGAGATGGCGACAGTTCGGGGCCTCTTACTTTGGTGCCATGTCCGCGTATCTGGCGTCCGGATGGTGAGATCCCGCCGGGTAATCTCGATGGCTGGCATCAAACGTCTCCGCGTACCTCTCTCCCGGCCTCGGTTTCTTCTTCTTCTTCCCATTCTTACCTCTACAAAAAGGAGAAATTACCATTCCTCGTTCCAAAAAGAAATTAATCGCAGTCGCATGTGAATCGTCATTGAAAGCGCGAGAGAGTAATTGAGGCGTTGATTTCACAAACAGCCGAGTCGAGAAAATGGAAAAACTGTTTATCTTGGCAACCGTTACAGCTTCATCTTCTAAAAAATCAAGTGTGATCTTAACAAAGAAACTGTTTTATTTAATATTGTTTATGCTGGAGGCTTCTACTTCGTTATACATTTTAAATATTATAATAAAATACTTTTAACTTTGTTTTGTATAACTTATATTTTTATTTATTCACTCCTTGTTTGAAAATGGTAATTGTATCACCGAAACTCGAGTCACAAAAATAAATATATAAGTTATACAAAACAAAGTTAAAAGTGTTTTATTATAATGTTTTATTTAAAGTTAACGCCTCGACCATCGATCAATTACAACTTCTATTTTCACAATTATTTTTATTACTCATCATAGACCTGATGGTATTAAGTGACTAATCATTTAGTCCATTTACTTGTATTAAGAAAAAAAACAAATAAAAGCAATTGGACATGAACAATGTTGCAATAAACAATAAAGTAAACAAATTAGAAACAACTTTACTTGTTGCAGAAAACAACAATAAAGTGTTGCAAGTTTGTACGTGTGTGATTTTCCATCATCAGATAGCTTACAAAATACTCTACCAGATGGCGTAAAAATATCGATTGCTACTATTTTGGACGTATGCTGTTTATGAAATCAAATATTTTTATTATGTAAAAAGTATTTCTCTTGGAAACCTGTTTTCAAATTAAATTAAACAAGATAATGAGGAGTGGAGGTTCCACTTATTCCCACAATTATTTCATGATGAAGTAAAATATTAATTCCTTTGTTTATTGAATTTATCGGCAACTGCAATTAATTTTATTTTGAAACACGCAATAATCAGTTGTAAGTGTAAAAAATACCTCACATAATTTAACTATTGATTTTAAACTGCCATTAATGCCAAATTAGGAGATTGCGGAGTTTCAAAACCTTTCGCTGCAGTTGTTCGTTTGTGACGACCGTATAACATGGTAAAAGTCCCCGCGGTTGTAGAGGAATGGGGGTGGGGAACCCGTTTAAAGTTTATACATATTCCAGAAAAAAAATTTTGTAGAAAATGTTGACTTTATTTTTGAGTATGAAGCGTTTTTACCTCGGATAGACATTTGCAAAAAAAAAAAATGGGGAATACAATCTTTAAAAGGGTTCCCCACGTGCGGCACCCACGGGGCCTTTCGATATGTTGCAGAGTACACACCAATAATCAACCGGGATAAGTTTTACAACTCGGGGATTTATGCATCTCAAAAAGTTTAATTTTTGAAAAAAAAACATTATTTTATCTTCGACAAAGAAATTAAGCAGACTTATATTGGAGCAAATTTACTTTTTTGTGCCGGGACCAATAGTTTAGCAGATATTTGAAAAACAACTTTGCCAAGTTTCAAAACTCCGGGATCTACTCGAAAAAACAAATTTGGCTCATATTATTATATCAAACTCTATTTCTAGTAAAAGAAAAATTTAATACTTTTTTCCTAGCAACACTTGAAAATTTATAGGGGGGTCACTTCCTCAAAAATGAAAAAATAATCGTATTTTTACTTTCTCCGTTACGAAGTACGAGAAAGTATTGTGATCGTGATTTTTTTTTCAAAAAAATTTTTTACACGGAAATATCCGTTTCAACAATTTCACCAAAAAAATGGTGATGTGGCCATCATGTTACTTTCTCCGACTTGATGGTATCATCATTTATATTTACACTTTAATCGTTGATTTTCAATTTAAATCATATTGTACATCAAGCGGATGAAACTGACGTTTAAAACGTCAAAATTATCAAAGATGGAAAAATTATACTTACTCAGTTTATTCAAAAACTAAAGAGATTTCCAAAAAAACGTATTCCTTATAAGTTGTTCATTTTGGCATTTTCTACAATTATTATTAATATAAATTTGCTGTAACTATTATCGTTTTATAATTACGCCAACATGATGGCCACATCACTATTTTTCGATATGCATTCCTATTTTTTTTTTTTTTTCGTTTTTCTCCGATAAATTTTTAAAAATGAAAAATTTTGCAAAAACATCTAAACAAATCTTGAAGGTAACAAAAGGAAATAAAGAAATGAGCATCCTTTGTTTCATTTTTTTTTTTTCAAAAAACAAACGTTTTATGAAAAAATAAAATGATCAATTTCTTTTTGGTTTATAATTAGGAAACGGATATGTTTAATCAAATTTATATTAATAATAATATTAGGTAATGCTAAAATTAATAACTTACAAAAGATACGTTCTTTTGGAAATCTCATTACTTTTTGAGTAAATCGTCGGTAAAGATTATTAGAATTTGAAGTATAATTTTTCAATCTTTCATAATTTTGACGTTTTAAACGTCAGTTTCATCCACTCGATGTACATTTAAATTGAAAAAAATACCATGAAAGTATAAATAAAAATTTCAGGACTTTTCGGGACTTTTTTCATCATTTTTTGTAAGACCTTATTTTCAGGATTTTTTCATTTCTTCTTTCAGGTCTTTTTTAAGAACCTTTCTCTATAATTTATTTTGCAGGACTTTCCTTTAAGACTATAAGAAATTTGTATTTCATTTAATTATTTTTACTATTTTTTCTTAATTTAAATATTTATTTTTGGATTTGTATTGCTGTATTTTGTGTTTATTTATGTAAAAGGGGTTACCCGTAAATAAATGATTATTATTATTTTCAGGAATCATCTAACGATGTTTTTTCAGGTCTTTTCTTTTCAGAATTTTTTTCGAGGACTCTTCTTTCAAGACTTTATTTTAAAAAACTTTTTATTTTTGAGACTTCTTTTTAGAATTATTTTTCAGGAACTTTTTTCTAGACTTTTTTTGGGTTTTTTTTAGAACTTTTTTCAAGACTTTTTTTAACGACTTTTTTATCAGGACTTTTCACTTTTCTTTTGCAGAATTTTTTTCCAGGACTCTTTTTTTCAAAAATTTATTTTAAAAAGTTTTTGTTTGGTGACTGTTTTCAGGATTTTTAATTTGCATTATTTTTCTAGAACTTTTTTAATGCCTTTTGTCAGGTCTTTTTCCAAGAATCTTTTTGTAATTTTTTTGCAGTACAATGTTCGCTTTTTTCAAGACTTTATTTTTTCTCGTCGTTTTTTCAGGACTTTTGTTTCGGAACCTATCGTTTTCGAATTTTTTTCAGGGCCTTTCATCAAAGATTATTTAAAAAACTATTATGTTCAGGGCCTTTTTTGTCAGGGTTACTTTTTCAAGAATTTTTTAGATCTCGTCTAAGGCTTTTGTGGGGACTATTTTCTCGGGACCTTCTTAAGCACTCTTTGCAGAACTTTTTCAGAAATTTCTTTCAGGACTTTATTTTTCGGGACTCTTTTTTAGGGCTTCTTCGGGATCACAAGCTTTATTCAGGCCTTTTTAATGTCTTTATTCAGGACTTTTTTGTATGCTTTTTCAGTACTTTTTTTCTGGCCGTTCCTTATTCCTTATTTTCAGGAAGTTTTTATCAAGACGTTTTTCAGGATTTTTCATCCGGATTATTTTATCAAGACTTTTTTCAGTCCTTTTTTTTCATGACTTCTGTTAGGGCTATTTTCTCGACTTTTTTCTGTTTTTTTTTAGGACCTTTGTGAGGAATCTTTGCCGGACTTTTTTGAAGACTTTTTTTCTGGACTATTTTACAGGTTTTTTCAGGACTTTTTAAGGCCTTTTTCGAACTTCTTGAAGCCTATTTTCAGTACTGTTCTACAGTATTTTTTATCAGGTCTTTTTCTAGGACCTTTTTTCCAAATTTTTTATTGTGACGACTCTGTTTTCGGGACTTTTTTCAGGTCTTTTTCAAGAACATGTTTTTTAAGACATTTCTTTGTCAGAGCAGTTTTTTTCGCACTCTTTTTCTGGACTTTTTATCAGGACTTTTTATCAGATTTTTTCAGGACTTTTTTTATCAGATCTTTTCAGGATTTTTTTTAATCAGATTTTTTCAGGACTTTTTTTATCAGATTTTTTCAGGACTTTTCCTTGTATTCTCTTTGGAACTTTATAAACCAGAATTCGTTCAGGGCGTTTTCAGAAATATTTTTCATGGTTTTTTTCAGGGTTTATTAAGATTTGTTTTCAAGAATTTATTAGGATTTTATTTGGTTTTCCAATAAACTATTTTAGAATTATTTGAATCGGAAGTATAATTTGTTATTTTTATCTTTGATAACTTTGACGTTTTTAACGTCAGTATCATCTGATCTAAAATGAAAATAAACGATGGTAGTATAAATATAAATAACTGTTATGCAATCAAGATCGGAGAAAGTAACATGTTGGCCGCATCACCATTTTTTCATTTTTGGTTTATAATTATGAAACGATAAAAGTTACAGCAAATTAACATGATTAATAATTGTAAAGAACGCCAATTCGAACAACTTATATAAAATAAGTTTTTTCGAAATCTCTTTGGTTTCCGAGTAAACCGACTATTTAACTGAACTTACGTGCCACAATTTTAGGTTATGTCGCAGACGATCGATATAAATTAAAATGCGCAAAAACTACCATATCAATTAAGATCAAACTTTGAACATGAGCCTTATTTGATAATCTGAAGAACTGAAAAGCTTTTGGTAAAATTTCGTACACCGGAAGTGGGTATTTACTTTAACCGTTTTTTTGATATTCTCCGATATTTTTTTAAATATGAAAAATATCATAAAAGCACTTGTACAAAACTTGAAGACAACAAAGAAATTAACATCTTTTGTTTGAAAATATTTTTCGTAAAATGTCTGGTTTTTGAAAAATTATAGTTATTAATTTTGTTGTTGTCATTTTTGGTTTATAATTATGAAACGATAATAGTTACAGCAAATTTATGTGAATAATAATTGTAGAGAATGCCAAAATAAACAACTTATAAAGAATAAGTATTTTTCGAAATCGCTTTAGTTTTTGAATAAACTGAGTAAGTATAATTTTTCCATGTTTCATAATTTGACGTTTTAAACGTCAGTTTCATCCGATTCTACAAAACGCTGTATGAACATTTAAAACATGATTTAAATTAAAAATAAACAATGAACGCGTAAATATAAATGATACCACCAAATCGGAGAAAGTAACACGATGGCCACATCACCATTTTTATGTTAAGGCGCGCTTTTCTTCAAAACTATAAAAGATATCAACACGATTTTTATTTTGTTTTAAAGGTGGTATCGATACCCACCAATATGGCCGAGGTTATTTTCTTATGTTGAGCGGCGGGTTTTTTAAAAATTGAAATGACTCGGAAAAATTTTCATGTTTTTTCTTTGTCACAATTCTGAATTCAATTAATATTTTTTTTTTAATTCCTCAGCCATAAATACTTATTTCATGGAAATCGGTCCAGTAGTGTACCTAATTTTCACATAGCTGAGGAAGTGACCCCCTTAATCTTCAAATGTTTATCTCTTAAATTTTACAAGGCAAAATTATTGTAAACGGATAAAACTTAAATTAAAAAAATTACTTTCGACAGCACAAAAGCGTATAGTTCATCCGTTGAGAGCTGACGGTGACTCATGCATTTTCGTACTAAGAATTGCTTTGCTTTTTCTATCATGTACGAAACAGTATGAAATAAAAGACAAAACGTGTGTCTGCGTGTTAAAGAATAGGGCAGCGTAAACGTAGTGCATGACTCTTGCATCGCATTGGCACGCTTCATATAAACACACAAAACACGCGAGCGTCACGTCAAATAACATAACCGTAAAAAGTTTGCGCGAGAATTTTTAAATATCCCGCCAATGAAAATCAGCGCGGCACCAAATTTTCTTCCGGATATACGTTTACTTAAATCTTGATTCATACGATTTTAAGTGATGGGTCACAGGCAGCTCTCAGCGGCCCGACTATACATTTGCGGAATTTCAACAGGCAGTTGCAAAATTGCGTCGATAATTCTGAAAAAAACAAATACACCGCAGCATGCATCAACATCTTTTACACCAAACGACCTACGCTTACCTTGCTAAAGGAATATTTTCCCGATTAGCGTACGCATCATACAAATATTCACTGGAAATAAACAATAATTTAAATAACAATAATTCAATACAAAAGTATAAAGAAGGACATTCATGCAAACACCCAAAAGTTAATGCAAAAGAAAAAAACGGTAGATGCAAACTTACGACTCCGCAAACGATCCCGGAAACGTGTCCGATTTTTTGTAAAGGGACGCCAACTTTACGGAAATGATTATCGTCGGCACGAACAGTATCAGACACCAGAGTATGCTGACCCAAAAGCCGTTCTGCAAAATAATCGTTAGGGAACCGTTTACGTGTTGCGAATTTATCGGATCGTCACGAATCATCGGCGATGTTTGTGAAGATGGTTGTGTTCTCTGTGCGCTAACACATCGGTCCCCATATTTACACTAACGCTCGAGATGCTTATACTATTTTTTGCCTGATCGATTGGTTAATTAATCAATTAAAATATCTTTTTGAATGGCACTCCGAAAATGTGAATTCTGTCAAGTCGGCTAATTCGCTCTGGTGTGCCATGATTTTAATTTTTAAAAATTTAAGTTGGCACACATGTTAGGAATTGTCACACAAACGTCCCATTATTTATGATGAATTTAAAAATACCTTATCATAATCTGTTATGTCTCCGTAAACCAGGAAGTGGTACGTACTCAGCATGCTATTAACACAGCCCAAGAAATTTTGGAAGATGAACCTACGATTTCTCCGCGTCGTTTATCACAGCAAATGAATTTATCGGTAGGAACACGCCGCAAGTAACATAACCTCAATATTATTGTTTATGCTGGAGGCTTCTACTTCGTTATACATTTTAAATATTATAATAAAACACTTTTAACTTTGTTTTGTATAACTTCTTGTTTGAAAATGGTAATTGTATTACCGAAACTTAAGTCACAAAAATAAATATATAAGTTATACAAAACAAAGTTAAAAGTGTTTTATTATAACCTCAATATGTGTTACCAACTTGAATTTAAAAAAATAAAAAATCATGGCACACTTGAGGTTTTTTTTTAATGAACATTACAACGGAGCCATGGGCCGTAAGTTAATTGAACCGCCCGGAGGGCCAAACCTTGTAAATTAAAGAAAATGGCCGATCGAGCAAAAAACCATACAAAATACTCGAAATTAAATTAATCAAGATTAATTTAAAGAATACCAATGAGATAATATTGTGGCCAAATAATCAATAAAACATCGAATCTTATGAAAACCGTCCATTATTTTATGTAGTTATGGTTTCGCTGAAAATGGAATACAATGAAAAAATTACTTACCATTGGAGCAAGAATTTTATCACAAGTCGACGTCATCGTGCCGTTAATGATCAGGGCAAAGGGGCCACAATTTCCCACTTTGTTTTCAACATTTTTAACGGTGTACTCGACAAAGAAATTAATTTGCTTGACTATTTCCCTTGAAAAATCTTCAGTTATCTGAAATTAAAAAAAAAATCAAACCCATTAATTCAAGGTTCATACTTTACCCGTACAAAGTACGAGAAACATCGTTTTCCCACAAAACTAAAAATCTGGGGATGAGGGATGTTCAATTTTTACAGGATAACAATCTTGCGTGTGTTGTAAGTCATTTTGGAAGGTGTTAAGTCGTCGGCAATTGTTTTTGTATTTTTTTCGAGGCGCCAAAATTATTGCAATTTTAATAATTTTACGCTCTGTTCGCATGAAATTCCTTAAAAATCTGGGGATGAGGGATGTTCAATTTTTACGGGATAACAATCTCGCATGTGTTGTAAGTAATTTTGGAAGGTTTCAAGTCGTCGGCAATTGTTTTTGTATTTTGTTCGAGGCGCCAAAATTATTGCAATTTTAATAATTTTACGCTCTGTTCGCATGAAATTCCTTAAAAATCTGGGGATGAGGGATGTTCAATTTTTACAGGATAACAATCTCGCATGTGTTGTAAGTTATTTTGGAAGGTTTCAAGTCGTCGGCAATTGTTTTTGTATTTTTTTCGAGGCGCCAAAATAATTGCAATTTTAATAATTTTACGCTCTGTTCACATGAAATTCCTTAAAAATCTGGGGATGAGGGATGTTCAATTTTTACGGGATAACAATCTCGCATGTGTTGTAAGTTATTTTGGAAGGTGTCAAGTCGTCGGCAATTGTTTTTGTATTTTTTTCGAGGCGCCAAAATTATTGCAATTTTAATAATTTTACGCTCTGTTCGCATGAAATTCCTTAAAAATCTGGGGATGAGGGATGTTCAATTTTTACGGGATAACAATCTCGCATGTGTTGTAAGTAATTTTGGAAGGTTTCAAGTCGTCGGCAATTGTTTTTGTATTTTGTTCGAGGCGCCAAAATTATTGCAATTTTAATAATTTTACGCTCTGTTCGCATGAAATTCCTTAAAAATCTGGGGATGAGGGATGTTCAATTTTTACGGGATAACAATCTCACATGTGTTGTAAGTTATTTTGGAAGGTGTCAAGTCGTCGGCAATTGTTTTTGTATTTTTTTCGAGGCGCCAAAATAATTGCAATTTTAATAATTTTACGCTCTGTTCACATGAAATTCCTTAAAAATCTGGGGATGAGGGATGTTCAATTTTTACGGGATAACAATCTCGCATGTGTTGTAAGTAATTTTGGAAGGTTTCAAGTCGTCGGCAATTGTTTTTGTATTTTGTTCGAGGCGCCAAAATTATTGCAATTTTAATAATTTTACGCTCTGTTCGCATGAAATTCCTTAAAAATCTGGGGATGAGGGATGTTCAATTTTTACAGGATAACAATCTCGCATGTGTTGTAAGTTATTTTGGAAGGTGTCAAGTCGTCGGCAATTGTTTTTGTATTTTTTTCGAGGCGCCAAAATAATTGCAATTTTAATAATTTTACGCTCTGTTCACATGAAATTCCTTAAAAATCTGGGGATGAGGGATGTTCAATTTTTACGGGATAACAATCTCGCATGTGTTGTAAGTAATTTTGGAAGGTTTCAAGTCGTCGGCAATTGTTTTTGTATTTTGTTCGAGGCGCCAAAATTATTGCAATTTTAATAATTTTACGCTCTGTTCGCATGAAATTCCTTAAAAATCTGGGGATGAGGGATGTTCAATTTTTACGGGATAACAATCTCACATGTGTTGTAAGTTATTTTGGAAGGTGTCAAGTCGTCGGCAATTGTTTTTGTATTTTTTTCGAGGCGCCAAAATAATTGCAATTTTAATAATTTTACGCTCTGTTCACATGAAATTCCTTAAAAATCTGGGGATGAGGGATGTTCAATTTTTACGGGATAACAATCTCGCATGTGTTGTAAGTAATTTTGGAAGGTTTCAAGTCGTCGGCAATTGTTTTTGTATTTTGTTCGAGGCGCCAAAATTATTGCAATTTTAATAATTTTACGCTCTGTTCACATGAAATTCCTTAAAAATCTGGGGATGAGGGATGTTCAATTTTTACGGGATAACAATCTCACATGTGTTGTAAGTTATTTTGGAAGGTGTCAAGTCGTCGGCAATTGTTTTTGTATTTTTTTCGAGGCGCCAAAATTATTGCAATTTTAATAATTTTACGCTCTGTTCACATGAAATTCCTTAAAAATCTGGGGATGAGGGATGTTCAATTTTTACGGGATAACAATCTCGCATGTGTTGTAAGTTATTTTGGAAGGTTTCAAGTCGTCGGCAATTGTTTTTGTATTTTTTTCGAGGCGCCAAAATAATTGCAATTTTAATAATTTTACGCTCTGTTCACATGAAATTCCTTAAAAATCTGGGGATGAGGGATGTTCAATTTTTACGGGATAACAATCTCGCATGTGTTGTAAGTAATTTTGGAAGGTTTCAAGTCGTCGGCAATTGTTTTTGTATTTTGTTCGAGGCGCCAAAATTATTGCAATTTTAATAATTTTACGCTCTGTTCGCATGAAATTCCTTAAAAATCTGGGGATGAGGGATGTTCAATTTTTACAGGATAACAATCTCGCATGTGTTGTAAGTTATTTTGGAAGGTGTCAAGTCGTCGGCAATTGTTTTTGTATTTTTTTCGAGGCGCCAAAATTATTGCAATTTTAATAATTTTACGCTCTGTTCGCATGAAATTCCTTAAAAATCTGGGGATGAGGGATGTTCAATTTTTACGGGATAACAATCTCGCATGTGCTGTAAGTAATTTTGGAAGGTTTCAAGTCGTCGTCGGCAATTGTTTTTGTATTTTTTTCGAGGCGCCAAAATTATTGCAATTTTAATAATTTCACGCGCTGTTCACATGAAATTCCTTTAACATCTGGGGATGAGGGATGTTTAATTTTTACAGCCTGCATGCTTTCATATTATAAATAAAATTGATACACGCTGTGGTACTATTACAATTTAAACAGAGATTGATTCACACCGGACAATATTATTATGAAAAATATTTTCAAACAAAAGATTTCTTTGTTGTCTTAAATATTTTCGCAATGAAATATTTTCAAAAAGATGTTCATTTCTTTGTTGTCTTAAATATTTTCACAATCACAACACTTTCTCATACTTTGTAACGAAGAAAGTAAAAAGAACTTTAAAGAGAAAAAAAAACACTTACATTTATCAAAACTTCAGGTCCCGTATTCTTCAGCGCGTTCTCCGCGTCTTTGAGATTCGTGATCAGATTGTTGATCATCGTTTCGAATCCGTTCCCCCCGGAATTGATGGTGTTCATGATGTTCGAGGACGTATTCTAAAAAGTTTGCACACTCCCAATCATCATCATCATCATCGCAAATCGAAAGTCGAATTACGATCTCAAAAAACTTACGATAACACTCTCCGCGTTCTTCTTCATCGGATTGAACAGTTTCTCTATGTAGGCGTCGATGTGAATTTTTATCAGCTCCAGCTTGTTGATCATATCCTCGAACTTTCCCTTCTCCTTGAGGGAGTCTATCAGTTTCTCCAGCTCGTTCCTGAACACGGACAGATCCACCGTGGTAAAACTGACTGAAACCTGTCAGAAAAATTTTTTTTTACAAATAATTCAATAAGAATTTTTTTTGGTTAGTTAACACGTTGACCGATTTGTCAGTCACCGATGGCTGACACTGAAGTATTCCAATGGGGCCGCGTCAGTCATCGATGACTGATGTGTGTGCCTACTTTAAACTTACTATTTAGTGCTGTCAGTCACGAGAATGAATTAAAAATAAGCATATTTTTACTCATTTAAAAAAAAAAAGCTTTTTTTGACATTTTACAAAAAAACTTGTTGGCAGCCAATGTGTCAAAATAGTCTTCAATAGTGACAATAAGAGCCGTACTAATAGAGGGATTGTAGAACCCTGGATTAGTTGATATTTATAATCGTATCCAATAGTCAGGGATTCGGGTAAGATTTGCAAATTCGAGAATGAAACCAGGATTTGGTAATATTTTTAGTGACATTACAATTTTACCAAATGTGTGTTGGTGTTATATTCATGAGTAGTAACTTAACCTAATAGTTAAAATGGACAGAAATAAACATTACACGGAGATGGAAAAGATTCTCTTAGCAACTCTAGTTAATGGATGTTCATCCCGAAATGCGGCTTCATCCATTGTATGTTAGTATCAAATAAATATTATAAAGTTTATAATATAGATTATTATATTAAACCAGCTGTTCTGGTGACATGAATAAATTGACAGATTGCAAATAATCTCAGCTTAATCGCGGCTGACGGAAGATTATTTGAAGGAGGATTATTTTCAGATTAATCCAGGATTATATCGACTATTGGATGCCTTCCAACCTGATCCGAGATTTAATCCTCAATCCCGGATCAATCCGCGACTATTAGTACGGCCGTAAGTAAATGGTTTGTTGTTAATTTTGTGTATTCGATCTAGTAGGTAATAATTCCATTATTTCGTTTTGTAGCAGGCGCTTGCTTAACCCTTTAGCTACTAAAAAGTTTTCAAGAAACTGACTGCCTAAACATAAAAAAACAAAGTCTGAAAATTTGATCAATTTTATTCCATGCTACTAGTGGTCGTCAATAAGCGATTCACGGCATAAAAGAACGGCAAAAAATATGTGAATCGCTTATTGACGACAGCCGCAGTTAAAGGGTTAATCAATTAATAAGAAATAAGACAATTAATAACAAACCTCGTCTTTGAACTTATCGAAATCGATCGAGGACAGCCCCGACTTTTTCAGGCTCTCCAGCTGCCTGACGGACTCGTCCACGTTCAAGTTGATCTTGTCGAACTTGATCTCCTCGAGGTTGTCCTTGAAGTCCTCCATGGTCTTGTCGATGTTGAACTCGTGCACGTACTTGCGGATCTGGTTCACGTCGAACTTCTCCTCGAGCCTGAACACCTTGTAGGCGCTCTCGTTCCTGTAGCAGTTGGTCAGGATCGAGGTGAGGGTGACGCCCGGCCAGAGGACCTCCTCCAGCTTGCCGGTGCGGTCCAAAAATTTCAGGATTTCGCTGCCGTCCGGATGGCGGACCGGGCCGCACACCATCAGGTGCGCAAACATGCCCAGATTGTGCGCCAGCAGCACCAGCACGAGGATCGAGGCAGTGAGGAACATGATGCCGACGCCGCTGAAATTAACATCGCGTTGCCGTCGTTAGACAATTAAAACAAATTGGGAATAACCTTACTCGTTGCGGAAAGCATTAGATAAATACAATCAAACGAGGAACAAGAGGTGGTAATTCGTTTTATTGTATTTATTAAACAATTATCTTGAATATGGAAACAGTAACTTTCGATGTGTTTTTTTTTTCTTTTTCATTTCCTCAGAAACTCAAACTATGATTTAACCCTTTCAGCCCACCACCAAAAAGGGCCCACCCACCACCCTCAGCATCCAATTAACCATAATCTACAAACTTGCGTTTTGATTTAATATAATTTTCGTCAAGTGTTGAAAATTTAATTTTCAATAAACAGGGGTTCGTAGGTTAAATTTAAGTGAAAACTAAGGGCGGTGGGTGGCCCTCCAAACGGCAGATCATACGCGAGGGTTTCACAGCTGCAAAACCATTCAAATGTTGACTCTTCATTTTTTCTTCTTTTCTTAAAAATTACTTCACTCATAAAAATGGGTTAGGTTTTATCGGTTGGATTTTAGGATAAGGACCGCCCACCACCCTTTGTATCTTATTAACCATAACCTACAAAATCATGTTCTATCTAATATTATTTCTGTCATTTTGTCAGTGATATTGGTAATAAAACAATGATCAATAAACAGGGGTTTGTAGGTTATGTTTAAAAAGGCACGAAGGGCGGTGGGTGGGCACTATCCCACCCTCCAAACAGCAGAACATAAGCTTGGGTTTCATAGGTGGAGAACTATGACTTAACCATTGAAATGTTCACTTCCGTTTTTTCTTCTTTCATTAATTAATTCATTTGTAGAAACCCTGGGTTATGTTTTACAGGTTGGATTGTATAATAGGGCCCACCCACCACCATTAACATCCAGTTAACCATAATCTACAAACTTATGTTTTTATTCAATATAATTTCTGTCATTTCATCGGTCAGGAAATTTAATTAGTAGATAGGATTCACGGGTTCTACGCCCACCCATGTAAAAGTTCCCATAAGACGTCATAAAACACCCCCCTCCACAAAATGGCGGACTTAGTGTTCTGTAAGTGTTGCAGACCTCCGGGCAATAGGTGGCGCCAGAGGGTACCTGATGGGTTCTGTTCTCGGCTAAGTGGAAGTCCGCGCAATAGGTGGCGCTAGTTGGTACCTGGGTGGAATCTATACTCAGCCAATTGGAAGGTTCGCGCAAGAGGTGGCAGCACGTCGGCATCTAGGAGCGGGATCAAGCTGAGGTTAGGTAAAGCCGGACCAGATCTGAGCTGATCAAGCTGAGCTTGGGTAGATCTGGACCAGATCCGGATCAGAGTCGGATCAGATCCAGATCGGATCAAGCTGGTCCGGACCGGATCTGCGGTGGGAGCTTGGCGGGTTTTTTTAAAGACAACGATACATTATAAACATTTATTTTCTCACGTTCAGAACTTAAACACTGACTTACATGCAGGTGAGGCGATAATCGAAGCAGTGGTGGTGTGTTAGTAAGATCTAAACATCTTTTTCAATTTTAAACAAAGAGGTTTGGCATTTTTCACACGTCTTAATTTCTTTCTTCAAATCTTCGGCGGAAATTCTATTGTTAATTTCTACACATCTAACCTTAAAGTAATTTTCGGCGGTCTCGTTCTTAAAGCAGTCCAAACAGACTCTCATTGATTGTTTAATTTGTGGAATAAACATTGGCATTAAACGTACTTTGTTGATATCGAGATGGAAGTAACACACACAATAGGTCCCACACATTCTGAAATTTTCTAAAAGAGTAAATATGTGAGTCTCTAATATGATCATGAAATAAAAGTATTTACCCGTTTCCGCCATGAGTTCGCGCAGTGTTGGAAATAACTGATAAAAAGAGTCGAACAAGCCAACGAGGTACTGTTGGAAACTGTTTTCCTGTCAAACACGTCAAATAACGCCAGCGAGGTTACGCCTGGCTATATAAGCGCCTTAAATGTGACTATTCTGTCATATCACTACCAACTACCACGGCAACAATGTTTCATTGTAAAATATGCGCTAGTTCGTTTTCGCGCCCAGACAGTTTACATCGGCATTTAAAAAAATATCACTCTAGTCAGCAACTATGTCAAGTG
Organism: Ocypus olens; assembly: GCA_910593695.2. Lineage (NCBI taxonomy): Eukaryota > Metazoa > Arthropoda > Insecta > Coleoptera > Staphylinidae > Ocypus > Ocypus olens. The sequence goes on from OU343058.1 coordinate 335,948, forward strand.
TGTGGTGTTGTGTTAGAGGGTGGAGTAGCATTGCACAAACATCGTTGTAGCGATGATGAACCACCTTCTAAGAAATTTAAAGGAAATTTAAGTCAAACACAAGCAACAACATCTAAACATATTCGGTGCAATGTTTGCGCCGAAGATTTTACTACAACCCCTTCATACGTTGGTCATCTTCGAACACAACGCCATCTTCAGAATATGGGAGAACCCCTGGAAAATGGGGTTGTAAAAATTAAATCAGCATTTAAGACCCGCATCGCTAGTTATCGGATTCCATCACCCCAGGACCAAACGGATATCCCTTCATTCCTTGAAAGTTGTGAGGAAAAGTTTATTTGGTTGGTTGATGGGAGTCGACGAAGCCGGCAAAGCGTAAAGACCAACATCGAGCTGTTCGGGTTATACGTTAAACCTGGGGATGATGTGCAACCCGAGCTGAAATCATTCAACACCCGTTTTCAAATCGGAACACCCACTACCGATTTAAGCGAGCTGTACCAGCGTTTATGTAGCACCGTAAAGACAAAAAGCGAGGAATTTCAAGTAAGTACAAGTATTTTTATGTATTTTGGTAAATTAAAGAAAAAAATTACAAAATGTGATATCTGAATTAAATTACGCAGGAGCGGGATAGCGGATGGGCTCTTCTCATGGTATCCCATCTGGAGGTGAACATCAATCGGTATACCCCCATCCGTGGATCATCATACCTGGAGCTACCCTCGGCGATAAAGAAAAAGCGCGCCTGCATCAATGTCCAGAATAATGACGACGCTTGCTTCGCATGGGCGGTAACTTCAGCACTACATCCGGTAGATCCCGCCTATCATCCAGAACGCACCGCATCATATCCCCATTATCGCGATGTCTTAAATTTGACAGGTATGGAGCTACCATTTAAAATTAATAATATCCCCAAATTTGAAGAATTAAATAACATTTCAATTAATTTGTACGGGCTAGAGTTCAACAGTGAAAAGCACAGTCTTGAGGTGGTAGGGCCAATTTATTTTTCAAAAACTAAGCGCGACACACACATTAACCTTTTGTACATCGAAGATGGGGAAACAGGTCATTATGTTTGGATCAAAAATTTATCTCGACTAATTTCAAGCCAAGTGTCCACACAGAAGGCTAAAACGTATTTGTGTGATGGGTGTTTAACCTTTTTCCCCAGCGATCAAGCGCTCTTAACCCACAGCTTGAATGACTGCAACAAAATTTACTCTGTGATGCCAACGACTGATTTAATTAAAAATAAAAATGGTGAGATGGTTCCGGGTAATTTATTACAATTTAATAATTTTAATTCTAAAATGCGGGTACCTTTCGCCGTTTATGCCGACTTTGAATCCATTCTCACCCCAATTGAATCGTGTGAGCCGGACCCAAATTTATCGTATACTTACTCAACGCATGTTCATACTCCTTACAGTTTCGCGTATTATATTAAATGCTCCTTTAATCAAGATTTTGACAAATTTGTTACTTATACGGGCTTAGATTGTCCGAGAGTTTTTATGGAAAAATTAAGTGCTGACGCGAAATTAATTTATGAAAATTATTTGGAACCCATTATACCAATGTCGAAATTAGCCCCAAATGAACAACTATTATTAGATTCTGCAACCGAGTGCCACATATGCGAAAAAGAGTTACTCCCTTGTGAGAAAGTTGCCGATCATTGTCACTTAACGGGAAAATTTGTAGGAGCAGCCCACTCCAAATGTAATTTGAATTATAAGGTCCCTAAGTTTTTACCAATATTTTTTCATAATTTATCAGGATATGACTCACATTTATTCATTAAAGAATTTGGCCTCGATAATGATAAAATCGATGTAATTCCCCAAAATAAGGAGAAATATATCTCATTTTCAAAATCAATTAAAGTGAGTAACTATACTGATAATCGAGGAATTGATCGAGATGTTTATTTGAAACTAAGATTTTTAGATTCTTTTAAATTTATGGCCTCATCATTAGAAAAATTAGCAAAAAACTTAAAACCTGATCAATTAAAGAATGTTGGTGCCCATTTTCCTATTAAGGAACAATTTGAATTGGTGACGAAAAAAGGAGTATTCCCTTATCAGTACATAGACTCTTTATCAAAATTAGACGAAACAAAATTACCCGCTAAAAGATTCTTTTTTAATTCCCTCACAAACACCGATATTAATACCAAGGAATATGAACATGCAGAAAACGTTTGGCAACATTTTAATTGTAAAAGTTTAAAAGAGTACTCTGATTTATATCTCAAAACAGACGTTTTACTTTTATGTGATATTTTCGAAAACTTTCGCGATGTTTGTTTTAAAGCATATAATTTGGATCCTCTACACTACTATACAGCTCCGGGGTTGTCGTGGGATGCTATGCTTAAATTAACTGACATTAAATTAGAATTACTGACAGACATTGACATGCATCACTTTGTACGTAAGGGTATTCGGGGTGGAATAAGCCAGTGTTCATTACGATATGCTAAAGCTAATAACAAGTACATGACTGAATATGACAAAACAAACCCGACAAAATTTTTAACGTACTGGGACGCCAATAATTTATATGGATGGGCAATGTCACAACTCATGCCGCACAGTAATTTTAAATGGTTAAACGCGGGAGAAATTGAAAAGTTTAATGTAACAAATATACAAGATGATTCACTAACGGGGTATTTTTTGGAGGTGGATATAGAATATCCAAAAAAACTGCACAATCTCCACAATGATCTACCATTTCTCGCAGAAAATATTGTACCACCCGGGTCAAAATTTAAGAACACAAAATTAATTTCAAACTTAAATAATAAAACAAAGTATATAGTTCACTATCGAAACTTAAAACAGGCACTATTAAACGGGTTAAAATTAACAAAAATTCATAGGGTTTTACAATTTGAGCAATCTGACTGGTTAAAAAAATATATTGAGTTAAATACCAGTATGCGGCAAGTGGCTAAAAATGATTTCGAAAAAGACTTTTATAAATTAATGAATAATTCTGTTTTTGGCAAAACAATGGAAAATGTTGATAAGCGTGTTGACGTTAAATTGATTAATCATTGGGAAGATGTTGGCAAGCGTCGCGGCGCGGAAAGTTTAATAGCTAAACCAAATTTTAATTGCGTCTCAATTTTCACAGAAAATCTTGTTGCTATTCAATTGGACCGGTTGAAAGTTGTTTATAATAAGCCCATTTATATTGGTTTTTCGGTTTTAGAGCTGTCAAAATTATTAATGTATGAGTTTTATTATAATTATGTAAAATCAAAGTATGAAAATGATGTGACATTATGCTATATGGACACAGACAGTTTAACACTACTTATAAAAACAAAAGACATATTTCAAGACATTAAGCAAGACCTTTCAAAATTTGATACTAGTAATTTTGATCCACAAAATCTACATAACATCCCTCTTCAAAATAAAGCCGTTTTGGGATTGATGAAGGATGAGAACGGAGGCAAGATTATGACAGAATTTGTTGGATTAAGATCAAAAATGTATGCCAATAACGTTGAGGGCGACTGGTCCAAAAAAGCAAAAGGGGTTAAGAAATGTGTAGTTCAACAAGATCTGGCTGGAAATGATTACAAAAACTGTTTATTCACTCAAACTACCATCAGTAGGAAACAAAATTTATTTAGATCAATTAAACACTCAATTTATTCCATTACTCAAAATAAATTAGCTCTTTCACCTTTTGACGATAAACGTTATATTTGCACTAATGGTGTAAATACTCTAGCCTGGGGACATAAGGATATATAAAATTTTATTATGGTAGCCCCATCAAAAGATTTTAAACCCACCAGAGAACTCTGGTGAGGTTAAAATCTTTTGACCTGTATCAATTCATCGTCGTCAATGGGGTCTACGTATGCCCACAGGCGAAGACCCAATAGTTCACTGTAAAAAAAAAAAAAATACTGCTTTAATGATGAATCTTAAACTTAAAAAATACCACTTGAGGAAAATAAGTTTATAAATTTAGTTACATACCCCTTAAATAAGGTTATAACCTGGTTTGCCTCAGGTAGGCTGGTTGGCGCCAGGTTTATTATCATTGGATATGTCTAAAAATATTTTAGTTCTGACAATAAGAAAATTGTACAGTAATAAAACTTACGGATATTGGGGCCTCCAGCCTAGCACGAAGAGCAAATATTATATTGGCGATAGTAGAAGTCATTGTTTCAGTTTAGCTTGGCGAAGAGTGATAATCTGAATTTATAGCCATCTTAGTGTAGTGGTATTGTGGATCAGTATTTGCGGAATTTGCTAGAAGCAAACATTGTGCTCGTTAAAATAGCAGTTTTTAGCTACTGACATTCTTTCTGGAATTTTCCTACTGGTGGCATTAAGAAATTGCTGGACTGGTATGTTCTGCGTCCTGCGTAGTGAGATAATAGTGTGCTCGTTAAAATAGCAGTTTTATCGACCGGCATTTTTTTCTTGCAATTTTTGGAAGATAACGAAAATGTGGTCTTGCTGAAAATATATATAAATAGAAAACATTCTAAGTTTGTTAGTTGATAGTCTGTCAAGTCGAAGCTAGGGTCAAGTCCGTCTCAAGTTGATATTCTGAATATGGTGAGTAAAATCAATTCCGATTTCATTTTTTCTTGATAAGAAAATTGTTTAGAGAACTGTAAACAGTTTATTATAGAATTTAATTAATATTATTTTCTTAAGGAACGTTTCAATCAAATAGGAAAACAGCGCAACATCAAAAAGTTGATAGATTTACCTCAGAAAACTAAAATACCAGTCACCAACCTGAGATTCATGCCTACAACATACGGCCCCAAGATTATATGTGACCTTATTAAATCCAATGAAATTGTATTTTTGCCGGCGCGATTTAATACGCACCTGACGCAAGAAGATATTGATAAAATAAACAAACAATTGCAAAATTATTTAGTCGTTGATGGATACAACGTGCACATGTGTGACAACAACGGGTCTGTGTAGATGTGTTGGGCTTCAATATCTCGAACTATTAAATAATAATTTTAGTCGCGAAAAATACCATAAGTTTTTAAAGGATAAAAAGTTTTTCGAGTTTATAAAGACAGAAGATTTTAATATTATATTATATTCAATTGAAAATTTAAGCGGTTTCAATTTAGTTAAAGGCAAACTTCTTGATTTAGAAATTAAGTTGTTAGTAGGGAAAATGATGTGTTCAGGAAATTTTGATAATTCACTTTCACTTACATCTCGATGGGAGGAGTGTTTAAGTGAAGAGTCATTCGTGTGTGTGTTGTCAAATTATTATAGACAGGTTAACGCATGGAATACCCGAATTTGTCGAGAATGTTATGTGGGAGACATGTCAAATCAATTGCACAATTATGAGTTGGTTACAAGACACATCATATGCGAAGTAAGAAATGTAGAACCAACTTTTTGTATTTCATGTTTCCAGACCCTGTATGTGACATTTGGGTTAGAGTCTTGTCCTCTTTGTTATTTAAAATGAGTAATTTGTTAGTTTGTTAGATAAGAATGAATTGTTTTGTAAATAAACAAAAATCTAATATGAGTGTTTTTTTTATTTTTAATGTACACTTGTCTATAACATATCCTTTGAATTAATCCACGAATTGTGTGCTGAATCGAGACCCAACCATTTAACATACGCCTTTGTTCCTTTCCTACGTAAAATTTTCTCCACTAAGAATACGTCTGGATACATTACTTTCTGTATTTCTTGTTCGTAAAATGCACCTTTTATTGGTTGTTTGTTAGAATCCTCCAAAAGGTAAGTAACTGGATTAGTCATTTTTACTTTATTTATTTTAAAAATCTCTGTAGTCCAATTTGGTGTATATCCTTTTGCAAATATATTTTTGTATTTGCTAATTCTAACATAATCTCCCTGCTTATAGCGACCACTTTTAGCAATTTTTAAATGAGAATATGCTGTTTTTAAAAGAAATGATTCATTTTTCCTATTGACACTGATGGGTTTTAAACCAATAGTACTGTGAACTGTGTTATTATACCTTTCCGTAACTTCATCCAAAATATCAAGCCACTTATATTTTCCACGTAAACTAAATTCCTTATATAACCAACTTTTTAGAGTTCTAATTACTCGCTCCGCAATACTTGCTTTTGTTGTACTATATGTAGAATATAAGTTGATGTTACGTTTTTTACAAAGTGCTATAAAGTTTTTATTGTAAAATTCGAGCCCCAAATCTGTTTGCAAATTATTTACTGGAGCCGAAATTTTTGCCAAAATTTTTAACATAGCTTCAGTAACATTCTGAGCGTTTTTAGATTTTAAGGGCCGAGTCCAAACAAATTTACTAAAGCAGTCAATAACTACCAGTATATATTTATGACCCCTGTTTTCTTTTGCAAAAGGAATCATTTCCATTAAATCTGCTTGAAGCAAATCAAATAGTCCTTTTACAATTGTTCTCCGTCTCGGAAAATGCTTCCGAGCGGGTTTATGTAGTTCATAAACTACCTGTCGTTTTTCCATCGAAATGTTCTACCTGACGTTTTTCAGGTGGATGTTTCTGCGTGTCTAGCGTTACCTTTAATTTTTGTAGATCTTGTTCAATCGATACTAGTCTTTGTTGAAATATTTGGGTCACATAATCCAAACTATTTTTAGTAACACAATCTGTTGTTGATGAGGGTTCACCAACATTAACTATCCTTTTATTTTGAGCATTCCAATTACCATTTGCATCTACTGTGAAGCTGCCCGAAGCCGCGACATGAGATGAATATCGACCGAATTTGTCAACAGTCATACTATAACATTTGCCTCGCGCAATTCTTCAATAATTGACACAATCTCGTTGTTCACCGAATTATTACCTGCCACCTTTGCAGCATACAAAAGCTTTAGTCTATCTACCAGCTCATTGACAGAATTCCAATATATATATTCTGGTTTGAATGAAACTTGTTTGTTTAATGCGGTCCCCCTTGTTGATCTCAATGTTCTAGGCTGATTTGTTACGGGAGATAGGTGTTTTGGAATGCTAGTTTGAGGAGGAAATAATTTACTTATTATGTTTTTATATTTAAATCCACCGCTTCGGTTAATTTGATTTCCTGCACCATATTGCCGTTTATGAGCGTTCGACAAACGCAAGATTCTTTTATAGTTTTCCAAATCATCGGCACTATACTTTTCAGGCTTATTCAGAAAAAGTAAATTATACAACCCCTCAGTCCCCTTAAATTTTGTGTTTTCAATGTACACATCATTATCAATAAAGTCGGGTGCCTTAATACCAATTTTCCAACAATTTGCTTCAGAGTCCCATCTGATGCCGTAAGTATAATCCATTTCTTTAGCATTTGTTAAAAGTAGATCAAAATATTTTGTTGCTAGGGGGCCTACGCCGGCCTCTCTAAAAGTATCGCTGATTGATTTGCGCCCACTTGTAGTAGAATACATGTCACGCAACTGATTCAACGATGTTTCGTGTCTTTCCTCTGGCAAATTTTCAACTTCAGCAACGTTTTCTGGTTGAGATTCAAAAACCTCATCTTCATCTTCCGATTCACCCCAATTTGCTGTTGACGCCCTAGGTTGTACATTTTGTGTATATTCAGACGAAATATCTGTTTCAGGTTTTTCAGTTTTAATTTCTTTTTTAAGCTCAACAACTGCTTTAAGAGGTTCAACAATAAATTTATACCCTCTCTGTAGCAATTCTTCAGATTGGAGGCGACTTCGGCGAATTGTTCTAGCTTTCTTGCGAATTATATTTCTTGCTTTAATTAATTCTCGTTTTAACCCAACATCGGGAACTTCAGGAGTCAAAGCCATCTTAATATGCACTGCAGGGGAACATAATAAATGTAATTATATATATATGAAATGATCTAAACCTTTTCGATAACGCCCATTTTTAATTTCCCTTTCTTTGTCTATCACAACAAATCCATATTTATCTTTCCAACATTGTGAACATAGTTCTACAAATTTTTGAAAAGACATATCGGTATTTACATGATCCTGATATACATGTTTCAAATTCAATTCATCTTGCTTGAATAAAATAATCAAATTTGCGTTGTCTCTCACCAATTGCTTAGGAATTCTGGTGTAAGTTTGACATAGGTAGAAACAGTCAACAGCTTGATGTCTTCCAAAAGAGAAGTAGTCTCGAATACTACTCTGCGGTGAACAGGAAACATCATCAAAAATGAAAATTGAGTTAGGTTTTGCTTCGGTGTACGGAACAATTTCATCAGTATCTTTAAACTCGTAATAGTTAACAATTTCACGTAACAATTGCTTTAAGTAGAGGTATTTTTGGTTGGTGTAGCGATTTTGAATATACATAAATATTCTCAAAAAATAATCCATTTGCGTTTGCAATCATACCGAGCAAAAGATTGCTTTTTCCTGAATTGCTCGCCCCAGTTATTAAACATCTAATGTTATTCGGAAAAAGGTTTCCATGGCGTTTTTCCGCTTTGTCTTTTGTGAACACATAATCAAAATTTTTAATTTCAAATTGCTCAGTTTGCTGTACTACCCTCATGATGTAACTTTGAAAACTGAATAATATCTTTATATTCACATGTATTTAGATAATCTTGACTTCAAATGATTGCCAGCCAAAGTGTTATAAACATGCTAATCAACAAGCTGCCTTTTGAACTGCACCTGCCTGGATACCAATATTGTGGACCTGGTACAAAACTAAAAAGGCGTTTAGCACGAGGCGATCCGGGCATAAACAAACTCGATCAGGCTTGTAGGACACACGATATTGAGTATTCAGTGAGTGAGGATCCTCACAAGAGAAGAGTCGCAGATCAACAATTAGCAGATTTAGCTTGGGAAAGATTTAAAGCAAAAGATTCAGGAATGTCAGAAAAAATTGCCTCATATGCTGTTACGAATGCCATGAACGCCAAAACAAAACTTGGTATGGGTTCTAAAAAAATAACTCACAAGAAGTGTGGTGGTAAGCTTAAAAAACGCTTGCCATTTAGGAAAAACATTTTAAAGCCCATTCAAGAAGAAATAAGTAAACACTCTAAAAGTGGTTTGACTTCGGGAGAAAACATAAGACTTGCTTTGAGAGCGGCAAAGCGGGCATTAAAACGATCTGGAGGTAAGAAAAATGTCCAAATTCCGAGAATAATACCAATACCGAAAAGCGGAGGATTTCTTATACCGTTATTCGCGGGATTGTCAGCATTGGGTGCATTAATTGGTTAGTTGGTCCACTGACGTACGAAAACAATAGATAATTATTTAATTTGTAGGAGGCTCTGCATCTGTTGCATCAGCAGTAACTAAAGCTAAGGATGCCAAAAAACGGTTGGAGGAGGCAATGAGGCACAATAAGGCCATGGAAGCAATTCATGTAGATCGAGGTTTACGCTTTGAACGATTTAAAAAATCCGGCGTCGGTTTATACATTTCAAAAAACTAATATGTTTACCCCACCGGCCTCTTACCAACATAGATTTGGAAAAGTTTATTAAGAAAAATAAGCTTTCATATTTCAGAGGAATTTTTATGAGAAATGATCTTCCAATTAGAGGACCTTGGAAAAATGAATATGGCATTGTAAATTTGGATGATAAAGATGGGCCGGGCACTCACTGGTGTGCATATAAAAAGAGGGGTAATACAGTTTACTGGTTTGATAGTTTTGGAGATTTGTCTCCCCCGCTTGAAGTAATTAATTATTTTAAACAATGTTTAATTTTGTATAATCATCAAAGATATCAAACCTTCGGATCGTATATTTGTGGACATCTATGTTTAGAATTTTTGTATAAATAAATTGAAATACATATTTGTGTGCAGAATGTCGTTAACATTTAGTCTGAGTGGTACTGGGCCTGTGCTCTCCGCCACATACCACCCTCCCATACATCTAAATCCTAGAAAAAGATATGCTTTGGGTCTTGTCAGTTTCAACACGTTTTTCACCGTGCCAAATTTGATCAATAAAAAGTTTTATTATAACAGCGGTACAGAGTTAGCAATTCCTAATGGATATTACGACATCACGGATCTCGAAAAGTTCTTAAAAGATAAAATAGGCGCACAAAATATTTTTCTAAAAGCGCATATCCTAGCTCAAAGTGCGAACTATGGTCGAAATTTGATGTAGATTTTACTCCTGGTGATTCTTTACATAAGGAATTAGGTTTTAAACAACAAAAGTATGAGAAGGAAAATATATGTTTTGCAGATTTTCCCGTAGATTTAGTTAAAGTTAAACTTATACGAATAGAATGTAATATAACATCGGGTTCTTACCATAATCAACAAGATGTACATTCTTTACATCATTTTGCTCCTAATGTTGGGCATGCAGTATCTATAAATGAGCACCCTAGAAATATAATTTATTTACCAGTAAGTGTTCCAACTATTCACAACATTACTCTTAGAATAGTGGATCAAAATAGAGAGTTGCTAGATTTTCAAAAAGAGGACATTGAAATTAAATTGGAGCTAAAGCCATGGGACTAACGTATAAGCAGATACAAACAAAAATAAATAAAAGGGGCAGATTTGGTAGGGGAGCAATCACAACGTGGCGAGCAGCAGAACCATTAACACGTGAAAATTTAAAATTTCTACAGAGCTTGGGATTTACACTTAAAAGACATGTCGGAAAACATATTAAACATTTTTGAAGAAGTTAATTTCGATGATGTAGTCACTAAAAAAGAATATCATACTTATCAGCCGTATTCTACAGCAAGCTATAATAATAACGATGAAATTCGCATCCCTATCTTATCTCAAGAGATCTACACTTTACCCTGCGAGAGTTTCTTATACATAGAGGGCGAATTTGATGGTGGAGCTGGTGATACTGCATCCGTTTTAATCAACAATGCTTTTGCCTTTCTTTTTGACCAAATTCGTTACGAAATCAATGGTGTAGTTGTTGATTCGATTAAGGATGTAGGAATAACTTCCACTATGAAACAGCTGGTTTCTTTCACGCCTGCAGATGCTAGAGCATATGAAACCAGCGGATGGAATTTTGATAAGTCGCCGTCTACGTGGTACAAAGTTGAAAAATTATTTACTGCTTGTATTCCATTAAAATTATGGCTAGGATTTGCAGAAATGTATAAAAAAATATTAATTAATTGTAAACAAGAACTCATTCTCTTGCGATCACGGTCAGATGTAAATATTAGCAAAGGTCAGACGGACGGAAAACTAACCTTAACTAAAGTCGAATGGCACGTTCCCCATATTAATGTTAACGATGAGGTAAAATTGAAACTTTGGAAGTTTTTAAAAACTGATCGACCCATACAAATTCCTTTTCGTCGCTGGGAATTGCATGAACTGCCATCATTGCGACACAACACGTCAGATAAATGGCAATTCGCACATCATCACATTAGAAAGACCGAGATATATTCTTTTAGCGTTTCAAACAAACAAAAAAAACGTTAAAACTGAAGATGCCAGTAACTTTGATCACGTTACATTGTGCAACTTTAAGCTCTATTTAAATTCAGAGAGCTATCCATACGATAAACAAGAGTACGACTTTGGCGAGGGTAAATATAGTAAGGCGCACCAAGATTACAGCAACTTTCAAGGACATTATTATGATCGAGAATTTAATGACCCCCTCCTCTCATATAAGCAGTTTAAAAATTGCCCGCTCTTTATAATTGATTGTTCCAAGCAAATTGAGTCAGTTGTGGGAGGAAGCGTTGACGTGCAAGTCGAATTTGAATCGAAGACAAAGTTTCCAGAAAACACAATTGCCTATTGCCTAATTATCAGCGATTGTCTAGTCGAATATAGTCCAATAAGTGGTTTAGTGCGCAAAGTCCTCTAAGATGTTGGTGATTGATATTCAAGGATATACTCTGGATGGAAACAAATTTATACCGAAGGAATTGGCAGCATTTGATGGTGAAAAAATTACCCATATTTTATTTAAACCACCCTTCAATGAAGTATTTCTCACAACAAATGAAATACGACAACTTAGATGGTTAGAAAACAACTATCACGGTTTAAGATGGTGTTCTGGTTTTGCGGATTTGGATCAATTATGTCCGATTTTATTTGAAATATCTCAAGGACACGATGTCGTCTACGCTAAAGGAGTACCAAAAGTTAATTTGTTGAAAAAATATTTGGGTCCTCTTGTTCAAGAATTTCCGAGTGAAGAGCCATCCCTCAAAAATAATGTTTCGGAGCCCGGGTGTTTCTTTCACAATTCAATTTACTGCCACTGCGCTCTTTCAAATGTAAAATTATTATTTAAATATTTGGAAACGTATGAATAAATGTTTTTTCTAATTGTAACATGTGATTGGTTGGTTTATTGTATAAATAAAGATGTTTTCATATTTTTGATTAGTTGTTATTTATTTCGCGATGGCAAACCACGAGCAAGTAATTGATCTAGTCAGTGACGAAGGCAGCTGTTTCGAGTTTCTCGATGATATGTTAAATGATTTCAACCAAACTGTGCGCAATGAAAATAAATATATTAATGAAACCCGCTACAATATTAACAAAAGTGGAAATCTTTATGTGGCTGTTGGATTTAGTGCGGTAAGAGGATTTTATCCATCCATAAGACTATCTGGACCTAGAAAGGTGAATTTACATTTTTTACATAGTGAATGGTTACAATTTGTAAAGAAGAAAGATATAATTAATACATATTTAACGACTAAAATGAGACAATGCTGTAAATGTGCTACTGTAGATGAAGTTAAGCCATTTCTAAATATCTTTGATGAATGTGACGTATTTCTTGGAGCTAGATCGAAAACTCGCTATGCGTCTATCCGTAAAAATAGTGACAAACTAACTTTAGATTTGAAAACTTTTAATTCTTTGTGTAAAGTTTTCCCGCTCATTGAATCAAGAATCTCACGGTTGGAATCACTTCATTTTCTCGATTTTTATGACCAATGTCTGTCTCAAGTTCTAAATGTAAAGCGCGAATGTACTACGACTGAAGCACTTACTATACTCACGAACGCTACTTTTGATCAAGCCACCATACCCGTCGAGAATATTGAGTGTTTACTGGAAGTTGGTATTTATTGCGAAGAAAAATTTAAAATAGATTTAGAGTACAACCGCATTTTACATGAGCAACTAACTACAGATAAGCCGGAAATGGTATCTGATAAAGTTGATGCTGCGATAGCCGCATATTGCAACCATCAATTATCGTCAGAACATCTACAATACCTACCCAATTGTTATATGGAGCAAATTGAGGGTTTGCAATTGGAAAATATTTGGACACTGCTCTCAACATCAAAGCAGGCTGATGTAAAATACCAAAAAAGGTTACCTTGTCACAAACATTATAATATCGGAAAAACACACTGGGACGGGCCTCCTACTCCAATTTATAAATTAAATGTGCCCAATGCAACAGTGTAGCTTAATTTTACTTACACACATCGTGCAAAACCATAGTCCGTCGTAGTTGTTAAAATGGAACGTCTAGATTATTTCGATTCAATACAAACAAGTATTGAACCCTATATGAGAAAAATTATTGTTGAATGGATATTGGAGGTGTGCGAAGATTCTAGGAGCGAAGTTCCCGTCTTCTTTGTCGCCGTTAATTGTTTGGACAGATTTTTGTGTTTGAAAAATATCGAGAAACATACATTTCAACGCATTGCAGTTGCGTGTCTTTGGATCGCTTCAAAATTTGTGAGTGACTTTCATCTTTCGTTGGAATTATTAATATTGTATACGGCTAAGAGTGTAACAAAAAGTGATATAATTAGATGTGAAAAACAAATTTTGTCTGAACTAAATTGGGAAATACCGACAACGACAATTGTAGATTCTCTAAACTTGTTACTATTAAGGTTTGGACATGTAAAAGATAATACTGTTTCTCTAAATATGTGCGTTAAATTAGCAGAAAAGGTCGCGACCACCGATGAGTTTATATTAAAAACACCTTCTTTTAGCGCTACTGCCTGTTTCACATTTTTATCTAAGAAATGCGGTGTGCAGGACTTATCAATTGTAGGTATTTGCGAGTGTATGAAGGTTAATGTGGAACAAATACTACAAACATACCAAGCGTTAGATAAGGTCTGTACGTGAGAAAATAAATGTTTATAATGTATCGTTGTCTTTAAAAAAACCCGCCAAGCTCCCACCGCAGATCCGGTCCGGACCAGCTTGATCCGATCTGGATCTGATCCGACTCTGATCCGGATCTGGTCCAGATCTACCCAAGCTCAGCTTGATCAGCTCAGATCTGGTCCGGCTTTACCTAACCTCAGCTTGATCCCGCTCCTAGATGCCGACGTGCTGCCACCTCTTGCGCGAACCTTCCAATTGGCTGAGTATAGATTCCACCCAGGTACCAACTAGCGCCACCTATTGCGCGGACTTCCACTTAGCCGAGAACAGAACCCATCAGGTACCCTCTGGCGCCACCTATTGCCCGGAGGTCTGCAACACTTACAGAACACTAAGTCCGCCATTTTGTGGAGGGGGGTGTTTTATGACGTCTTATGGGAACTTTTACATGGGTGGGCGTAGAACCCGTGAATCCTATCTACTTTAATTATTAATAAACAGGGATTTGTAGGTTATGTTTAAGAGGATACGAAGGGTGGTGGGTGGTCCCTATCCTACGCTCCAAACAGTGGAACATACGCGAGGGTTTGACAGACGGAAAACTACGAATTAATTATTGAAATGTTTACTTCCGTTTTTTCTTCTTTCATTAATTAATTTAGAAACCCTGGGTTATGTTTTACAGGTTGGATTGTATAATAGGGCCCACCCACCACCATTAACATCCAGTTAACCATAATCTACAAACTTATGTTTTTATTCAATATAATTTCTGTCATTTCATCGGTCAGGAAATTTAATTATTAATAAACAGGGATTTGTAGGTTATGTTTAAGAGGATACGAAGGGTGGTGGGTGGTCCCTATCCTACGTTCCAAACAGTGGAACATACGCGAGGGTTTGACAGACGGAAAACTACGAATTAATTATTGAAATGTTTACTTCCGTTTTTTCTTCTTTCATT
This sequence comes from Ocypus olens, assembly GCA_910593695.2. Lineage (NCBI taxonomy): Eukaryota > Metazoa > Arthropoda > Insecta > Coleoptera > Staphylinidae > Ocypus > Ocypus olens. The sequence goes on from OU343058.1 coordinate 351,006, forward strand.
AATTAATTTAGAAACCCTGGGTTATGTTTTACAGGTTGGATTGTAGAATAGGGCCCGCCCACCACCCTTAGCATCCAGTTAACCATTGTCTACAAACTTATGTTTTTATTCAATATAATTTCTGTCATTTTATCGGTCAGGAAATTTAATTATTAATAAAGAGAAAGTTATGTTTAAGAGGGTACGAAGGGCGGTGCGTGGGCACTTATCAATAAAGATGAGTTTGTCCGTTATGTCTAAGAGGATACGAAGGGTGGTGGGTGGGCCCTAGCCTACCTTCGAAACATTGGAACATACGCGAGGGTTTCACACGTGAAAAACTATGAACTAAGCATTGAAATATTTACTTTCCGTTTTTTTTTCTTCCATAAATTAATTAATTTGTAGAAACTCTTAAGTTGTGTTTTACTGGTTGGATTGTAGAAAAGGGCCCCACCCAACACCAAAAGGGCCCACCCACCACCCAATTAACCATAATCTACAAACTTGCGTTTTGATTTAATATAATTTTTGTCAAGTGTTGGAAATTTAATTTTCAATAAACAGGGGTTTGTAGGTTAAGTTTAAGTGAAAACTAAGGGCGGTGGGTGGCCCTCCAAACGGCAGATCATATGCGAGGGTTTCACAGGTGCAAAACCATTCAAATGTTGATTTTTCATTTGTTTCTTCTTTTCTTAAAAATTACTTCATTTATAAAAAAGAAAACCTGGGTTAGGTTTTATCGGTTGGATTTTGGGATAAGGACCACCCACCACCCTTTGTATCTTATTAACCATAACCTACAAAATCATGTTCTATTTAATATTATTTCTGTCATTTTGTCAGTGATTTTTTTGTTAATTATTATTGATGGGGAGCTTCTTAAGACCATAAATACTAAATTTGAACTCATTTGATTAATTAATGACCAGGCGGACTAAATCAAATTATTGCCGCCAAAATACGTTGTTGTGATTGGCTAATTGGGCGCCGTTTTTACATTGGCCCAAATTGCTTAAAAAAGTAATGGCCGTTGTTATGATCAGCTGATCCCTAACCGATCCTTGTGTCCCACCGTTTCCACATGCAAAACCAATAAGCGCATAGTGTTTTGTTCCATAACAAGAGTGAGAATGTGTACTTTCTACGATCAAAATTGATTTTAGAATGCTTAAATTCTGCAGTGGTCGTGGAGAAACAAAATACCATATGTATAAAAATTATTTACATAAGGCATGGCCATGATAAACAAAATCACGGTCTTAGATTAGTTCAGCACGTTGTTGAATTTATGTCAATTAAAAGTCAGTTTTGATTTAATCATGGTATTCTCACAACCATTGAATATTATTTCCGTAATGGACATCTTGGAAATGGGCAATGGATTTATAATACTCGTCCATGCCTGGTTGAAATTCGACAACAGTTTCCTGAAGAAGACATAATGCGACGTATCAAACCTGCAACGTACGTTCCGAAATACGAAGCCACCCTTTATCTAAATAATTTTTATACATATGGTAGTATACACAACTTGTTATTAACGTGCCATTCTTCAACGAGAGAATAATTTTAAACTATTACGAAATAAATGTTGAAATTACTTACAAAATGAGAAACCGACTCCCGGCCCCCTTATTGCAACAATCATCGTTGTAGGAATCCGGCCTCTTGCCGCATATCCCGCAGACCAGTCCCAGGGCTATGCAGAGGGACACGAGCAGCAGCACGCAGCTCACGCCCAGTCCCACGTAATAACGGTACTTGCTGTAATCATTGATGTACCTATTGGTCACGTCCAGACCGCTGTTCGATTGTTTCGTAATCTTGTAGTTCATCTCCTTGATCAGTTTGAGTAATTTTTCAGATTCCGTATTGATTTTTGCACCTGAAAGAAATAAACTTAGACGGTATTACCCCATTAGCTGCGCGACAATTCAATTACCCGCGCTGTCGATTGCGTTTTGGGCCTTCTCGATGTTCGTTTTGACCTCCTTGTTGATGGTGTGCTTCAAATTGTCCAGCTCGTTCTTGCCCTTTTCGATCGAGGTCACTATCTCCGTGTCCAACAGTTCGATTTTGTCTAATGCCGTCGAAACGTCCGGTATCTGCGGCGTGCACGTCAATTACATCAACACGATTGTTGTCGATTAAAGGAGAGACGCGTGGATTCAAACAAAGAAAATATTTAAATTTTTTATAAAACAACAACAACAACCGAGATGGTGCATTAAAAGTACTTATATTGACTTGTAATTAATGTATTTTCAATGAAAATATTTTCAAGATTATCCAACACCAACATCCTTATTTCAAATGGAATGTTGTATTTTTTATTGCAAATTTGGATTACACGTATAATTCTGTGAAAAAAATTATTAAGTAACATAACCTCAAAATTGAAGCGCTTTCGAAATATTTGACATTTAAAAAAATGTTACGCTTTTCATAATCCACTTTAACAATACGTTATGTAATGTTGGCCATAAAAAGCCAATTTTCGAAGGTACCCGGTGGTGATTTATTTTCGGAAAAATAAAATTAATTCATAGCACCTTTAATCAACTTTAAAGCATTAAATCTCGATTAGTACCACACGTGAAACATTGAAAAAAAACCGCTCAATGGGAATTTGTTTTTAATGAGGCGAGAATTGAGGAGTTGAACTGCAAAACTTCAACTAATCCAATTTTGGGCCAAATGAGCTTGGTATCGATTCTTACTGTCCAAACATAGATAAATCCCAATATGTGTGAATTACCTTTCAAAACGCAACAAACCATATTTAAAAACGCGGCTAAACATTCATTTTTTTAAAGCAACAAATAGACTTCCTGAACGTTTTTTGCGGTTTCTGAACAAATTATAAAAGTGGATTTGTTGAGTTTTGCAGTTCAACTCCTCAATTATTAATACGAACCATGCCACTACAATAAGTCAAAAACTCACCCTGGGAAAGTACCTGTCCAAGTACTGCGTGTAAATATATTGGAAATGAATGAATAAGCGTGATACGTGAATAGAACATTGAAAAAAAAAATCCAAAAATAAAACTCACCTTATTGAAATCTATATTGGTTCCTAATTTGGCTACGTAGTTATTCATCAGTTCCCCGCACTGTTGAACCACCTGAAGGCAATTGTTTAGTGTCTCCAGCAAATCCCGTTTAATTTTTCTAGTCGCTTAAAATAGATATTTAAGATTTAGGTTTCGAAATATGAAATGAGGATACGAATAATTATTTTCCAAATAAATACAATAAAACGAAATGTAGCCTGAATATATGAATATTCAACCTGTTCGTAACTATGCAAGCAAAAATTAAGTCTTACTAAGACTATAAACAAATAACTTATTGAAACAACTACAAGTGATTTGTTTATAGTCTTAGTAAGACTTAATTTTTGCTTTGCAGATTAACGAACAGGTTGAATATTTATATATTCAGGCTACATTTCGTTTTATTGTATTTATCTAATGCGTTCTGCAACAAGTAAGGTTAACCCCAATTTGTTTAATTATTTTCCATTTTTGTATCGTCGGGAAATCTAACTTTCCTGCCGCAAAATGTTTCATTAACTCAGATACGCCCACAGTTCTACACGGTGCAGATGAACAAAATGGAACGTAAGATTTTCAAGGTTCATTTCTTTATATTGGAATATTATCTTCCCTGATCATTTTAGAGGAAACATGTAAATACATTTTTTGTGAAGTAAACATTTCTGACTGTAGTCATGCTGTTGGTTATTTTTTTGCATTTACGAAAACCCGAAAAAATAATAAAAATAAAAATGATGATTTTCACAAAAATAATGGTTGCCATGAGATTTAAAATAAAAAATGATACACTTGATCTGTTGGCTACTGTCAAATTAACTGTTTACAACTTTTTTCATTAAAAATGGTGATGTGTGATGTGGCCATCATGTTACTTTCTCCCACTTGACACTTATTACACTTTAATCGTTGATTTTCAATTTAAATCATATTGTACATCAAGCGGATGAAACTGACGTTTAAAACGTCAAAATTACGAAAGATGGAAAAATTATACTTCAAATTCAAAAACTAAAGAGATTTTGAAAAAAAACTTATTCTTTATTAGTTGTTCATTTTGGCATTCACTACAATTACTATTAACATAAATTTACTGTAACTATTATCGTTTCATAATTATCACCCATGCGACACCAGTTTTCTTCTTTTTTTTTTAGTCGTAACTCTTTTAAAAACTGTAACATTTCAACAAACTAAATATGGACTGAAAGAATGAGTTGAAATTAATTTTTGTGAATTTTGTCGTACCCATTTTACATTTTTTTTTTCTTCAATTTTTATCTTCGACTCGAAACCGGAATTTTTCGAAAACCGTAGTATTTTAACAAATAAAATTTCCTTTAAAAGAATGGCTTTTTCTGAGTTGAGATTAGTTTTTTTTTCGATTTTTTTCTCCTAACCTAGAAACCAAAAATTTTCAAAAATTCATAACTCTTGTAAAAATTGTCGGATTTTTACAAACTAAACTTGTTTCGATAAATCCGCATTTTGACAGTTCAGTTTAATTTTTGTGATTTTTTTTATAAACGTTTCATATTTTTTTTAAATTTTTATTCTCGACTCGAAACCAAAATTTTTCAAAAATTCATAACTCTTATAAAAATTGTAGGATTTTCAAAAACTAAACTTGACTTGAAATAAAGGCATTTTCTGTGTTTTATTTAATTTTTGTGCATTTTTTAAATAGACATTTCATTTTGTTTTTCGACTTTTCTCCCAAACTCGAAACCTAAATGATAATGTGGCCATCATGTTACTTTCTCCGACTTTATATTTACGTTTTCATGGGTTTATTTTCAATTTAAATCATATTTTAAAGCGTTGTGTATACTGACGTTTAAAACGTCAAAATCATGAAAGATGGAAAAATTATACTTCAAATTCAAAAACTAGATTTACTTGAAAACTAACGAGATTTCGAAAAAAACTTATTCTTTAGAAGTTGTTCATTTTGGCATTTTATACAATTATTATTCACATAAAATTGCTGAACTATTATCGTTTCATAATTATAAACCAAAAATTTAAAAAAATTAATATTTTTTTTTTTCTCGAATAGCAATGGTTTTATGAAAAATATTTTCAAGCAAAAGCTATTCATTTCTTTGTTTTCTTCGATGTTTGTTTAAATGTTTTTGTGATATTTTTTATATTTAATAAAATATTGGCAATAAACAAAAAACAGTTAAGGCAAACACCCACTTCCGGTGTACGAAATTTTACCAAAAGCTTTTCAGTTCTTCGGATTATCAAATAAAACTTATGTTCAAAGTTTCATATCAATTGCTCTATTAGTTTTTGAGATACACCGCGCACAGACAGACACACACACACACAGACACAAAAAAAATCCAGAAATTGTTGAAATGGCATCTAGGGACCCCAAAACGGATATTTCCGTAAAAAAAATTTTGAAAAAAAAATCACGATCACAATACTTTCTCGTACTTCGTAACGGAGAAAGTAAAAATGTATTGTATTTAAGAAAAAGTGCAAATTGTGAAGTGGTGGCAGTTTTTGTGAAGTGCGGGATACAGTGACGGTTCGCGGGGTTTTTTCTGGTACGGACGAGGAACAAGAGGTGGTAATACAGATAGGTGCGGTCTCTGCAACTGACCCTATCTATCTGTATTGCCACCTCTTGTCCCTCGGCCGTACCAGAAAAACCCCGCGAACCGTCACTGGCGGCATATGTTTGCCATCAAATGTTCTGCATGGATTCATGCTTTAATGCTGGCTTGGTTAAATAATCATAACATATCTTTATCAAACTCTTGAAGAGGAACAGGAACTTCACTGGAAAGTTAATGAATTACAGACGTAAGTAAAAATGTGTAGTTTCGCTGTTTTTTTTTATAACTCTCTATTTATTATATATCTCCCTGGTTACTCCTCCTTTTTCCTCAGCTAACCTCCTTGATCCTAAAATCCTCGTGCTTCCCTGTTCCAGGTGACCCTACGATGCTATTATTTCTATTTTCGGTCGTAAAACCAAACAGATCAACTGCTCACCATTTTTTTTAATTTCATGGCAACCCCTATTTTCGTGATTTTATTATTCCTCTTAAAATTACATCTAAAATTTCGTCAGCGCCATCTATCATTTTTTTATTCTAATAAGTACGTTCAGTGATTACTCATTGACATTTGACAGGAAGTGGAAAATAACCTCTCTGTGTTTTTAAATCTTAATTACTTGTTTTAGAGAAACTTATCATAGATTTTCTTTTAATTTAAATCTAGGGCAAATGTGGGTCAATAACGGAAAAACAGACGACTTCAGCAAAGTATAAAAAAACCTACCATCGTTCAATTGCGACGCCTGGACCCTCAACGTGTTGGTCAGCTTCTTCAGCGTGCTCAGATCGTTCTTGAGCGGCTCGACCTTTTGCGCCAGCTCTAACGCGTCATCGATATAAGTTGCCTTCGTCATGTTCGCCAATTCGCCGTATAAAATATCACTGGAATCTTCAACAAAACAAAAAAAAAAACACACTGCAATCTCCAGCGAAAAACGAATCAAATCAAACCGATTACCTCCGAGTGTCTGCTTCAATTTATCACTAAAAAGCTTAAAATTATTCTTCAACAAGTGCTCGGCGTGGTTCGACGTGTCGTCCAAATACGCGTTCGCATCGTTCACCGACGTCTTCAGATTTTTAACCAGCTCATCGGTGCCCTCCTGCATCTGCTGATTGGTGACGAACGCGCAGACGACTCCGAATCTACAATTTTAAAAGCAAACCATCTAAATCCGTGCGAAATTTTAAACGAATGGACCGCAAACTCACAGAAAAAGCGTCCCCAACATGATCAACAACGAAGCGTGCAAGATTTTCTTGCAGAGATCGCCCTTCTTGTCGAAGGGTTTCACCCTGGCGCCGCACTTACCGCAACAGCACCGACAACAACAAAAACAGAAGCCGCACAGCGGCATCAAAAGTGCGAAAATTATTAACGACGTGATGAATATCAAATAGATTAAATAATGTCTGGCCAGTCCTAAGTAATCATTGTCCTTGATCCTCACTGTACCGTGTGTGATTTGTATTAATTCTGAAATAAAAATTGATGATGATTATTTTTTGGCGATGGAAACTCTCAATTTCCGTCATGTGTGCGCGCTTCAGCCGATCGCAATATTATTCTACTGAGAAGAATCACTTGCAGTGACGGTTCGCGGGGTGTTCTGGTAACAGGGGTGGCAATACAGATAGGTAGGGTCAGTTGCAGAGACCGCACCTATCTTGTTCCTCGGCCGTACCAGAAAAAAAAAACTGATCATTTGCGATTTTTTCCGGAAAGAATCTTATCTAGAACTGTTGGACAATTGACCGACGGTGATTAACAAGCTATTTTTAAAATATCTTGCAATGATTGTAATGATTGAACTATTGCTCAGCCGTTCCGTGGTTTAATTGCAATTCGGAAAATCGAGACGCCGCCGCCGTGAAAAAAAAACAAAGAGCGCGCGGAGCAACGCGAAAAGTAAACAACGCCGCTTTCGCGAGTCGCCATATTCTCTCGTCGTGTGTGCGCGCGCTCAAAAAGCACTCTGTTCGCCCGTTCGCCCCGACCCCATCACTTCCAGGAATTTTCTACCAAGCGATACCAAGTAAGCGTCACCAGTGGATAATAGACATTAACATCGCCCCCAGTACTTCAAGGACAATTTAAGGTATACAGCTATTCAGCAGAGATGGCGGTCGGGGTGTCTTGTCCTTCCGAATCAAGTAGTGCCAGTTGCAATTATACACCATAGGCTAAATCGCGCGCGCCTATGAAATAACCGGTAAGTAAGAGACGCCGTAAACTATTTCTTTCTCCTTCTACCGCTACGCAGGCCGCGTGTGTGTTTTCTAGATACGGCCGACGACGAAATCGTACGTCTTGAGAATATCCGCTCGGTTATCAGGTAGTAGAAAAGGATACCAATATTATTTGAATGTTCCGAACTTGGTTCGTAAACCGCCCTTACTCATGAATAGGTCTATAGAAAGGAAATGGTAAAATCGCATCCAGACCTGTCGGTAGCGGTTCCGGCATCAGCGATTTGATGAAGATGTCTGTGATGTTGTAGAGCACGGCCATTCCCTTGCTGTTGAACACGGTCGAGCTGTTGTAGTCGTCCCTGGTTTTGTACTCATCGTATTGGATGTTCTCCAGATCTGATAGCACCTCCATCAATGCGCGGTTGAGGTCGAGGGTCATCTTCTTGATGCCCGTCGTCGCCAGCACCCCGTCCGACATCCCGACCAGGGCGAGCATGAGCGCACACGTTCCCAAAAACGTGGCCGCATTTATGGCGTTCCTTTTTTTCCGGGGGTTCGCTCTCCCCTCGTCGGTCTCTGAGATTCTGTCCCGCATGTTATTCTTGCGCGGCAACGGTGATCATAATATTAAAGATATCCTGCAAATATTTTAGTTTGAATTACTCGGAATTAGCTTTAATGGGACGTTTTTTAAAGGCGGATATGAAGCGGCGGAAATCGTACGCAAAATGGGGGGAGGGGGGACGCGAGTTCATTACATCTCGTCCCACTAGTTTTGTACACAGTAGGCGAATTGTATTAAGACTTTACTGTGTTTATTTAGCATTTCACTCAACAAAATACAATGCGGGTAATCCAAACCGCGTCGTTATCATTAATGGCATTGAAAAAACCCAGCAACAAAAAAATTAATGACGTAGAAGACGCGTAATTGTGGTTTAATGTGTTGTAAAAATATTTAATAAATAAATGTCTACATATCATTTTTTGAATACGGTAGAGCGTCGATAATCCAGACTCCATTTCAGTGAATACATTTGTATTGTACCAGAGATTAGTAGACTCATTATACCTCATTTACTAACCAGGCGGACTAAATCAAATTATAGCCGCGAAAATACGTTGTTGTGATTGGCCAATCGGGCGCCGTTTTTACACAGGCCCAAATTTCTTAAAACAGTAATGGCCGTTGTTATGATCAGCTGATCTCTAACCGATCCTTGTGTCCCACCGTTTCCACGCGTTTCGCCTCAGTTTTTGTGTTTTTCGCCAGTTATTTCTACTGTTGATAGTGTAAGAATCGATTCCTCTCATCCCGCGATTTTCTTGGAAATAGTTATTTTATTTTTAACCGTTTTGAAGGACGTCCAACGACCGAAGATATCCACAATGAAAGCAGCAAAAATTCTGTGTGCAGAAAACTTTTCTTTAAATTGAAATCTCTACATTGAATTAAATCAAGAAAGTATGCCTAGAATTAATTTATATGTTGATATAATTGTTGAATGAATGTTATGGATAAACGAATTTTAATTTATTTTATTTTTACCGCCAAAACATGTTCTGGTGACTTTTTATAGTGTAAATGTGACTTTCGCGTTTAGTCCACCTGGTTATTAAATGAGGTATAGTATTACTCATCTCTGATTGTACACAAGGGCGTCCATAATGGGGGGCAAGAGGGGCTATACATTTTCTACTTATTCGGAATTTCTGTATGAAAGTTTTGAAAGTTAGTACCGACTTATCCTGTTTTTTGGGTCCACAAAAAAAAAACCTGTTACCGCCAAGATTATCGAAGAAGAAAAAAATGTCCTTCAAAACAAAATTATATTGCTGATAATGATAATAATACTTAAATATTTACATAATGCAACGCACGTGACCTACAATTGTGTGGGTAATTATACATTATATTATTATTACACATGCAAATATAGGTCGACAAATATAATAAGTTAAGGGGGTCACTACAAGAAAATTGAAAATTAAATTTCGTTTTCTGAAACTAGAAACTTATTTATGAACAAACTGATACTATTCGCACTTTAAGGGGTCAAGAATAATCCCCAAAATAGAGCGTGTTAAGTTGGCACCCCAATGAAGAATTCTGATAGTTCTGAATAGAGTTCTCAATTCCTTCTAGAAACTATCAACTTTTAAAAAGGAGTTCTGTAAAATTGGACGGTCAGGAATTTGAAAAATGGGGTGCCAACTTGACCCCGCACTTCATCATTGTAATCGAATAGTTCTGAACTAGTTTTAAGATGTGTTTGGGTTGGTACTATAGTTCCTGATACTTCAGGTTGTTGAATTTCCAGAGATAAAAATTATGAAAGTTGGAAATTCGAAATATTCAAATTCATAATACTCACTTAATCTAAATATTTCATAACAACTGTGGATAGAACTCACAAAGAACTACGAGAAACACCAATCAGAATTATTCGGAACTGTCAAAAATATATTTTTTTTTAAAGTCGCATAACCAAAAAAGAATTGACAGTTCTATGAGTTCCGAGTTAATTTTTTATTTCCAATTATCGAGTGGTGAATGGCCGCTATAGTGACCCCCTTAAATTAAAATAATGAGTAATTATTTTTACTTACATGATTTGAGTGGTGAGATATGTCTATGCTATGTCATTGTTTCGTGGAATTTTTGTTGAACTGTAAAAAAGTAATGCTTTATTAAAAATCTTAAACAATAATTGCTTAAATAAATATACACATAAGTATGGACCTAAAAAAAGATATAAAAATTTCTCAAAACCGTTTCCAGGGAACTTTATTCAGGATTTTTAAAGTAATTTTTTCATGAATAATTTTTTAACAATTTATTTCAAAAAAATTTGCCATGAATTTTTTCCAGAATTTTTTTGAGGACATTTTCAAGACTTTATTTGGGACTTATGCAGAATTTTTTGGGATTTTTTTAACAGTAATTTTTTCATGAATAATTTTTTAACAATTTATTTGAAAAAAATTTGTCAGGAATTTTTTATTGGGACTTTTTCCAGGATTTTTTTGAGAACATTTTTAAGAATTTTTGGGACTTTTACAGATTTTTTTGACAGTAATTTTTTCATGAATAATTCTTTAACAATTTATTTGAAAAAAAATTGTCAGGAATTTTTTATTGGGACTTTTTCCAGGATTTTTTTGAGGACATTTTCAAGACTTTTTTTGGGACTTTTACAGAATTTTTTACAGTAATTTTTTCATGAATAATTTGTAAGCAATTTATTTCAAAAAAATTAACTAAACATTTTTATTGGGAATTTTTTTAAGACTTTTTTGGAACTTTCCCAGGACTTTTTTCTAAATTTCATTCTGTCTAGTTTACTTTCCGAAAACACCGAATACATTTTTGTGTTAAACAAAGATTATGCAATTTTGTAATTAAATTTATTAATAATGTTTCGGCAGCTTTGATTCCTAATGAAAATATGGAGCAACCACAATTGCACATTAACAATAACATCTGGAGCAATATTCTTATATACAGGGTGACTTTTTTTATGCTCTCTTAAGGGATCTCGGAAACTATACAGTTAAATGGGCAGAGAAGTGCAGTTTTACGAGTCGAATAAAATAACACTATTAATCAAACTTTTCAAAAAAAGTGAAGGGTAACTGGATATTTTGAAAAATGTAAAGTGTCAATTTTTTCAAATAAATATATCACGGTTGTTATGACAGATAGAAAAAAACTGTAAAGGACAAATTTGTGGATAATTTTACGCGGCTTAATAAAATAAATTCAGAAAAAATTTAACGCCATTATTTTAAGAGATATGACACAAATTTAATTTTTTTTTTTTAATGAAAGCCATAGTTGGCCATGATCTCATTTGAAAGACCATTTTTTTCTCTTTAATCCGATATCACATATGACATAGTTATTTCTAAAAATAAGCGAGTTACAGTCATTTAAAAAAAAAATAGTTGGCCATGAAAAAGATGAAAGTAAAACAATTGCAGTTTATTCTATTTAAATATTTGGTTCATTTTGTTAAAAATGAAAGTATATAAATAATTAAAGTGTTACAAGTGATACTAGAACCCTGTAGATTATGAGAAAAAATCACCAGTGCTTGGGTTTCGTATACGTGCTTAATTACCATTTGAAAAAAAAAATGTCCAGTGCAAACTAGATTGCAGTGTACGTATGTTATGTGCTAAATAAATAAATTCCCATTGCTAACAAACAATTCGGAATATATGCATACGTAAAATATGCGAAATTTTCGAGAGTCGAGGACATTCACGACTACACCGGAATAAACTAATTATACAATGTATTTAATAATTCATCAATTATTTATAGACATTTCACAAATGTGTCAACATTATTAACGAAGGAAAGAATGACAAAAAAAAGACCGTCAGAATTTTATTTCTCCTTGTGCGGGCATGTTATTGGTTAGCCGCGGAACGACGACGGTGATTCACACTTCCAGTAAATACAGTTATTCAAGTTTACGGCAATTCCAAATAAAAGAAACATACGTCATCAGTCGAGGAACTCGAATTATTCGCGACTCGATTATTAAAAATATTACTTTAATATTTATGAAGATAATGGTTGCGACCGTTACTATGTGGTAGTCAGTGACGGTTCGCGGGGTTTTTTCTGGTAAGGCCGAGGTAACAAGGGTGGCAATACAGATAGGTAGGGTCAGTTGCAGAGACGGCCGTACCTATCTGTATTACCATCTCTTGTTCCTCGGCCGTACCAGAAAAAACCCCGCGAACCGTCACTGGTGGTAGTCCATTGTCACTTTAATTTTATGATATATCTTCCAGAGGACGGGAGGTACCTGCCCGCCTTTGCCCCTCACCCCTTGATTGTAATCAGAATAACAATTCTTTATTTGAAACAAATTTAAATTTTGACGCATGAAAATGTTTCTTGAGAAATAATGGAAGTTGCCAAGGATACTACGATAAACAAATTTATGCTAGAACCCCATGTGCTTGCTGAAGTGTTTATAAAAACCTAGAGGTTATGTTGACACTTCACACCCGATCTGTCGGACATTAACCGAAATTCGAGATACACATACGCATTATCGAAAATTTTTATACATTTTGATTGGTGTCGACGCCTGTTATGTTCCAAGTACTGCCAATCGCGGCAAGTAAAATTTCATCAATGTTTTTAGGGTAACAAAAAGATTATTAATTTATGGATTTAAATAACATTACAATTTATTGTTTTTCTGATGGCGATAAGAAAATCGGGAGCGTGGGCGCGAAGAAGAAAAATGCATCACGTAAAACATGTTTGCGGAATTGATGAAACAACTTACGTGTAAATTGCATTTTTAATTTCCCCGCGGGAAAAGGGGGCCGTCGATCTTGTCTTGTCGCCGGCCGACCTACATCATCCCATTAAAGCTAATCAAAACGGCCACAATGAGAGAATGTCAAATGTTAAACGCTGTTCTCTGTTACACAATTCTAGCGGGACAAAGAATAGTCGAGCGGAACCACATTTTTAGAGTGTACGACGCTTATTAATTCAGCCTCCGGCAGTGGAACAAAGAAATAACAGAGGACGGTGTGTTCTCCGCCACTCGATAACCCCGACGGGAGGTTACCAATGTGAGGTTTTCGAGAGGATTAAATATAATTGGATTACTTACCGCTGAATACTTTCAAGATTGGGGAATAAACAAACACAAAGTGAACAAACGGTGGACACAAGTGACAGTTATATAATAAAATCGAGGCTGTTCACTCGTCGATCACATCGCTGGAAAGCCCGGGATGCACTCGCTGTTTATCACTATTCAATTTTCCACAGGTTTCATTTATAAACACACATATATTTAGCACACGGATTACGGGACAACGTCCGAACAACGCGAACAACTGCGGCAATCTGACATGCGCGTTGTATCATGTAGTGATGAATTTGTTTTTTTAACGTTGGTATGATTTAATTTGGCAGTAAAACCGCGGCAAATTTGATTAAGAATTAACCCTTTGCACTCGTATTTATATTTGAGGGTACAGTGACAAAACGTATTGTGGCGGCAATAAGACGACATACGAGTGCAAAGGGTTAAAATATAAATTTAATTTAAAATAATGTCATCAACATCAGTGGTGTATTGGAGGGGGAACGTGGGGGAACGACGTTCCGGCACCTTTTTTCAGAAACGAAACTGGTTTGTATTTGTTAATATTTTGTATAGTAAGAATAAAAAGCTTACAAGTAAAACAATAGTTTGATTAAAATAAGATGATCTCCGAAAAACTTTCAGCAAACTGTTTGTGGAAAGTCGCGGACTATTTTTTCGCTCTCACCATGCGTTCCCTTACTTCTTATTTTACCAATACACCACTGATCAACCCTCTTGGGGTAAAAGTGACATAAATTCCTTTTTTGGGTTTATTAAATATTGTTATCAAATTAATAATAAAACCAATTATTATTTATTTACAACAAAATATACAACTCAACATAAAATTACAATCCTTTCCTGCACTCCTCTTTCTGAGCACGCAAGCCTGCTATCAAATCGAGCGTGTCGCTCAGTCGCACTTGCAAATTGACGCTCCTCACGCTGTAATAGACGGCCCGTTGGAACTTTTCCTGGGCGTTGTGCAAAGCCTGCGGGACCAGCACACCGAACCATTTAATTGGATCCACCGTCCGCTTTGTAACCTCTAAATCGAACGTGTCCTTCTGGATGGGCATCCCGGATTCCTGTGCGCGAATTACGGTGACGGCATCGAATTCATCACTCTTCTCGCACGGTAGTTGCAACTTGGAGACCTTGCTATGTCCCATGATGTATCTGGCTTTCGCCAGGTCGGACTCACCGCTGCACATCACATTCTCCACATCGATTTTGCTCTGGATGTGCTGCTCGATCAGGGTGAGGGAGTCGATGGTGAGTTTGTCCAGAAGGGTGCATATTTGATGTAAATCTTCGGGCATGCTCTTATTTTGAATTTCACTGTTGAAACGACTTAATCCGTGTTTTGACGTTTAAACAGAGGTCAAGGACAGGGATGCCAACTTTTTCACGGAGCCGGGCAGTGTTCCCACACGTCCGAAATCGAAATTCCGTATCTGCTTATTACTCTGGATTACCGTAATTATTAACAAATTACCTTACGGTAATACACATATTTACATATACGTTAGATAACAATTAAATAGACGGCAAATTGGAAGATTCTCCTGTTTTGGGGTATATTGGCAATGATCCCTCAATCCCTTGCCAGGTGGAGAGGTTGAAGGTCTTTTCAAGTGTGCGATTTCAACGTTTCACGATTTTGGCCATTTTTTCCATGCTATTATTCAGTTGGAATTAAAAAAAAATGTTGGATCACAGAAAGATTTGAAAAAATTAATGACAGTTCTTAATGATATGAAGAAGCGTATAGTGATTCCCAAAGTGGGCGCCACCGCCCCCTGATGGGTGCTGCAGCAATTCAGGGGGGCGCTGAAGAAGAACTGATGAAAGTAACTGCAACAGTTTCATAATTTTAAAGTTCAATGTTTCTATTTTACACAATTCTTTACTATATTTTGCGAAAAAGGTAGAAACAATAATACATATATATTTCCTATTAATTGCCATCAAAATTAAGAAATATGTAATTTCCAGGGGGCGCTAAGTAATATTTTTTCTGGAAAGGGGGCGATAGGGCAAAGAAGTTTGGAACCACTGGTATGGAGTAATTATTTTTCAACGTCTGAAAAAATCGACTCTTCAAAATTTTCCGAAAAGTTCATGGTGATTTTTTCGATATACTTAAAAACCTCTTTTCGTCCCTTCCATTTTCACGTTCACAATACTTTCTTGTACTTCGTAACGAAGAAAGTAAGAATATGTAATTTGGTTTCGTTGGCGCCGACTTTAAAATAATTTCAAATTACCCGCCACATTGAATGTCCGGCATGACGGCAACTCAACGCCAACAAAATCCCACGTCGACGCAGCCTTTATTTCCGTTTGTGGTCGGCAGCGACGCATCGAAATGGTAAGTTTTTGTCGTTTTCCTTCCTCAAAATTAACTTTTCTCACAATTGCTGCGTCCCATTACATTTTCCCCACAGTCCTTAACGTTACGGCTCTCGATTTACCCATTTTAAATAACTAATTGTTAATTGATTTCCGAAAAACAAAGATAACCTTCAAACCGTACCGCATGGCCATTTTCGATTTGCTTGTTTTATTCATTAAATCAAAGCCCCCCATTTATATCGAAAAAAATTACGAGTTAATAGCTTCTTGTAACTCCCTATCGATTACGGGGTCCTAGGAGATTTGTTGCTAACAAGGGACGTCCCATTTAATTAATTAATTTTGAGTTCAGCCCCAACGCATTTTTCATCACTTGCCACTTGATCATAACATCATGTTCTGCAGGGCTAGAGCAGGCAAAAGTATAGATACGTAGCTGCCTGATCCGGAGAAAACTGTAAACAATTGTCAAGGCCCAGGAGTAAACTTTGCAAACGGATACCGGTGTCCACCTCTTAACACATCGGCAATGTAGTTTGCAAGATCGTGACAGTCAACTTGTTAAGGCATATATTTACATTGTTTTTTTACGGTGGTACAAACATTTCACCCATGTACAGGACGGCAAACGTAACTCGCCGTTGCGCAGTGGCAAAATTGTGGGCGGAACCTTCGAAGGGCGCTCTCGATAGATTTCGTGAAGAGTTCACGTGCCTGGTACATTCATTTTCAAAAGTGACAGTGCAGTGGGTTTCCAAAGTAAATTAACTCGTGGCCATGCTCTTGCCAGTCAATATCGTACATAATTAATTAATTTTGTGGAGGAGAGCGCCCGATAGAGTTGTAAACGAATAGCACACGCGAAGAATATGTGCTTGCTTATTACTCGGCCGGCTGTAGAGAGAGAGCTTTCGCTTGCTCTCTGCGCGTCTGGCCAACTTACATTTGCCGTCCTGTACGGTCGATGCATGATTTTTGGTGTTTTATTCGGTCAAGGAAGGATTTATAAGATAATCTAAATTGATTGCAGACTTGTAAGAGACGTAATGGAGGACGCGCCAAGCACGGCCGCGGACACGTTAAGCCCGTCCGTTGCACCAACTGCGCCCGCTGCGTGCCCAAAGACAAGGCCATCAAGAAGTTCGTTATTCGTAACATTGTTGAGGCCGCCGCCGTAAGAGATATCACCGAGGCTTCGGTTTATTCCCGTAAGTACACGATTGTTGCTATATTTTATCAGTTGCACTTAACACGTTTGCTTAATTATTATAATCTCCCCTTTGTTGCCCGACGGTGTGATCGGCAGGTATTGGAACACGTTTGCTTAATTATTATAATCACCCTTTTGTTGCCCGACGGTGTAATCGGCGAATATTGGAAGATGCCGAAAACTCGTCGGCCGGTGGTGGATGTGTCGTACACATTGGTTGCGCTGGCCTCGCATTGCTATTGCTTGTTATTACGAATTGTGTAGCCCGGCCTGACCATTTAGTTAAAAGTTAAAACTTTGTACTAGAGAGTACTTTATAGAGGGGGTTCACTTTCGACACTCTTTGCAACATCACTGATGAAATGACGGAAATTATTGCAACTAAAACATAGGTTTCTAGGTTATGGTTTATTAAATACTAGGGGTGGTGAGTGGGCCCTATCCTACAATCCAACCAGTGAAACATAATTCAGGGTTTTTACAAATCAATTAATTTATGAAGGAAAAATTAAATGCAAAGTTAGAATTTCAACGATTAATTCGTGGTTTCCCATGTGTCAAACCCTCCCTTGGGATCTACCGTTTGGAGGGTAGGATAGGGCCTACCTACCACCCTTTGTATTCTCTTAAACCTGACCCTCGAATCCTGGTTTGTTGACGGTTGTTAAATTTACAACATCACTGATGAAATGACAAATCAAACATAGGTTTCTAGGTTATAGTTAATTGAGTATTAGGGGTGGTGGGTGGGCCCTATCCTACAATCCACGGGGGTGGTGGTGGGTGGGCCCTATCTTACAATCCACGGGGGTGGTGGTGGGTGGGCCCTATCCTACAATCCACGGGGGTGGTGGTGAGTGGGCCCTATCTTACAATCCAACCAGTGAAACATAATTCAGGGTTTTTACAAATTAATTAATTTATGAAGGAAAAATTAAATGCAAAGTCAGAATTTCAACGATTAATTCGAGGTTTCCCATGTGTCAAACCCTCCCTTGGGATCTACCGTTTGGAGGGTAGGATAGGGCCTACCCACCACCCTTTGTATTCTCTTAAACATGACCCTCGAATCCTGGTTTGTTGACAGTTGTTAAATTTACAACATCACTGATGAAATGACAAATAAAACATAGGTTTCTAGGTTATAGTTAATTGAATATTAGGGGTGGTGGGTGGGCCCTATCCTACAATACAATCAGTACAACATAACCCAGGGTTTCCACAAATAAATTTATGAAATAAAAACTAAATGGAAACTATTTTCCACCTGTGAAATTCTCGTGTAGGTTTTGCTGCTTAGAGTTTAGGATTGCAGAACATTTTCAATTATATTAACACATTCATTGCACTTACGGTTTTTATGCGACTTAAAGGTCGTGTAAACCCAGTACAGTTTTTTTTTTAATTGATTGACACTGGAAGCGTTTACTTCGTGATACATTTTGAATTATAAATAACTTTTAGTTTGATAATGATCAGAACATGATCGAAACTATAGTCGCTAGTAATAAAGCGAGTGATATTAACAAAGAAAGTGTTTTATTTATAAAAAAAAATTTAATTGTGTTATTGCAAACCGAATGGAGGTACTAAAAAACTTTTGACGAAGCTAGAATCTCCGTCCGCAGGGAAGTTTGATGGAATTCCATTCCCCAAATACGGAAGTTCACGACAGGACACATATGCCCTGTAACATGGTGAACGTGTTAAAGCACAAAACACCGCATTTTTGTGCTCAATTGTGATCTGATGAAATTCTATCGTAAACTTAACCCAGATTTGTCTACAGTTCTAATGTTCCATTTTAAAATGCCTCTTAAAATTATATCTAGAATATCGTTGGCACCATCTATCATTTTTTTTATTAAAACAAGTACGTTCAGTGATTATTCACCGACTATGACAGGACGCGGAAAATAACCTTAAAATTATATCTAAACTATCGTCGGCGACATCTATCTTTTTTTGTTCCAAAAAGTACGTTCAGTGATTATTCATTGACATTTGATATAAAGCAAAAAATAACGTACTTGATTTGGAGAAATGTATCATTTACTTTCGGGCGAATGTGGGTTGATGTTAAGACTGTTCTCGTGTGAGTTTAAAAACCCTGCCAATAAATTATGTCTTGTCTTTTCTTAATTTTACAGAATACGTTTATTAAAACAAGCACGTTCAGTGATTATTCACCGACTATGACAGGACGCGGAAAATAACCTTAAAATTATATCTAAAATATCGTCAGCGACATCTATCTTTTTTTGTTCCAAAAAGTACGTTCTAGGATTATTCATTGACATTTGACCTGAAACGAAAAATAACCTTAAAATTATATCTATCATTTTTTTATTAAAACAAGAACGTTCAGTGATTATTCACTGACCATGACAGGAAGCGGAAAATAACCTTAAAATTGTATCTATAATATCATCAGCGACATCTATCTTTTTATGTTTCAAAAAGTACGTTCAGTGATTATTCATTGACATTTGACATAAAACAAAAAATAACGTACTTGATCTGGAGAAATATATTATTTAATATTGTTTATGCTGGAGGCTTCTACTTCGTTATACATTTTAAATATTATAATAAAACACTTTTAACTTTGTTTTGTATTACTTATAGTCACAAAAATAAATATATAAGTTATACAAAACAAAGTTAAAAGTGTTTTATTATATTATATTATTTACTTTTTGACAAATGTGGGTTGATGTTAAGACTGTTCTCGTGTGAATTTAAAAATCCCGCCAATAAATTATGTCTTGTTCTTTTTTTAATTTTACAGAATACGTTCTGCCCAAACTGTACGCAAAATTGCACTATTGCGTGTCGTGCGCCATCCACAGCAAAGTGGTGCGCAACAGGAGCAAGGAGGACAGAAGGAAGAGGACTCCGCCGCAGCGTAACTACCCTGGACGGGACAATGCTCGCGCCGGACAACAACAGAGGAAGTAATCGTCTTTTTGGTTCTGTGTTTATAATTAAAAAATAAAACTTGAAAATCCACACACCTTTTTTACACCGACACACTCGCACGGGTTTATTTCCTTTTCACACTATCCAATGATATCATCCCAGAGATATACGAAATTAAAACGGTTCATAAATTAGTTCCTATCGATGTAAACGTGGTGCGAACATAAATACAGGAATAATTTCACAATTAATGTGGTAAGCGTAACCTCAAATTTATATTGAAAGCAAACGTCAGAATTACAACCAGGGTATCCAACCAAATGTATTATAAAAAAATCAGATCTGGTTGGTCAATAAAAAAAACCTACAGCTGAACGGATTTCTCGTGAACTGAAAGGTCGCGCACGGTGGGACGGCTCGAAGGGAAACTATTTACGGCCAAATGCAGTCAGTAACATAATTTATACGAAGCGCCACACGTCTTTGTAATGAATACCATTTAATACGGTGTATTTAAAAACAGACTATACCATTAAAACAACAAATAGGCGTGCATCTGGAATGAGGTCCCCTCCACTTTGCCAGTGCGCACCCGATCTTCCAGTCCACGAGAAATCTGTCCGGCTTTAATATAGGAGTTTCCTCGAAATAATAGATTATACAGGGTGTCCGAAAAGTATGGAATATCCCGTATAGCTCAGTAAATATCCACTTGAGAGAAAAAAGTTTTAAATATAAGTTATTTAACACCTTGGATACATCAATTTTATTTTTGTTATAAAAAAAAGCGCAACGAATAACACTCACATTTTTTTAAATGACAAGGCACATATTTTTTATACTCATTTGATGGAGTTTTTTTTTCTCTTTTCAACGGCATAAAACTTGATTACCTTTATCTAAAAAAGAATCAATAAAAAGAAAATTTATTTTTTGTAATATCAAATTGTTTAACAGATGAGAAATGTAATTAAACTAAACTTACAGGAAATATTCAAAGTGTAAACCATTCATGATTTGACGGTGGTAAATTCGGTTTTTAAATACTTCATGTATGATTTGATCGATGAAATGAAAATAAATATCCAAGACTTGTTCTTGAAATTTTTCTTATGTAAAGGTAATCAAGTTTTATGCCGTTGAAAAGAGAAAAAAAAACTGCATCAAATGAGGATAAAAAATATGTGCCTCGTCATTTAAAAAAATGTAAGTGTTATTCATTGCGCTTTTGTTTAATAATAATAATAATAACTTTATTTACGGATAATATCCTTTTTACAAAAACATTTAGAGAACAAAAGGATAAAAATCGCATGGTAAAGAAATATAAACTAATAAAATAAACATTCAATTTAACTAATACAATATTATAATAAACAGGTAACTACAAAATCAAAGTATGATACTATTATAAATTGATTCATCAATTTATGGCAAAAAATAAAATTGATATATCCAAGGTGTTAAATAACTTTTATTTAAAACTTCTTTCTCTAAAGTGGATATTTACTGAGCTATACGGGATATTCCATACTTTTCGGACACCCTGTATATCTAGGGAGAGAAATGCGTGATTTTTCCCAAAGTGCAAATTCGACGTTCTCTCCTGTTAAAAAAAATAATTTTTCATTTCAGTTGATGCTCTAGAACTGTCAATGTACTACCTATTTATTGTTGTTTCGATAAACTAGATGTAGTCACGGCTTAAGCTTCAATGGTGATTTTACGATGACGGAGAGGAAAATGTGGATTTGATAAAAATACGTTCCTTCGCAGAACGTGCATTCTCGATTACAACTTAAAGTGTGGATGTTGTTTGTGTAAATCAAATATTCTAATGTATTTTAAGGAGGTTCAACTTATTCACCCACGGCTTGTGAAATTAAACGAATTTCAAATGTCGTAACAAAAAGGTGTCATTTTGTAAAAGTAAATCTTTTAAACGCGTTTAACTCAGAATGTCCATTTTCAATTAACAACTTGAAAGTGTAGATGTCGGTTATGCAAATCAAATGTTCCAAAGTATTTAAAAAAAATATACAGTATATTTTTTTTATCGTGGGCCATGGGATTTTACATGCTAAAAATTATACCTTGTGTTAATCTATATTTTAACATATAATTTTAAAGCAAATTTTAGTTTTAATAAATCAATTATTTTTCCACTTGACGCGCTTAATTTGAATAACTTAAACATATTTTATTTCATTAAAAACTGAAATTATTTAATATAACTGAGCAAAAGTAATCAAAGTGCCTTGAATTTCTGAAATGTCAGATTGATCAGGCAAGTAATCAAACGAATTTTGTTATGGAATAAAACATTCTAATTAAGCGCATAATGTATAAAAATAATTTATTTATTAGTAACTAAAATTTGTTTCAAAATTATATGATAAAATATACGTTAACACAAGGTATAATTTTTAACATGTAAAATCCTATGGCCCACGATAAAAAAAATATACTGTATACACATGCTTATGAAAAGATGTTTAATGTTGGCGGCGTTTACTTCGTGGTACATCTTGATTGTAGATTGGAATAAAACACTTTAACTTTTTTACTTATGTTTGAAAATGACCAGTGAATGGTCGAAACTAGTCACATAAATAAAATATAGCGGTATAAAAAAGTGTTTTGTTCCAATCTACTTATGAAAAGATGTTTTTCACTTTTTTTTTTGTTCTTTAAAATGGCTGGAAAACAA
Organism: Ocypus olens; assembly: GCA_910593695.2. NCBI lineage: Eukaryota > Metazoa > Arthropoda > Insecta > Coleoptera > Staphylinidae > Ocypus > Ocypus olens. Next base: position 373,651 of record OU343058.1, read on the forward strand.
GGGGCTCAAGATGGAGGAGATTTTAGTTTTATTTAATGCAATTTATTATTATTATTAAATTTGCTATTTTTCAATAAATTGTTTTTTGTTTTGATCATAGATGGCGGTGACCGAAACGCAACGGAAACACCTGTAAAGATTTGTCGCCGTCAGGTGGCGACGTCGGTGCGATGCTGCGGGTACGAGTCGACAGCTGGCGCTGCGCGTTTCTGCGGGGAAAGCAAGCGAAGGAGTCGAGGAGTGGTGGGTGAGTGTTTGCGCCATCTGCGGGCGGATAGCCGCACCGCGCGATGATAAGAAACATCGTTCGCTAATCAAAGCACCTTTTAATCAAGGTGGCCATGGCAGTGCCTTAATTTATATCCCAGCAACAGCTCTGACGGGCGAAATGACTTGTCGTGTTCGCGTCGTTCTTTTAAATAAATCGCGCAAACAATAAGCTCGGGGGGCGTCCAAACAGACGGGATCGTCATAAATGTGACGTTAAGTTTTTATGTGTCGCTTTGTTTTTGTGTTTTTAAGTGTTTAAATATGTGTAATGTACCGCCAAAGTTTTATCAATTGTGTCGTCTTTGTTTATCTCTTCCGGAGCGGTCGGGAGATGCCAGTTTATCAGTGTTCGATAAGGATAGGTCTAGCTGCACGATATCTCGGAAGATAATGACGTGTTTGTCTATTACGGTGAGTGATTCATTCGGCATTAATAACCTCCAAGCTGCTGGTCAGTCACACTCGGGGGGCCCCCGCGCGCTGCGCCGCCGCCGCCGACGACGACGGCGTTCCAGCAACCCCCTTTTCTTTATCTCTCGCGCGCCGCCCGTTGCCTATTTTCGGAGCCTAGTACACACGCTGCATCTGTTTCAGTTATTTTCAGACGGTTTTACAGTCTGCACTGATATAAATAATGTACGTTTTTGTTCCTTAGACATCTGCTTTGCGTGGGATGCTAGCGCTCGCCTCCTTGTGCCCGTGTGCTCGCCTGCATTGCATTGTCTTGCAGCGGTCCAAGAGAGGTTACGAGAGCGCCGCTCCGCGCGAACACCTGGGCTATTTACCTGGCCGTGTTGTGCGGAGCGAAAGTTTGGCGAGGGAACGGGAACGGCGAAGAAGATGATAGATAAGATGAGACGCTGCTGATAACGCGGACGAACTCTTTGTGCTGTCAGCTGCTCGCTTTGCCAATCGCTCGCTCGCTCGCTAGCTTGCGGCCATCGTTCCTTCCCGACGAATAACAAGAACACGAATATATGCGTCCGCTAAATTCCTAGGAAAATAACTCGGGGGCCCCCTTTCTGAGAATTTCGGCCTCTCCGTTCTCTCGCTTATCTGTTTATTCAATATATCTCTCCCACACGGCGAAACGAAAAAAAAGCGCCGCATTTACATTGAATAACAATGGGAATTAATGTGCCGGGATTCACTCGTGTGTGGGATTATGTGTTATAAAAAAACAACGGTTTAATCATTCAATAGGAAACTAGATTTTTTGCGCTCGTCGATTTACTATTATAAATATTTGATTAAGGGTAATTAAAAGAATGGGTGCACAATTAAGAGATTTTTCCGGTGCCTTCTTCATAGCTGATGCACACCGGGCCGCATGTGCCTCTTTTAAGTTGTTCCAACAGACTTTTTTTTATTGGTTTTGAATGCTGTCGGTTCGCTTCCATTTAGGATGTGGATCGAATTCCTCCTGGTGATTTTTTTACAATTTTTCAAATCGTTATTTTATCAGCTTAAGTGTTGTGGTTTTGTCTCCGTCGTCTTGGACAACTGTTTTTATGCAAAATTAAAGATCTGAAGCAAATTCCTCCGTATATTGTTTTGTCGGCTCAAGTGTTAAGGTTTTGTCTGAATTGTTTCTATGGAAAATTCAAAATGCATTTTGAGATTTGAAGCAAATTCCTCTACAGATTATTTTGTTATAATTTTTCAAATCTTTCAATGCAAACTCCTTTTTGATTAATTAAAACACTTGATTTTGTTTCACTGATTTTATTTTTCTCTCCGACTAGTTTCAAACTCCTGTTTTCCAACTCAAGCTTTGCAGCTAAGATACAGCCTGGCCGCGCTATAAAGGCACCCAAGGTGCTATCTATAACCTTTTGCAAACCACTCATTCATACATAGAAGCCGATAGTGCACCAACAGCTAGCAAGTAGAGTGTAAAGTAACAAAATATCCCATCACTTCTGATGAGGGCGGCCCTTCCGACCCTTCGTTAATCCTCAGACGCCTTCATAGCACGGCCAGAGTTTTATTATGGAAAAATTGAAATGTATTATTTCGTCTGAACACGAAAAGAAATCGTCATGTTCCACATGCATCCGCTCGTGCAACTGGAGGTATGCACAAATAGGTCTCATCTGTCGGCCAGATGTTTCGAGCCGTCCGATTCTTCTTCGCCTCTTCTTCCGAAGACGAAGACGAAGACGAAGAAGAAGAAGGAGTCGCCGTTAGCTCGCCTGATTATTTTGCGGTGGTTGCATAATTGTCGCGCCGCAAATGGGGGGATAAATGTTTTTTTCCCATTTTCTCTCCCATTGAATTGATCGGTTCGCCATTTACGTCCACGTTTTACGCAAGAATGTATAATCTCGCGTCGGGCATGACTCACCGGATTTTATTATATATCTCTCTGGCGTTGTGCTGCTGCGATTCCGGTGAAATTCGCCGCCTTGCAACATGTGTTTGATTGCCTACTGTTCGGTAAAGGAAATTATTGTGAGTCAGCGCGCGGAAACGAAACGAAAAAAAACAACGTGGGATTTGTATATTGGATGTCATTTTAAAATATTGGCTCCTCTATTTATTTTAGAGACAAAATGCATTAAACTTTTTTGTAGAGGGAAACATTCTGATTTTATTAACGTTCACGCTTACCACTTTAATTTTCTCCAAGTTGAAATTTTTAAGAAAAAGTAATGTGATTTTATAAAAAATAATGGCATGCCATGGAATTGAAACAACAATTGCGCGGAAATCAAAATGGCACCACGTATCGCTGTCATTTGAGTAAAGTAAACATTGTCGAAATGATTTACACAACACAAGAAAAGTTGTATTATGCAGACCACAGTTATCAGGATCTTTGCAATATTCTTTCTATCCAGTTTCCAGACACTCCGATACCTGATGAAACCACTAGTCAACAAGAGGTAAGCAAGTTTGAAGATAGGGGAACAGTTTTGAATAACTGCAAGTTACGAGAACGAGATCCAGCAAGACAAAATCAAAAGTAATTAAATATTTTGCTGCCCGTCGAAGAAAATGCGGATATGAATACGAGAAAAATTGGGGAAAAATCATACAAATGCTTTTAAGGTTTTAAAGAAACACAAATTTATTTCTTTTACTTAAAAGAAATAAATTTGTTAATTTCTTAATTCCTGATGGCACTCATACTTATGAGTGCCATCAGGAATTAAGAGAGGGCAGTGTAAATCATTTCGAAAACATTTACTTTAACGAAATGACAGCGATATATTGCGCCATTTTGATATCCGTAGTTGTTGTTTCAATTCCATAGCAAGTCATTATTTTTATAAAATCACATTACTTTTTCTTAATTATTTCAACTTAGAGAATAGTAAAGTGTTGAGTGTGAACATTAATAAAATTAGAATTTTCCCCTCTACAGAAAAGTTAAATACATTTTGTCTCTAAAATAAATAGGTGAGCCAATATTTGAACACTCCAAAATTAACATGCGATTTCCTATGTTGCGTCCGCCAAGTCAACACCCTGTATAGAACTATGGGTACCAGGGGCGGCTCGTTAATTAGAGCCAAGGTGCACTACCTCTAGTTTTGAGCTCAGCAAGTATTTTCAATTAATTAATGGTGTTACAGATTTAGTTAATGTCTGGGACAAAATGTAAAAAGTATACATAAATCATATTTTCAGCTTGTTCGGCTGTTTGAAATTATGAACCTTTACTTTACAACTCAAAATAATCTTGGAGTATGAAGATTCATCACTCTTTCTTTCTTTCTTCAAAAAATAAGGCGAGGGTCTCCCCATATTGTAAAAGTAACATGTTCCTCGAGCCGCCACTGAGAGTCACGTTAACCAAGTGAATTGTTTTATTTGGATTATTTAAAATGTATCTACTAAAGGTGAAACAATGATCCCAACAAAGTTAATGGTTTTATTTGAATTCTTTTTCAAATTAGTTTCACTTTTTTGGACGATTAAAGCGAAAATAAAAAAAAAAATCTATTAAAAAAAATTGGAAAATTATTTTGGACAATAGAGTGATTTTTGAGACTAATTTTCTTACTAGAATATTCTGCAGTTTTTATTATTAAGACTCTATTTTCGATTTTTTTTGTCTAACTTTTTGATCATTTGGCCTGAATATTCTTTATTTTAATCGAAATTTTCGATTTCATTGTTAAAATTTTCAGCTACATATTTGGTCCGCATTTTTTATTTCTCCCGACGAATTTTTAGTTTTTAAATTTTTGACCTGTATTTTCGAAATTTTTGGTCAAAATATTCAAACTTTTAGCCTAAATATCCTTTATTTTGACCTTTTGCGATTTGATTGTTTAAATTTTCGACTTTTTGGCCCGCATTTTTAATTTTTAATATATTGAATACTTGTTTTGCTACTTTCTTGATGGAACCATATTTTCAAGTTGGGTAAAGTAAAACGCTTGTTTTGTTCCATAATTTAAGTTAAAGCTGTTAAAACTGTTTTAACTTTGAAAATGATCCTAACCGATCGAAACACGTGTCAGGCAACTGAAAATACCCAACTTTTAATTTTTAGATTTTTGAAATGTATTTTAGATTTTTTTTTGGTCTAAATTTTTGATCATTTGCACTAAATATTCTTTAATTTTGACCTAAATTTTCGATTTAATTGTTTAAATTTCTGATTTTTCGGTCCACATTTTTTATTTTTCAGGCCGAATTTTTAATTCTAGTTCCAAATTTTGGTTAAAATATCTATAACTTCAATTATTCATTTATATGCGAGATTTATTTTATTTTTTCCGGTATTTTCGAGTTTTGTTTGTTTTGAAATTTTCAATATTTTAGTTTGCATTTATGATCGCTAGGCCCGAGTTTTTGATGTACTGTCTAAATTTTCGACTTTCTGGACAACAATACAGATTTTTATTATTGTGTTTTTAATCTTTTGACCTAAATTTTCGATTTTATTGTTTATTGTTAAAATTTTCGATTTTTTGGCCCCTATTATTTTGTCTATAAATTTTCGACTTTTTGACCAACATTGTGGATTTTGCCCTAAATTTGTCTTTACTTTTTTTTTATTTGTCTGTTAAAATTTTTCTTTGCTTGGGCCACTATTTTTATTTTAGATTTTTGGTCTATTTTTTATCCTATATTTTACATTTTTACTTTCTCCGTTACGAAGTACGAGAAAGTATTGTGATCGTGATTTTTTTTCAAATTTTTTTTTACGGAAATATCCGTTTTGGGGTCCCTAGATGCCATTTCAACAATTTCTGGAAAAAAAAAATGTGTCTGTGTGTCTGTGCGCGCTGTATCTCAAAAACTAATAGAGCAATTGATATGAAACTTTGAACATACGTCTTATTTGATAATCTGAAGAACTGAAAAGCTTTTGGTAAAATTTCGTACACCGGAAGTGGGCGTTTACCTTAACTGTTTTTTTTGTTTTTTGCCAATATTTTCTTAAATATGAAAAATATCACAAAAACATTTAAACAAACTTTAAAGACAACAAAGAAATGAACATCTTTTGCTTGAAAACATTTTTCATAAAATCATTTTTATTCGAGAAAAAAATTTATTATTTTTTTTTTAATTTTTGGTTCATAATTATAAAACGAAAATAGTTACAGCAAATTTATGTTAATAATAATTGTAGAGAATGCTAAAATGAACAATTTATAAAGAATAAGTTTTTTTCGAAATCCCTTTAGTTTTTGAGTAAACCGAGTTTTTGAATTTGAAGTATAATTTTTCCATATTTCATAATTTTGACGTTTCAAACGTCAGTTTCATCCGAGTTTACACAACGCTCGATGTACATTTAAAATATGATTTCAATTGAAAATAAACGATGAAAGCGTAAATATAAATGATACCATCAAGTCGGAGAAAGTAACATGATGGCCACATCACCATTTTTTTTATTTGTCTGTTAAAATTTTTCTTTGCTTGGGCCACTATTTTTATTTTAGATTTTTGATCTATTTTTTATCCTATATTTTACATTTTTTAACTTGGATTAGTGATTTTTTTTTTATTTTTTCCATTATTTTCGAATTTCTGGTCCGAAACTTACTTTTGTCGGTTGAATTATTTTACTTCTACCTAAGTTTTTTTTTTATTTTTTGTCTGCGTTTTTTATATTTAGATCAGGATTCTTGACTCTTTGGCCCACATTTTAGATTTCTGTATTTTCGAGATTTTTTTTTATTTTTCTTTATTTAGACCTAAATATTCGATTGGTTTATAGAAATTTTCGATTTTTTTTTTGTCTGCTATTTTTAACTTTACGCTTGTTTTCGATGTTTCGTCTACACTTTTACCGTTTTAGGCCCTATTGTAGATTTTTACTTTTTTGGCCTATATTTTGTATTTTCGATTATTTTTCTTTTGGCCGAAATGTTCTTTATTTCGACTTAAATTTTCGATTCGTTTGTTAACAATTTTGATTTTTTTGATACGAATTTTAGATTTTTTTATTTTTGGCCATGTTTTAGATTTTCTTAACTTGAATTATTGATTTTATTGTGCGAATTTTTTAAAATTTTTATCTTTGCTATTATTTTCGAATTTCTCGTTGGAACTTATTTTAAGCTGAAAAGAGTTATTTTTGGGGCTGAAAATGGCAAATTGTATTTTCTGCATTTTTATTTTTAAACCAGGATTTTTTATTTTTTGGCCGATATTTTATATAATAATAATATGTTTATTTGTGTTATTACATTAATTGTTTACACACGTCAAGTCACACTTTAAGTGATAATGCAGCGATAGACAAAAATGCTACATTATCCTTGAAAACAAACAAATTAGTTAAAAAGAACAAAGTAATTAAGAGCTGTTCCAAATTTTTGATATTTTGGCCAAAATATTCGATTGGTCTAGGAAGATAAATAATTCTTTGTTTCTTCGCAAAGGAGGGGGGGGGGTATATTGTATAAGTGGCTCTACCATCAACATGTTCCACGAGCCGCCACTGATGGGTACATCTAGGTTAATAAGAAGAATTGCGGGGCACTCGTTCCATTGGAGCAATCCAATCCCACCCATGCCGAAATATACCCTCTTATTAAACCCGTATAATAATGTACCATTGTTTGATGATTTTACAACGTTCGCACCGATCGAGCTGTAAGAATATTGCGGAATGATTTCGAATTAACATTGTTGCGGGTATATGCATTCCTCGCGATGGCGCGCGTCTTTTTTCTGCCTCTTCATGTCGCGGTTAGATGATTGTGTGTGAGTGTATTTTTACACGATACCGTCACGTTGAACTTTTTGTGTGGAGCTGTCCGATCACCGGACTGGAACCGCTCTCCTCGTCCGTCTACTAGGAGGCAACGTGTATTTTTAAGAGTCAACGCTCGATCATCCGAATCTCGAGAAGGAGAAGCGTTATTATTATTACTCATCCATAAATTTCTAAAACTCGTCATTTTAAATATTTACGTATTTTTTTTTCTATTTTGCATGCAAGTTTTTCGCACGGTTCACCGGTAGGCGCGACCTTCTGCGGTTTGTATTTTAAATATTTAACGCTACCAGACGTGAATCATGCGACCATTGAGAGAGCTCGTCGGATATCTTTCCGCGAGATACGTATTTACTCATTTTGTCACTACACGAAAATGACGTGATGCAGAATAATTTATAAACAAATTAGTAAGACTTCATTTTTGCTTGCAGATTAACGAACAAGTTGAATATTCATATATTCAGGCTACATTTCGTTTTATTGAATTTATAGAATAATTTATGTTTATCGCTATGGTCTGGCCGCGCTATGAAGGCTTTATGCGTCTGGAATGCCCGAGGTTCTCAATATGTCGGGTCGCATGCGTATTTGTTACCTTTCAAGAATCGCCTGATTTATGAATAGAAGCCGATAGTGCACCTAGGAAGTGAAGTGTAAACATCTGCGAGTGTAAAGTAATAAAATATCCAATCACTTCCGGCCCTTCGTTAATCACCTCGGACGCCTTCATAGAGCGGCTAGAGTATATATTTCGGCCATAAAAATCGTGCCGAAACTACGATTTAGCGTATCTAGGGCCGAAAAAATAATACGCATAATCTAGACAACCTTCCGCGGAATATAAGTAGGCTATGCAAAAATCTGACAGTGACAGTTTATTGAGTGCAATCGCAAAATGTATTTTTCATTCTAAAAAACATTTTTCAGTTCAATGGTGGGCGATATAAAATTTCCTGAAACACTGTTTTTACTTGAGGCAGGCGAAAAAATATCGAGTGTAACTCGTGCCGAAATGCTTTAACAACCCGCCGCTTGAAGTGAAGGCTATTTTGGGCCCTTGATACACTATACAGGGTATTTTTTTTATCGTGGGCCATAGGATTTAACATTCTAAAAATTTTGCGTAGCATGTAAAATCCTATGGCCCACGATAAAAAAAAAACATACTGTATATTGGATCTTGCTTCTAGGAGAAACATTTTCGCCAATTGATCACCTCACCGACTTTTTCAAAATTCGAAAAGCTTCATTGGCGCGCGGTCCCCTTTTTTTTAAAGAACAGACTGCTAGTTTGTTCCTCGTATTTGTCATAGAAATTGGTCGTGGCTGAAATTTTCTTTTACACACACGCACAAAAATCGCATTTTTCATACATCCAGACGGTGTTCTCGTCATGTATACCCGGGAGTGTGTAACAGGAAGTGTTATCTCTCGTTGTCAAAAATGCCAAACTGTTAACTTTTTTTTTCGGTCGATTAAAATTAGAAAGGATTTTCCGGCGTGCATTAAGAGGAAACATTAATTCGTCGTCTCTCGGCGGTGCGGACGTTGCGTAACACGAAACTAGAGAGTTTCCTTGGACATTAGAAGAGCGGATCGCGCCGATGGATAAAATCTGCGGATTGAACGTAATTATTGGTGAGAAACCGTACCGGGGACTATTTACAATAATAATAAATTTAGACAAGGAGGAGGGGGGGGGGGATATTCAGTTCAATGATCCTATTAAAATCCAGCGCAGTGCCGCAAAAGAGACCAATTCTATTGAATTCGCGCGCGCTATGAAAGCGATCGTGATTAAGAGAGGTTTTTCTTCTCACAGATTACCAGATATAACACACACACACACACTTGCCGGAAGCACTTTCTAAAACTATATTTCTGGACGGGAGGCTATCTATAATCGTACTACCGACTGCACTAAAACAAACTCTTTAAGAACACGGGCTCAATTTTGTTTCGTGGGGTTTACCAAAGGAAGAAAACGAAGTTTGGGACTAGTTTTGCAAAGCATTATATTAAAAAAAGCAAATACTCTAAATTGCCTAAGGTTGATGGTAGAAGTCATTACTTTTTCGCATCTTATTAAATAATATAAACGTTGTTAAATCGTTTTTGATTGAGAAAGTTGTCCATTATTCGGCCGAATCATTTTCTCCACAGGTGACGTCCAACCAAATGATAGCAATTTCATTACCCAACAGGTGACGTCCAATCAAATGATAGCGGTTTCATTGCCCAACAGTTTAGTTGTTACTATGGTTACGATTCGTTTTTTGTCAGCGAACTGTCGCAATTTCCAAATAGAAAAATTATTTGTTATAATTTAATACAAACAGAAAAATCTTTAGGTAATTATTTAATATAATGCGAAAAAGTATAGTATTAAATTCGTGAGCAAGTTGGCCATTGCCACTCGGGGGAATTGCAACTTCACCCTCGTGGCAATGGCCAACTTTCTCACTCGTTTAATAATATACTATTATGATACATTTTGAATGTATCGCTTGTGTCCGTAGAAAAAAAAATGTATTATAGCTTTTAGTTTAATCTGCTTAAAATTTCTGCAGGTGAAAACCTGTTACATAACATTTAATTAAACTTGAGAGAACCTGCGGATGTGTTAAATAAATGTAAAACATGTACGCATTATGACTTTAAAATTAAATCAAGCGCTTGAACTTTAACTTTTTCAACACGACATGCGCTCGCTCGAAAATCTCAAAAGGGACCGAGTCGAAGGCCTGGCCAACACGTAACAAAGTGCCTAAATAAATTCTGTTTTTCTTGAAACCCTAACAACTTTCGTTAATATGAACTTCTACCGGGTGTTGACGTTGGCGGACGCAACATAAGAAATCGCATGTTAATTTTGAAGTGTTCAAAAATTGGCTCACCTATTTATTTTCGAGACAGAATGTATTTAACTTTTTTGTAGAGGGAAGAATTCTGATTTTATTAATGTTCACACTTAACACTTTACGTTTCTCTAAGTTGAAATAATTAGGAAATAGTAATGTGATTTTATAAAAATAATGACATGCCATGGAATTGAAACAACAATTGCGGATTTCAAAATGGCACCGCGCATCGCTGTCATTTGAGTAAAGTAAACATTGTCGAAATGATTTACACAACACAAGAAAAAATATTCTGTTTTCGACCAGACAGATTTTTAACCGCTTAATGCACTCAGCCGTGTATACCCGGGTTAAAGAAACTGAAGAATTCTCGCTTACTCGAATTAGAATTTTCACGGAGGAATTCAGCCGACTATATACGTTGAATAGTTCCATACAGATTAGAGCTTAACCCTAAAAAATTACAGGAACATTTATTTGCATCCCCAGTTAAAGTAAGCCCATCCACAAAATAAGTCTTATTTAATTTTATATTTTAATGGTGCATTAAGTGTTTAATTAGAATGCAGACGTTTTGGCAAACCCATCGAAGATCGTCCTCATCAATACGGCAACACAATAATAAATCGCCTCTCTATAAACAAAAAGAAAAACTCCACTTGCTGCAGGAAACTGCGCAATCAAGGCGATCCTCACGCTTATCAGATCGTGCAATTATTACTGCGCGTTAGAATAAAATTTCCATCCGATTCGATTCGAATGCGAACGAATGTCGGCCTTCTTTCCCAAACCGCAACGATTATTAGAGAACGATCCGTCCCGTCGTCGGACTTGTTTATGGACGACGGATATGATAATTGGAAGTCTTGCGTAACCTCCTCAACCAACCTGAGAGGCGGCGTGAGTCAAGACTCTACGGTAGTAGCGATGGTGGAGGCTGAAGGTTTCCAAAAAAAAAAGTAACAGATCAATAGCTTCAATGGCTAATTGATTGCAATTAAAAAATATTGCAATTGTACGTCTCTATACGACGAACGGAATCCGCTGGAGAAAGGAAGCGATGAACTCGACTTTCTCACACTGTGCGCGAAGAATCGACAAAGGAATCGTTACAGTACGGATTCTATGTTTAGACGTAAATGTGATTGCTGCGGAATGGCAATATTGTCAATTCGTGCATACTTTTAAGGTTCTTCAATCGGCATTCGAGGATGTTGTCTGTTTGTTACCTTTAATCGCATACGATACAGACACTGTGAAACGAACTTTTGTATCGTAAAAACCTCAAGTGTGCCATGACTTTTTCGTTTTAAAAATTTAAGTTGGCACACTTGTTGGGAATTGGCATATAAACGTCAGATCTTTCTAGAAGTCACAATTATTCTGTGCTCACAATGATCTACAGACAGCAACCAGCAAAAACATTTCTAGTTGAAAGTTATTTCCGAAATGGGACTATTGGGTGTATTCATTCAACGCACGTTTGCCTGAGTTTCAGGAAGAATTTCCTTACGTGGCCATTATTTATGATGAATTTAAAAATATCTTATCACGATCTGTTGAATTATTTCGTGAAACGGGTAGTATTCTCCGTAAACCAGGAAGTGGTAGACCAATCGAACGTGTACTCAGGATGCTATCAACACAGCGCTAGAATTTTTGGAAGGTAAACCTACGTCTTCTCTGCATCGTTTATTACAGCAAATTAGTGTATCGGTAGGAACATGCCGCAAGTAACATAAGGTCGATTATTAAACAATTTGAGTTTAATTAATAATAAATTTTCCGCATATATAATTTGTAAAACAAATGGAAATTAAGTTGTAATGATTATGAATCACGCCGACACCAACAACGCGACGATAATCCCTTAAGAGTCACTCGAGTTTGTTATTAATAACCTTCGCGGCCCACTCCAGTAGTTCCTAATTATATCTCGCTTCGCTCATGCTCAAGAGCATGAATGTGTTTGTTCGTTCGTTCGTATTTTGTATACGTGATGTATTACGATACACACGCGGAAAAATGAAGAAAAACATAATCGGTGCGAAAGAGACGACGCGACGACGGACGGAGACGGGGTTCCTTACCGTTGGCGGTGTGTACAACATAATACGCTGGCCTATTCTTCGCGACAACGTCCGCGACGGCTGCCGACTTATATTTCTTTGTCTAACTTTTTGATAACTCGTATTCCTCAAGGATAACCAAACTGGTTTTCAGACGCCGAACGCCGGGTGATAAACGGAGCGCGCGAGGGAATCTATATATATTGTGTGCCGCCGCTGGTCGCCGCTGCTCTCCTATATAATTCAATTAAAAACAATGCAAGAGAACGCCGAATTTTATTCATAATGCTTGGGCAGTTTTCTGCAAAAACAATTGTCGAAAGTTGTTTAATTCAAAGTTACCCGACAATGGTAACGGTCGCAACCATCATCTTCGCAAATGTAGTTACTTTTAAAATGATCTTATTCATAATGCCTACCTTTCGACGAATGAGCAAAAAACTTCGATGCGAAACTGTGGTTACTTTTAAAATGATCTCGCAGAAGGTGACTAAAGATGACTGCAAAAATTTAATGCACTTGTATGATTTAACAATTGGGTTTTACTTGTAGTAAACGCAAGAAGACCGCAAGATGGTCGAAAGCAGTGACGGTTCGCGGGGTTTTTTCTGGTACGGCCGAGGTAACAAGAGGTAGTAATACACGCAGCCAGCCATCTCTGCAACTGACCCTACCTATCTGTATTACCACCTCTTGTACCTCGGCCTTACCAGAAAAAATCCCGCGAACCGTCACTGGTCGAAAGGCATCAAGAAACAGTGACACAAAACAAACTTCAATCCATCGGTGAACAACAGGCGGAAAGAATGAATTTTGGGCTTAAGGTGCATCAACAGACAGCTAAGACAGGCTGAAAGAGAAGATTTTTTTTTAGGAAATTTCCCACAGCGAAATGTACCTTGGTTATTAAAATGATATTTCTTTTGAAGTAAACGTATAAAATGGTAACACAATCTAAGAAACATTTTTTTGCAATCAAAATTGTTCCGATTTAGCTGTTGCATCAAAGCCTTCAAAATTGCATTTCTTCTGCGGTTAAAAGAAAGCAAACATTACAGACCGGTCGAAAATGTTGCTAAAACTTAAACAAACTCATCACCAGTTAATAACAATAGCAATCATCCTAAAGATCAATCATCTCTCATAAATAATTCTGAGACGGCCTCACTTGTTGCAGATGCATTAATAGTTATTATACAGGCGACGAGCCTCGGCTCCGCCTCGGCTCGTATTCGCCTTACCTTAAGGTGAGTATAGACTAGAGCATTTACTAGTAACAGAACAACGAGCCGCTCTATGATATGTTCTAGTGTATCACCCTCACGAACCAGACGTCTTTTGAAACTGAACATTTTCCTGTATTGTACCATTCGTTAGAACGTTACATTACATTGAAATGCTCGAGAAAATACTCTAGTGTATATCCACCCTTAAATGTTAATACGTCCTTACGTTCCGTATTGCTTTTTTTTCCGCTACCGGAAATATAATACTTTAAAAAGAACAGAAAATATTCTAAAATGCGTCCTGTAACATTTGGCATTCAAATTTTTCTAGTCACCTATGCGTCCTATGGCAACCCAGCAACCGAGAAAACAATTGTTTGTTTGTGTCAATCCAGTGACAGTTTTTGCGGGCATGGGTGCAAACGAAGCTGCGAATATTGCGTGTTAGAACCTGTTACCGACAAAATCTAAAAAGGTATGTGCCCTGTTACGACTCTGTTAAGCAGTGGTTATGTAAAAAGGATGCCGATGCTATAGGTATAGACGAAAACTAGATTTTCAATTCTGCCCCATACATAGAAATCTAAACGTGTTAGATCTGGCGACCTTGGGGCCACGGAAAAACACTTCCTCTATCAATTCTTCTATTTGGAAATCTCGTATTCAGGTAGTTTACAACATTTTGATGGTAATGAGCTGGACATCTGTCGTGCTGATACCACATATTTGCTCTAACGTCGAGCGGAACATCTTCTAAGAGGATTGGTAAATTATCCCTGACTAATTCTAAATATCTATCACCATTCAGATGCCCCTCAAAAAAAAAAACTGCGGTTTTCACATCTTTTCTTGCAAATTCATCCACTTTCTGATTATTAGTTTTCGTGGCAAAATAAAAAAAAATGTTATTATCGCAAATTGCGACCCCTAGCAATTTTACTCGGAACTATCGTGTGGTACTAAACATGACTTTTAAAGTTACTTATATTTCTCTTTCAAATAAGCCTGAGTTTGCTAAAATCGGATGAGTCGTTTAGAAGATACAATAAGTTGCTCGTCTATATGTTGGAGCGTTACGTTTCTGTTTATTATTTTCCTAGGTCCGTATGTCAAAATTAATTTCCGCCGCCAAGGACAATAAACACCACGAATGTTATCAGCCACTTACGGTACCTATAACCATGGGTGGCAATGCTTATTTACGTTGCCGGTAGCGGAAAAAATAAATTTAATAAAATTAATTTTTTCTCAGCATATCGGCTAAAAAAATAGGTAAATCTAAACGAAGGTCGTGATTTCGGGCGGTAAAGTTTACCAGCGCCATGGTCTTTGTTAGTGTTAAAAAAACGTAGATTAGAGCATCCAATTTAACCCAGATATGCCCACAGTTCTATTTTAAAGTTCCTCTTAAAATTATATCTAGAATATCGTCAGCGCCATCTATCATTTTTTTATTCCAATAATACTGATTGTTTATTGACATTTGACAGGAAGCGAAAAATAACCTTAAAATTATATCTAGAATATCGTCAGCGCCATCTATAATTTTTTTATTCCAATAATTTAGTGATCATTCATTGACATTTAACAGGAAGCGAAACATAATTTACTTGATTTAGATAAACACATTATTTACTTTGATTTAATTTAAATCTTGGGCAAAAATGTGGGTTAACAATTATGTGTTTTTTTTAAACAACAGTCGGATCGCAGCAAGCAATTTTGTTTTGCGTTCGGAATCTAATCAAGACAAGCCTTTTTACGCATTATATCACTTCAACTCTCTGAGCTAAGCGGTGTTGTGTGTGTGATGACATGTCTTAATGTGTGAGTAATGCGCGGAGAGCGCCACTCCTTAATCCTGTTTCTGATGCGACCTATTACATTTTAAGAAAGCAATTTATTGCATCAAAAAGAAGGAAAAAAAAATGGTTTCAACTTGTTCGATATACATAGAAAGAGAGATGCAGAACGATGGGAATTGCACTCTCTAATAATAAGGGAGGGGGGCGGGAGGTCAATACGTTTACGTTATATTATCATAATGTTTTAATTATTGAAATGGCCATTTCAGGAGACGTGTACTGTTTTTGTTTTGTTCTTGTTCTTGTTTGTGTTCCAAGAATTTTGGGGACCTGCTATTGGAAAACGTGCCCAAAATGTTTTATATTTTGGGCACGTTTTCCAATAGCAGGTCCTATCCTGCCCCTCAATTCTTGAAACACAAACAAGAAGAAAACAAGAAAACATCTCGGATGGCTATTGATGAGACCACCCTGGTCCTCTCATACTCCAGATATATCGCCGATAGAGTATATGTTAGAATACCGTGAGATCAAAAAAAATCGAAAATAGTTGGCATAACCTAACCCAACCAACAGAAATTCAGTGGCGTCACCAAGAGTTGGAATTTTGATTTTGAAAAACACAAAACTATTTTTGAAACAAGTAACCTTAAAAATCATGAAATGTCAAAATTAACAAAATGTACACTGCACGGTATTGGTTTTACATCTGAAAAACCCTGGTTGATATTCAGCTATTTGTAAGGTAGAATAGAGCCCACCCACTGCCCATAATTCATGCTTAAACTTAACCCAGAAAACACAGCTCAAATACAGAAAGTTCTCCCCAAGTTCTAGTTTTAAGACATTGAAGTTTTCCAGGGATTTACAAGAGTGTTTTTTGTATTAAGTTAAATTTAAAACAAGGGGCAGTGGGTGGGCACTATCTCACAATCCAATCGGTTAACCACAGCCCAGGGTCATTACAAATAAACACATTTTTGTAGCAAAAATAGAAAAACAATCTTACTGTGTTTAATTCGTTGTTTTATACCTGTAGAACCAGGGTTCATATTCAACTATTTGTAAGGTAGGATAGAGCCCACCCACCACCCATCGTTCTCGCTTAAACTTAATCCAGAAAACACAGCTCAAATACAGAAAGTTCTTCGCCAAGTTCTAGTTTTAAGACATCAAAGTTTTCCAAGGATTTACAAGAGTGTCTTCTGTATTAAGTTAAATTTAAAACAAGGGGCGGTGGGTGGGCACTATCCCACAATCCAATCGGTTAACCACAGCCCAGGGGCATTACAAATAAACCCATTTTTGTAGCAAAAATAGAAAAATAATCTTACTGTGTTTTATTCGTTGTTTTATACCTGTAGAACCAGGGTTCATGTTCAACTATTTGTAAGGTAGGATAGAGCCCACCCACCGCCCATCGTTCTTGCTTGAACTTAACCGAGAAAACACAGCTCAAATACAGAAAGTTCTTCGCCAAGTTTTAGTCCTAAAACTTTTAAGTTTTCCAGGGATTTAGAAGAGTGTTTTTTGCATTTAGTAAAATTTGAAACAAAGGGCGGTGGGTGGGCCCTATCTCACAATCCAATCGGTTAGCCACAGCCCACGATCATTACAAATAAACCAATTTTTTGTAGCAAAAATAATAAAATAATCTTACTGTGTTTAATTCGTTGTTTTATACCTGTAGAACCAGGGTTCATGTTCAACTATTTGTAAGGTAGGATAGAGCCCACCCACCGCCCATCGTTCTTGCTTAAACTTAACCGAGAAAACACAGCTCAAATACAGAGTTCTTTGTCTAAAGTCCTAAAACTTCTAAGTTTTTCAGGGATTTAGAAGAGTGTTTTTTTTTGTATTTAGTAAAATTTGAAACAAAGGGCGGTGGGTGGGCGCTATCCCACAATCCAATCGGTTAACCACATCACAGGGTTATTACAAGTGAATTCATTTTCGAAACAAAAATAGAAAAATAATCTTAATGTATTAAATTTGTTGCTTCACATCTGTGGAACCCTAGTTGATATTCAACTATTTGTAAGGTGGGATATGGCCCATCCATCACCCTTGGTTCTTGCTCAACCCCAATCCAGAAAACACAGCTCAAGGGCAGAAAGTTCTTCGCCAAGTTCTAGTTTTAAAACTTCTAAGTTTTCCAGGGATTTAGAAGAATGTTTCCTGTATTAAGTTAAATCGCAAACAAAGGGCGGTGGGCGGGCACTATCCTACAATCCAATCGGTTAACCACAGCCCAGGGGCATTACAAATAAACTTATTTTTGTAGCAAAAATAGAAAAATAATCTTACTGTGTTTAATTCGTTGTTTTATACCTGTAGAACCAGGGTTCATGTTCAACTATTTGTAAGGTAGGATAGAGACCACCCACCACCCATCGCTCTCGCTTAAACTTAACCCAGAAAACACAGCTCGAATACAGGAAGTTCTTTGCCAAGTTTTAGTCTTAAAACTTCTAAGTTTTCCAGGGATTTAGGAGGTGTCTTCTGTATTTAGTAAAATTTGAAACAAAAGGCGGTGGGTGGGCACTATCCCTCAATCCAATCGGTTAACCACATCACAGGGTTATTTATTACAAATGAATTCATTTTCGAAACAAAAATAGGAAAATAATCTTACTGTGTTAAATTTGTTTCGGAACCCTAGTTGATATTCAACTATTTGTAAGTTGGGATATGGCCCACCCATCACCCTTCGTTCTTGCTCAACCCCAATTCAGAAAACACAGCTCAAGGGCAGAAAGTTCTAGTTTTAAGAGTTCCAAGTTTTCCAGGGATTTACGAAGAGGTTTCCTCGATCAAACAGTGGTTTTCTGTATTAGGTTAAAGTTGAAACGAAGGGCGGTGGGTGGTCCCTAATGAAACTTAGATGTTGAATTCGGCGGTGGGTGGGCCCTAATGAAACTTAGATGTCAGGCAGTGGGTTGGCCCTAATGAAACTTAGTTGGTGGGTGGGCCCTAATGAAACTTAGATGCTGAATTCAAGAAAATTTGACATGAAAACCTCGGGCAGATATTGATAATCGTTTTTTCTGGCATGCCCCGACCTGTGGCGAAGTTTTGGTCATCGATACATTCCGTTGAACCGTTCGAAAATTCATTTTTCGCAACGTGTAGTGCATTTTTGTTTTGTTACGAAAAACGTTAACGCGGGAATACGCTTATC
Source organism: Ocypus olens (assembly GCA_910593695.2). Lineage (NCBI taxonomy): Eukaryota > Metazoa > Arthropoda > Insecta > Coleoptera > Staphylinidae > Ocypus > Ocypus olens. Next base: position 392,261 of record OU343058.1, read on the forward strand.
GCTTTTCGTGTTCTGTTTACTCGCGATAATAAAATGTGCGTTTCCTTTCCAGGTTACCGATAGTGACCCTTTACCTCATATAGTGTGCATGAAGTGTTCGATCCAGCTGCACACGTTTCACTGTTTTAAGGAAATGGCGGAGAGGACACAGGAGACCTTCAAAACGTATTTAGGACAAACGCAGCTGCTCAAAGGAACGCAACAGGTAAATAAGAACCTCAAATTTTTGCAAGTTTCATTATGAGAGAACCCTTTTAACAGTCTTTTTTTTACCACAACTCGACATTCGAACTTACAACGATCATACAAGCATTTATATATTACACTGGATAAACTCGATTTATAAATTAATTTAAAGCATTTACAAGAATATTGTTTATGCTGGAGGTTTCTACTTCGTTATACATTTTAAATATTATAATAAAACACTTTTAACTTTGTTTTGTATAACTTATATAAATTATACAAAACAAAGTTAAAAGTGTTTTATTATAACATTTACAAGAAATTTGTGTTTGTGGCAATCGGATTGTAAACGACGGAACTCGCGAAGGGGTACTGTCTGTTTCTTCTCGCGTTGAGCATCTTGCTGTACCACAGCCAGAGGGCCACCCCGGAGGTCAGCAGCAGCATTATGCTCAGCACCATCAGCGTGATCCTCATCAGCCTGGCGTTGTGCGACATGTACGGCGCCAGATCGCTGTACTTTTTCTATGGGAATCGAGAACAGGCAAAATAACACACATTTTAAAACGGTACGATGGATGATAGGGCTAGAGGCTATTTGTAGGAAGGCATTTTATCATCAAAGAAACCTCAAGTCGTGGAGACCAATACGAAAAAAATTGTTAATTGTAAACAAATGTTAACCTCTTCAGGGACAAATTAATTTTGAAGTTTCAAATCTTTCAAGAAACAATTGATATCTCGCCAGTAGGACTGGACAGGAGGTACCTGCATGGAAATGTGCAACTGTGGCAGCTTTTAGAGCTTGACATGAGATGGCAGTATTGAGCTAAATCAAATTTGTTTGAAATGTTCATCATTTTTTAAAAAGTACACAAATGTGTTTCTGTCCCTGAAGAGGTTAAACTCGTTAAATAAAAAAAATATTTATTGGTGTTCCTGTTAGGGCTCTATCACACCAGGCCACCATGGTGGCGGCACCAGTGGCGCCACCAGTCAAATGTATTAAGTGAAATGGAACATAACACACCTGATATCGGACTGGTGGCGCCACCAGTCCAATCCGGTCGGCCAGACCTTACTGGTGGAACAACCAGGATGCCGGCTGCCTGGTTGCTTTACTTGGTGGCGGAATCCACCATGGTGACGCCACTATGGTGACCTGGTGTGATAGAGGGACAAACACAGCTTCCACAAGAAGCTTAAATTAGCAAAATATGCTGCCCATCACAGAAATCCTTGAATCGTATACTCGTTTTTTTTTATTGACCAATCAGATCTAATGATTTTTTTCTATAATACATCTGATTGGATACTCTGGTTGTAATTCTGACGTTTGCCTTCAAAATACATTTGAGGTTATGTTGTCCGCATGGTTGCCCATGTGCTTAATTACCCCATCATAAAGCGGCCCTTACACGTTCATTAATACTGACATTACTTTATCAGAATGACATTAACAATGATCGTGTAACGTCGACAAAGTTGGAATGATGCGAATCCGGATTTTCTGATCTCGGCACATCATTTACTGTCATTACTGGTAATGTCATTATTAATGACCGTGTAAGGGCCTCATAAAGATTATGACTTTCAGCATTTTATTACCACTTTTCTGTCGAATAATTAATAAATTGCAAAAATTACATGACAAACAGTAGGGACACCCAAAGAACATGAGAAAAATAAATCCCAAATATGTACTCTTCAATTGGACGAGCTGATTGATCATCAATGACGTTGATTTGCAATCTGAATTTTCGTAGGATTATACAATTTTTTAAATTTAAATTGAAACATTTCGAACACTCACCGTATTATAGCAAACGTCCCGCGTCAGGTTATAAATCTCGTACATCCGGTGCCTCTTCATATCGAAACACCTGGGCCCGTCCCGTTCCCTTTTGATCTCGTCGGGCATTCTGTCGGTGATGTTCACCAGATAACATTCGCAGTGGAACTGGTTCCTCCTCAAGTCCAGGCTCTTCAGCTCCGTCCAGTTCACCAGATTCACCGGCAGCCGTTTGAGGTTGCCGTGGCTCAAGTTTAGCTGCGAACAAAAATGCATCGGTGATTTTCGAAATTACGCCGCATTACCGGCGGTCAGGTCACCTCTTCCAATTTCGCCAAGTCGCCGAAAGCTTGGTCGTCGATCGCGACCACCGATCCGTTCATGCCGGACAGGTCGACCCTCCTCAGGTTCTTCATCGGGGCGAACGCGTTCGTTTTGATGTCTTTCAGGTCTTTTAGGTTCTTCGCCGAGAGTTCCGTTAATTCCGTCATACCTTCAATGAATAATCATAAGCCAAAAATGTTATATGTTTGCTGCGTTACATTGGCTGCCAACAAGTTTTTTTGTGAAATGTCAAAAAAAGATTTCCGTGTTTTTAAGTTTTGTTTTATAAAATGTGTAAGAATATGCTTATTTAATCAAACTCGTGACTGACAGCGGTAAATAGTAAGTTTCAAGTAGATACTCACTGTCAGTCACCGGTGACTGACAGCACTAAATAGTGAGTTTAACCCTTTGGCCTACGTTCCTTACGTCCGAATGCATCAGCAGAAACCAGTCTGACTGAGGCACGCCCAATTGTATGCTCACAAATTCATGCTTTTTCATGGCACAACTGAAAACGTAAAATATAGACTTCAAAAAATTCTGTTTCGCAATAAAATGCAGTCATTGTGCAGCACTACTAACGCAAGCGCTGCGCCACGAGTTGAGCTCGTACTCGATTTGATTGTCCCAAGCGGCTCGCCACGAGCTGAGCTCGTGCTCGATGTGATTGGCCCAAGCGGCGCGCCACGAGATATGCTCGTGGTCGTTGTGTTTGGCCCGAACATTTAAACACGAGGAGTACTCGTGGTTGTAGGTCAAAGGGTTAAAGTAGGCACTCACTGCAAGTCATCGGTGACTGACATAGTCCCATTAGAATACGCCAGTGTCAGTCACCGGCGACTGACACAAGCCTGCTAAATACTCAGGTGTCAGTCACCATTGACTGACATCGCACCATTGCAATATTTTAGTGTCAGTCACTGGTGACTGAGATCGTACCATTGGAATATTTCAGTGTCAGTCACCGGTGACTGACAAAGCGGTCAACGTGTTCAGCAAGTTGTGACATATCGGTCTACAAAATAGACCACTTACAAATCTGTATGTATGAAGCTGAATAAAGACGCGAATTACGAACCACATTTTAACACTTCTAGATGCCAACTGAGAGAAGTGCGCTTAGGCCCTTTAAAATGTGTGAAATCTCATGTTGTATATTTTTATTACTCCGCTTTATTGCTTTTCGCGTCAACAGATTTCAGTAACTATTGTAGATTTTGTGGTTTAGTGAATTTATTTATGGAAACTTTTTGTCGAAGCAACGATAAATCTTTTGATTCTTCTTCTATCAATTAACAATTGTAAACCCCGCGTTTGTGTTCCGAGAATTGGAGGTTGGGATAGGGACTACCCACCACCCAGAGTTTCCACTTAACCGAGAAAACTCTGTTTGAGTAAAGAAATTTCTTCGTCAAATCGCGGAAGTTTCACAAGTTGCAAAACCACCAATAAAGAAAATCCGGGTTAAGTTAAAGTGGAAACTAAGGGTGGCGGGCGATCCCCATCCTATCCTCCAATTCTTGGAACACAAACGAGGGTTTTGCAATTGTTAATTAACTGTTTGAAGAAGTACCGAACAATGTTTTATATTTTTTTTCTTCGACAAATCAATTTGTTAATGGAAACTCTGGGGCGTGTTTAAAAAATTGGATGAAAGGATAGGGCCCACCTACCGTCCTTCGTTTCCACTTTAACTTAACCTCTTCAGGGACAAATTAATTTTGAAGTTATAAATATTTTAAGAAACAATTGATATCTCGCCAGTAGGACTGGACAGGAGGTACCTGCATAGAAATGTGCGACTGTAGCAGCTTTCAGAGCTTAACATGAGATGGCAGTATTGAGCTAAATTTGTTTGAAACGTGTTCATCATTTTTTTAAACGTACACAAATGTGTTTCTATCTCTGAAGAGGTTAACCCGGATTTTCTTTATTGGTAGTACCAACTGAGAGAAGTGCCCTTTAAAATGTTAAAAGAGTCAAAATGATTTATTACCCAAGAACGTGTTGTCTCTGAACTCCAAAATATTCGACTTGTCCACGATCAGTTTCTTCAGCGTCTTGCCGACCTCGAGAACGGTGAGCGGCACGAAGGTGATCTCATTTTCGGACAGATCGAGGACGTTCAGCGAGACCAGGGGCTTGAGGAAGTTTTCGGGGAGGTGCATCAGTTTATTGTTGGCGATGTTGAAATACTGAAAAAATACAGAAGGATCAGTTTGAAGCCGTTGAGCCGTTTTTTGTTACCTTCGACCTGGTCAACGTGACAACGGATGCCACGGAAGTACTAAAAAATTACACGAGAGTTATTTGCCTGTTTGAAACAGTACGGCCAAGGTAGCTGAGATGGTAATACAGATTTCTGTAACCAACCCTATCTATCCATAATACAGAGTCCGCCAGAAAAATGTATACACACTTTAAGGAACGAAAATTATTTATTATATGTTTGTTTCACATTTAAATACTGATCATACGTGTAGTACTGTCTTCAGTTAAGCACATTGTGACTGTAGATGTTCAAAATATCCGCCGTTGGTGCTCAGACATCTAAAGGAACGATGAGCGATCAATTTTTCAATGGAGATCGCTGCAAACTTTCCACTTTACAACTTTCAGATTTTGGCGTACATGTGTACTGCTAATCTCTACTACACCTCATATTGCGTAGCAGATTTCTGTGGATAAGCAACAAATCTTTCCTACTGGAGAGTCGACGAAGCAGGACTTGTAGCCGTACGCGCTCTTCCCGATATTCTTTTATGAGTATCACAAATCGTCACATGCGCCTCAAACTCGTCAATAATACTTTTAATTGTGAGGCGGGTTGGGGTTTCTGTTTCAAACTTCCGCTTCCACCCTCAACGGCATTACCAAACCTGGTAAACCACTTCAAAGGGTCTTTTTTGCCGCCTGAATATTAAGCGTGCTCCAGCCATTTTGTTTTCTCTCTCGTGATGATGAAAGTACCAGTATCTGTTAGGCGAAAGATCGCATTACAACAATCAATTGACAATATCAATGTCCCGATACAGTCCGACAAAGAGTGTATACATTTTTCTGGCGGGCTGTGTATTAAATGTAGGAATAAGCTAATTAACTGTTGGGAAAGTACTTAGAAGTAAACAAACTTATTATTATTATATTAGCAAAAGTTATAACACATCCAACATTTAAAAGTCTTCTACTAACTACTGTAAGGTTTGAAGTATTCGTCACTGCACATCATGAAAAATAGTATCGTACGTGACACATCTTACTACATCTGTCATTCATCTGTCAATTGTAATTGTTTTTGTCAAAATGGCATGATTTCCCCTTGTATAATTGAATCTACCTTTACTACCTCGGCTGTACTAAAAAAAATTCTGGTTTGAAGCTGTTAAAATTATTACCTCCAACTTGGTCAACGCGACGACGGATGCCACGGTATGCAGATCGATGATCCTCAAGTGGTTTCCTTCCAAACTGAGCCACCTCAATTCCGGCGTGTGCTCGAACAGATTCTTCTCGAGCGAGTGGATCCGATTGTAGGCCAGGTTGAGGTGTTCCAGTCCGATGGGCTCGAAGCTGGCGTTGTTGTAGGGACCCTTGAAGACGTCCGAGTGGAGGTCGCTTCCTGAAATTTGCGTCGATCAAAAATGGCGATTGGCTAGAACTAGTGACGATTCGCAGGTTTTTTTTTTGGTACGGTTGCGGTAGAAGTGGCGGCCAATGACGGTTCGTGGTAATACAGATAGGTAGGGTCAGTTGCAGAGACGGCACCTATCTGTATTACCACCTCTTGTTCCTCGGCCGTACCAGAAAAAAACCCGCGAACCGTCACTGGTGGCGGCTCATGAATGGTCGGTGGTTGGGCAACGGAAGAAAATTTGACCAAAAAAGCGACGAAATATTTGCTTCCTCTATAGGAGTAAGTAGTGCAGCACGAGCGGCATCTTTATCTTTGCCTCACCTACGGAAATCCAAGAGCCGCCGCTGCAGGTAGGTTGCAGAGATCTGTATTACCACCTCTGCTACCTTGGCCGTAACACCGGCTAGAACTATACCTTCAATAAGATTATAACTCAAGTCGACGAACTTAATGTTGACGGCGTTTTCGAATAGTCCGGTTCCCAGATCGGTGATGTTGCAGTGGTCGTAGAAGACGCTCAGGCTGGCGTTGGTGCCGGGCATGGCCTCGAGGCGGGCGATGCTGTTTTCCGAAAACGTGGCCTCGATGCCGGTCTCGTTTTTGGTCAAATCCGGCCAATTTGCGAGCGTGTACTGAATCCCCTTGCAGCTCAACAGGAACGTTCCATCCGCACTATTGCACGTGCATTTCGTCTCGCAGAGTTTTGCCGTGTCTTCGAAAACCTTCTCCGTAATCGCTAGATCGGTCAATGCAAACAACAAGAAGACATTCTACAATAATAAAATAAATCAGTTGTTGTTGGTGTGTGCAGTTACTTCGTAACTCTTTGCTGCACATGAGACTAAATTTTTTTTTTTATTGGCTTTGGCTTGTAAACCATTCAGCCACTAACGGTTAAGCCGGGCCCACACGATGCTACGAACACCTTCCAACGTTGGACGCTGGATGGTTGGGCGCATTATGTGGGAGATCCACGAGCTTCCAGCGTCAAACGTTCGTGTTGGAAGGTGTTCGGCCGGCTGTCGGTCTTTTAGTCTGCTTCAAAGTGTTTTCTCTGTCATTGGTTGGCATACTTGGTGGCATTGGATACATTCCCACACGACATGCACAAACATTTGTACAAATGACAACCGTGTATCATAATAAACAAATTAGAAACAACTTTACTTGTTACAGATAAATACAATAAAACGAAATGTAGCCTGAATATATGAATATTCAACCTGTTCGTTAATCTGCAAGCAAACATTTTTGTATGTGTATCATAAGTAACGGTCTTTTTAATATGTATTTTAGGGGCTTATAAATAATAATATTTTATTAATTAATAAATCATGACAATTATAAAAAATAAATATAAAATTAACTGAACTTAAGGGTTTAATACTTAATTAAATGATTAAAAAAAGTAAAAACAATTAAGTAACTATCATAACATGGATGAATAATAACCTCACCCTAGCGGTGACTCTGAGAACTAATAAGGGGGTGAACCTCCTTCAGACAAACGTTGGAACCAACTGCATTTGGTCTATCGTGTGGGAGCGCATGTGTCAAGACGTTAGTCCAACGTTTGACTCATCACTTGGAAGCAAACATTTGAGGCAAATGTTCGTGGCATCGTGTGGGCCTGGCTTTACAATATTTGCAGGATAAAACCACCGAATTCAAGCAAGTTCCACTAAATAGACCAATTACAAAGCTGAATAAAGACGCGAATTGTGAACCACACTACTAGTGCCAACTGAAAGAAGTGTACTTGGGCCCTTTAAAATGTGTGAACTCTCGTGCAGCAAAAAGTTGAAACAGTTTTCAGAGTAGAGATGGCGGAGAATGTTAGAATATTATTTTTACATCACAAACACTGTACTTACACTAAATTTTATGAAGAACATTCTCCTAAAACTAAATTGTATGGACCAGTGGTTGTGGAATTTGTACGGTGCTAAATGATTTGATGCGCCCGACAAAAAAAAATGGCCGATGCACCTTATCAGACGTTTTATCGTGATATTTGTTTTAATTTTATCAGCGTGTTAGTTGTACCGGGGTAATAAGAATGATTAGTAATGTGCGCACGATATAGAATGATAGCAAGTGCAAGTAGATGTATCGTGCGTGAATCATTCGTGTTGTTGATTCAAATATATTTAACTGTAGTGTGAGAGAGAGAGAGAGAGAGAGAGGGGGGAGTAATCGTAAGTATTGATACAAACAATTTATTTAGGTAAAATCAAACTGACACATTGTACAAAATGGCCGACGTAAAAGAAATTGTATAATTCGAAGCAGAGATATTAAGCAAACACCACAGAACAGTGGCGGGGCCCGGAGGCGAACCAATATTTTGGGGGCCCTTTTCTATACAAATAAGTATATATATTTTTTTAATCACTTTGTTAGGTTAGGTTAGGTTTCTTTATTAAAAATACATAATAATAATAATAAAAGCACAGGCTTAAGTTGGATGGGTATAAATTATTTATTTATTTATTTAATTAATTCTGTTACTATAATATGTCCAAAACAATATATAATTAAAATTAATCACCCAACAAATTTAGGACACAGGATTTGCAGGCGGAGTTCACAGTGTGTTCTTCCACTCAGACCTATTATTTTATAATATAAAATGTGGTGTACTTTAGGTTACAAAATTAAATTATCAAAATTAATATACACCGTGTCCAAGATAAGAATGCACAGACAGCACAGGGGATCTTGAAAACGGTGGCTTAAATTAGGTAAAAGTATGTTTACATGCCGATCGCAGAATTTCATGATTGTTTATCGTTTTCGAAATTTTCGAAAATTTTCAATTTTTATATTTATTTTAAAAGATATTAAAAAAAATTAATGGCACTTTGTCGTTGTCACTTTTTAAACTCTACAAAATGGCGTCTTCAAATTTTTTCTCCGATGTTTCATCTCCGAGAAATCATCATCAACTTCATTTTTTTTTATATATGGCCACGAAAGCAGAAACACCTTGTACAGGACGGCAAATGTAAGTTGGCCAGACGCGCAGAGAGCAAGCGAAAGCTCTCCCTCTACAGCCGGCCGAGTACAGTCTCTGCACATATTCTTCGCGTGCGCTATTCGTTTACAACTCTATCGGGCGCTGTCACTTTTGAAAATGAATGTACCAGGCGGGCGAACTCTTCACGAAATCTACCGAGAGCGCCCTTCGAAGGTTCCGCCCACAATTTTGCCACTGCGCAACGGCAAGTTACGTTTGCCGTCCTGTATACGGTAGCATTTTTAATTACGAATTTAACGATGTATCACACATTATGCTTCTAAAGCCAAAAAAACAGAGAAAAATACATTTTAATATTTCGTAGATACTTAATCTAGTAGGCGTTGGAAAAAAGAATTGAAAGTGTTCAAATAGGTTCCCATAATTTTCTAGACACAAGTACGCTCTTTGTACAGTCTCTTGGTAAAAAAATCCTCCTATAAAAATGATTCAAAACATTCAACACCATTTGCGTGTCTATCCATAAAATTTGTATATTTTTTTTTATGCGTGCAGGACAAGATCGAAAGATCATCGAACCTCCTAGAAGAAATAATCGGGGACGGCAAGGAGTCGCAGCCCGAATTTACCAGATCACACCACAGCCCAAAGATCAAATTGGAGCCGGTCGAAGAGGACCAACAACTGCTGCCGGACAAGCCGCCGCCGCCGCCCGTGATAAAGGTGAAGAGCGAGGCGTCGATGATGGAGGGCGCCGCTGCCGCCGACCCCGACGAGCCGATATCGCTGGTGAACCACCGCCACCCCCACAGGACGGCGACGCCGACGACGACGACGGAGAACCTCATGTCGTACAGGGTCGCCACCGGCAGTCCGCACTTCGCGCCGGAACCCGCCGCCCTGCCCATGAGCATATCCCCGCCCAGTCCCACGGAACCCGCGGACCTCTCCAGCAGGAAGCCCGAAAATGTCACATGTGTGCCTGAAATAGATTTTATTAAAGATGACAATGACGCCGGCTCCGAGTACAGCAACAGTTCGGATCCGGAACGGCTCGAGGTGGACATGTCGCAGGTGGGTCTCGATCAGAGGTTTTAATTGACGGATGTTTTTGTGTACGTTCTGAAGAAACTATCGTTTCTTGTTGGACTGTTTTTTTCTGAAATTCCACTGTTGGGATTGTAGGATAGAGCCCACCCGTCCTTTATATCAATTTAAACTCCAACCGCAAAACTTTGTTTTGTGCTTAAACAACCACCACAACAATGTTTCTTCTAGTGTTACTCATTTTTTTTTTATTGGCCAACCAGATCTGGTGAATTTTTGTTGGGCCATTTTAATCCAAACTACACTCATGGACAAAATTATCGAATATTTTTAAATTTTCATAATTTTTCTTTGTAAAAATAAAATTTGATGAAATAAGTCATTCTACTACGATAAACAGTTTATTTTAAAGAAATTTAGTGGATCATCTTAACTTATTATAAGAAGAAAATCACGAAAGAAAAAATTATGCTAAATGTTATTAAAATTAAGAATATTTACTTTATACTTAAATGGCAGTAGATAGCAAAGACAAGTCTTTCGATTAAATTAAGTGCATAGTTAGTAACGAGTATTTCCCCCTCGAGCTTCAATTACTGCTTGCATTCTTCTCGGCAAACTGCCAAATATAGTTTGAATATATTCTTGAGGAATTGCGTTCCACTCTTCTTGTGCAGGAAACCGAAGCTGTTCTATTGTAGTTGGAACAGGATTTCTTCGTCGTATGTTTTAAGACAATCCCACACATGTTCGATCGGATTTAAGTCAGGACTATATAGTGGCCAATCTAATCTTTGAATCTGGACTGCATCGAGGTAATTAGTCACTGTGCTAGCTGCATACGGTCGAGCGGTATTGTGCATTAATATGAATCTTTCGTATCCAATATTGCCGCCGTTTTCATATGGCACAACATGATCTTCCAGTATATTTTCGATGTACCAGTCACTGGTCATCCGTCCAGTCACTTCCACGAGTTTGGTGCGTCCTTCCCAACTAATACCTGCCCAAAGCATTATACCGCCACCTCCAAAACTGCAATATTACAGCTGGCGTATCGTTCTCCAACTCTTTTCTAGACGTGGTTTCGCACGTCTGGCTTCTATAATTGAATAGAAGTCTCATCCGCGAAGAGAACATTTTTCCAATTCTCAATATTCCACTGAATATGTGTTCTGGTAAATTTTAATCGACGAGTTTTGTGATTTTGAAGAAGACGTGGTACTTTGACCGGACGTCTTGGCTTTAGGCCAGCTTCTTTTAATCTTCGCCTGACTGATTTCGAACTCACATTAATTTGCCTTACATTATTTAGGAGATAATTTTTGAGATGCGTCGATGGCAATGATTTCGTGTAGAATTAAGTATCAAAAATCGATGTTGTACATGTCTTACGCCCTTGCCCGGGTCTTCGTAAGAAATTTCCAGTCTTTTGATATTTTTTTAAATATTCGATACGGTAGATTGACCTCTGCTGAAACGTCGTGGGATTTATTTTTGTTTATATCCTTCATTATGTAGAGTCACAATTTGTGCCGCTTGAACTTCATGACAGTGTCTCACTTGTGGCATACTGATGTTTTCAATGGAGGAAAACACAAACACTATTCACTCTAACTTAGTTAATTACACTACAATGACCTAATTCACTTTAATTCTTAAAATATGTAATGAATTGTTTATGATAAAATTCGCGAGAGACAATAATAAACGCCATTAATGACAATGAAACGTCAAAATTATTTTGAAACAAATTAGTAATCAGCCTACTAGATGACTAACATCAGCACATATAATTTTACGGCGATAATTTAAAATTATTGTTAAGTAATAGTGATTACAAAAAATATTCGATAATTTTGTCCATGAGTGTGTAAACCTTTTTTTGTGGTGGTTTTATAACTATTAAATCTCCAGTGATTTGACTAAGAAATTTCTTTGTTCAGACTCTGTTTTCTAGGTTAAATTTAAGGGAGAACAACGGGCGGTGGGTGTGCCCTATCCCATCCTCCAATTTTTAGATGATAAACCAGGGTTTTTTAACTGTAAGTGGAGGAGAACCAAACAGTTTACTACGGCCTCGACAAATGTATTCTTCTATAGAGACTCTGGGGTATGTTTGCAGGTTTGGAGGGTGGGATGGGGACCGCCCACCACCCTCCACTTTCATTTTAATGCTTTCTGAAGTTGCCACAACTGTATTTTATTTGGTTGGTCCGTCCGTTTGTTTTCGTTCAGGTGTGTTATTTGTATTTCTTGCATTTTGTTTGTTTACAGTTCTTTTATATGTTTGTTGTTTTTGTGTGTCTGGATTTATTGGATTTGTTTTCAATACTGCTGTGTACGTTTGCTCCACCTCTGGTTTGTTCGAGGAAGTTGGTGTTGACTGATAATCCTTTTCTGTACTATTGGTACGTTTCTTTGGTTTATTTTCTGGTCGTTTCCGCTCCGGAATTTCTAACCTTCCTAACAGGTATTTATTATTTCCTGTTAACGTCCCATTATTATTTCATACCCTCCAAGTGTGTAATCATCTGCTTTAAATGTTGTATTTCTTGTAGCAATGGGTGGCTAACAGTATCTCCGTCTATGTTATCCATGGTGCATACATGGTTGGAATCTCGCCTACCTTTCTCGAAACATCCCGGATGTAACGCTGCACTCAACACTATCTCTCCTTATCGCAATATTTATATGTACAAACTTTATTATTGCTTATTATATCACTAGCTTCGTCTTCATCTATCAGGTCATCAAGTATGAAACTTATAGGAAAAAATGCAAAGTTCTTTCATAATTTACAAATACAATGAATTATTTTATTCATCAAAGTATGCACCCACATTATCTATACACTTTTGCCATTGTAAGCGGCAGGTTATTCAGTCCGGTGGTATGAAACCCTGGCGGACGGGAGTCGATGAATTCTTGGAAGGTAAATTTTACAGCATTGTCGGAATTGAATTGTTTTCCAATTAAAAAGTAGTTGTGGAAGAAGTGGTAGTCAGTGTGTGCTAGGTCTGGTGAGTATCGAGGATGATGAAGAAGTTTCAAATCCAATTCCTGCAGTTTTGCCACCGTCATTTGTGCATTGTGTGGTCTAGAGTTATCTTGCAATAAGATAGGAGTCAATCTGTTGACCAATCTAGGCTGTTTTTCCTTAAGTTTTTGCATCATTTCGTCCAGTTGGTTGCAGTGTATATCTGCCGTAATCGATGAGCCTGATTTCATGAAATCATAATGGTTCACACCTACGCTAGACCACCAAACACTTACCATTAACTTCTTTTGATGAACATTGTATTTTGGTGTTTGGTTTGCTGATTTATTCTCATCCAACCATTGTACTCATCACAAGTGACAATTCGATTAAAAATGGATCAGATTTGTGACGAGAAAGCAACATTAAGCAGGCTTCCAAACACTTTTGTTTCTGTTTTTCTGCCAGCTCATGTCGAACCCACATACCCAACTTTTTCACCTCGGCGATTTGAACTAAATGTGTTAATATTGTTTGTTTGCTAACAACAAACTTTAATGATAATTCAGAGGCACTCTGGGATGAGTCAAATTCAACGGTTCATCATTATTGAGCTTTGATTCTGGGTGACCGCGTGGCTCATTTGTAAAGTCAAAGTTGCCTGTACGAAATTTTGCGAACCAACTTGACACTGTCTGTTGCATATTTACACTAGAAACAAATACATGATTGATGTTTCGTGCGGTCTGTGATGCCATAGCTCATATTTTATAATACTGTGAATTGTCGACAGTTCCATTTTCAACAAAAATAATTTATTGAACATGTGTTTAATATTTTTTAGAAATCATAATTATATTATTTAAATAAATCAGATGTGCAACTTTCTACCAAAGAAAACAGAACAGCAAAATGTCAAGCCAATGTCAAATAATCAGCTGTTAAAATTGCCAATATTTTCAACTACAAGTTTCATCACTTGACGACCTGATATATTACATATTTTCTTGTTCATTTGTTTTTTAGCATATAGGTGGATATCTCGTGAGTAGTTCTAGATAATTGAAAATTTTCTTCAAATTCGGATTCCTCTGTCAACCCAGATCATGATTTGGCAATAACATAATTTCGTGTGAACGGATTTCTGAGTCTATCAACATCATAATTCAGCAATAACACAAAACAAATCCCACAAAAAAACGTGTATAGGTACTATTACTCTCCAACCAGAACCTAAAACACAATTTTTACACGTTGCGAAGCTTGAAAAGGAAACAAAACCAACCTTTTCCTGTTTTTTTTTTATATCTGAAAGAACTTGTTTGTTCGGGTGGTTGGATTTTGTGTGTATGTTGGGAATCACACCATCATCGACCTCAAAAGCACTGAGGATATCTGAAGATCTTCTTCTTTCAGGGTATGGACGAACATTCGAACTCGACGACGACCTCGGCCCCCTCGCCGAACACGGACGCCCACTCGAATTCGGAGCCGCCGGCCACGCTGTGGCAGGCCCTCTCGCAGAACGGGCACTCGTCGGCCCCGCTGTCTGGCGAGGCCAGCCACCTGCTCAGGAAACTGATCACGTGCAGGAAGCTCGGCATGACGATAACCCCCGCGCCGCCCTTCATGTCCTCGGAGGGCTACGAGCACTCGGGCGGCAAGGAGGCGAAGACGTCGGGCGGCCGCCGCAAGCAGAGCTTCCCCACCAAGATGGAGCCCGAGGACAACACGTCCGGCCAGGAGACGGAGAACGAGTACATACCCGATTTCACGGGGAACAACTCCTGGTGCAACCTGCAGATCGTCAAGAATGCAAAGGTAAGTTTGTGATTTTGGAAGGCGTCGATTTCATAAACGGCGTTTGTTCAAAAATAACATTTTGAGAAAATCGAAAAAAACTGTTTTTAAAAAGGAGTAGACGGGGTCAATTGGCTGTGGTGAGCCTTACAGCACTGCGACTTGTTTAGACCTGTTTAGATCTTTTGTACTCCTAAAAAGGAGTAACATCGCCCTTATATTTAATGACAGCTCGAATTCGGCTGGGCATTAACTCAACTAAGGATCTGCACGTTTCAGGAGCAAATCCATTCCAATTTTGGATTTTGGCTCTAAGTTCAGGTAATGTTCGTTGAGGGTTATTCCTCAATTTTTGTTTCATCTTATGCCATCCATACTGTTTCAATGACATTAAGGTCAGGACTGCTAGAGGGCCAATGAAGAACATTTACGTTGTGGTCACCATACCACGTTTTTGTGGTTTTGGCAGTATGACAAGATGCCCCATCCTGCTAAAAGATGTAGTTTTCGTCAACATTTAAATTCGCGATACTTGGTAGTGGACTGCTTTGCAGTATTTGTTGATATTTCGCAGCATTCACAGTACCATCAATACATTCAAAGCATCCTAATCCTGAAGCTGTCATGCAGCCCCAAATCATCACTCCTTTCAGGAATTTTACCGTACGTTTTAGGCAATCTCTGTGAAAAGCTTCATGTTTAGCGCGAATCACACGTTTGCGATAATCACCAACACACACGTCGAATTTTTATTTATCGCTAAAAATTACTTTGGACCAGTCTTCTACCGACCAAGATAATTTAGATTTTGCCCATGCGAGCCTGGCTTTCTTTTGTTTTACTGTCAACAGCGGTTTTTATTTTGCCTGTAAGAAAACATTTTATTAAATGTACTTTTAAATTACGATATAACTTGTAATTCAAGCTTATAAAACTTTAGTCCACATTGGCGACAGCATTCCCTTGACAGATTTAATCGAATTTCGTGATTCCGTGCAGCCGTAATTTGCCTTAAAGTATTTCTTCGGCCTTTTTTGCATATTTTTACTAATATTCTCTTATTTCTATCAGAAATTAATTTTTTCCCTTTCTATCTAGGATATTTCCGGTTTCTCCATAATGCTTAATTATATTCCACACTGTAGTTTTAGGTAGGTTAGGTAGGTTAAGTTTATTCGCCACTTCACGTATTGTTTTGTTGCTGCAGTAGTTTTTAAGCACTAACTCACGAATTTTGGAACTTGTGGAGATACCACGCACCATTTTCTTCAATAAACTCAGCGATTCACCAAATACGATAAGAAAGCAACTAACGATTAATATGACGTTTCGTTATGCAATATTTTCACAGCCTACGTGTCTTATTTTGACAGTTACTTTACTGTCCCAATAGTTAGTTGTCAAACAAAATGACCTTTTTTCTTGTTAATTGGAGATAATAGAAGTTAATAGAATAATAATTTGGTTTTTTGATTATCCATAATTGTTGCTAATTAATTAATTATATATTATTGAATTATAAATATATTTAAAAAAAATAAATAAACTGTCAAATACCTGAATTATATATATATTTGATTTTGTCCCAATATATAGTTGCTAGGGCTCGTAATAAGAAGAAACAAAGAAAAACAGTTGTTTTCAACAGAAACAAGAACAATGTTGCAATAAGCAATAAAATAAATAAAATTTAAAGTGTTGTAACTTTGTTTTAACTCTGCTTCATGAAATTTCACACAATGGGCGATGGGCCACAACTTGCTTGAATTTAGCGGTTTAAATTGTAATCCCATGTGCAGCAAAGAGTTAAATGAACCATGTCCACCATGTTCCGATAGCTTGGAAAAAAATGCTGCAAAAATTTTGGGCGTACGCCGTTTATGGAATCAACACCACAATTCTATATGATCCATGAACTGATTAAAAAATTCATACCACGTTGTGAAAACGACTAGATTTTTATGAAATTCTCTGTTGTTTTATAGGGCAGCGGCATGGCACGCAGGGTGGACCTGGCGTGCACGAACTGCGGGACGCAGACGACGACGATCTGGAGAAGGAACATGAAGGGCGAGATGGTGTGCAACGCCTGCGGGCTGTACTTCAAGCTGCACGGCGTCGACAGGCCGCACACGATGAGAAGGGACACGATCCACACGAGACGCAGAAGGCCTAAGGGATCCGACGAGAGGAGCGAACGATCGATGCGAAGTAAGCATGAATTACAGCTGTAGTAGAAATTAAATTTAATTATTTCATAAATAATTCGTTTTTATATCCAGTATAACGGTATCCATCACTACGTTATTTATTTTATCGGTAAGAGTTTCGGTTTAAAAAAATATACAGCTTTTAGTATCTGCGTCGAATTTATATCGTTATCTGCTACACAACCATTTTTTTTTGTTTGTTAATTTTGCTCATCTTGTCGTTCTAAGAAAGAGCATCAAAATTGTCAACCCCATAGTGACTCAATACTATACACAACATGCGCAAAACGACAATCTCGGACATGAAATAGACAAATTGTTACAGACTTGTTTCGGTCTATTGGTTCCTCACCAGTGCACTCGGATAATGAGATTAGATAACGAACAAATTCTAGCGACAAGTTGGACGCGATTTTCCAGTCACGGATTTTGGTGCCTCCGCCGTAACTCAAAACTTTACCGATCTCAATAAAATATTATTTACAGCTGCCCCTCAACAGTGCAGTCAGATAATGGGGCTCTTGCGATTGAGACTAGATAACGAAAAATTCAAATGACACGCGCCTCCACCTTAAGTCACAAATTACAGCCCTTGGAATTTTTGCTCGAAAAATGCAACTTTTTTAATAATCGGTTTGTAAATCTGAGCTCATGAAAACATGAAAAAAGACACGAATAAACCCCTTGGAACTTTTGTTAAAAAATGCAACTTTCAACGATTCTCAGTACTGTTCACTAAAATATCAAAAAATCGAAACTCAAAGAGGTACGATCATGCTGTAAAAAATAAGGGGCGAATTCCCCAAAAGGTTTTCGGTTACACATACCACCGACATTACAGTGCCATCCACATCAGCGTAATCGAATTCGAGCTGGACCTAATGTAAAAATTCTACCACCTCTGTCATCCGGCTAAATATATTTTCTGAATACCAGTTAGCATTACCGGCAATTAAACATAACCAAGGGTTTTTTTTTTAATTAAAAAATTAGCCTTACAAAATGCGCAGTTTTTGACGTTTAGTAAAAGAAAAGCAGAAATGAAATTGTCGTTAATCATTAAACTAGTAAATATTTGTGCGTAAGCACACCATCTTAAATTGGGTGAATGATTCTCTTTTCTCTCTGCTCCATCTTTAAGACATCGCCCCAAAGAAAGGCGCGAACCACAACAACACCTCCGACACGGAAGAAATGCTGAGTGCCTTGCGAAAGCAACTGCAGCCGCACCTCGTTATGGCCCTGACGGGCCAGAAAAACCTCGTACCAGAAATGCAAGTATGTAACCCCTTCAATTCATGTCTCATTCCCGCGCGTGCATGATGCCCGTGAAGTGTGGCAGCTGTTACTCATTTCACAGGAAGCCTATTGTCAACAAATAAATCATAATGAAATGATTATTTTACTTATTGAAATTATTATTTATTTGTAAGACGGCATGTTTCGGTCTCTCGACCATTTTCAAGTAAATAAATGATGGTAAACTTCAGCTACTCATAGGTTAGACTTTTTTGACATCTTGAGTGATAGAAATCACACTAACTCTCGCCACAAAAAGTAGTACTTACGAAACTTAATTTATTATGAAAATCGCACTTAAAAATCTTACCGCGTAGGTGTATAGTTGGTTCGTCACATCATTTAGAACGTCCTCCATGGCGGAAATTAAGAACAATAACAAACTGTTAACAATAAAACTCTTTTACTTTGTTGGTATAACACAAATTTTATTTTATTGTTGACTATAGTTTCGGCAACTCAATTTATATTTTGTTAATGGAAAATTGAGTTGCCGAAACTATAGTCAACAATAAAATAAAATTTGTGTTATACCAACAAAGTAAAAGTGTTTTGTTATATTTACAACATGTATAACGAAGTAGAAGCCTCCACCATAAACAATATTATTGTTATAATGTGTCTATTGGGACGTTGTGTATAAATATATTGGAAGTATACCGGTACCAAATTTACATTATTCTCATAGTCGTGTTGGTACTTTTCATTTTCCAGTGTTTGTTACTAAAGATGTCAAAAAAGGCTAATCTATGAGTAGATGGAGTATAGCCGCTTACCTGTGAAGTCGCCAGTAAAGTTAGTCACAGCACTCACCTGTAAATATTTAAGTTAAATACTCTGTTCCATTTTTATTTTTAACTAAGAAGGCTACTGTTTTGTTTTATGGAGTTTTACACACGAAAAATGATTTGACAGTGAAAACATGATCAAATATCAGATTTTTCTAATTTATATATTAAATTAATTATATCTGGAACTAATCAACATTGTGAAACACCTAATTTGTCCTATTTTAATTAATAAAAACCCAAAGAATGTTCTGCATGTCATAAAATTACATTCATTTTCACAGTAATAAAATTATCTGTTCAATGAGGATTGACTGTCATAAAATATAACCTCATTTTTTTTAAATGTAAGTTTAGTGACTTTTTCCATTGGCCAACAAAACTGTTGCCAACTTAGTTCAAAATAAAAATGGAACAGAGTTTAGCTACAATTATATTCGCCAACAAAACTGTCACGCTAACAGAGCCAACTTAGTTGAAAATAAAAATGAAACAGAGTTTACAAAATAATGTTTTCGTTTTATAATTATATTTCATCGGTGAAATAATATTTATTGACCAAAACTCGTAATTTATAATACGAGCAAAATAAATTGGAAACACTGACGTTTTTTTTCAAATATTATTTCTGCTTTACAATTTAGGCTGTAAATTATCCAAATATAATAATAAACCAGTCATCGAGCCAACCATCGGCCGACATGGAATCGGAGGACGAAAGCTACAGAGACTTACCTTTAAATTTAGTGGCGACGCAGATGGCGGAGACAGAAACACACTAATGATCCCCGACGACGACGAGGAGGAGGAGGAACACATTAAGCATCAACCCCACATGCAATCGTATTTATTACGCTCTCTAGTTTCGAAAAGTATTAAAGTACTTACATTTTTAAACTTAAAAGGAAAAAAGAAATACTCAAGTGCAAGAATCAAAATGAAATAACTTACTTAATAATCACCAATTGTGATATATCAGCTATAAATAATTCCTCTTTTTTTTTTTACCGCAATTATATCGCTTAATATGCCAGTACCTTATTGTTTTGTTTTTTTTTTTTAATTTATCATTTTTCATTTATCTCTCTCTACACTAATTTAGTATTATTACGGAATCGTATTTCTCATTGGCAATACTCAGTATTTTACAAGGCTTACAAAAAAAAAAAAAACGCGTCTCAGATATTTAAATTTATAATTTTTTTTTATTTATTCTATATAACCCCCCCTCTTAATGACCAGTAAACGAAAGTATTAAATTTTTATATACCAGTGTTTAATACTTTGTACATGTTTGAGCTCGAACGCAAATTAATGTTTATTTAAGAACGTGAACAAGGTTTTGTACTTCATTTTTAATATTTAAGTTTTTTTTTTTTTAATTAAAGTTTTGTAGTGTAGCATGATTTCATCAAAATTCAAATGTGTAATTAGACTTATCTCAGTACATTCAATAATTCAACGAATATGATCTCTCTATTCTCTACCCCACACTGCGCACACACACACACACACACGACACCCACGTATTTATTTTGTTTTTATTTACATTCACACCGTTATAAATAAATGTACGCGGATAATTGTAATTGCACGTTCAACTATGATAAGATTATTTTGTTTTTATTCGTAGCCTTAGGATAATAACATTGTAGTATTAACCAAGCGAGTGATATTTAACATATTTAACCTTAATTTTATTTTGATATTAACTTATTTCATACCCAAAATCAGTATTGTATACGTTTTTATACTTACTTATAAGCCGATTGCCTTAGACGTTAGTGTTTAATTTAATTTTTTTATTTTTTGGCAGCTGTGCCCGTTTATTATTATTATTATTATTATTGTATTTTAAAATTCGAATGGCTTATAATCTAATGATGTTGAATTGTTTATTGAATTGTTATGGAAGGGCTTAAATTTGTGTCGTCACTGTTGATAATTGCGGCGCGCCCGGTGTCGAATCGAATATCTGGCTTTTGCAATAATGTAAAGTAAAATACTCATAATTAGCGTAAGGGTAATTATAGAAATTTTATTAATCACCGGTTCCGGGATGCGCCCCCCCCCCCCCCAAGTTTTCCCCGATTGTTTGTTAAACTCGACTGATTGAATTTTCTTCTCTTGTACGGAACAAATTTTACGTTTTGTTTTTTCTTTCGGGTCCACGCTGACTTACTCGGACGTATATTAAGAAAAAAAGAAAAAAAACTGTTAAGGGTGATTGTGATATTACGTCGCGCTCGATTCGTGTTGCCGAAGTTTTATTCTCCGGCAGAAACGGAGCGGTTGGTTTAATGTGGATCGAGTCCGGCTACTCAAACTGGATATTCTGTTGAAAGTTTATAGGGTAAACGTAACTTGAATTTAACAACTTGCTAATAGTGTTGAAGTATTTTTTTATGAATAAAACATGGCTGCTAATTATTTTTTTGCGTGCGATTTATTTAACATACCCCCGAAACCGATTGCATCTCTAACCGAAATAGAAAAACAGTCGAAATGTTTAACTTTTTTCTCGTAATATAAAAACCTTCATAACGTTACTTGTATCGTAATAGTAATTTATGATACGAGTAACGTTATGAAGGTTTTTACATCACGAGAGAAAAGTTTGAAAGCACGAGTGGTTTTAAATTCTCGAGTAATGTAAAAGCAAGTAACGTTACGTGTGTCGTAACACAGTTTATTTTATCCTATTTCTATTTTTTTTTTTTAATTTAAAAAAATGTTTAATGACAAACGTCAAAAAACGATGTTTGTATGCCAATATCTCCATAGCAACGAGTTGCGTTAAGATAAATATAACAACACTAGTGTTGTAAAAGGTACCTTAACGTTACTCGTTGCTAAGGAGTTATTGGAATGATAACATTATAGGATAAAATAAATTACTATAACATACTTCATTACAATTTGTAATCTTCCTGTAGCTCAATTCCCATTTTAAATTATAACGAAGTTTAAACGTATTTGAATAAAAATAAAATGTGTAAAGAATGAGAATCCACTGATATTTTTTATTCAAAAATTTATCTAGAGTACATTTTCAAAACCGCAATGCCCATTGAAAATGGAAATGGAAATTTTCAGACCAATTCCAGTAGAGATTTATTTTTTACAATTTTTTAAACCGCGGAATGCAATTTTTATTGCTACAATTCAAGTTTCCTCTGTTGCTATTGTGTTTCCATCCGGAATATGGAAATTGTTTCAGTGGGAAATCAAAATTAAGGATTTTGAAATTTTCAAACCGATTCCAGCAAAGATTAATTTTCTACAATTTTTTAAACCGCCGAATGCAATTTTTATTGCTACAATTCAAGTTGCCTCTGTTGTCATTTTGTTTCCAGCTAGGATACGACAATTCTTTTAGCATGAAATCATAATTAGGTTAATTCTGTATGGATTTTGAATTGCCCTTTTTTGTTAGTCTGCTATTTCCTTCCTTCGAGGAGAAATTTCAAAACGATGTTGAATGCATTGAAGTTGCAAACAAAGACGGAAACTGAAAAAATTGATTTTTCACCATTCACAGCTTGTAATTTAATTTGACTACGCCACTGTCTTCCTCCGCACCTGCACCAAGTTGGAATGCGCATGCGCGGTAAATGACGCCTCGTGAAACAACCGCCATTCCGTTTTGCTCGAGCTGGGAACGCGCGCGGCCCTTGCTCTGAGCTCTCGTGTTCCCTTGCAAACCCTTAAAATCGGCAGTGCATTACGGCAGGACCCGGGTTCTGCTCAAACGAAACACGTAGCTTCGGTGTAAAACGCGGGGGTGCGGTCGATGGTTCCGCATAACCTTTCAAACCCGTTGTGTTAGTGTCCGTGCCTGTTAGAACTGCTACCGTAGGCGGCGATGGTGTTACAGCAACTGTTCGGACGGATTGAGGTGCCCCATCATAGAGCTTGAGCACCAGAGGGTTAAGGTCAGTGAAATTATTATATATCCAGTGTCTGCGGGGTACACTCGAGGTTCCAACATGGACCCAATTTTGGCCCTGTTTTGCGGTGGATTGGCAATGATCCGTCGATGCAACGTAGGGCCGGGTGGCAGTGACGGTTCGCGGGTTTTTTTCTGGAACAAGAGGTGGTAATACAGATAGGTAGGGTCAGTTGCTGCGTGGCCGCACCTATCTGTATTACCACCTCTTGTTCCAGAAAAAAAACCCGCCAATCGTCACTGCCGGGTGAAGAGGTTAAGGTCTTGTTTGAATGTCGTGTCGTGATCATGTCAGCTACCGGCGATAAAAAAGAGTAACGGTATCGTTGCATTTTTTAAACTCCATCTTGTAATCCTCTGTTGAGGTTAATATTATGTATGTGAACGTAAATGAGATTTGATTGTTGCCCTGTTAGAGGGTTGCTTAATTTCTTCACATGCATAAACAAGTGTAATGATTGCGAATTGTGTGGACTACTTCATTACAGTCTTATAGTTCATCCATTGAGAGCTGACGGTGACTCGTGCATTTTCGTACTAAGAATTGCTTTGCATTTTATATCTATCTTTTTCTATCATGTACGAAACAGTATGAAATAAAAGACGAAACGTGTGTCTGCGTGTTAAAGAATAGGGCAGCGTAAAGGTAGGTCTAAGCTCACGCATGACTCTTGGATCGCATTGGCATGCTTCATATAAACACGCGAGCGCTACGTCAAATAACATAACCGTAAAAAGTTTGTTTATATTGCGCTGTAGATTTCATTTCGATCGAGTTAATACTCAAATATCCCGCCAATGAAAATCAGCGCGGCACCAAATTTACATTTACTTAAATCTTGATTCGTGCGATTTTAAGTGATGAGTCACAGGCAGCTCTCAGCGGCCCGACCATACGTCCTTCCCAATGTATCTATCGTAGAAAACATGCAAATGCACTTTATTGAAACCATTTGTATTATTATTATTATTTAACCGATAACATTTATTTATTTACACGTGTATAGTACAATCGCGCAGAGGTAATAGTGACTCATTGCTCCATGTTACCTGAATTAAGTTTCCAGTAAACGTATGTCCATAAAATAATTCGATTCAGTCTAGGCGGGAAATTTAAAAATTCTCAAGCGTGCAAATATTTTCCCGACGAAACTTTGCGAGTGCATTTTTCGGTAATCGGTAAAGACAACTGGAAATTTAACCTTTTTATTAATGAAATGGATACAATCAATTCTGCTCTTAACTAAATCGAAATCGGAGACGGTCAAAACGTGAATTTTGAGGTTAGAATAGATAGAATGAGAAAAGACATAGTACCATACATAAAATATTCAATACAGAAGGTGCACTCACTGTTTGATGAATTTGAATTGAAACGATTCATGTTTTATTTACACCAATTCTAAAGCAGAAATCAATCACGAATGCGTTTTATGTTTTAACTCAAAAACAGGGATTTGCTTAATAAACTTCAGCGTCTTGAAATGCATTATCGCTAATTATTTTGGTTACTATGAGTGGCGCCACTAACACACATTCTTCTCCATCGATGGATTTTTAGTTGGTGCGAACGAAACCCAGGCGGCGCCACCAAACGAACATAACCATAACGTTGCGTTTGCGCAGAAAAAGACGCCGCTTCGTTGTTTTAAGGCGCCATTCTGTTCGATGCAGTTCCGCTCGAATCGAGGGGACGCGCGCGGCCCTTGCTGAGCTCTCGTGTTCCTTTGCAAACCCTTAAAATCGGCAATGCTTTACGGTAGGACCCGGGTTCTGCTCAAACGGGAAGCGTGTTAGTACGGTGTAAAACACGGTGGTGCAGTTGGTGCTGTGTCCGCAAATCTTCCAAACCCGATAAACGCGTAGTGTTGGTGTGCCTCTCCGTTGAAACCGGTGATTGTGTTAAACCTCGAAACCGTGTGTAATGGAAGCGATGCTGGAACGCTGGAAGTCCGACGATTCGAGGTGAGTGATTTCCTATAAAATTCGGCGTTGTTTCTTCAATTTTTTCACACGGCCATTTTGATTTGTTCGGCCCCCTGCGATAATCCTCGTTGCAAATTGGGTGATGGTATATTACCGACATCGAAGAGGGAATCGCTAATTTCCCAACTTTTTGGAGGTTAAAAATATGCATATTATTATAGCGATTGTGAATCAGTGGCGGTTTCAAAGGGTAATTACACCCCCTAAGAATTTTTCGCTTATCAATTTTTATTGTTAAAAATACAACCGATATTCCATATTCCAAACAAATAACATAACCGGTAAGTTTTTCCAACGCTTTAAACCGTTGGAAAAGGATAGAGAGATTTCACAGAACAGGTGTATGAGAGCAGAAGCACCAGTTTATTTATCTTTTTTTTATATAACACCCCCTAGATTAGGTGGCTGAAAACGCCCTTGTTGTGAATAATAGATATTTATGCATTAAGGGAGATGTGGAATGTTTTTCTCCCGAGGTAGACAGGGTTACAAACCGAGGGCCCCTGGCCTTTAACCGAGGGTAAAGAACATGAATATCTCCCGAGATGCATACAATATTTTATTTTTTAGTTAAATATTAGTAATTCGTAAAAATATTCAGTATATTGATCTGCAATATGTATTTGCATGGTTGCCATGAGTTTGTTTTAAATCAAACCGCCTAAATTTCATGAACTGACGTTTATTTATTTTGATTTGATTTGACGCTAATGCTTTAACAACAAACGTACAGTTGTGAATAAAATAGTCTCGCTATATAAAGTTGGTCGTGAGCGGACGCAAGATTGTCTATCTTCAACCATCATCTTAAGCGGAGAATTCGGAAATTGTACGTACTATTTGTCAGGTAAACAGGAGCAGACCTCATAACTCCCAAGGGAGATAATAATAATAATAATTTATTTCCCAACAGAAAAGAATTCCAATTACATGGAAAAACTATAAAACTAACTAAATCTAAAACATCATACAACGCATATAGTATGTTACTAATTATGAATTTATAACTAAAGGTGAAACAAGCGTATTATCACAACAAGCTACAATATGATACAGCATATGGTATAATAAGTGGTAATGTTTGTAATTCTCACTAAATAAGATTAGGAGTTAACTTTAAAAATGCTGGCAAGGTGTCACTAAAAATGTCAACAGAATGGTGGATGGTGTTATATAATTTTACCATCTTAGTTAATGGTGATATAACTCATATCTCCCGTGGGAGTTATGAGTACGCTTTCATGCCTTGTATCTACGACAATAATAGTTAATATCATACTACTAAAAAATAAATCATATTTTTTATCAATAAGTATCTGTAAATCCTCGCAATACCATCATCACCGTCCAATTTTACAAGATTTCTAGCAACCGAGCCCGATAAAACTATTATTTTCCAATTACTACAATCATTTCCACGATTTATCTCCATCAATTCTTTTTCCCATCTCGTCTTTTCCACACGTAGCACTAAACGATGAAATATTTTCCGGAACTAGAGGACTGTAATCATGCGTAAGTTATGATGCAAGCCACGAGATTAACTTTTGAGATACGATTAAGTAGCTGCGGGGCAAGTGGGCATAAGTGTTAAGTTTATAGTAATAATATACCTACATTTGATTTTTAAACTGAATTACCGACAGTTGCCCGTCCTTAATTTTTATTAACAAATTACCGGAAAGTCGTCAAGTTTTTTCAGATGTATTTGTTATGTAGGAAGCTTCTACTTTGTTATACATGTTTTTATATGGAATAATAGTATATTGTACAATGAGTATATAATGATATATTATATGTATACAAGTGAGTTGTATACTTTTTCCGTTGGAAATTGAAAATCTACCTTCGAAGGAACTTTATTGCAGCCCATTGTGCGCTCGGATTTTTATTAGGGTAATGGGAAGAGACTGGCCGTCCAGAGCCGGTTTCGCAGTACGTGCATAAAATCATAAAATTCATTACATTCCTATTTTAATAATACATGTAAAAGAGTGCAGTTTTACAATAAATAAATATATATAACAAAAAATTATATAAACGTGCAATAATCAGAAAAATATATTATTAGAAAAATACATTACATTACATATATTGCATCAAGTCAAATATATACACATCATAAAATTCATTACATTCCAATTTTAATCATACATATAAAAGAATGCAGTATTACAATAAATAAATATGACAAAAATTACATAAAGAAACAAATATTACTCCGCACAACTTGAAACATCACTTTCACTTTCAGTTTCACTTTGGAGATTAATATTGAAACATACAGTTGGTTCCTGAAGCGTCGTATAATCGTTTTCAATTTTAACAACATGACTGATGCAGTTCTTCCACGTGGTAGTTGGAATGTTGTTAAATTCCTGTTGGATCAGTTTAATTGTTTCTTCGCTCATTTTGGGATTTGTATTATTTTTCCGCAAATTACTTTTTACTGTTGACCATACAAGCTCAATTGGATTTGATATACAGTAGTAAGGAGGAAGTCGCAACACTTCGTGGCCAAATTCTTCTGCCATCTTATCAACTACATATTCCTTTTTGAAATTTCATGCTTTGATAATTGTCAACAAATCTTTTTTTTTCGAATTGGGGGAAAAAATTTGATTATTCTGTATGCAAAACTCAGCTATATCATTTTTCTTAGAAGCCATGGTAATAAATCTGTTCAGTTGCCTTGAGTGGTATGCTGCATTATCCATTACAATAACTGTATTATTTCCAATATTAGTTAATAATTGATTTTGGAACCAAGTTTCGAATAGTTCAGCATTCACGTCCTGATGATAATCTAAAGACCTTGAGGCAACATTTTTCGCTGATAACAATAAAGCATTTGGCACAAAACCTGAATGTAAAATTACAATTCTTTTTCCTCTATTACACGGAGTGCTAAGGTAACACTTATTAGATTTGTCGATCCATCCCTTGGAAACGACGTCGCGAGTATCGAACCACGTTTCATCCAAAGAGATGATCGACCTCCCTGCATTCCGATATTCCTTAATTCTTTCTAAATACTCGTATCGGTGTTTTTGCAATCTTGGTGATTCCATTATTGCAATTCGTTTGTCTAGCGTTTTGTATCTAAAACCTTGACTGAGGAGATATTCATGCAGGGTTGTTCGTTTGTATGGAAACTCATCTCCCAGCTTTTCCAAAATAAATTCAATTGTTGGAACTTTACCTGATTTATACGAGTCGTCGATAGTATTTTTAATCCTCTTAGCGGTGGCAAATTTTGAACTGAAACCAATGGTCCTTTTCTGACTATTTTCCACACTGTTGAATATGGAATTCCAGTTAGAACCGAAATTCTCCGCAATGCAGATTGATAGTTCTCGCTTATAAGAGTGTTATACATGTGTACCACCACTCTCTTAATATCCGTTGAAAGAAACATGTGTTTTGCTGACGTCTGATTTTCATCTTCTATTGTTGATGTATCCATTTGATCGCCGTTATTTGGAAATTCATCAAAATTAATTTGAAAAGAGTTTCCATTGATAGATTGAAGGGACTCTGTAGATTGTTGATGGAAATCTTCAACATACATTCCGGAGAAGCCTCTCTCCTCACATGGTTGGGAATCATCGAAATAAGTTTCATTATAAATAGATGAAATTAATTTTACTGTTTCACTTAATGACGTTTCCATCGTGCACTTAAACCTTTCACAAGATAATAATTGTACCGTTGCAAAGAAAAATATTACACCAATTGAAACACAAATCTATTGAGGCTGTCTTAAACTTATTACAACTTAAATAGTGGGGGAATTTGTAACTCATAATTATCCAATAGCATCTATCATTAAAAAAAAAATTTAAGGGAGCATTTTATTTGTACTCTTGCAAAGAGGAAGGAGTTAAGGAATTTGTAACTATTAATAACCTAATGGCGTCTATAATCTTGTACTAATGGCATTAATCTTTAAAAATTATTCAAAAGGAGCATTAGAAAGCAGACGGCGAATATGTTCAAAATTTGTGGAAATCAACTAGTCTGACTCGGATACTCGGATAATATCTAGTTTCTTTTAATTATCGTAGTAAAATGTAATAAGTATAATAACACTATTTTACATGATTTTTGGGGGCAAATATGCAATTAGCGAAGCCAACTCTGGACGTCCGCAGACGGCCAGCCTCTTCTCATGACCCTAATAAAAATCCGAGCGCACGATGGGCTGCAATAAAGTCCCTTCGAAAGTAGATTTTCAATTTCAAACGGAAAAAGTATACACTATACTTTATCCATGACATTAATATTAATTGATATTTTAATATTTAAACAAATTGTTAAGTTAATAGCAAGAATAGAATTGATATCACAACTAAGATTATTTGTTGAAGCATTTTGTTTGCATCAATAGGTTTGTTATGTATTATCATTTGTATTGAGCCGGATATTTTTTTAGATGTGTCTGTTTTTATTTTTAATGGAGTCATCTATATAGTCTTCTGCTACTGCTGTCGACTTCCATCCGTCATGTCGTTTTTAATTTTTTAAGTTAAACCACTTCAAAACTGATTGTGACATTTCAATTTAATTATTAATGACACTTGGGGACTACTGGATAAAATTTTGAAAATGATTAATCTCTGACAATAGTGAATAATGTATAGAATTATAATTGAAGAACCACAAATATAATGAGTATATTACAAGATAGTTGTGGACAAAACACTTTTTACTTTGTAAAACACTTTGATTTATTCGTTTGACTGTAGTTTAGGCAACTCAGAATTAAATATTCTGTAGTCCTATATTTTTTCCATTTCGAGGTTTGGATTTGGACCATTTTTTAAATCTCAAAAACTAGTAGAGATTTTCAAATGAAACTTTATTTGACAATCAGAAAAATGCCTTCCAGACTTCCACCGTAATTCCCTTAATTTATCGGTATTTATAATTAAGATGCGCGCATCAATTAGAATCCGATGGTGGGAAAGAGGAAGGATCTTAATTGAAAATAGCATCGTAATAAAAACGACCTATAAAACGTGGGTCATGGTTGGGGACGGTATCGACGCCGGTCGGAGCGCGTCGCCATGGCTCCCGGCAGCGGTACCAAACGCCCGTCTGCACAGAGCCCCGACGCCGCGCCGCCGCCGCCGCCGTTTCTCCCCCAAATAAATCGGGACCGCTGGAGCGCGGATGTACACAATAATAGTCGCGTCCGTAAAGAAAATAATGCCGAATTCGAATGATAACAGCAACGCGCGCCCGGCGGTCGTAACGAGTTCCACCGCGAGTTAAACCGTCTCGTATTGTGCAGGAAGGGGGACGCTACCCTCTGCTCCCCATGCATTTTTGGATAAACAAGAGCAGCCAAGGTTGTGGATTTAATGGTAGATACGTGCCACCGTCTATATCATCAGGTTATTTGCCACCCCACTTATCCTCCCCCTTTTATCCAACAATGTTGTCATTGAGGAAGGGAAACAACAACAACAACAAATAGAGCGAGAAGAGTGCTCCTCTGCACTATGACTCATTCTCTGCTGCTGTCACTGGCAAATATTGGCTGACACACATTCATTCATTCATTCACACACCAGAGCCACTCGGGGAGAAGAACCGACCGTGCAGAGGACCGCTCGAGCACTGCACGCATTGTGAACGGTGTGTGTTTTCAGGCACGAGACGCAACCAGTGCAGTGGGTTGTACCCGAAACCAATGGTGACTCCGGTACACCGCTTTCAGTCCATCGAAAGTGTTGCATCGGGGGGACATCGCCACTCCAGGGCTCCGCCTTTTCACACCAGGTTTCCTGGACCGCAATCGACCCACTCGTAAGTTTATAAAAGGGGGTTTGCATTGCAATCGACAATCCATTTCGTATTCACCACATCAAAAATGTAAAGCCGAAAGCAAACATTCTTTAATTTTCATTTATTCAGGCTATATTTCGTTTTTTGAATTTATTTATTCTTTAATTTATTTTATTCATCTTTTATTATAAACCCCTGCATGATTAATAGCATGATTATCTTGAAAGCAAATAAGGGGATGTTTCCAGATTTTTATTGAAATACGAAGCACAATATTTTTTTTTGAGGAAGCCCAAAGAGTTTCAAGTCTGGGGTAACTGGATTTTATACAAAACAGAACATAGGATTTTCATTTATATTGGAATTTTATCTTCACTGATAATTTTAGAGTAAACACGTAAATAAATTTCTGCTGCTATTTATTTTTTTGTATTCATAAAACCCAAAAAAATAATAAAATCAAAATGATGTTTTTCACGAAAATAATGGTTGCCATGAAATTAAAAAAAATGGTGCGCAGTTGATCTGTTTGGTTTTTATAAATGGAAATAGAAATAACAGCATGAATCCATGCAGAACGTTTAATGGCAAACATACCTGCACTTCACAAAAACTATCACCACTTCATGATTTGCACTATTTCTTGAATACAATACATTTTTTAATGAAAAAACTTGTAAACAGTTATGAAGTATTCAATTGATTTGACAGAAACCAACAGATCAACAACGTGTCATTTTTTTTAAATTTCATGGCAACCATTATTTTTGTGAAAAACAACAGCTTGGTTAAATAATAATAAAATATCTTCATCAAACTCTTGAAGAGGAACAGTAACTTTATTGGAAAGTTAATGAATTACAGACGTAAGGAAAAATGTGTAGTTTTGCTGTTTTTTTATAACTCTCTATTTATTTTATATCTCCCTGGTTACTCCTCCTTTTTCCTCAGCTAACCGCCTTGATCCTAAAATCCTCGTGCTTCCCTGTTCCAGGTGACCCTACGATGCTATTATTTATATTTTCGGTCATAAAACCAAACAGATCAACTGCTCACCATTTTTTTATTTTCATGGCAACCCCTATTTTCGTGATTTTATTATTTTTTCGGGTTTTTGTAAATGCAAAAAAATAACTAATAGCGTGACTGCATTCAGAAATTTTTACTCTACAAAATAAAATTTACATGTCTACACTAAAGTAATCAGGTAAGATAATATTCCAATATAAATAAATTAACATTGAAAATCCTATATTCCGTTTTGTTCATCTACACCTTGTATATTTTTAACCATCAGAAAGTTAGCAACTCCTGCTGTGTTCTCATGTGATCATCTTAAAACTTGATTAGAATGTCGATATATTTTGAGAGAAAATTTGAAGAGTCTCAAGACTGTGACAGTTTTAATTCACCCTAGACTGAGCATGTGATTGTCTTAAAATTTCATTAGAACGTGGAGCAGAATATATTGGGTGTGTATAAATTGGCGGATAATCTACACGTGACGATATTCTTTCAAAAATTCTAAGCAGCTTATCTTCATTCTAAAATGTTGTACCATGCTTCCTGGGTCTTCACGAGGTCCTCAAAGTTTGAACACCCAGTCATTAAATAATTATTATTCGTTATTAATTTACAGAAAACCCTGCAATTTCGATAGTATGACTAGTTTGAAAATTATTTGTCAGTGTGTGCTATCTTTCCATCTCAAACTTGTATTTTTAACACTGCTTAATTAGCTTATTTTTATAAAAAAATACATTCGGCAACGTGACACCCACTTATGTCACTTTGACACAAATAATTCATTCAAACTTGCTAGTTCCAAGTTTGTGCCAATTCTGCTTTTCTCATTATTATCAGTTTGTATTGGTGCCCACGCTTCAGTGTATTTGTGTTATTTTCGTTTTGTTTTGTTCAATTACAATGGATTTTACTATTTACTCATAATCTGTTTGACCTTGCATCTGTAAATAAACCCCGCTCTATCTATCTATTACCTTCTACTCTGAACCATGAGATTATTGATAAGCAGGGCAGCTCGTGAATGCTATGTTGCCAAATGTACATTTCTTTTAAATGGCTCCTGATGAGGCATGGTAGAACATTTTTTAATCAACATTTTCTATTCAGAATTTTAGGAAGAACATCGCCACGTGTACATTATCCGCCAATTTATACACACCCAATATTTTGAGGTAGTTTGAAGACTGTTTTTATAATGTTTTAATTCATCCAGGACTGAGTATGAGTAACTCTTGCATGACTATGAGCTGAATTCTCGTGTGATCATCTTGAAATTCAGTAAAGGAATGTTTTTGGATTTTTTTTGATAGGATTATGAAATTTTTTAAGTTGATTGTAATTGTATTGATTACACAATAGAATTTGTTATTTTTGAATTGTCATGTTGAGATCGTTTACTTAATGGAATATGCTATGCATAAATGAAAGTATGATTCATGTTAGGGGTAATCGGGTGTAATGGATCTGGAAAGTAAAAATAGAAAATTGTCACTATTTATAATGCGGTTGAGTAATTTCCGTGGAACGCCCACCGCCGTGTTGATTTATTGGAAATAATTTATTTCGAGTGCGCAATGTTTTGTACACAATTTCAATCAATCAAATAAGAGTGTTGAGGAAAACCTGCAACGGTTTGTTTTGATGCATTTTGATTTTTACTCGTCTTCCAATCCATTATTATTTAATAACAACATGAATTGTTTTATGCCTTTTAGAAAATTGATTAAATTTTGCGTTATATTTGTTACTGGAATTTATATTTATTAAAACATGACCAAAAGTCTTTCGAACGGGTCTTGATAAAAATTTAATCATGCACCGATTTTAATTACACTTTCTTGTTTGTAAAATTGTTGGTGTGACCATATTTAATGTAATGTTATTTATATTGTATATACAGGGTGTTTCTAAATTGATGAGAGAGATTTTAAAGGGTGAATGTCAAAAATGTCATGCTTATTTCGTTCTAATTAAATGTATTTAAAAATCATCTTTGTCTTCTGCTTTTGCATTATCGCATGGTGTATACAGGGTGTCCTAAATAGAGTAGGATTACATGGGTATCTTTCTTATTCTTAAAACTAGAGATCTGATTAAATGGGCAATGTTGTGCAGTTTTCTATGCTGATTCAGATCATGTTGAGAAATTTTCAAAATTCCGAGCAGTTTAGAAAATATTTAAAAAAAACTGAAAATCGCGATTTTCAAAAAAATCAAATATCTCAATAATTATTAAAGATGCGAAAAAAAGTTTTAAATAAAAGTCACTTGGTTTAATTAGGCAAACATAGAAATCAAGTCAAAATAAAATTCAAGATGGCGGTTTCCGAGATATTAATACCAACTTTCTTATTTCAAATGGCCGCCATATTTGATTTTTACACGCTTAAATAGACTTTTTTTTTTTCACTTTTCAACAATGTACACCAACCTATGTCAAAATAAAAAATAATGGAAATATTAATTGTTTAAATTTAAATTTAAATTTTTTAAATTATTTTTAAAGCAAATGTAACAAAACAAAAAGAGATAATACAAGCAAGTAGTAAAATAACAATAAATTATAAAAAATGCTCAAAATGTTGACCGTTATTGGCTAAACACAATTGACAGCGTTTTACAACATTGCCAGTTACTTTTCGCAATGTGTTGCGATTAATGCCGTTTATTGCCTCTGTCACTGCTTCGCGAAGTTCATCCACATTGTTATAATTGAAGTTACTTCCATAAACTTTGTTTTTTAAAGTGCCCCACAAATAAAAGTCAAGAGGCGTCAAGTCTGCAGATCTGGCTGGCCACTCTACAGGTGTATTATTAATCGCTATTACTTTATTATTAAAACGTCCATTTAGATAAGTAATAACATCTCTGGCATTGTGTGCTGGAGCGCCATCTTGCTGGTACCATATTTGCATATTTTGTGCCAAAGGTAAATCGTCCAATAAATCTTCTAAGGTTGTTTGAAGAATTTCCAAATAACGTTGTGCAGTTAGAGTTCCATCAAAAATCATAGGACCAAGTAAACGATTTCCCATTATGCCACAAAAAACACTAAAGCCGAACCGTAATTGGTTTCACCGTGGAATAACTATGTGTGGATTTTCTTGAGCCCAATACTGCTCGTTATGACGATTAAATAATCCACAATTAAAAAAGTAAGATTCGTCAGTCCATAAAATTGTGTTTATAAAATCAACATTTTCCGTAATTTTGTTGATTAACCACCTGCAAAATGTTAATCATTTGGTTGTAAAGTCTGAGATAGGTGCAATTTATAAGGGCGAAACTTGTGCTTTTTTTAAAATTGTTGATGCTCTAGACTTACAATTAGATACGTTAACTTCATTTTCTATCTGCCGACATGAAATGTTCGGATTAGCTGCCACACAAGCCAATGTTAATTCTTCATCATCAACGATCATATTTCTATATCTCTTAGGTTTTTTTAAACTTCCATACAATTGCATATTTTCATCCAATCTTTTAAATACCTTAATGTCCGGCTGCCTTCTTTCAGGAAAGTTTGCTTGATATGTTTGTGCTGCAAGATGGGGGTTTTTGTAACACTTGATGTAATTACAAAACGTATCGTATTGTTCAGATATTGAATAATTCGCCATTTCAAGTAATTAATATTTATCAATATTACAACAACTTAAGACAATACACATGTATGAATGATTAATACAACTGATAAACTAATGTAAGATGACAGTTAGTTGTTATAACAATTTTTGTTTTATTTTTATTTATGCCTATTTGTTTTAAACTTACAACCCATTATTTTTTATTTTGACATGGGTTGTTGTACATCGTTGAAAAGAGAAAAAAAAGTCTATTTATGCGTGTAAAAATCAAATATGGCGGCCATTTGAAATAAGAAAGTTGGTATTAATATCTCGGAAACCGCCATCTTGAATTTTATTTTGACTTGATTTCTATGTTTGCCTAATTAAACCAAGTAACTTTTATTTAAAACTTTTTTTCGCATCTTTAATAATTATTGAGATATTTGATTTTTTTGTAAAGTTTTTTTTAAATATTTTCTAAACTGCTCTGAATTTTGAAAATTTCTCAACATAATCTGAATCAGCATAGAAAACTGCACAACATTGCCCGTTTAACCAGATCTCTAGCTTTAAAAATAAGAAAGATACCCATGCAATCCTACTCTATTTAGTACACCCTGTATACAGGGTGTTTCTAAATTGATGCGAGGGATTTTAAAGGGTGATTTTTCACACCCTGTATATACAATATAAATATGGGTATTAGTCTGTCTGGATTATCAACCCGAGGTGTGTGAATTTCTTAAAAAATGTCATAAATGTCATGCTTCTTTCGTTCTAATTAAATGCATTTAAAAATCATGTTTGTCTTCTGCTTTTGCATTATCGCATGGCGCATATACTGTTATGATTGCATATTCTTCATTTATTTGACTAGAAAATATCATAACTTGCTCATTCGGTGCTAAAAATGCTTATTTCATTATAATTAAATGTGATGAGTTAAAATTTCCAATTTCAACTGTGCAATAACTTGCAGAAGGCATAAAATCAATAAAGTTGGCATTACTCAAGATGTGGAAATGCATGCACAGATTATTCCGCTTTAATAGATTAAAAAAACCACAAAAGCTTTTCAAGGTCCTGGATAAAATGGCAAAGAACTTGTTGGCGCCATTCCAGATGGGGGATGGGGGATTCGAAATAATGAACACATTTTTTTTAACGCTTGATTGAAACTCGCTTGTTTCAAGACACATAAACATCTTCGAATACCCATCGAGTGCACCCGCCGGTGCGCCGAGATCCGCAAACGGCGGTCAGAGGACAAGACATGCCTCCACCGAGTACGTCTCGACGGGGGACCCCAACACGATCACCCCTAACAGTCCGACGACGTCCAAGTTGAAATGCGGCGTCTGGGCCGTCATCGGGCTGATCCCCTTCTTCGTGGTGGCGGCGAAGTACTACTTCAACGGGGTCAGTGAATTATTTTTTAACCACTTCGCGCCCATGCTGCTTTGATTTAATCCCAGGTTTGAATAAAAATTACTTCTTTGTTGTTGTTAACTTTTTCTACGAAATATTATTTCCCATTTATGCAAAAAAATATGAAAAAATATTCCATAGATGGCGCTAAAGAAGTAATTTTTTTTGTACAATGTTTTTGTTTTCATTTTTCGCTTATTGCCACATGTGGCAAACCTGGGCGTGAAGAGGTTAAAGTAGAAATCCCCTCACGCTCCCCATTTGTAGGAGAACATGGGCATGGAGGCGTTGACGTTCTGCGCGATCCTGATACTGGTCCTGCTGGTGGGCGGCTTCCTGTCCCTCTTCGAGGCCTTCGGGTCGAAGAGGGCGCGCCGCTGCCCCTCCGTGCAGATCTCGAGCGAGCAGAACGAAACGTTCGAGGAGTCCTCCCAAGTGCCAACAAACGTCACGGAGCTGCCGCCCCCGCCCTACCACCTGGCGGTCATGCTGCCCTCGAACAACGAGCGCCTGGCCGTCATTCAGGACTCGCCGCCCCCCACCTACGAGAAGGCGGTCACCTGAGCTTGCACCCGTATATATAAATCTCCACCATTTACTTAAAAAAGCTTAAGACGGACTCAAGTTTAAACTTCGGGGCGTGTAAAGTTAAATTATGTATATCCATTCAGTAATTGTGTTCATGTATACTAATTATAAAAAAAAAAGTCTTTATACTGTATAATTACCGTGCCACGAGAGTAGTTTTTTTAACGAGTTTGATACTAGGAAATGGGTGATAATACTTAAATTTCATTCCTTTCTGATGTCCGCGTCCGGGGGGGTAGAGCTTTTTACAAACTATGATTTCCCCGCGTGGCCATCGCAACGCACAAACAAAACAACTTACGGTTAATTTTGAGCACTCGTTAATTACGTATCCTTAATTCTATTTACATGTGATATAATGAAACTTTACATCATCTCTAGCATTATTTATACACGGTAAGTTTTTTTTTTATCGAATGCCATACAAATTATACCTTGTCTTATAATTTTGAAGGAAATTAGTAATAAATCAATTAATTTTCCACATGATGCGCTTCATTAGAATAACTTAAACATATTTGATTCCATTAAAAAATTAAATTATTTAATATTAATAACTGAGCAAAAAATAATCATACATTTTTCAACCGACATCAAAAATATGCAATTTTAGATTTGAGACGGTTGATTTTCTAGAAATTCTCTTGATTTTTGAAGATTTATTAAGTAGATTTAATTTTGAGCCATTTTGGAAAGTTTTAAGAGACGATTGTTTCAATAGTTGTGAATTTTTGAAAATTAACGTTTTAATTTATCGAATACTTCGATAAAAAAAAATCGAAAAAAAAGTAATACTTATATGAAAAAAAAACTAAAAATGTTTAATACATTCACAAGATATATATATTTAATGTTAATTAAAATTTTTGAAAATGTATTAATTTTTCCGCGAGTTATGAATTTTTGAAAATGAATGTTTTTATTTGTGGAACACTTCGATAAAAAAAAATCGAAAAAAAATAAATACTTACATCAAAAAATTGCTAAAAATGTTTAATACATTCACAATATATCTACCTTAAAAATTAATTAAAATTTCTGAAAATGTATCAATTTTTCCGCGAGTTATGAATTTTTGAAAATGAAAGTTTTTATTTGTGGAACAC
Organism: Ocypus olens; assembly: GCA_910593695.2. NCBI lineage: Eukaryota > Metazoa > Arthropoda > Insecta > Coleoptera > Staphylinidae > Ocypus > Ocypus olens. The sequence continues at coordinate 430,749 of OU343058.1, forward strand.
TTTCGATAAAAAAAAATCGAAAAAAAATTAACACTTACATCAAAAAATTGCTAAAAATTATTAATACATTCACAATATATCTACCTTAAAAATTAATTAAAATTTTTGAAAATGTGTCAATTTTTCCGCGAGTTATGAATTTTTGAAAATGGATGTTTTTATTTGTGGAACACTTCGATAAAAAAAAATCGAAAAAAAATAAATACTTACATCAAAAAATTGCTAAAAATGTTTAATACATTCACAATATATCTACCTTAAAAATTAATTAAAATTTCTGAAAATGTGTCAATTTTTTTGCGAGTTGCGAATTTTTGAAAATTCATGTTTTTTTCAATAAAAAATATTCAATATAGGAAAGATCATTTTAATTATTCAGAATCTAAATTGGTACCTTGAATTTCCAAAATGTCAGATTGATTACTGAGAAAAGTAATAAATTGATTAATTAATTAATTTTATCGCTGGGACATTATTTAGCTGCCAAAGGAAAGCATTTCGAATAATTTTTTTTTTATTTTTTGTTATTGTATTTCTATTATTTGCTAGTACTTTATTAAATATTTTCAATTTTTAATAGAATCAAACTAACGTGTACGTTATTCTAATTAAGCACATCATGTAGAAAAATAATTGATTTATTTAGTAATAACTAAAATTTCCTTCAGAATTTTATGATAAAATATACATTAACACAAGGTATAATTTTTAGCATGTAAAATCCTATGGCCCACGATAAAAAAACATACTGTATACCTACATACAGGGTGCCTAAATTTCGTAGGGAGAGCATGGACAACTTTTGTAATTTACACAAACATTGGTTTTATAAAGTGTAAATGAAAGTATTTAAATTGCCAACAAGCAAATTGGTTGGATATCTTGGGTAGCAGGGAAGTTACGGCAAATAAAATACATTGTGAGATTTTGTTTTTATTTTTATTTTGAGCAAGTCGTATTTGGGGGCGGAGTCTTAATGAGCTCTTAAACCTGCTAATTTGAGCATCTTTCTATCTCTTCAAATGCAGAAGTTGCCCGTGTTGTCCCTACGAAATCCGGTCACCCTGTATATATATATTTATATATATATACATAGAGTATTCGTATCTTTATAAAAAGCGTCTTGCATTTTTTGAATTTAAATTATTAGTACTTAAGGGACAATCAATATAAAAGTGAAGCGGCATCCGCAAATTGTATATATTTTTTGCCGGATGCGCCCTCTTTAATCTTACAAAACGTGCTGATGATGAAATGATATCCATATTTTGTATCATAATATATATCTAATCTGTAAGTGGGAGAGTTCGTGTACCTTCTTCGAATTTCATAAAGTTACGTTTGTGGAGAAATAAAAAGTGAATACAAATTTGTTGTTTTTTTTTTCCACTTTAATAATTTGAAATTGATAAAACTTTGTTGCGTTATTAAAAAGTGTTTTATTTCATATTTGATAAATCTTTAACCCTACAGAGAATACGTGAAATAGCATAACACTAGTGAATACGTCTCGTGGGTTAACTTGTGTTTGTAAAAAGTGTTTTATTCCATATAAAAACGTGTATAATATAACGAAGTAGATAGATGTTTCCTACATAACAAATATTGGTTGTATTCTTTATTTAAACAATAAATATTGTTGCCCCGTCAGAACATCGGCAGACCGGTTTCATTCTTTCAGGTCTCATCAGTGCATTTAGCAATATTTAATGTTTCCATTATTATTGTTATATTTTCCGATTGAGATTAGTACAACATTCAGCCACTTTGGCGTTTCCACGTTCTTTATTTATTCGTGTTCTGCCCATTTCTTTTGTTTGTTAGCATTTGAGCAAAATTTTGCCACTGAGAGTCGAGTCAGGACCAGCAGGAAAAAATTAATTGTAGCTGCAAATTTGTAACATAATAAACACAAGATGTTACGAAATAAATACAATAAATATTTATTCTTTGCACACACTTACATCTCGATTACATATTGTCTACAATAACAAAACGGTTGTGCGGTGACCAACTTCACTTTTAAATACCGCGAGATCAAAATGTCGAAAATAGTTATAGGCAGCAGATTTTCTGAAAATCCCTAAAATTATATTGGCTGTCTGGAATTCTCCAGTATGGTGTTAATTTTGACATCTTGTGAGTTTTTTAAGGTTACTTATTTTAAAAAACAGGTTTGTGTGTTTTTTTTTTTATTATTATAGCGTTGACAACTAGGTCATCTGCCACAACCCTTTGTCTTGTGTGTTTTTAACTGTCAATTTTGCCTATTTTAAATATTAGCAGTCCTTTCTAGAACCGATCATCACTATTAATAATAACTATAGTTGTGAAAATACTCCAGGTAATTTTTTTTTCTGTTTCTATCTTATTCGTGCTGTACGAGACAAAAAAAAATACCAAATTTTTGGAATGTCACAATTTAATAATCTGTCAGAAAGCTGACACTTACGATTTAAGTTTCCACAATAAGAGTAAAATGAAAAAATACACATACAATAGTTACGAAAAAAATGTCACATCTTTTAAACAGGCGTATTTCTACAACTATAGCGGTTTTTTTTTTAATTTCAGCGATTTTCATGCCAAAATTCCCGTTCCTAGTAACACCACTAACCTTCTGTTACTTAAGTTATGTTTTAAGGTTAGTTTGATAATGATCGAAACTATAGTCGCCATTAATAAATCGTGTGTTTTTAACAAAGAAGGTGTCTTATTTATAATTATGTTTTAAGGGCTGCGAACTATTTTCGACTTTTTGATCTCACAGTACTCATTTCTTTATTACCGTCCGCTTAATGTGTAAATTGTCAAACTGCACGACATGAAGTTTGCAACAGCACATTAGAAACATTACAAAACATCTATGAAACGATTAAAAAACAAAATATATAAAGCAGTCTTCTTCTGGAATTTCGTGTGACCGTAAAATTTTAAAAAGCTCACCCTTTATGTACACAAATATTTCCTCTCAATATACAATTTTTTTTAAATTTTATCAATTTACATCAAATACTATATAAGTATACACTGTCTCAAATAAGGCGTTAAAACACGACAGAAATAATAATAATAATCGTACGGCGGGAATGTTGAGAACTCTTTTAAAAACCTAGGCGTAAAAAAATAAGTACGGATTTAGTAACGAGAAACATTAAAGCAACAACAACGGATATTAATATATTTCAACGTGCAATTAAACTCTCTGTATTTCGAACAACTTAACGTCGGTGTCGTACCAGACTGGAGGGTCCATGTTTCTGAAAATGATTTCAATTCAGTGACACTTTCAAATTCAAATTGCGAAAAGAGTGAATAAGGCTGTGTGTATAAGTAAGGCCAACGTGTCAAAAATAAAGGCCGGTTGTCATAGTGACGTTTTCTATGTTCAAAACAAAGGCCGCTTGTCATAGTGACGTTTTCTATGTTCAAAACAAAGGCCGGTTGTCATAGTGACGTTTTCTATGTTCAAAACAAAGGCCGGTTGTCATAGTGACGTTTTCTATGTTCAAAACAAAGGCCGCTGTGCACAATTGAAAGACCGATTTGTTACATAATGTAATTTATTTCATTCTAGTTGGAGCTTTTTCCTTTGTCGTTCTAGAAACAATTTTAAGTCGCTTTACCTCACTAATTTGATGATAAACCATTTGGTAATGAACGCAGAGGCAAATATTCCTTATATGTCAAATAATGATCGGCTTTTCAGTTGTGCACAGCGGCCTTTGTTTTGCACAGGTGGCATTACTTTTGAACATGGAAACGTCACTATGACAACCGGCCTTTATTTTTGACACATCAGCCTTACTTATGTACACAGCGGCCTATCAATTGATTTGGACTATAAATGAGAAATTTGGTGTCAGCTGCAAAAAACCAATCTGCCGCCACCAATGTTACATGAAATTGTAGGGAAAATCAAACATATACTATGTTTTTTTATTGACCAACCAGATCGGGTGATTTATTTATTTTTTTCGGTTCTTTTTGGGTGTCCCTACTGTTTGTCACTGAATGCCATGTTGCAATTGATTCATTATTTGACAGAAAATGCCCAAAATAATATCCAATACTCAATTAATCTTTATGATAGGGTAATTAAGCATGTGAAAAACATAACCTCAAATTTATTTTGAACGCAAAAGTCAGAATTACAACCCGGGTATCCAACATTATAAAAAAAAATCACCAGATCTGGTCGGTGAATAAAAATAAATCGAGTATACGTTATCATTAAATATAACATGAATTTTCTATTCGGTGCCTTATCATTGTTTCAATTTGATGAAGTATAATAACCACTAAACATCCGTGTTCAAAAAATTTCGCACAATTAAATAAGTTTTTAGTAATTACCTTAAATATATAACTCCCCACATGTACGTCCTGAACCAGGTCGTCGTTCCGCTATTCGCCTGGTACTTTCTTATCAAGATGGGATGCGGAACCGGCAGCAATCCCACCAATGTGCCGTGCTGCAGAAACTTCAGTATCTCGCTCTCGTCCGTTAGGCCTCTATGTAGAAACAAAACGGAAAAAGTTAGTAAAAACATTTTATTTTATCCTATACTGTTATCATGTCAATAACTCCTTAGCAACGAGTAACGTTAAGGTACCTTTAACAACACCAGTGTTGTTATATTATCGTAATGCAACTCGTTGCTATGGAGATATCAGCAAACAAATATGATTTCGCCTTTTGACGGTTTTCATTAAACATGTTCTTAAATTGAAAAAAATTGAAATAGGATAAAATAAACCGTGTTACGACACACATAATGTTATTTGCTTTTACATTACCCACGTCGCTTGTGTTTTCAAACTTTTCTCTCGTAATGTAAAAACCTTCATAACGTTACTTGTACCATAAATTACTATAACTGTATATGAATAGAATATAACGTTATGAAAGAACGAGAGAAACATTGTGTAAGCACCACGAGCACCAGTGAAAATTAAAGTTAAATAATGGCACTCTAATAAGTTTTGTGTATTCCAACGTCACAGTACCTAAATATACCGTGAGAGCAAACAGTCGAAAAGTTGGCAGCACGTTTTCCTTTCAATCCCTGTAATAATTAGAGTAATATTATGTTGGCTGTCTGGAATTCTCCTGTTTATTTTAACATCTTGTGGTTTTTTGAGGTTACTTGTCTTAAAAATAGTTTTTTGTGTATTGTTAAGACAAGTAACCTTAAAAAACAAAAAAATGTCAAATTAAACAGAATTCCAGACAGCCAACATAATTTTACTCGAATTGTTATAGGGATTGTCAGGAAAATGTGCAGCCAACTATTTTCGACTTTCTGATCTCACTGTAATTCAGAACATTAATTTGTAAATATTCAATTAATTTGAAAGAATTTATTCTTCCGCCTAAATTCTAGATGCTAATTTTATTTTTTGCATATAGATACTCTAAAGTAGTTGTATATTAAAAAGCACACGTAACGGCTTAATCCATCAACTGCGTAATGCACTCGTCCGTGTTTAGCTGGGTTAAAAAAAAATTAATAATTCCCGCTCACCCGGATTTGAATTCTATTCTATTCTGAATTGAATTAAATATATGGATTAAACTGGTATTTTTACCAGATTTAAGATATACGATGGAATGTTTCAATTAAACATTTTCATCCGACAACTTACTTATCAATGCAGATTTTTTCGACTTGCGGCACAAGCACCTGCAGCAGTCTCATGATGGTCTGCAGGGGAAGTTTGGTCTTCCAGGAGTGCACCCATTCGGCAGTCGGAACCCACTGTCCGCTCGGGTGTTCGTCGGTGGGCATAACCCTCAAACTGTTGCGCTGTTAGAATAGAAATATATAAATAAAACACACTTTTACTTAGTTAATATCACACTGTTTATTTATAGTGACTGCAGTTTCGATCATTGTTTGATATAAATAAACAGTGTGATATTAACTAAGTAAAAGTATGTTTTATTTAATTAAAAATGTATCACGAAGTAAGTGCCGCCAACCTCAATCAGTTTAGAAATATATATTTTCTTGTGTACAAATAAGTAATTACATTACAAAAATAGATATAAAGAAGCATTTATATTTACGTCAATTATTAAAAGTCACACAACTGACGATCTCGTAAAATTTTTAAATTATAGATTATAATTTCCAATTACTGTTTAATCAGAAAATTAAAACATTACCGTATTGACGCTCTGCTTTAGAATCGGTGGAGATTCCGCTCCCCTCTTTGACGGCGTCGGACTTTTCTCGTCGGCCGTTGAAATTGCAGGAGACGGACTTCGCAGAGCAGGTTTCATCTGAGTTCAAAGTAAACTTCGATTAAATAAATTTGAGGCAACATCAAGCATTAAAAAAAAAATTATTTAAACTTGCATTGCCGGATTAACCCTTTCAGAACGGGTCACATCAATATGCGTTTTAACGTAACTTCTGCAACAGCTAGGTAGCATCAATAAGAGTTCTGATGAATTTACTTGTTTTTATATTCGAATAACGCTCATCATTGACGCTGCAGATATGTTTTTAGTTTCGGAGCAAAATCCAACACTAGAAATCGATGTTTGAAAAATTGACATTTTTTACGTCCATCGGGTGTGATATTGCCAGATAGGGTTAAACGATTGGAAATGGTCTCTCTTACCTTATCGCTGGTGGTCTCGTTGGGAAGGCCAGTGGTCTGCGGCGGCGAGCTTATGTTCACGGTGGCCATGCCGTTCGTGATGGAGATCTGGTCCATCTGCTGGTAGGAGGGATGGGCGCTCTCCCTCTCCGTCATCTGTATGATGCCGGGGGTGTCGGGCAGGGTCGCCTTCAGGGTGCCCGGCTCGGCGGGGAGCGCCGGGTGCGACCCCTCCATCGCCAGCTCGGACACGTTCTCATTGCTGGTCGCGCCGGACAGCGGCCGGCTGTTGCTGCTCTTCGCCCGCTTGTTGAGGGACTTGGTGATCGCCGAATAGTCGCAGGGCAGGTTCGCCAGGCCGTGGAACACCTGCCGCTTGCGGATTATCGTGTAGACCAAATTCGAATTGCCTAGCGAAAGTTTTGAATTTTTAAAAACAATTAGTTATTCAGAATAAAACACTTTTTTTTTTTTTTACTTTGTTTGTATAACACTTATTTGTTTATTTTTTTTGACTGCAGTTTCGGCAACTCAGCTTGCCATTATCAAAACTAAAGTCAAACAAAATAAACAAATAAGTGTTTTACAAACAAAGTAAAAAAAAAAAAAGTGTTTTATTCTATATAAAAGCATGTATAACGAAGTAGAAGCTTCCTACATAACAAATATTAATTAATTATTCATATTCAACCGAGTTTCTTCCTTCATTTCTTCGTTTTCTCCACAGAAACCGTTACGTTTGATTCAATCCTATTGGATTGTAGTAGGATAGGGCACACTCACCACCCTTGACTTCAATTATATTTCAGTTGCAAATAAGCCTTGTTATACAGGGTGAGGTTTTTTTCATTATCACTATGGGTATCTCGGGAACGGTAAGAGATACAAATTCGGTTAAATGGGGAAAGATTTGCAGTTTTAGAAGCTTTCTCAAAATCCGTTTTTGTTTTTTTAGAAAAAATGCATGGTTTACTTGATAAATGCAAAAAACTAAGTTTTGGCAGTTTCTGTAATACGAAATATATCGTATACCGATGTAGTTACAAAAAAAAGTCAAAGGAAAAACTTTCAGGGGTTAATGAATACTTCAATAATAATTTATTTTGATGATTATCATTTGTTTCGTTGTGTAGATATAATACAATCTTACATTTTTTTCAATGGGAATCATAGTCGGTCATGACAGCAAATTAATTCTGACGCAAAGCAAAATGCTTGTTTATTTACTTGATTCTTTTATTTTCCATAGCTACATTTGATTTTGGCAGCTTACATAATTGTAAGAATACGATAATTTGTACTAACTTTATTTATGAAAATAAGTATATCAACCAGAAAAAAATATACTTTTCAAAAATGTCATGGCCGACTATGATTCCCATTAAAAAAATGTATGTTTGTGTTATATTTACACAACGAAACAAATGACAATTATCAAAATAAATTATTATTGAAGTATTCATGAACACCTAAAAGTTTTTCCTTTGACTTTTTTTTGTAACTACAACGGTATACGATATATTTCATATTACATAAACTGTCAAAATTTAGTTTTTTGCGTTTATCAAGTAAGCCATGCTTTTTTTCTGAAAAACGAAAACAGATTTTGAGCAAATCTTTCCCCATTTAACCGCATCTATACCTCTTACCGTTTCCGAGATCCCCGTAGTGATAATGAAAAAAAACTCACCCTGTATAAACAAAATAATATCTGTGATTTTCATTCTGTGAGGTACGTTATATAACCTACGAATGTATTCGAAAAAAAAGCCTTCTCGATTTTTTTGACGGTAGTCCGGTATAATACAGAAGTACCAGAATAAATTAATAGACTTACCATCAAACTGGTATTGGATGATGTTGTTGAATATCTCGAGCAGGAAGAAGACCAAGTGGTGGTTAGTCGGTGAGGAGAATAGGAACCACGGGGTGCTGAAAGCTTCGAGGAGGTGAAGCAACTTTGTGCTGGCGACCATCGACAAAGTCTTCAAGTAGGGAGATACTAAAAAATTAACGACATACAAACAATTATTGTTTTCAGATAAATGAAAACTTTGACAAAACAATTATCGTTTTCAGACAAATTAATACATTTTGTAAACTTTGGCAGAACAATTATTGTTTTTAGATAATTGAGAAAACTTTTGTTTCGTAAACTCTGACATAACAATGATTGTTTTTAGACAAATGAGAAAACTTTTGTTTTATAAAACTTTGACACAACAATGATTGTTTTCAGACAAATGCAAACTTTTGTTGTGCAAACTTTGACAAAACAATTATTGTTTTCAGACAAATGAAAATGTTTTTTTTTTTTTTTTTTTTTTTTTTTTTTTTTTTTTTTTTTTTTTTAATAATAAGGATAGTTAGTTAAGGTAATTAGATATAAGTCTCATATCATTAACATGTAATATCTCTACTGTTGTGTACTTCCGTGGACCCATACCTGTATGTCTAAATACCAACATGTCATGACGGTCCGCATTGACACCCGATTTCCATCTTGTATCCCTTGTGGTTAGCATACATTCATTCTATCTAATCCGTGTATTTATATATCAAACAAATGGTAGTGGCAGATGACCAAGCAGTCGACGCCAAAAAAAAAAAAAAAAAAAAAAAAAAAAAAAAAAAAAAAAAAAAAAAAAAAAAAACAAATTATTGTTTTCAGACAAATTCAAACTTTTGTTGTGTAAACTTTGACAAAACAATTATTGTTTTCAGACAAATGAAATCTTCCATTTTGTAAACTTTAATACAATAATTATTGTCTTCGGATAAATGAGAAAACTTTTGTTTTGTAAAACTTTGACACAACAATGATTGTTTTCAGACAAACGCAAACTTTTGTTGTGTAAACTTTGACAAAACAATTATTGTTTTCAGACAAATGAAAACTTCCATTTTGTAAACTTTGCCACAATAATTATTGTTTTCGGATAAATGAGAAAACTTTTGTTTTGTAAAACTTTGACACAACAATGATTGTTTTCAGACAAATGCAAACTTTTGTTGTGTAAACTTTGACAAAACAATTATTGTTTTCAGACAAATGAAAACTTCCATTTTGTAAACTTTGCCACAATAATTATTGTTTTCGGATAAATGAGAAAACTTTTGTTTCGTAAACTCCGACACAACAATGATTGTTTTCAGACAAATGCAAACTTTTGTTGTGTAAACTTTGACAAAACAATTATTGTTTTCAGACAAATGAAAACTTCCATTTTGTAAACTTTGACACAACAATGATCGTTTTCGGATAAATGAGAAAACTTTTGCTTCGAAAAACTTTGACATTTGTCGCACTTACCGTTGACTAGAATTGTAAGCAGGCAATCGAACAGGGGCTGCAGCCTCTGGTGGCCGGTGGTGATGATCTTGTGAAAGACTATGATGAGAAGGTCGGCGTGCGTGCCGGTGAACACGGGAATGTCCATCGGAATCGTCGCCGTGTACGGCTTGTTCAGACGCACGCCGAAGTTTCTCTCGCCGGAGAGCAGCAGCAGGATGAAGACGCCGATGTGCATCAGGCCGACTCGAGCTGCCAGTAAAATATCCGTTTATTTCTCGACGTCAACACAACCGATCCCAATAAAGTCAGCGGACGTCGATAAATCAAATCGGAATTTAAATCCGAGTTCGATTTTATAAATCTAATTAATCGCTGGTTTACAGTTAACAATCTTATTATAATTATATAATTCAAATATACTCCAAATATTCCATTTATTTTTTTGACTTCACATCTAATATTTGATTTTTGTATTTTAACTTTTGGGATGAATAAATGAATAATGTCAGACGTATACACAACAACCATGGACCCGAGCGAATACTTCTCGATCCCCGAAAAATCTTTCAGCCGGGCTGGGATTCGAACCCACACGGCACACGGTGCAGCCGGCACAAACGCTTGCCTGTACCCACTACACCAACGGGCCGCCCTATTCCATTTTTATTTTTAACTTAAAAGGCTGTGGTTTCATTTTATAAAGTTTGACACATGAACACCAAGTGAAAAAATTGTTAAATGTCAGATTTCTACAACGTTGCCTAATTTCATATATTAGATTAATTAAATGATTGCTTCAATTATTCAAGTGTGCTGGTTTTTTAATTATCTATTATTATTTTAATTAATAAAAACGCAAAGAATGTTCTGTATATCATAAAATCATATTCATTTTCATAGTAATAAAATTATCTCTACAATGAAGATTGACTTGATCATAAAATATAACCTCAAAGTCTAGTGACTTTTTACATTGGCCAACAAAACTGTCGCCGACTTAGTTCAAAATAAAAATGGAACAGAGTTTAGCTACAATTATTTTACCGGTATTTTAAATTGAAGAAATAAAATTTACGGCAATATTAGAAGGTGACACTTACATTGATCGGCGCGTGAATCGTTTAAGTGGTACAGGATCGGGACGAGAATTTCGAGGACGTCGCTGCTCTTCAGGACGTAGTACAGGAATTTCTGAAAGAAACATTTAAAGTATTCGCCCCCGAGTGACAATTTTCAATCGAGTTGTCTCGATCCTTACCTTATTGTAATCGCACATTTTCCAAAAGAAAACCAACAGCTCCTGGTGAAAGTGCACCTTCTTCGTGGAGTTGGGCAAATAGGTCTGAACCAGGGGGTTGTTCAGCAGCCTGGTGATGCCGTGCAGAATGAATTGAAAATCCTCGTCTCTGTGTATCCTCGAGAGGTAGTTGATGAACAGGTTGTCCGGGGAGTTGTTCTGCGCAAGAAAATTGTCGCTCTTGTGAAATTCTCTAAACTTTTTAGAATGCGAGCAGTGAGTTTTCATTCGGTGGAATTAACACCCATTTCATATCACTACTATAATTACTTCGTCTCCGGGCTCCATCGGGTTGCACATGCTGGTGTCATGGTCCAAGGTGACTATCAGTATCTGCAAGGCGGCTTCCACCAGGGGCTCAAGGGAATCGTTGAAGATCAGGTGGTTGTAGGGCACGCCCAGGCCGACCGGATCGTACGCGCACACCGTGTTCAGTAACGACGTGAACATGGGCAGAGCGTGCCGATTTTCCGACGATGTCAAATACCTAATAGAAAATATATTTATTTATTAACTTTACATCTGTTAATATAATATGAAAATAAAGTTAATCACCCAACAAATTTGCCTATAGTCCTATACAGGGTGTCCCAGAAGTCGACGTCAAGTCGAAATCTTTTAACAGACCAAGTCATGAGAGTTATCAGAAAAATATTTAAAAAAAATCCAAATAATGTATTTTAAAAATTATGGCCATTGGTCAGCATGGTCAGTTGAAACTGGACAAAGTATTAATTTTGAATTTTTGGATGGGCAATAAATTACATTTACTTCTTAGCTAGAGCAGTTGACCATACATTGTGGGCTAGTTTAAAGACGAAGTGTTCGAGATTACATAACAAAAAAAAAATATTAAAAAAAGATGATATTTGTAGTAACAGGAGTGAAAAGACCGTCACAGGCTGTAGATTTTCTCATTTTTTTTTTAATGGCCATAATTTTTTAAATACATTATTTGGATTTTTTTTATATTTTTCTGATAACTCTCATGACTTAGTCTGTTAAAAGATTTCGGCTTGACGTCGACTTCTGGGACACCCTGTTGTATATAGGACATCAGTTTTGCAGTCTCTCCTAAAATTATATGTAGAACACCGTCAGCGCCATCTATCAGTTTTTCTTCAAATAAGTACGTTTAGTGATTATTCATCAACATCCGACAAAAAAATTCATACCGTGTTTTTTTAACCCACATTAATTGAAATTAAAGGAAAGTAAATGATATGTTTCTCTGAATTAAGTAATTCAAATTTAAAAACACAGAGAGGTTATTTTTCATCTTCCTGTCAAATGTCGATGAATACACACTGAATGTACTTATTGGAATAAAAAAATGATAGATGGCGCTGACGATATTCTAAATATAATTTGAAGGTTATTATTGGCTTCCTGTCAAATGTCAATGAATAATCATTGAATTATTGGAATAAAAAAATGATAGATGGCAGTGACGATATTCTGAATATAATTTTAAAAGAAATTTTAAAATAGTCGTTTTACGTATAGAACTGTGGGCATTAATCACTTGATTCAGACAAGCAAATGTGAGTTAACTGAAAATAAAAATAGCAGCTTACGCTATCCACTTGTTCGGCTGGTGTGCGATGTCGACCGGGGGGTGGTACATGGTCTCGCTGAAGCACGTCAACAGCAGCTTCAACAGTTCCGTCCTGTTCGAGTCCAGCATGGGATGGCGTTGGGGCGAGTGCGCGAAACCCACTCCCGCCTCCCAGATGTACTCGCAGCTGTCTATCGCCGTCAAGTCCTCCGCTTTATCCTGAAGACGGACAATAATCAACGGGTTCTCTTTTCATTTAAAAAAACTTACCGGTCCGCTTTTCCTGCTGTTGATGACCGTGAAATCCGGACAAAACAGCAGATCCTATAAATTCAATGTGTATTAGTTAAAGTCGATTGCGAATTTAACACGTATCTCGTACACAAATTGCGTTCAACAGGGATTGCGCGAGGGGAATCGATTCCTCTTCGTTTTCACTCTGCGCCGGCAGCGAGGACCAAAAGAATCCCTTCCACTCGGAGTCCTCGAATATGTAGGGCAGCACTCTCGTCAGTAACCTCACGCAGTTCAATACTGAAAGAAAAAATTATTCTCGATAATTAGTCTTCCTTTTAAAAAAGATGGCAATCAAAGAATTAAAAAAGTAAACTCTGTGTTTTTATTCAGAATATTGTCAGGCCATCTATCATTTTTTTATTCAAATAATTACATTCAGTGATTATTCATTGAAATTTGACAGGAAGCAAAAAGTAACGTCTCTGTGTTTTTATTCAAAATATTGTCAGCGCTATCTATCATTTTTTTTAGTTTCCAATAATTCAGTGATTATTCATTGACATTTGACAGGAAGTGAAAAATAACCTCTCTGTGTTTTTATCCATAATATTATCAGCATCATCTATAATTTTTTTATTCCAACAATTGAGTGATTAATAATTGACATTTGACAGGAAGTGAAAAATAACTTCTCTGTATTTTTTTATCTATAATATCATTAGCACCATCTATAATTTTTTTATTCCAATAATTGAGTGATTATTCATTGACATTTGACAGGAAGTGAAAAATAACTTCTCTGTGTTTTTTTATCTATAATATCATCAGCACCATCTATAATTTTTTTATTCCAATAATTGAGTGATTATTCATTGATATTTGACAGGAAGTGAAAAATAACCTCTCTGTGTTTTTATCCATAATATCATTAGCACCATCTATAATTTTTTTATTCCAATAATTGAGTGATTATTCATTGACATTTGACAGAAAACGCGTTTTTAAATCTTAATGGCCAGATTTAGAGAAACGTATCGTACAAATCTCAGGCGAATGTGGGTTAATAATTAATAAAAGCGCACAATATTTTTGCGTACTACGAAAACACACATTTCTATTGTACGCTGCAGTATTTGCACCTGTTTGCTGTTCGTGCTGCGTTCTGCAGCTGCTGTCGACGGCCTTCACGAGCTTCTCGACCGCCTTGTAGCAGAGCGTTGCCAAATTGGAGGGCGCCTCCTCCCGCAGGCTCCGGATCTCCGCCGCCGGCACCAGCGTGAAGATGTCCTGCACGTTGTTCACGTTCTCCGACCAGAACTGGTCCCAGAAGGACTCGTCGTTCGCATCTATCGGCTGCAAAAAATAAACAAACGAGTATCATAGCATGACAGATGAATGATTAATTAATTTCTCACTTAACCCTTGGTGAAACATAATTACATAATTTGATTAATTAAAACACTTGGTTTTGTTTCACTGATTTTCCGCCGGAGAGACAAATAAAATCAGTGAAACAAAACCAAGTGTTTTAATTAATTAAATTTCTAGAGCTGGCCACATGGACATGCATTCCAGGCCAAAAAAAAAATTAATCAAATTATGACAGATGAAGATGTTATTTCGGATTAAATACATTTTCATTTAGCGGTCCGAGTTTTGAGTGCATATTTTCATCAGAAAATGATTTACAGTAAAAAAACTTTGGCTAAACTTGAGTGGATCATATTCTGGATAGAGCCATTTCGAACTTGAGTTCAGTGTTTTTACGGTAAAATATAATTAGTCTATAATAGATATTAACTCAGATATGCCCACGGTTCTTTATGTAGGGCTACCATTTTAAAGTTCCTCTTAAAATTATATCTAGAATATCGTCAGCGCCACCTATCGAATTTTTATTCCATAAAGTACGTTCAGTAAGCATTCATTGACATTTGACAGGAAGACGAAAGATAACCTCTCTGTGTTTTTAAAACTTAATTACAGACAGCCAATATTACTTGAATCATTATCCCTATTTTCAGAAAATATGCTGCCAACCTTTTTTGACTCTCAAATCTTGCAGTATATTCCGTTCAAAAATAACATGAGCAAGCAAACATTTTACTTAATGCAGTGACGGTTCGCGGGGTTTTTTCTGGTACGGCCGAGGAACAAGATAGGTGCGGTCTCTGCAACTGACCCTACCTATCTGTATTACCACCTCTTGTACCAGAAAAAAACCCGCGAACCGTCACTGACTTAATTCTTGAATCTTGGAGGCATTTACTTCGTGGTATATTTTCAATTTCAATATAAAGAAAACACTTAACTTTTTTATACCACTTTTATTTTACTTTACGTGACTAGTTTCAATTACACGGTAATCATTATCAAACTGAGTTTGATAATGATTACCGTGTCACACTAGTCACGTAAAGTATAAAGTGGTATAAAAAAGTGAAGTGTTTTCTTTATATCGTCACTGACTTAATGTATCAACAACGTAACAGTTTGATGAATACAGGACTTTTAGTTCAGATTCGTGTAGTATTCTCCAGTTGAGCCACATTTCCACTTTCTACCATTTAATGTGGCTCAGTTGCCAAAACCGTAAACCGCGTAGCTTGAGTGGCCGATATAAGGAATTACTACGGTTACACAAAAAAGATATCGGTTTAAAATTCCAATTCTTTCACGAACAGAAACTACATATATTTACACAATTGATTTCCTTGATAATTTTATGTACTCGTAATATATTCAATTGAAACTGTTTGCTGGGGTTCACTCGAGCAGAACTTGAATGGCAACCTCAGCAGATTTCGCGTGCAAGTTGTTAATCGATGCTTTCTCCACGATATCCGGGGTGAACTCACCTCTGTTTTCGAAGTCAGTTGCACTACGGCCTTCCTAAAGTTTAATTTGGTATCTACGTTTCCCATATTTCACGCTCGCACGGAGAGATCGACGACTGTCAAATCTGACAGCTCGGCTACAACAAACGTTGACGTCAACGACGCCCGTTGAACCTAATTCTTACGAGGCATAAGTGACCCAGATAACCTAATAAAGATAGGCCACTCTGTGTACAAAACATTTACAGCTTTATTCGTTTAACGCTGCAGCGCGCGAGGCGCTGCAATCGGCGGTGGCAAATAGTTAACTGTAATCTGTTTCTACTAAGTAACAAACACTAGAAGACTGATTTACACCATAAATATATGTAAATCTGGTGACGAATTGTGGTATAGTACCTTGGTATCGCTGAGCGATTTCAACGAAATTAACTGTTTTTATTAGAATTTATCCAAAGAGTATTTGCCTGTTCTTATTTCCTCCCTTTAACATGTAGAATATATATAAGTTGTTCCATTTAAGCCTCGCATCAGCTCGTCGGAGGTCAACGAAATGGGGATCGCCCCCTTTCTTTCGAAAACCCATGTTAACTCTTATGGATATTTTACTTACCCATGTAATTTAATATTTCTTCATCAAAAGTGAAATTTTAAGAAATTTGAATTCATGATTATAAACCGAACTGAAATCACTGTAACCTAACCTCAAAACTAGAAACGTCAAGTTAAATCGCCATTAAAATTGTTAAAGGGAGAAACTTCGACATTTAATATTAACGAGCATTTATGGGCTAAAGGACATTTAAACTGGTTGGTAATACTGCACATCCACTCTTAAATCTCGTTTAGCCTTAACTGTCCTTTAAAATGTGTTGATAATACTGGGCGTAAATGTAATAAAGGCAAAAAATAGCCTGAATATATGAATATTCAACCTATTTTTATGACTGCAAAATTAAGTTTTATTAAGACTACAAACAAATTACTTTAATACTACAATTGATTTATTTATTATATAAATTTTCCTGCAATTTTAAAACAACAGAAATGAAACGAAAAAACCAAGCATGACTATTTTTTTATTAGATTAAACCTAGCATATAGCATATACATCATAACGTTATCATCTAAATAAATGTCAATATTAATATACTTATTACAAGTGTTAGTTAAATATTATATCATCATCATCATCACCCACCTATTCATCGCTACAATTTGATTAAATACATAAAAACCCCTACGACTACCACAAACCCACAAAACTAACAAAACTAAACACTAAAGAAAATGACCCAGAAGAACGCAAACTCCGAACGCAATGATAAAAACGAGAACGAAACCGTACGAGTAGATGAAATGAAGGAACTCATGATTCAAAGTTAAAGTATTTGCTTTATGCTAGTTTACTTCGGTCATATCGTTGATGCAGCTATTAATGTCGAGCAGCTGGTGGATGTACGTCTTGTCGTCGATGATCTCGCACATCTTGTTCAGGATCGAGAGCAGCTCGTTCCTCTCGAGGTTCAGTTGGCCGTTGCATTTACGGACGATGTTCAGTATCCTTTCGTTTATCTACAAATTAATTTTATTATTGAAATAAAAGTGAAACTTATGTTCAAAGTTTTATGTTAATTGTTCTATTAGTTTTTGAGATACAGCGCGCATAGAGTTAAAATTTGAATTGACTTCGTAATAATCGCGTGCATCGTTTGTTGATGATGTATACTCACGTGGGATGTATATCACAACATCAACATTTTTTTTCCAAAAATTGTTGAAATGGTATACCGTGTGTTCGATAAAAAACGCCCAACGCCATAACTCTGTTATTTATTGACCAATTTGAATGAATTAAAAAATAATGTCAATGGCTGTTTAAATACTATAAAATGACGGTAAATATATATTTTTTCAAAATCAACTTCATTGCCAAATGATGGTCAACTTTAAATTTTTAAATGGCTGCATATACTTTTCTAATTTTATAATATTAGACATTATTTTTCTGAATCCAATTATGCCTCTTATGTTGGTTTTAAGTTAATATTTATGCCAGAAAAAGATAATAATAAATCTTGTTCACATGTTTTTGGTAATAAATGTAGTGTGCCTTGAAAAAAATTCGAATCAACAAATGTCATTTATTGTATAAGTAATGTCAGCCATTTGTTATCAGTGTGTGTTTCGGGCATAATCATGAATAATAGCGAATTAACAGACATGTTACAAATTTATTTTCCATATAATAGAAATCGAAGAGCTGCGGCACGAATTTATCATCTACAGTTTCCAGAGCGGTGAATAAATTTAGAAGGTTAGTAGAAAATTTGAAACGATATGGAGCCTTTAAAAAGTCGAAGAGAGTGGATCGAAAATTTCTACGTTCTACTTGGTGTTTACAATAATCATAGAACATCTAAATCGCAAGTGAATTAATACTTGCATTACTTATTTATTCTATTCTACATTGAGTTGTTAGTTATTGGGTCCTTATTATTCATGTTTGACATAACCTTACAACAAATGACATTTGTCACTTTTTTCCAAAGCACGCTAATCATAATTTTTGAAAAATATAATTTTAAATGGAAGATTTATTTTAATTTTTTTCGACCAAAATATTGAACGAAACACAACATATTGGGCATAATTGGATTCAGAAAAATAATGTCGAATGTAAAAAATTTAAAACATTATTATACGGTGCCATTTAAAAATTTTAAGTTGGCTATCATTTGGTAATGAAGTTATTATTGAAAAAAATCAATATTGATGTCATTTGTTAGTATTTAAACGACCGTTGACTTTGGTTTTTAGTTCATTCATATCGGTCAATAAATAACAGAGTTATGGCGTTGGGCGTTTTTTATCGAACACACGGTATAGGGCCGTAAATTTTTTTTTTTAATATTTCACGGTTACAATACTCTCGTAAAAAACATGTTTTTTCTTACCCTATCGAGGTCTTTGAATTCCGAGAAATTCAACTTGATCCTCTGCTTGCCCTCGTCCCGATAGAATATGGTGAACTCGTCCGAGTTCTCCGTCAGCTTGAAATAGATGCCGGCCAGCACGTGGCCCTTCTGGTCTCTGGACAGGAGGCTCCTGAACGTGTACACGAGGTTCCTCCGCTCGGTCACGTCGAGCGCGGTCAGGTAAGGCCGTTTCGCGTAGATCAGGGAGTGGACCTCCTCCACTTTGGTGTTTCTGGTTGTGCGGTCGTACCATTCGATGAAGTTGCTATTGCTCGTTGAAAATGTGTACTTGTACTCCTTCACCACGCCGCCCTCCGACGATTGTTTGAACCACCCTGGCAAAAAAAAAAAAATACATGACGAAAACGAATGAAAATTATTAATCGTTGACGACGACGAGGAGCGTCCTCTTGGCACAGATCTGGCGGAATAAGGTTCGGTAGACTCAAGTGGGGTTGAGGCATGGTGCAAAGATTACATGGTGTGCCTATAACTCCCGTACCATGCCCCTTTTGAATATTTTTGATGCTGCAATTACCAACCATGAAAAATGAAACTATAAAAATCAACACCAACGAAAATAAATTGCAAAACACGTTAAAATTCGGTTTCGACATAAAAACACGATAAAACATTTAGTTTATTACACAATGATATATTAAAATATCACGAGCTTTAAATTTTTTTTTTTTATTTAAAGCAATTAGGTTGGTAAGAAAATTAATAAATGTGGTTTTAGATGTTTAATTTGCTATTTTCACACTAAACAATACGAAAAAATTTGATAAAATGTAAATAAAGTACGTTACGTTATTTAAATTAGTTATATCGACTTTTTTTTAGCTTAGCAAGTAGTTTTACAAGATTGCATCACTGAGCATTGGCCAAATGAGAGAGGGGAAGATTTTAGAGTGAGAACGCGGCCGTCTAGGCACACCATGTAATCTTTGCACCATGGGTTGAGGTCATATTAACTACGTCGTCTTAGCGGTTGCTTAGTAGTCCAATTATAGTCTGTCCACGGTGCACATAGAGTTGTAAAAACACTCACAATCGCCATTTGTTCTAAGCAAAAGTCTGATTTACACTGTGTAAATTTATTTAAACAGAGCTAGTGGCGCCACCTGTTAGGAACAGCCAAACTGTAAAAGTTCAGTTTTTGTCTTGGTCGTGCTTTGCATGTTGCTTAGTATATTGTTTCGTGTAGAACGTTTTTAGCAGGCTGAAATTTATTTGCCGATTGATGTTCCCTGAGTATGTTATAAACGCCGGCCACAGAAACACCTACAAATATATTAATATAGCCCGTGGAACCAGTACATTTAGAAATTAAGAACGTACCTCCTGCATTTGCGGTGAATACCACATTTTCAACTTTGGTGCGTTCAGGATAATTTTCCCGACACACCTCAAAAATATTAAGTATAGATTCCTTGGTGGACACTGAAAAATGCTTCGCACGGCGCGTTTTGATGGAGATAGAGCCATTATGATGAAACAAGCAGAAAGGTACTCGATCACAAACAGACAATACAATGAGGCAAACAGCTGATGGTCGCGTCAACCATTTGCATTCGTACAGCGTGATTTGGACGTGCGGATTTCCCGCAATTTTTCGAATCGGCCAGTAAGAATGATGCGTTGGCGATTGTGGGCGTTTTTATAACTCTATGTGTACCGTGGACAGACTATAGTCATTCACATTATATTTAATCCAGTGGCGGCTCTTGGATGTTCGGCGGCAGGACAATTTGATCAAAACAGCAACGAAATATTTGCTTCCTCTATAAAAGTAAGTAGCGCAGCACGAGCGACATCTTTGTCTTAGCCCTCCCTACGGAAATCCACGAGCCGCCGCCGATCCAATCCGTTTTGCGTTTCGTTAAAACTTACCCGTATGAGGGAACATACTGTCCCGCATGACCGTAACGACCCGCCCGACGTGATACCCGGGATCGCAGAGCATGATGCCCGGCCGGCCGCACAGCTCGAACTTCATCGCCAGCAGGACGTGTTCCTTCTCCAGAATGGAGCCCACGTCCTCGATGTTGTCGTACATCCCCGGATACTCGCTGAAGACGCCGACGCTTTCCTCGCACGAAACCAGGTACAGGTGTCCGGTCAGGCCGGGAAAGGCCGCGTCCAGCTCGAACAGTTTCTTCCATAGTTCCAGCGCTAGTCCGACGCACGTGTGGTGTTTCGGTGTGACGGGTGGTGAATAACTAAAATAGAAAGAAAAAAAAATTGTACGTACTTTCGTACGATTGTATTTGTATAGCCTGTTCTGTAGAATCTGGCGGTTGTGGTCGTAAAAAAGGGTCGGAGCTCGGTAAGTAGGGGACGTAATATTTTTGATCTCAATCCAATTTTTGTTGAGAAGTACTGCGTATGCTAATAGGAGCGAAGGACAGTAATAAATTGTACGGGATGCAATTAGACGAACCACCAATACCTTTTCTTTGAGGTTGCGTCGGTCCTCAGGGCGGAGTGAATACATTTTTAATGAAAAAACTTATGAAATATTCAATAAATTTGACAGAAGCCAACATATCAACAGTGCACCGTTTTTGTTTAATTTCATGGCAACCATTATTTTCGTGAAAATTATCATTTTTATTTTATCATTTTTTAGGGTTTTTATGAATGCTAAAAAATAAATAATAGCATGACTGCATGCAGGAATTTTTACTCTATAAAACATTTATTTACATGTTTCCTCTAAAATGATCAGGGAAGGTAATATTCCAATATAAAGAAATTAACATTGAAAATCCGATGTTCCGTTTTGTTCCACTACACCCTGTATCTATTTTGATACGTTGGCGTGGAAAGTAATACTATGCGGTGACGGCATATGTTGTAGCAGTCAGTGGCGGCTGGCAACGTGATGGTACGGCTAGAGGAAGTATAAATTGGTAAGAACAACTGCGGTGTGACTCATGGTAAGGCTGAGGTAGCAGATGGGTAGGATCGATTGCAGAGATCTGTATTACCACCTCGAGTGAGCCACCCCACGAATCTACACTGGTGTTACGCCATTAAATAAACTAACCTTTGAAAGAATTCGGCTAGATAGGAACACGAGCTATTCTTAAAACCCTCGTGTAACGAAATGAAGTTGCCGACGGTGTTGTAGTTGTGCTCCTCCAGCAGTTTCTGCACGTGCGACTCCACGCAGCCGGAGATCTCGTTGAACTCGAGCGCGGAGCGGATCTTCATCGCTTCTTTCTCGCGGACGTCCCACGCCGGCAGGGGCAGGGGATGCTCGATCGGCCACACCCCGTCCACCTGGGTGGCGTCCAGCAGCGGGTCGTTGTTGTTGCTGGCGGTGAAGGAGGCGGCGCCATCGCTCGGTGTGCTGTAACCGCCGGAATCTGTTCCGGACTTGACCCCCCCTATAAGAAGGGGCCTCTCTGGGGCCCACAGTGATTCTTGTTCGAGTCAACTCGGCCACTCGCAGCCCCAGCGGCCGACGGAGGGCACGAAGGCCCTCTCGCTCGAGGAGAGGCCGAGGGGGAGGCCGCCGCCGGCAGCCGCGCACATGTCGGACCCGTGCACAGCTGCATTCTGGTCAGCTGTACACAGTAACTTTAATATTGCGCTGTTTTTCTCACGCTCTGAAACAAACAATCAAATCAGAACGATAATTCAACTCGTGTGTATTTAAAATGGCGGACAAAATAAATTGCAAGTGGATAAATTCCCGTGAAGTATGTACATTGTCGATTTTAATCATCTGAGTAGTACACTGATGATGCAAAATAGTCTCAAGTTTCTCTTAATCAATTCATTTTGGTGTATCAGTTGAGCTGTTAGATTCATTGTAAATCCGATTTATCGATCATCTGATGAGACAAAATCGTTTGAAACCGGTCCTAAGTGGCTTTCGATAGTTGAGTTGAGATATTACATTCAAGACAATACCCTAGGCACACGGAGCTATTGAATGATCATTAAGTCCTAATGATCATTAACTTCGCCGTGTGTCACATCAACATAATACTAATGATCATTAATAACGTCATATAAAGTTATGATCATAAGAATCGGCGACGACGTTTAAAACAGGTCATCGCCGGTAATCGTGTAACATCGCCAGTCATTTGAAAAATATGGCTGTCATGAATGACAGTTCGTGATCAGCTGATATTACTTTACTTTTAGAAATATGCGAACGTGGAAACTTTTTCTTTGCTGTTTCTGTATATTGTACCCGTGAGTTCCTCGTAGTTTTCCTACACTTTGTCTTTCCTTATAACTCTTTGTTGTGAAATCACATACCTACATTTGGGCGAATACAAATTGGTTGATATAAAAATCAGCACGCGTTGTTTAATGTAACCCATCAATTAAATCCAACCTTTTAAATGATTATGAATTTTTTTATATAAAACCAAACATAAATACCTGTATTTAGGTACGTATACTGCGCAGGCGTGCTTTATCCCGTGTGTCACCTACATTTGTAAATTGCCAATTTTCTTAATGATCATTAAGGCTAATGATCATAAACTACCTCCGTGTGCCTAGGGTATTATAGTCGATTATCAATCATCTGACTCGTGGACTGATGAGACAAAATAGTCGGAAAACGGTCTCAAGTTTTCCTTAATCGACCAATTTCTCTATCTAAGTTGAATTGTTATATTCCTGGTACGTACGATTTCTCAATTATCTAACTAGTGCTCCGATAAGATCAAATAGTCCAAAATCTGTCTCAAATCGTTTATTCTATATTTGAGTTATTACATTTCTAGAAATTGTCCGTTGTCATAGGATACTATGTTAGTTTGTTTAACTTCTTTTTATTTTGATTCGCCCATAAATTTGGAAATTCTAATATTTTAAAAATAATAAAAATCCCAATTTTTTTTTCATCATATTATTTATTATCTAAAACACCACAAGTCGCACACCCACCAGACTCTATATTACTGTAATTGTTGAAAAGGTGTCTGGTACACATGGTGATCCATAAAAAAAAAAAAACTGTCGACGTTATATCTCAAAAAATAGGGTGGCTGTCAGTGACGGTTTGCGGGGTATTTTCTGGTACGGCCGAGTAATACAAATAGGTGCGGTCACGCAGCAACTGACCCTACCTATCTGTATTACCACCTCTTGTTCCTCGGCCGTACCAGAAAAAAACCTGCGAACCGTCACTGGCAGCTCTAGAAAATCAAAATACGCCGCTGATTAGAATAAATAAAACTATACACACTTCTATTTAAAGTAATAAGAAAAGAACGGACGTCTAGCCAGAAATCACATTTGCCCAACCCTGTATTATTTTTTTCACTGAAGATACCGTACCCATTTTTATAGTTAAAGACGTGAAATTCCAAATTGCGATAAAAGGCGGACACACACTATAAATAAATCATGTTGCAAAACTTCTCAAGTGTTTGGTCGACCATAATTTGATAATTGGCCGAATACATTAAAACATTTCACACAAACGTCATGCAATTGTACGAATTCTATTCAGTCCTGATGACGACACGACGTTATGCAATCGCGATGTAATTATGTCCTGTGGCATTGAGCCATTTATAATACACCAGGATGATTTTTGTTGTAAGCAAAAATGATTTATTGCAGTTGGTAATGGAAATTAGAATTTTTCGAGTGTAAAATTCGATTGTTGATAATTAAAAAGTGTGCAAGGAATGCTATACGATTGTTTGATAGTGGAATCAGAATGATTAGATAGTATTAATTTGATTAGTACAGCGAGTGTCCTAAAATCCCCATTAACAAAAAAAAACCAAAGATTCTACAGATATTTAGGCTACCAAATAATAAATCAGTAACGGCCGAAAAGTCCCCAACGTGTATGGGAATAAAATTATATAATATGTTACCAGTTGCAATCTCCAACGCTCCAACAATTAAGATATTTAAATCACAGCTAAAAAAACTTTTAAAAGAGAAATCTTACTACACAGTCAAAGAATACTCCGACGATATGACAATGACCAGATAATGTTAAATTTGTCTTATTTTGGGCTTTCGTCTATGGTTTTTTTAATAATTTTTATTTTACGCACTTTTGGCTATTTCAAGCATGTCGTTAGGTTATATTTACATGTTATTTTAAGAGTGTTCTTCTGCTCCTAGTCAGTTCGCAATCCTGTAACGTGTCACTAAGGGCTTTGACAAAGTATATATTTTTATATTTTATAATTTTAATGTTTTATAATTTTAATTTATATGTATATTAACGATTCCTATACTGTACCTTATTTAGTCAAAAAGGTTTAAATTAAATAAATAAATAAATTAAATACAGACGAAATTTATTAAAATTATTTAATACTTCCGCAACAATTGAGGTCTCAAATTTATTTAAATTAAAAGGGTAGAGTTCGTTTTCATTCAAATTTTTATGGGATATTCTTCAGTGAGATCAGAAAGTCGAAAATAGTTGGCAGCACATTTTCTGAAAATAGGGATTATAATTTACGAAATATTATGTTGGCTGCTTGGATCAGTGCAGTACATAAGAATTTTGTCTATTTTGACGTCTTGTGGTTTTTTTGAGGTTACTTGTTTTAAAGATAACGTCAAAATAAATAAAATGCACTGAAATAATTCAAGGCAGCCAATATCAGATCACTCAAAATTAAAAAATCTGGTTGCCGTCATGTCACAGATTTAAAAAAAAAATTATCCGCATGTACATAATGAACAATTTTTTTTTCAGAATATCTATGTCAAAACTGGGGTCAGTGGTTCATTTTGAAATTCGATGCAATTTAATAAATTTTGCCATAAACGGGTTTAAGTATAATAACTTTGCTATTTATGAACCAATTTTGTTCATATTGGTGTCATTTGAAAGAAAAAAGTATAAACTATGAAACAGAATTTGTAAAATGCTGGAAATTTACACGAAACCTATACAAATTTGCAATAAAATATTTTTTTTTAATTGCGAAATATATGCAAAGGGGGTAGCGGAATAAGATGGGTGTGGCGGCCCCGGCGCGATTTGAGTTGCAAGTGTAGTAACCTTGTTTTGAATATTAAAAAAATGAGATTTGCATGCTTATTAACTGTCATATTCGACTTGTACCAAAAATGTGGTAAAAATCGCCTTTTTCTTAAATTATTTCACTGTAAAATTGTGTGTATTTTTTTCGGGTCAGTTGTGTGATCGGATTTAATTGATTTAATTTTATTACACCCAAAACTAGACAACCGCATTTTTTCTAGATTTTTTACGGAACTCAAAAAAATTGGTGTAAACAGCACAAAAACGTGAGAAAAAATAAACAAATTAGAAACAACTTTACTTGTTGCAGAAAGCATTAGATAAATACAAGAAAACGAAATGTAGCCTGAATATATGAATATATTTTTGCTTGCAGATTAACGAACAGGTTGAATATTCATATATTCAGGCTACATTTCGTTTTCTTGTATTTATTTGAAAAAAAAATAGTTTTTCAAGAATAATTATTTTTTTGACAGCTTTCCTGTGCGCTTACAAAAAGGGGCCAAATAGCTAAAATAGCCATATGAATGGCCTTCATTATCCGCTTAACCGCGTGTTAATATATTCACTTGTTCGCGCGAAAACTCAAATTAAGTAAATTTTATTTTTCATAACTTGGTAATAAAAATATACTTACACGAATAATTGACAAAGTATAAGTCGTATTATAATATTTTTAGGATAAAATACATTATTATAGCAAATACAAATGGTAGAATACATACAGGGTGTCCCATTTTAAATTGCCACCCCAAATATCTCTAAACTTAAGAAACATGACAAAAAATGTTTTAGACAGTTAATGAGTATGCAAATCTCATTTTTTAGATATTTAAAACAAGATTTCTGAACTTGCAACTCAAATCGCGCGGGGGCCGCCACACCCATCTTATCCCGCCACCCCCTTTCAGGAATTTATTACAGCAAAACCACCTTCAATTTTTTTTCCTAATGCTGTGCTACCAACTATTTTCGACTTTCTGTCAGTGACGGTTCGCGGGTTTTTTTCTGGTACAAGAGGTGATAATACAGATAGGTAGGGTCAGTTGCTGCGTGACCGCACCTATCTGTATTACCACCTCTTGTTCCAGAAAAAAACCCGCGAACCGTCACTGCTTTCTGTTGTCACTGTAGACAAATGTAGCTATAAAATGAATGAAGAATCAAAACGGATTTATCACTAATATTGTGGTGCAACAATTATTTCCAATAAATATACGTAAACATAATAATTGCATATTTTAATAACGAAATAACAAGAGTTTGCAAATGTTATCGACCAAACAAAAGGCGTTCCTCGGAAGCAGCGATAAAGAGGTCATTTCGATACACAAAACATTGCGAAACGCTAAACTACAGTCCAAAACAAACTGCGCAGCATATTGCATTCTTTTTTTTTTCTTGTCACTGCTCCAAGTTCAACGAATGCATTATTTCTTTTCGAAATAAACGACCTCGAAACAAATTTAATAAAGGCGAAATATAGCCTGAATATTCAACATTTCACTTTTCCCAATTAGTAATACCAAACATCGAAATCGGCAATGTCAACTACAGACAAAACGTATTTTCCCAGTTAATCGTGAATTAATATTTTATTATTTCTATGTATTTTGTGATTATCGCATATTTACGTAGAGGTTTCACCACATTATGAGTCAGCAGTAATATGGACGTAGTCAGCTGATAAATGCCTCAGCGTTGGTAATTTTATTTCAAATGAAACTCCTAATGAACGTCATTTATAATTATCGCAAATGAAGGGTACAGGGAATAAACCGGCTTAGTCACATTTTCAAGTTTTGTGGATAATGCGTTTTTAAAGTTCGACTTGGCCGTTTCTTTCCCTGTACGGTGAATTATTTAGTTGTTATTATAGCGGACTTTGACGGTTCTGTCATTTGGCACCTACACCACCTGGTAGAGTATATTTTGCACTACAAGATGGGGCAAAATCGCAAAAACTGGATATTTTGGACTAAGCCGGTTAATTCCCTGTACCCTTCAAATACGAGTAATACAATCTAATTTTATCGACACTTTGGTTTTTTTTTTGGTTTTCTTATTTCAGAAATTGACAAAAAAAAATTAAACTTATTTAATGTATCAAATGTTCAAATTCCACCAGAAATGTCTCAAAATGTAAGGGATGGGTTTTATCGCCGATTGGCTTTTTGCCAAAAGAGGAACGGTGCTCATTTTAAACATTTGATACATTAAATAAGTTTATTAAAAAAAATTTTTTTTTTTTCAATTTCTTAAAAAAAAAAATATTTTTACACAATCGTAAAGAGAAAATCCGGCCCTGTTTACACTAAATATTGAAGTTTTAATTTTATTAATTTTGATTCATCTCACGAGGCCAAAGCTAAAAAATGGTGATGTGGCCATCATGTTACTTTCTCCGACTTGATGGTATCATTTATATTTACGCTTTCATCGTTTATTTTCAATTGAAATCATATTTTAAATGTACATCTAGAGGATGACATTGACGTTTAAAACATCAAAATTATGAAAGATGGAAAAATGTACTTCAAAACCAAAAACTCAGTTTACTCAAAAACTAAAGAGATTTCGAAAAAAACTTATTCTTCATAAATTGTTCATTTTGGCATTCTCTACAATTATTATTAACATAAATTTGCTGTAACTATTAGCGTTTCATAATTGTATACCAAAAATGAAAAAAAAATTAATAAATTTTTTTCTCGAATAACAATGATTTTATGAAAAATGTTTTCAAACAAAATAATCGCATTTCTTTATTGTCTTCAATATTTGTTTAAATGTTTTTGTGATATTTTTCATATTTAAGAAAATATTGGCAAAAAACAAAAAACAGTTAAGGTAAACGCTCACTTCCGGTGTACGAAATTTTACCAAAAGCTTTTCAGTTCTTCGGATTCTCAAATAAAACTTATTTATTACGGAGAAAGTAAAAACAGTGACGGTTCGCTCCATGACTTCACACGTCACAGAACGATGACAGATAGATGTTAAATTTTTGACAATTTTAGGGTTAAATCGATGTAGAATTTACCTAATTATATTATTAAAATAAAATAAAACATTATGTGTATCACGACCATAATTTTAAACAGCCCTCGGGAATTTAATTCCCCTCCCCCGATCTATTGATTATGCCCTTGATACATAAAATACTATTATTTTGGTAATGCCGAGAGCAGGGTGGAACATGTTGATGGTAGAGGCACTTAGCATACAACATATGTCTTCAATTCGAGGAAAAACAGAAATTGAAACAATTTCGCACGCAATGTTTTAACATTTAAAATGACGAATCGGTGTTTTTAAAATTATTTAAAAATCCTAGCTGAGCTTAAAATTAGAGGTCCTTGGCTCTACATAACGAGCCGCCCCTGGCTGAGAGAGAATATACAATTTATACATGAATTCGGTGGCGAATTCATCCAGGTCTTTCGGCCCGACAAACATTTGAGATTTTTTTTTAAACGAAGCTTAAATTACATTAATGAATTTAACAGGAAATTCCAACTAAAAATTATATTTTGTTAAATAGAAAAATATGTTTAATTTATAATCGACTAGGCTATGATTTAACAAATGTTTTCTACATAACTTGATCTGAACGTAATTTCTAATGATTCCAGTCATTATTTCAAACCCCTGTCCTAAAATTACAACCTCCATCATATTGTCGCGAACCGGTGTTATTTGACACAGGATGTCCGGTGTACTCAGCGAGTTTCAGGGACTTCCTCGATATTTGCTTGACAATATTAAGGGTGTCCGGAACCACAGTCAACAACTCCGTCTCTTCATTTGATCAATACTAAACGCATCGTTTTGAAAAATGTCGAAAACGCGTTGTAAGTCTTTATTTTAAGAAAGTGCGTACTCACCCATACAATAGGAAGGCAAAAATAAAAAAGAAAACGAAGCAAAAACACCACAATTCCCGGTAGGTCGCTTCTTCCCGCTTCCGTCGTTCGTTCGCCGCTCACAACTGACAAACTGACGCGAATCGCTCGGCCTCGTGGTATTTATAAAACGCCCGACGCGCGCGCCTCCAGCTGCCGTTCACCGTTTTCCTGCTGTGCTGTTCCTGCTCCTTCCTGCTGCCGCTGCTGCTGCGTCGTCGTCTCACTCTAGGCACGTGCCTCGGATTATATCGAAAATTATCGCGCACGAGATATGCGGCTTAGAATTGGGTCCACTGTTGTTCACCACTGTTTAAATGTTTTACTTTATTTTTATTGATGACGAGCACTCTGAGTTTGGAGTTTGTTGTATAGTTCATTTTGAGCGGAACGAGGGGGGGTTCCACACGCTGGGGACTGCTGACGAAAACTGAAATGGGAAAAGAAAAATGGGTAAATGGTATTTTTCGGGTGGTCGAAAAGTGTCCAATTTTTAAAGTTCAGAGAAAATACAAATGCGAAACTCGCTCGGTGAGGGAATGCTGCCGCATGTCGGTGCTTAGTTCGGTCCAAACGCGTCCTCACTTAAAATAATAATAATAATAATTTATTTTCGTGTCATTACATTCGTGTACACTTGTCGAGAATACAATTATGAGGTAATAAAATTTACAAATTTACTTCTCGCACTTAAGTGATCGACTGACGGAAAATTTTATTTCGTTATATGATTTCGATCATGTGATTTTTTCATCTTCCAATTTTTGGTGCGTCATCTTCAAAAATTCGAATAACTAAAATGTTTATTTTGATATTTTTTTACTATATTTATCAACAATTGAACAGTAATTTTATATAAAATTATTGGTAATATTTTAGTAGTAATTTTCTTCTCAGTTTCGTATAAATATGTTACCCCATTTTTGCCAAGATACGACCTTGAAACCCTCGAAAAATAAAATTTTATTTTTTTAATCACTAAAAATTATTATAATAATCTGAAAAATTCACCCAAATAAAAGTTTATTTAGGGTATTTTTTTTTTTAAGTTTAACCATTTTTTTTCGCCCTTTCTAACCTTGAAAAAATTACTAAATTTGGTATTTGTGATTTGGTATTTGGTATTTCAGATTTTTATAGTGGTTGAAAACAGAAACCCATTTTTCGAGGGTTTCATGGTCATATCTTGACAAAAAAAAATGGGTTGTTTATACGAAACTGAAAAAAAATTAATACTGAAATACTAATAATAATAATTTTACATAAAATGACTGATCAACTGTTGATAAATATACAAAAAATATCGTAAAAATATTAGTTATTCGAATTTTTTAAGTTGTCACACCAAACGTTGAAAGATGAAACAATCACATAGATGGTATTTATTGATGGCAATCATATAACGAAATAAAATTTTAAATTACACTTTTTCAAGACTTTTAAGCATTTTTTTCGGGCCAATTTTTTTAGTACTCTTAAAACTCTTTGGGATTTTTCAAGACAATTTTTTCCAGTACTCTTTTGGCATTTTTTCAGTTCACTTTTTCAAGACTTTAGCGTTTTTTTAGGACAATTTTTTTTAGTACTCTTAAGGCTCTTTGGCATTTTTTCCGAGACAATTTTTTCCAGTACTCTTTTTGGCATTTTTTTAGTTCACTTTTTCAAGACTTTTTAGCATTTGTTGGGACAATTTTTTTTAGTACTCTTAAGACTCTTTGGCGTTTTTTCCAAGACAATTTTTTCCAGTACTCTTTTTAGCATTTTATTCAGGACAATTTTTTACAGTATTCTTTTTGGCATTTTATTCTGGACA
The DNA here is from genome assembly GCA_910593695.2 of Ocypus olens. NCBI lineage: Eukaryota > Metazoa > Arthropoda > Insecta > Coleoptera > Staphylinidae > Ocypus > Ocypus olens. Next base: position 462,281 of record OU343058.1, read on the forward strand.
ATTTTTTCCAGTACTCTTTTTGGCATTTTTTTTCAGTTCACTTTTTCAAGACTTTTTAACATTTTTTTGGGGCAATTTTTTTAGAACTTAAGACTGGCATTTTTTTCAAGACAATTTTTTCCAGTACTCTTTTTGGCATTTTTTTCAGTTCACTTTTTCAAGACTTTTTAACATTTTTTTGGGGCAATTTTTTTAGTACTCTTAAGACTCTTTGGCATTTTTTCCAAGGCAATTTTTTCCAGTACTCTTTTTGGCATTTTATTCTGGACAATTTGTTCCAGTACTTTTTTTGGCATTTTATTCAGGACAATTTTTCTAGTACTCTTTTTGGCATTTTGTTCAGGACAATTTTTTCCAGTACTCTTTTTGGCATTTTTTTTTAGTTCACTTTTTCAAGACTTTTTAGCATTTTTTTGAGACTTTTTTTTTAGTACTCTTAAGACTCTTTGGCATTTTTTTCCAAGACAATTTTTTCCAGTACTCTTTTTGGCATTTTATTCAGGACAATTTTTCCAGTACTCTTTTTGGCATTTTGTTCAGGACAATTTTTTCCAGTACTCTTTTTGGCATTTTTTTTAGTTCACTTTTTCAAGACTTTTTAGCATTTTTTTGAGACTTTTTTTTTAGTACTCTTAAGACTCTTTGGCATTTTTTTCCAAGACAATTTTTTCCAGTACTCTTTTTGGCATTTTATTCAGGACAATTTTTCCAGTACTCTTTTTGGCATTTTGTTCAGGACAATTTTTTCCAGTACTCTTTTTGGCATTTTTTTTAGTTCACTTTTTCAAGACTTTTTAGCATTTTTTTGAGACTTTTTTTTTAGTACTCTTAAGACTCTTTGGCATTTTTTTCCAAGATAATTTTTTCCAGTACTCTTTTTGGAATTTTATTCAGGACAATTTTTTCCAGTACTCTTTTTGGCATTTTATTCTGGACAATTTGTTCCAGTACTTTTTTTGGCATTTTATTCAGGACAATTTTTCCAGTACTCTTTTTGGCATTTTGTTCAGGACAATTTTTTCCAGTACTCTTTTTGGCATTTTTTTTAGTTCACTTTTTCAAGACTTTTTAGCATTTTTTTGAGACTTTTTTTTTAGTACTCTTAAGACTCTTTGGCATTTTTTTCCAAGATAATTTTTTCCAGTACTCTTTTTGGAATTTTATTCAGGACAATTTTTTCCAGTACTCTTTTTGGCATTTTATTCTGGACAATTTGTTCCAGTACTTTTTTTGGCATTTTATTCAGGACAATTTTTACAGTACTCTTTTTGGCATTTTGTTCAGGACAATTTTTTCCAGTACTCCTTTTGGCATATTTTTTCAGTTCACTTTTTCAAGACTTTTTAACATTTTTTTGGGGCAATTTTTTTAGTACTCTTAAGACTCTGGCATTTTTTTCAAGACAATTTTTTCCAGTACTCTTTTTGGCATTTTATTCTGGACAATTTGTTCCAGTACTTTTTTTGGCATTTTATTCAGGACAATTTTTACAGTACTCTTTTTGGCATTTTGTTCAGGACAATTTTTTCCAGTACTCCTTTTGGCATATTTTTTCAGTTCACTTTTTCAAGACTTTTTAACATTTTTTTGGGGCAATTTTTTTAGTACTCTTAAGACTCTGGCATTTTTTTCAAGACAATTTTTTCCAGTACTCTTTTTGGCATTTTATTCTGGACAATTTGTTCCAGTACTTTTTTTGGCATTTTATTCAGGACAATTTTTCTAGTACTCTTTTTGGCATTTTGTTCAGGACAATTTTTTCCAGTACTCTTTTTGGTATTTTTTTTTAGTTCACTTTTTCAAGACTTTTTAGCATTTTTTTGAGACTTTTTTTTTAGTACTCTTAAGACTCTTTGGCATTTTTTTCCAAGACAATTTTTTCCAGTACTCTTTTTGGAATTTTATTCAGGACAATTTTTTCCAGTACTCTTTTTGGCATTTTTTTTAGTTCACTTTTTCAAGACTTTTTAGCATTTTTTTGGGACAATTTTTTTTAGTACTCTTAAGACTCTTTGGCATTTTTTCCAAGACAATTTTTTTCAGTACTCTTTTTGGCATTTTCTTTAAACAAATTTATTCAATGCTCAATTGGCGTTTTTTTCAGGACAATTTTTTCAGTACTCTTTTTGGCATTTGGCTACTATGGCATTTTTTTTTCAGGACAATTTTCTTCAGTATTCTTTTCCAAAACTCTTTTTGGCATTCTTTTTCAAGGCAATTATTTTAGTACTCTTTCTCAAGACAAAATCATTACTTCTACAGCAGGCTTTCTATAGCAAAACATAATTCAAAAATTATATAATTACGTAACACCAAGAATAAGAGTCTCTTTTAACCAAGTTATTTTAAGTTATTTCATGAATACATGTCTGAATTTAACTTTATGTATTTTATACCTGACGTGTCCAATATTGTAAAGGCAATATAATGATCTAATAAAATTGTATTTTACTCTATTCTATTTTTAAGACTCTTCTAGGCATTTTTTTTAGACAATTTTTTCCGGTACTCTTTTTGGCATTTATTTTCAGTACTTTTTCAAGAGTACTTTTGGCACTTTTTTTTTCAGTACAATTCTTTTAGTACTCTTTTCGGTTTTTTTTAGACAATTTTTTTCAGTACTCTTTTTGGCATTTTTTTTTCTGGACAATTGTTTTTAGTACCCTTTTTCAAGACTACTTTTGGCATTTTTTTTTTTCAAGACAATTTTTTTCAGTACACTTTTTGGCATTTTTTCTGGACAATTTTTTTTAGTACCCTTTTTCAAGACTACTTTTGGCATTTTTTTTTCAAGACAATTTTTTTCAGTAGGTACTCTTTTTGGCATTTTTTTTTCTGGACAATTTTTTTTAGTACTCTTTTTCAAGACTACTTTTGGCATTTTTTTTCAAGACAATTTTTTCAGTACTCTTTTTCAAGACTCTTTTAAGACAATTTTTTCCAGTACTGTTTTTGGCATTTTTTTCGGGCCAATTTTTTTCAGTACTCTTTTTCAAGACTACTTTTGCCATTTTTTTTTCAAGACAATTTTTTCAGTACTCTTTTTCAAGACTCTTTTTGGTATTTTTTTTCAAGACAATTTTTTCCAGTACTCTTTTTGGCATTTTTGTGGGCAAATTTTCTTTTTTTTATTTTCAAACATTTTTGTAAATAACGTTTAATCACCTTGACAAAATTCACCTAATTTGGTATTTGGGTCAATATGTGATTTTTTCAGATTTTTAAAATAATTTTTTAGCGGTTAAAAAAATTATTTTCGAAAGAATCTTATTTTGGGGCTTCCCGGGTCATGTAGGGTTTTTTTTTTTGATACACGGCTACTTTGGTTATTCACGTCAGTTTTTGAAAAATCAATACTTTTTCGATATTTGAGCATTGAAAATCGAAATTCTTGGGTTTGATGGTGATTATCTGGAAAACTAAATAATGAATGTTATTTGATTTTTCTGGAATATTAAAGCTAAATTATTCCCCAATAATGCTGTTAAATTCAGAAATTTGGATTTAAGGCAATTTTTGAAAAATACATCTTTTTAGATTTTAGAGAGTTGAAACTTAAAAATTTTGGGTTTGATGGCAATTATCTAAAAAACTAGGTCCCCAACGAGCATCAATATTTGTTTTTTAATACAGCCTTATCACTGATTACCAATTTTGTGAACGTTTAGATTCTGTATTTGCTTCTGGTTTTGAGTAATCAAAGCTTTTTCGATTTTCAAGTGCTAAGACTTGCATCGAACGGGATTATCGGGAAAACTCAAATTTTGACATGCTTCGTTTTTTCAGTAGTATTAAAGCCAAATTATTCCGAAATATTGCTGTATAAATTGGAACTGGTTTTTAAAAAAGCAACTCTTTTTCGATTTTGAAAAATAAAAAAAAAACAAAAATTACTTCTGTCAAAGCGACGTTTATGTCAGACTCGAAAATCGTGATTTTTAACCTGCAGAAAATCAAAATAAGGAATAAGAAAATGTTGATTTTGTCGAGCTCTAAAGAATTTGGTTGAAATACATGCCAAGTCTTACGGTTGATTGACACGTTTTGTCGGGATACAAAGCGACAAAACAATCCAAAGTTAAACAAAGTCTGCGAAATACAGTTCCTTGTTATTATTTACACGGGCGGAAATAACGAGATGACGCTGGTGGCGGTGCGAATGACGCACGCGGTGGAGTTGCACCTGAATGGTAACGTTTTTAGTGGGAATTCGTAATCGCTGGAAATTTCCAGAAAATGTAATTAATTCAAACGCGTACTTGTCCGTATTACGAAACGATCGATCGATAAATTTAAGACACTTTTGTGTGCATCGCAAGAATGCGAAGTCCAGGGTTATTTCCGAGTTATCTTTAAAGTCCATGACTCAGCACTTCGGCGAATTATTTATTACAACTTATCTAAGCCCCATCAAACAACCGACGACCACGCGAAAATCAATCCTAGTTTTAGCACGTAACAACGTTCTTGATAATCGCTGGTATATTGGCAGTGAATAACAAGATTTTTCCTACCAGACCCAAGCCGTACACCAGTGACCTAAATTTGGTATTCTTGATAATCTCAGGTTTCGTCCGCGAGAAAGTAAAAGCTAATAATTATAATTTCAGGTGACAATTGTTTAATATTGTGTAACGCTAATGATACAACAGGAGGCGAATATGTATGCACGCTTTCAAAACCGGAAAATAAATAACCCCTCCACGAAATTCAATAAAATTTTCAAGAAACGTTCTAGAAACACGCAATTATAAAACAAAACAAAAATCCGGCAATCAGTTTTACATCAAAATTTTCCATTGAAAATCGTTTTTGCAAATCATTATTTTACGAATGGAGTCGTGATTTGCTTTCGTTATTTATTTATAAACGTAGCATTTAATCAATATCGCTGTACATTACCACAACAATAGAACGATTCCAGGACACGCAAGAATCGTTTGTAGAATTTCCGCCAACGATGTACAATTATTTTAGGAATACAGAATAGGAAACAGGGTGAAATCATCAATGTATTAAGGGTTGTTAAAATGAGACACTTGGTTGGTTTCACAATTTTTTACTATTTATTCCGACTATTATCTAGGCTGAGTCGGAATAAATAGTATAAAAAAATTGTATAACCAACCAAGTGCCTCATTTTAACAACCCTTAATATTAACCCTTTGCACTCGTATGTAGACTTATTGTCGACACAATACTGTACTCTCAAATACCATGTGTATAAAAATTATTTAGATAAGGCCTGGCCATGATAAACAAAATCACGGTCTTAGATTAGTTCAGCACGTTGTTGACTTTATGTCAATTAAAAGTCAGTTTTGATTTAATCATGGTATTTTCACAACCATTGAATATTATTTCCGTAATGGACATCTTGGAAATGGGCAATGGATTTATAATACTCGTCCATGCCTGGTTGAAATTCGACAACAGTTTCCTGAAGAAGACATAATGCGACGTATCAAATCTGCAACGTACGTTCCGAAATACAAAGCCACCTTTTATCTAAATAATTTTTATACATATGGTATAAATACAAGTGCAAAAGGGTGTTTCTAAATTCAACAAATATTATCAATTTATTAATATTAAGCAAATCATCACGACTAAATAATTTTCGTGCAAACAATTAAATATCTAAACGCTACCATAACAATTAATCGATACAACAATAACATTTCCTTTGTCTCTCTAAATGCCTACCGTAAATGCCAACGTTTTTTTTTTCTGTTTGTTATTAGTTACCGAAGGTCGTGTGAATTTTTGTAATGTACTTACTCTACTGGTCGTGAAGGGCGTAGGTTGACATAATTGGGCGAAAATAGACGGGTGATTCGGCTAAAGGTCAGTGGATGGGCTGAGTGGCGGCGTCGCGACGCGCGGCCTCTGGAATCGATACACCGGCTAAAGCCCTCTGACGTTTCCAGGTTCGCAAACCTCTGCAAAAGGCGGGCGTCTAGACCATATCTCGGACGCGTTTATTCAAAAATCAAAACTACGAAATTAATTAAATAACATCTAGCGTATCATAAATACAGAATTTAAATTTATAGAGATTTAAAAGAGTTGATCTAAAAAAATAATAATAACGACAGCGCCATCTATTTTTGCTCTCTTCAATACAAACTCGTATTAAATTTTCATCTTGCGTGTAATAAATGCAACATTTAAATTTCTAGGGATTTTACCCTTTCGATACGGGTATATCTGGCAATATCACACCCGACGGACGTAAAAAATGTCCATTTTTCAAACAGCGATTTCTAGTGTTGGATTTTGCTCCGAAACTAAAAACATATCTGCATATGAAAACAAGTAAATTCATCAGAACGCTTATTGATGCTACCCTTGCTGTCGCAGAAGTTACGTTAAAACGCTTATTGATGTGACCCGTCCTGAAAGGGTTAAAAGAGTTGATTTAAAGAAAAAAAATAGTAACGATAGCGCCATCTATTTTTGCTCTCTTCAATGTACTCGTATTAAATTTTAAATAAACACTTACGTACGTCTTTCTCGGCGCACCATTCGAGAAATCTTTTGTGGATCACTTCGTACACCGTATTCGACTTCGTCGGAAACAATTTTTCGGCAGCATTCAATAATTTCATGGAAATTATCTTCGAATTGCTTACACTTACAAATGACAATACGAACGTATTACAAACACGGAAACAAATGTAACCATGGCAACTAGAATTCATTTGATCCGGTGCATCATCGCTTGCTATGGATTATTATTTGTCGAAAAAATGGCGATGTGGCTATCCATCCTATTACCTTCTCCGATTTGATGTTGTGTTTACCTTCAATTCAAATCATATTTTAAATGTACACCGAAGGACCACAGATTTTCAATCCGCGTTCAAATTGTATTCTTCGTTCGGCCGCTACAGCCGTTCAAAGTTTGAAAAAATCGATGGTGACCAGCTAACTTTTTTGCAATTTTGTCTGGATGAAATTTTTTAACGGCAATCGTTTTATATCGTTCTTCTGATGAAAAAACAGGTATTACATAAAGGTCTACGATGATTTTTAAGAAAGTTGACTTTTTCGACTTTTTCCATTTTCGAGTTTTTTTGCTGACGTTTCACGGGCTTCAAATTGACATTTGTTCGTGCGAAAGTACATTTTCTGAAGCGTCTTGAAGCGATCTTTCGAGTGACGTCAAGAAACCCCGGATCCAACCAGTGGTTTCTTCGGGAAATCATTTTTAGTGCAATTTTTGGGAAAAAGTAAGAAGGGGGGACCCTTGGATAGAATTTCGGGTTTTCGTCAAAAATAAAAAATCGCCAATTTTAATCAAATCCGACTAATTAGGACACGAGGAACACAGATTTGCAATCCGCGTTCAAATTGGATTTTTCGTTCGGCCGCTACAGCCGTTCAAAGTTTGAAAAAGTCGATTTTTTCAAAATTTCTTGCTAACTTTTTTGCAATTTTGTCTGGATGAATTTTTTTAACGCCAATCGTTTTATCTCGTTCTTTTGATGAAAAAAAATGTATTACATAAAGGTCTACGATGATTTTAAAGAAAGTTGATTTTTTCGACTTTTTTCATTTTCGAGTTTTCTTTGCTGACGTGTCAGGGGCTTCAAATTGACATTTATTCGTGCGAAAATACATTTTCTGAAGCGTCTTGAAGCGATCTTTCGAGTGACGTCAAGAAACCCCGGATCCAACCGGTGGTTTCTTCAGGAAATCATTTTTAGTGCAATTTTTGTTAAAAAGTAATAAGGGGGGACCCTTGGATAGAATTTCGGGTTTTCGTCAAAAATAAAAAATCGCCAATTTTAATCAAATCCGACTAATTAGGACACGAGGAACACATATTTGCAATCCGCGTTCAAATTGGATTCTTCGTTCGGCCGCTACAGCCGTTCAAAGTTTGAAAAAATCGACTTTTTTTAAAATTTCTTGCCAACTTTTTTGCAATTTTTTCTGGATGAAATTTTTTAACGGCAATCGTTTTATATCGTTCTTCTGATGAAAAAAAAGGTATTACATAAAGGTCTACGATGATTTTTAAGAAAGTTGATTTTTTCGACTTTTTCCATTTTCGAGTTTTTTTGTTGACGTGTCACGGTCTTCAAATTGACATTTGTTGTTGCGCAAGTACATTTTCTGCAGCAAGACAAATATTTAATCTGTTTTCTACGTTTTAATAAATAAATAAAAAAATAAATATCCTTGAAAATTGTTTGTAGATTACTGATGTTTAATTTAATAATGTATCAAAACAAGTCACGGACGAGTGTATGCGGGAGGCGTCGTTTGGATCGGTATCGGGTTTCGTGGACGCAATTAAAACGCGACGGGTATTTCAGTGAAGCCGGATTGATTGCGAGGGTTAGAAGCACCGGAAATGTGTCCCAAGGATGCGCAGCAGTATTCCTACAAAAAGAAAGCGACGAAGGACGGCACCTCGAGGCGAAGGAGGATACAGAGGAACACCTGGAATAACTTCCTTCTCAAGAAGGTACGACCGATGATTCGGTGTCCATTTTATCCGCACATTATCAGTTATAAACATCCCCCATAATCCCAGGCGAGAAATATTGGTGGGTTTTATATACAACCCAACATACAAGTATGACTCACTCACACAGTAAAGTTATCGATGTTAAAATTTTTGTTGTTATTTTTGGGCAGACTTTAAGTCCTGAATAACTTCGAATAGTTGTTACAATGAAAAATGGTGATGGTATATTTTTATGTTCTTAGGTATTTGACATTTCTAGTTCAAAAGTTCTTTTTTATTTTTTTTTTGTTAAAAATAAGGCGTAAACAAAAAAACTTTAAGAGTTATAAATTCCTTAAAAGTGACGAGTTGCATTGAAAAAAATATTAAATCGTAAAAAATGTGAAGAACAAAAAAGTTCTATGTAATAATGTAAATGGCATGTCCTCTGGAGCACCTTTGTACTTGAAGAAATTTCTTGAAATTTTTAAACAATGTAGTACACCTAATGTAGTTGTCAGATAAAAATAAACAAATCATTCTCATTTGCCATTTTCGAGATATAGAATAAAACATTTTAAAAATCTGAAACTTTGACTTGCTGTATCTTGGAAAGTATGTAATTTTTCATATAGATAAATTTAGTTAATTTGCTTGTTTTTTGTCTCAGGAATACACCATATCATTTTGGTGGTGTCTTCTTTAGACACCTTGTATATCAAATGTTTTTGAAATAACAGTATAATGAATAGTTTTGTTTTCTTTTTTTTTTGAATTGTACTTTTTTCTTCATATGTCTGTCGATTTTATCGCAAAAATCAATTTTGTATTTAAACAAAATATATATTAAATAAATTCAAAAAAAAAACGAAATATAGCCTGAATATATAAATATTCAACCTGTTCGTAACTCTGCAAGCAAAATTAATTAATATATATTTTAAGAAAATGCTGAAGAGAAACTTAATGAATACTGTAATTACATATTCCAACTAGTTATTGAACACACGGTCCGTCAACATCGTGAAGTAAATAATTAGCAATGTTTCTAACTGTCTACGTCTTACCTCGACTCCCGTGTGTTGAAACTCGACCTGTACAAGGTGGCCCGGGAAGATAATCAAAATATAGGTTTTTTTTTTACTCGTTTCGGGCCGAAATTAAATTCTTATCACTAATCCGCGCCGATAACAACAGGTGTTGATATCAATCCAGTTGCAGCTCGCGCTCGCGAAGAAACGCACGTTCCGGTTCGGAATATTTATTTTTCGAAAGTTTTAGTGCCCGTTGTGTTGGGAATGTTGTGATACATCTTCAGGACTTGTGTGTGCGTGTTGGTGTTTGTGTTTTCTCGCTCCATTCCGCCCCATCAATTCGAGGGAAGCGAAGAAACATCGTCTAGGTTACATTTTAACCGCCAAGGGATTTTCCTTCTTGTAAGTTTGAATTTTCTTTTACCGATGAAGTAGAGTGTTGTTTGAGTAGCTTTACAAAATTTCAAGTGACTGATAATTTAATATTTTTTTATCGCTCGTGAAAATGCGCAATTGCAAAATTACCATAAGTTCGGTTCTCTTGCGATTACCTTGAAAACTAGAAATAGGATGTTTTGAGATTTTCATTAAATCATCAAGTGTTATTAATTTTGAGTAATTTTTGAAAGTTTCAGTTTTGTAATAACTGTTTTAATATTTTTTTATCACTCGTGAAAATGCGCAATTGCAGAATTACCACACAAGTTCCACATGTTTTTATATTTTTAAATATGAAATAAGATAAAAAAAATACTGCGCAAAATTAGTCATCCATTATTTGAATGTAAATTACAGAGCAATTGTTTCTGGACACTTATTTCCACCAGCATTTATCCCGACCTTGTACTTTCGACTGCAAGAATATAATCGATCCGAACATTATCATTAAATCCAAATCAAGTTTCCTCGGCGGCGTGTGTAATTTTTAGAACCGATAAATCGCCACCGCGGTGACGATTTTCTTTTATTTTGGCCACGCTCCGCGTCCGATTACGCATCGGGCCGGCCGTGGGACGGGCGCGAGCGAAAACAAAACGACACCCACGCAAACAACTTGAGTTTGTCTCGCGAAATTTTCGATTCCCCGCGGTTATTTTGAGTCTCCAAGTAATTGCGGGATCGCGTGCCGGTTGCGAGTCGCCGCGCCGCGCTCGCGAATTTCCAATTTTCTAGAACGTCGCCGGGGACGGTTTCGTATAAAGGCGCGGAGTGGGCGCCGCGCGTTACTATTAAACAATGAACAACGGTCGCCACAGTTTGACACGTTGACAAATTGGCAAATTTTTAGTGTTTGGTGTGTGCAACAACAACGAAAATGGTGAAGGCACCGGCGATCGGGATCGATCTGGGGACGACGTACTCCTGCGTGGGCGTCTGGCAGTCGGGGAAGGTGGAGATCATCGCGAACGACCAGGGCAACAGGACGACGCCGAGCTATGTGGCGTTCACGGACTCGGAGCGGCTGATCGGGGACGCGGCGAAGAACCAGGTGGCGATGAATCCCTCGAATACCGTCTTCGACGCGAAGAGGCTGATCGGGAGGAAGTTCGACGATCCGAAGATACAGGGGGATATGAAGCACTGGCCGTTTAAAGTGGTGAGCGATGGCGGGAAGCCGAAGATCAAGGTGGAGTTCAAGGGGGACGTTAAGGTTTTCGCGCCCGAGGAGATCAGTTCGATGGTGCTGATTAAGATGAAGGAGACGGCGGAGGCGTACCTGGGGAGGAGCGTCAAGGACGCGGTGATTACGGTGCCGGCGTATTTCAATGATTCGCAGCGGCAGGCGACGAAGGACGCCGGGATGATCGCCGGGATTAACGTGCTGAGGATCATCAACGAACCCACGGCGGCGGCGTTGGCGTACGGTTTGGATAAGAACCTCAAGGGTGAGCGTAACGTGCTAATTTTCGATCTCGGCGGTGGAACCTTCGACGTCTCCATATTGACCATCGACGAGGGTTCGCTTTTCGAGGTGAAATCAACCGCCGGGGATACGCATTTAGGCGGCGAGGACTTCGACAACCGATTGGTCAATCATTTCGCCGAAGAATTCAAGCGTAAGTACAAAAAAGAACTTAAAGGGAACCCGCGCGCGTTACGCAGGTTGCGCACGGCGGCGGAGCGCGCCAAGCGCATCCTTTCCTCCAGCACGGAAGCCACCTTGGAAATCGACGCACTTTACGAGGGCGTGGATTTCTACACGAAAATCTCCAGGGCCAGATTCGAAGAGCTGAATGCGGACCTCTTCAGGGGGACCCTGGAGCCGGTGGAGAAGGCGTTAACGGACGCGAAAATGGACAAGGCCATGATTCACGATGTGGTCCTCGTCGGTGGCTCGACGCGCATTCCGAAAATCCAGAATTTGCTGCAAAACTATTTCGCTGGAAAGTCCCTCAACTTATCGATCAATCCGGATGAGGCGGTGGCGTACGGCGCGGCGGTGCAAGCCGCCATCCTCAACGGAGACCAAAGCTCGAAAATACAAGACGTTCTCCTCGTCGACGTCACGCCTTTATCGTTAGGCATTGAAACCGCCGGTGGTGTCATGTCGAAGATCATCGAACGCAACGCGAGGATCCCCTGCAAGCAATCGCAAACCTTCACCACGTACGCCGACAATCAGCCGGCGGTGACCATCCAAGTTTTCGAAGGAGAGCGCGCGATGACCAAAGACAACAACCTCCTGGGCACGTTCGACCTGTCCGGCATTCCGGCCGCGCCGCGGGGCGTACCGAAAATCGACGTCACATTCGACCTGGACGCCAACGGGATCCTCAACGTGTCCGCCAAGGAGAACAGCACGGGGAAATCGAAGAACATCACCATTAAAAATGACAAGGGAAGACTGTCGCAGCGCGAGATCGACCAGATGCTGGCGGACGCCGAGCGCTACAAGGAGGAGGACGACCAGCTGCGCGAGAGGATCGTCGCGAAGAACAATTTGGAGACGTACGCGTACAGCGTGAAGCAGACGCTGGAGGAGCAGGGCAAGAAGCTGCAGTCGAACGACAAGAATAAGGCGATGGCGGAATGCGAGGAGTGCATCAAGTGGCTGGACCTCAACCAGACGGCGGAGAAGGACGAGTTCGAGTACAAGCTGAAGCATCTGCAGTCGGTCTGCTCGCCGATCATGACGAAGCTGCACAAGGGACAGGGCGGGGCGCAGGACGGGCCCACCATCGAGGAGGTCGATTAGGCGCGCGAAATATTTGTTTTTTTGCTTTCAATAAAATCGTAGACCCGAAATTTGATGTTGGCACCTGCGCACACGTTCAACGCAAAGTCTGCAGCGGCGGTTCGGTTGGTGGTGCGACCATTATAGTAATAGCGGTGACGGTTCACGTGTTTTTTCAGTACGACCAAGGTAGCAATATGTTAATGTTTGTTTATTTCCAATAACGAATACATAATTCATGGGTTGGTCAAAAATAGTCTCATACATCTTAAAGAATGAAAAATTCATTTACAATATATAGACAGGATGAATGAGCTGGATAGGGTCTATAAATATAAAACCTACTATAATTAAGACATATTAAAATGGAGTATAAATAAAATAAATGTAATAGACGATCACTAGATAAATAACTTAATTTTGTAAAAAATAATGGATGTGATAATACGTTTAAACATCTTACATACCTTACAAAAAATTATACAGATGGGTAGTGCCGGTTACATAGATCTGTATTACCAACACTACCACCTCGGCCGTACCGCGAGCCGTCAAGTAGTAGAGTTGTAAATCGTATCCATTCAATTTTGTGATTCATTAGTTCCCATTGTATTTAACCAGTTAATTGTATGACGATAATAAGCGCCGTGAACAATTGGCAAATTATTGGGTTATGTCGAGTAGGTACTTGTCATATTGTCATTTCTTCATGACGAGTATACTCGTCAGAAACAGCAAAAAAGAAGAAATTGCAATATTTTGTATTCATGTCGAGTAGGTAATCGTTATAACACAAAATATTGCCATTTTTCATGACGCATATACTCGTCAAACACAGCTAACTGGTTAAGCAGTGGCGGTTCGCGGGTTTTTTTCTGGTACGGCCGAGGAACAAGAGGTGGGGTCAGTTGCAGAGACGGCTGGCTATCTGTATTACCACCTCTTGTTCCTCGGCCGTACCAGAAAAAAAACCCGCGAACCGTCATTGTATTTAAGCAAGTACAACAAACATCACGGAATTTGGCAACAATTTGTGGCAATGTTATTTCCTATAGAGAATGTTTCTCTAACACAAACTCTTCTGCATTCATGATAAAAGAGATATTCAGCAGTGATTGTATTCTGTTTCATCAAATTTGGTTGCAAAAAATATTTGAGAATTTTAAATTCTTTTGAAAAAAATTATGCCGTGGAATTTAATGGGTTAAAATAATTATCGTCGATCCTTGCAGTAAATTTGCAAATTAGATCGCCTTAACTTTCGAAGCATAAACCAAATCTATTACGAAATGATCTAACGATCAATGACGGCTCGTTGGTTTTTTTTTTTAGTACGGCCGAGGTGTAGCAGAAATGGTAATACAGATCTCTGCCACCTCGGCCGTACCATGAGTCACCCCTCGAACAGTCACTTCTAACGATAGATTAACGTTAAATGTTATCATCTTTGCAGTGAATTTGCTTTTTCTTCACCGAATTTCGGAAATTTTCAATGCCGCTACTGTTACCAAGCTTACTGTACATTTATCGTCGAATCGGGTATCGATTGCAACAATTGAATTTGTTTCCTTATTTAATATAATTATTCTAATAATTTATCCGCCGCTGCAGAACAATACAAAAATGATACGCAGGCGAACCTAACCTTTACAATACTGCTGCTACCACTGAGTGGTTTTTTTTTTTGGTGTGGCCGAGGTAGAAGAGGTGGCAATACAGATACGTAAGGTCGTTTGCAGAGATCTATATTACCAGCTCTTCCGAACTAAATTTTAGAAAATATCAATAATTCATTAATTGATCTCTCATTACCGCTTGATGAAATGTTGGATCTTTATTATGCGGCCCTTACACGGTCATTAATAATGACATTACCAGTAATGACAGTAAATGATGTGCCGAGATCAGAAAATCCGGATTCGCATCATTGCAACTTTGTCGACGTTACACGATCATTCTGATAAAGTAATGTCAGTATTAATGAACGTGTAAGGGCCGCTTTAGGACTATGTTTAGTGATCCAAATCATTACTGGATTTTTTTGGCTTATACAGCAAATATTGAACCTCTGCTTCCTCGGCCGTACCAAATAAAAAAAAAAAACCACCGAGTGCCGTCACTGGCTGCTACCCTATATTTTTGATAACGTCCACACTAAACCGTCAAAGCACGAGCCGCACCTGCAAACGTGATAGTATTTTCCAATAAATTAGAGATGCAAAAATCTAAAATTTAGAAAAGCACATACATACTTCTTAAGAACGTAATAAATTAGTTTTTCAAGCCCTAGATGTTGATGTACTTTCAATTAATGGACCTGTTTTTAGCTGATGGGCATGGCGCACGGGTAAAATAGTTGAATTATATAATTAACCATTCCAGTTTTCGATCGATTGTGACCAATGTTACGCAACTTCCCGTTTGATGGCGGTTCGATCGTTCGAAATCGATTCAAAATATTACACAATGGCACCGATTTGTTCGTTATAATTGCATTAGACAATAAAAGTTGTTTACCTTCATGAATTGTATTATTTTGACCATTCATACACTTTGTTGCCGTAGCGTGGATTGTTTTTACGGGATCTTCATCAAATCGCTGAAACTTCAACTTGTTGCAGAGTTGCGTTAAATACGTTAAATAAAGATGGATAATTAGTCTTATTAATAAGACTACAATTAAGAAATAACTTTTTAAAACTACTCGTCTGGCTAATGCCACGGCGAATATTGAATTATACAAAAATTGCAGTAGTTTTCTTAAATTCATTAAATTTCTTTTAATGGAGAAATACGATATTGATCTACGCTGCGTTAAGCTATTTCAAAGTAACAGACAAAAACATGTGAATGCATAAATGACTGTTTATCGCAGGACGAATTGGCAATTAATTTGATAAAATTTGGCCGGTATTTTCCTTGCTGGCCCCACAATCCAAATAATTGAATATCAAGGAGGATTTCATAGGTGTAAAGTAATGACGAAAACGTATACAATCTTTTTGTAAATTGGTTCCTTTCAGGTTTTTTTTACGGCCAAGGTAGCAGAGGTGGCAATACAGTTGGTCAGGTTCGGTTACAGAACTCTGTATTACCACCTCTTGTTCCTCGGCCGTACAAAAAAAAACCGCGAACCGTCACTGGTTCCTTTGTACTACTATCGGTTCCAAAAAGGAAGTCTCCTCACTTCAAATATCCTAAATCTTTAGTCGGAAGTTATTTCAGAACTTTCGAAGGCATTGCATCTATGCAGGCACGAAGTATTCATTCCAGCAATTTCAAAATAATTCAAAAGACCTCAGTTAGACTCACGCAAGACTCGAGCATCATATATATATATATATATATATTATTATTATTATTATTATTATATTGAGTTAACAAATAAAAAAAATATTATTATTATTATTATTAGTATATGGCACTGATAGTTCTCCAAAAAACTAGAATTAACCAGTTTAATCTAACTTTAACTCGTATGACAAATCAAACTCGTCAGCCCTAAAATGTACCCAAAGTGTTAATGGATTCGTACGAAAATATTTGATCATAATTCGATATTTTGTCGTAAGTCGATATAGGCAACTCAATGTACAAAAACATTTTATTGTACTTTGATATAGGCAACCCAATATACGAATACATTTTATATTACCTATATTTCGTAATTAAAAACTAATCTTTCCACAAACCGGTATGCATTAGCGTTTTCTGGAATATTAATTCGTTCAAGCGTAAACATGGAATTTTATCATAATTAATTCTTGTATTTTGGTTTTTACTAAAAAAATAACTCATAACTTCGTGAGGTTGTAGAGATGGGCAAAACTGCTACTTTTGAATCACGTTACTACCTGTGATTACTGCTTTCTAATATCAGTGATTTTAAACTGTGACTGTGATCACGGTTAGTAAACGTCGTATTATTTTGAAATAAAATCATTAACCATAGAGATATGGATTTTTAAAAATTTTCGTTTTAATTTTTTGAGCAGAAAAAAATATAAAACGTGCAGACAAAATTCCACAAAAAATCATCCTCTATGGCTGAAAATAGCTAATTCAAAATCAATTTGGTTTTTGTAAATTCAACAATTTTTAATGGAGATATGGAATTTTGAAAATTTCGGTTTTATTTTTTTGAGCACTTGAATGAAAACGTCGCAGAAAAAATATAAAACGTGCAGACAAGATTCCATAAAAAATCATCCTTAATGGCCAAAGTATAGCTAATTTAAAATTAATTTGGTTTTTGTAAATTCAACAATTTTTAATGGAGATATGGAATTTTGAAAATTTTCGTTTTATTTTTTTGAGCACTTGAATGAAAACATCGCAGAAAAAATATAAAACGTGCAGACAAAATTCCATTAAAAATCATCCTTAATGGCCAAAGTATAGCTAATTTAAAATTAATTTGGTTTTTGTAAATTCAACAATTTTTAATGGAGATATGGAATTTTGAAAATTTCGGTTTTATTTTTTTGAGCACTTGAATGAAAACGTCGCAGAAAAAATATAAAACGTGCAGACAAGATTCCACAAAAAATCATCCTCTATGGCTGAAAATAGCTAATTCAAAATCAATTTGGTTTTTGTAAATTCAACAATTTTTAATGGAGATATGGAATTTTGAAAATTTCGGTTTTATTTTTTTGAGCACTTGAATGAAAACGTCGCAGAAAAAATATAAAACGTGCAGACAAGATTCCATAAAAAATCATCCTTAATGGCCAAAGTATAGCTAATTTAAAATTAATTTGGTTTTTGTAAATTCAACAATTTTTAATGGAGATATGGAATTTTGAAAATTTTCGTTTTAATTTTTTGAGCACTTGAATGAAAACGTCGCAGAAAAAATATAAAACGTGCAGACAAGATTCCATTAAAAATCATCCTTAATGGCCAAAGTATAGCTAATTTAAAATTAATTTGGTTTTTGTAAATTCAACAATTTTTAATGGAGATATGGAATTTTGAAAATTTTGGTTTTAATTTTTTAAGCACTTGAATGAAAACATCGCAGAAAAAATATAAAACGTGCAGACAAAATTCCATAAAAAATCATCCTTAATGGCCAAAGTATAGCTAATTTAAAATTAATTTGGTTTTTGTAAATTCAACAATTTTTAATGGAGATATGGAATTTTGAAAATTTCGGTTTTAATTTTTTGAGCACTTGAATGAAAACGTCGCAGAAAAAATATAAAACGTGCAGACAAGATTCTATAAAAAATCATCCTTAATGGCCAAAGTATAGGTAATTTAAAATTAATTTGGTTTTTGTAAATTCAACAATTTTTAATGGAGATATGGAATTTTGAAAATTTTGGTTTTATTTTTTTGAGCACTTGAATGAAAACATCGCAGAAAAAAATATAAAACGCGTAAAAAAAATTCCTTAAAACAAAATCCTCAATGGTCGAAGTATCGCTTATTAAAAATTCATTTGGTTTTTGTAAATTCAACAATTTTTAATGGAGATATGGAATTTTGAAAATTTCGGTTTTAATTTTTTGAGCACTTGAATGAAAACGTCGCAGAAAAAATATAAAACGTGCAGACAAGATTCCATAAAAAATCATCCTTAATGACCAAAGTATAGCTAATTTAAAATTAATTTGGTTTTTGTAAATTCAACTATTTTCAATAGAGATATGGATTTTTGAAGATTTTCGTTTTAATTTTTTGAGCACTTGAATGAAAACATCGGCGAAAAAAATATAAAACGCGTAGAAAAAATTCCTTAAAACAAAATCCTCAATGGTCGAAGTATCGCTTATTCAAAATTAATTTGGTTTTTGTAAATTCAACAATTTTTAATGGAGATATGGAATTTTGAAAATTTTGGTTTTATTTTTTTGAGCACTTGAATGAAAACATCGCAGAAAAAATATAAAACGCGAAGACAAAATTCCATAAAAAATATCTTCCATGAGATATGGATTTTTGAAAATTTTCGTTTTAATTTTTTGAGCATCGCAGAAAAAAAAGGCGCAGACAAAATTCCATAAAAAAAAATGATCCTCAGCGGCCGAAGTATCACTTATTCGAAATAAATTTGGGTCTTGAAAATTCAACAATTTTCAATAGAGATATGGATTTTTGAAGATTTTTGTTTTAATTTTTTGAGCACCTGAGCATATTTGGAGATTTTCGTAGTTTGGTGAATTGTTTGCAATTTCAAAATTAGTTTCGTGGCATTATTTTAAAATGTATGTTTGGATATTTGCACTGAATCTTAAATTAAAATGATTTTTGAGTCATTTTGGGTTTATTAACTCATCACTTTCGATCACAGCGAGTTTGTGGTTCAATTCCGTGCAGGGCAAGATAACTTTTTCGTTTTTATAAAATCTCAATTAATTATTTAATAATTGTTGGTACATAAGTTGTAATTTATAATTTATTTCAATTTATATGGTATACTATGGCATTTTATAAATATTTGTCTTTTTTATTAAATATTTATTCAAAATTTAAATATGAATGAATATTAAATAACATTTAGAAATGCCACCTTGTACTGTCATCTTACAATTATGTTTTAAGTAACAGTCACAGTTTAAGTAGCAATCACAGTTTAAATAGCAGTGATTTTAAGTAACAGTGATTTTAAGTAACAGTGATATTAAGTAGCAGTGATTTTAAGTAGCAATCACAGTATAAATAGCAGTGATATTAAGTAAGAGTGATTTTAAGTAACAGTGATATTAAGTAGCAGTGATTTTATGTAGCAGTGAATTTAAGTAACAGCTATTTTAAGTAGCAGTGAAATTCGTCACAGTAACGACTTGTGATTTTTCAAATCACAGATACGTGAAATATCGCCCATCCCTATTAGGTTGTTTACGTACCAAATGGGACGGGAAAAATCATTAACAATTAAACTAATTTAAAATAAACATTTCCAATTTTTGGCACACACAAAGCTTTAGGAACTTTAAAGAAACTACACTTTGTTGACATCAGCAGTGGTTTATATAGAGAGAGGATTACGGGGTCATAACCCCCCGAAATTTTAAACAATATTTAATTTGTTTCCAAAATAACACTTTTAGTGTTTTATTTCATATAAAAACATGCATAACGAAGTAGAAGCTTCTTACATAACAAATAAAAATATAGTAATTAATTTTGAGCAATTTTGTTGCAATTAAATGAAATAATTTTACAATCTAAAGATAGACCAAAGCAAATTTAAAAAAAAATACTTCGTCATATATACCCTTATCCAGATTGTTTTAAAATTTGCATGTCTGCACCTTTGAGGTTTCATGCGGTGTGTTACAGCGGTTTCAGTAATTACGGTTATCGATTCCATGTCGTAGTTGTTACACCGTGTTCCACATTTCAGCGACTTTAGGACTGCTTTTAATGTATCGTACATTCGGTTTTTTTTTCGTCATATTTCAAGCAGTAAAACACGCAATTAACATACGGAGAGCACGAACATTAGCCCAACGCACGCAGATCGTTCGTCTCAGACAAGGGCGGGGGAGGAGGGCGAAGGGTCGGCGAGGAATTACTGAAATGAAAATTTTCATTATCTGATGGGCGAAATTGGATTGGATATTGGATGGAAACGGGCGTATATATGGGATTATCCCATTCCGCATATTAATTTCAAATCGTCGTTTCCGAAATATATTGTTATCTGATATTTCATACATAAACCAGTGACGGTTCGCGGGTTTTTTTCTGGTACGGCCGAGGAACAAGAGGTGGTAATACAGATAGGTAGGGTCAGTTGCAGAGACCGCACCTATGTGTATTAACTCTTGTTACCTCGGCCGTACCAGAAAAAAACCCTCGAACCGTCACTGACATAAACTCTGTTCCATTTTTATTTTTAACCAAGTTGGCTCTGTTAGGGTGACAGTTTTGTTGGCCACTGTAAAAAGTCACTAGACTTGAAAATATGATCAGTTTTGTTGGTGTAAAATTTAATCAAATAAAACCACAGCCTTTTTAGATGAAAATAAAAATGAAACAGAGTATGTATCTTGATTGAACACCTACAAACATTAAAAACATGTTTGATCTTATAATAAAACACTTTTAACTTTGTTTTGTATAACTTATATATTTATTTTTGTGACTTAAGTTTCGAAGTTTGTTTGAAAATGGTAATTGTATTACCGAAACTTAAGTCACAAAAAAAAAACTTTTTTTTGTATAACTTATATATTTATTTATTTTTGTGACTTAAGTTTCGAAGTTTGTTTGAAAATGGTAATTGTTTTACCGAAACTTGAGTCACAAAAATAAATATATAAGTTATATAAAACAAAGTTAAAAGTGTTTTATTATAATATTTAAAATGTATAACGTAGTAGAAGCCTCCAGCATAAACAATGTTTGATCTTTGCAGACAGATAAATAAAAATAGTTTAGCTCTAGTTTTTCCAGAATGCAAAATGCAACAATTTATTCTATAATTGTTCTGATGCAAAATGCCCCCTTTCGATTAGATTTATACCACTTATAATATCATTCAAATTTTCATCGCAAAAGGGCATTTTGCATCAGAACAATTATGGAATAAATTGTTGCATTTTGCATTCAGTTCATTTAATTTTATCCCTTAATATTTAAATTTGTCTGCAATGGTCGGCAATAAGGCACCGATCTATCACTACCGCAATATATAGTAAGCGATTTACTAAAGTATTAATTGAAATAATGCCCCGTCTGGATCGTGGCGCGCTGTAAGTGAGGATCTGAATATTTTAGAGTTGATAAATGTTCGAAGTTTGTAATATATACACCAACCTCACTTAATCGATTCGAAACGTGCGGCTAATAGGTTATAAAGCTTCGTGTCTTTTTATGCCGCTGAATTATTGATGGTGTTTCACATAAAGAGCTCATCAACCGGTGAGTTTTTGTTGCAGTTTATTGATTATTTATAGAAAATGTTAAATGAATACACAACATATGCTTATGCATTAAGCGAGTTATTAATATTACCATTTTCATTGGCGCGTAATTACATTTTTGAATAGGTTACCGTAGGCAACACAAATTACACATATCTGCGCGCTTTTTTTGAAACACGGCGTGGCATTATTCAAGTGGCCCACGTAAGTTTATACGATTAAACTCACACGCATTATTTAGTCGTTTTTAAGATTCGTAAAGCAAACGAATTATTAATGTTCCCATTCGTATATTTAAATATTTTCATTTTTAATAGGTAGGCAACCCATATTACACGCGTCCGCGCGCTTATTTTTAAAACGCAGCGTGCCATTCAAGTTGCCTACATAAGTTTATACAATTAAATTCATATGCATTATTTAGTAGTTTATAATATTTGTAAAGCAAACGAATTATTAATATTACCAGTGACGGTTCGCGGGGTTTTTTTCTGGTACGGCCGAGGAACAAGATAGGTGCGGTCTCTGCAACTGACCCTACCTATCTGTATTACCACCTCTTGTTCCTCGGCCGTACCGGAAAAAACCCCGCGAACCGTCACTGTTGCAATGATTAATTTGGTTACAATCGTTTACGTGTGTGACATGAATCGAAAATAGCGGAGGCATCTGTACGAACGGATGTAAAATTTATCTAGGAGCTAAGAAAAAAGTGCTTTAAGATTTAAGTTATCCAGGCTCATCAAGAATATCGGAAGAGCTTTTATTTGTCCTTTCTCTGTTACAAAGTACGACAAAGTAATGAAAAAATTAACAGAAATATCCGTATTGAGGTCTCTAGTGGCGATTTCAACAACTTCTAGATATTACCATTCGTATATTTAATTATTTTCATTAACGCGTAATACCTTTTTTAAATAGATAACTGTAGGCAACCCAAATTACACCAATCCGCGCGCTTATTTTTTAAACGCGGCGTGGGATTATCCAAGTCGCCCGTGAAACAATACATGTTTACAATGATTGTTTATTATTCATTCGCACCGAAGTCGTTTACGTTGTGTTGTGTCGTGTTGGAATTCGAATTGTACGCGATGATCGTTGGAAGTAAGGGTGAGTAAAGGGGGTACGTTACGGGGGTAACTACAGTCCCAGTAGTTTCACGGTAGCAGGCAACAGCCGAACGGCCATCCGGTAGGCAGAGGAAGGGAGCCGCAGTTTCAGCACGCAGCCCGGCGAGTTCGTTCGTTCGTTCGTACGTTCGTTCGAGTCGGCGGCAAGGAGGGAAGGGAGAGCGCGCGCGAGAGAGCCGAAGCCGGAATCTTCTCAAGTGAACAAGAAACGACGCTCTCGGTAACCCGTGCGGTTCTTGAATCGCGGCGTCCGACGCGCGACCACCTTCTTTCTTCCACAAGAAAAACCGATCATGCACACCTCACCTTCCAAAAGTGCGAAAGTGATGCAGTGAAGTGCGTTTAATTCGAATTCCTCCTCGGCAGTGCCATGCTTTGAAAACCCATCCGGACGCACACACACCATCATGGAATCCATCGCCAACAACAACCTGGTCTCTAACCTACCTGAGGTATGAATCATTTTTTTTCTTCGTAATCCTCCTCCTCCGATCCTCCGACGACGACGACGACGGCGACTACCTGTTTAAGTGTACTTTTTGTTTGATTCCCGTGCAAGGTTACGCGCGGTACAGCCGAGACCAAAAGCTTCGGGTAAAGGACAAATCACGACGTTTTGTTTATCGCGCGACGCCCATTTAAACTTAACCGTTCCTGCCGAGAGTATCAAGGTCTCGTCTCGAGAGTGAATTTCTTTAAAAATCCCGTTTTCGGTTTCGTTTCCGATCTAATATTTATCTTCAGTTCATCAAAAGCGAAACGTGTAAACAGGAGAATCGAATAGCAAAACGCCAGCTCGATAAATAATGATTCGTGGAAGTTGTTGTTATTATTTCTTGAATATTGGTGGCGTTTACTTGATGATGCATCTCGATATTATTTCGAAATGAAATACTTAAAACTTTGTTTTACCACATTTATCTAATATACAAATACCGTGTGTCCATATTCCGATGCTCAAAATTGTTATCTCGGTTATAAGAAGACACAGAGCAACGGTTAAATGGGGGACGTTTTCTAAAATTTAATATTCGCAACAAATCTCATTTCAAATTCATCCTAACTCTTATATTTTTTTAAAGATATTTTGTAAAAACAAAATTTGCTGATTTAAATTTTCATTGACACCTGTCACATCAGCTAACTTTTATTCCGACAGCAAGTTGTGGTGGTTATTGCAATCTTGAACATCGTGTGCGTATTAAATTGTATTCGTACACAGTAGCGGCTCGTGGAACATGTTGAAGATAGAGCCACTTATCCAACATACCCCCTCAAACCCCGCCTTTTTTTTGAAGAAAGAAAGAACGGTTTATCTTCCTAGACTAAAAAAAAATGGTTTAAGAATTAATTAAAAATTCTTGCTGAGCTTGAAACTGCAGGTAGTGCCATGACTCCTTGGCTCTATATAAGCTTCTGCTTTCGACAGTAAAATATACTACTTTTGACAGCTGAAAATACAATTTTTGACAATTCAAAAATGTTGAAAAAAACTATTTTTATTAGTTGAAAAAGACTTTTTTTGACAGCTGAAACATTCCATAGTTGACATACGAAAAATACTATTTTTGACAAAAAAATACTACTTTTGACAGCTGAAAAATACAACGTTTGACAATTCAGAAATCTCGAAAATAACTATTTTTATTAACTGAAAAATATTGTTTTTGACAGCTGAAACATTCCATTCTTAACACACACAAAATGCAATTTTTGACAAAAAAATACTATTTTTGACAGCTGAAAAATTGGAATTTTCAACAGCTGAGGAATACCATTTTTGTCAGCTGAAACATACCATTCCTGACACACGAAAAATACTACTTTTGACAGTAAAAAATACTACTTTTGACAGCATCATATATTACTTTTGACAGCATCATATACTACTTTTGACAGCTGAAAAATACAACGTTTGACAATTCAAAAATGTCGAAAATAACTATTTTTATTAGCTGAGAAATACTGTTTTTGACAGCTGAAATATTTCATTCTTAACACACACAAAATACAATTTTTAACAAAAAATACTATTTTTGACAAAAAATACTACTTTGACAGTAAAAAATGCTACTTTTGGCAGGATAATATACTACTTTTGACAGCGAAATATACTACTTTTGACAGCAGAAAAATACAATTTTTGACAATTGAAACATGTCGAAAAAACTATTTTTATTAGCTGAAAAATACTGTTTTTGGCAGCTGAAAAATTACATTTTTGACAGCTGAATAATACAATTCTTAATAGCTGAAAAATACCATTCTTGATAACAGCAACACACTATTATTGACAACTGTATCATACCATTATTGTCAGCTAAAAAATACAATTTTTGAAAACAAAAAAAATACAATTTTTAACAACAAAAAGTACAAATTTTGAAAGCTGAAAAATGCCATTTTTGACAATTAAAAAAATGCCGAAAAATGTCATTTTTGATAGCTGAAAAATATCATTTTTAACAGTTGAGTAATACCATTATTGACAATTGCAACAAAACATTATTGACAACTGTGACAAACCATTATTGTCAACTAAAAAATACAATTTTTGACAATAAAAAGTACAATTTTTGACAGCTGCAAAAATGTCATTTTTGACAAATAAAAAATGCCGAAAAATATTTTTTTGATATCGGAAAAATACCATTTTAATAGATGAGAAGAACCTTTTTTGACAGCTGAAAAATAACATTTTTGACAACTGAAAAGTATCATTTTCGACAGTTGAATAATACATTTCTTAACAGCTGAAAACTACCATTTTTAACAGCTAAAAAATATCATTTTTAACAGTTGAATAATATTTTTCTTAACAGCTGAAAAATACCATTCTTGGCAATTGAACGCCCCTGTTCGTACAATAAGGCCTTGGATAGCGAGGGTTAGCCAGGTGTTAGGTAGATAACAAGCGGCCAATTTACCTTAAAATTGCGTGTGAAAAGTTTTTGACCGGATCACAAAGCTTTCCAATCAAAAAATGTAATTCGTTATTCTCTTCTCGTATGCCATATGCGCCGTAGATGTTTATCTATCCAATTATATAAATAAATAATCGGTGTAATAAAAGCTGATTAAATTCACTGACGAAAATTTGAAGGTCCTAAAAATCCTATTTTTCTTTATGTTCTGTAGATACAGTTTATAATTATGTGCTACTGTTTTTTTTTTTTTAATTCAGTCACGACAAATTATCAATTTTTTTTTCTTTCGATTTTCATCATTTTCAAGTTTTCTTTGCGAACGTGTTACGCGCTTAAGATTGACATTTGTTCTTGTGCAAGTGTGCTTTCCAACGACATATAGAAACCCCGAATCGAATCAGTGGTTTCTTCAGGAAATCATTTTTAATGCAATTTTTTAGTAAAAGTAAGAAGTAGTTTTTCAAATTTTCAACTTTTTTATTTTTTTAGCTAGCTTTGTTTTGTTCTTCTAATAAAGAAAAAGTACACTTTAATGATCTGAGATGACTATTAAAAAAAGTTGATTTTTTCGTTTTTTTTTTCAAGTTTCCTTTGCGAGCGCCTTACGCGTTTGAAATTGGCATTCGTTCTTGCTAAAGTACATTTTCTGAAGCGTCTTGAAGGGATCTTTCCAGTGAACCAGTAGTTCCTTCAGGAAACCATTTCAAAGCCTATTTTTGAGAAAAATTAAGAAGGGGGGAACAAATTTTCAACTTTTTTGCAATTTTGTTAATATGCAGTGACGGTTCCCGGGTTTTTTTCTGGTACGGCCGAGGAACAAGAGGTGGTAATACAGATAGGTGCGGTCACGCAGCCAGCCGTCTCTGCAACTGACCCTACCTATCTTGTTCCTCTGCCGTACCAGAAAAAAACCCGCGAACCGTTACTGTTAATATGCAATGCAATTTTTACTTTGTGGTCAATTACAGTGAAATAATTAAATAATTAACTGCTCTGTCCCCTTGAAGCAGTAAAGATAGGCAACTAGTTTCGGATATGAATTAAAAGCTTCTCGAGTAAACCGCGCGGCGCCAAGTATTATCAACCAAAATTTATTATTTACAATCACATTAGAGCCAACACGTGATATCACCTCGAGGAGTCAATTATTTACAATCGGTTTCACACACACAGTCGCTGTTTGCGTAACAGGCTGATAGCCGTAGCTTTATTACACAATGTGTGAGCATTCACTCAATTGAATTCAAATTTTATCAATGTTTATTTAATTAATCGATATTGAATAGATCATCTATGCTCCCAGGGGTTGTCAAACTGTGGTACATGTATTTTCATACAGGAAGTTGAATTGCAAAGCGACCCACAAGGATTTACATGTAAAATTTGAAATGTATTAATATTGCCTCCCCTAATTATTTGACAATTCGGGCTTCGTGTATGATTTTTAAAGCTTTTTAAGCTGAATTATTTGGTGCCTTACTCAATAGTTTCTGCAAAGTATTTACCGAGATATTTGCAAAAAACTTTACAATTATTTTTGGTGTGCCATGAAATCATAATGGCCGACATTTCATTTTGTTCTAAAAAGTGACGGTAGATGTCACATTACGATTAACAATCGGCCGTGATTTTTACACAAGACAAAGCATTTCTAAATAAATTGTTTTACTCGGGTAATGTTTAAGAAGTATGCGTAACGCAGAAATTAAGAAGAGATAAATCCCGTGATTACCTTCAAGAAAACCGAAAGTTGCATAAATATGCCAATTTCTCCACCTGTTTGTTAATCGCCATTATAACATTTGTACCAGCGACAAGATGTCCACTGATAGCGAACCGTGTTTATGTATATTGTGCAGCAATTATCGCCTGCGTGCTCTAAGCTAATGATTTGGAATTAAGGTCAATTACTTTTACGTGTCTTGCGTAATTCGTGCCATGGATATCGCGTCTTGTAGTCTAATTGTATTTTACATATTTTGTTTTCCTCGATCTTTATTTAATTTTTTTTTCAAAAATTCATAACTTTACTCCAAATCATCGAAACGACTCGAATTTTTAAGGCATTTAAAGGAAATTGATTAAACTTTTCTGCCATTGTGGTGAAATTTCCTGCCGATTTTTTTTGCGCACGTCAAAGTTGGACAATTTTTTACATAAAAAATATTTTTTTCCATCACGTTGTTACGGGGGTGGGTTGGACTTGGGGTCAAAATCAACTACACATTCTCAAAGATAAAACTTAAATCTTTCCCAAACTGAAAGATTCATTGATTTTCGACCAAATTAAACCAAGTTACGACGAGTTTTTTCGCGATTTTTCGAGTGACGCTTTTTTTTGACGCCGATTGTATATTGTTGTCATGGTGAAGGTAAATACATTTTTATCCACTTGCAAATAACAACCGATATATTAAATACGCATGAGTTCTATTATAAATAATAATAAAAAAAAAAAAACGCAAGGTAAACTTCTAACGATCGCTCATCCCCAAACTCATTAAAAATCCTCGGCGGTGTATAGAACGCGACATCAGTGCTTCCAAGAGTGCGCGGTAAATATTTCAGGGATCGTTCGCACCCGGGGACTTTTCGAGAATTGTTGCAAGTCGCGAGTGATTTATCCGGGGGGCCATAAATAAAACTACAAACGTGAAACATGCACGATTTTACGATGCAGGATGCGATGATTTAGACGCGTCCATAAATTATTTATTAAGGGATAATTAAACGTTTTAAAGCCGCCACTTACACGGAAGCCCGCTTTCGCGCATACATACACACTCTCGCGGAATCGCGTTAAATTTGTAATTTACTGCTAAATTCTAACCAATTCCAAATTAGAATGCCTTTTGTCGGTTTTGAGTTATTAGTGATATGCAACAAACAGTATTAATGCCGAGAGATCGATATTCATCGGGAGACAATGTAAATTTCCCGCACTAAAACGGTTGAAATACAGTGACGGTTAGCGGGTTTTTTTCTGGTACGGCCGAGGAACAAGAGGTGGGATCAGTTGCAGAGACGGCTGGCTATCTGTATTACCACCTCTTGTTCCTCGGCCGTACCAGAAAAAATCCCGCGAACCGTCACTGTTGAAATATCACTAAAAAGAGGATTTCAACTCTGCCATAAATTATCTAGTGATTTTCTGGTCATTTTGTGACTGTTGTTTTTATACACTATCGGTGGATTTCATAAAGGTGGTAATAAATATAACTCTGGCTTAAATTGACATAACACCGGTATTATATTTTCGGGTATTAGCGGACGCTATGGTGTTCTTCTGGTTCAAGGGAACACGTCCGCTGATTATGCTTCTCACGCGAAAATTGTGACAACTTGTTTTTAGGTGTTCGATCCGCGTGAATAAAATTGTCCAAACTTGTGAACAATTAAAGAGATTTGGTATATTTAGCATAACGTAATTTACAATACAAAAGATCGAGAGGAACTAACTAGATATACCAGGGGCGGCTCGTGATATAGAGCCAAGGAGCCATGGCACTACCTGTAGTTTCAAGCTCAGCAAGAATTTTTAGTTAATTCTTAAAACACTTTTTCGCCAGTTACTTTGGTCTAGGAAGATAAATCGTTCTTTCTTTCTTCAAAAGGGGGGTGGGGGTATATTGTATAGGTGTCTCTACCATCAACATGATCCACAAACCGCCACTGAAAGTAAGTACAGTTTCTGAAAATCCACGAGTTATGAATTTTCGAATTGTGTAATACTCGAGAAGAAAAAATAAAAGAAAATATAAAACGTGTCGACGAAATTCTACAAAAAGTCAGTTAGATTTGCATATCCTCGTCTTATCAAATTAAGTGTAGTTTTTAAGAATCCACCGATTATTTCGTGAGTTGTGAATTTTTGAAAATTTTACTTTTCGAATTGTGTAATACTCGTGTGAAAAATTGAAAAAAAAATATATAAAACTTGTTTACAAAATTCAACATTAGATTTGCAAATCATCGTTTTATCAAACTAAATGGAGTTTTTGAAAATCCACCAATTATTTCGCGAGTTGTGAATTTTTAAAAATTTTAATTTTCGAATTGTGTAATACTCGAGCAAAAATTTAAAAAATATATATAAAGCGTGTCGACTAAATTCTAAAAAAATTAAATTAGATTTACAAATCATGGTTTTATCAGATGCAATGGAGTTTTTAAAAATCCACCAGTTATTTCGAAAGTTGTAAATTTTTGAAAATTTTAGTTTTCAAATTGTGTAATACTCGAGTGAAAAATTAAAAAAAATATATATAAAACATGTTTACAAAATTCAACATTAGATTTGCAAATCATCGTTTTATCAAACTAAATGGAGTTTTTGAAAATCCACCAATTATTTCGCGAGTTGCGGATTTTTAAAAATTTTAATTTTCGAATTGTGTAATCCTCCAGCAAAAAAATAAAAAAAATATATAAAGCGTGTCGACTAAATTCTACAAAAATTAAATTAGATTTACAAATCATGGTTTTATCAGATGCAATGGAGTTTTTAAAAATCCACCGATTATTTCGCGAGTTGTGAATTAAAAAAAAATATATATTTTCGAATCGTGTAATCCTCCAGCAAAAAAATTAAAAAAATATATAAAGCGTGTCGACTAGATTCTAAGAAAAATAAATTAGATTTACAAATTATGGTTTTATCAGATACAATGGAGTGTTTGAAAATCCACCGATTATTTCGCGAGTTGTGAATTTTTGAAAATTTTAATTTTCGAATTGTGTAATACTCGAGTGAAAAAATAAAATAAAATATGAAACGTATCGACTAAATTCTACAAAAAATAATTTAGATTTGCAAATCATCGTTTTATCAAAATAAGTGCAGTTTTTGAAAATCCACCGATTATTTCAAGAGTTGTGAATTTTTTAAAATTGTAGTTTTCAAATTGTGAAATACTCGAGTGAAAAATTTAAAAAATATATATAAAACGTGTTGACGAAATTCTACAAAAATTTAATTAGATTTGCTAATCATCGGTTTATCAAATTAAGCAGGGGCGGCTCGTTATATAGAGCCAAAGAGCCATGGCACTACTTGAACTTTTAATTGATTCTTAAAACACTTTTTCGCCTGTTATTTTGGTCTGGGAAGATAAATCGTTCTTTCTTTCTTCAAAAAAAGCGGGGAGGGGGGGTATATTTATAAGTGGCTCTACCATCAACATGATCCACGAGCCGCCACTGAGATATACAAACAAATTTACAAAAACGAAAGGTATTTACAATAAGTGGGGGCGCATTGGTGGTGGGAAGGCGAGCTATCGCGGTCCCTTTTCTTGGGTTTCAAAATTTTCTCGTTTACCAAATTCCAAGAATGCCGGATGGTCATGTTTTTGGCGTAAAAGCGGTTGTCACTAATCCGACAAACTAACGCGAACGCACGCACCGCCCTTTTGTCAGATTGCTTAGAATGGGAGTACCATTAGAAAATAGGCAAATTTAACCGTTATAGTGCCGAGCAGCGCCACCGCGTCGCTGCATACTCCTGTCAAGAGTGCCGCGAGCGCTATGGCGCCTCTTATGTTTTTCCTAACAACATAAAATCATTAAGACTGCACATATTTCTTTGGCAATTTACGGTATATCCACAAAAAAATTGTCGGCACTAAAACGGTTAAGAAACATAAGTGGTAAAATAACCACAAACATGTAATAATTTGTGTTCATTATTTTGTTTGTTTTTTTTATCTGGTCGTAGAGAAAGTATAGTCTGCTACTCGGTGAGATGCTGGTAGCATCGAATTTATATTCTAACCTTGTTCAGTATACACTAATATTGTTACTGAATCCATCAGACAAAAATAAGTTGGTGCTTGAAGTCCTTAAAAAAAATTGTTCATTTGCTGATTTTTCTCATGAGACATCGAAGAATGATTAAAATTCTCAATTACAACATCACATTGAATGGATTAGCTATTCCTTTCTCTGCCGCACAAACACACACACACAAATCGATTACGAAAGTACCAGAAATACTTTGGCGCTTGTTTACGCGGCCACTTGCTCTTACGATTTGCGTGAATTCCGCACGGGAAACGTTCACATGGCGAAAATGGTGAGTCCCCTCCGGTGGCCTACTTCTTGTTTCACTCAATTATTTTAATTGGCCTCTTGTCTCATTGCGCGAGCATTCGATAAATTGCCGGTGCGCAAACTCAACTGAATCCTTATCCTTTCAAGAATTCCTTGAATGGTAAAGGAATATTGCTTTACGAATGGGCGGATTGGCAGGCGAGACCCGCCAGAGGTGAATGCCCAGAATTAGCTAGGAAAATATTCAAAATGTTCAAGAAGAATTTCTACATGTTCGCCTAGCAACGCGGGATGCGCCATCTTGCTGAAAGCATATTGTATTATATGGAAGGTTAAGATCATTTTTGTTTTGAAAAATTGCTCATTTTGTAAAAACTTTAAATATCAGGTTCTAGCCTTCAATTTTCATTTACTCGAAAAATTTCTTATGTAAGTTGGCAAAATTTTTATACTGCCAATTCGACAATGAAAAGATCTCTCAAAATCAAGAACAAAAATAGGGGGTGGTCATGTAAATACAAAATGGCTGACGTCATTACTCAAAAACAAATGACGACTGAAAATCGACTTTCATGCAAAAATGTGTATTTTTATAAAAGAAAATCGACCTGTTCGAGGATTTTTTCCAAAAATATTTAATTTCGGTTTTACTGAATATATTCCATACTTTAGGCGCGCACTGTATAGTTAACACCAAAAGCTTGAGTAATGGATTATGAGTTATGAAATTGATGGCAAAACTCATCGTCTACATAAAGGATTATGAGTTATCAAATTTGACGCATTGTTGGTACAAAATGTATTCGGATTTTAGTTGGTTGGAAAGTGTAGAAATCACGGTGCAGTTACGATTATTATAACAAAATTATTCCACGTGGACGCCACCTAAAAATTCAGTTGGCTAATCTTCTTTAGATTTAGAATCAAGTGCTCTATTTTAGAGTTAAACGACGAACACATCCGCCGCAATGAAAAAAATATGTGTTTCATGTTTATATAATTGTATACGGTGGCCAAAAGTGCAAATAAATAAATAAATAAATTTTAACAATCCTAAATATTAAAAATGTTTCACCACGTGATGAACGAGAACCAAATTCAACAAATAGAAGATCTTTTATTATGAATTTTTGATCCAAGGCCAACTTTGTTTTGTTTAACTTTTGTTCCAAAAAAATTGCAAATTGATCTCTCCGATTGATGTATTTATAGTAAACAAAAAAAAAACAACCATTTCCGTTTTTTTTTTAATTACCATTAGCTTTTCAGTTGTTACGATTGTCTCAAGTTTAAATCTGTATTTAATTTTTTCCCCGATTCTTCTCGGGGGATCTCAAATTATAGATTTTTCGATTGAAAATTCACAAAAACAGCAATTTTTTATTCTGCTTTTTGGGGTGTTATCGTATTGATTGGAAATTGAGAAAAGTGTGATTCACGGCCATTTATTTTTTGTTAATGGTTTCCCTTACCCCCACCCCCCCCCGTGTTGTCTGCACCCTCCTCGCACATGATTGCATCGCACGCTCTTCATGTTGTAGCATCGTTACATTAATAAAATGTGATTAATCCGGAACACCCCGCCGCCGCCGCCCATGACACTAAAACATCGTCCTCGTGTTGACATAATTATTACACGACGGGGAAAAGACACGCCCCGACTGTCGAAAACGAATTTGCAGATTTTATCAGTGAATTAATACCGCCCCACGGGAAATTCGTGCTTTTAATCATTTTAATGAATATATTGAAATATATAAATTCAACCATTTTTCAAATTTTTTTTGTACAGGGTGAGTTTTTTTTTTATATTTAACATACCATAAATTCCCAAAAACCCAAGATCTAAATTGTTTGTATATGAATTTATATGTATTTGCAAATTATTTTATACGTATTTTGTAAGCAATGCTAACAAAGATAAATAAACTAAACTAAACTAAACTAAATCACATTAACTTTTCTATATTTCGACATTTTCTAATAAAACTCGATGTGTAGGAGCGAATGCCCTCACACACTGCACGCGATCAAAATTCTCGCAAGGCCGCGAGATGGAAATGACCCATTGTGGATTTGTGTGTGGCACCTTTCGGTCTCTCATTGTGGTACGCGTGTCGAGATCTATAATATATACATCACACCCGAAACATATATGCATACACTTTGACGAAACATTTCTTCAGCACGAAGAACGATTACGGAAAGCCTTGGTCTAGATGTACTTTTATTGCCTTTTTTTATTATTATTATTATCGAGTTCATATTGTTATTCTTAATGTCAGAGGCGGATCTAAAAGTTTTCACTTATTTATGTTATTGCAAAGTTTAGGTAAATTTCTTTGGGCGGTTGGTCCCCCTGAACCCTACAATGTATTACTTTTAGACAGCTTCAGAACTTTAAACAATGGGGAATATTCAATATACAGGGTGTATTTGAAATAACGAACAGACATTTAACGGCACATACACAAAATATTTGTAAACCTATTTCCGTCAAAATTTATTCGAATTTTCCTAATTTTTCGAGGTTTTTTAACCCTTTCACTACGGGGATCGTCAATAAGCGACTTGGTAATTCTGCCTTTGTATTCAGCAGAAGATTTAGTGTTTTAATTTAAAGAGAAAATATTACAAATTTGCAAAATTTAAACTATATGAGGGCAAAGTGGCGGTTAAGAAAATATTTTAGTTTTGAAAGAAAGTTGATGTTGTAATCGTGTATAATTTTGCCCGTAGTTAAAGGGTTAAACATTTTGAGAACCGATGCTTTTCTCATTTAATTAGGTCTTCATGGAATGTGTGTTTGTTTATTTAAAACGCGAGATACGATTTCTTGCCTCCGAAATTTGAAGTGTTATCGCAACGTATTTTTTTTTTGTAAAAGATAAACAGTCCTCAACTTCATTGATGCTTAAAGAGCCGAACTCAGATATTTCCTACGCGCTTGTTGTAATTCGATATCTAAAGCCGATGCCGTTTAAAAATTAGGTCACATTACCACTGCCCCCAAACATGTTGCGTATTTTCACTCATTAACTTTAATAACCAATTGCGGGCTTTTTGTTACAGTTATAAACAAAATAATTGCGAATATTGTTTAAAAATAATATAATCTCTTTGTGGTTACGAGCCTGTTCGTTATTTCAAATACACCCTGTATAAGAACAATGTTTATTCATCTACTTAAATACTTAAAACACTCTAAATTCTTTATTTTTAATCATGGTGATGGTTGTGACCGTTACTACGTGGTAATTCATTATAACATCATAAATTGTGGTAAAAAACATAGTAAGTGTTTTATTCAGTGATCTTTATTTTTACTTTCTCCGTTACGAAGTACGAGAAAGTATTGTGTTCGTGATTTTTTTTGAAATTTTTTTTTTTTACGGAAATATCCGTTTTGGGGTCCCTAGATGCTATTTCAATAATTTTTGAAAAAAAACAAATGTGTCTGTGTCTGTCTGTGCGCGCTATATCTCAAAAACTAATAGAGCAATTCATATGAAACTTTGAACATACGTCTTATTTGATAATCTGAAGAACTGAAAAGCTTTTGGTAAAATTTCGTACACCGGATGTGGGCGTTTACCTTAACTGTTTTTTGCCAATATTTCCTTAAATATGAAAAATATCACAAAAATATT
The DNA here is from genome assembly GCA_910593695.2 of Ocypus olens. NCBI lineage: Eukaryota > Metazoa > Arthropoda > Insecta > Coleoptera > Staphylinidae > Ocypus > Ocypus olens. The sequence continues at coordinate 497,594 of OU343058.1, forward strand.
TAAACAAACTTTGAAGACAACAAAGAAATGAACATCTTTTGCTTGAAAAAAATTTTCATAAAATCATTTTTATTCGAGAAATTTTTTTTATTATTTTTTTAAATTTTGGTTTATAATTATAAAACGATAATAGTTACAGCAAATTTATGTTAATAATAATTGTAGAGAATGCTAGAATGAACAATTTATAAAGAATAAGTTTTTTTCGAAATCCCTTTAGTTTTTGAGTAAACTGAGTTTTTAAATTTGAAGTATAATTTTTCCAACTTTCATAATTTTGACGTTTTAAACGTCAGTTTCATCCAAGTTAATTAAAATTGAAAATAAACCATGAAAGCGTACAAATAAATGATACCATCAAGTCGGAGAAAGTAATATGATGGCCACATCACCATTTTTTAATATACAAAATATTAAAATCAGAACGGGGCAATTTTTAAAAATTCATAACGCGTATTTTTTTCCTTTCAATTTGGGAAAACCGAATTTTAGCAATTTTCATTCATTGGACACATTATTAACAGTTGGTTATTGTTCTTGAGTTTTAAGAATTTTTGGAATTTCTGCCATGGAGAACGTTCTATATGATGCCAGTGCGATTTTCGTAATAAATTACAATTTTGTGGCGAGGGTTGTTTGACAAGCGTGGGAGGATTTCTGTCACTAAAGTTGTCAAAAAAGTCTAATCTATGGGTAGATGGAGTACACTAAATGCTGCTTTACTTCGTTCCTTTTTTCCATTTTTTTTTTCTTAGCGTCTTCCTTACAAGGTTTACTCAGGTTTAGGTTAGACCTGAGTTACATTATTTTATTTATTTATTTATTTATTCAATCAACGGACGATTCCAGTTACAGATTGAAAATTACAAATTAATAGGAATTATCATATAGTTTAAAGCTGTTGAAAATTAAAAAGGGACGAATTAATGAGAAAGTGTGAGCGTTTGGTCCAAAACACTGCAGTCCAGTTCTTGCTCCATATAAATATGCAGACTCACTTGTCTTCAAGCCACTGTTGGTGTTTGCGCAGGAGAAGACAATAATTCCGCTGGCATTGAAAGCAAAACCGTTTTCACTTGATTTTCGGCCTCAATTAAACCGGTCAAGATCATTCTCTGGGCGATGGAAAGTGAAAGACCCGAAAATGATGCCCCGCCAGCGAAACGGAAAACCAGTTATTTCGCGTTAGAGGAAACGATTCTTTAATCTAACAAAAATAAACTAATTAAAGTAAAGAAATAACGTTGTGAACATTAAATATTGTTCCCCCAGCAGAACACCCACAGACCGGTTTCGACCTTTCAGGTCTCATCGGTGTAGGTAGTTACTGAAATAACATTGTGTCGAAATTTCAAAGCGATCGGTGAAGAACTTTCGAACTTGACGAACATTTACATTTTAATTTATACAGGGTGTCAATTTGAAAACTTTCAATGCGAATATCTCTGAAAATAAAGGAGTTAGAAATTGAATGAATTATAAGAATCCAATTAAATAAAATAGCAATTTATTTTCATTATACTTTTTTTGTTAGGCCCTGTATTAAATTTTAAAAAAATTCTTGTGCTGGTGAATACTACTCAAAAAAAAACGTTTAATTTAAGGGATCGCAAAAGGGGTGATGCCATTTAAAATTTTGGGGTTAGGGTGAATGGGGCCCAAGGGGTCACTCACCCCATAACCAAAATATGGTGGTTCTAGTTCCCCCTACCAAACTGAGTTTTTCTAACTCTTCTATTTTCACAGATATTCGCATTGAAAGTTTTCAAATTGACACCCTGTATAGATTTCAATATCCATGTCGAGTGGCACTATCCAGGGAAGTAGTTGTTTCAATAAGTTATTTGTTTGTAGTTTTAGTAAGACTTAAGGTTAATTAATTATTTTTTTCGAAGATTAAAATTTAAAAACGACGTTTGGTTATATGCAAAATACATGTAGCACAAACGACCTTTATAATACCGGCCCTTAATTTTGCCGAGTCATAAAAAGGTTAAATATTCATAACGTGTGAGCCACAGAATTTTGTTTCTGAGTTGGCCATGCCTGAAAGAGAGAGAGAAACGTAGCAGTCATGTCTGAGATTAATTCATCTTTTAAAATCCAATTCAATAGTCTCATGACGTAACAACATACGACATACCTCATTTATCACACAGCCAACTGAAACAAAATTTTGTGGCTCACACGATATATTCAGGCTGTTTTCATCTTTATTAAATTTATAGAAGATTTTATTTTATTTTAAATAAACTACAGATCCACTTATTCCGCATTCTAAAAAAATTTACGCGGTCTTAGTTATCCCAACAATAATAATAATAATAATAATAATAATAATAAAGTATGCCTTTCCACGCGTCCGTTTTTACGCGGTCTTCGTTATCCCAACAATAATAATAATAATAAAAGTATGCCTTTCCACACACACGTCCGTCTCCAAGCTTTCACCTATTTTTATATAGCAGTTTTCTTGGCTCTGGAACTGGGAAGTGCATACGCACACATCGAGGGACAGAAATAAAGCGGAGAGACCCACTTATAAATGAGCAATCCCTCCTCCATTCAATTTCGCCGTTCTTTTAAGAATAAATTCTCGGGTTATTCCCGGTCCCTTGAGGGTCGTGTCGAGAGCGCACCCTTAAAATAATACAGTTTGTTGCATTAGTCAGGATCCACCCCCCCCTCCCCCCGCACATCTGTTACTGTGGGTGGGGATTTTTGCGCCCTCTGTCGATATGTTTGCTGCCTGTTTTGAAATGCAGATCGTGTGCATCTCGAAAGGGAAGGCAAAAGTTTGCTTTTGGATTTACAACTCTTGAAATAATAACGTGTACTTGAAGGCTTCATGGGTCAATGGTCGCTGGTTCGTAGTTTTCTTAATTTGGGTACGGATGTGGTGATGGTTTAATAATATTTCGTATTATATCAGTTTTTTTTTTAATTATTACATTTTGAAAGTTTAGATATTTGTAGCTTTTTTTTTTTAAGGAAGGATGTTTTTTTTTTAATTATTACATTTTGAAAGTTTAGATATTTCTGGCTTTTTTTAACGGAAGGATGATTGACGGAAATTTGGGTTGGCGAATTATGGATGATATGGGACATTGGCTTAGACAGCGTAGGTCATTCAGCCACAACCGATCATTTATAATACATTATTCATATTAAATGAAAATAGACATCCACAAACACCCATGCCCTCGCCGGGATTCGAACCCAGGACCCTCCGCATTCGTTCTGGCGCGCTAACGCACGCGGCTAGTGGGCCGGCTATATCTGTAGCTATTATGGTTTTTTTTATTTTTTCTTCTTGGTGTGATTTTGAATATACAAGAATAGAAAGCAATGCGTTCAAAACGCCTTCCAACTTCTTATCAAATCCTTGTCAGCTATCGTGGAACGTAGAGTGTTTTTACGATCGTGGAACGTGGAGACTGGAGCGTGAAGTGTGGAACGTGGAGTGTGGAACGTGGAGTGTGGAACGTGGAGTGTGGAACGTGGAGTGTGGAACGTGGAATGTGGAACGTGGAGTGTGGAACGTGGAGTGTGGAACGTGGAGTGTGGAACGTGGAGTGTGGAATGTGGAGTGTGGAACGTGGAGACTGGATCGAAGAGTGTGGAACGTAGAGTGTTTTTACTCCTGTTGAAGCAGGGGGGGCGTGGAATGTGGATCGTGGAGTGTTTTTAGGCTCGTGGAACGTGGAGGGTGAAGAAGTACTGAGTGTGGAACTTTTTACACGAAACCGGCAAATGACACCTTAATGCCACTCCACCGGACAAGCAACAGACGTGTCATCGCATTACGTTACCATCGCCAGCAACACCCCCGACGACGCCTTTCCTCGATTATTACTGAGGTTACACACAAGACTGCTGTATTTATTGATCTCTAGAGTCGATAATGTAATAAGTGTTCGTTACACCCCAACTTTTCGCACTATATCATTCCGACTTTTGCTGCAGCACGTCCGCAAAATGATTTACATGTTTTAATTGCGAGCCCCCGCGATTCGTTTATGAATATTAAAAATCCCAACGGCTAATTATGGGCGACGTAATTGTTTCGGGAAATGCGGGAAATGGAAATTTAAATAAATTGCGCGACTCGGCTGTAGAAGCAGGAGTTATTGTTACGTACACTGACCTTTACCTACGCCTTTTATCAGCTATCACGTTCTAATTTAGAAGACGATTCTTATTATTAATTATTAATACTTATTCTAATAATAATAATAATGCATCTTTATTCCCTTAAAAATATACAAAATCAATATACTTAAATATAGGAAATGGCGTCAGGGTAAAACAATATAAATTAAATATAAAAAAAATAACCTGTTAGCTTTGTTTGGCGTGTGTACTTGTTATGAAAAATGGCAACATTTTATGTTAAAAACGAATATCGACTCGACATAAACACAAGACGTTGCGTTTCTTCTTATTGGCTATATTTGACAAGTACACTCATGAAGAAATGGCAATATGACAAGTGTGAATATTGCCAGTTCTTCATGACGAGTATACCCATCAGCTAACTGGTTAATACTTGATGAAATAAGGGTAACATTTGAAATGAAACTCTTGTTTTAGATACCGGGTGACCCAGGGATCTGTAAAAGCACCATAACTTATTTGCTATTTGAGATATCGACTTCTAGTTTTCTTGAACTGGTACCCACATATTTTAAAAATATATATGCTTTCATACAGGGTGTCCCAATATACATAACAGAACAAAGTTATGTTTTTTTTAAACGGAACACCCTATATTTTATACTTTATTTTCAACCCTCTTTATTTTTGTTTTCTAAGAATTTCAGACACTAGCTGTCATTTCTATCAGTCATGGAAGATCGTATACTTAGAAACGGGTAGAAGAAGTTCATGCATTAATTTGTAGTCAAGAAAGTGCTCTTTTTTGACCCATTGCTTATTTCCTTTAAAATTTTCCAACTTTCTTCTTGGTCCAGAAACAAGTCGCATCGCTGCACGTCCCGACAAATAGAACCTGCAGCAGAACGTACAAATGAGAAAGTACATTTCGCGGCAAGCGCGTGGATTATTGCGATTTTTGCGAATCGCAAAGTCTCCACCTTTAGAAAACGCGACCGCCGCACATTATTTTCGCAATTTCATTTTTTGATGAAGCGCAAACAGGCTAAATGATATTGACGAGCATGAATGATACATTTATGTAAGAGAGTTTTTCAACCGTTCTCCTGAAAATTGTTCGATTTTGAGTTGTGTCGTTATTGCAGAGTGCCATCTGTATTTGAAATAACGAACAGGCTCGTAACCACGAAGAGATTATATTATTTTTAGACAATATTCGCAATTATTTTGTTTATAACTGTAACAAAAAGCCCGCAATTGATTATTAAAGTTAATTAGTGAAAATACGCAACATGTTTGGGGGCAGTGGTAATGTGACCTAATTTTTAAACGGCATCGGCTTTAGATATCGAACTACAACAAGCGCGTAGGAAATATCTGAGTTCGGCTCTTTAAGCGTGAATGAACTTGAGGAGTGTTTATCTTTTACAAAAAAAAAAAAACGTTGCGATAACACTTCAAATTTCGGAGGCAAGAAATCGTATCTCGCGTTTTAAATAAACAAACACCTAATTAAATGAGAAAAGCATCGGTTCTCGAAATTTTTTTTTTCCGAATAAATTTTGACGGAATTGGGTTCACAAATATTTTGTGTATGTGCCCTTAAATGCCTGTTCGTTATTTCAAATACACCCTGTATTTCTGTCCTTCCTTTATCAGATTTTGCTAAGAGCTGAATCCACCCTCTCTCGTAATAACTCTTATTTGTTATTATAATCGAAATTGGACGTCAAAATTTTATTGAGTATTGCTTGCCGCTTAGACCCCAAAGCGACCACCAAAGTGGATTGTGATGCGGAAATAAAGCATGGGCAGCCCTTAATGCCCCCCCCCTCTCCTCCACCCTTATTGCTTCGAAAGCGATTTATCATTGCAAATTGACAGAAAATATAATGATTGCTTCTTTGATAATAACCGGCGGACGGATAATATTGCACGGGGTGCGAAGTTCACATTTAATTATTTAATCTGTGCGTGTGCCATTAATTAAACATCGTTGGTGATTGATGACCGCATTATTACTTAATTTAATTTTGTCAGAGCCGAAATAAATAAACCAATGTTATTATCTAGTAGTACTAGTAATAACATGCAAATTTCTTTTGTATCATTCAATATCCGTGCCGAGTGGCATTAGCCAGGGAAGTAGTTGTTTCAATAAGTTATTTGTTTATAGTCTTAGTAAGACTTAATTTTTGCTTGCAGATTAACGAACAGGTTGAATATTCTTATATTCAGGCTACATTTCGTTTTATTGAATTTATTTATTGCTTTCTGCAACAAGTAAGGTTAACCCCAATTTGTTTATGAGTGTAAAAATTGATGTGCATCATAAAAATGTTTAAATGCAAAGAAATTTCATAACATTACGGTGATAATATATAATGTAATATATCACTAATCATTTCGAAACCTCGCACAGTACTAATCGGATTTTCTGAGAGAATTAAACGAAATCCGTGCGTTCGAACATGAATCAGACTTTTTGGCCATTAAATTGACGGCGGAAACTATCCATCAGGGCTCTTCTTAAAATTCCAAAATTAATTCGACATTTTTTTCTCTCTCGCGACTCACTCCCGTGGTAAATCGGCTCGGATTGATCGGTCATGCTAGCGAGAAAAAATCTGACTCATGGAAATGAAACATTAACTGCAATAAATTCCTAATTTCCTAGAATGTACAATACTTCACCCATCAAATACACAGACTTCCCGTAATCCGCAAACAATGCCCGCCAGAAAGTACGATAAAGCACAAAAGAACTCCACTTTCCCATTTTGCATATGAAGGTAAAAAGGGGACCCTAAGCCTCGTCCTTCCGTCTACCTGCGATTGCAGGTGCGCCCGTTCTGAAGGTGAGGGTAGTCCACTCCACCAGAACTGGTCTTCTCTCTTCGCGGATTATCACCGCAGAGAAAGAGAGAATGAGAGGCTGGCCTTGAGATTAACAACGACCGTTTTCATCCTGCTGCTCCGGATGTACGCGCCAACATTTGCCGAACACATTAGGCCTTACGGCCCGGCCCCCAGACTCCTAAACAATGAATCCGTTATTGGTTTTGCTGCGCTTATTTTTTTGAAAAAAAAAAACAGGGAAGAAATCAGGATTCACAAGGCAATGACTTTCAGCCGTCGTAATTACGCTGTCTGCCGTTTGAATTGCCGGGGCACCATTATTTCTCCCAGACAGTCATTACAATACAATGGAAGTAACGATTACAATTAAACGAGTGTTGGGGGAGGGGGGTGCAAAACTGCACTTTATTTTTAAATTACAGATGTCTGTATACAGTCTGCTTTTATGTGTAGTCTTCACTTCCCCTAATTAACAAAGTAAATGATCAATTTGCTCGTGTTATTAATCCAACATGACACATACTTGACCTTAAAATTATTGCCTGGAATTGAACACAAAATTCTAACAGTATAATTAAAAGTTGTCGTTAGTTACCACACTTGTGCGATTATAATGGATATATCAATAGACACATTTTAACACTCATTGTCAATTTAACCCTTTGCACTCGTATGTCGACACAATACGTGTTATAACTAATAAATACTAGTGCAAAGGGTTAAACGAATTCAAATTCGTATAAAAAGAAAATTAAATGACTAGACGGAAAAATAAATAGTGAAAATTGGGTTGCCTAACTCGTGGTGTTATTGAGCCAACCCTCAACTCAAATATAAGCAGCAGTTAATTGAGCAACGAAGTTCCTACATAAGACACCTGGTGTATTTAAATATTTCCATCTGATAATTACTTCCCGTTAATTGATTTATAGCTTCGAAGGAAGTTGGAATAAAATTGAATTTTCTGCTTCGCAGGTTCCATTCTTTCACCGCGTATTAAACGAACAATGAATCCATTTGCCGGTTTTTTTTATAAATTGTTAAACTACGTGCAACACTATTGTTTTCAAAGTCCTACAGGACTCAGTGGAGGATTTACGAACAGGCCCATGAGGCGCGCGTTTCGGGCCTTAAAAAATAAATTCAGGGGGTCTCCAAAATAAGCTCTCAAAAAGAAAAAAGAAATATTTTATTTAAATTTTTACTTTCTCCGTTACGAAGTACGAGAAAGTATAGTGATCGTGATTTTTTTTCAAAATTTTTTTTTACGGAAATATCCGTTTTGGGATCCCTAGATACCATTTCAAGAATTTCTGGAAAAAAAAAATTGTGTGTGTGTGCGCTGTATCTCAAAAACTAATAAAGCAATTGATATGAAATTTTCAACATACGTCTTATTTGATAATCTGAAGAACTGAAAAGCTTTTGGTAAAATTTCGTACACCGGAAGTGGGTGTTTACCTTAACCGTTTTTTATTTTTTGCCAATATTTTCTTAAATATGAAAAATATCACAAAAACATTTAAACAAACTTTGAAGACAATTAAGAAATGAACACTTTTTGCTTGAAAACATTTTTCATAAAATCATTTTTATTCGAGAAAAAAATTTATAATTATTTTTTATTCTTGGTTTATAATTATAAAACGATAATAGTTAAAGTAAATTTACGTTAATAATAATTGTAGAGAATGCAAAAATTAACAACTTATAAAGAATAAGTTTTTTCCGAAATCCCTTTAGTTTTTGAGTAAACTGAGTTTTTGAATTTGAAGTATAATTTTGACGTTTTAAACGTCAGTTCCATCCACTCGATGTACATTTAAAATATGATTTAAATTGAAAATAAACTATGAAAGCGTAAATATAAATGATACTATGAAGTCGGAGAAAGTAACATGATGGCCACATCACCATTTTTTATTCGAGTTTAGCATTCGTCCGTGAATAATTTCTCGGCCAATCTCAGAATCCATTAAAAAAAAAAACCAATGCATTTCGGAAAAAGTGTGTTTCGATCAGCGTTGGCCCAGAGTGAACGTGAACTTGAAAAAATTAGGCGGGCGAGCGATCCGATTCGAACGCCCCTCCCGCATGCCCCGCCGCTGCAACAACAAAAAAAATGCAATTTCTAAGCGTTGGGTGTGTCACACACGGCGAACGCGAAATGCAATCGGGTCTCTCTCTCGCTAGGAATGTGAACGTACGCGAATTGTAAACACGTACGAATTATTATACCTGACCAGTCCTAGGCAGGTAGAAGACAAAATTGCTTGATTAGGGTTACCAACTCGTAATCACGTACAGTCGCAAATGGAAATACATAATGCAATAATTGATACTTTCTATATCTCGTGTATCTATGCTTACACGTTTTATTGAAATGCATTAATGACTTAAAACTTGGCCGTTACTCTGATTTCGTGAAAATGCTGATCTTTCAAAAATCGTAATTCCCACCTCAAATTGTAAGTTTAATATCTGGGAAGCTGAAATTTGAGAAAACTTAGTTTTTCAATACCACAATCAATCTCCCAAAGTTTCAAAAGAATCCAAGGACCTCGATTTTTTGCATCGGTGAAAACTAGTGGAATTACCCATATATATATATATATATATATATATATATATATATACCGGGTGTGGCACTTAAGACGCCTCGGACCATAGCTCCTTTACGATAAAAGCTATCGAAAAAAATCTAAGAACAAAGTGGTGCATAGTTACCGTCGCTATGTTTTAAAAATATTTCTAATCATCAGTGGCGTGCCGTACTCCAGTGGCGTACCAAACTTATGTTTTTTTAAATGGAATGCCCTATTTTTTATTGCAGATTTGGAAAGTGCTCGACGAGTACTTATTTTTTTATCTAACATGTTATACCCTTCACTTTAGCGGTTTCGCTGTTATAACCCCTTCTTTCAAAATTGCGCCCCATTTTTGAGATTTTTTTGTAGAGAAACTAATTGACGCCGGCGCCTAAATTTTGAATTGAGGTACAGGTTAAGACCTCGTATACCTTCACATAATTTTTTTTCGGGTAATTTATGGAAAAAAAATAATTTTTGATTGATCTTCGTATGTTGTCATTTTTTCCGAAAATTTCAAATGGCACCCCCCTAAAAAAATTACGGCGTTGTACAGCCAAAACTCTAAATTTTTCATTGGTGTAAAAAAAATTACACATTGCATAACAAAATTTCGGAGAAAAAAGGAATTTCATCGCAAATGTCGGGAAACGTTTTCCGTTCCCAAGTGTGCCGTGAGAAAACAAAAGATTGGTAATTGTCAAAGTACCAAAACAAATACACAAATACGGTCAACATAATAGTATGTACCTATTTATTCAACATGATATGAAAAATGCAGATTAAGAAAATTTAACAACTTAAACTAAATGTTCGAAATGACGACCTTCCTGCTGGAGGCATAACCGCAACTTCTGGTGATATACCGCAGTTCATTATTTTCGGTAATAACTGCCTTCTTTCTAACTCTCCTTGGCCGTTTCACACTTCCCGTAGTAGTAAATCTCTCCAACACTTTTTGAAACGCACGTTCATTTGGATGTGCCCTGTGCGGATATCTCGCAGCGTACACTCGTGATGCCAAGAAACAATTCTTGTTACATTCTCCAAGAATAAATATCATGTCAACCATTTCCTCTTGAGTTCGGAACATTTTTAGAACGTTTATCAAAAATGACTTATGGCTGCTACTGACGTCTAATAATTTACTTTGACAATTACCAATCTTTTGTTTTCTCATGGCACACTTGGGAACGGAAAACGTTTCCCGACATTTGCGATGAAATTCCTTTTTTCTCCGAAATTTTGTTATGCAATGTGTATTTTTTTTTACACCAATGAAAAATTTAGAGTTTTGGCTGTACAACGCCGTAATTTTTTTAGGGGGGTGCCATTTGAAATTTTCGGAAAAAATGACAACTTGCGAAGATCAATCAAAAATTATTTTTTTGCCATAAATTACCCGAAAAAAAAATTATGTGAAGGTATACGAGGTCTTAACCTGTACCTCAATTCAAAATTTAGGCGCCGGCGTCAATTAGTTTCTCTATAAAAAAATCTCAAAAATGGGGCGCAATTTTGAAAGAAGGGGTTATAACAGCGAAACCGCTAAAGTGAAGGGTATAACATGTTAGATAAAAAAATAAGTACTCGTCGAGCACTTTCCAAATCTGCAATAAAAAATAGGGCATTCCATTTAAAAAACATAAGTTTGGTACGCCACTGGAGTACGGCACGCCACTGATGATTAGAAATATTTTTAAAACATAGCGACGGTAACTATGCACCACTTTGTTCTTAGATTTTTTTCGATAGCTTTTATCGTAAAGGAGCTATGGTCCGAGGCGTCTTAAGTGCCACACCCGGTATATATAAAAAATCGGGTAACCTCGAAAAAACACAATCTGTCAAAATAAATGGAAGAATTCCAGACAGCCAACATAATTTTGCTCGAATTATTATAGGGATTGTCAGGAAAATGTGCTGCCAACTATTTTCGACTTTTTGATCTCACGGTATTATTTATGTTATTGGTGACACAACTTACTTGTTGGGTGTTTTAATCTTTACCTAATGGAAGACCTTCTCCTGTTAAGGTCCACACAAAGTAACCGACAGCGGGCGCTCCTTTGTGGAGCCAATATGGCGTACAGACGGTGATCAATAAGTCGTTTATTCCTAAGCGATTGTGGATTTTACAATTATTATATTATAAGTAGCTTATAGCCAACCGATTGTTATGACTTACACGATCCAGGTTATTTTTTTTATGAAGATTTTGAAATCCAAAGCAATCCACACAAAAAAACGAAGATACAATTGGTGAAAATCCACTGAAAAAAAGTGGCAATATTCCCAAGAACTTCATTAAGAAACAATTGAGGTCTGAATGTCTCAACTTATTTAGATTGCGTGTACGGTAATGTCGGCATACGATTGTTATTATTTCTCTCGTTATGCAAGTATGATTTAATGATTACATTATCACAATCCAATTGTATTACAGGCAATTTGAATTATCCCGATTCGAGACGATTTTATTGCCACGCAAACAATGATTGGATTAAAAAAAAAAAAGTAGGTTTCTTAGATTAACACATTACTTCCCATCGTACTTAAGCGAGTACAACAAACGTCATGGGCTTTAGTGACACCTAGTGGCAATAATTATTTACTTTAGATTACAAACACTTCTTTATTAATGATAGCAGTGATTCTATTCCTAATGTATGTACTAATATGCGCACGACTTAATTTGCGGCGTAAATCTTCGCCCACGTCTGTTTATCTAATTATTTGCACAATTTGCATGCAACTCGCTTACATCTCCGTTTCACAGAGGAAGAGAACAATTAAACAATCTCGCCGGCGCTCCATTCATCAACAGTATTATCCTCTCAAATATTTTTGCAGCAAGATTTGCAGAAGTTCGTCTTATTGATTATATCAATTCTTATCTTAAAGTAATACACAGATTGAGCGCATACAGCGGAGGTAGTTTTTTTTTGCTGAAGATGATCACATCGATTAACCAAAAGGTAGTTTAGAAAATAAAATTGTTTAGTAACACATAAAATATTGTGTGTAATAATCGAATTGCAGTGGTCATTTGAGCCATGTAATGTTGCTCATTATCCCCTAGTGAGAAAATAAGTTTCTCTCACGGAATGCATAGATCCTTCATAGGATTTTTGAAATATTTCAAATTGACACCATGTACGTCAAAATTTTATTAACATCATTTCAATATTTAATGCAATTACAGACGATTTTGGATAAAATTTTATATTATACTCATGTGGAATTCCTCAATAGTCCCTTAAGAAAATTAACCTTTTTCTTGCGGGACTAATTTTGTACATTCCACATACGTATAATAAATAACTATTCCCCAACACCTACAGACCAATTTCAGCGTAGTAAGTTGCTGATGGGGAAACGGAAATTACTATTGGTACATAAATATTCCAAACACTGTAAAGGTAGAAACGCCATCTATTGCCTTGAATGGTGTACTAAAACCAATCTGAATGAAATGATCACACATTCTTATATCTGTCGGTGGTCATGCCACTTGGATTGAGTTTAGTACAGCATTCGGGCAACAGATTCCGCCACTTTGGCGTTTCTACGTTTTAGTAATAAATAATATCAGGAAGTATTAAATTTGTCCACATTTAATTTAAGCCTGATCAATAATTGTTTTTTAACCCCTAAATTACAACACGCGTTTGTTGCAGTATTTCGTATAAACCGAAATAAATATTTTTGTCTATAGGATTTATCGAGTGTTATTTTGTGCAGGATTTGCATAAACTGGAATGCGCCTCTGATAATTGTTGCTAGAGACGTGCACGTCCTCGCTCATTTCGTCAATACATCAAACCTCCCACGTTTATTTTGCTCCATAATTTTGTGCAGGTGTTTGGAATAAATAATTACCTTAAACTGTTGTAAACGAAACACTATCCTTGTAAGCAACCTTCAACGACGTTGTATCGTTTGTTAACCAACAAAATCAGTAAACTCGAGACAAAAAAAAACAATAACAAAGACTCAATAAATAAGAATAAGATGTAAATATTGAGTCAGTCACAGAAGCTGCGGATAGAGTTCGAAATTCTTAAATTCGGCCGTTTCATTTTGGAGTGCGAGAAAATGTAAGAAATTCAATAAGAAGGGACTTAAGGACGAACCCGATTTGCATAAATTATCTTTACAGCCCTTTGTCTTCCTCGGACAAGAGCTGTAATTTTGAAGGTGGACAATAACATTTGGTCGCCAGAAAAATCCAAGAAGTGCGTTCGCAAAATAGTGCGAATAGTGAAGCCACCCCCATTGCGTCCCTTTTAACATGAACTTACATTTCGTGTAAATATTTGTAAATTAGTTAGTATTAAGCCAGATTTATACAAAAACAGACGTTCTAAATATACAGCGTTGTTAATGTTCAAGTAAACTATCTTTTTATCAGGTCGTTCAAGTAGCAAACTTCACAATTTCAACGATGAGTTAAATTAGACGCAATAATGTGCTTACGTAAGTCGTCTCCGTTTTGCACACGCAAAGATCCGTTAATCATACTATTGAAATTATTGCACATCTTCGTAACAGAAATAAGGGATTTTCACCTCATCTCAAATAAGGACTCTCTTATTCCATGAAAGGAATTTCTATTTTTATATTTCATCCGGGGACTACGAAACAAAGAACAGAGAGCCAGCCGATGCTTCTCGGCGGTGTTATGGGAGCAATTCGCGTCTCCGAGGTGATTCCCCGGCAAAGAGGTAACGGGAATAAGGAAGTTTCATAAGTTTTTTTTCGTTTTTTCATGTATTCGCCGCCGTCGGAAAGTTTATTGGTGGTAAGAATCAATTCCTCCTCCTTCGCATGTTTTTTCAATTACTGCGCGCCACTGTTGCAGACAGGTGGTTTTATATTACGAAAACAGATGGCGTTACAGAATTCCACATTCCGCGCCGGATACGTTAGAAATTTCATCGTGTTTTAATATGAAAGTAAGGTCTAGAGAAATGCAATTTCTCGGTTTAGCTTTTTCGCACAAATTTGCAATTGGAGTCGTTATGGTTTAAATTAGTCTAGTAAAGTTCAAATCATACTTTACTGAAATTTTATTGCATGTCTTTTTATTGTTAACCCATTACATCCCATGATATACAATTTTTTTTCTAAAGCAATTCAAATTCTCAGATATCTGTTAAAAATGAAATTGAAAAAACTGAATAGAATCACTGCCAGTGACGGTTCGCGGGTTTTTTTCTGGTACGGCCGAGGAACAAGAGGTGGTAATACGCAGCCAGCCGTCTCTGCAACTGGCCCCACTTCTTGTTCCTCGGCTGTACCAGAAAAAACCCCGCGAACCGTCACTGACTGCATTTCATGTTATTTCTTTTTACTCGATTAATGAAATGATTTTCATGGCATTTCTTGCCACGATCTCCAAGTGGAGATTTTGAATTATTATCAATTATGTTATTATTACTATAAGAGTTATCAATTGAAACTAATTATCTCAATCAATACAAAAAATGGCGATGTGGCCATCACGTTACTTTCTCCGACTTGATGGTATCATAGCCATTTATATTTACGTTTTCATGGTTTATTTTCAATTTAAATCATATTTCAAATGTAAATCGAGCGTTTTGCAGGTTCGGATGAAACTGACGTTTATTACTATTACCATCTCATAATTATAAACCAAAAATTAAAAAATTAATAATACATATTTTTCTCGAATAGCAATGATTTTATTAAAAATATTTTCAAGCAAAAGATGTGCATTTTTCTGTTGTCTTCAATGTTTGTTTAAATATTCTTGTGATATTTTTCATATTTAAGAAAATATTGACAAAAAACAAAAAAACAGTTAAGGTAAACACCCACTTCCGGTGTACGAAATTTTACCAAAAGCTTTTCAGTTCTTCAGATTATCAAATAAGACGGATGTTCAAAGTTTCATATCAATTGCTCTTCAGTTTTTTGAGATACAGCGCACACAGCAGGCACACACACACACACACACACACAGAGACACAATTTTTCTTTTCCAGAAATTGTTGAAATGGCATCTAGAGACCCAAAAACGGATATTTTCGTAAAAAAAAATTGAAAAAAAAATCATAATACTTCCACGTACTTTGTAACGGAGAAAGTAAAAATTATTACATTGTAAAAGTGTAGTATCTACAAGTAGCCACTCATTAAGAAAACAAATTACAGTATCGATCATTGTGACCCATTTATTACTGAATTCCACGCTACCCACTTAATCCCAATCCATCATCTAATGTCAAAACGTGCGAGCGGGATTAAGAGAACGAACGAACGTACAATTGGCGTTTAGGGAAATACAGGGCAACCCGATACAATCTTCAAATCCCCATTCGGACGGGAAAACGAATCTTGATGCTCCGGCAATTCGCCCCCCCATAAATATTCAAAAAATTGGGCGAATAATTCATTATGTTCCGCGCGCACGCGAATCGCCAAGAGGTTAAAAAAAGCATGAACGCTACAGCAAATGCCAAAAAGTGTCCAGTGCTACTAGTTTTGTTAGAGCAAAACCATTATTTTAATGAATTGTAAGAACGTGTAATTTAAGATTAATCTGTCAAAGCTGAATGATTAGAGACTTGTTATACTTTATTTTTCAAATTTGCAAGCGGATAAATTTGATTTGCCTTCACCGTTGCTGGATACACCAGAGGTATGCGGTAGCAAGATAGTGCCATTTTACCCCCAGAGCTCGAAAATGTATCTGCGCAAGAACAAATGTCAAATGACGAGAAAACTCGAAAATGTAAAAAATCGAAAAAATCAACTTTCTTAATAATCATCGTAAACCTTTCCTTTATTCAGAAGAACGAGACAAATCGATCGGCCTTAAATAATTCCGACAATTGGACTCTTAATACAATTTTTTGGAAGAAGGATAATTAACGAAATTAGCCATCGCGCTCATCTGACTTCACTTCTCATTGATTTCAGAGTTTCGTGAAATTATCTTTCTTCCAAAAATTCTCCTTAATCCTTAAATTTGAAAAAAAAATTTTTTTTTTGGGGGTTGGAGATATCAAAAATTTGTAAGAGACATAAAATGTAGAGGGGAGTTAGTTCTATAAATCCCTATAAAATTAGGAGTCGTGGCCGTAAGGGGAAGCGCGCCCTTTTTTCCGGAAGCATCCGAAATGTGAATTTTTAGAAAAACGCTTCAGGGGTTGCAACGAATTTTTTTACGGGAACGTGCGACAGCAAACGTTATGTCCCGATACATTGGGGATTTTTTGAGCCATACTTGAATCTTCTAACTCAAAAATCCTAGGAGGAAATCGGTTTGGCGCGAACCTCTGCATCGCGAAAAATCGATTTTCAAAAATTTACCCCGGAGTCTAGGGATGAGTTGGAAAATCGCGGTTTTCACGGGCCCCCAGAGGACGTTTCCGGCTTTCGGGAAAAAAATAAAAATTCGTTTTTTTTTTGAAGGGTTGGCAACCCTTTTGTTAAGGGGTGGTTCTAGAGGGTTGAAATTGTATATTTCTTGAATTATTTGTGATTTTTCGTGAAAATTTCAAATCACCATCTATAAGCGTTTTGAAAATATTGTAAATAAACATGATTTTGTGACTTACGCGTTTAGTATATATAATAATTAAATTAAATAATTATTTATACTTACATTAATTTCAATACTCATGCTAGGTATTGCTTTCTTCAGAAATCCAACACTAAACAAACCACATACACTTAAATAATACCTGAGTAAAACCGCTTAATTATAAATACTTTTTCTTGTGTGGAATACACAGCAACTGTCACTTTTTAGAACAAAAGGAAATATCCGCCATTATGATTTCATGGCAAACCTTTAGTTTTAATTCAAAATAATTGTAAAGTTTTTATCGTAATGTGACATCTAGTGTCACTTCTTGGAACAAAATGAAATGTCGGCCATTATGATTTCATGGCAAACCTTTGTTTTTAATTCAAAGTAATTGTAACGTTTTGTATGCAAATTTCTCGGAAAATACAGAAATTGTTGAGTAAGGTACCAAATTAATTAGTTTAAAAAGCTTTAAAAATAATGTACGAAGACCGATGCTGTTAAATAATTAGCACATTGCAAGCAAATTCTAATAATAATAACGGTTTTTATTACCCAACAGACATAGTTGTCCAGTAACAGGTTAATAACTAGAACTTATGGAAATAGATAAGTACTAACAATGCCTGATTACCAATAACGGTTCGCGGGTTTTTTTTTTTTGTACAGCCGAGGAACAAGAGATGGTAATACAGATAGGTGCGGCCGTCTCTGCAACTGACCCTACCTATCTGTATTGCCACCTCTTGTTCTTCGGCCGTACCAAAAAAAACTTCGCGAACCGTCACTGCTGATTACTCTTGTATACTTATTTGAAAAACTACTAAAAACTTTATAATGACAGTAAAACGAACAATTTATAAACTTTCAATAAACAATTTCCCTCCTATTGCTTTACAAGTACGTGACAGACCTACGTCATTTCAAAAGATGACTAATCCGTCCTCGTTTTGTTCGATATTAAAGACAGTAATATCAAGACCTGTAGATAAAAAACACTAACACCCGCATACCTGACGACTTTATCACACGTTTCTAAAGATTTGTAAAGTACACTCATCATTGAATCGTCGTTACTGCAACAACAATCGAAATATGTACTCCCATTCCCAAAGAAACGTTCGAAGAACAATGTTGTCCTTAATGACGACGAAATGTGAAGTGATGGAACGCAACCTTTTTACCTAATTTTACATAAGTCTGTTTGAAAGATGCGATTCGACAAGATCCGAGCGTCTAAAATTAATCAAAGTCGAGACGGCGGCGGCGTTGCAGGAAAGGAAGTGAAAATTGAGAAAAACCGTTTTATCGGGCGGAATGTTGTCGGTGAAAGTGTGCCGCCGGTAAGTGTCTAAATTCTACAACGGGATGGATTTATTTTCGGTAGCCACCATTCAGAAAAAAAAATAGTCAGACGTCCGAGATCTTAAATTAGCCTGACGCATTTATTTTGTAAACGGAGGGGGTTGCCGAAATTTGAACTCCTATTAGTGCCGACGGAGTTGCATTTAAATAATTTACAGAAAAACGCAAACAATTATTTTATATACCTAGCGACAATTTTGTATCGAGCAGTCTGCATGTTTTATTTATCTAAAATAGAAACAACCTCACTTGTTGCAGAAAGTATTAAATAAATTAAAAAAAAAAAAACGAAATATAGCCTGAATATATAAATATTGAACCTGTTCGTAACTTTGCAAGCAAAATTTTGCTTGCAGAGTTACGAACAGGTTGAATATTCATATATTCAGGCTATATTTCGTTTTTTTTTTTTTTAATTTTATTTATCTTACCTAACCCAACCTAGCATAGGCCAGGGGTCGCCAAACTTTTTTGATCATCGACCCCTATATAATTTTTCGAAATCTCCATCAATTTTTTGTGAACTCGCCCCTCGAAAATCAGCCATATTTTTGTCTTTTGGCTATAACTACTAAACAAATCTTGATAGCTTATCCACTGGTGTAAAAAAATTGTGTATTGACTACTTTGGGACTGTAAAAAGAATTATTGATATTTATGGCGGCTTGTATTTCCTGTAATAAAGATATTCGTTAAAAAAAATTATACATAAAGACATAAATGACGATGACCTAAAATATTTTAATAATTTTTTCCAAACGCGGAATCCAAATATATATTCATACATTTCCTCTAAATAAAACCTTTCCACTAAAAAAGGTTTCATGTTCACTAGCGGATAATATGAAAATCTCTTTATATTTTTTTCAATTTTTTACACTTGTTTTTCCTTCGACCCCAATCGACCCTCCGATTGGGATCGACCCCCATTAGACCCCCTGGCTTAGATCGACCCCTACTTTTGTTAAATAGACCACTTTAGCGACTTCTGACCTAACCTAACCGAACTTAATCTAATCTAACCTAACCTAACCGCCGTCTCTCCTTTCATACAACCTAACCTAACCTAACCTTTTATTCTCTTGAGGGCAAAAACCTTCAACGAGGTGTATTCAGACTCTTCGTAAGGCTGAGTGTGGAATTGGCGTTCTTGAGAGGTAGGGTTCGCCCGACCGCACTGAAAAATCCCTCTTGTACGTCAGAGAAGAATGGAAATATGAAAACGCTAATAGCATTGCTTCATTATTGCTATTTTTGTTTACGTCGGTTGAAAGTCAAAATTATGATAAATACAAGAAAACGAAATGTAGCCTGAATATATGAATATTCAACCTGTTCGTTAATCTGCAAGCAAAAAATTCATATATTCAGGCTACATTTCGTTTTCTTGTATTTATCTAATGCTTTCTGCAACAAGTAAAGTTGTTTCTAATTTGTTTCTCAAAATTATGAATTAAAAATTGCATAAAATTAGTTTTCTAGCTGAAGAAAAATGTATCTGTCATTGCAGTTGGCTCTAACTGTCAAAATCATCTAAGACATGATCAGTCTTTAATATTTTGCAAAAATCATAAAAAAATCTAACCAGTTATTAAAGGCAATCCAATTTACACCCATTTTCTGCCTAAACTGTAAAATGCGAATTTGGTGACGATTCTCGTCCATTGGACTAACGAGATATCTCTTACTATAGCGCCGATTTCAGACAAAATTATTGTTGTAATATAAGTTGCTGAAAATTTGTCTGTCGTCATTTAAAATTCTAGTTTATCAGTTGACAACTTTGCGACTTTAATATTCCTTTGGTACATTTATAACACCGACCGCAATGCAATGCAATCCGAGACGGTCAATTAGGTGATTCGCCGCGGAGGCATTCGAATTGCATAATGAATGCAGCTGCAAACAATTAACGCTTTAATTAATCCGATGCCGATCGGAACGCGCGTTTCTTTTTCGAGCGGAAAAACGACGATTTCCACACTCTCTTCGCTCGAGTGTACAAGCGCATCATCTCGCATCATCTCGCATCATCGCATTGCATTCTTTCTATCTCTAATTGCGCAACTCAGCTTAAATAAACCGCAAATCTTTCACCTTCGGACACCGGGAAACACCACATGGTTTTATAGGTATCAGTAATGATGGTATGGTAAGACAATGGTTTATCCCGTTTCAAATAAAGTAAATTAATGCGTCGCAATAACTATTAATATACTCTGTTGACATTTTATTCTCGACGCAGTAGGCTTTGTCCGGGTGACATTTTTGTTGGTGGTAAAAAAGTTACTAACAATTTGGTAATGTCATTGCATTTTTTTTTGTTACGGCATTTTGCCACAATGAAATTATAGGTTAACAACATACTTCAATCAGTATTATCAAAAATACAACATCCAATATGAGGACAAAAAACACCCTAACTGCGGCGAGAATAAAATGTGTATAGATTAGGTATAATATTAACAGTGACGGTTCGCGGATTTTTTTCTGGTACGGCCGAGGAACAAGATAGGTAGGGTCAGTTGCATAAACGGCTGGCTGCGTGACCCCACCTATCTTGTTCCTCGGCCGTACCAGAAAAAACCCCGCGAACCATCACTGAATATTAAGACAAAATTATTGTGTCTCATTTTCAAATGTACACCGCGAAGTAAACGTCTGCAACATTTAATATTTAATGACCTCAACCCCACTCAGGCCTACCCGCGCTCTTATTCCATTTCATTGTGATATTTTGGAATTTATTGGAGGGATGGTTTTGGATTTTCATTGGAACGTAAAGTGGAATCGATTTTGAGTTAATTTGCAAAATTTCAAGTTTCTAGCAATTGTTTCTATATTTTTTTTTATTCGTCCCAAAAATTCGCTACTTCAAAGTGGCACTCGGCTGTTTTAGTGTGATATTTTGGAATTTATCGAAGGGATGGTTTTGGATTTTCATTGGAACGTAAAGAAGAATCAATTATGAGTTAATTTGCAAAATTTCAAGTTTCTAGCAATTGTTTCTGCATTTTTTTTATTCTTCCCGAAAATTCGCTACTTCAAAGTGGCACTCGGCTGTTTTAGTGTGATATTTTGGAATTTATCGAAGGGATGGTTTTGGATTTTCATTGGAACGTAAAGTGGAATCGATTTTGAGTTAATTTGCAAAATTTCAAGTTTCTAGCAATTGTTTCTATATTTTTTTTATTCGCCCCCAAAAATTCGCTACTTCAAAGTGGCACTCGGCTGTTTTAGTGTGATATTTTGGAATTTATCGAAGGGATGGTTTTGGATTTTCATTGGAACGTAAAGTGGAATCGATTTTGAGTTAATTTGCAAAATTTCAAGTTTCTAGCAATTGTTTCTATATTTTTTTTTATTCGTCCCAAAAATTCGCTACTTCAAAGTGGCACTCGGCTGTTTTAGTGTGATATTTTGGAATTTATCGAAGGGATGGTTTTGGATTTTCATTGGAACGTAAAGAAGAATCAATTATGAGTTAATTTGCAAAATTTCAAGTTTCTAGCAATTGTTTCTGCATTTTTTTTATTCTTCCCGAAAATTCGCTACTTCAAAGTGGCACTCGGCTGTTTTAGTGTGATATTTTGGAATTTATCGAAGGGATGGTTTTGGATTTTCATTGGAACGTAAAGTGGAATCGATTTTGAGTTAATTTGCAAAATTTCAAGTTTCTAGCAATTGTTTCTATATTTTTTTTTATTCGCCCCGAAAATTCGCTACTTCAAAGTGGCACTCGGCTGTTTTAGTGTGATATTTTGGAATTTATCGAAGGGATGGTTTTGGATTTTCATTGGAACGTAAAGTGGAATCGATTTTGAGTTAATTTGCAAAATTTCAAGTTTCTAGCAATTGTTTCTATATTTTTTTTATTCGCCCCGAAAATTCGCTACTTCAAAGTGGCACTCGGCTGTTTTAGTGTGATATTTTGGAATTTATCGAAGGGATGGTTTTGGATTTTCATTGGAACGTAAAGTGGAATCGATTTTGAGTTAATTTGCAAAATTTCAAGTTTCTAGCAATTGTTTCTATATTTTTTTTATTCGCCCCGAAAATTCGCTACTTCAAAGTGGCACTCGGCTGTTTTAGTGTGATATTTTGGAATTTATCGAAGGGATGGTTTTGGATTTTCATTGGAACGTAAAGTGGAATCGATTTTGAGTTAATTTGCAAAATTTCAAGTTTCTAGCAATTGTTTCTATATTTTTTTTATTCGCCCCGAAAATTCGCTACTTCAAAGTGGCACTCGGCTGTTTTAGTGTGATATTTTGGAATTTATCGAAGGGATGGTTTTGGATTTTCATTGGAACGTAAAGTGGAATCGATTTTGAGTTAATTTGCAAAATTTCAAGTTTCTAGCAATTGTTTCTATATTTTTTTTATTCGCCCCGAAAATTCGCTACTTCAAAGTGGCACTCGGCTGTTTTAGTGTGATATTTTGGAATTTATCGAAGGGATGGTTTTGGATTTTCATTGGAACGTAAAGTGGAATCGATTTTGAGTTAATTTGCAAAATTTCAAGTTTCTAGCAATTGTTTCTATATTTTTTTTATTCGCCCCGAAAATTCGCTACTTCAAAGTGGCACTCGGCTGTTTTAGTGTGATATTTTGGAATTTATCGAAGGGATGGTTTTGGATTTTCATTGGAACGTAAAGTGGAATCGATTTTGAGTTAATTTGCAAAATTTCAAGTTTCTAGCAATTGTTTCTATATTTTTTTTTATTCGCCCCGAAAATTCGCTACTTCAAAGTGGCACTCGGCTGTTTTAGTGTGATATTTTGGAATTTATCGAAGGGATGGTTTTGGATTTTCATTGGAACGTAAAGTGGAATCGATTTTGAGTTAATTTGCAAAATTTCAAGTTTCTAGCAATTGTTTCTATATTTTTTTTATTCGCCCCGAAAATTCGCTACTTCAAAGTGGCACTCGGCTGTTTTAGTGTGATATTTTGGAATTTATCGAAGGGATGGTTTTGGATTTTCATTGGAACGTAAAGTGGAATCGATTTTGAGTTAATTTGCAAAATTTCAAGTTTCTAGCAATTGTTTCTATATTTTTTTTATTCGCCCCGAAAATTCGCTACTTCAAAGTGGCACTCGGCTGTTTTAGTGTGATATTTTGGAATTTATCGAAGGGATGGTTTTGGATTTTCATTGGAACGTAAAGTGGAATCGATTTTGAGTTAATTTGCAAAATTTCAAGTTTCTAGCAATTGTTTCTATATTTTTTTTATTCGCCCCGAAAATTCGCTACTTCAAAGTGGCACTCGGCTGTTTTAGTGTGATATTTTGGAATTTATCGAAGGGATGGTTTTGGATTTTCATTGGAACGTAAAGTGGAATCGATTTTGAGTTAATTTGCAAAATTTCAAGTTTCTAGCAATTGTTTCTATATTTTTTTATTCGCCCCGAAAATTCGCTACTTCAAAGTGGCACTCGGCTGTTTTAGTGTGATATTTTGGAATTTATCGAAGGGATGGTTTTGGATTTTCATTGGAACGTAAAGTGGAATCGATTTTGAGTTAATTTGCAAAATTTCAAGTTTCTAGCAATTGTTTCTATATTTTTTTTATTCGCCCCGAAAATTCGCTACTTCAAAGTGGCACTCGGCTGTTTTAGTGTGATATTTTGGAATTTATCGAAGGGATGGTTTTGGATTTTCATTGGAACGTAAAGTGGAATCGATTTTGAGTTAATTTGCAAAATTTCAAGTTTCTAGCAATTGTTTCTATATTTTTTTTATTCGCCCCGAAAATTCGCTACTTCAAAGTGGCACTCGGCTGTTTTAGTGTGATATTTTGGAATTTATCGAAGGGATGGTTTTGGATTTTCATTGGAACGTAAAGTGGAATCGATTTTGAGTTAATTTGCAAAATTTCAAGTTTCTAGCAATTGTTTCTATATTTTTTTTTATTCGCCCCGAAAATTCGCTACTTCAAAGTGGCACTCGGCTGTTTTAGTGTGATATTTTGGAATTTATCGAAGGGATGGTTTTGGATTTTCATTGGAACGTAAAGTGGAATCGATTTTGAGTTAATTTGCAAAATTTCAAGTTTCTAGCAATTGTTTCTATATTTTTTTTATTCGCCCCGAAAATTCGCTACTTCAAAGTGGCACTCGGCTGTTTTAGTGTGATATTTTGGAATTTATCGAAGGGATGGTTTTGGATTTTCATTGGAACGTAAAGTGGAATCGATTTTGAGTTAATTTGCAAAATTTCAAGTTTCTAGCAATTGTTTCTATATTTTTTTTATTCGCCCCAAAAATTCGCTACTTCAAAGTGGCACTCGGCTGTTTTAGAGTGATATTTTGGAATTTATCGAAGGGATGGTTTTGGATTTTCATTGGAACGTAAAGTGGAATCGATTTTGAGTTAATTTGCAAAATTTCAAGTTTCTAGCAATTGTTTCTATATTTTTTTTATTCGCCCCGAAAATTCGCTACTTCAAAGTGGCACTCGGCTGTTTTAGTGTGATATTTTGGAATTTATCGAAGGGATGGTTTTGGATTTTCATTGGAACGTAAAGTGGAATCGATTTTGAGTTAATTTGCAAAATTTCAAGTTTCTAGCAATTGTTTCTATATTTTTTTTATTCGCCCCCAAAAATTCGCTACTTCAAAGTGGCACTCGGCTGTTTTAGTGTGATATTTTGGAATTTATCGAAGGGATGGTTTTGGATTTTCATTGGAACGTAAAGTGGAATCGATTTTGAGTTAATTTGCAAAATTTCAAGTTTCTAGCAATTGTTTCTATATTTTTTTTATTCGCCCCGAAAATTCGCTACTTCAAAGTGGCACTCGGCTGTTTTAGTGTGATATTTTGGAATTTATCGAAGGGATGGTTTTGGATTTTCATTGGAACGTAAAGTGGAATCGATTTTGAGTTAATTTGCAAAATTTCAAGTTTCTAGCAATTGTTTCTATATTTTTTTTATTCGCCCCGAAAATTCGCTACTTCAAAGTGGCACTCGGCTGTTTTAGTGTGATATTTTGGAATTTATCGAAGGGATGGTTTTGGATTTTCATTGGAACGTAAAGTGGAATCGATTTTGAGTTAATTTGCAAAATTTCAAGTTTCTAGCAATTGTTTCTATATTTTTTTTATTCGCCCCGAAAATTCGCTACTTCAAAGTGGCACTCGGCTGTTTTAGTGTGATATTTTGGAATTTATCGAAGGGATGGTTTTGGATTTTCATTGGAACGTAAAGTGGAATCGATTTTGAGTTAATTTGCAAAATTTCAAGTTTCTAGCAATTGTTTCTATATTTTTTTTATTCGCCCCGAAAATTCGCTACTTCAAAGTGGCACTCGGCTGTTTTAGTGTGATATTTTGGAATTTATCGAAGGGATGGTTTTGGATTTTCATTGGAACGTAAAGTGGAATCGATTTTGAGTTAATTTGCAAAATTTCAAGTTTCTAGCAATTGTTTCTATATTTTTTTTATTCGCCCCGAAAATTCGCTACTTCAAAGTGGCACTCGGCTGTTTTAGTGTGATATTTTGGAATTTATCGAAGGGATGGTTTTGGATTTTCATTGGAACGTAAAGTGGAATCGATTTTGAGTTAATTTGCAAAATTTCAAGTTTCTAGCAATTGTTTCTATATTTTTTTTATTCGCCCCGAAAATTCGCTACTTCAAAGTGGCACTCGGCTGTTTTAGTGTGATATTTTGGAATTTATCGAAGGGATGGTTTTGGATTTTCATTGGAACGTAAAGTGGAATCGATTTTGAGTTAATTTGCAAAATTTCAAGTTTCTAGCAATTGTTTCTATATTTTTTTTTATTCGCCCCGAAAATTCGCTACTTCAAAGTGGCACTCGGCTGTTTTAGTGTGATATTTTGGAATTTATCGAAGGGATGGTTTTGGATTTTCATTGGAACGTAAAGTGGAATCGATTTTGAGTTAATTTGCAAAATTTCAAGTTTCTAGCAATTGTTTCTATATTTTTTTTATTCGCCCCGAAAATTCGCTACTTCAAAGTGGCACTCGGCTGTTTTAGTGTGATATTTTGGAATTTATCGAAGGGATGGTTTTGGATTTTCATTGGAACGTAAAGTGGAATCGATTTTGAGTTAATTTGCAAAATTTCAAGTTTCTAGCAATTGTTTCTATATTTTTTTTATTCGCCCCGAAAATTCGCTACTTCAAAGTGGCACTCGGCTGTTTTAGTGTGATATTTTGGAATTTATCGAAGGGATGGTTTTGGATTTTCATTGGAACGTAAAGTGGAATCGATTTTGAGTTAATTTGCAAAATTTCAAGTTTCTAGCAATTGTTTCTATATTTTTTTTATTCGCCCCGAAAATTCGCTACTTCAAAGTGGCACTCGGCTGTTTTAGTGTGATATTTTGGAATTTATCGAAGGGATGGTTTTGGATTTTCATTGGAACGTAAAGTGGAATCGATTTTGAGTTAATTTGCAAAATTTCAAGTTTCTAGCAATTGTTTCTATATTTTTTTATTCGCCCCGAAAATTCGCTACTTCAAAGTGGCACTCGGCTGTTTTAGTGTGATATTTTGGAATTTATCGAAGGGATGGTTTTGGATTTTCATTGGAACGTAAAGTGGAATCGATTTTGAGTTAATTTGCAAAATTTCAAGTTTCTAGCAATTGTTTCTATATTTTTTTTATTCGCCCCGAAAATTCGCTACTTCAAAGTGGCACTCGGCTGTTTTAGTGTGATATTTTGGAATTTATCGAAGGGATGGTTTTGGATTTTCATTGGAACGTAAAGTGGAATCGATTTTGAGTTAATTTGCAAAATTTCAAGTTTCTAGCAATTGTTTCTATATTTTTTTTATTCGCCCCGAAAATTCGCTACTTCAAAGTGGCACTCGGCTGTTTTAGTGTGATATTTTGGAATTTATCGAAGGGATGGTTTTGGATTTTCATTGGAACGTAAAGTGGAATCGATTTTGAGTTAATTTGCAAAATTTCAAGTTTCTAGCAATTGTTTCTATATTTTTTTTTATTCGCCCCGAAAATTCGCTACTTCAAAGTGGCACTCGGCTGTTTTAGTGTGATATTTTGGAATTTATCGAAGGGATGGTTTTGGATTTTCATTGGAACGTAAAGTGGAATCGATTTTGAGTTAATTTGCAAAATTTCAAGTTTCTAGCAATTGTTTCTATATTTTTTTTATTCGCCCCGAAAATTCGCTACTTCAAAGTGGCACTCGGCTGTTTTAGTGTGATATTTTGGAATTTATCGAAGGGATGGTTTTGGATTTTCATTGGAACGTAAAGTGGAATCGATTTTGAGTTAATTTGCAAAATTTCAAGTTTCTAGCAATTGTTTCTATATTTTTTTTATTCGCCCCAAAAATTCGCTACTTCAAAGTGGCACTCGGCTGTTTTAGAGTGATATTTTGGAATTTATCGAAGGGATGGTTTTGGATTTTCATTGGAACGTAAAGTGGAATCGATTTTGAGTTAATTTGCAAAATTTCAAGTTTCTAGCAATTGTTTCTATATTTTTTTTATTCGCCCCGAAAATTCGCTACTTCAAAGTGGCACTCGGCTGTTTTAGTGTGATATTTTGGAATTTATCGAAGGGATGGTTTTGGATTTTCATTGGAACGTAAAGTGGAATCGATTTTGAGTTAATTTGCAAAATTTCAAGTTTCTAGCAATTGTTTCTATATTTTTTTTATTCGCCCCCAAAAATTCGCTACTTCAAAGTGGCACTCGGCTGTTTTAGTGTGATATTTTGGAATTTATCGAAGGGATGGTTTTGGATTTTCATTGGAACGTAAAGTGGAATCGATTTTGAGTTAATTTGCAAAATTTCAAGTTTCTAGCAATTGTTTCTATATTTTTTTTATTCGCCCCGAAAATTCGCTACTTCAAAGTGGCACTCGGCTGTTTTAGTGTGATATTTTGGAATTTATCGAAGGGATGGTTTTGGATTTTCATTGGAACGTAAAGTGGAATCGATTTTGAGTTAATTTGCAAAATTTCAAGTTTCTAGCAATTGTTTCTATATTTTTTTTTATTCGCCCCGAAAATTCGCTACTTCAAAGTGGCACTCGGCTGTTTTAGTGTGATATTTTGGAATTTATCGAAGGGATGGTTTTGGATTTTCATTGGAACGTAAAGTGGAATCGATTTTGAGTTAATTTGCAAAATTTCAAGTTTCTAGCAATTGTTTCTATATTTTTTTTATTCGCCCCCAAAAATTCGCTACTTCAAAGTGGCACTCGGCTGTTTTAGTGTGATATTTTGGAATTTATCGCAGGGATGGTTTTGGATTTTCATTGGAACGTAAAGTGGAATCGATTTTGAGTTAATTTGCAAAATTTCAAGTTTCTAGCAATTGTTTCTATATTTTTTTTATTCGCCCCGAAAATTCGCTACTTCAAAGTGGCACTCGGCTGTTTTAGTGTGATATTTTGGAATTTATCGAAGGGATGGTTTTGGATTTTCATTGGAACGTAAAGTGGAATCGATTTTGAGTTAATTTGCAAAATTTCAAGTTTCTAGCAATTGTTTCTATATTTTTTTTATTCGCCCCAAAAATTCGCTACTTCAAAGTGGCACTCGGCTGTTTTAGTGTGATATTTTGGAATTTATCGAAGGGATGGTTTTGGATTTTCATTGGAACGTAAAGTGGAATCGATTTTGAGTTAATTTGCAAAATTTCAAGTTTCTAGCAATTGTTTCTATATTTTTTTTATTCGCCCCCAAAAATTCGCTACTTCAAAGTGGCACTCGGCTGTTTTAGAGTGATATTTTGGAATTTATCGAAGGGATGGTTTTGGATTTTCATTGGAACGTAAAGTGGAATCGATTTTGAGTTAATTTGCAAAATTTCAAGTTTCTAGCAATTGTTTCTATATTTTTTTTATTCGCCCCGAAAATTCGCTACTTCAAAGTGGCACTCGGCTGTTTTAGTGTGATATTTTGGAATTTATCGAAGGGATGGTTTTGGATTTTCATTGGAACGTAAAGTGGACTCGATTTTGAGTTAATTTGCAAAATTTCAAGTTTCTAGCAATTGTTTCTATATTTTTTTTATTCGCCCCGAAAATTCGCTACTTCAAAGTGGCACTCGGCTGTTTTAGTGTGATATTTTGGAATTTATCGAAGGGATGGTTTTGGATTTTCATTGGAACGTAAAGTGGAATCGATTTTGAGTTAATTTGCAAAATTTCAAGTTTCTAGCAATTGTTTCTATATTTTTTTTTATTCGCCCCGAAAATTCGCTACTTCAAAGTGGCACTCGGCTGTTTTAGTGTGATATTTTGGAATTTATCGAAGGGATGGTTTTGGATTTTCATTGGAACGTAAAGTGGAATCGATTTTGAGTTAATTTGCAAAATTTCAAGTTTCTAGCAATTGTTTCTATATTTTTTTTATTCGCCCCCAAAAATTCGCTACTTCAAAGTGGCACTCGGCTGTTTTAGTGTGATATTTTGGAATTTATCGAAGGGATGGTTTTGGATTTTCATTGGAACGTAAAGTGGAATCGATTTTGAGTTAATTTGCAAAATTTCAAGTTTCTAGCAATTGTTTCTATATTTTTTTTATTCGCCCCGAAAATTCGCTACTTCAAAGTGGCACTCGGCTGTTTTAGTGTGATATTTTGGAATTTATCGAAGGGATGGTTTTGGATTTTCATTGGAACGTAAAGTGGAATCGATTTTGAGTTAATTTGCAAAATTTCAAGTTTCTAGCAATTGTTTCTATATTTTTTTTATTCGCCCCGAAAATTCGCTACTTCAAAGTGGCACTCGGCTGTTTTAGTGTGATATTTTGGAATTTATCGAAGGGATGGTTTTGGATTTTCATTGGAACGTAAAGTGGAATCGATTTTGAGTTAATTTGCAAAATTTCAAGTTTCTAGCAATTGTTTCTATATTTTTTTTTATTCGCCCCGAAAATTCGCTACTTCAAAGTGGCACTCGGCTGTTTTAGTGTGATATTTTGGAATTTATCGAAGGGATGGTTTTGGATTTTCATTGGAACGTAAAGTGGAATCGATTTTGAGTTAATTTGCAAAATTTCAAGTTTCTAGCAATTGTTTCTATATTTTTTTTTATTCGCCCCGAAAATTCGCTACTTCAAAGTGGCACTCGGCTGTTTTAGTGTGATATTTTGGAATTTATCGAAGGGATGGTTTTGGATTTTCATTGGAACGTAAAGTGGAATCGATTTTGAGTTAATTTGCAAAATTTCAAGTTTCTAGCAATTGTTTCTATATTTTTTTTATTCGCCCCCAAAAATTCGCTACTTCAAAGTGGCACTCGGCTGTTTTAGTGTGATATTTTGGAATTTATCGAAGGGATGGTTTTGGATTTTCATTGGAACGTAAAGTGGAATCGATTTTGAGTTAATTTGCAAAATTTCAAGTTTCTAGCAATTGTTTCTATATTTTTTTTATTCGCCCCGAAAATTCGCTACTTCAAAGTGGCACTCGGCTGTTTTAGTGTGATATTTTGGAATTTATCGAAGGGATGGTTTTGGATTTTCATTGGAACGTAAAGTGGAATCGATTTTGAGTTAATTTGCAAAATTTCAAGTTTCTAGCAATTGTTTCTATATTTTTTTTATTCGCCCCAAAAATTCGCTACTTCAAAGTGGCACTCGGCTGTTTTAGTGTGATATTTTGGAATTTATCGAAGGGATGGTTTTGGATTTTCATTGGAACGTAAAGTGGAATCGATTTTGAGTTAATTTGCAAAATTTCAAGTTTCTAGAAATTGTTTCTATATTTTTTTTATTCGTAGTTTTGTGTATTACTTCATCTTCATTGTGTGTGTCAATATTTTCTTTATACCAACCAGCGCGATTTTGTTTGTTGTAGGAGCGAGGATGGGAGTACAAGCAGATCACGGTGACCAGAGTTCCCGGGTACGGATTTGGAATTGCCGTCTCCGGAGGTCGCGACAATCCTCACTTCGCGTCCGGCGATCCCAGTATAGCGGTTAGCGATGTTCTGGCCTCAGGACCCGCCGAAAGAATGCTACAGTAAGTCAAAAATACGCAACTCAAGATCTACGAACAAACAATAAACGAAAATTGTTCCCCCATCCAAGTTGATAATAATTTCAGTTTGTTTAAAAAAATACGCAGCTCAAGATCTATGAGTAAACAATTTTCGCTAGACCGGAACAAAATGACAACAATCCAAAAATGAAAATCGTTTCCCCATCTTGATAGAGAAAGGATTTGTAAATTTTAAAGTTGATAATAATTTCAGTTTGTTTCGCTTACGAGAAATTATTCTTCAGGGTCAACGATAGGATAATATCGGTCAATGGAATATCGTTACAAAACGTCGATTACGCGACGGCGGTGCAAGTACTTAGGGATTCCGGCGATACCGTAGTGCTGGTGGTGAAGAGGAGGACCAGTCAGCACCTCCATAGTCATAGTTTAACCGCCTCCTACACCGGGCCTCCATTAGCGGCATTAGGCATAAATCCGTTACCTCCCAAAGTTACCCTCACAAAGAACTCGAAAAAGGAAGGTACGTACACTAATTCATTATTTTATAAATTCATCTATATCAGCGCTGTCCAACTTCTCTTAGCCAGCGGGCCATTTTTTCTTTAGCAAATATTTCGCGGGCCGAAAAGGATAGGTAAATAATGTCCATATAAATATTTGTTGTGGCAACTCTAATTATTTTTTCAAGAGTGGAGTCTTTCAAGCTGTTTCTAAATTTTGATGTCAGAGAATGCACGCTCGCAGATATATGTACTTCCGAACATAGACATGATTTGAAGTCCAAAATTTCTCATTCTTTATCCAAATATTTGAACACTTGTATTCCAGTTGCTCCACTAGATGCAATGAATGGGTCAGTCAAAATTTGATGTACAGTTTACTATAACTCGCGGGCCGTAAAAAAAGCCAGTTGGACAGCCCTGATCTATATAATTCGTTTTCACAAATTTCTTCTTTCTCCATAATCGTTTATAAGAACATCTTTGTGTGTTTCCCCGCAGATTTTGGAATAGTGTTAGGATGCAAACTGTTCATAAAGGAGATCTCGTCGAAGGCGCGCGACCAACTGATGAACACGAACCAGGTGCTCGGCGAGGGCGACTTCATCACCAAGATCAACAACACCAACTGCAACGACCTGATGTCCCTCAAGGAGGCGAAGAAGATCATCGACGGCACCAAGGACAAGCTGCACCTCTGCATCTCCAGGGATTTCCTCCACGGCCAGAACGTCTCTCACCAAGCGCAGAGCTCAGTTAGTACGACAGGTGCTGTTAATAACTTTTATAAAGGTATTTAGATATTAATCAGCGCAAAGAAAAAAAAAATCCTCCACAAAAAAAAATTATTCAATTCATTTAAGATTATCATCATAAATAAAAACTAATTATCATTAACACTAGGTTTACGGGACCCGTCAATTTGACGGATTTCAAACTTTGCATGAATTTTCATCATTTTGTACTTCAAATTAATAATTTCATCTAAAGAATTTTTTCACACAATTGTTTTTTTCCTAAGCCTTCCAATTTTTAAAATTTGTATGTAGTATACCTATCTCTACGAAACCCGTCAAATTGACGGGCTACCCAATTTCATAAATAATCCCTAAACGCTTGGATATTGTACAAAGAGTGTACCGGATCGAAAATATCCAGAAAGGAGTTTATATTTTCTTTAGCCGATGAATTAGCTGGAGAAAATAAGGAGAAATTCGTCACAGTTCAGACGTTTCAGATCAGTCACCTTCAACATCAGGAGTACGAAAAAGTTGTCAAGTGGCAGTAGCCGTAATAAAAATAAAAGCAGTAATTGCTGAATGTATTGTAAAAAGATCGTATGCGGAAAATGCACAAAAGGAATTCAATACGTATGTAAAAAAATGTTCTCGATAAATATGATTATGTAGCGTTTATATTATTATCATTTCCGTAATAACTTTAAAAAAACTGTTTACTTTTTTTATATTTTTATTTTTACATGAAGCTCAGATTTGGTTTGAATAAATTGTTTTTTTTTTAAGTAAATACGTATTTTCATCCACCCGTCAATTTGACGGATGCTCGTAGAGATAGGTATATAAAAAACGCCCGTAAACCTAGTGTTAAACTAATTATACCGGGTAACCCAGGGATCTAAAAGCCCCATAACTTAATTGCTATTTGAGATATCGACTTCTAGTTTTCTTGAACTGGTACCCACACTTATTCTGCATATTTTAAAAATATGTATGTTTTTGTACAGGGTGTCCCAATATACATAACAGACCAAAGTTATGTTTTTTTTAATGGAACACCCTATATTTTATACTTTATTTTCAACCCTCTTGAGAAGCTGATAAAAATAGTATAAGATAGTATGGGTCTATTATGGACGGTTGGTTAGTTATGGGCAAATTTGTTGCAAAAACAAGGAGACATTCAAAAAGTGAAGCGCAGAAGCGCTCCTAGTAATGCTAGCGTCGTTTTTTATACACTAAAGAATTTTCCACATCATGAAGAATAATACAAATCGGCTTTGGTTCTTTTTTGTTCATACTGCTATACAGGGTGTCAACATACGCAAAATAATGGATAACCATTTTTTTTCAAATGGAACACCCTATATAAGTTTCCACCAATGCATGGAATTTTTAATAAGCTTTCCAATGATGTACAATTTGTATAATGAAATATTAAGGATTCTTGAGATTTATCCATAAAAACATTTCTCTTTTGTGACCTCCTGCTCATTTTTGAATTTTCAGCCAAAACTATGCATTTTCTGAAAAAATAATAAGAGACCAAAGTTGTAGAGCGGAAAATTTTCGATCGATATAGATCTTTCGACTTTTCCAATAATGCGTGAATTGCCCGGCACAGTGTGCAAAATCGTGACCTTATATGCATTTTAGCGTTTTTCTCAATTTTTTTGTTAATTAATTGCACTATACTTTATTTTCCACGTCCTCTAGCAGAAAAAAACGGGTAATTATAGATTTATTTAAATGACCTACATCGATTGAAAATATTCCGCTCTACAACTCTTAAAAGGAGCAATTTTTGCCCAAAATGCATAGTTTTCGCTAAAAATGCAAAAAACCACTGAAAACGGAAAAATTGATATATACATTTTCAATTTGCATTTTTAAGGAAAACTATGCATTTTTGGCAAATATTGCTTCTATTAGGAGTTGTAGAGCGGAACATTTTCAATCGGTATGGGCCATTTTAATTTCCCTATAATTTCCCGTTTTTCCGCTAGAGGGCGTGGAAAATAAAGTATAGTGCAATTTATTAATAAAAAAATTGAAAACAAAACGCTAAAATGCATATACGGTCACGGTTGGGTAGTGCACGCATTATCTGAAAAGTTGAAAGACCTATATCGATCGAAAATTTTTCGCTCTACAACTTTGGTCTCTTATTATTTTTTCAGAAAATGCATAGTTTTGGCTCAAAATCCAAAAATCAGCAGAAGGTGACAAAACAAATATGTTTTTATTGATAAATCTCAAGAATCCTTAATATTTTGTTATACAAACTGTATATCATTGGAAAGCTTATTAAAAATGTCATAGATTGGTGGCAACTTATATAGGGTGTTCCATTTGAAAAAAAATAGTTATCCATTGTTTTGCGTATGTTGACACCCTGTATAGCACTATAAATAAAAGAGAACCAAAGCCGATGTGTATTATTCTTTATGATGTGGAAAATTTTCTAGTGTATAAATAATGATGCTATCTTTGCTAGGAATGCTTCTGCAATGTTTTCAATGTGTCCTTGTTTTTGCCACAAATTTGCCTATAACTAACCAACCGTCCATA
Organism: Ocypus olens; assembly: GCA_910593695.2. Classification (NCBI taxonomy): domain Eukaryota; kingdom Metazoa; phylum Arthropoda; class Insecta; order Coleoptera; family Staphylinidae; genus Ocypus; species Ocypus olens. The sequence goes on from OU343058.1 coordinate 532,851, forward strand.
ATAGACCCATACTATCTGATGGTATTTTTATCAGCTTCTCAAGAGGGTTGAAAATAAAGTATAAAATATAGGGTGTTCCATTTAAAAAAACATAACTTTGTTCTGTTATGTATATTGGGACACCCTGTACAAAAACGTACATATTTTTAAAATACGTAGAATGAGTGTCGGTACCAGTTCAGGAAAAGTAGAAGTCGATATCTCAAATAGCAAATAAGTTATGAGGCTTTTACAGATCGCTGGGTCACCCGGTATACATCTAGTTTTTTTTTCGTCACAAAAATCATCAGAACAATATTAACAATAACATTCACGCTTAACGGTGGCGGGATTTAATTGGAAGTATGAACAGTATGGGATAAAACAAATTTATTTAGATATACTCTGGCCGCGCTATGAAGGCGTCTGAGGTGATTTTGTTACTTTACACTCGCAGATGTTTACACTTTACTTGCTAGCTATTGGTGCACTAACGGCTTCTATTTATAAATCAGTGGTTCTTAAAAGAAAAAAACATCTCATTTTCGGTTATTAAACGCAAATGAGGGCGGTCCAAGTTAATCACTTCGGATGCCTTCATAGCGCGGCCAGACTTTATCTGTTAAAGTTTGTGTTCGTGTTAAAGTGGTTAGTGCATTCAGTTTTGACAGTGATTGTAACGGTTTTCGAAAAAGAATTTTTTTAAGGATACCAAACCGTTGTACCAAACCGTTGTAAAACGGTTTTAACGGCCGCGGCCGTAAAGGGTCCGTGTCCGAATTATTCTTTCCTTTCTTAACTACGAGAGAGAATTTGGCGTGTTCCACCTTTGTGGGAATTATTTCTTTCCTAATGCCTGATGGGCAGAAAAGGTACTTGTTACCTGTTGTTACACCCATCCCATTTTGACCTACCTGTTGAACAGAAAGAGAAGAGGTTCGCCCTTCCAGGTAATCCATTTCACACATTTTCACGACAAAAATTAAAAGAGAAATACTATACTTTTCGTTTTCTACTATTTATTTTTTTATTTAATTCTGTGAGACCTAGTGCGCGAATAAACGTTCGTCAATTTTCGAGTTATCTAGCCAATTACCTTAATAATTTCTTCTTTAGTTCACGTTTGGAAAGCGAAGAGTTTGTATGATATTTTCGTTATTTGAAATTAAAAAATAAAATTGATTCAAATTTTATGTTGGAGATTTTCTCGTGAGACCCAGCGCCTGCTACACGGTATTTAGATTTAGGGCGCCCCGCCTGGAAGGTTAAAAGTGTAGTATCTCTCATTTTATTGTATTTACCACAGAGCATTAAGGATAAAGAGGGACAGGACAGTTCAATGTTAACTTTTGGAAACGCCATCAGCGCCGTCTGCGAGGCATCTGGCCAAACACATCGAGCCAGCGGGAAATTTAAAATTGCGACTTTACTATTCATTTTTGCAAGTGTTTCGAACTTTTTGGTTCTCATCAGTGCGACGCATCCAAATAAAAGCGGTAATCGCAGACACTTGCTTTATAAAGAGCTTAGACTTAATCAAACGCAAAAAGTAAAGCGTTGAAGGGTATTCGCTTAAAAATTTTTCCAAATGAATTCTTTTTGGGGCAGATGTTAAATCATGAAGTGAGCTACATTCTTGAAGGGGCCGTTTTAAAAAAGATTTTGCAGGAATTGTACTGGAAGAAGTACTACAAGAAGGTATATTAAAAATTGTCGGAATTGCATTCCAATTTAAATATTTTCTACAGGAATTAATAAATACTTAAAAAGTGGTCCTCACAAATGTGTATAACTTTTGAAAGTGGAATTTTTTAGAGTAATACATTCAATGGAATTAACCCATTCATCTCTGCGATTAGGACACTTCGGAAATGTAAAGAAAGCTTAAATTTTAATATTTGAATCGTGGGTATAAACGTTACTACAATAAGGTGCCTTAAGAGTACTTAATTTACCCATTGCACACTCTTTTAGGTTTAAGAATATTAACTTAAATTTGAATTATAAATACCTGGCCGAATAACAATTCAACTCGTGACGTTAATGAGGTTATGTATAAAAAGGCCGGCAATTTGATGGGAAATAGATGTTGTCATATCTCATTTGTGAAAGTCTATTTTGCTTTAAAATTTATCAAATAGACTTAAACAAACAATTAACACTAGTGGACTTTGAATATTACTAGATATTTGAATGTTTTTAAGTACCAAAAATAAATTTAACCAACAAAAATATGACCATATTGTTTGGTTACAAAGATTTGTACATAGATTTGGCAGCGTTGCATTGCGTTAGTTGGGCCAGATGACTGTGAGATGGCGTGGGTGTCGCGTTTCCAATTCTCCCTATTCAATTAACCCCCCTGGTATTTACCTACAAGAAGTCAGAGAATTTTCATTTCATTTTCACATTTCGAATCCTTATAAAAATTCAACTATAGCGCATCATGACCGAATGAAATTAATTAATTTACGATTACACTTGATTGGTGTCGGATTTCTAATTAAAGGTGTGGAATGAAATTCGGTGGTATATTATTGTGTGTGCGCTACCGATTTCAGGAGACGATTTTTTGACGTCGGGGCAGAGCTATTCGAATCAAAATTTATACGTGCAGCCGCCGACGCGAAATCCGAACCTGAACACGAACGGATTCGACGACAAAGGCGAGCCGATCTCCGGCCCGAATTCGCTGCCGGACGACAAGAGCAATTTGGCGCCCAGGGGACGGACGCGGGGACCGTTGAACGATAACACCCTCAATCAGCTGGACAACAGGAACAGCATGGCGATATATTCGAGGTCGAAGGCAATCGAAGAACCTCCCAGGCCTCCTCCCCCCAGAGCGGAAGGTGAATAAATCGGTTGTAATTTTATCATCTAATTAATAGAAACGATATTTTTGTTGTAGACTATTACAGCAGCAGGAGGCAGCTGTACGAAGACGATCCCATCATACAGAAGACCAAACAGCCTATGTGAGTCTTTTCTTTTGTCAAACATTAACTGTCGTTACCGATGACGGTTTTTCTTGAATGGAATACATTTTTAATGAAAAAAAAAAATGAAATATTCAATATATTTGACAGAAGCCAACAAATCAACAGCGTATCATTTTTTGTTTAATTTCATGGCAACCATTACTTTCGTGAAAATGCTCATTTTTATTTTATCATTTTTTAGGGATTTTATTAATGCTAAAAAATAAATAATAGCATGACTGCATGCAGGAATTTTTACTCTATAAAACATTTATTTACATGTTTCCTCTAAAATGATCAGGGAAGATAATATTCCAGTATAAAGGAATTAACATTGAAAATCCTGTGTTCCGCTTTGTTCCACTACACCCTGTTTACGTTACAATACTTTCTCGTACTTTGTAAGAAAGTAAAAACCATTCAACACTGATATGAAGTTGCTCCGAACATGATTAATTTCAGTTGACTCGATTGAGTTTGGGGATTTTTGATTTTGATTTTTAGTTTTAATTTTTAGCCCCGACGCTCGATTCATAACATTCCACAAAGAAGGCTCGGTGGGCATAAGACTGACCGGAGGTAATTTCGTCGGCATTTTCGTGACCGCCGTACAACCCGGAAGTCCGGCATCTTTGCAAGGACTGCAACCCGGCGACAAGATATTGAAGGTAAAAAAAATGGCGATGTGGCCATCCGATTTGATGGTACCGTAGTTATTTTTAATTTAAATCGTATGCACCGAGCACATGAAACTGACGTTTAAAACGTCAAAATTATGAACAAATTATACTTCAAATCCTAATAATCAGTTAATCACAATCAACAATTACTGAACGTAATTTTGCTAAAGCAGTTGAGATTTTGTCTTGGAATTTAAAATACCATCATTGCTGTTTATATTGAAGGTTAATGATATGGACATGACGGGAGTTACAAGGGAGGAGGCCGTCCTGTTTTTGTTGAGCCTGCAGGACCGCATCGAGCTGATCGTGCAGTACTGCAAGGAGGAGTACGACGGCATCGTGGCCTCGCAGAAAGGCGACAGCTTCTACATAAAGACGCATTTCCATTACGAGAGTCCCGCCAAAGGCGAAATGTCATTTAGGTCGGGCGATATTTTCCACGTGATCGATACACTGTACAACGGCGTCGTCGGCTGCTGGCAAGTCTACAGGATAGGTAAGCATTGATTGAGGGGACCGAAAACGGAATTTATATTTTACCAAAAATATTGCAAATATCAGGAAGGAACAATCAAGAAGTACAAAAAGGCATAATACCTAACAAAGCCCGCGCCGAAGAATTGGCGACGGCGCAATTCAACGCGACGAAGAAGGAAATGTCCGCCAACGAATCGAGGGGCAGTTTCTTCAGGAGGAGGCGCAGCTCGAACCGGCGATCGAAGAGTTTGGGAAAGGTGAGTCTCGCTTGCGATTTACAACTCTCGTGCCAAATTTCGTGGACCACTAACGCTCTTTAGTAAAAACATGATACTAATGCTCACTTGCACCACATCAGTGGTTAAGCTTGAATTGCATTATACTTTTTTCGTTTAGATTCTCGTTCAAGTTTTGCTTTCGATTTCCATTCGATTTATAGTTTATTGCATTCGGTATAGAGGGCGCCGCTAGCGGACGACGTGAATACCAACCCACTAAATAAAAAGTATTTGTTTAAGTCTGAACTTATATACCATGATAAAAATATCAACTTGAAACCCGCGACAAAAATAATTAACTTATAACAATACAGCGACTGGAATGTTGCATGCACAAACAACTCATGCTTGTTGGTTTTTTTTTCGTCGTTGGCAGTACCGAACTTGGACCAATATCGAACGGAAAATAGGACCGGCGGCATATTTCTATTCAAGAAACTTGAACGGAAATTGGATGGAATTTTCTGAATTACATTCATACTAGATTGTCTCGAAGCAAAATCTAACGAGAATCTAGACTGAAAAAGTATAATGTAATTCAAGCTTTAGTACCGGTTAGTACTCCTTTAAAACACAACAATTTTATTCGCAAATTATTACATCATTCCGCGTCAAACTGGACGATTTTCGGTAAAAATTATAACTGATGATTAAATTTTTTATTTTTTATTTTGCTGACGCATTCTACACATGAAATAATGGAAGTCATGTTTCGCGAAAAAAATTGTGAAGAAAATATGCACGATTGTAAATTGCAAGAAATCACGAAAAACATCGGTCGTGCGAACATTCAAACAACCGTGCATATCTTCTTCAAAAAATATCTCAAATTTTTTTCGCGAAACAAAACTTCCATTATTTCATATGTAGAATGCAGTGACGGTTCCCGGGTTTCAGTGTTCGATTTAACGTGGAATGAGCGATATTTGGTATATCTTACAAATTTGTAACATTTCTATATTCCCGAATTTTGACTTAATCGTGATGAACTTTTCAACCACGGTGCAATAATTTGAATCTCCACAGTCCACGAAATTTGGCATCGACTTTAGGCAACAATTTATACGCGCACAGCACATCGCACACGTTATTTTTTCGTTTATCGTTTACAACACCACCTTTTCTTTTTTTATTTATAGGAACACTGGGACGATATATTATTTTCCGACACCGTGTCCAAATTCCCCGCATACGAGCGCGTCATACTAAAGCACCCCGGGTTCACCAGACCAGTAATCCTCTTCGGCCCGATCGCCGACGTCGCCCGGGACAAACTGATCAAAGATTTCCCCGATAAATTCATCTCCCCTCGTAAGTTTTTAAGAATCTCCCCGAGCGCCGAATTTTGTTTTGAACACACACTTTCTAGAACTAGACAATAACGTCGAGGAGACGAAGTCCAGCAAGGTGTCCTCGAACATAATCAAACTGTCGGCGATACGCGAGGTCATCTCCACCGGGAAGCACGCCCTGCTGGACATAACGCCGAACGCGGTCGAGCGCCTGAATTACGCGCAACTGTATCCGATCGTGGTGTTCTTTAAGGCCGAGACGAAAATCGTGGTCAAGCAGCTGAGGCAGGGCCTGCCGAAGTGAGTCTCCTCCCCGTCGGTGGTCGGGCGGGATGTTTAATAATTTCTCGATGCGAGTTTTAGATCCGCGCACAAGAGCTCCAAAAAGCTCCTGGAGCAATGCCAGAAATTAGACAAGGTGTGGAATCACATTTTTAGCGCGAACATCACGCTCAACGATAACACGGAGAATTGGTACAGAAAGGTGCGCGAGATTATAGACAAGCAACAGAGCGGCGCTCTGTGGATGAGCGAGAGCAAGGTACGTCATCTAACGGGGGCCGGTACTACTAATGTTACTAACTATCGTATATTGTATGGGATGGGATTGTGGCAGGTGCTACGGCTCCTGATTCTGCGTAGTTAAGGCAAATCAAGAGATATTGACACGTTCTACTAACAATATTATGGCAGGTACGCCGTATTGACACGTCGCCATGACAACGGCAAGCGCTATATCTACTACTTCGGGTCGCTATTAAATTAGAATAAAGAAAAAAAAAAACATTAATCGGTAAAGATCTGAATTTTGGTATAAATGCTTATTACGGCTTCCCATTGAATATACTAAAAGTTTTCGTATCAGTTATAGTTGCTGAGATATAAGCAAAAAACTGAAAAAGTGTACCTTTTTTCCAAGATGGCGGCTTGAGCGCAACAGATTTTGACTTGGAGACTTTTAGTATGTTTAATTAATGGGAAACAGTAATAAGCATGTGGCGGCGAGTGGACAAAACTATTAAACTTTAGTATATAAGCCCCGCCCCCTGACAATTCCTCTTAACGATTTTTTGACAGATCCCGATAGACAATTGCCGATCGAATCGATCGCGACACCACTCCCGCGTCTCCAAAACCAGCAGGGCCTTCTCTGTGAATTTTTGAAAATCGAAAAAAAAAACATCCAAACGCGCCGGAGGAGAACTTGGTTAGCGGCGGAGGGTCAGGGTGGCGGCCGTCTTTTTTACAAATTAAAATCCATTTCAAAGAGACGCTCGGTGCCCGATTTTTGAATTTTTGCCCCAATCAGGCCACGCCCCCTTTTATGTTTTCCGGGGTATTTTCGTGGACGTATTTTTTTCTATGGGAATCGAAGAGACGAAACTCGCAGGGTAGGCGAGGGGTGAGACGGGCCGTCATCCCTAATTTTTTCAAAACCCTCCGACCACCCCCCGCCCCTCCAGAGCGCGTTATTCCGCCCATCCTGGAAATTTTCTTCTTTCCTTTTTTTTTCTTTCCAGAACGTATTTTTTTCCTTTTATATCGGAGAGTTGAAACTTTTAGGAGAGGTTCGGGGTAAGACGAGCCTTCTTCTGTATTTTTTTCAAAATCTTGGCAACACCCCCTGCCCCTCCGGTGGGCGTCGCCCGGTTTGTCGTTTTTCTTCTTTTAGTGATTTCTTTTGTTCAATTCACATCAGAGAGTTGAAACTTTCAGGTATGGTTCGGGGTAAGACGAGCCTTTATCTGTATTTTTTTCAAAAATTTTGCAACAACCCCCACCCTTCCAGTGGGCGTCACCCGGATTATCGTTTTTGTTCTTTTAGTGATTTCTTTTTTTCTATTTATATCAGAGAGTTGAAACTTTCAGGGATGATTGAGGGTAAGACGAGCCTTCATGTGTATTTTTTTCAAAAATTTTGCAACACCCCCTACCCTTCCGCTGGGCGTCACCCGGTTTTTCGTTTTTGTTCTTTTAGTGATTTATTATTTTCTATTTATATCAGAGAGTTGAAACCTTCAGGGAAGGTGCAAGGGACAACTGGCTTTAATGGGGGATTTATTTTTCGAAATTTTTGGAACCTTCCCTGGGTACTATTCGCACCCCCCCCCCCCCCCGGATTTGGGACCTCATAAAAAAAAACAACCGATCGAATTGAAATTTTCAGGGTGTAAACTTCACAAAACCACAAGAAAAAAGTCGTTAATAGGTAATTTTCTTAAATATACCCTTCACCCTCTTTTCGACCCTCAAAAGCCAAGCTTTTAAAAATTTCGAAAAAAAAAAACAAAAAACTCCCGGAAAATTTTTAAAGGCGGTAAAGTTGCCCCCGCCGAGTGGCTTTCGAAAAAAAAATTCGGTGACCTTGAGCCGCCCCTTCCCAAACAGTGGCGGGGCACATTTTGTTTTTTTTGTCCGATCGAAAATTTAATTACACCGCCGGAAAGCCCTTCTCAAATGCAATAGAAAATCCAAATAACATTTCTCGATCCGACCCCTCCTTCTAATTTTAAAAATTCATTAAACTTTTATTATATTTGCCGGTAAATATTTTCGATCGTTTTAAAATGAATTTTTCTATTCCTTTTTAAATCACGAATCCAACGACGGATTATCATTGCGGTATTCGGTGTACGTAAAACAAACTTGGAATTTTTAAAATCGCCCGATTATTTACCGAGATATGAATATTTGAATTATTGTCGTTTTTGAACGTTGAAAATTTTTCCCCGGAAAATCAATTGAGAGAAAAAAAATACTTCCGGGAGGGTTAGAACAATGAAATTTTGGGAAATCATTAAGAGTGCCATTTGAAGCAAACCACCAAAGTTTGGTAACATTTCGGTCACCCCGTCAGCCGCAACGAGGGGGGCGGGGGTGCCAAAGACCGAAACAATCTCAACAGGACTGCCCTAAATTTTGTTTACATGTCGAAACTTTCAGAATAGGCAGGGGGTGAGACGAGCCGTGATCAGTAATTTTTTCAAAACCTTCCAGACACCCCCCGCCCCTCCAGAGCGCATTATATGGCCCACCCCGGACAGTTTTTCCTTTTTTTTTTATTTCTTTCGAGGACGTATTTTTTTCTATTTATATCGGAGAGTTGAAACTTTTAGGGGCGGTTCAGGGTATTTGTCTGTATTTTTTTCAAATTTTTCAAAACACCCCCTACCCTTCGAGAGCGCGTCACCCTGATTTAAGTTTTTCTTTTTTTAGTGATTTATTTTTTTGTTTTCAAATTGAAAAGCTGAAACTTTAAGGGATGCCAGAGGATATAACCGGCGTGCATTGGGAATTTTTTCAAATTTTTTGACCGTTTTCTCTACGATTTACGGTGATTTTTTAATTCGACATTCTCGAAATACCTCAGCAGGGGTGTGGAAGGGAAACAATTGAATTCAACTCAAATGTCAGATTTTTCAATAAATATTAAAACTGAATCGAAAATATATACAAAATTTTTACATAAAGTGTATACTTTTTAAAATACTGATTTTCCCCAATTTCAAACTGCTTAAAACGATTTAAAAACATATTTTATTTATTTTTTACCCTCTTTTGCACTGCCGATGGAGGTGTCCTGTTTAGGGAATGTGGCAGCTATGACGGGGCACGGATTGAGCAAAATTGATCGCACTAAAGATCTTTCCTGTGGTCTTTAGGGCCTTCTTTATACCAAAATTCGGATCTATACTGATCAATGTTGTTATTTATCGAAAATTGGTCTAATTCGACTGGACTAATTATCGCCTAGTCATTTTACAGATAGCGTTGTAAATAAAAACGCCCACAATCGCCAACGCATCATTCTTACAGATTCAAAAAATTGCGTTAAATCCGCACGTCGAAATCACACAGCACAAATAATAATAATGATCTCTGGCCGATTTGAAAAATTGCGGGAAATCGCGCAGTACGAATGCAAATGGCTGACGCTATGATCAGCTGATTGCCTCATTCTAGTGTGTAATCTAGTGTACGTTGTGTAAATCAGACTTTTGCTCGTGATTGTGGGCGTTTTTACAACTCTATCTGTAGAATTAATAGACTATCGAATCGTCGGTTAAATCAAAGTTAACACTATCTCCGGCATAAATGTGAAAATATATTTTTAGGATTTCTAGTTGGAGCTAGGTTAGGGTTACCAAATTTTTTGTGTGGGAATGTAAAGAACGCAAACGAAACATTTCGTTTACCTTCCGATTAGAAACGAACGAAATATGTTTCGTTTGTAGTCCCCGTCGCGCAGTACCGCCACAGCAGCGATCTGTATGCGGTGATGGAATTTTAAGAACAGACGGGCGCGTGCATTGACTAACTTCACGATGAAGCGTTTGTAGTTAAATATTAAATCGTTTCTAGTAAATTTAAATTAATTTCATTTCGCTTGCAATATCTCAACTGAACGGAATCAGTTATGCCACCAGAACACGCTCGGTGAAACCCGGCAAGCGCGAGCGTGTACGTGATCTTCTAGCTCTCGTCTCGCCCTCGGCCTAGAGGTGGTTTCCTGAGACGAGTCAAAGGAGGCGAAAGGATAATTAGGGGGCCTCGCGAGGGTGTACTCGGGTCTTGTGGTGTCCCGCCTCGGAAGGTCTCGTGCTCGGATCACCTCGCCGGGCGTGTACTGCCGGCATTAGAAGTTGTGGTCAAACATGAGTCGCGTTTTATTGGACGCTTCCTTACGTTCTTGGCCAACGCACGCGCAACTTTATTATTATTACCGATTCCACATATAGTCGGGTCGCTGAGAGCTGCCTGTGACTCATCGCTTAAAATCGCATGAATCAAGATTTAAGTAAATGTAAACTTGGTGCCGCGCTGATTTTCATTGGCGGGATATTTAAAAATTCCCGCGCAAACTTTTGACGTGGCGATCGCGTGTTTTGTGTGTTTATATGTATGCGATGCAAGAGTCATGCGTGTGCTTAGACCTACGTCTACGCTGCCCTATTCTTTAACACGCAGACACACGTTTCGTATTTTATTTCATACTGTTTCGTACATGATAGAAAAAGATAGATATAAAATGCAAAGCAATTCTTAGTACGAAAATGCATGAGTCACCGTCAGCTCTCAACGGATAAACTATACTTGTAATATCGTTAAGGACTAACCATGCGGTGTTGGTAACCTTAGTAATTTTCTTTTCAGCTGGGTGTAGACATATTTTCTGATTTATACTTCCCCGTGATCACACGCAAACCCAAAGCCTGCCGTTCCTTACCCTCCCAGTACCGTTCCAGTAGACCCCGCGCCCGCAGAACCCCCGTTTCCATGTACGAGAGTCCCCAATCGACCCCTAAGATATACTACCGTCCCATTGAATCGTACTACTCGCCCAGTCAGAGCAGCTTGTACAGCTCGAACTATCAACAGTCACTAAATCCAAGTATATACCAAAATCAGTCATATGCAAGTAGTTTTCCTTTAAATTACGTTTTCTCTAACAGTGACGAATGCGCGGCTTATAACCTCAACAATAACAATCTGCAGTTTAAGGACGTTAAAGAGTGTATCTTGAATATTAATAACAGCATGGACAACGAGCCGCTTTATTACGATTGCGAGCAGGGGCTGAGGAAGTTTAAAGGGACGCTGAATTTAAGCTCGAGCCCTGTAAACTTGCTGCCGATCAAAGAGGAATGCTTGGGCGCCATTTGAGAGGCTTCACTTCATCACGCATGCTTCACCCTCACTTTTTTTTTGTTTTTGTTTTGTGTACATATTGTGATTAATCTCCATTTTACATTTTGTAATTATAGTCATTAGTGTGTGTATATATGCTATTGTAGCCCGAAGAGTGCCTGTCCGATGATTTCCTGTTTCCCATGTCGTCGTTACGGTTATCGTACGCTAGTTCGCCGGAAAGCGACCTGGAACACAGTCCGGGGCCGCCCCTCTCGCCCGGCCTGTCGACGGCGGGATCGGCGGTCACCGGTGGCGGCAGACTAACCAAGGCCAGCTCCGATCCCAGCGTTGTAATGGCCGATAACAGTACCACAGACGTGTTGCCTCCTTATCAGGTATTTATTCATCGGTTTTCTGTCATCATGGCTGGTGGTAATCATTACTAATCAATAACCAGTAAGGGAAAACACCATGTGACATGATCCACAGTACAAATTGCTTCTGACTATACTAGCTTTTTTTTTATTCAACCAGATCTGGTGATTATTTTATAATGTTGGATACTCTGGTTGTAATTCTGACGTTTGCCTTCAAAATACATTTAAGGTTATGTTTTCCGCATGATTGCAACAGTGGGGACACCCAAACAATCAAAAAATCTAAGAAAAATAAATCCCAAATCTGGTTGGGAAATAAAAAAAAACCTAGTATACGTTTGATAACCGTAACACCATCGATTGCCACTGATACCGATTTTCCTTAGCCGACGTACGATTCGAGGTACGGCTTCAACGGCCAACAGATCTCGGATCCGCAAACGCCGACGGCGATCGCTCCCGCGAGCAAGGAGGCCGTCGGGTATCTGTCGCCGACGTCGCAGGACCACACCAACAACAACAACAACAACAACGGCGATCAGAATCAGTACACGAAATCGACGGGCCTGTACGCCCACGGCAACAGCAACAATCCCAGTTTCGATAAGACCGAATACCCGAAGCAGGATCCGCGCGGCGGCGAGTTCGGCGGCAACGATCCGCGCAACGACTTCAACAAGAACATTTCGCACAAGAGGCAGACGAGCAATCTGCACGGGCACTTCGGCCATTCGAAGGGGCACAGCATGAGCGAGCAGAGTCCCGGCCGGAGGAGTCCGAAGGATCACATGTACGGAGTGGTGCCGGATCTCCCCCCGAGGGTCGACAGGGCGGTCAAGCCCAGCGGCGCCTTGCAGAACACTCCGACGAAAACGTCCAATAGGTGAGTTATGGAACTGTTTTACAATTCGGGACGTTTTTAAACGCGGAGTGTGGAACGTTAATTTTTGCGATTTTTTCAAGCGTGTTCATGTGCGTGGAGTGTGGAACGTGGAGCACAAACAAAAAATTTGGTGATTATTTCTCGAATAACTTTCTCACTTATCACAAGGTGAAACATGTTGATTATGTTGCTAGAAACCTACGAAATACATATACTAAACGCGTAAGGCCAAAATCACGTTTTTTTCAAATATTTTCTAAACCCTTATAGATATCGATTTGAAACTTTTATGAAATATCAAAAATAATTCAAGACAAATACTATTAAAATTTCAACCCCCTAGAGCAACCCCTGCAAAAAAAAGTGTTGCCAACCTCACAAATTTTTTTTTTACAATATTCATGTTTTTCCTGGAAGCCGAAAACGTCCTCTAGGGTCCTGTGAAAACCGCAATTTTCCAACTTACCCCTAGACTCGGGGGTGAATTTTTGAAAATCGATGTTTCGCGATGCAGAGGTTTACGCCAAATGCCAAGGCTTTTTGGGTTTTCGAGTTGGGACTTTCGGATATGGCTCAAAAAAACCCAAATACATGGGGCACAACGGCCACTTCTGTGTTGGAAATGCTCCTCTCCGTTCGCGAGCTGCAGAGGTCGCTTTTTTCGTGCTTCAGCGCCCCCTTTACAGTAGCGATTTTAATTTTCATAGATTTTTATACAACAAATGCTCTTCTATATTTTATATCTCTTACGAATTTTTGATATCTCCAACCCTTGAAGAGTTATTCAAAGAAAACCACCCCCGACTTCAATAAAAAAATTCTAGAGCGGCCATTTTTAATCCCACGCGAAATATTTAAACGGCATGCTATTCGGAATTTTATTTTGCGTGGAAAAGGTAGGGGCCATATTTTTCGTGGTGGGGCTCACCGTTTACGATCTACGGCCAATTTTCGATTGTTTTCTGGGAATTTTTCGAAGAATTTTGCGATTTTTTTTTTAGAAAATTAAAAATTTGACGACGGCAAATCGTTCGTCACCAGTTAATTTTCTTAATTTTATATTTCACTATTCAACATAAAGAACACAATTTCACATACAACAACTTAAGCTTTAAAAACTATTTTAGTTATGTTACTAAAAACCTACGAAATATAATGCAAGCAATAAGAGTTAACAGTATCGCGATATCTAGAGTTCGACTCTTCTCTTTCGCCTTTCCACTGGGGACGTTTTTCCTCTTCCTTTGTGGGGTGGGAGATGGTCCTGGTGGCTTGTGATTGATCCTTCGCTAGGGACAACAAATTACGCCGTTGCCGTTGTCCAAAAACCCACGACCTGGTTCCAAGGTCACCGACTCGTCCATGTCCACAATTTTATGGCACGCACATTAACCCTTATGTACACACCCGGGTACTCCACCTCATCATATTTTTGTGCGAAAGGAGATTTTTACCTGTGGTATGGTCGTCACCTTCCGTGTAAACTTCACCGGACTACCCTCAAGGTTATTATGAATGCCGCTGTAAACCACTTGAACAGGCAAGGCCATATTATTTCTCTAAACCTGGGGATAGTATACCCGCTGACCAGTGACGGTTCGCGGTGTTTTTTCTGGTACGGCCGAGGAACAAGAGGTGGTGTTACAGATAGGTGCGGCCGTCTCTGCAACTGACCCTACCTATCTGTATTACCACCTCTTGTTCCTCGGCCGTACCAGAACAAACCCCGCGAACCGTCACTGCCGCTGACTCGCCTCCACCTGGTCCATTGCAACCTGCTGCAACATAATGGTCTTCCTCTTCTTGGGAATCGCGAGACCGTCGTAAATCGGCGGCAACACACGCAAAGATAAAAGAACTGGCATCGGGCGTAGGCGCCATCTGGTGATCGTTTACGAGCCACTAATCTGCGTTTCCGCAGAATTAAAACTAGTAGACTGGTCTTTGAAGTGTTTCTCGCCACAAGTAGATGGCGTTCAAAATCATTACGCTTTGGTGAATATTTGTTTTTTTTTTCAGTCGGTCGGCACACGAAAGACTATTTGGCGCAAAGCCGGGACCGACGAATGACGGCGAACAAATCAACCAGGACAATCCCAACTTTCCAAATAAACTCGGATCCCTCGAGCGCAGTCAAAACTCCAAGTCTGTAAGTATTCTAAAATACAGAGGTGTACGGGTAGTGTTTTAGATGTGTGAATTAAGAGAGAAGTACTTCAAAGTCCAACTGGTTAATGGGGAGGCGGGCCGAGAATCCAAGCGAGAGAAACATACAATTGTCCGTGTACAAACGAAAACAAAAATCGGGTGTAGAGCAGCGGCGGCTCGTGGATGTTCAGCGGGGTCCAGGACAAAGTGCCGAATCGGTATTTTGCCCAAAGTGCCGAGTTTCATGCTACCGATCATGCCCAAAGTGCCGAACGAACAAGGCGTCGGAGCCGAATGCGAATCGGCAGTTTGGACATTCGGCACTTTGTCCTCGCAACAACCTATCAATAAAGCCCAAGCTGCCGAATGCAAGCCGATTCGGCACTTTGGTCAATCGACACAACGTCCTCGCATCTACGACTAAGGTCCAAAATGCCGAATATTTATGTTTTAAAATGCTTGAAGACGTTTAAAACAAAAATACAATTTGTTTTATTTTAAATAGAAAAAAAAAAACATTCTCTAACCCTGAAACCATCTGCCTTCTATTGATAAACTTTTTTATTTTTGCACATTATGAACATACATGAGGGTGTGCATTCGGCATTTTTGACTTTACTCGTAGGTGCGTGGGTGGACGTTGTGGTGTCGACAACGAGTCTGCACTTTGGGCCTTACTGATCGGTGCGAGGACAAAGTACCGAATGTCCAAACTGCCGATTCGCATTCGGCTCCGACGCCTTGTTTACGAAAGATGTGACGTCACATGGCGTCGTTCGGCACATTGGGCACGGTCGGTAGTTTGAAATTCAGCACTTTGGGGCAAAATACAGATTCGGCACTTTGGGCAGGTCCCGTTCGGCGGCAAGGCAACCGAAGAAAATTTGACTAAAAGAGCAACGGAATATTTGCTTCCTCTATAGGAGTAAGTAGTGCGGCACGAGCGACATCTTTGTCTTTACCTCACCTACGAAAATCTACGAGCTGCTGCTGTTGTAGAGAAAGTCGACGTTCGGTTCGTACCGCTATACACGTGCGCGCCTTCCGCAGGGAACAGATAATTTTTGTCATTGAATATCCCAAACGAAAGCACTCCGCATTATACCGATAGCCCATCTTACGCCCACCCATTTGCCATTGGCCAATTTGAGAGTGGACCACTATATTTGTCAACAATTTCTCTCTCGAACACAGGATTCCCTATCCAGTTACGACTCGTTCAACAACCCGAACCCGACGAAACACAATTCGCGCATCATTCCCAACGCGCACGACGACCTGAAGACGACGCTGTCGAAGATCGATCCGGCGACCTCCGCGAACATGCAGAACAGTCCCTCGAAGTACGGGGCGCGCTGGGACCAGGCCAACCACCGGCACGACCGGCTGGGCTCGAAGCTCGACCTCAAGTACGGCGGCGGCGCCGGTCTGCCGGCCAACGCCAACAACGACCTGAACATGGATCCCAGCCCGAGGAACTCGAGGGAAATGGACAAGGATCTCGCCTCGATGGAGCAAATCCTGCAGAGGACGCCCGACCGGGAGAGGCTCGATATGTACAGGTAAGAAAACTGACAACAGGCGAATAACACTGATACACACAGCACCACAGACCAACTCAATGTATTTTTCTGTCGGCAAAACACAACACCTTTGTAGATGGCGAAAGTGTAGAAAATTGTGGGAAATTCAAATGTAAGATAAGCACCATTATTAATAATAATAATAAAGATCCTCAATAAATTCAGTTTTAAATAAAGTGAATCTGTCAGGTATAATGCAATATTAACTTCGTTAATGTATATCACCAATAAATTCACACATTTATTTAAAAAAATAGGAAATTGAAGTTACGAAATATTTGGTGACCTTTTAACAATATTAATTTCCTGCATTATGATAAATTCATTATTTAATATATTTGTAGTAGTGTCGCATGTTGCATTAGGTAAATAAAAGAAGAGATTGTTTATTACATTTATGAACATTTATTTATAAATTCTGGTATTTACTTTGATATGCCAAGAAATTACCTATATGTTTATTAACGTAAAATACAAATTGGGAATTTGATTTCTTGTCACACCAAAAGACGGGAAAACCCCAGTGGGAAAACCAAATTTAACAAATTTCCATCAAATAAAACAGGAAAGATAATTAAAATTGAAAACCTTACTTGTTGCAGTTGAAGAGCGAAATATGAAATGATAACATTCGAATGTCACAGACTAACTTAGGAATGACATTTCGTTTTTTGTTTAAATTGTACGAATATGTCCATCTATTAATACCTAAACGAACTAAGCAAATCATCTTACAGTTTCCATTTTTTTGTATGGTCTACTCGGGCGCCTCTACATATGTGAAAGGTTTTATCGAGGAGAGAAAGAGCGATGTACAATTTTGATGGAAGACAGAGACAGTAGATCCGGACAAATTTCCCTATGCACTTGGCGGTCTGGTTAGTCTGTGCACAGCACAATGCGGTCGTCATTGATGTCGTTATATACCAATCAAGTAACCGTTAGGATGGAAAAACAATTGGGGCGACATCTAACGTCGAAAATGTTACAACTGACACCAGCACAATACGGTCGATGTTGATACTGTTACAAACCAACCGAGCAACCGTTAGAATAGAAAAACTATTAGGGCGACATCTATCTTTCTAATAAAGAAAGTTTAAAAAACATACTATAAAAACTAAAATAGAAATAACCTTACTTATTGCAGAAAGTATTAAATAAATTCAAAAAACGAAATATAGCCTGAATATATAAATATTCAACCTGTTCGTTAATCTGCAAGCAAAAATTAAGTCTTACTAAGACTATAAACAAATAACTTATTGAAACAACTACTTCCCTGGCTGATGCCATTTATTTCTTCACATCTGTACTTTCACTAATCACCTAAATTCAGGTATAAAATCAGTCCAACCCTTCTATAATCTCCTCATTTGTTTACGACTCCTTCAGGGTCACGGTGACCTTCACGTAAGTGTATTTTATTCTTTAACATTCAATTTAAATGCGAAGCTGCACTGATGAGAGATAAATCTCGAAACGCGTCTGCAGATGGCTATTTACTTAATTTTTACATACTTTTGGGTTCAGTTTTATAATTTAAAGTTTTCAAATTCAATTTAGTTTCATTTTTCAAGTTAGTCCTGTGGGTAGAAATAAGGGATCTTAAACCAATGTTATTTCACTAGTAGTACTAGTAATAACATGCAAATTTCTTTTGTATCATTCAATATCCGTGCCGAGTGGCATTAGCAAGGGAAGCAGTTGTTTCAATAAGTTATTTGTTTATAGTCTTAGTAAGACTTAATTTTTGCTTGCAGATTAACGAACAGGTTGAATATTTATATATTCAGGCTATATTTCGTTTTTTGAATTTATACTATAAAAACAGTTCTATAGTCAACTATGCCGACGACACCAATATTTTAATATGGGGTCATGATTTTACTGAACTTAAAAATACAGGTAATGACACTCTTAAACAGACCCAGGTATGGTTTGCTGAAAACAAACTATTCCTGAATCCAGACAAGACCAACTGCCTGTTTTTTAAAGTAAATCAGTCGCTCAATATCCCTCACAGTGTAGTTTTGAATAATTATGTACTTCCCTTTAAAACTAATGTTACAATTTTGGGTATTACTCTGGACGAAACTCTCAGTTTTACTCAACATATTGACGCCCTATGTGCCAAAGTGAGTAAGGCCTGTTATGGGTTAAGACTACTCATCCGTTCAACTGACCCCACCATTGCATTAATGTTCTACTATGCAAACATATATTCTCATCTGAAATACGGCGTAATATGCTGGGGTAGCTGTGTCGACATGGAGAGAGTATTTAAAATTCAAAAGAAAGCGATTAGAATACTTTTCGGCAAAAAAATCAGTGAGAGCTGTAGAGGATTATTTAAAGCACATCACGTATTAACAATGCATGGTCTGTATATATTTGAATGTGTAAAATTTCTATGGAAACATCACGATAAGTTCAGGGCCATTTTATTAGCAAATTACTACTCAACCAGGCATGGTAGTGAATACAGTATTCCAAAACATAGGCTAAAAGTATACGAAAAAGGTGCATACTATTTGTGTCTAAAATTATTTAACCTCATCCCTGACGCAATAAAAAAATCAAGCAATTATGGTGCTATGAAACGTAACCTATTTAATTTTATATGTGACTTGGAGCCATATTCGCTAAAGGAATTCTATATGTATAAAGAACGCTAACCCAATTATAAACTACCGATTATTAAACTCACACTATGTATTTTATTTATGTATTTATTTATTTATGTATTTTATCGTGACGATATTCTTCATAATGTATCCATATTTCGGGATATTGTACATTATTTTTAATAAACCAGATTTATTATTATTATACTTTGATTAATGGATCTTTGCGTGCACGTCATAGATATGTCATCACTACTCATAGATTAACCTTTTTTGGCATCTTTAGTGACAAACACTAGAAAATGAAAAATAGTAACACTAAAAACACGGCTATGAAAAAAATGTAATTTTGCAGCAACTTAGGTTAGTCCCGTTATACTTCCAATATATTCATACGCGACGTCACAAATAGACACGTTATTGATAGTTTGTTATTGTTCTTAATTTCCGTCACGGAGAGCGTTCTAAATCATGTGACAAACCAACTACACGCCTACGTGGTAAGATTTTTGAGTGCGATTTTCGTAATAAATTAAGTTTCGTAAGTACTACTTTTTGTGACGAGAGTTCTTCGGCAACCTAGTGGGATTTCTGTCACTCAAATTACCAAAACAGTATAATCTATGGGTAGATAGAGTGTAGACAACATTTTCATGCGTTTACTCTCCCTACGTTAAGTTGAATTAGATGCAATCATTTGTGTACGTAGAAAACTCTGTCTTCAATAAAGACGCACGCGCGAAGATCCATCGATCAAACCATGGCAAACATTACAAATTGAGTGTGCAAACATTTCAGATCTCCCGGCAAACAAGGCATTCCAAATAAGCAACACATGGAGACAAAGACTGATTACGGTAAATACAGGTAAGCGCGTGTCGGTATTTTATGCGTTTCGGTACTTAATTGTTAATTTTAAGCCGAAACAATACATCCGCACAAGAGTACACGCGAAGCTCCCACCAGGACCTGACGCAGTCCCATCTGAGCATACACCAGCCGCAGGGCCACCACAACCATCATTCGTCGCCCATGAAGAACCACCACAATCCGGGCTTCGAGAACGGCCAGATAATGCCGAACGCGAACGGGCCGAACACCTACAAGCCGATCCCACCGCCGAAGCCGAAGAACTACAAGCCGCCGTACAAGGGCCAGGCGCAGAACGAGGGCGTCATGCAGCCTCCGTTGCACTACCAGCACGGGAAGAGCCACAGCAATCCGGTGGTGGGTGTTTTTTTTCTTTTGCGCGGAACGCATTCACGCCGGTAATTAGCAAAATTTGCAGGACCAGCGCCCGCCGCCGGCGACGACGGCGATGAATTCCAACAACCACAACTACTACTACAACATGCCGCAGAACCAGAACCAGGGCCAGAACGCCGGCTGGCAGACGGAAACGGCCGTCAGGTACAACTCGAACGTACACGGGCACTACGACATGGCCCCGCCGTACGAGTCCAGGCGGCACACGAGCATCTCGTACGCCTCGCGGAGCGAAATCGCGCCGATCTCCCAGCAAGACGTGCCTTACAACATCGACGGGAGGGACATTCTGGACACGAGGCCGCCGGACCGGCACAACATCGTCGATCTGCAGGGCTCGCGCGAGCAGCGGGGCTCCGCGTTCGAGCTGTACAGGAAACCGGTGCACCACAACATGAGGTGAGTCGAGCGCGCACTCTTAAACGCCTGTATGTACACTGGTTTGTTTGTTTATATCATCATTCAGTTTCATTTCCTTTTTTTGTTTTTTAATAAGACATCTGCATGCTGAGTGAAAAGAAGAAATAAGATTGGCGTCTGGTACTCTCCGTAATAGTATTCGGGTTGCTTTCGTTTCATGCCGGTATTGCTACTATAAAATTGGAAACAAGAGGCCCTCACTAATTTTTCAACTAGTGCGTATAAACTATAATTTTCAATTGTGATTTCCTCATCACTATCTTATTGAAATTTAGTTATGACCAAATGTCAAAAGTTAGAGACGAATTGGTTTTAAAATGTTATTATTGATTTGGTGGCCTAGTAAACTAGCCTTTACACAATTAAAAAGTCTACCAGTTCCTATCTCTGAATACTTTTCGCTCAGCTATTTAATAAATTAACTTGTTTTCTTATTTTTGAGTTTGATTTGTGCAATTAATAAACTAACATATCTCTATTCTTACGAACGCCTAACGAAAATTGGGTTCATTTCTTTCAATTAATTATTTTCTTACATTAAATGTGCAACTTCGTCACCGTGTTTAATATTTAATTATTACTTCTTGAATATTGTCGGCGTTTACTTGGTGGAGCATCTCGATATTATTTCGAAATGAAATACTTAAAACTTTGTTTTACAACATTTATCAAATGTCACGACATTGTCACGAGGTCTACCCGAGCTTCGTTAATAAGCCTTCTTCTTTACGATTCTTTTCATATTGTTTGAAGTGTTTAAAGTTATTGTAGCTAGTAGCAAGTCGTCTTAATTTATGCTCAACATTTCAAGGGCATCCTCGTTTTGTGCAATTGGCCGTTAGTTTATTAATTAAAAATAGATACAAATTTACAGAAATGAACCGAAATTTTCGTCTCGAACGCGCGTCATCACCACCAACTAAATTTTTGCTCTCGTTTCTAATTTAAAGGGGAGAGGAATACAATGCTTTGTACGGATCGCAACCTAATCTAGCAAATAACCAACCAAGTCCAACTACTAACCCTAAACAAGCGCACAAACTCACAAAAACGCAGTCGTTCAAACACCAGAAAACCGACGGCCTGAGCACGCCGAAATTCTTTCGGAAACTCTTGTCCAAATACAGGGGCGACTCTCCGAAGGCGACGAGCAAAAAGCCGGAGCGCATCCCCGAGAACGAGATGAGGAGGGACTTCAACAGGAACTGCGAGTACGTGCAGGCGAACGAGCGGGACGTGACGTCGGCGATCGTCGACCAGAGGGGCGCCACCCTCGTCAACAGGTACTGGGGCGTGTCGCTGGAGATACCCGCGAGCGCCATTCCCGACGGGGTCCAGCAGGAGATCTATTTCGTTATTACCGATCCCCGACTGTGCGATAACGCGCCGCCCCTGGATCTCGAAAACGGTACTGTCACACAACAGCCCAACAAGACGTGCTCACAATTATCTTAGGGGGGTGAAGGATTAGTAGTTGTCATCATTCGCTAATTGTGATCAGGCCTTGTTCCTCCGCCAGTGTACATACTATTACTAGTTTTTTTTTTCTTTGCGTTGCTGCGTTTTTTTTTAAATCGATTAATGTTTCCTTTAGGTGAGACGATGTTGTCGCCGTTAGTCATGTGTGGTCCTCAAGGTAATAATGTTTTTTTTTTAAAACATCTTCAGGTCATTCATGATATAATTGATTTTCAGGTACTGAATTTTTAAAACCGGTGGTACTTCACATCCCCCACTACGCGAACACGCTGCCCAGTTTGGGGATCAGTTTGAAAGCGACGGATTCCGAATCGGACATCTGCACGGACTGGGACAACATCCTGCTGCCGTCGAACCACGCGGCCAACAGCGTCGCCGTAAAAGTGGATCATTTCTAAGTTAAGTGTAAATAAATATACAACAGTTTTTTTTTCCATATAGTTTCTTTTATATATATATACTTGTATACATCGATTGCTCACGTCAATTTTAGTTGTAAAATAAAATGTATTTGCAATAATAATGTGATTTGTCTGAAGGAGAGGAATTTACATAGATTTATAAATGTTACTTATTGACTTTTGTGTAGTAACTGTAGGTTTTTATATCCTTTATTTTTGTATCCAATTATATGTTTTAATCACACGCTCATTCTCGAATAAACTCGTTTATTTCATTAATAAATAAATTTGAGACGAACTCACTTGTTGCAGATGCATTAAACAAATTTAATAAAGACGAAAAGGGCCGTTTTCGTCTTTATTAAATTCATTTATTTCAACTGTTTATTTTACCTTTACACATCACCTTCATTCCTGTATTTATATTTTTTCAAAATTGATTTCTTACCTTTCAGTGCGTGTAATTTATTTAATTCGAGTACGCCACTGTCTTATTTCGCACCTGCTCCGAGTTCGAACGCGAA
Organism: Ocypus olens; assembly: GCA_910593695.2. NCBI lineage: Eukaryota > Metazoa > Arthropoda > Insecta > Coleoptera > Staphylinidae > Ocypus > Ocypus olens. The sequence continues at coordinate 555,880 of OU343058.1, forward strand.
ATACCTAAAACTGTCCCAATTTGATTCCTGAAAGTCAATGGCGCATTTATTATTATTATTATTATTATTGTTGTTTTTTGTTTTCTCGCTTCATTCACTGCGGAGGATTTGTGTGCACGGGCAACGCCAAGTGCACACAATTTTTATTACTTGAAAATTTTCGGGTTATTATTATTTGGGGCACTCCGTGGCGGAGCGGTTTGACTCCCGCTTTAGGGGCGCGGCGTCGTGGGTTCAAGTCCCACTACTGCTCGGGCAGTAGCTTTTATTAACGAAAAGTTATTGTATTGTTTATGCTTGAGGCTTCTACTTCGTTATACATTTTAAATATTATAATAAAACACTTTTAACTTTGTTTTGTATAACTTATATATTTATTTTTGTGACAAGAAGTGTTTGAAAATGGTAATTGTATCACTGAAACTCGAGTCACAAAAATAAATATATAAGTTATACAAAACAAAGTTAAAAGTGTTTTAGAAAAGTTATTGTTCAGTAATTTGTCCCATTAGTTATTAAAATGAATTTTCAAAAATATTAATCATCGTTAGTGGCCGAACAGCGAAATGCTTACGCCAATTCTCTTAATCATTCACTCTCCTCAACCCGCTATTCCATCAAAATATCCTTCCTGTTTCTTAACAGATTGGCTGCCAACCAGTTTTTTTGTAAAATGTCAAAAAAGTTTTCTTTTATAAAATGAGTGAGAATATGCTTACTTAATTTAACTCGTGACTGACAGCGCTAAATTGTAAGTTTAAAGTAGGTGCTCACTGTCAGTCACCGGTGACTGACGCGGTCCCTTAGGGAATACTTCAGTGTCAGTCACCGGTGACTGACGAGGCAGTCAACGTGTTAAAACAATTATATATGTTCTTGAATCTTGGAGGCGTTCACTTCGTGGTACATTTTCAATTTCGATATAAAGAAAACACTTAACTTTTTTATACCACTTTTATAAAAGTGGTATAAAAAAGTTAAGTGTTTTCTTTATATCGGAATTATATATGTTATTATTATTATCATCATTATTATTATTAGTGACAGTGCCAGAAATATTTGGTGCACGTATGAACAATAATTGTTGATTGCGCGGTCCATCAAGTATCGCGAATAATTAACAATGTTTCCAATTTTCCACATCTTAAAGGTTAGTTTTTTTTTCTCCCCGTTCGGAACGAGATATTCTTATCGGTAATATCTGTTGATAGCAACTCAGTCTGCCCGTCGCCGTCGCGGTCGCGCGTACCGGTTTTAGCGCTCGTTGTGTTTTGATTCATTGTCAAGATTTAATTCCAAAATTACGCCTTTTCGACTGTTGGCGTCGTTGTGTTCATCAATCCGAGGGAAGGAAAGAAGCATAATTGCAGGGGGATCGTCTATGTTACATCAATAACCGCCAAAATCTGTTGACGCCTCGAAAGTGATTTTGATTTTTGGTAAGTTTTTCGATTTTCTTGCCGAAAGTGACATCAATTTTGAAGTTTTAAATCGAATGTTGTGGTTATGTTTTTAATATTGATATATCAATTGTTTTGATGAGAAATCATAAATACAATATTTCTGAATGGATTTGGAAACTTTCAAGTTAATTCCTCAATTTATTAGTTCTGCGCAAATTTTTTAATCGTTGAATGCAATTTTCGTTTTCTCAAGTTTAAGTTTAAGGCGTTGTAGTTTTATTTCTAGCTTGGATATATCAATTGTTTTGTTGAGAAATTAGAAATACAATATTTCTGAATGGATTTGGAAATTTTCAAATTAATTCCTCTAGTTATTAGTTCTGCAAAAAAATGGAACAAATAAAAAAAAAATTCCAAGTGGATTTTTAATAGTAGCTCCACACTCCATATTCCTGAATACACACATAAACACGCATGAAAAAAATCGAAAAAAACATTAAGCTCCACACTTCACATTCCACACTCCACGTTTTACATTTTACATTCCACGCTCCACCCTTCACATTCCACGCTCCACATTTTACATTCCACGCTCCACACTTTACATTCCACACTTCACATTCCACGCTCCACACTTCACATTCCACACTTCACATTCCACGCTCCACACTTCACATTCCACACTTTACATTCCACATTTTACGCTCCACACTTCACATTCCACGCTCCACATTTTACATTCCACACTCTACATTTCACGCTCCACACTTCACATTCCACGCTCCACCCTTCACATTCCACGCTCCACACTTCACTTTCCACGCCTCACACTTCACATTCCACACTTTACATTCCACATTTTACGCTCACACTTCACATTCCACACTCCACAATCCATGTTTCACCCTTCACATTCCATGCTCCACATTTTACATTCCACACTTCACAATCCATGTTCCACCCTGCACATTCCACACTTCACATTCCACGCTCCACATTTTACATTCCATGCTCCACACTTCACAATCCATGTTTCACCCTTCACATTCCACATTTTACGATTTTCTTGCTGAAAGTGACATCAATTTTGAAATCTTAAATCGAATGTTGTGGTTATGTTTTTAACATTGATATATCAAATGTTTTGATGAGAAATCATAAATACAACATTTCTCAATGGATTTGGAAAATTTCAAGTTAATTCCTCAATTTATTAGTTCTGCGCAAATTTTCTAATCGTTGAATGCAATTTTCGTTTTCCCAAGTTTAAGTTTAAGGCGTTGTGGTTTTGTTTCTAGCTTAGATATATCAATTGTTTTATTGAGAAATTAGAAATACAAAATTTTTGAATGGATTTGGAAACTTTCAAATTAATTCCTCTAGTTATTAGTTCTGCAAAAAAATGGAACAAATAAAAAAAAAATTCCAAGTGGATTTTTAATAGTAGCTCCACGCTCCACATTCTTGAATACACACATAAACACGTATGAAAAAAATCATTAAACTCCACGCTCCACACTTTACATTCCACACTCCACATTTCACGCTCCACATTCCACGCTCCACGTTCCACATTCCACATTCCACGCTCCATATTTCACGCTCCACATTCAACGTTCCACACTTTACATTTCACGCTCCACATTTCGTTATGTTTTTAACATTGATAAATCCAATTGTTTTGATAAGAAATCATAAATACATTTCTCAATGGATTTGGAAACTTTCAAGTTAATTCCTCAATTTATTAGTTCTGCGCAAATTTTCTAATCGTTGAATGCAATTTTCGTTTTCCCAAGTTTAAGTTTAAGGCGTTGTAGTTTTGTTTCTAGCTAGGATAAAACAATTATTTTGTTAAGAAAATAGAAACACAATATTTCTGAATGGATTTGGAAACTTTCAAATTAATTCCTCAAGTTATTAGTTCTGCAAAAAAGTGGAACAAATAAAAGAATGTTCCAAGTGGATTTTTAGTAGTAGCTCTACGCTCCACACTCCACATTCCTGAATAGACACATAAACACGCATGAAAAAATCGAAAAAAAAACATTAAACTCCACGCTCCACACTTTACATTCCACACTCCACGCTCCATACTTTACATTCTACACTTCACATTCCACGCTCCACATTTTACATTCCACACTTCACATTCCATGCTCCATCCTTCACATTCCACGCTCCACACTTTACATTCCACATTTTACGCTCCACCCTTCACATTCCACGTTCCACCCTTCACATTTTACATTCCACACTTTATATTCCACACTCCACGCTCCACACTTTACATTCTACTCTTCACATTCCACGCTCCACATTCCACATTCCACACTTCACATTCCACGCTCCACATTTTACATTCCACACTCCACACTTTACATTCCACATTTTACGCTCCACACTTCACATTCCACGTTCCACCCTTCACATTTTACATTCCACACTCCACATTTTACATTCCACACTTGAGTAGTAGGTGCATTAATTTACGTATTACTTAAGTGTAGGATCATATCAAATTCATTTATGTTAAGAAATGAAATCACTGTTCATCAATAATCATTTAATTTGCGTATTAAAATTAAACATAGACAGTTTTGCAGTTGTATTCTATCAACATAGACAGTTTTGAAACAGTTTCATATTTAATCTTCTATCTATCTACTCTTAAGAATTTATAATTTTAATCTATTATTACACTCTTATATCTAATTGATTGACACTGGAGGCGTTTACTTCGTGATACATTTTGAATTATAAATAAAACACTTTCTTTGTTAATATCGCTCGATTTCGAAATCGAGTGATATTAACAAAGAAAGTGTTTTATTTATAACTCTTATATCTATTTCTTCATGCATTAAAGTTTCTTCACTATCAGTTTCTTCTACAGTAGTTTCATTTTGTTCTTCTTGAAGAAAACTGTAAAAGGGCAAATGGAAGAAGCCCGATCTTCACCAAAATGTTTTATGAGAAGATTTCGTACATCATTTAACTTTGCTGTTTTTATAGGAACTCCAACATTCATTTATTAACGCGTGCGTGCACTTCGACTGTTTTATGCGTACTGGCCCAAGATGGCGAATTTTGCACGAGTCGCCACGCAACATGGCGATGCATGGAAGTTATCAGTAACTTAAGAGACTCTTCAAAGTGGACTGCGGATCGACATAGCGATTTTTGCAAGAGTATTGCATTTTCTATTCCATTTTATTCCTTGCATAACGAGTTTTGACAGATTATGTTAAACACAGACGTTAGTATTTTAAATCAACAACCGACTGACGTCATTGGAAAAAAAACGTTTTTTTTAAACATAACGTGGTTTGCAAGACTACTCACTTCACATTCCACGCTCCACATTTTACATTCCACGTTCCACACTTCACATTCCACACTTCACATTTTACATTCCACATTTTACGCTCCACACTTCACATTCTACGTTCCACCCTTCACATTTTACATTCCACACTTCACATTCCACGCTCCACCCTTCACATTCCACGCTCCACCCTTCACATTCCACGCTCCACCCTTCACATTCCACACTCCACCCTTCACATTCCACACTCCACCCTTCACATTCCACACTCCACCCTTCACATTCCACGCTCCATATTTTACATTCCACATTTTACGCTCCACACTTCACATTTTACATTCCACACTCCACGCTCCACACTTTACAATTCCACATTTTACGCTCCACACTTCACATTTTACATTCCACACTCCACGCTCCACACTTTACAATTCCACATTTTACGCTCCACACTTCACATTCCACGCTCCACACTCCTGAACATGCAAAAATCGTGTTAAAGTCGACTCCACGTTACGTTTTTAGACATCGTCGAATAAAAAAAACCAGTTCCGCACCAGTTAAGATTATAAAGTTGGCATCTGTCGATAAATTAGACACACAGAAACAATAAAGATTACCTTTTATTAACGAGCTCTTTAACGACCGCCGCGGGATCCCTGACAAAAAATTTATAAACGCCGTTCAGCAGCGCGACAAATTCCGGCTCGTTGAACACCTCGTACGCGAACACCCTGTTGTACTCGTGATTGTATTTACTCTGGTAAACGGAGGCGACCCTCTGGCGCAGACTGCAGCCGCCGATGTTTTTATTCTTCGCGTGCCAGGGCAGCGCTACAGTTAAAACGTTGATGAGCGTATCGAAATCCAAATAGTGTTCCATCGTCTTGCCGCACGATTCGCCCCCCTGCGAGAGGTTCGTGAAGGCCGTCGTCGAGGTCTCCTCCTCGAAGTTCACCACGTTCCGGTTGGTCTCGCGGAGATACGCGTAGATGTCGTCGATGTGGTCGAGTTTGCCGTAGGTGTAGTCGGGGTAGGAGGGTTCCTGCTCGTCGACGACGTCCTCCAGGTAGGCGCTGGTGGTTATGTGGACGACGTTGTCGATGACTTCGCCTAGAATCTCGTCGGCCATCAATTCGTTCTCCAGGTGTTCGGCTTTTATCTTCAGGCCTTCTTCCGTTAACCAGTCGTAGTACTCCTCGCCTTCTTTCTGCCGCCAGCACAAGTACCTCCCGAGGGATAGTTCTATGGCTTTCGCCAACCCCGCCAGAGGGTCCGCATCCTTGCAGAAGGATAGCAGCAAAGCGGTGTAGTTGATTCTGACCGCGTCGATTTTATACAACCGAATGAGAAATTCCCTGATCATCTTCAAACGGTTGCTGTCGAAAGGATCATCCGCGCTGTATTTATCCTCGAACCAGAATTTGATTTCACCAAACAGGTGTTCGTAGATTAATTCCGTGTGATCGGGATCTAGTTTCATGAAAGAGTGCCTGGTCCTCATCAACTCCGCGTCCGTGGGGAATGGAACTGCGAGGTTGTAGATGAGAAAGTCCTTCCAGTCAATGTATTCGGAATCGCCGAAGATTCGCCGCATGAATTCGTGCGTGTCGTGCGCCCGCATTTGCCGCCAAAGTTTCGGCACCATCGCCGGCTTACCGTCCTCGACGTTGCAAACCAAAAGGTCTTGCAGTAGGAACGCGAAACTCCTCTCGGGAATCTGCCCCGTGGGCGCTAGATCCATTAATATATCGCAGATGCGGTTCAATTGTTGCAACGTGAACATTTCCTCGGACGGTTTTTCCAAAACCGCCTCGGGTTTCTCGGGCAGCGGGACTTCGTACAAAACGGAATCCAGCTTGATGCGGAATTGGTCGCTCACAAACATCATCTCGGGTTGTATCTTGGTTTCCTCTTCAACGGCCCGCGCGAGGATCTCGCACGCGTTGTCCACGCTGTGCAGATGGTTCTTGTAGTTGGTTTCGTTTTCCGTGTGCACCATCAGGAACGCGTCCAGCGCGCCTAAAATCGCCTCCTCGATTGCGTTCCGGCCTTTAAACGCCGCCATCATGACCCTGAATAACGTCCTGTTCACCTCGCCGAGATAAGCCGATTCGAATTCTTGCAGGAGCTCCTCGGCCCTGTCCTTCACCTCCGGATCCGGTTCGAAATTTTGACCTTTCGACTTGGGGGTTTTCGATACGAACATCGATGACAATTTCTCGTAAACCTCTAGCGATGTCTTCTTGTATTCGGAGGTTTTCGAAACGCAATTTTTTTCGTTTTGATCGAGCAGATTGTGGTAGGGGGATTGGTTGTAGTTTACGCTACTGCGTCCGATTAAAGTGGTCTCTATGAAGTTGGAAAATCTATTGTCGTCGATGGATTTGGGCATGGGGATGAGTTCCAGTTTGATTTTCTCTAACGTTCGGTCCTGGTAAGGAGTTTTCATCACCATGCAGGTGTAGTAATCGTTCAGTAATTGCAAGGTGTCGGCGCACCTGTCGATTTCCAGCTGCATGAAGGAGGTGTAGATGTTGGTTATTTCGGAGATCACGTTCGTGATCCAGTTCTCGCGGATGATCCCCTGGCGTTCCTCCTCGTTCTCGCGTTGTAGGATATCGCAGAGTTCGTAGAGTTTCTCTTTGAATTCGTCTATGCGCATGTGCATCTCGGCCTTGAACTCGTCGTCGCTGCGCATGTCGTCGTTGAACCCGTTGTAGCACGTTTGAAACTGGTGCAGGAACTTTTGTTTATTGTTGGGGCGTTCGAAGAAGGCTCGCATGCGCGTCTGCAGGAATATTTTGAACGGCGCGATTATGTCGAAGAGCACGCGCTCGCGAAAGAATAGTAGTTTTATGTCTTTAACGTAAACTTCCTCCACATTCTCCCATATGCTGGCGAGGATCTTGGCGAATTCGTCCGGGATTGGAAGTTTGATGTAAAACCAACCTTCCTCGCCCGGTTTGGGATCAGGTGGGATTTCACTCTCGCCCTCCGCGGGTTCCTTTTCCTCCTCAACTTCAGGCGCTTGCGTTTCCTTGTCCTCGTGCACGATCTTCACTTTCGCCGCGGATTTATTGGATTTCGCGGATTTATCGGATTTCGCGGATTTACTGGATTTGCTCTTTAACTTCAGCGCCTCGGATTCGCCTTTTGCCTTGACACCTGGGTTAATTCAATCAAGAAAATAATTAATTGTCACCCATCAGTGACGGTTCGCGGGGTTTTTTCTGGTACGGCCGAGGAACAAGAGGTGGTAATACAGATAGGTGCGGTCTCTGCAACTGACCCTACCTATCTGTATTACCACCTCCGAGGCCGCGGAATAAGAGGTGGTAATACAGATAGGTAGGGTCGGTTGCAGAGAACGCACCTATCTGTATTACCACCTCTTGTTCCTCGGCCGTACCAGAAAAAACCCCGCGAACTTCAGATTTTGATGATTTTTTTTTACAAGTTGGTAATATCAAATTGTAAAAAAAAAATCATCAAAATTTGTGACGCGATTGACTTACCTTGCTTTCGCGTGCCTTCAAATTTCTCCGCAACCGATTGATCGATCAGATTCTGAAATTCCGCTTCGACGTACCTCACCGTGTCCGTGAAGAGTTCCACGGACGTTTTTGGGGGAAGCGTGTATTCGCCGAGAATCAGTTTTCCCAAGTGTTTCACGGTGGGAAAATCCATCTGCTGGTACGTGAGTGTGTACTTGCAGCCCTGCTCTATGTAAAAGCGGTTCATCGCGTTGTCGTTTTTCACCGTCCTGAAGGCGTCGTAGTATTGCTCCTCGATGTCATCGCCTTCCGCACTGCGGATCTCTATGTACGCGGTGAGATACGTGTCGTAGATTAAATCTTCGACGGGCTTCGGCGGATTCGGCACAATTTTAGATATTCTTTTACTAGCGTATAAATCGACGTTGGCCACATTTTGTTCAGTCTCGCGATCATCCAAATTAACAACGTCTTCAATGCTATCCGTTATAACAATGCGCGGAAACGGAACGGAAGTTAACGTTTCCTCCAGCACGGCAACCTGCTCCATGGTCTTGGGATGGTTGATCAAAACCCACCCCTCGATTTCATCCAAAGATTTCAGGTATTCCACGAACATAGCCGCCATTAGATAATCGTTAGGAGCTTTGCCTAAATTCAAGATTTCAAATGCTGACCTCCCCAACTCTCCAGCTGGCGACAGCACCAATTCCTCGTCGGGGAACAATTTCGGGGTTTGTACTAGCTTGTCATCGAAGGTTTTCACCGCAACATCACCACCGACGCTATCCCTTACTTTCTTCGACTTCGCCTTCTTACCTTTACCAGGCGGCTTGGTTTTATTTCCCTTTTTCTGCGTTTCCTCGTTTAAAATATCACTCATTGCCTCCCGGGTGCTCTCGTTCTTCCACGCCTCCAAACAGTGGTTTATGCAGTCCTGCATTTGAATCACCTTTATCTTCCTCGCCTGCAGCAGTCTCTCCAAGGCAGGGATGAATTTCAAATCCGTCAATCCGTTGGCGCAAACCGCCACCGTCGGTTTCGCCAATGCGGGAGCGGGCGGTAACGGTTTCTTCGGGTATTTTATAAGCAGCAGCCGGTGCACGATGAAACCCGCGATGTTGTTACCCAAGCGCACCGCGTCGTAATCCACTTCCGGAAATTCTTCAAGACTCCACGACCAATAGTTCAGGCAGTACTCCTCGAACTTCATATCGTCGATGCAATTATCCCGTTCGATCTCCGCAATGTAAATCGTCTCCAAATCCTCCGGAAATTTATCAGGTTCATAATTCAATAGTTCCACGGTGTCCTTCAGCTGGCTGTAGATGGGTTTGCCCTTAATGAACAAATCTTTTAAATCGATCATCTTCTGCCTGGGCATCGTCTGGCAGAACCGATCCTCGTAGTCGGATTTGTACGTCGCCACGTCCGCGATGCTCTGCACGGCTTCGAAACACATCCCGCGATTCCTCTTTCTCTTCTTGCGGATCTTATCCGCGTACAGTCTCTCGTGCAACTCCAAATTCCGCTCGCGCTCCATGTAATAGTTCAACTTCGCGATTTCATCCTTCCGCTCGTTTTTAATTAAATTCGAAAGGTACTTCTGCTCGCCGACAGCGCGCGTGCAATCCATCAGCTTCATTTTATTCTTGTACATCCTATCCCGGTGCGTGCGAATTTCAAACAACCGCGTCACCATCTGTTGCTCGTACACTGATTGTTTCAGCATCTTATCCCCGAATTCTCCGTCGAAATATTCCTTCTGCTCCGCCAGCATCTTATCCCACAATTCCTTCAGCAGCATCCGCTGCATGTACTCCTGGCGGTCCTTCCTCGCGTGATCCTTGCGGTGTTTCTGCTTGATCGCGCCGATGATCTCGTGCGAGATTTTCGGATCGGGTTCCATCTCTTGCAACAATTTCGCGCGTTCCTCTTCATCCAGCAACTCATCCATGGTTAAGTTCAAGCTTTCCGCGTCCGAGCAGGGAATGCCCGTCCCTTCCGGCTTCCACACATCCATCCCCGGCTTGGGCTTGTATCCCACCTTATCTTCCTTGTCTTCGTTACTCAGTAAATAAGCCTCGCGTGAAGCCCTACATTTCTCCACGATGTTTTGCAGGCGAGATTTGTGCCATTGAATCACATCCGCGTTCTTCGCCAAATCCATGGCGAGCACGTTGTTGAACTTCGGCACCTCGCTGGATTCGGAAGGCACCGGAACCACCTGGAACCTCGGCGGGAAATCTTTGTTGACCTCTCTGATCTTTCGCTCGGCGATGAAGTGCATCGCGTTCTTGTCGTGCAGCGCCAGGTACAGCTCGTAGAACAGAATCGAGGCTTTCGTGCTGTGTCCGGCTAAGACCACGTGGAACTCTTCGGGGGAAATATCGACGCCCAGTCCGACGATGGTGGATCGTATGTACTCGATGGTGCTCTCCAGGCCTTCATCGCCGCAATGCAAGCATTTAACCTGTTCTTGCGTTATCAGGTCGTAGCGGTATAACAGTTTCGCGATCAGAACGCCCGCCACCGCCGAGTTCCACGTTTCGCTCTCCAGGACCAGTCCGAGCTCTTCCAGCAGCCATTCTTTTATTAAATCGCTCATGTGACACAATTTAATTTGACGTTGAATTGAGGAAATACTCTGTTCATCGCAGTGGGCTTTGGTGGAGTGACATTTTTTTTCGATTTTTATCATTTTTAAGTTTTCTTCGCGAGCGTGTCACGCGCTTGATATTGACATTTGTTCCTGCGAAAGTACATTTTCTGAAGCGTCTTGAAGCGTATAGAAACCCCGAATCTACCTAGTGGTTTTTCCAGGAAATCATTTCAAATGCAATTTTTGAACAAAAGTAAGGATAGAATTTCAAATTTCCAACTGATTTTTGATATGAGTGTGCACTTATGCAAATATGCTTTGGATAAAGGTGAGGAAACAAGAAATAAATGAAAATACTTTATTAAACAAAAATATAAATATTGGCGAATGTAATAATAAACTAACAAACTTGTTGGCATTTACAAAGGACATAATACATATGAAACCAATTGTGCGATCGTTAAAGTAAAAAACAAATCTGTGCCTCGTGTATCACAGCTCCAAAAACATTAAGTACGTAAAAACATTCGAAATTAATTAAAATAAAAAAAACATCCAGTCACATAGAGAAGTCTTTTTTAAAAAATCCGTTTGTTTTGTTCACGCCTTCCCTACTGCACCTAGTTTAAATGTATGTATAATTTTTGGCACCTAACTAATGCAAATATGAAATCTCACTTTTAATTATGTTTTAATAAAGGTTACATTACATCATAGGCATATCAGTTTCACTTTTGTGTGTGTTTTGAATTTTCTTTGACTAGATAAAACGATTTTTTGGCCTACTGTTTTGGCCGCTAGGGTTGATCAAAAAAAAAATATACATTAGTTTAGTTGCTAATTGGCAATTTTCCCTAAATAATCTCTCGAACGGAAATGGTTTCGGTGACGGTTCACCGAATGGCAAGAATCTTCCCTTTCGTCAGCGGCGGCGGCCCGTGGATGCTACGGAAGAAAATTTAACGGCTAGATTCGCAAACGCGCAAATCTCGCAGCACAACCAGATCCATTTTACCCACCACACAGGATTTTGACGATAGGTGTTTATGCTTAGAATTAGGGTTGAGTTAAGGTCCCCCCATCTATTGGGCGCATGTGTGTGGATGCGCATGTGGATAAAATGAAATTGGTTGTGTGCCACCGGAATTGCAAATTTCGCCTATGCGCATTTTCCAGTGGTACAATACATCAGTGGAATATTTACTAAGTAGTGCAGCACGAGCGGCATCTCTGTTTTAATTTCTTACACGAAGATCCACGAGCTGCCGTTGCCTTTCGTAAATATATTAATTTGTTATGAAATAGGTAAAAATATACACAGGTATTTACAAGATCCGATTGTTTCGGTGGATGCGGCTGTCCCACACTTTTTAGTAGCCGTTGCGCACTAATAATTGTAATAGTCTGCCCTCTCGCATTATCACTAACGTTGTCTATATAAAACGTGTTTATTTATATCCCTAAAAACGACGATATCTCGTGCCATCAGCTGCGCGGCCCCACTTCCACCAGTAACCACGTGTACAGGAGATTCTTCTTCAGCTGCTTCAGGGTGTATTGGAGGTTCGAAAGACCGTCGGTGTCGAATTTTTGTTTGCCCTCCTTCAGGATTTCGTATCTGAAATGTAATATGCGTTCGGTGGACTGTGTAATAAATTTGTGAATGCGGGAGGAGAGAGATAAGGAAAATTATGGGACTGGATGGATGATGAATGATTAATGCAACGATTTATAGAAACCATTGTCTAATTTCTTGGGTTTTGTCCATGTAATCAAAATGGACTTTTTGGATGTTTGTGTTTGTAGACATCCCTTTCCCATTATGAATTGTTTTATTGTGGAGGTAGTTTCCTCTTCAACTTCACACTCTCTACAGATGGGACTGAGGCAGAGGCACATTCTGTTTACATTCTCAGCTGTGTTAATCGAAAGTCCCAAAGAAAAAATAGTATTAGCATTTCAAACATCAGACATATTTTTCCTCAAATCGGGCATTATTTGAAATAACCTCAATTAAAACAACATCAAATATCGTCAAGGTGACCATCACAGCAAAACTTCATCCCGATGTCATCTTCGAATCTATTGAAACACGAAAGGATGCACGCCAGCGATATCTTCAATCTATCGGAGGCCACCGACGGCAATCAAATATTCTCCATAGGCGGATCCCCCTCTTTCCGCATCAACAGGAGGACCGAATCCAACAGCAGCGTCTTCCCCTCGGGATGCATGGGAAACGCCACGGAGGCGACGCTGCAGAAACGCAGGAACGACGCCGACGCGGCCGCCTCCTTGGCGTCCACCCCGTCCGACCTGAAAATTTCCCCGCGCGATCCGGAAATCGTCCCTTCGCCTTCGGAGATGACAGACGAGATGACGTACGAGCAGCAGCAGCACGCTGGATCCGATGATGGCGAGGATATGGGCTATTGCAGGGAATCGACTCCGCCGTCGGAGCCGATTGAAAAAATCCCGATCAACCTCTCGAGCATGCCGAGGAATCCCCTGACCGGCGACGGGATCATAGAGGAGTCGAAGAAGGTGGGCAAACGGAGCGCGACCAGCAGCAGCATAAAGTGGGTTTGGTAAATCGTTTTGTGTGTACGGTAAAAGAAAAATGGAAAAATTGTTGATAATAAAAACGCACCACTCACCTATTGGGGTTCGCCTTTTCCTTTTTATGCGTCAGCATCGTGTACCTGGCTATCGATATCGGGTACCTGGATATGTGCAGATTGTGGTGCGTTATCCTGTTGGACATGTCGTCGTCCTCCCCGCCCCAGCCCCAGAAGGAGTTCGAGAAGCCGTTGAGCTCTTTGAAGTGCTCGCGGGAGATCGCGGACACTCCGCCGAAAATTTCGCGATAGGGTAATCTGAAACGTGAATTAACGTAACGGCAATGTTAGAATTGTAAATGGTTTGAGTCATTTATACTCCCACCAGTAACGGTTCGCGGGGTGACTCAAGGTAAGTCCGAGGTTGCAGATTATCTACTATAATTATTGAAAGCACTGCCATTTCACGTAATATAATATTTTTTGCAATACTTGACTGTGGCAATAGTCAATTTTTCCATTCACCTCTACCAAAAAAACCGCGAGCTGTCACTGCTTCCCACTGTTTTTTCCTCCGAATCACCTACTCTCACTATAGACTTCCATCTTGACAAACACAACGAAAACACAAGAAATCACCGACAACACCTGCAGCTGAAGTAAACACGTCCGGGGCGCGTGGAGGGGGAACAGTTCTCCATTAGTTTCCTACAAGTTGCTTGCGCAAAGCGCGCAGCAACAAATCTTCCACTTTTAGTTATCAACTTTCTTTGATCTTTATCGACACTCCGCGGGAAACCAAAATTTTGTGGAAGATTTGTCTCTCCACAAGTGAAAGACAGAAAAAGTTGCTGTATTTTGTTGAAAAAAGCAACAAATTACCTCAACTTGTGGAAAACTTAGCGGAAGACTTTTTCGTAAACGCGCCTTAACATTTACTTTAATATCTTTGATTTCGGTGACTAAAAAATTACGCCATGCCTTACTCACTTGTACTGAAAAAGGTCGACGGCGACGCTCATGTGTCTGGGCTGTTCGGGGCAGGTGTACAGATTGCGCTCGTCCTCCGGCAACAGGTCGATGTCGTGGAAGATGAAGCAGTCGTAGTTCGCGACCTTGAGCGCCTCCGTGGCGCCGATGTTCATGAGCGAGGCCCTGTTGAAGGTGCCCTCGCCCTCCTGCTCGATGATGTACATGGTGTAGTCGAGCTGCTGCTTCCTGAGGAACGGATGCATGTGCTGCAGGAACAGCAGGAGGTGCTCGGCCCGGCACCGGTACGGAATGATGAGGGCGACCTTCTTGGCGACCCTGCAGAATTCGGGCTGCCAGTGTCCGCCCGGTTTCAGCCAGTCGAATCTGTGCTCCAATTGGAGGATCGTCGGGGCGTCCGTTTTGCGGACTTTAACCGAAGTGCCTAAAATTGATTACGTTATCGTGCCGTTATTGTTACGCTGTAAATTACTTGAAATGTCAAAAATGACAGATGTGACGTTAATGATTTCTGCTAATATTCGTTATGTATGAAGCTTCTAATTTCGTTATACATGCTTTTGTATGGAATTAAACTACTTTGGATCTTTACTAACGTAAGTCTGGTGGTGTTTCGGGACAAGACGGCAACTCCGTCGTGTTTGCAACTTTGCGCTCGAGCGACGATTGGTCCGGTTCGCTGTATGGTACTGATTCAAAGACGACCGCACCGTTGGAAGTCGCGGTCGCGTTGTTGTTGTTCGTGGACGTGTCGAGCGGTGACGTGGTGTTGGTCGGCGGTGATGTTCTCATCGTTGCGTTTTTCGCGTCTTCGCCCCTCTCCGTTGAAGTCCTGTTGAAGCGCTTGGTGAGCGTTTTCAGTAGCGGGCTGTGGATCTGTTCGATATTCTTGTCGATTTTAAAAACCCTGCAAATTAAACTCACGTCTCAATCAACATCGTTGATTGCATTGGAAATTCGGAGGTTGATCGCAGGAGTTTTAGCCAATTCTTGTTGCAAGCTTGAAATGTCAAAAATGACAGATGATTTCTACCAATATTTGTCATGTGGGAAGCTTCTACTT
The DNA here is from genome assembly GCA_910593695.2 of Ocypus olens. Taxonomy (NCBI): domain Eukaryota; kingdom Metazoa; phylum Arthropoda; class Insecta; order Coleoptera; family Staphylinidae; genus Ocypus; species Ocypus olens. The sequence continues at coordinate 571,321 of OU343058.1, forward strand.
CGTTATAAATGCTTTTATATAGAATAAAACACTTTTTACTTTGGATTTTTTGGTGTTTCAGGACAAGACAATTTAACCAATTCTTGTTGCGAAAATGTCATTGATGGGAAACAATATTTATTTATCACCTAAATAACGGCGAATCCCAAGTGGACATTAAACGACCAATCTGCCCGTCACCTAATATAAAGATAAATTCCGGCCGCGTGCATGCAAGGTGCCTCAATTAAATAGATAATCTCCGACACATTCAATTAGCGTGGTTTAATTAAACCAAGCAGCACTTGCTACTCCAAAACAAAGCAAACAATCGGATTAAATCCATTATCACCTGCCCACGAGCGTCCGCTCCAATGTCGAAACCTTCAAAACGCGCTCTAATTGACATTCAACACCTACTAAAATAAAAAGAGGGCAGATTTACGCATTAGAGATTAGCGAGACCGTTAATTGAAAAGGACCTCTTACGGCTGGAGATTGAACTCTAGCGCTAATCTCTAATGCCAAAGTACTTGGTAAAGTGGCGCCGAAGAAATAATCACGTGGTCTTATAATAATAGATGGCGAAGCGCAAGCGGAGACATTATTTACCAGTTTATCGGTTATATTCTCTATAGACAGTTAATGTCAGTTGAAAAATGAAACGTTTGTTTCCTTCACCACCAAAATGATGAGTCGATCGTGGTGCGGCGTGAGTAAATCTACCATAGGTGTGGGTAGGGTTGCCATATCTAGCTGGCACCGCGTCGGGATACTGAGATGGGGATGTCGAAATGAAGTAAAACATGTATTTAATACAATTACTTTTTTCGAACGACGGCGCTAGATCTAGAAGTTGCTTGCAACATGCAACGCCATCTGTGAAACAACCTTATCAACTAAACTTGTTGACATAACAGGTTAAGTGGAAGAGCAGTAATGGTTGTTTACAACCAACTGAACTTCGCCTGTTCTCACAAAAATATTATCTTGTACTATTAACTTTTTTTTCTTTAATAAAGACAGTTTATTATTATTACTATTATTATTATAAATAAAACTAACTGAGGCTGCATTTACATGTTGCACTAACAGATGGCGTTACTCCAGTACTTAACTGTACTTTGCGAAATCTTGTCGGGATGTTCGAATAAGAAGATTCTTAACGGTAACGGACAGATGGCAACCCCTAGGTGTGGGGGGAGTACACAATATTATTATGAGTATTATCATTACGATTCTCTTTGAATTGATGTGCTAAATGTGCGTACCTGCTGTTGTTGAAGGTGAACACCGACTCCCAATTCTTCGTTTCGATGATCGTGCCGAAAAAGTATTCGACCGCTATCAGGAAGATCACCAGGGTAATTAACCCCTTGTACAGGGTGCACCAGGAGGGCATTACCCCGCCCTTACAGTTTCTCTTTCGTCTTCAACATTTCTCGCCGCGACCGTCAAGCGGAACACCTGAAACGAGAATGGAAGGGATTAGTCGATTCGATCGCATTATCATCATCATTAACATTTACACGATAACAGGTAAATACGATTCGTTGCCATTGCAATGCTAATTTTTCTTGTTTCGTAACGTCCAACTGGTGGCTAATGCTTCAACGAACTTAAGGATGGATTTAAAAGCGAAGTGAACGATTTCTAACAGTATCACATTGTAACTAATAACTCGTGGGTAATGTTTAGTTATCGAGGGTTAAACGTCAAAAGTGACAGCTGACTTTTTTTTATTAACGATATCGTGTGAGCCACAAAATTTTGTTTCAGAGTTGGCTGTGAGAAATGGGGTGTGTCGCATATTATTATTAGTTCAATTAAATTAGATTTAATCTCGGACATGACTGCTATGTTTCTCTCTCTCTCTCATGCATGGCGAATTCAGCAACAAAATTCTGTGGCTTGCACCTTATAAACAAGATTTGAAGAAAATAAGATTATCCAGGATTAAACGTCAAAAGTGACGCATGACTATTTTATTAATGCGACCAACGATTATATAAGAATGTCACATATGATTTGAAGAAAAGAAGATTCGATTCTTGGTTATTATGAACATAAGGTTAGTTCACCAAACTTAACGACAGGATAGTTTAATTTAAACATCACCAATACATAAATTGATTGGTTCCAACTGAATCCCAAAAGTTACGTTCGTCGGGGCTCGTTAAAAGATTAAACCGTTAAGTCCGGAACGACATGTGGGGAGAGGAAATAAATGCGTTTTCCGCCGTAATATGATTAAAACGAATCCAATTAATTAAAAAATGTTTTAGTGCGCATTACGCGAGGGGGGGACTCGCTTTAATAATGTTATTATTTTCGCTTTTTTTTTTAAGTGGGGCCCCGCGCGCAATTACCCAAATTGGAAATGGGCGGCAAAACGGCGATGTCCTGAATGTAATAAGTATTATCTTTTTGATGAAGATGTACGACCGCCCTACTGCCCAGCCTCCTCTACGGAAATCCACGAGCCGCCGCTGATTATGGGTTTATTAAAGGAAATTACGTCCAGGGATGATAATAAATCCTTCCTTTATTGTAATTTGCAAAAATTAAGCTTATCTGATAACAAGACGATTTTAAATCTATCAATATTTATGCAGGAAGCTTCTACCCCGTTGTACATGCATTTCTTTTGTTTCTAAAACACTTTAATTTATCTGTTTGACTGATATTTTGGCAAGTCAGCTTGCCCTTATGGAAAATAAGTCCAATTTACAGATTCCACTCACTAACAGTGCTCCGAACCGGAACTCCTTCTGCAGTAGCCCGTGTGGAACGTGGAGTGTGGAGCGTGGAACGTAGAGTGTGGAACGTGGAGTGTGGAGCGTGGAACGTGGAGTGTGGAACATGGAGTGTGGAACGTGGAGTGTGGAACGTGGAGTGTGGAACGTGGAGTGTGGAACGTGGAGTGTGGAATGTGGAACGTGGAGTGTGGAGCGTGGAACGTGGAGTGTGGAACGTGGAGTGTGGAACGTGGAGTGTGGAGCGTGGAACGTGGAACGTGGAGTGTGGAACGTGGAGTGTGGAACGTGCAATGTGGAATGTGGAACGTGGAGTGTGGAACGTGGAGTGTGGAACGTGGAGTGTGGAACGTGGAGCGTGGAATGTGGAACGTGGAGTGTGGAACGCGGAGTGGAACGTCGAGTGTGATGTTTTTCGATTTTTTATGCGTGTTATCCGAGTTTTAATCGAAAAAAAAAATCTTGGAACGTGGAATCTTCCACCGTGGCGTCCATAACCCGAGATCTCGAACTGTCGATTTTAAAACACTGACCGTTCACCACCTTTCTAGCCCGAGAGGGGTGACAATTCGCAGGACCACCCAAGATCACCATGCGATGGTCTTTACCATAGACCCGCTAGCACCCCTCCACTTATCATCTATTGCGACCTATGCGGACAAAACGGGCCACCTATACACTTTCATTTGATGGTGCCGATTCAAAATCGCGACAATTAGTTCAATAAGCACCTACTGATTGTGCCTCTTCTTACCAATATCCACCTCTTTCGCCCCTACCACACCCCGGTAACATTCTCCCATCGATAAATTACACGTGGACAAAGTGAAAAAGCGGACCCTTCCACACCCCGTGTCTTCTCCCATCGATAAATTACAATCATCAAAATACAAAAAAGTGAAAAAACGGATAAACGACGAAAACGATTATGAATTTTTTCGTTTAACGTACGATGAAGGGATTTCGGCGGCCGAAAAATTCAAGCGGCGACGCGCGTACGTTGATTTCCCACGTGCAAAATGCAATTTAAATATATTTGCGCTTTTAAAAATGGAACGCTCTCTTGCAGATTTCTCCACAAGGGGACCGAGCCCGGATAACTGAATGTCGGGTTTCGGGTGCATCTTAATGTATGAACGTTATGAAAATTTCAGCGGGCTGCGGAATTCATTTCCTGGTGCGCGTCGCCGTCGTCGGCGCACGTATGCTGTTTTACATTTTCGCATGAAATAACCCCCCTTCCGTTTAAATTTAAATTGGAAATGCCTCTCTCTCATGTCGTATCATCAAGGCAGGACCGTATATAATAAGTCTGAAAAAAATCTACTTTTTTCAAAGTTCATGCTAACTGATGAAATTTCTTAACGCCAATCGTTTTATCTCGTTCTTCTGATGAAAAAAAAGGTAAAACACAAGCGTCTACGATGATTATTAAGAAAGTTGATTTTTTCGATTTTTTCCATTTTCGAGTTTTTTTGCTGACGCCTCACGGCCTTAAAATTGACATTTATTCCTGCGAAAAAACATTTTCTGAAGCGTCTTGAAGCGATCTTTCGAGTGACGTCAAGAAACTCCGGATCCAACCAGTGGTTTCTACAGGAAATCATTTTTAGTGCAATTTTTGTTAAAAAGTAAGAAGGGGGGACCCTTGGATAAAATTTCGGGTTTTTGTCAAAAATTAAAAATCCCCAATTTTAATAAAATCCGACTAATTGACACACGAGGAACACAGATCTTCAATCCGCGTTCAAATTGGATTCTTCGTTCGGCCGCTATAGCCGTTCAAAGTGTGAAAAAATCGACTTTTTTCGAAAAATTTCATGGTGACTGGCTAACTTTTTTGTAATTTTCTGTGGATGAAATTTTTTAACGGCAATCGTTTTATCTCGTTCTTCTGATGAAAAAAAAGGTAAAACACAAGCGTCTACGATGATTATTAAGAAAGTTGATTTTTTCGATTTTTTCCATTTTCGAGTTTTTTTTGCTGACGCGTCACGGCCTTAAAATTGACATTAGTTCCTGCGAAAGTACATTTTCTGAAGCGTCTTGAAGCGATCTTTCGAGTGACGTCAAGAAACTCCGGATCCAACCAGTGGTTTCTTCAGGAAATCAGTTTTAGTGCAATTTTTGTTAAAAAGTAAGAAGGGGGGACCCTTGGATAAAATTTCGGGTTTTTGTCAAAAATTAAAAATCCCCAATTTTAATAAAATCCGACTAATTGACACACGAGGAACACAGATCTTCAATCCGCGTTCAAATTGGATTCTTCGTTCGGCCGCTATAGCCGTTCAAAGTGTGAAAAAATCGACTTTTTTCGAAAAATTTCATGGTGACTGGCTAACTTTTTTGTAATTTTCTGTGGATGAAATTTTTTAACGGCAATCGTTTTATCTCGTTCTTCTGATGAAAAAAAAGGTAAAACACAAGCGTCTACGATGATTATTAAGAAAGTTGATTTTTTCGATTTTTTCCATTTTCGAGTTTTTTTTGCTGACGCGTCACGGCCTTAAAATTGACATTAGTTCCTGCGAAAGTACATTTTCTGAAGCGTCTTGAAGCGATCTTTCGAGTGACGTCAAGAAACTCCGGATCCAACCAGTGGTTTCTTCAGGAAATAATTTTTAGTGCAATTTTTGTTAAAAAGTAAGAAGGGGGGACCCTTGGATAAAATTTCGGGTTTTTGTCAAAAATTAAAAATCCCCAATTTTAATCAAATCCGCCTAATTGACACACGGGGAACACAGATCTTCAATCCGCGTTCAAATTGGATTCTTCGTTCGGCCGCTACAGCCGTTCAAAGTTTGAAAAAATCGACTTTTTTCGAAAAATTTCATGGTGACTGGCTAACTTTTTTGCAATTTTCTCTGGATGAAATTTTTTAACGGCAATCGTTTTATCTCGTTCTTCTGATGAAAAAAAAGGTAAAACACAAGCGTCTACGATGATTATTAAGAAAGTTGATTTTTTCGATTTTTTCCATTTTCGAGTTTTTTTGCTGACGCCTCACGGCCTTAAAATTGACATTTATTCCTGCGAAAAAACATTTTCTGAAGCGTCTTGAAGCGATCTTTCGAGTGACGTCAAGAAACTCCGGATCCAACCAGTGGTTTCTTCAGGAAATCAGTTTTAGTGCAATTTTTGTTAAAAAGTAAGAAGGGGGGACCCTTGGATAAAATTTCGGGTTTTTGTCAAAAATTAAAAATCCCCAATTTTAATCAAATCCGACTAATTGACACACGGGGAACACAGATCTTCAATCCGCGTTCAAATTGGATTCTTCGTTCGGCCGCTACAGCCGTTCAAAGTGTGAAAAAATCGACTTTTTTCAAAAAATTTCAAGGTGACTGGCTAACTTTTTTGCAATTTTCTCTGGATGAAATTTTTTAACGGCAATCGTTTTATCTCGTTCTTGTGATGAAAAAAAAGGTAAAACACAAGCGTCTACGATGATTATTAAGAAAGTTGATTTTTTCGATTTTTTCCATTTTCGAGTTTTTTTGCTGACGCCTCACGGCCTTAAAATTGACATTTATTCCTGCGAAAAAACATTTTCTGAAGCGTCTTGAAGCGATCTTTCGAGTGACGTCAAGAAACTCCGGATCCAACCAGTGGTTTCTACAGGAAATCATTTTTAGTGCAATTTTTGTTAAAAAGTAAAAAGGGGGGACCCTTGGATAAAATTTCGGGTTTTTGTCAAAAATTAAAAATCCCCAATTTTAATAAAATCCGACTAATTGACACACGAGGAACACAGATCTTCAATCCGCGTTCAAATTGGATTCTTCGTTCGGCCGCTATAGCCGTTCAAAGTGTGAAAAAATCGACTTTTTTCGAAAAATTTCATGGTGACTGGCTAACTTTTTTGTAATTTTCTCTGGATGAAATTTTTTAACGGCAATCGTTTTATCTCGTTCTTCTGATGAAAAAAAAGGTAAAACACAAGCGTCTACGATGATTATTAAGAAAGTTGATTTTTTCGATTTTTTCCATTTTCGAGTTTTTTTTCTGACGCGTCACGGCCTTAAAATTGACATTAGTTCCTACGAAAGTACATTTTCTGAAGCGTCTTGAAGCGATCTTTCGAGTGACGTCAAGAAACTCCGGATCCAACCAGTGGTTTCTACAGGAAATCATTTTTAGTGCAATTTTTGTTAAAAAGTAAGAAGGGGGGACCCTTGGATAAAATTTCGGGTTTTTGTCAAAAATTAAAAATCCCCAATTTTAATCAAATCCGACTAATTGACACACGAGGAACACAGATCTTCAATCCGCGTTCAAATTGGATTCTTCGTTCGGCCGCTATAGCCGTTCAAAGTGTGAAAAAATCGACTTTTTTCAAAAAATTTCAAGGTGACTGGCTAACTTTTTTGCAATTTTCTCTGGATGAAATTTTTTAACGGCAATCGTTTTATCTCGTTCTTGTGATGAAAAAAAAGGTAAAACACAAGCGTCTACGATGATTATTAAGAAAGTTGATTTTTTCGATTTTTTCCATTTTCGAGTTTTTTTTGCTGACGCGTCACGGCCTTAAAATTGACATTAGTTCCTGCGAAAGTACATTTTCTGAAGCGTCTTGAAGCGATCTTTCGAGTGACGTCAAGAAACTCCGGATCCAACCAGTGGTTTCTTCAGGAAATCATTTTTAGTGCAATTTTTGTTAAAAAGTAAGAAGGGGGGACCCTTGGATAAAATTTCGGGTTTTTGTCAAAAATTAAAAATCCCCAATTTTAATCAAATCCGACTAATTGACACACGAGGAACACAGATCTTCAATCCGCGTTCAAATTGGATTCTTCGTTCGGCCGCTACAGCCGTTCAAAGTGTGAAAAAATCGACTTTTTTCAAAAAAATTCAAGGTGACTGGCTAACTTTTTTGCAATTTTCTCTGGATGAAATTTTTTAACGGCAATCGTTTTATCTCGTTCTTCTGATGAAAAAAAAGGTAAAACACAAGCGTCTACGATGATTATTAAGAAAGTTGATTTTTTCGATTTTTTCCATTTTCGAGTTTTTTTTGCTGACGCGTCACGCGCTTCAAATTGACATTTGTTCTTGCAAAAAAACATTTTCTGAAGCGTCTTGAAGCGATCTTTCGAGTGACGTCAAGAAACTCCGGATCCAACCAGTGGTTTCTTCAGGAAATCAGTTTTAGTGCAATTTTTGTTAAAAAGTAAGAAGGGGGGACCCTTGGATAAAATTTCGGGTTTTTGTCAAAAATTAAAAATCCCCAATTTTAATAAAATCCGACTAATTGACACACGAGGAACACAGATCTTCAATCCGCGTTCAAATTGGATTCTTCGTTCGGCCGCTATAGCCGTTCAAAGTGTGAAAAAATCGACTTTTTTCAAAAAATTTCAAGGTGACTGGCTAACTTTTTTGCAATTTTCTCTGGATGAAATTTTTTAACGGCAATCGTTTTATCTCGTTCTTCTGATGAAAAAAAAGGTAAAACACAAGCGTCTACGATGATTATTAAGAAAGTTGATTTTTTCGATTTTTTCCATTTTCGAGTTTTTTTGCTGACGCCTCACGGCCTTAAAATTGACATTTATTCCTGCGAAAAAACATTTTCTGAAGCGTCTTGAAGCGATCTTTCGAGTGACGTCAAGAAACTCCGGATCCAACCAGTGGTTTCTACAGGAAATCATTTTTAGTGCAATTTTTGTTAAAAAGTAAGAAGGGGGGACCCTTGGATAAAATTTCGGGTTTTTGTCAAAAATTAAAAATCCCCAATTTTAATAAAATCCGACTAATTGACACACGAGGAACACAGATCTTCAATCCGCGTTCAAATTGGATTCTTCGTTCGGCCGCTATAGCCGTTCAAAGTGTGAAAAAATCGACTTTTTTCGAAAAATTTCATGGTGACTGGCTAACTTTTTTGCAATTTTCTCTGGATGAAATTTTTTAACGGCAATCGTTTTATCTCGTTCTTCTGATGAAAAAAAAGGTAAAACACAAGCGTCTACGATGATTATTAAGAAAGTTGATTTTTTCGATTTTTTCCATTTTCGAGTTTTTTTTGCTGACGCGTCACGGCCTTAAAATTGACATTAGTTCCTGCGAAAGTACATTTTCTGAAGCGTCTTGAAGCGATCTTTCGAGTGACGTCAAGAAACTCCGGATCCAACCAGTGGTTTCTTCAGGAAATCATTTTTAGTGCAATTTTTGTTAAAAAGTAAGAAGGGGGGACCCTTGGATAAAATTTCGGGTTTTTGTCAAAAATTAAAAATCCCCAATTTTAATCAAATCCGACTAATTGACACACGAGGAACACAGATCTTCAATCCGCGTTCAAATTGGATTCTTCGTTCGGCCGCTATAGCCGTTCAAAGTGTGAAAAAATCGACTTTTTTCAAAAAAATTCAAGGTGACTGGCTAACTTTTTTGCAATTTTCTCTGGATGAAATTTTTTAACGGCAATCGTTTTATCTCGTTCTTCTGATGAAAAAAAAGGTAAAACACAAGCGTCTACGATGATTATTAAGAAAGTTGATTTTTTCGATTTTTTCCATTTTCGAGTTTTTTTTGCTGACGCGTCACGGCCTTAAAATTGACATTAGTTCCTGCGAAAGTACATTTTCTGAAGCGTCTTGAAGCGATCTTTCGAGTGACGTCAAGAAACTCCGGATCCAACCAGTGGTTTCTTCAGGAAATCATTTTTAGTGCAATTTTTGTTAAAAAGTAAGAAGGGGGGACCCTTGGATAAAATTTCGGGTTTTTGTCAAAAATTAAAAATCCCCAATTTTAATCAAATCCGACTAATTGACACACGAGGAACACAGATCTTCAATCCGCGTTCAAATTGGATTCTTCGTTCGGCCGCTATAGCCGTTCAAAGTGTGAAAAAATCGACTTTTTTCAAAAAATTTCAAGGTGACTGGCTAACTTTTTTGCAATTTTCTCTGGATGAAATTTTTTAACGGCAATCGTTTTATCTCGTTCTTCTGATGAAAAAAAAAGGTGAAACACAAGCGTCTACGATGATTATTAAGAAAGTTGATTTTTTCGATTTTTTCCATTTTCGAGTTTTTTTGCTGACGCCTCACGGCCTTAAAATTGACATTTATTCCTGCGAAAAAACATTTTCTGAAGCGTCTTGAAGCGATCTTTCGAGTGACGTCAAGAAACTCCGGATCCAACCAGTGGTTTCTTCAGGAAATCAGTTTTAGTGCAATTTTTGTTAAAAAGTAAGAAGGGGGGACCCTTGGATAAAATTTCGGGTTTTTGTCAAAAATTAAAAATCCCCAATTTTAATCAAATCCGACTAATTGACACACGGGGAACACAGATCTTCAATCCGCGTTCAAATTGGATTCTTCGTTCGGCCGCTACAGCCGTTCAAAGTTTGAAAAAATCGACTTTTTTCATGGTGACTAGCTAACTTTTTTGCAATTTTCTCTGGATGAAATTTTTTAACGGCAATCGTTTTATCTCGTTCTTCTGATGAAAAAAAAGGTAAAACACAAGCGTCTACGATGATTATTAAGAAAGTTGATTTTTTCGATTTTTTCCATTTTCGAGTTTTTTTTGCTGACGCGTCACGGCCTTAAAATTGACATTAGTTCCTGCGAAAGTACATTTTCTGAAGCGTCTTGAAGCGATCTTTCGAGTGACGTCAAGAAACTCCGGATCCAACCAGTGGTTTCTTCAGGAAATCAGTTTTAGTGCAATTTTTGTTAAAAAGTAAGAAGGGGGGACCCTTGGATAAAATTTCGGGTTTTTGTCAAAAATTAAAAATCCCCAATTTTAATCAAATCCGACTAATTGACACACGAGGAACACAGATCTTCAATCCGCGTTCAAATTGGATTCTTCGTTCGGCCGCTATAGCCGTTCAAAGTGTGAAAAAATCGACTTTTTTCAAAAAATTTCATGGTGACTGGCTAACTTTTTTGCAATTTTCTCTGGATGAAATTTTTTAACGGCAATCGTTTTATCTCGTTCTTCTGATGAAAAAAAAGGTAAAACACAAGCGTCTACGATGATTATTAAGAAAGTTGATTTTTTCGATTTTTTACATTTTCGAGTTCTGTTGCTGACGTGTCACGGACTTCAAATTGAGGCGATCTTTCCAGTGATGTGTAGAAATCCGGAATTGAACCATTGGTTTCTTCAGGAAATCATTTAAAAAAAAATGTAATTGAGGGTCTGTATTGCCCGCGGTCACCCGATGGGAAATGCTTGGAAAAAAAGTGTTCGTGTAAATAATGTAATTAGCTTATAATTGTATCATTTACGAGTTTTTTTTTTTATTAGTGTAATTAAATTCGAATCGATTTTTTAATACCAGGGCGCATACCTTGTTTGTCCCTTAACAGGCGTACGCGCAAATCCCGCACGCCTGGACCGGCCCGTTCCAATACCGGCGGCGGAGTGTGCGTGTGTACGCGCGAGAACATCGCGACGCTCTTAGCGCGCGGAATTAGTTCCAGTGTTACCTTCTTACCGCGCGCTTGGAGCTATAACGCAGGATAAAATTGTGTCCAACGCAAAAGAATATTTAACAATAATGCATCTCTTTGTCGGAGACCATAGGGGCGTTCACAAGTACCCGCAATCGGTTAGACTGTCTCGTTTCAATCGCGCGCGGCTAAGTGTGCGTCTGTACTCGAGAACATCGCGACGCTCTCGGCGCGCGGAATTAGTTCCAGCGTTAACTTTTTACCGCGTGCTTGGAGCTGTAACGGAGGATAAAACTGTGCCCGCTTTTGTTCAACACGATTGAAAAGCCACGTTTCCGTTCTGTGGGAACGCGCGTTAGAGTGTACCGTGTGAACGCAAAAAAAAGATAAGTAAATACTTATCTTTTTTTTGGGCGGACAATACATGCAAGGCCTGCGCAATTTTGATGATGAATACATAAATTTAGGGCAACCTCACTTGTTGCAGGAGCAATAAATAAATTTTAGATGATGAATACTGTTAAAAATTTTGATGAGGTATTGTAGGTCCACGAACTTCAAAAGTCAAAAGGCCACAATTACAATTTCTTTCGCACCGAAAAAGAAATACAGGCCGAGTCCGAGGGCAAGAACAAAACGGCCATTAAAATTATCGCAGTCCCGAATGCGGGGGTGTAATAACGTTTTCGTGTAAAAGCTTAAGTGTTGTAAACGTTTGGGAAGTTTCACGTTACGGGGGGGCTATCGTGTTTTGTTGCAATCTAACGAATTAAGCCGATGGCGGTTCTGTACACTGAATGTTATTTTGGGCAATCGGGGTTGGGATAACGCTTGATGAGGAGTTCAGGTCTGGCCAATTTGCTTCATTATGTTATTTGTTGTTTGGTCGTGGAATAGGATATTCGGACAAATGTTTTTATCTTGTATTCGTCCGTCAGTTCATTACGAATCAAATTTGATGGTGTATTGTTATATTCTTAGCAACATAGTTCCTTCTTAATTCAATAATAGTATATTCTGTAACGAGGTTAGAATGAACATTCGATGCGAGTGGAATACCGAACCACGAGCATCAGAATTTCCATTCTTACCGAGTAACAGACTATACTTTCTCCACGACCAGATAAAATAGACTAATAATCATGAGTCACCCCGCCGAGAGCCGTCATTAGATGACATTCAGCATCGGTTTATACTTGCACGCAATATTGTCAACGTTTATAAATTGTAGGATATAAATAACGACGTTTTTTCTCCGAACGGACAAAAAAAAAATAAGCGGATTAAAGGAAGAGATACATTGAGATGAATTAATCTCTCCCTTATTTAACTCGTGATCTTCGTTTCGTGCGGAATAAATGCGGACGCCGCCGCTGGGGAAAATTTATTAAGTCGCATCATTCGAGATTGTTTTGCTGTTAAAGTGTATTTATTTTTAATGAAAAGATATCGTTTCTTATGGCGAGCCGTTTCCATTAGCATCCAGGGTGTAATTAAAACCGGGGTTGAATTTTAACTAACTTTCTTTGTTTGATTGTTTATTTTCGCATTTATCGTCAGCGATTTTCCCATTAATAATTTTCTTTATCAGAAGAACGAGACAAATCGATAGGCATTATCAAATTTCAGCTAGCCAAAAAAATAAAAAAGTTAAAAATTCGAAAAACTACACTACACTTACTTTTGCTTAAAAATTGACTTTGAAGGGTAGTTCCGGAAAATTTACGTTCTGGGCGACGGTTAATCATGCCGGGCTCAATTAAGAAAAATATTTATGATTAATTGAAGTAAACGTAAATTAAATTTTTAAGTCTTAGTAAGCCCTTATTGCTTTCTAACCCGTACATAAATGAAGCCATTTTTGCTTTGGTAAGCTTTCTTTTATGGACAGGAAGAGGTGCGTTTTTTCTTAAGAAAGTGCACTCGGGGTAATTTTCGTAATTCCGAGTTAATAAGTTATCGATTTCTACTTGAGTAAGTGCAGCGTTGTTTAAGGTTTACTTCTTTATTATTCGTTGTTCTTTAATAGAGTTCTGAAACACACGTAAAATCTACTTTTTTTTTTTAATTTAGAACCTTGAGGAACTACTCTCTTGTTTTAAATCGAAAGGGCATCCATCTCCCCCAAGCTCGAGTCGGCCTCGCGCAAATCTCGCCCAGAGCAACATGGAATGGAAGTTAATTAACACCGAAAGACACGAGACTTGAATCCGCGATGGAAAGAGAATCTTCCTCCCTCGCCGCATTAACGGGGACGTACAAGCCCCATTACCGCCCCCCCCCATCTCGGATATGACAAACTGCCGACGACAATGAGATAAACGGGACGTGAAAGGGTGAACTTCCATATTTGCAATCCGGATCATCCTGATAAAATTCTGATTTTGATATCAATGGTGACACTTCGTTCATATTCTGATGCTAATTAGGTTATCTAATATTTGGGTCCGGACAGTTATAATTTTATCAGATATGTTCAAACTTGCAAAAAAGTTATTTTACATCAGACACACTCGTGCATACTACGAAAAGGAAATAATAAAAGAGGGGCCAAATAAATTCCATCCTGGCCCGTTCCAGTCGTAAAGGATATGAAAACATATCGGCCATAGATATCAATAAAACGGGAGTGATGCTTAATGGTTGGGGGCGCTAACGATTTTCTTTCAAAGCGTTACATTTTAAATATTCTCCGACGTATAATGGGACAAGAAAAGCCGATCTCTTTAATAAATCAATAATTTAAACAGGAGTTGTACACATTCTAAAAGTCACCGCTACATAAAACTTAGCGTGCTTTGAGTTTTTCCAGCGGAACGAAGGGTAATACATTTGTGCGCGCTGTATCTCAAAAACTAATACAGCAATTGATATGAAACTTTGAACATACGTCTTATTTGATAATCTGAAGAACTGGAAAGCTTCTGGTAAAATTTCGAACACCGGAAGTGGGTATTTACCTTAACCGTTTTTTGTTTTTTGCCAATATTTTCTTAAAAATAAAAAATATCACAAAAACATTTAAACAAACTTTGAAGACAATGAAGAAATGAATATCTTTGGCTTGAAAACATTTTTCAAAAAATCATTTTTATTCGAGAAAAAAATTTATTATTATTTTTTAATTTTTGGTTTATAATTATAAAACGATAATAGTTACAGCAAATTTATGTTAATAATAATTATAGAGAATGCCAAAATGAACAACTCATAAAGAATAAGTTTTTTTCGAAATCCCTTTAGTTTTTGAGTAAACCGAGTTTTTGAATTTGAAGTGTAATTTTTCCGTCTTTCATAATTTTGACGTTTTAAACGTCAGTTGCATGTACATTTAAAATATGATTTCAATTGAAAGCGTAAATATAAATGATACCATCAAGTCGGAGAAAGTAACATGATGGCCACGTACAGTAAATAATAAAAATTGGATTACTACAAACTGTATTTTCTTTCATAGAAAATACAACACAACGGTTGAAATACGTTAAAATCATTACCTGATTTCGGCGTTGTGCTTGTACCTAAAAAGCCCGACTGTATCACAATGGTTCCATTAGTGCATCTGAGACATACACGCACTATAGGACAACTTATTTTTTTTGCTAATATTAAGCAACATTAATACGTTGTCGCTTGCAATTAAAAAAACCACCAAACCGAATGACCCAATAAAAAGAAAAAGGTCAGAACTAGAGCGCATTGTGTGATAAATGCGGAAAGACACGAAAACGTATAAAACGAAGGGCCGTAACGAGCGAGACATAAAGTCCGCCCGGCGCATGCACTTATCCCGGCCGGTTTTCCTGCATAAGAGAGCTTCACGATTCCGCAAGGATGTGATACTTTTAATAATTTACGAGGTCGTGACGACAATGTTGGAACGTCAAGGGGATCCGATAACTTATCCCCTCGAAATTATCCAGTTTTACGGTTCGAAAGATTATAAATTCGCAACTTCGTTCGTATTTTATGTATTATCCAGAAATAAGATGGTTGCGACCGTTACTACGTAGAAATTCACGAGTAAACTAAATTAAAAAATGGTGATGTGGCCATCATGTTACTTTCTCCGACTTGATAGTATCATAGCCATTTATATTAACGTTTTCATGGTTTACTTTGAATTGAAATCATATTTTAAATGCACATCGAGCGTTGTGTAAAGTCGGATGAAACTGACGTGTAAAACGTCAAAATTATGAAACATGGAAAAATTATTCTTCAAATTCAAAAACTCGGTTTACTCAAAAACTAACGAGTTTTCGAAAAAAACTTATTCTTTAGAAGTTGTTCATTTTGGTATTCTCTACAATTATTATTCACACAAATTTGCTGTAACTATTATCGTTTCATAATTATAAATCAAAAACTGAAAAAAAATTAATACATTTTTGTCTCAATTAGCAATGATTTTATGAAAAATATTTTCAAACAAAAGATGTTCATTTCTTTGTTGTCTTCAATGTTTGTTTAAATGTTTTTGTGATATTTTTTATATTTAAGAAAATATTGGCAAAAAACAAAAAACAGTTAAGGTAAACGCCCACTTCCGGTGTACGAAATTTTACCAAAAGCTTTTCAGTTCTTCGGATTATCGAATAAGACGTATGTTGAAAGTTTTATATCAATTGCTGTATTAGTTTTTGAGATACAGCGCACACCGACAGACACACACACACACACACAGACACAATTTTTTTTTCCAGAAATTGTTGAAATGGTATCTAGGGACCCTAAAACGGATATTTCCGTAAAAAAAATTTTTGAAAAAAAAATCACGATCACAATACTTTCTCGTACTTCGTAACGGAGAAAGTAAAAATGACTGTGTTTTAACTACAAATTCTTTTCGTACAGTTATAAGAACATGTTTACTTTCTCCGTCACGGAGTACGAGAAAGTATGTGATTTTTTTCAAATTTTTTTTTACGGAAATATCCGTTTTGGGGTCCCCGGATGCAATTTCAACAATTTCTGGAATTTTTTTTTTAAATGTGTTAACCCTTTCAGCCCTGGATTTTTAAATTTGAAAAAAAATGTTGATGGGGAGCTTCTTAAGACCATAAATTCCAAATTTGAGCCCATTTGCTTAATTAGTACACGAATTAATTAGTGAGGCTTTCTCAAAGTGACATCTAGTGACAAACAGCAAAAATATGGATTGTCAAAGGAAGTAGAGACATGTAAATTTTGCGGTGGTAATTGCCACCACCAGGGCCGAAAGGTTTAATATTGGCGCCCCTAAATATTAGATAGTATCGGTCTTTTTACATTAATTTTAAAGCTTTTTAAGCTGAATCATTTGGTACCGCACTCAATAGTTTCTGCCGAAAAGTATTTACCGAGATATTTGCAAAAAACTTTAAAATTATTTTGAATTAAAAGCAAAGGTTTGCCATGAAATCATAATGGCGGATATTTCATTTTGTTGTTGTTTGAAAAAAGTGACAGTTGCTGTCACATCGTGTATTCCATACAAGAAAAAGTATTTATAATGAAATGGTTTTACTCAGGTTTTACTATTCAAGAAGTGTACGTGATTTGTTAAGTGTGGAATACCCAGCAAATGTGCTATTCAATGAGTATTAAAAATAATGTAAGTAGACCGATACTATAAAATAATTAAGGAAGCTAATTGTAACACATTTTAAATTTAGAAAGTAAATTAATAATTATTCACTGCTGCGTTCTCCAGAAATTCAACTCTAAACAATTCACATACCCTTTTTAAATAATACCTGAATAAAACCATTTAATTAAACTTTTGCGTCTCAAGCAGCGCGATCGCGATGTTAAGATTTTTTTTTATCAGGCCTCTTCGCAACCGACAAAGACAAGCCCTATTACGCTGTTTGGCGTTCTTCGACCATGTGTTTCTAACGACCCCTGGGACCTAAAGGGTTGGAATACTTTCCACTGTAAAATACACGGCCGGTTGTAAATCGTAATGTGACATCTATTGTCACTTTTTAGAACAAAATGAAATGTCGGCCATTATGATTTCATGGCAAACCTTTAGTTTTAATTCAAAATAATTGTAAAGTTTTTATCGTAATGTGACATCTAGTGTCACTTCTTGGAACAAAATGAAATGTCGGCCATTATGATTTCATGGCACACCAAAAATAATTGTAAAGTTTTTTGCAAATTATTGAGTGCGGTACCAAATCATTCATCTTAATAAGTTTTAAGCACAGTACCATCAAATCGAAGAAAGTAAAATGATTAATGTTTACCCTAATAAAATCAATTATTACGTGTCAATTTGTTACATCACACCATCTTCTTGTTACTACGCAATTCCAAAGATAACGGATTCGAAATTTCGCAACTCTATCCTATCTATCACGCTCCACTGATACATTCGTACGTAGATAAGAATAATTACCGCCCCGACTAAGATTAATGCGTTCGGAAACTAATTTCCCGCGACGATCTTCGGCCCTAATTACCGCCACTACTTACGGTCCCTCAGCTCGAAGACGCCCGGCAATTACGCCCTTTTCGAGATGCCGGATACACTCTCTCTCTCTCGAGTATTTTCCGTTTCGGCAATCGGATAATTCGATACGTAAATAAATGTCGCGATTGAAATTTTGAATGAGATTTTTCGAGTCATATCTGAACGATTCGCATAAATGTAACAATTTTTGTCTGTTGAGAAATAAATAAATAAATCACGGATTATTGTTTGCGGTGGGAATAATCGATTAAGTGGGCTCCGCGTTTCATTATTGTGAGTAGATTTTGGTATTAGTGGGAGTGGATAATGTTTAATTCCTGGAGTGGAATCATGTTCTGCAAATATTAATACTGGTTGATGAGGGTCTTCATTTAAAAAGGTAAATATTTGCGTAATAAATATTTTTTTTATGGATGATAAGGGATGTTGGCTTAGATCGTTTAGCTACTATTAATTTATTATATGAAGATCTTCACAAATTCTTATGAAGATTCATCATTAATTGTTTCACTTGATAATGACAGCAAAACATCGAAACTTAAGTCGTGAAATTATGTGTGTTTAACCCTTTCGGCCCTGGTGGTGGCAATTGCCACCGCAACATTTACTATGACAATCCATATTTTTGCTGTTTATCACTTCAACAAAGCCTCACTAATTAATTCCTATACCAATTAATCAAATCAGTTCAAATTTGGTATTTATGGTCTTAAGAAGTTCCCCATCAATAATAATTAACAAAAACTTTTTTTTTCAAATTTAAAAATCCAGAACTGAAAGGGTTAAGTAATATTTGTACATACATTGAATAAATTGTGGTAAAAATTATAGTAAGAGTTTTATTCAGTAACTTATTTTATTCGTATTTTTTTTTATAATCACGAAGTATAATGTAATGATAATGTTGATAACAACAACGGCTTAAATAACAAAACGCGATAATTCTTTCTGCACTAATGCACGATGATAAATCGTTTCATGTCAAGGTCTGTAATTTCATCGCGACGCATGCACGTTTTCATTTAATCAAACATTGGTTAAACGAAGCTTTTAATGAGTTATTTTTACAGGTCCGGTCTTGTGAAACATGTTCGTGCGAATCATTACAATTTTCAGACTTGTAAACACTATACTAAATAATAGATTTTTCTAAAAAAATGGTGATGTGGCCATCATGTTACTTTCTCCGACTTTATATTTACGTTTTCATGGGTTTATTTTCAATTGAAATCATATTTTAAATGTACATCGAGCGGATGAAACTGACGTTTAAAACGTCAAAATTATGAAAGATGGAAAAATTATACTTACTCAGTTTATTCAAAAACTAAAGGGATTTCGAAAAAAACTTATTCTTTAGAAGTTGTTCATTTTGACATTCTCTACAATTATTATTCACATAAAATTGCTGTAACTATTATCGTTTCATAATTATAAACCAAAATTTAAAAAAAATTAATAAATTTTTTTCTCGGATATCAATGATTTTATGAAAAATATTTTCAAGCAAAAGCTATTCATTTCTTTGTTGTCTTCGATGTTTGTTTAAATGTTTTTGTGATATTTTCCATATTTAAGCAAATATTGGCAAAAAAACAAAAAACAGTTAAGGTAAACACCCACTTCCGGTGTACGAAATTTTACCAAAAGCTTTTCAGTACTTCGGATTATCAAATAAGACGTATGTTTAAAGTTTCATATCAATTGCTCTGTTAGTTTTTGAGATACAGATACTTTTGGTAAAATTTCGTACACCGGAAGTAGGTGTTTACCCGTTTTTTGTTTTTCTCCGATACTTTTTTAAATATGAAAAGTACTATGAAAGCACTCAAACAAATCTTGAAGAAAGCAAAGAAATTAACATTTTTTACTTGAAAATATTTTTCGTGAAATGTATGGCTTTTGAAAAATAATAGCAATTATTTTTTTTTTGTAATTTTTAGTTTAAAATTATGAAACGATAATACTTACAGCAAATGTATTTTAATAATAATTGTAGAGAATGCCAAAATGAACAACTTCTAAAGAATAAGTATTTTTCGAAACCTCTTTAGTTTTTGAGTAAACCGAGTTTTTGAATTTGAAGTATAATTTTTCCATCTTTCATGATTTTGACGTTTTAAACGTCAGTTTCATCCGCTCGATGTACATTTAAAATATGATTTCAATTGAAAATAAACCATGAAAGTGTGAACATAAAGTACTGTACCATCAGATCGGAAAAAGTGACACAATTTTTTTATTTTTTTTGCCATTATTTTAGAGTTTCGGATCGTATCTTAATTTGAGCTCGTGTTATTTTTGGGGCAAATTATTTTTAGACCAGAATTTTTGTGCTCGTATTTTATATTTTTTATAACAAAACACTTTTAACTTTGTTTTGTATAACTTATATATTTATTTTTGTGACTTAAGTTTCGGTAATACAATTACCATTTTCAAACAAGAAGTGACTTGTTTGAAAATGGTAATTGTATTACCGAAACTTAAGTCACAAAAATAAATATATAAGTTATACAAAACAAAGTTAAAAGTGTTTTATTATAATATTTAAAATGTATAACGAAGTAGAAGCCTCCAGCATAAACAATTTTATATTTTTTGCCTGTTTCTTCGATTTTTTTCCTTTAAATTCTTGATTTTTTTTCATAAATATTCTTTATGTTCGACTTTTTTGGTCAGTATTTTGATTTTTACGCTCGTACTTTAGATTTTCGGTCTAAATTTTCGATTTTTTTCCACAATTGTTGAATTTTTATTTGTATTTTGGATTTTTTGGTCTAAATTTTTGATTTTATGTCCTAAGATTTCTTTATTTGGCCAAAATTTTCGATTTGTTTATTAAGATTTTCGGTTTTTTAACTTTTTATTTTTAGGCCCATGTTTTCAATATTTTGGCCACATATGTTAAATTTTGACCTGTATTTTCGATTTTTTTGGTCCAAATTTTTGATCTTCTGTCCTAAGATTTCTTTATTTGGCTGAAATTTTCCATTTGTTTATTAAGATTTTCGATTTTTTTAATCTGTATTTTTTATTTTTAGCCCCAAATTTTCGATATTTGGTCCAAATTTTGTTTTTTTCGTTCTATATTTTAAATTTTTCAATTTTAGTTTCTATTCGGAAACTTACTTTGAGCTACAAGGTCATTTTGAGGGTGAAAATGGCAAACAATTTTTTTTTTTTTAAATTTTGATTTTTGGCCTAAATATTCTTTATTTTGGCTAAATATTGTTTGTCCCAAATTTTCAGTATTTGGTTTAATTTTTTGTTTTCTTGGCCCATATTTTAGATTTTTTTATTTCCAATTTGAGTTTCTGTTCAGAAACTTACTCTGAGCTACAGGGTTATTTTGAAGGTGAAAACGGCAAACTATTTTTCCTTTACTTGAATTTTTTTATCTGCATTTTTGGATCACTGGCCTGTAACTTCGTTTACTATTCCAAATTTTTGATTTTTAACCTAAATATTCTTTATTTTGGCGTGAAAATTTAGGTTGCGTGTTAAAAGTTTCGATTTTTTTGTCCGTATTTTTAGTTTTAGCGTTTTTTGCGTTATACTCATATTTTAAATTTTCTAATCTGAATTATAGATTTTTATGCGCGATTGTTTTGCCGGTATTTTCGAGTTATTTGGTCGGTTTTTGATTTTTTGCCCTTTACTTTTTAACCTGCATGATTGTTTTTTATATTTTTTTTTTGCATTATTTTCGAGTTTCTGGTCGGAAACTTATTTTGAACCAAAGAATTATTTTAGGGGCTAGGTAAATATTTTTTCTTTTACTTGAATTTACAATATTTTGATCTGCATTTTTTTGGTCCATATTTTAGATCTTCACCTTTACCTGTTTTCGCCTCAATTTATTCCAAATTTTTAATTGTTTTGCCTAAATAATAATTATTTTGGACAACATTTTTTGGTGGATGCGCCGGGAGATTTTTCAGTGCGTTAAATTTATACCAACACCGTCTTTGTTAATAACACATGGTGACTAGAGTTGCGTTTAATTTTCGAACTGAAGGAAGATTCAATTACAAATCATTTATACACAACGTTTTAATATAAAATTCCTGTTACAACCTAAACATTTATTTAATTATTTGTTGCAGGAAATTAAAAAAAAAACACGATTTTTACAAGAATTAACGCATGCAGAGAACGGGTGTGAAGTTAGCAATAGATTTCAGCAATAGATTTTAAAATTAATTTTTTTGCCATAAAAATGTACATTTTCCAAAAACCTTCTATAAGCAGGGTGGGGTTACTACTGAAGAATAGACATGAACCTCCCCCACCCCAAAATTTCCTCCATGTCTGCCTTACAATATTTTCGCTTAGTCGCATATCTATTTCTGTTAATATTATATATTAATATTGTTTATTTTTTTTTTCAAAGTGATCAAGGGGGTCGACACGTTTTTTTTTATTTCTCCATTTGTTAGGCCTGTACGTCTAGATTGTTCATAAATTTTTAACTTTTTTATGACGGTCACCGAACTTTGAAAAAAACTTCAGTTACTGTGACGCCGCATGCAATTTCGGAGAGTGTCGGATTGTTTATTTTTTTTCAAAGTGATCAAGGGGCCGGCACGTTTTTTTTATTTCTTTATTTGTTAGGCCTGTATGTCTAGATTGTTTATAAATTTTTAACTTTTTTATGGCGGTCATCGAACTTTGAAAAAAACTTCAGTTACTGTGACGGCGCATACATTTTCGGAGAGTGGCGGATTGTTTATTTTTTTTTCAAAGTGATCAAGGGGCCGGCACGTTTTTTTCCTTACTCAAAATAGTCCAAAATTTTACAATCTGTAGTAAACAATAGCACTGGACTAGTTAGTTTTTTCTGGAAATTTGTGATTAACTTAAACATCGTCTAAATTTTATGCAGAAAAATTTTAAAATTCGATTTTTTCAAGAATCAAAATGGGCAGATACTTGAAACTCTTGTGGGTATATTTAAGATGGTCTAAAATTTTATAATTTATAGAAAACAAATTCTAAAATTACTAAACCCTTCGCGATTGTTATTGTTGCAAACGACAACAATCTCGCTGTTGGACTTTATTTGCGATTATGAAACCATCACACTTGTAGATTTTTGGTAGACAGGAAAATGGAGTTTCCTCCGACGTTATAAAGTAGAAAATGGGGGGAGTATTAAAAAACGATCAATCAAAAGTTTCGGAACATAAATTCCGGCGTCACGCGATGGAAATTAATTGAATATTTCCCTCCGACTAAACGTCGGAGTATTAATAAAAATACACCGCTGATAAAACTTTTCAGGTCCGAACTTCCAACCGTCCAAGAGCTTCTGATCCAGCCGTAGAGATAAGTTAAACGAAGCGAAACTCCACTTTTTGCGCGGGTGCTCGTAAATAAGAAAAAAATAAAAAATAAACTTCGTACTCTAAATGAACGAATTGGTACGAGTTTCAGGGTGTAGAGATGATGCTCGAGAATAAGAAGAAAAAATGGTGAAGTGGCCATCATGTTACTTTCTCCGACTTGATGGTATCATTTATATTTACGCTTTCATGGTTTATTTTCATTGGAAATCATATTTTAAATGTACATCGAGCGGATGAATCTGACGTTTAAAACGTCAAAATTATGATGGAAAAATTATATTTCAAATACAAAAACTCAAATAAAGAACAAGTTTTTTTCGAAATCCCTTTAGTTTTTGAGTAAACTGAGTTTTTGAATTTGAAGTATAATTTCTCCATCTTTCGTAATTTTGACGTTTTAAACGTCAGATTCATCCGCTCGATGTACATTTAAAATATGATTTAAATTGAAAGCGTAAATATAAATGATACCATCAAGTCGGAGAAAGTAACACGATGGCCACATCACCATTTTTTTTTTTTTAATATTAAATCATGTTTCCTCAAAATACAGAAATACATAAAATTCAATACACATTAAAAACAGACTTCTCTTGAGAATCGTTCAGACGTCAGACTGATGCATATTTCATCGGCGTAATCGAGAAGTTGCGAAAGTTTGTATTTAAACGATAATTGCGGAAAAGTTTTGCCCTACAGGTGTTGAACAAGTCTCGGTCTCCCCGTTTGCTTGAATAATGAATAATGCAGGGCGGTGAGTGGTTCCCGAACTTTTTCGATTCTCGGTCGAGTCGTGGGCGTTCCCAAAATCTAAAATATAAAAAAAACGCACCAAAAAAAAATTCGAAAATCCTCGAGTACACTTTGGAAACCGCCGATGTAAGCCATAAAAAATTAATAGACCCACTAAAAGCGGATGAATATTTAAAAGGAGAGTCCTCGGCGTGGAACGGAGGACGTATTGATTACTTTAAAGACGGTAATCGCTTTCTTTTGATGTTGTGAAGTGAAGACGCTCGGTGTTTAATTCCATGTTTCCTTCACCGCGATGTAAAGAATTAAATTTCTCTTATTTTAAAGAAGCTTAGCAAACATGTACAGTTATCAAAAATGATCAGAATCGTCTGCATCCGTATTTATTCCAGTTCTGATCGTCACTAGCCAGGAAATAAAAGATATAACCTGGTGGTGTTAACTGTAAATCCCTCTAATGGAGACAAAAGTGCACGTTTTAACGGTGGTCGGTCCAGAAAATGGGGAGATTAACATTCTATCCCGGGATATAATGCCCGCACCGTCTCTACGTGTTTACCTTTTTCCGCGCTAATACTTCCGGTTTGTTAGTCCGGCGCTTATGTGCGCATAAATTATAAAGTAGTGAGCGGTCGTGCTTTTCACCCGGCTTTACGGATACATCAGGCTCGTGTTGATGTCTCTCATAAAGGGCATGTTATTGCCTATTTGTGGGTTTGTCCGAATTATTATCAACTGTAATTGCTTTGCACGATTTTAACAAATAAAAATGGTGATGTGGCCATCATGTTACTTTCACCGATTTGGTAGTATCATTTATATTTACTCTTATTTTCAATTGAAATCATATTTTAAATGTACATGCAACTGACGTTTAAAACGTCAAAATTATGAAAGATGGAAAAATTATACTTACTCAGTTTATTCAAAAACTAAAGGGATTTCGAAAAAAACTTATTCTTTATAAGTTGTTCATTTTGGCAATCTCTACAATTAATATTAACATAAATTTGCTGTAACTATTATCGTTTTATAATTATAAACTAAAAATTAAAAAAATAATAATACATTTTTTTCTCGAACAAAAATAATTTTATGAAAAATATTTTCAAGCAAAAGATGTTCATTTCTTTGTTGTCTTTAAAGTTTGTTTAAATGTTTTTGTGATATTTTTCATATGTAAGAAAATATTGGCAAAAAACAAAAAACAGTTAAGGTAAACACCCACTTCCGGTGTACGAAATTTTACCAAAAGCTTTTCAGTTCTTCAGATTATCAAATAAGACGGATGTTCAAAGTTTCATATCAATTGCTCTATCAGTTTTTGAGATACAGAGCGCAGACAGACAGACAGACACAAAAAATTTTTTTTTCAGAAATTGTTGAATTGGTGTCTAGGGACCCCAAAACGGATATTTCCGTGAAAAAAATGTTTTTCACGATCACAATACTTTCTCGTACTTCGTAACGGAGAAAGTAATAAAAACGCAACCGAAAGTTTTTAAGTTCCCGGCGCATCCACCATATATATATAGTTCGACTTATCAACAGTAATTGCTCGTACGATTTTAACAAACAGCAATCTATAACTTCCCGGCGCATTCACCATATATACACACCGACTTATTATCAGCAATAATTGCATTGCACGATTTTAACAAACAAAAGTGCGCTTGTGTGCGCTATATCTCAAAAACTAATAGAGCAATTGATATGAAACTTTGAACATCCGTCTCATTTGAAAATCCGAAGAGCTGAAAAGCTTTTGGTAAAATTTCGTACACCGGAAGTGGGTGTTTACCTTAACCGTTTTTTGTTTTTTTTCCGATATCTTCTTAAATATGAAAAATATCACAAAAACATTTAAACAAACATCGAAGACAACAAAGAAATTAACATCTTTTGCTTGAAAATATTTTTCATAAAATCATTGCTATTCGAGAAAAAAAATTATTAATTTTTTTTAAATTTTTGGTTTATAATTATGAAACGATAATAGTTACAGCAAATTTATGTAGAGAATGCCAAAATGAACAACTTATAAAGAATACGTTTTTTTCGAAATCTCGTTAGTTTTTGAGTAAACCGAGTAAGTATAATTTTTCCATCTTTAATAATTTTGACGTTTTAAACGTCAGTTTTCATATTAAAAATATAATTTCAATTGAAAATAAACGTAAATATAAAGTCGGAGAAAGTAACATGATGGCCGCATCGCCATTTTTTAGCGTTCTTGTTATTAGCTAATGCATAACCTTCCTGATAAATAACAATTAAATAAACAAATTAGAAACAACTTGTAATGTATTTAACTATTAAATACTTCATTCCATTACACGTTGTGTACAATTGCGACGCCAACAATACAAACGGGTAAACTTTATTGCCGGCCGTAACGCATTCGTACGTTACATTACAGCGTGGATCGAAAAAAACACGCGACGATGTCTAAAACTGCGATTACGGTAATCGCTTTCCGTCGTTAAATACATTTAGTGAGAGTCGACATACGAGCGAATGCCTTCTGCTCGAAAGCCGTCCCTGTTATGTGTTTTGTGCTCTTAGAATTGCCCTCGGGCTTTTGTTATTAAATCGTCCGACGGATGGATACGTACTTAATGACCAGAGAGCTGCTCTATTTATGAAATCTATTTCCTAGAGATGGAAAAAAATGGTGATGTGGCCATCGTGTTACTTTCTCCGACGTTTTCATGGTTTATTCTTAATTGAAATCATATTTTAAACGTATATCGAGCGGATGAAACTGACGTTTAAAACGTCAAAATTATGAAAGATGGAAAAATTATACTTACTCATTTTACTCAAAAACTAACGAGATTTCGAAAAAAACTTATTCTTTAGAAGTTGTTCATTTTGGCATTCTCTACAATTATTAATCACATAAATTTGCTGTAACTATTGTTTCATAATTATAAACCAAAAATTAATTTTTTTTTTCTCGAATAGAAGCAAAAGATGTTAATTTCTTTGTTGTCTTCAAAGTTTGTTTAAATGTTTTTGTGATATTTTTCATATTTAAGAAAATATTGGCAAAAAACAAAAAATAGTTAAGGTAAACGCCCACTTCCGGTGTACGAAATTTTACCAAAAGCTTTTCAGTTCTTCAGATTATCAAATAAGACGCATGTTCAAAGTTTCACATCAATTGCTCTATTAGTTTTTGAGATACAGCGCACACAGCAGACACACACACACAAATTTTTTTTTTCCAGAAATTGTTGAAATGGCATCTAGGGACCCCTAAACGGATATTTCCGTAAAAAAAAATTATGAAAAAAAAATCACGATCACAATACTTTCTTCGTAACGGAGAAAGTAAAAACTGGAAAAGACTGCGTCAAACAGTGCCATGTTTGTCATTTTAAAAAATAAATTCGCGTGGAAAAAATAATTGAAATTGTGTATTGACTGTACATTTATAGGCTTATGTTAATTACATTCTCAGCGTTTGATTTATCATTAATCATTAATATTGAAGAAATTTTTATTCCGTGGTGATGGCGCCGGGAAATCCGTGGCCATCTTCACATCGGTTCAGAAAGGTCGTCGTTGGTGCCATTATACAGAGTGCAACATTTATCCTGGACACCTGAAATATAATGGAAACGAAGATTCGGAGAAAAAAATGTGTTTGACATGAAGAAGTTAATGCAGCAGGCCTATATGTCAGCAATTATAAGTAGGTTTTCAAGGTCATTTCAAGGTCAACTTGTGATTTTCATGTGGAAACCTATAATTTTTATTAGGGCGTCGAAATCTACGAATTAGAGCAAATAACTTTTATTGAACACATATTTTTCTCCGGTGCTTACTTTTTGCAAAATTTAATTTTTAAATACAATCTGTGGCTGATTTCAAAAATTATTTTCGCGGCAATTTATAAAGACTACTCCAAAGAAATTATGTTACATTGTTTATTAGGTGTTTCTCAACATACATGTATAATAAAGTCAAGTGCAACTAACGCCGGCGGATTCGTAGCTGGCCTCAAAAATTTAATAATTATTTAAACAAAAATGAAGAATATGTGTCATTTTTTTAAACTTAAATATTGTAAACAAAGCCCTATAGAACATTTATGGCTGAAAATATCGAACCTAAACTACGCCTAACGATGACTTTTGATTTTTTGAAAATTGACGAAATTTCGTAAAAGTGTCTGGGTAAATAATTATTTAAACAAAAATGAAGAATATGTGTCATTTTTTTAAACTTAAATATTGTAAACAAAGCCCTATAGAACATTTATGGCCGAAAATATCGAACCTAAACTACGCCTAACGATGACTTTTGATTTTTTGAAAATTGACGAAATTTCGTAAAAGTGTCTGGGTAAATAATTATTTAAACAAAAATGAAGAATAAGTGTCATTTTTTTAAACTTAAATATTGTAAACAAAGCCCTATAGAACATTTATGGCTGAAAATATCGAACCTAAACTACGCCTAACGATGACTTTTGATTTTTTGAAAATTGACGAAATTTCGTAAAAGTGTCTGGGTAAATAATTATTTAAACAAAAATGAAGAATAAGTGTCATTTTTTTAAACTTAAATATTGTAAACAAAGCCCTATAGAACATTTATGGCCGAAAATATCGAACCTAAACTACGCCTAACGATGACTTTTGATTTTTTGAAAATTGACGAAATTTCGTAAAAGTGTCTGGGTAAATAATTATTTAAACAAAAATGAAGAATAAGTGTAATTTTTTTAAACTTAAATATTGTAAACAAAGCCCTATAGAACATTTATGGCTGAAAATATCGAACCTAAACTACGCCTAACGATGACTTTTGATTTTTTGAAAATTGACGAAATTTCGTAAAAGTGTCTGGGTAAATAATTATTTAAACAAAAATGAAGAATATGTGTCATTTTTTTAAACTTAAATATTGTAAACAAATCCCTATAGAACATTTATGGCTGAAAATATCGAACCTAAACTACGCCTAACGATGACTTTTGATTTTTTGAAAATTGACGAAATTTCGTAAAAGTGTCTGGGTAAATAATTATTTAAACAAAAATGAAGAATATGTGTCATTTTTTTAAACTTAAATATTGTAAACAAAGCCCTATAGAAGATTTATGGCTGAAAATATCGAACCTAAACTACGCCTAACGATGACTTTTGATTTTTTGAAAATTGACGAAATTTCGTAAAAGTGTCTGGGTAAATAATTATTTAAACAAAAATGAAGAATAAGTGTCATTTTTTTAAACTTAAATATTGTAAACAAATCCCTATAGAAGATTTATGGCTGAAAATATCGAACCTAAACTACGCCTAACGATGACTTTTGATTTTTTGAAAATTGACGAAATTTCGTAAAAGTGTCTGGGTAAATAATTATTTAAACAAAAATGAAGAATAAGTGTCATTTTTTTAAACTTAAATATTGTAAACAAATCCCTATAGAAGATTTATGGCTGAAAATATCGAACCTAAACTACGCCTAACGATGACTTTTGATTTTTTGAAAATTGACCATGTTTCGATAGATGTCTAAATCCTAAGTTAAAAGCTTATTGTTATTACCATGGCACCACAGCAATTTGTTTAATTATGAATTTTAATCCATTATCTGTAAATTAGTAGGGAAAACTTGGAAATTTACTTAACACACAAATGGTGGAGGCGCCGGATTCGTGGCTGAAATTTATGGCTAACTTCCAGTCGGTTTTTTTCCCCCAATTATTTTTCTTTAATTTCTGATTTCATTTAACTGACATTGGTTAGATACAAATGATTAAAGCATAATATGTAAATGTATTATTACATTACGTTTTCTAATGCATCTGTGTGTAGAATAAGTGCATAATTCAAACAAACTCGTGCGACTACACGTTTTTTTTTATAATTCGGGAATAAACCTAGCCTTCAATTTTTGGGACACTGGGAAAAAACGGGTTAAAGTTAAGGTCACAAGATTGACAATTAATTAACTTATATATAAAAATATATACTATTTACTACTATTATTATTATTTCTACTCAAGTGTAAACTGTATTGTATTACACAATCAATCACATTCCATAATTACGAACGTGACCGTGACGAACAATTTTGCGGTTTCTTCTTTCCGGCCAACCGGAAATGTTAATTAACCGGAAATGTTTGGCCGCATTAGTTAATTGTGATTGATGCGTCAATTTATAATCGAACGTTTGCGTGGATTATTCCCATTTTGGGGCGCAAGAGGGGGGTGATCATTGAAAACCCGGGGTTTCGGTTTGTTTCGTTTAATTAATGTTTTACGGGTGGCGGTGGTCAAATTGGGGCCTCCCGTTCCCATAATTCATCAATTAAGAATCGATTCCTTCCGTTATATAATTTGCACTTTATATAAAAATGTTTTTTCGAGTGTTTTAACGAAACGATTCGAAAATAGAAAATTTAATTTTGAAAATACCCATTTCCTGTCATTTAATCGCAATTTACTATAAGACTTTTCGTTAGAACTCCTTGAGTACAATCCATAAGTTAAATCAGAAAATATTTTTAAAAAATTTCGAATTTTAACTTTAATTAAAAATGCCATAAATCGTGATTGTATCAAATTTGTTTATAAGAAAGAATTATTGTACTCAATAAGCAGAAATAGAAAATAACTCAAAACTCATAGAACGCTCAATATTTTTTTTTTGGCTTTGCGACTTTTTTCAAAAAAATATTTTTGATAGTTCCCGATAGTTCTGATTGGTGTTTCCTGTAGTTCTTTGTGAGTTCTATCTAAAGTTGTTATGAAATATTTAGATTCGACCAATATTAAGTGAGGAATATGAATTTGAATATTTCGAATTTCCAACTTTGAAAATTTTTATCTCTGGAAATTCAACAGAACTCTTTTTTAAAAGTATCAGGAACTATAGTATCAACCCAAACACATCTTAAAACTAGTTCAGAACTATTCGATGTTGTGGTGCGGTGTCAAGTTGGCACCCCATTTTTCAAAAAAATCCCAATTTTACAGAACTCTTTTTACTTTCTTCGTTACGAAGTACGAGAAAGTATTGTATCGTGATTTTTTTCAAAAATATTTTTTACGGAAATATCCGTTTTTGGGTCCCTAGATGCCAATTCAACAATTTCTGGAAACAATTTTTTTGTGTCTGTGTGTCCGTGCGCACTGTATCTCAAAAACTAATAGAGCAATTGATATGAAACTTGGAACATACGTCTTATTTGATAATCTGAAGAACTGAAAAGCTTTTGGTAAAATTTCGTACACCGGAAGTGGGCGTTTACCTTAACTGTTTTTTGTTTTTTGGGAATATTTTCTTAAATATGAAACATATCACAAAAATATTTAAACAAATATTGAAGACAACAAAGAAATGATCATCTTTTGCTAGAAAACATTTTTCATAAAATCATTTTTATTCGAGAAAAAAATTATTTTATTTTTTTAAATTTTTGGTTTATAATTATAAAACGATAATAGTTACAGCAAATTTATGTGAATAATAATTGTAGAGAATGCCAAAATGAACAACTTCTAAAGAAAAAGTTTTTTTCTAAATCTTGTTAGTTTTTGAGTAAACCGAGTTTTTGAATTTGAAGTATAATTTTTCCATCTTTCATAATTTTGACGTTTTAAACGTCAGTTTTTTCCGAGTCTACGAAACGTTCGATGTACATTTAAAATATGATTTAAATTGAAAATAAACGTAAATATAAATGGCTATGATACCATCAAGTCGGAGAAAGTAGCATGATGGCTACATCACCATTTTGACTTTCTCCGTTACGAAGTACGAGAAAGTATTGTGATCGTGATTTTTTTTACAAATTTTTTTTTTTACGGAAATATCCGTTTTGGGGTCCCTAGATGCCATTTCAACAATTTCTGGAGAAAAATTGTTTTGTGTCTGTATCAGCTGTGTGCGCTGTATCTCAAAAACTAATAGAGCAATTGATATGAAACTTTGAACATACGTCTTATTTGATAATCTGAAGAACTGAAAAGCTTTTGGTAAAATTTCGTACACCGGAAGTGGGTGTTTACCTTAACTGTTTTTTGTTTTTTGCCAATATTTTCTTAAATATAAAAAATATCACAAAAGCATTTAAACAGACATCGAAGACAACAAAGAAATTAATAGCTTTTGCTTGAAAATATTTTTCATAAAATCATTTTTATTCGAGAAAAAAATTTATTTATTTTTTTTAATTTTTGGTTTATAATTATGAAACGATAATAGTTACAGCAACTTTAAGTGAATAATAATTGTAGAGAATGCCAAAATGAACAACTTCTAAAGAATAAGTTTTTTTCTAAATCTTGTTAGTTTTTGAGTAAACCGAGTTTTTGAATTTGAAGTGTAATTTTTCCATCTTTCATGATTTTGACGTTTTAAACGTCAGTTTTATCTGAGTCTACACAACGCTTGATGTACATTTAAAATATGATTTCAATTGGAAATAAACCCATGAAAACGTAAATATAAAGTCGGAGAAAGTAACATGATGGCCACATCACCATTTTTTTAAGTTGAACTCTATTCAGAGCTATCAGAACTTTCCATTGGGGTGCCAACTTGACACACTCCATTTTATCAACGATTTTCTACATCGAGATGCGAAAAAATGTTAGGAAATAATAATTAACCATGAAGATAATGGCTGTGACCATGACTATGGCCATATTTCGAGGACAATTTGTCAACGAACTCATTAAATGAATATTTATAGCAATTATGCTTGTGATGTGACCATGATTATAATCACATTCGAAATAGTTATGTGAAAATTTGTAGCAATTACGCTTGTGATCAATAACTAATCAAGTAGGAAAAGACATCCGAACCCATGAAACCGGAAACCGGGGAAAGGGGGCGCACGCGATTTCCTTCAATCAAATCGCACCCCTAATCCCAAGCACTAGGAAATCACAGAAACAATTGCCGCGGGCTTCCGGCGCAGCTATCCGCGATTATTATTAATTCAGGCCCTTTATTCCCCCGACGAGTCATTCTTAAATGAAAAAGTCAAACCGCCGAGGGGGTGAAATTAATAACGGCTCGTGACACGGGAATAATCCGGCCTGACCAAAACAGAGTGGAGGAGAAGAGGGTCCGAGAAGGAATGCAAAAAAAATTACGTGCGCCCGTGCGGGGGGGGATTATTCAGATCGGAACGGCCGGGGCGCGACCGTCAAGGGGTGAAATTGGACTAACGAGGGCGCCGAATCGTTTTCGTTTTATATATGCACGTGATTGATATTTATGGGTAGCAATTTGTAAAACTGGTTTAGGGTAGTAATCATTGTACTCGTTCGTATTATTTTTTTTTTCAACATTATTGTTCAAAGCAGGTACTCACTGTCAGTCATCGATGATTGACGTAGTCCCATTGGTATACTTCAGTGTCAGTCACCGGTGACTGACAAAGTGGTCAAAGTGTTAAACTAATACAGGAATTGAAATGAAATAAAAGTCACTAAACCAAGGCGGTGCTTATTATTATAATTATAAAACGATAATAGTTACAGCAAATTTATGTTAATAATAATTGTAGAGAATGCTAAAGTAAACAACTTATAAAGAATAAGTTTTTTTCGAAATCCCTTTAGTTTTTGAATAAACTGAGTAAGTATAATTTTTCCATGTTTCATAATTTTGACGTTTTAAACGTCAGTTTCATCCGAGTTTACACAACGCTCGATGTACATTTAAAATATGATTTCAATTGAAAGCGTAAATATAAATGATACCATCAAATCGGAGAAAGTTACACATCACCATCTTTGAATAAATAATGGCGAAACGATCGCTCATCGTCTTCATATTAACAATTTAAATTATTTCCCCACTAATGACACCGTCTCTCCCTCCGTTACGCCGAAAGTACATCGCAAACACGTAGTTAATTTAGAGTCGCTTGGAAATTAGTCGCGTCACGTGACGCTATCTTCGAATACAACGACGTAAATTACCAATTAGTGGGGGAAAAAAAAATATTTCCAACTCAGAATGACCTTTGGTGAAATCTAACGCACGCAATGTCGGAACGAACGTGCGCGGTTAAATGTCGTTCGAACGCATGTTAAACGATAATACGAATATCGGCTGCATCCTCGGTTGGTTCTCGAATTTCCATTCTAACATTGTTATAAACTATTAGTACATTATGCAACAAGTGTTATAAACTGCACTTTAGTCACGAGTTAATTAGGCACGAGCGGGGCGAGTGTTTAATAACGAGTGTCTAGAGAAGTTTACAACACGAATACTATACTTTTTCTACGACTAAATTATTAAAATTTTGAAATTATTTTATTATCTTAAATGAACATGGTAACGGTACATTATTATTAAATTAGTCCACTTGGGTAAATTTACATTAACAATTAATTTAGATACATTATGGCAATTACTAAATGAAATCATTGATTCTCCTAAATTTCTTAAATGTTGTGTATAATTTATTTGCATTAAGTTGAAAGTATTCCTTCTTTCATTTATTTGTTTCATTTTGACAGATTGTTGATACGTAACAACTAACTTGATTTTGAGTTTCGTTTGATTTTAGTGATTTAAAGATCTGTAGCTAACTTCAGCCCATGACTAAAACGCACAAAGTCACAGTTTGTCAAGGTGTATTTAAAGAATCACTTAGCGTCATGAAAACATATGCGATAAATGAAGTAGAAACAACCTTACTTGTTGCAGAAAGTATTAGATAAATTAAAAAAAAAAATTGAAATTATTGAATTTACATATGTGATAAATGGCATTTTAGAGGTGGGAGTAGAAAAACTATTTTATCACTAGATAAAAATAGCTTACGTATTCATCGCACCTCGTGTGCAGATCCCCGAAAGACCACAACAAAAACCATTTCCACGTTTCGACTATACATAACTTACCATACATTAAACGGCAATAAATATTTATGGAAGTAATTATGGACCCGCGGGGCCGATATATGTAGATTGTACTTTATATCAGGAATACATTACGCATGACATTCTGCCGCTACGGGTCAGCTCTGGCGCTCTTTCCTATCCTTCCAAACAATGATCGATAACTGGAAAAGGTGCAGCGATGAAAAAAAAAAACCGACCGAATCCGAATAACACCAGATTTGAGTTTGCTTTATTGCGACAAGTAATCTAATCACTATTTTTCTTAGACAAGTAATCTTTCGTTTATCACTTGGTTTTCCGAGTAATCGCTATCAAACACAAAAATTGCGTTTTCAGCACTCAAAAATCAAAAGGACGCAAATTTTTAAACATTCAAAACAAGTACAAAGTTCCCACTTTTACGGAATTGTTTAGAAACAATTGGGCTTTCATATTCAATAAAGCATCACTTAGTTTTCCAAATAATCACTATCAAACTCAAAAATAGACAAATAAGTAATTGTGGAGGCTTTCACTTCGTGATACATTTTGAATAATTCAAATAAAATACCAACAAAGTTATTCGTTTTTATTCAAAAATGGACATTTTGGGCGCTTAAATATCAAAACGCGTTATTTTTTCATAAACCCAAAACTAGTGCAGACTTTTTATTTTTACAGAATTCTTTAGAAATAATTAGGCCATCACAAATAGGTAATTCAATCGCCTAGTTTTCCAAATAATCCCTACCAAATCCAAGAGTTGTCATTTTCGGCGCTTAAAAATCGAAAAAGTGTCGATTCTTCAAAGTCCAAAACGAGTGCAGTCTTCTGATTTTCATGAAATTATTTAGAAATAATTAGGCTTTCGCGTTCCATAAAAAAATAAGCAAGTCAATTGCCTAGTTTTGCAAATAATCACTACCAAATCCAAAAATT
The DNA here is from genome assembly GCA_910593695.2 of Ocypus olens. Taxonomy (NCBI): domain Eukaryota; kingdom Metazoa; phylum Arthropoda; class Insecta; order Coleoptera; family Staphylinidae; genus Ocypus; species Ocypus olens. The sequence continues at coordinate 606,846 of OU343058.1, forward strand.
GCACTTTTTTCAAGGCTAAAAAATCAAAAGGGCGTAAATTTAAAAAAAAATTACGGAATTGTTTACAGATAATTAGGCTTTCATAGTCAGCAAAAAAAAACACAAGTCAATCACTTAGTTTTCCAAATAATCACTATCAAACACAAAAATTGCTATTTTTTAGCACTTTTAAACCGAAATCCAAAAACCATCGTATAAAATTTACTGTAACTATTATCGTTTCATAATTATAAACCAAAAATGAAAAAAAAAATGGTGATGTGGCCATCATGTTACTTTCTCCGACTTGATGGTATCATTTATATTTACGCTTTCATGGTTTATTTTCAATTCAAATCATATTTTAAATGTACATCGAGCGGATGAAACTGACGTTTAAAACGGCAAAATTATGAAAGATGGAAAAATTATACTTTAAATTCAAAAACTCGGTTTACTCAAATACCAAAGGGATTTCGAAAAAAACTTATTCTCTATAAGTTGTTCATATTGGTATTTTCCACAATTATTATTAAATTAATAAATTTGCTGTAACTATTAACGTTTTATAATTATAAACCAAAAATAAAAAAAAATAATACATTTTTTTCTCGTATAAAAATGATTTTATGAAAAATGTTTTCAAGCAAAAGATGTTCATTTCTTTGTTGTCTTCAATGTTTGTTTAAATGTTTTTATATTTTTTATATTTAAGAAAATATTGGCAAAAAACAAAAAACAGTTAAAGTAAACGTCCACTTCCGGTGTACGAAATTTTACCAAAAGCTTTTCAGTTCTTCAGATTATCAAATAAGACGGATGTTCAAAGTTTCATATCAATTGCTCTATTAGTTATTGAGATACAGCGCGCACAGACACAGACAATTTTGTTTCTTCCAGAAATTGTTGAAATGACATACACGCCGGGCGCGACAATCCACACTCCGGGCGCGTCGATCCACGCTCCGGGCGCGTCGATCCACGCGCCGGGCGCGTCGATCCACACGCCTGGCGCGACAATCCACACTCCGGGCGCGTCAATCCACGCTCCGGGCGCGACAATCCACACTCCGGGCGCGTCGATCCACGCTCCGGGCGCGTCGATCCACACGCCGGGCGCGTCAATCCACGCGCCGGGCGCGTCGATCCACACGCCTGGCGCGACAATCCACACTCCGGGAGCGTCAATCCACACGCCTGGCGCGTCGATCCACGCTCCGGGCGCGACAATCCACACTCCGGGCGCGTCGATCCACGCTCCGGGCGCGTCGATCCACGCTCCGGGAGCGTCAATCCACACGCCTGGCGCGTCGATCCACGCTCCGGGCGCGACAATCCACACTCCGGGCGCGTCGATCCACGCTCCGGAAGCGTCAATCCACACGCCTGGCGCGTCGATCCACGCTCCGGGCGCGACAATCCACACTCCGGGCGCGTCGATCCACGCTCCGGGCGCGTCGATCCACGCTCCGGGCGCGACAATCCACACTCCGGGCGCGTCGATCCACACGCCGGGAGCGTCAATCCACACGCCTGGCGCGTCGATCCACACGCCTGGCGCGACAATCCACACTCCGGGCGCGTCAATCCACGCTCCGGGCGCGACAATCCACACTCCGGGCGCGTCGATCCACGCTCCGGGCGCGTCGATCCACACGCCGGGCGCGTCGATCCACGCGCCGGGCGCGTCGATCCACACGCCTGGCGCGACAATCCACACTCCGGGCGCGTCAATCTACACGCCGGGCGCGACAATCCACACTCCGGGCGCGTCAATCCACACTCCGGGCGCGTCGATCCACGCTCCGGGCGCGTCGATCCACACGCCGGGCGCGTCGATCCACACGCCGGGCGCGTCGATCCACACTCCGGGCGCGCCAATCCACACGCCTGGCGCGACAATCCACACTCCGGGCGCGTCAATCCACACGCCCGGCGCGTCGATCCACACTCCGGGCGCGTCAATCCACGCTCCGGGCGCGACAATCCACACTCCGGGCGCGTCGATCCACGCGCCTGGCGCGTCGATCCACGCTCCGGGCGCGTCGATCCACACGCCGGGCGCGTCGATCCACGCTCCGGGCGCGTCGATCCACATTCCGGACGCGACAATCCACACGCCGGGCGCGACAATCCACACTCCGGGCGCGTCGATCCACGCTCCGGGCGCGTCGATCGACGAAAGTATTGCGATCGTGAACATTAAAAAAAAAAACATTTAACGGAAATCTTAAATGGGAAAAAATGATGATGTGGCCATCATGTTACTTTCACTGATTTGATAGTATATGAAGTGGTTATTTATATTTACACTTATTTTCAATTTAAAACATCGATTTATTTAGATTATTTAGCTAATTTAAATGGTGTATTAAATGTATTAAATTAAACGAGTGTTTTGCAGGATCGGATAATAGCGAAACGTCAGAATGATGCTGATGACGGGCCTAACATGCATACACGTGATCAAAACAGCAGGTCCGCCCTTGAATCTTCGCAGTCGAAACAAAGAGAGAGGGAGAGAGTGATGTCAACGCATCTCCATGACAACGTGATGCACTACTTGCACTCATAGAGGAAACAAGTATAGAAACACCGTTTTTGACAAAAAAAAAATCGGATCACCTTTGAATTTTCACTGGAGTTACCCTATATGATCCGTCACACAAGTGTTTCTCTAGCTGGGGGCGGTGACACGTATCGCTTACATTACATTTATTATTACAACCATAACATAAATTATAAACAAATGTTTGGTAGAAACACTGAGTGTTTCTATAATGAATTACCACGTAGTAACGGTCGCAACCATCACCATAATTAGATGTTTGGTAGTGGGCCATGGAAACAATAAACAATTTCAGATTTAATGTCAGATTCAAGAGAAATCTACGTTTTTTGATTTATTCAATCAATTAATTACTTCTCCAGATGCGCCCCTTCAAAAACCAAAAGCTACGTGTCGCTAATTACCCCCCGGAAGCGCCCGATCTATACATATTTGAATAATGCAGCGAATAAATTAATCGTAAATAACTGTTATCGCGATCGGAAAAATTATCGACACATAAATTCACCACTACCGAAAACGCATCGTTTAAATTATCTATCCGGCCGTCACCGTGATAACACAGTGACTCACCCATCCTCCCCCCCGATACAATATTGCATTCGGTGCGGCCGAAAAACGGGGGTGAATCGATAGGGGGCGTCCGGGCCATCTCGCTGCAGATGTTCCGGACATAACCTCAAAACAGCCCGACGACAATAACACCCGATTTAAAAGGCGCACGGCAGCAATTAACAAGCAACGACTCACCTTGGTTCGATCCCGAGTGTAACAAGAACTTCGCACATCCAGAGAAACGCACGCACGGAGGAGGAGAGGGTTATGGGTTAACGGTGCAACACGATTGCGGATATCGGCCGCCCTCTCGGGGGGAACGATCACGGCGCGGTGTCGCTGTCGGGGGTTTCCTCGGAACGCGCGGATCGACACCGTTTTGGGTTCATTATCACTACGGAATTTCCGCGTTCGCACACTCTTGCACAATAATCCACCGCCGTCGCCGAACCCGTACTGAACAACTGAAGATGGAAAAATGCTGCCGTCCCCACCACCGCACCGAGGGAGACACATGCGCTCCGTACAAAACGCCGCTTTCCATTATCGGCATAGAAAGTCGCACCTGGAATGATGGCAATCGTGTGGAATGCAATATTTGTTTTAAATTAACTAAGAATATCTGTAATTCTTTAAGGTTAATAATTTAGTACTTTTTGTATTCTTTTTAAAGCTAGTTAATTACATGCTGTATCAGAAGAGTTATCAAAACGTAATGACCATATTCTTTAATTACTAATAGGCTTTGCAGTCCCTTTATATTTTACATTATAAAACAATTATGAAGAAGAAACTTATGCAACCCATTTTACAACAAATAGGTGTATTGGGTTGCCTATAGTGATATTTAAAATGATTATTAAATACGTGATTTAATGGTAGGGTATAGGCTCTATTCCGTTGTTGGGAAAACGTATTTTTTAGTCATTTGCTATTTAAATTTATTTACATCGAAAATGTATGATACTCTGAAATGCATGAACAATATATACAGGGTATTTTTTATCGTGGGCCATAGGATTTTATATGCTAAAAATTATACCTCGTGTAAATGTATATTTTATCATAAAATTTTGAAGGAAATTTTAGTTAGTAATATAAATCAATTATTTTTCTACATGATGCGCTAGTTAGAATAATTTAAACATGTTTTATTCCATTAAAAAATGAAATTATTTAAAATAAATAACTGAACAAACATAATCAAAGTACTTTGAATTTCTGAAATGTCAGATTGATTAGTGAATTAATTTCATTTTTTAATGGAATAATACATGTTTAATGTAATCTAATTAAGCGCATCATGTGGAAAAGTAATTGATTTATTACTAACTAAAATTTGCTTTAAAATTATATGTTGAAATATGCATTAAAACAAGGTATAATTTTTAACATGTAAAATCCTATGGCCCACGATAAAAAAAACGTACTGTATATATGTTTAAAAAAATGCAATTAGCACAAAATTATAAATCAATACTGGTATTTTAAAAGCACATTGATTTATAATTTACTATACGCTAGTTAATTACATATTGTATCAGAAGAGTAATCAAAACCTAATGACTAATACTCTTTAATTATTAATAGGCTTTGCAGTCCCTTTATATTTTACATTATATAACAATTATGGAGAAGAAACTTACGCAACCCATTTTACAAAATATAGGTTTATTGGGTTGCCTATAGTGATATTTAAAATTATTATTAAATACGTGATTTAACATGCAATTAGCGCAAAATTATAAATCAATACTGGTATTTTAAAAGCACATTGATTTATAATTCATTATATCAGTTTTCCAGACATTGGACTTTAATTAGGATGTACTTTATTAGGGTTTTTTTCTGGTACGGCAGAGGAACAAGAGGTGGTAATACAGATAGGTAGGGTCAGTTGCAGAGACGGCTGCTGCGTGACCGCACCTATCTGCATTACCCCCACCTCGGCCGTACCAGAAAAAAAACCCCGCGAACCGTCACTGTTCTTTAATTACTAATAGGCTTTGCAGTCTCTTTATATTTTACATTATAAAACAATTATGAATAAACTTATGCAACCCATGTTACAATACATAGGTTTGTTGGGTTGCCTATATTGATATTTAAAATTATTATTAAATACGTGATTTAACATGCAATTAGTGCAAAATTATAAATCAGTACTGCTATTTTAAAAGCACATTGATTTATAATACATTGTATCAGTTCTTCGGACATTGGACTTTACTTTAGGGTTACTAGTTCAATGTCCCGATGCTCCGAAAATGTATTTTGGGGATCGTTGCGTGTTTCGATTTTTAAATGTTTATTAATTTAATTAGTCATTTAACATTTCATGCGATGAGATTGTTACGGTATGCATTCATAAAAGTATTAATGTTGATTTATTGTTATTTTCTTATTTTCCACCCTTTAGCGCTTATCATCAAACTTACTGAAGAAATTGTAAATAATTATTTATGTTATTATTACTTTATGGTGAACATTTATTAGAAAAAATTGCTATTACAATTAACAAACGTTAAAATGTATTGGTAATTTTTTTTTAATCTGACGAAATTTATTCACAAAAATAAATAAGGGTAAAAAACCTCTAGTTTTAAAAAAATAATTCCGGTACCGGGAATCGAACCCGAGCCTCCTGGGTGAGAGCCAGGTATCCTAGCCACTAGACCATACCGGATATGTTGGAACCGAAGATATGTCGCTGATACACACGGTTCAACTATTTAAATTATAATTGTGGAAAGATGAATGTAAAGTAACGTTCATCAAATACATTAAGGATAAATGAACGGTTGAAAATTCTGACGAACGTGCCCTTTATTGATTGCAAAAGCTGACTTTTTAGGCTAGCAGAATATATGACAGTTTGGATGAACAATCGAAATATTTCGAAGAGTATTTGGATCAAAATCCAGATGTCGCTTTCCATAGAATACGGACATAGATGAGAAACTAAGCTATCAAAATGGCGCTTTTCATAGAATGCGAACGTATATGAAAAACTAAACTAGAACCCTTGCTATGACAAAATGGCGCTTTTCATAGAGTGCGGACATACATGAGAAACTAAGCTAGAGCCCGTACTACGACAAATGGCGCGTTTCATAGAATATGTGCATAGATGAAAAATTCACACTTGTATTTGACTACAATAATGATGCCGCTTTTCATATTAGCCCGGGTGGTTGGTTTTTGGGTTAAAAGATAAAATCGAAGCAGAAAGATGGTATATGCACCTGCCTCATTCAAATTTTCTGGCGCGTCAGATTTTAATCAAGCCAAACTTTTTGACTTGCGCGAACGTCAAAGATTCGTTTACACGCTACGATTTACTTGCGCAAATTGCACGAGCAGATGGCGCTTTTTTATTCCGATGTATCCACATGCCTTCTCGGATCATATTATTCCGCAATTTAAGATTGCCAACTGTGTGAAATTTTCAGAAATGGTAAATGTAAGTATGCAAAGTTGGAATTGAAAAAATGATTAAAATATATACGAATATTTATCATAGGATAAATATCTACTTCTTCTTGCATAGTTAATCAAATCGATAAATATATGTATAAAATTTAGACAATAAATTTTCTAAGAGCGAAATTTATTGATAAAAATGATTATCTGCAATGTTTATGCATCATTTGCGCCTTTATTTTGTCATCCGATATGGTCTAGTGGCTAGGATACCTGGCTTTCACCCAGGAGGCTCGGGTTCGATTCCCGGTATCGGAATCTTTTTATTATTTATTTATTTTTATTACAACTTTATTTTGCAAATTTTGCAATTAATTTTTTAAAAATGAATTAATCTCAGACATGACTGCTATGTTTTTCTCTCTCAGGCATGGCCAACTCAGCAAGAAAATTCTGTGGCTCACACCTTATATTGTGTGTACATTGTGCCACAATAGACTCTCTTATTAAACTGCAATAATTTGCAATATTATAGACGAAGCTAATAAAAAGATGTTTACGAGTACAACCCAATCCAAAAATTACGATAACCCGGTGGTTAATTTGATCAATTAATTAAAATCCCGATAACCCGGTTTTCTACCGGTTACCTCAAGTAACACTTACGCGAAACAAATTGAAAACATCATCGGACACGATAAGTGGCTAAAAGTGAACGCATGATAATCCGCTGTTATACATTTCACCTGATAAAAGACGATAACGGAGAGACTGTAAATAATTTTCTTGCGGATGTTATCGGTTATTTTCCATTAAAAAAAAAAAACATTGAACCGGTGATTAATGTTACTATGGCCAGCGAGGAATAACATATTCATTGACCAGAGGCATTGATTCCACATGGAAATAAATCTTGCAATTAATAATCGTCACCGTTTCAAACGAGCAATTGTATAAAGGATGTTGAATTGCAAAGCGTAAAATTTTAAAAGTGTTAATATTGGCGCCTCTAATTATTTTACAGTATCGGTCTTCTTACATTATTTTTAAAGCCTTTTAAGCTTAATGATTTAGTACCTTACTCAATAGTTTCTGCGGAATATTCACCGAGATATTTGCAGAAAACTTTGCACAACTATTTCGAATTAAAAATAAAGGTTTGCCATGAAATCATAATGGCCGATATTTCATTTTGTTCTAAAAAGTGACGGTAGATGTCACGTTACGATTTACAATCGGCCGTGTATTTTACACAAGAAAAAGTATTTATAAGTGAATGGTTTTGCTCAGGTACTATTTAAGAAGTGTAAGTGATTTGTTTAGTGTTGAATTTCCGAAGAAGGCATTACCCAGGAATGGGTATTAAAAATAATGTAAGTAGACCGATTTTATAAAATAATTAAGGGAGCCAGTTGCAACACATTTTAAATTGTACTTGCCTTCTCCGGAAAATCACGTACAGTTCTTAAACAGTACCTGAGTAAAACGTCTTAATCATAAATACTTTTTCTTGTGTAGAATACACGGCCGATTGTAAATCGTAATGCGACATCTATTGTCACTTTTTCGAACAAAATGAAATATCCGCCATTATGATTTCATGGCAAACCTTTATTTTTAATTCAAAATAGTTGTAAAGTTTTTTGCAAACATCTCGGTAAATACTCTTCGGCAGAAATTAGTGACGGTTCGCGGGTTTTTTTCTGGTACGGCCGAGGAACAAGAGGTGGCAATACAGATAGGTAGGGTCAGTTGCAGAGATGGCTGGCTGCGTGTATTACTACCTCTTGTTACCTCGGCCGTACCAGAAAAAACTGTCACTGGCAGAAACCATGGGGTAAGGTAAGGTTTTACTACATTTACTACTTTTCCTATATGACCTTTTCAATAATTCTGGTGCATGTATCCTTTTTAAAGTAATGTACCACATCTATTGAATAAATATTTTGTTTGTTTGTTTGTTTGTTTAATTACAAATATTGTAATTTCCGTGTAATAATAACAAGAACTGCACGATGACGCAACAGAGAAGTGTTTTGCGTAAAAGCCAATTTCAATGACAAAATTTTCCAAAACCGGTGTGTAATTTACCGTGTGCTTCGGATAAAATTCAAACCGATTAACGATCGGCCGAAGTAATAATTACTTCGAGTCGCTTTCGATTCAATAATAGAGTGTGTCGCTGGTTTAATCGTTCTCTCGGGGCAGTGTTGACGTGTATAATTAAATTGGCGTTTGCAGGAAAAGTGGTAATTCGTGTTACGCTTACGTTTCAGTTTTTAAATATCGATTCGAAGAATAAAAAAATGATATGATTGGTATTTCTGATGAAAAGTAAATTCTGAAATGGAGTTTAGTACATTCTAATTTTATTATTTTCATATTTTAAATATACAAATCGGATGATGTCTACAACATCAAAACAATCCGGAAGCAAGAGTTTCACATGTGGTGTAAATATGTTAATGAAGCAAATTAAAGAAAAATGAAAAAATGATGATGTGGCCATCATGCTACTTTCTCCGACTTGATGGTATCATTTATATTTACGCTTTCAATTGAAATCATATTTTAAATGTACATCGAGCGTTTTGTAGACTCGGATGAAACTGACGTTTAAAACGTCAAAATTATGAAAGATGGAAAAATTATACTTCAAATTCAAAAACTCAGTTTACTCAAAAACTAAAGGGATTTCGAAAAAAACTTATTCTTTATAAGTTGTTCATTTTAGCATTCTCTACAATTATTATTAACATTAATTTGCTGTAACTATTATCGTTTTATAATTATAAACCAGAAATTAAAAAAATAATAATAAATTTTTTTCTCGAATAAAAATGGTTTTATGAAAAATGTTTTCAAGCAAAATATGTTAATTTCTTTATTGTCTTCAAAGTTTGTTTAAATGTTTTTGCGATATTTACCATATTTAAGAAAATATTGGCAAAAAACAAAAAACAGTTAAGGTTAACGCCCACTTCCGCTGTACGAAATTTTACCAAAAGCTTTTCAGTTCTCCAGATTATTAAATAAGATAGCTGTTCAAAGTTTCATATCAATTGCTCTATTAGTTTTTGAGGTACAGCGCGTACAGATATTTTTGATTTTTGGTTTATAATTATTAAACGATAACAGTTACAGCAAATTTATTCGAATAAAAATTATAGAGAATACCAAAATGAACAACTTATAAAGAATAAGTTTTTTTCGAAATCGCTTTAGTTTTTGAGTAAACTGTGTTTTTGTATTTGAAGTATTATCTTAACATCTTTCATAATTTTGACGTTTTAAACGTCAGTTTCATCCGAGTCTACAAAACGCTCGATGCACATTTAAAATACGATTTAAATTGAAAATAGACCATGAAAGCGTGAAAAAAGAGTCGGAGAAAGTAACATGATGGCCACACCACCATTTTCCCCAAAAATCTGAAACCTAAAAACGGATATTTCCGTAGAAAAAAATGTTCACGATCACAATACTTTCTTGTACTTCGTAAAGGAGAAAGTAATACACATAGGATTTCATTAGTGGCATTGCAAATGGTAAGTGTGTGTGTAAAACTAATTGTAAGTTTCATTCAGTAGTTATGTTCAATATTTTGAATTAATGGATCAGGAAGTGTACTCAGTCGTAACGTATCAGTAAAAACTCTTGCGAATAGCCAAAACATCCTGCAATGTGTTATATATGTAACAACTACGCATTAAAGTTGCGATTAATGCGCCGTTGCACAAACGGACGAAAAAAATTGGTCGGAATTGGTCAACGGGATCAGAAGTGAGGTCCGATGATAGTAAACGGAATCGATCGTGGATCATACGCACTTAAAGTCCGTCTAATTTTGAACCTCGATGACAGCGATAAACTCTGGTGCGCCACGCGTATTCAGTATTTCAAAAATATCGCAGATAAATGTTGATGTAATCGTAAATAAACATTGCAGTGCGTATTACGTCGCCAAAATATTGCCGTATTTCAGGAGAACCATAACAAAAATTCGATCTGATAATAAATAAATTTCGTATTACGAAATTAGATGGAAATTATTGCATTCACAGAGAATTTGCAGAATAATTCTGTTAAGGGTTTAAAAAAATCGATTGTGAAGGACAGAAATATTAACTCATTTTGGCAAACAAGCTGCAACAACGAATGATATTAGTGTATAGTACAATCGCCCAGAGGTGACAGTGACTCATCGCTCCATGTTGCCTGAATTAAGTTTCTAGTAAACGTATGTCCATAAAATAATTCGATTCAGTCCAGGCGGGAAATTTAAAAATTCTCGAGCGTGCAAATATTTTCCCGACGGAACTTTGCGAGTGCATCTTTCGGCAATCGGTAAAGACAACTGGAAATTTAACCTTTTTATTAATGAAATCGATACAATCAATTCTGCTATTAACTAAATCGAAAACGGAGACGGAATGAGAAAAGACATACGTTGCACTTGGCCCTTAAACTCTATGAATTGTCCTTATTTTAAGGCTTATCCATAAAGTCCTAAATTGTGTACTTATTGCATGAATAGCAATTACGTTTATTTTGTGCTAATTTTGCGAAGGCACGTGCTCATTTTGGCGCCGATAAGTTTTGAAACAACGACGATTACTACACGTTATTGCGGAATTTGTGCAACGGCGTGTGCCGAAAGCAGTCAAAACAAAATGTTTATTTTTATGTGTTATCGTCGTCACCAATTTGCAGTATTTTTACTATTAGATAATGCTTATTTTACGTCTTGGGTTTTTATGAAGTGCGCCTTACCGCAAGTCCAATAATTTCCGAATAAATTAGTAATTTTTTCTAGATGAAATTTTTTAACGCCAATCGTTTTATCTCGTTCTTCTGATGAAAAAAAAGGTATTACTTAAAGGTTCACGGCGATTATTAAGAAAGTTGATTTTTTCAACTTTTTCCATTTTCGAGTTTTCTTTGCTGACGTGTCACGGGCTTCAAATTGGCATTTGTTTGTGCGAAAGCACATTTTCTGAAGCGTCTTGAAGCGATCTTTCGAGTGACGTCAAGAAATCCCGGATCCAACCAGTGGTTTCTTCAGGAAATCATTTTTAATGCAATTTTTGTTAAAAAGTAAGAAGGGGGGACCCTTGGATAAAATTTCGGGTTTTCGTCAAAAATTAAAAATCCCCAATTTTAATCAAATCCGACTAATTAGGACACGAGGAACACAGATTTGCAATCCGCGTTCAAATTGGATTCTTCGTTCGGCCGCTACAGCCGTTCAAACTTTGAAAAAATCGACTTTTTTCATGGTGACTAGCTAACTTTTTTGCAATTTTCTCTGGATGAAATTTTTTAACGGCAATCGTTTTATCTCGTTCTTCTGATGATAAAAAAGGTAAAACACAAGCGTCTACGATGATTATTAAGAAAGTTGATTTTTTCGATTTTTTCCATTTTCAAATTTTTTTGCTGACACCTCACTGCCTTAAAATTGACATTTGTTCTTGCGAGAATACATTTTCTGCAGCGTCTTGAAGCGATCTTTCGAGTGAAGTCAAGAAACCCCGGATCCAACCAGTGGTTTCTTCAGGAAATCATTTTTAATGCAATTTTTGTTAAAAAGTAAGAAGGGGGGACCCTTGGATAAAATTTCGGGTTTTCGTCAAAAATTAAAAATCCCCAATTTTAATCAAATCCGACTAATTAGGACACGAGGAACACAGATTTGCAATCCGCGTTCAAATTGGATTTTTGGTTCGGCCGCTACAGCCGTTCAAACTTTGAAAAAATCGACTTTTTTCATGGTGACTAGCTAACTTTTTTGCAATTTTCTCTGGATGAAATTTTTTAACGGCAATCGTTTTATCTCGTTCTTCTGATGATAAAAAAGGTAAAACACAAGCGTCTACGATGATTATTAAGAAAGTTGATTTTTTCGATTTTTTCCATTTTCAAATTTTTTTGCTGACGCCTCACTGCCTTAAAATTGACATTTGTTTCTGCGAAATGACATTTTCTGAAACGTCTTGAAGCGATCTTTCGAGTGACGTCAAGAAACCCCGGATCCAACCAGTGGTTTCTTCAGGAAATCATTTTTAGTGCAATTTTTGTTAAAAAGTAAGAAGGGGGGACCCTTGGATAAAATTTCGGGTTTTCGTCAAAAATTAAAAATCCCCAATTTTAATCAAATCCGACTAATTAGGACACGAGGAACACAGATTTGCAATCCGCGTTCAAATTGGATTTTTGGTTCGGCCGCTACAGCCGTTCAAACTTTGAAAAAATCGACTTTTTTCATGGTGACTAGCTAACTTTTTTGCAATTTTCTCTGGATGAAATTTTTTAACGGCAATCGTTTTATCTCGTTCTTCTGATGAAAAAAAAGGTATTACATCAAGGTCTACTATGATTATTACGAAAGTTGATTTTTTCGATTTTTTCCATTTTCGAGTTTTCTTTGCTGATGTGTCACGGGCTTCAAATTGACATTTGTTCCTGCGAAAGTACATTTTCTGAAGCGTCTTGAAGCGATCTTTCGAGTGACGTCGAGAAACCCCGGATCCAACCAGTGGTTTCTTCAGGAAATCATTTTTAATGCAATTTTTGTTAAAAAGTTAGAAGGGGGGACCCTTGGATAGAATTTCGGGTTTTCGTCAAAAATAAAAAATTGCCAATTTTAATCAAATCCGACTAATTAGGACACGAGGAACACAGATTTGCAATCCGCGTTCAAATTGGATTCTTCGTTCGGCTGCTACAGCCGTTCAAAGTTTGAAAAAATCAACTTTTTTCAAAATTTCCCATGGTGACTTGCTAACTTTTTTGCAATTTTCTCTGGATGAAATTTTTTAACGGCAATCGTTTTATTTTGTTCTTCTGATGAAAAAAGAGGTATTACATAAAGGTCTACGATGATTTTTAAGAAAGTTGATTTTTTCGATTTTTTCCATTTTCAAGTTTTTTTTGCTGACGTGTCACGGGCTTCAATTTGACATTTGTTTCTGCGAAAGGACATTTTCTGAAGTCGATCAAAACATTCCTAAAGAAAAAGGTAAACGAGACTAATGGGAAAATCGCATGAGAGTGAGCAATAAACACTCGGCGTAATCGAATCCCTTTATAGAACTTTTCCAATTTTCCTTTTCCGCCAGAATCCCAGGCATCTGCACGCGCGACCGGTTGGACGGCATCGCCGTCGTCTCTTGCAGTCCATGTAGGTTAAAGAAAAATCGCGCGGTGAAATTGTCTCGCGGACGGGAAAAAATCGCCACAAGGCGTGATTAGTCTGTAAAAGAGACGAACGAAGAGGAAAACATCGCCGATAAGGATATTTCGTCAGCTGCTGCGGCAAGGACGAAAAAAATAATAAGCAACTCGCTGCAAGACTTCTACTTCTGTGCGCGCCGCTCCCGTCCGTCGCATTCGTCCAGTGACACTCGAACCGAAAACACGCGCTCAAAGCAACTTTACTGTCGCGGTTAAGAATTTTGTGATCGTGAATTTTTTTAAAATTTTAAATATGGCTTTTCTAAAGAATATGTGGAAAGTGAACTCCAAGCATACGAGTAAGTATTATCACGAAGGTTACTTATCTTTTTAATTTGCATTTTTTTTTGTTGTTTAATCAGTGACGAAAACGCGGTTTAACATTCGGTTTTAATTAGACGGGTGGTGCTAATTGCTCGCGAGGGCGTTAATTCATTAAACAATTCAATCGGTGGTGTTGTGATCATTAATTTTACTTGAAATTGAATTTGTATACAGGGTGTTGACTTGGCGTTAATTTTGGAGTGTTCAAATATTGGCTCTCGTATTTATTTTAGAGACAAAATGTATTTAACTTTTTTGTAGAGGGAAGAATTCTGATTTTATTAATGTTCACACTTAACACTTTACGTTTCTCCAAGTTGAAATAATCAAGAAAAAGTAATGTGATTTTATAAAAATAATGGCATGCCATGGAATTGAAACAATAACTACCGATATCAAAATGGCGCAATATATCGCTGTCATTTCGTTAAAGTAAATTTTTTCGAAATTATTTACACCTCTCTCTTAATTCCTGATGGCACTCATACTTAAAAGAAAAAAATGTGCGTTTCTTTAAAAACTTAAAAATATTTGTATGGTTAATATTTAACTGTACTCCTATTTTTCTCGTACTCATATCCGCATTTTCTTCGACGGACAGCAAATGTTATAATCAAAATCTTTAAGTTACCAACCGAAAATTTTTGCAACACTATAATTATACCCGAATTGATTTATGAGCTATAAAAAAAAAAACACGTTTCATCATCACTCAACGTTCAAAACACGCCGCCAATTTTTACCTCGTTACGATGCAGTTTTTGTTGGGGAATTGGCAAAAAAGGAAGTTGCGCAAGTTGATTGAATTATAAAAAAAAAAAAAAAAACGCAACACGACTTAAATGAAAGTCTTTTGCACACAAAATAAGAACACGCTTTTCATCTGATGTAATTCGAACCGCGGTTGCGTCTAATAAATGAAACATTACTTTGAAAATTTATTAATAACATTTAACATACTTTCCGGAAACTTTAAATTGCCATTATTTAAGAAAAAGTTTTTGAATTTCCAGTTCAAGTTTAGAGCGCCGTCGTTTTGTTTCTACCTAGGATACGGCAATTGTTTTTACGAAAAATCAAAAGTGCGTTATTTGTTTACATATCTTGAGTTTTTGAAGCAAATTCCTCGGTTGGATATTTTTTTACAATTTTTCAAATTGCTCAATGCACTTTTAAAATTTCCAGTTCAAGTTTAGAGTGTCGTCGTTTTGTTTCTACCTAGGATACGGCAATTGTTTTTACGCAAAATCAAAAGTGCGTTATTTTTTACATATCTTGGGTTTTTGAAGCAAATTCCTTGGTTGGTTATTTTTTTACAATTTTTCAAATCGCTCAATGCACTTTTTGAATTTCCAGTTCAAGTTAAGAACGCCGTCGTTTTGTTTCTACCTAGGATACGGCAATTGTTTTCTGAAAAAATCAAAAGTGCGTTATTTATTTACATATCTTGAGTTTTTCAAGCAAATTCCTCGGTTGGTTATTTTTTTACAATTTTTCAAATCGCTCATTGCACTTTTTGAATTTCCAGTTTACGTTTAGAGCGCCGTCGTTTTGTTTTTACCTAGGATACCTAGGATAACACACACAGACACAAAAAAATTGTTTCCAGGGTCCCAGAAACGGATATTTCCGTAAAAAAAAATTGAAAAAAAATCACGATCACAATACTCTCGTATTTCGTAACAGAGAAAGTAAAAAAAAGTATTTTAAAATTCTTTTCAAAATGAGAAACTAGTTAAGAATTAAATATTTGGTTGAATTAATATAAACGTGAAACCAGATATTTCTCGAATTAATCAACATAGAAACTCGTATCAACGAATTACATATCTTAATGTTGTTGTGGTAATTAAATTAATTTAATTATTCATCATTTTAAGATATTCCAGGCGTGATAACGGATCTTTAATGGTAATTAAACGTTTAAAAAGTTTAATTATATTTATTGTGTGATTATATTTAATATTTTTACTTCCTCCGTTACGAAGTACAAGAAAGTATTGTGAACGTGATTTTTTTTACGGATATATCCGTTTTGGGGTCCCCAGATGTCATTTCAATAATTTCTGGAAAAAATGGTGATGTATCCATCATATTACTTTCTCCGATTTGATGGTATCATTCATATTTATGTTTTCATGGTTTATTTTTAATTTAAATCATATTTTAAATGTACATCGAGCGTTTCACAACAACGTCAAAATTATAAACGATGAAAATGACAAATTATACTTCAAATTCTAATAATCTTTATCGTAAGTTTACTCAAAAACAAACAAAAAAGTCCTAAAAAAGATTTTTAAAATAGTTCTGATTAAGAGGTCCTAACAAACCTAATAAAAGTCCTGAACGAGAAAATCCTGAAAAATATTTCCTAATTAAAAGTCCTAAATAAACTAGTAAAGGTCCTGATAAAAAAGTCTTGACAAAAAGTCCTGAAAAAAAAGAGTCCTGAGAAAAAAATGTCTTGCACAACAGTTCTGAAAAAAGTTCTGAAAAAGAGTCCTGATAATATATCCTAAATCTGTACAAAAGAGTACTGAAAATAAATATTGAAATAGTTCCGAAAAAATTGTCTAAAAAAAAATATCCCAAAAAGAGTCTTGAAAAAGTCCTTAACAAGAAGTCCTGAGAAACAGTCCTGTAAAAAATCCTGCAAAAAGGCCTGAAAAAAGTCCCAAAAAAATGTCCCAAATAAATTCCTGAAAGTGAATTTTTTTAAAATCAACTTGAAAAAGAAGTGCTAAGAAAATTCTGAAACTGAAAAAGTTCTGATAAAAGTCCTAAAAAAAATTCAAAAAAGGTAGTGAAAGAAAATTCATGAAAAAGATATTCTGAAAAAAATGTCATGAAGAAATTCTGAAAAAAATACCGAGTCTTAAAAACAAGAGGTAGTTAAGAAATTCCCAAAAAAAAAATCCTGAAAAAGAATTCCTGTTAATACAATTAAAAATAGTCCTGGAGAAATAATGTTGGAAATAAAATCTTGAAGAAAGAGTCCTGATAATTCCTTTATGAATGATTTTGTAGAGGTTAAGAGTCGGCACTTGTTTTGAATTTTGAAAAATTAACATTTTTTCGATTTTCGAGAGCAGCAATTGGTCATTTTTGAGTTTGATGGTGATTATTTGGAAAACTACGCCTTTGATATTCCCGGATTTTTTTAAAATATGAAAGCCCAGTGTTTTACGAATACTTCTGTAAAAGGTAAAAGTTAAATTAAAAAAAAAAATTAATTTGACAGTGATTATTAGGAAAACTACGTGATTAATAAGTCTGGATTTTTCTAAAATATGAAAGTCCAGTGTTTTACGAATCATTCTGTAAAAGTTAAGAGTCCGCACTTGTTTCAACTTTCGAAAAAACAACGATTTTTCGATTTTCGTGCGCAGAAAATGGTAAATTTTGAGTTTGTCAGTGATTATTTGGAAAACTGCGCGATTAATGAGCCTGGATTTTTCTCATATATGATAGCCCACTGTTTTATTAATGATTCTATAAAAGTTAAGAGTAAGTACTTGTTTCAAATTTAAAAAACAAACAACTATTTTTATATTTTTTAGCGCATAAAATTGTCATTCTTGAATTTGACAGTGATTATTTGGAAAACTATGCGATTAATGAGCCTGGATTTTTCTAAAATATGAAAGCGCAGTGTTTTACGAAAAATTCTGTAAAAGTTAAGAGTCCGTACTTGTTTCACACTTTGAAAAAAAACAACGATTTAGTCTATGTAGAGTAAAAATGTATTGTCACCTCGGCGGTACCATGAGTCACCCCGTGAGCCGTCACTGGTATAATAGTTATTTATATTTATACTTTCATGGTTTATTTTTAATTTAATTCATATTTTAAATGTACATCGAGCGGATGAAACTGACGTTTAAAACGTCAAAATTATTAAAGGTGGAAAAATTATACTTCAAATTCAAAAACTCGGTTTACTCAAAAACTAATGGGATTTCGAAAAAACTTATTCTTTATAAGTTGTTCATTTTAGCATTCTCTACTTAATTGTTTTTTGTTTTTTGCCAATATTTTCTTAAATATGAAAAATATCACAAAAACATTTAAACAAACATTGAAGACAACAAAGAAATGAACTTCTTTTGCTTGAAAATATTTTTCATAAAATCATTGTTATTCGAGAAAGAAATTTATTACATTGTATTAATTTTTGGTTTATAATTATGAAACGATAATAGTTACAGCAAATTTATGTTAATAATAATTGTAGATAATGCCAAAATGAACAATTTATAAAGAATAAGTTTTTTTCGAAATCCCTTTAGTTTTTGAGTAAATTTAGTTTTTGAATTTGAAGTATAATTTTTCCATCTTTCATAATTTTGACGTTTTAAACGTCAGTTTCATCCGAGTCTACAAAACATTTAAAATATGATTTCAATTGAAAATAAACCATGAAAGCGTAAATATGAATAAT
The DNA here is from genome assembly GCA_910593695.2 of Ocypus olens. Lineage (NCBI taxonomy): Eukaryota > Metazoa > Arthropoda > Insecta > Coleoptera > Staphylinidae > Ocypus > Ocypus olens. The sequence goes on from OU343058.1 coordinate 625,376, forward strand.
ACCATGAAGTCGGAGAAAGTAATCACCATTTTTTTGTGTGTTTTGTGTGTCAATTGTAGAGATGGGCGATATTTCACGTACCTGTGATTTTTTACTGGTATTGAAAATTCACTGGTCGTTACTGTTACTAATACGTGAAGTTCACCGCTACTTAAAATCACTGCTACTTCTGTTATTGCTGCTTAAAACGTGATTAATACTTAAAATTCGTGCTATTTAAACTGTGATTGCTACGTGATTCCTCCTGGAAAATGATGAGTCCGAGGACTTTATCACTTGGCGACCGTTGCGCTCGATTTGATAAGCTTAAAATTACGTTGTTCTTCCTGCGAAGTGGAATTTATAAAAGAGAAAATTGTGTTATATTTAGAGTTGGGTAAAACAGCCACTTTTAAAATCACGTTGTCTTGTGATTGCTACTTTGATTTTAAACTGTGATTGTGATCACTACTGGCAAACATATGCTATGTTAGAATTTTTATGTAATTTCCTGTCCTAACGTAGCATGTAATCACAATCACTGTTTAAAATGTAGCAATCACAAGTAGCAACGTGATTTAAAAATAGCAGTTTTGCCCATCTCTAGTAAATTGGTGGATTTTTATCAGGACTGTATGAGATACATTTTCCATCTGCTTTTAATTGTATTCGTTAATAATCTGTGCATAATTTTCAACAATTAACAATTAACCATCTCGAGCAAATAATTAAGTGACCCCGAATTATCGTCTCAGAATGTGGGCCACATGCGGGACCACGATATCACGGCTTAATTATAAACTGGGGCCCATAATCGGATCGAAATTAATATTTGATTGTGCGTTTAGTTGCCAGGGAGTGATAATCAATTTGTTGTCGAGAGATGTTTAATTATTAAACGTTACCAATGCGCATTCCTAATATTTTTTTGCGCAAATTAGTGTTTAATGAATACATTTAAATTTTACGATCGCTTAAACCAAACAATGAACAAATCGACGTTTGTAAAACGAACGACGCGCGTTACAACTCGCGGATCGAATGCAGGAAATCGCATCGATTACGAAATTGGGTCAGTTTTGCATGCCGCGAAGGCATTCAAAGCGACTGGAATCGATCACGTAATTAATTGCGATTTTGCTTGCCACACCATTTTGTAAATTAACCGTTACCGCTGCGCCCACGTAGGAATTGTCCACGCGAATATTTACAATTTTTTGGAATAAAATAAGTTAAAAAAATGGTGATGTTGCCATCATGTTACTTTCTCCGACTTGATGGTATCAGTTATATTTTCGCTTTCAATTTAAATCATATTTTAAATGTAAATCGAACGTTTCGTAGAATCGGATGAAACTGACGTTTAAAACGTCAAAATTATGAAAGATGAAAAAAATATACTTCAAATTCAAAAACTCAGTTTACTCAAAAACTAAAGCGATTAAAAAAAACTTATTCTTTATAAGTTGTCCATTTTGGCATTCTCTACAATTATTATTTATATTTTACCATACCAGACCTTCATGCTTATCGTGTGAACGAGACAAATGAATTGAACGAGTTTGAAAAGCAATCTAAAGCGCTTGTAATGCGCATCGAAAAAAAAAGAAAAATCGCGAATATAAGAATAAAACGTGACATTGTCGATTGTATTCAAATTACATGCAGCACGTGAATTCAAACAAATCTCGTCTCGCAATGAAAATAATAAAAAAAAAAACAAGGATACGATACTTCGCATATTTGCATAAACATAGTTCCTCTTACGTGCAATAAATGATAATAGTGTTTAATGAACGACGATTATTACTAACTCTTATTACCAATAATAATCGGCCGGAATCTTTTTTTGTGATGATTTGCATTTTCTTGAATGGAATAAAAATTAGGGCTTATTAAAACATTCCTCTGCAGAGGTAACGCGAGCGCGAGATTGCATCATGCAAGAAGGAAGAGGGGACTTTAAAAGTGTGCCATCGATCACTTCTTTGGGTTTTTACGACTATCGTATGTGAGATTATATTATTATAACCAAAATTAGGATTATATTTATATTTTCCGTTTGCATAAATTAATTTCAAAATTTAGGTAAAGGGTGTTTATGTTTTTTTAAATAATCATAATTTAGGATGTATTTTGAGCAACTTTGGCAAGTTTCAAGTCGATAGCAATTGTCTTTATATTTTTTTCAAGTCGCGAAAGTTATTGCAATTTTTCGCAAATTTCCGCTCCGTTTGCATAAATTAATTTCGAAATTTAGGTAAAGGGTGTTTATGTTTTTTTAAATAACCATAATTTAGGATGTATTTTGAGCAACTTTGGCAAGTTTCAAGTCGATAGCAATTGCCTTTATATTTTTTTCAAGTCGCGAAAGTTATTGCAATTTTTCGCAAATTTCCGCTGCGTTTGTATAAATTAATTTCAAAATTTACGGAATGGGTGTTTATGTTTTTTTAAATAACCATAATTTAGGATGTATTTTGAGCAACTTTGGCAAGTTTCAAGTCGATAGCAATTGTCTTTATATTTTTTTCGAGTTGCGAAAGTTATTGCAATTTTTCGCAAATTTCCGCTCCGTTTGCATAAATTAATTTCGAAATTTAGGTAAAGGGTGTTTATGTTTTTTTAAATAACCATAATTTAGGATGTATTTTGAGCAACTTTGGCAAGTTTCAAGTCGATAGCAATTGCCTTTATATTTTTTTCAAGTCGCGAAAGTTATTGCAATTTTTCGCAAATTTCCGCTGCGTTTGTATAAATTAATTTCAAAATTTACGGAATGGGTGTTTATGTTTTTTTAAATAACCATAATTTAGGATGTATTTTGAGCAACTTTGGCAAGTTTCAAGTCGATAGCAATTGTCTTTATATTTTTTTCAAGTCGCGAAAGTTATTGCAATTTTTCGCAAATTTCCGCTCCGTTTGCATAAATTAATTTCGAAATTTAGGTAAAGGGTGTTTATGTTTTTTTAAATAACCATAATTTAGGATGTATTTTGAGCAACTTTGGCAAGTTTCAAGTCGATAGCAATTGCCTTTATATTTTTTTCAAGTCGCGAAAGTTATTGCAATTTTTCGCAAATTTCCGCTGCGTTTGCGTAAATTAATTTCAAAATTTACGGAATGGGTGTTTATGTTTTTTTAAATAACCATAATTTAGGATGTATTTTGAGCAACTTTGGCAAGTTTCAAGTCGATAGCAATTGCCTTTATATTTTTTTCAAGTCGCGAAAGTTATTGCAATTTTTCGCAAATTTCCGCTGCGTTTGCGTAAATTAATTTCAAAATTTACGGAATGGGTGTTTATGTTTTTTTAAATAACCATAATTTAGGATGTATTTTGAGCAACTTTGGCAAGTTTCAAGTCGATAGCAATTGCCTTTATATTTTTTTCAAGTCGCGAAAGTTATTGCAATTTTTCGCAAATTTCCGCTGCGTTTGTATAAATTAATTTCAAAATTTACGGAATGGGTGTTTATGTTTTTTTAAATAACCATAATTTAGGATGTATTTTGAGCAACTTTGGCAAGTTTCAAGTCGATAGCAATTGTCTTTATATTTTTTTCAAGTCGCGAAAGTTATTGCAATTTTTCGCAAATTTCCGCTCCGTTTGCATAAATTAATTTCGAAATTTAGGTAAAGGGTGTTTATGTTTTTTTAAATAACCATAATTTAGGATGTATTTTGAGCAACTTTGGCAAGTTTCAAGTCGATAGCAATTGCCTTTATATTTTTTTCGAGTTGCGAAAGTTATTGAAATTTTTCGCAAATTTCCGCTCCATTTGCATAAATTAATTTCGAAATTTAGGTAAAGGGTGTTTATGTTTTTTTAAATAACCATAATTTAGGATGTATTTTGAGTCCAATTTGACTGAATTAATAGTTAAACGAGAAGGATTTTAGATGGCATATCTTTAAAAAAAAAAGTAAAATCGTGTCCGATAATAAATTCTAAAATCTTTAAGGTCGCTTTGCGGTTTGACCATAATTAATTTATGGCAAAACAGCGGGCTCCATTAATCGCGGCTATACACGGAATTTAAATTTCATAACAGGCGTTCATTTCGAGCTTAATAATAATTCGCTTTTGCAATTGCCAGTGTGTTCAAGGAAACTCATCCGTATGCAAACCGCAAACATCAAACTGGGCAGATCAAAACAAAATAAGACGGAGGCCATGAACGAAAACAATTATAAATTGTTATAAATAAACCATTCATACGCGCACCAACGAATGAAACGATTATATTGTTACCAAGAAAAGGCATTTAACGATGATAATATCGTCACGTTTTAATGCATTGATAATACAATGGAAATTAATTTACAGAAAATGCCGAAGATGAATTTGAGATAGCCTCACTTATTGCAGATGCATTAAATAAATGCAATTTTTTTTATTACATTTATTTAATGTGAAAAAGATGGTGAAACGAAAACGTCTTATTTTGTGCAAAATAAAATCCTAAGATGAAATCAACAACAGGTGTAATTACGTGGATGATGTAACAACGGTTTCAATTAAGCGAACTGCGGTTTGTCTTATGCAACCATTAATCTTGACAATGAGTTTAGATGGTTCTTTTTGATCATAAAATATAAACTTGTTATTAATGTATCATTAAACCTTAAAAATAACATTCGGGCAACTTTCTATTTTTTTACTATTGGATTTATAATGGAGCGCAAACTGGAAATTCAAAAATTACATTGAGCGATTTGAAAAATTGTAAAAAAATAACCAACCGAGGAATTTGCTTCAAAAACTCAAGATATGTAAAAAAACAACGCACTTTTGATTTTTCAACACTTTAGGGCAGAAATACCTTGGTTGATAGTCCAAACAGTGACTTACTAACAATACAAATGAATAAAATACTAAACTATGTAAAAATTACTGCAATAAATATGTTGAATAATAATAACGTTACACACTATGAATAATTTTATAATTGATTAATACATAATTATAACGGTGTAAAATATTTCGCCACCAACAACATTAATTTCATTCTACTTATTTTTTTTTTTTTTTCGTTTTAAATTAGCAAATCGAAATGTTTGGCCATGGCCAATAGTGCAATTTTCTCGATACGTAACCGGGCCCAATTAAGATTTACGGGAACGTGTATTTAGCCGCCATTAAGTCGATTAAAATGTGCCAGCGGTTAATTACTGGATTGCCCTCGTTTGGCCTATATCCTTTAGGGAATGATGCAATTACCTCAAGACCGTGTATACACACAATGAAATTGTTCCATAAATAACCCTCAATGTCGTTATTAATGAGTTATTAAATTCTAAATATTAATTTAAAAAAAAAGTTTGAATATTAATATTACAATTGAAGGACTTGAAGGACGGACAAGTACAACGGTTCAAGTTGTTGAGAGAAAACAACTTTTTTGTTAAGTTTAAGTTGCTGGAAAAAAGTACAGGTTCAGTAAATTTTAATTTTGATTAATCACGTTTTTGTTAAATTTTAGTTTCCGAGTATTCAAATTCAGCAAATTTTAATTTTAATTGAACCGAATACATTGACTCATTGAATTTCTTTAGGAAATCATTTGAATTATTAATGCATATGCATGACGGGGTTTAATGACTTGTAAACAACATTTGCGGTTTCGATTGTTTGTATGTATTGTAATGAAAATTCAACAATTATTGGAAGCCTAATTTTTTTTGAGGAAAATAATTCAATTGTATTCAGATTGGCGTAATTAAAAAAATGGTGATGTGGCTATCATGTTACTTTCTCCGACTTGATGGTATCATTTATATTTACGCTTTTCAATTGAAATCATATTTTAAATGTACATGCAACTGACGTTTAAAACGTCAAAATTATAAAAGATGGAAAAATTATACTGCAAATTTAAAAACTCAATTTACTCAAAAACCAAAGGGATTTCGAAAAAAACTTATTCTTTATAAGTTGTTCATTTTAGCATTTTCTACAATTATTATTAACATAAATTTGCTGTAACTATTATTGTTTCATAATTATAAACCAAAAATTAAAAAAAATTATAATAAATTGTTTTCTCGAATAAAAATGATTTTATGAAAAATGTTTTCAAGCAAAAGATGATCATTTCTTTGTTGTCTTCAAAGTTTGTTTAAATGTTTTTGTGATATTTTTCATATTTAAGAAAATATTGGCAAAAAACAAAAAACAGTTAAGGTAAACGCCCACTTACCAAAAGCTTTTCAATTCTTCAGATTATCAAATAAGACATATGTTCAAAGTTTCATATCAATTGCTTTATTAGTTTTTGAGATACAACGCGCACAGACTGACACACAAGTATAATTTTTCCATCTTTCATAATTTTGACATTTTAAACGTCAGTTTCATCCGCAACGCTCGATGTGCATTTAAAATATGATTTCGATTGAAAATAAACTATGAAAACGTATATATAAATGGCTATGATACCATCAAGTCGGAGAAAGTAACATAATAACAGAAATAGCCCTGTAAATTCCACACTTTCATCGACAGATGCTCGACATTTTGACAGACGCATCCTTAATAACATATCTTTAGATCTGCTTAAAGAAAATTATTCGAACAAAACTGAAAGACAAATTTGCACTTTTTCCAGAAATCGTCCTGTAAATTCCACAATTTTGTCAACAGATGCTTGAAATTTTGACAAATACATCTATATATCTTTAGATATTTTTTTAAAAAATCATCCGAACTTTCTTCTAACAAAAATGGCAGCACTAGAAGACAAATTTTGAAGACCGAAAATGCATTTTTTTCCAGAAATCGTCCTGTAAATTCCAGATTTTTGTTGACAGATGTTTTAAATTTTGACAGACACATCCTAAATAACATATGTTTAAAACTATTCAAAGAAAATTATTCGAATTTTGCTCTAACAAATCTGGAAGACAAATTTTGAAGATAAAAATTGCACTTTTTCCAGAAATCGCCCTTTAAATTCCACAATTTTGTCGGCAAATGCTTGAAATTTTAATAGATACATCCTAAATAATATATCTTTAGAATCGTCTGAAGAAAATTATCCGAACTATTCTGTGACAAAAATGGCAGCGCTTAAAGACAAAGTTTTAAGACTGAAAATGCACTTTTTCCAGAAATCGTCCTGTAAGTTCCACACTTTTATTGACAGATGCTTAAAATTTTTGACAGATACATCCTAAATAAAATATCTTTAGAATCGTCGAAATAAAATTATCCAAATTTTGCGGTGATAGGCAGAGTTTAAGGACAAATTTTGAAAACCGAAAATGCACTTTTTCCAGAAATATGATTTAAATTGAAAATAAACCATGATAGCGTAAATATAAATGATATCATCAAGTCGGAGAAAGTAACATGATGGCCACATCACCGTTTTTTTTAAAGAAATTGTTGAAATGGCGTCTAGGGACCCGAAAACGGATATTTCGGTAAAAAAAATTTTGAAAAAAAATCACGATCGTAACGGACAAAGTAAAAAACTATAAATGATATCATGGATGACAGAAAATGTCTTTCCTTTAATGACTTCTCAATGCAATCGAAATTAATTAAATAGTGTTAGTATTTATCTCTAGGTAGTTCATATTATTAATGATTGTAATATAAAATACCAAATAAAAATTTAAAATTTAAAACTCTCAACTATCACGGCTGACAACGTTTTTTTCTAGGTTAGATTTTAAAAACGAACGTTTCACTCTTCCAAGGGGAGGATCAGATGCACGATTCGGCGATCTTTTGCACACATGTGTAGGTGCAAGTAATAAGATCCACTTCTCCAAGAAAAGATATTAATATTCATTTGTTCATTTATTCATCCCAAAAATTAAAAATACAAAATTACATATTTCGATGTGACTGAATGGCACATGTATTATTTTCAGTCTGTTTATCAGAGGCGGCTCGTTATGTAGAGCCAAGGAGCCATGGCACTACCTCTAATTTCAAACGAAACTAGATTTTTTTTAATAATTCTAAAAACACTGATTTGTCATTTTAAATGTTAAAACGATGCCTGCAAAAGTTTCACGAGACGAGAAAAATGGCAATGCATTTGTTTGAACAAATTAGCAGATTTGAAAAATTCTTTCCAGAATTGTGTTTTGTGTTGTTATCTAAAAAAAAAAAACAGTGATGGGGTATTTTGAGCTTTTTGGCGGTTTATTAAGATCAATGTATTTTGAGTAAATTTGAAAAGTTTCAAGTGTGTTACAGTTGTTTTTGTATTTATTTTTTTCACTCCGAAGAAGTGAAACTTAAAAAATCTTAAGGGCTGTTCTCGGTCGGTTATCTTGAAAACTTGTGATGGGGTATTATGTTTTTTTTTTGGGGTTATTATAATTAATGTATTTTGAGTAAATTTTGAGTAAAGTTTCAAGTGTGTTGCACTCGTTTTTATATTTTTTTTTCATTCGGAAGAAGTGAAACTTAAAATCTTGAAAACCAGTGATGGGGATTTTTGAGTTTTTTGGAGGATTCTTAAGATTGGTGTATTTTGAGTAAATTTTGAGAGTTTCAAGTGTGTTGCAGTTGTTTTTAAAATTTTTTTTTTCACTAGTGCAAATTAAAAAAATTCTCAATCGGTTATCTTGAAAACCTGTGATGGAGTTTTTTGAGTTTTTGAACGATTATTAAGATTATTGTATTTTACGTAAAAGTTTCAAGTATTTTACAGCTGTTCTTATATTTTTTTCGCGTCAACAAAAAATGATTATAATTTTTCATAAATTCACACGAAAAATCGCAAAAGCAATCGACGGAATGTATTGGAAATTTCTACTAAATCACTCTTGAATTAATATTGAGTGATTTTGCAAAGTTTCAAGTGGATGGCAATTGTTTTTATGTTTTTTTCGCGTCGACGAATTTACTGCATTTTTTTAAATTTCATCTCCGTTCACATTGAAATATTCTAAAATTTAGGAACAATGCATTTCTAATTTTTGCGGAAATGTAGAATCACATATGTTGTCAGTTGTGTTGGCAAGTTTCAAGTCGATGGCAGTTGTTTTTATATTTTTTTCGCGTCGACAAATTTACTGCATTTTTTTAAATTTCATCTCCGTTCACATTGAAATATTCTAAAATTTAGAAACAATGCATTTCTAATTTTTACGAAAATGTAGAATCACATGTGTTGTCCGTTGTTCTGGAAAGTTTCAAGTCGATGGCAATTGTTTTTATATTTTTTTTTTCGCGTCGACGAATTTACTGCATTTTTTTAAATTTCATCTCCGTTCACATTGAAATATTCTAAAATTTAGAAACAATGCATTTCTAATTTTTACGGAAATGTAGAATCACATATGTTGTCAGTTGTGTTGGTAAGTTTCAAGTCGATGGCAATTGTTTTTATATTTTTTTCGCGTCGACAAATTTACTGCATTTTTTTAAATTTCATCTTCGTTCACATTGAAATATTCAAAAATTTAGAAACAATGCATTTCTAATTTTTACGAAAATGTAGAATCACATGTGTTGTCAGTTGTGTTGGCAAGTTTCAAGTCGATGGCAATTGTTTTTATATTTTTTTCGCGTCGACGAATTTACTGCATTTTTTTAAATTTCATCTCCGTTCACATTGAAATATTCTAAAATTTAGGAACAATACATTTCTAATTTTTACGGAAATGTAGAATCACATATGTTGTCAGTTGTGTTGGTAAGTTTCAAGTCGATGGCAATTGTTTTTATATTTTTTTCGCGCAAAAAAAAATCAAAAAGTATATTACATGCTAAGTGGCTCTACCGTCAAAATGTTTTAAGAGCTGCCACTGCGGTTCATTAATTACTTTTTATGTTGGTGAAAACACATCCAGCCCGTGGAGTAGCGGTAAGGCCTCCGTCTCGCAATCGCGAGGTCTCTGGATCAAATCCCGTTGGTATTTTTTTTTTGACAAATCCTCGTATATAGATATACACAAATCTAAACTTAAAAAATGTCGTTTTTAAGAAATTGCAAGGTGGTATACTTTCTAAGATAGCAGCGTTTAGATTGGCAATTTCGGTTCGGATATTTTCTTCCAACTTTGAAACGATCGTCTGGCAACAGCTAAATGTCTTACATTAAATTGCACGCGGACAAAAATGAAAGTTAACGAAGATAAAACGTTGGCACACATGCAATTATCTTAAAACCGATGGATTCCCTCTAATCTAATTGAGTCGAGCCGAAGGCGATAAGACCGCACTAATTACTCCGTAATTGAATCTGGACGGGTAATTTTATTGCTGATGAACTTTCTCGCCGCCGAATTATTTTTGTGTAGATAAACGTTTTGAAACTGCAACACACTGTCGAAATTATTACACCAGAAACTCCTGTATCTTATCTGCTTTCGACACTTTTTAAGTTTAGCTCTGTGCATTTATACACATGGATTTGTAAAAAAAACTATAAAAAAATTCATAAACAGGATTTGATGATCCAAAGACCTCGCGGTTTCGAAACGGAGGTTTAACGCGACACTACGGGCCGGGTATGTTTTCACCAACGTAAAAATGGTGATGTGGCCATCGTGTTACTTTCTCCGACTTGATGGTATCATTTATATTTACGCTTTCATGGTTTATTTTCAATTTAAATCATATTTTAAATGTTTTGCAGACTCGAATGAAAGTGACGTTTAAAACGTCAAAATTATGAAAAATGGAAAAATTACACTTCAAATTCAAAAAACTCGGTTAACTCAAAAACCAACGAGATTTCGAAAAAAACTTATTCTTTAGAAGTTGTTCATTTTAGCATTCTCTACAATTATTATTAACATAAATTTGCTGTAACTATTACCGTTTTATAATTATAAACCAAAAATTAAAAAAATAATAATAAATTTTTTTCTCGAATAGCAATGATTTTATGAAAAATGTTTTCAAGTAAAAGATGTTCATTTCTTTGTTGTCTTCAAAGTTTGTTTAAATGTTTTTGTGTTATTTTTCACATTTAAGAAAATATTGTCAAAAAACAAAAAACGGTTAAGGTAAACGCCCACTTCCGGTGTACGAAATTTTACCAAAAGCTTTTCAGTTCTTCGGATTGTCAAATAAAACGGATGTTCAAAGTTTCATATCAATTGCTCTATTAGTTTTTGAGATACAGCGCGCACAGACAGACACACACACAGTGCTTAAAGTCGATATTCAAAATTATATCATCGTCTATGAATTCAGTTTTTCTTGGAATACTAGTGCTGTAATCAGATTTTATTGCGACCTGGCAGAATGAGTGAAACATCCTATATATTGAAGCGTAGCAGTCCAGCGCGTTAATCACTATCCCAGGGACATTCATTTACGTGAAAATTTGTGTTAAATTTATATCAAAACAATAAATAAATTTCAATTTTTTTTGCAACGATAGTTAATTGTGCACATAATAAGCGTTTAATTCACATTAACAATCGCAATAGGGGTTATCGGGAAAGGATGCACGTTCTCTCGTATCGACGTTATTAAAAATAAATTGTAAATAACGTTAACATTGACATGTGGACAACGGCATCGGCTGAGTGTAAAATCGTTTGGACTCGGTGGGGATTAAAGACCTCTGCCGTAATTAATGGTTTGTTTATGTCGCACGAGAGTTTTTCGATTCGCGATGATTAATCGCCGATCCTTTGTTGCAAATGAAAATACAAGTGCAGATAATTTCAATGCACGGACACAACAAGCTGAAATAATGCGACATCTACCGTCACTTTTTAGAACAAAATGAAATGTCGGCCATTATGATTTCATGGCAAACCTTTATTTTTAATTCGAAATAATTGTAACGTTTTTCGCTAATATCTCGGTTAATACTCTGCAGAAACTATTGAGTAAGGTATCAAATCATTCAGCTTAAAAAGCTTTAAAAATAATGTAAGAAGACCGATGCTGTCAAATAATTAGGGGAGTCAATATTAATACATTTTAAATTTTACATGTAAATCCCTATGGCCTGCCTCGCAATTCAACACCCTCAACATCATTTTGACGTATGTACATTTCTCTGTGTCAGCATTAACAATAAATAAATAGTAAATAAATAGTTGAAACTACAGTTGTGTCAATATTGTTAATAATACATTGTGTTTGTCTGTATTATGCAATAAATGGCGGTAAAAAAACGTCGAAAGTTGTTTAATTCAAAGTTACCTGATAATAGATTACCACATAGTAACGGTCGCAACCATCATCTTCATAATAAATAAATACATTTTGGAGAAAACAAATTGTGCACAGAAAATTTCCAATTTTTTTGATTATTTTTCAAGAGTTCGTGTTTTAAAAACGGAAATTATAACCACAAATTTCACCCGCGTCAAGAAATGTCACAACTAACACGGGCTTCTAGCTTTGGTGACCTCGATTTGTGATTAAAATTATTTCCTGAATGAAGCAACACAACTGCAAAAATTGACCTCTGCATCTTGCATTACACTCGAATTCCCAAAATTACAAACGTAAATAAACAAACCGATTGCATCAGACGAGCATCGAAACGTGCCTCGAAAAAATTATCACTATAAATAAATAAATAAATAAATAAATATGAACTAGTTCAGGGCTCTCCCCGATGATAACGGATGTCAGAGAAGTCAATTCTTTTTTCGTGAATGGGGCATTACGTAATTTACTACGTACTACGAATTACTCGAGCAAAGGTCGTTTCCGATAAACCGATTTTACTACAACGTGCGCTTCCTCAATTTTCAGAACTGTCCGAGGAACTGGCTCTGCAGAACTGCAAGGAGGCCGAGGATGAGGACATCGAGGTGGAGAACGATGTGGTCACGTTCAAACTCAAATATCTTGGTATGTATTGGATCGACGATACTTTATATAATAATTTTTTTTGAATCGTTAAAATTATTGCAATTTTTCACATTTTTTACTCTCCGTGCACCTGAAAATTTACCAAAATCCGTGGAGGGGATGTATAGATTTTGGATGGTATTACAATCTCGAATGAATTTTAAGCAATTTTGGAAAGTTTCAAGTCGATAGCAATTGTTGTTCTATTTTTTTCCAGCCGCCAAAATTATTACAATTTTTCACATTTTTCACTCTCCGTGCAACTGAAAATTTTCCAAAATCCGTGGAGGGGATGTATAGATTTTTCATGGTATTACAATCTCGAATGAATTTCAAGTAATTTTGGAAATTTTCAAGTCGATAGCGATTGTTTTTCTATTTTTTTCCAGTCGCCAAAATTATTTCAATTTTTCACATTTTTCACTCTCCGTGCACCTGAAAATTTACCAAAATCCGTGGAGGGGATGTATAGATTTTTGATGGTATTACAATCTCGAATGAATTTTAAGTAATTTTGGAAATTTTCAAGTCGATCGCAATTGTTTTTCTATTTTTTTCCAGCCGCCAAAATTATTACAATTTTTCACATTTTTTACTCTCCGTGCACCTGAAAATTTACCAAAATCCCTGGAGGGGATGTATAGATTTTTGATGGTATTACAATCTCGAATGAATTATAAGTAATTTAGGAAATTTTCAAGTCGATAGCAATTGTTTTTCTATTTTTTTCCAGCCGCCAAAATTATTACAATTTTTCACATTTTTCACTCTCCGTGCAACTGAAAATTTACCAAAATCCGTGGAGGGGATGTATAGATTTTTGATGGTATTACAATCTCGAATGAATTTTAAGTAATTTTGGAAATTTTCAAGTCGATAGCAATTGTTTTTCTATTTTTTTCCAGTCGCCAAAATTATTACAATTTTTCACATTTTCTTCTCTCCGTGCACCTGAAAATTTACCAAAATCCGCGGGGGGGATGTATAGATTTTTGATGGTATTACAATCTCGAATGTATTTGAAGTAATTTTGGAAATTTTCAAGTCGATAGTAATTGTTTTTCCATTTTTTTCGAATCGCCAAAATTATTACAATTTTTCACATTTTTCACTCTCCGTGCAACTGAAAATTTACCAAAATCCGTGGAGGGGATGTATAGATTTTTGATGGTATTACAATCTCGAATGAATTTTAAGTAATTTTGGAAATTTTCAAGTCGATAGCAATTGTTTTTCTATTTTTTTCCAGCCGCCAAAATTATTACAATTTTTCACATTTTTCACTCTCCGTGCAACTGAAAATTTACCAAAATCCGTGGAGGGGATGTATAGATTTTTGATGGTATTACAATCTCGAATGAATTTTAAGTAATTTTGGAAATTTTCAAGTCGATAGCAATTGTTTTTCTATTTTTTTCCAGCCGCCAAAATTATTACAATTTTTCACATTTTTCACTCTCCGTGCAACTGAAAATTTACCAAAATCCGTGGAGGGGATGTATAGATTTTTGATGGTATTACAATCTCGAATGAATTTTAAGTAATTTAGGAAATTTTCAAGTCGATAGCAATTGTTTTTCTATTTTTTTCCAGCCGCCAAAATTATTACAATTTTTCACATTTTTCACTCTCCGTGCAACTGAAAATTTACCAAAATCCGTGGAGGGGATGTATAGATTTTGGATGGTATTACAATCTCGAATGAATTTTAAGTAATTTTGGAAATTTTCAAGTCGATAGCAATTGTTTTTCTATTTTTTTCCAGTCGCCAAAATTATTACAATTTTTCACATTTTTCACTCTCCGTGCATCTGAAAATTTACCAAAATCCGTGAAGGGGATGTATAGATTTTGGATGGTATTACAATCTCGAATGAATTTTAAGTAATTTTGGAAATTTTCAAGTCGATAGCAATTGTTTTTCTATTTTTTTCCAGCCGCCAAAATTATTACAATTTTTCACATTTTTCACTCTCCGTGCAACTGAAAATTTACCAAAATCCGTGGAGGGGATGTATAGATTTTGGATGGTATTACAATCTCGAATGAATTTTAAGTAATTTTGGAAATTTTCAAGTCGATAGCAATTGTTTTTCTATTTTTTTCCAGCCGCCAAAATTATTACAATTTTTCACATTTTTCACTCTCCGTGCATCTGAAAATTTACCAAAATCCGTGGAGGGGATGTATAGATTTTTGATGGTATTACAATCTCGAATGAATTTTAAGTAATTTTGGAAATTTTCAAGTCGATGGCAATTGTTTTTCTATTTTTTTCCAATCGCCAAAATTATTACAATTTTTCACATTTTTCACTCTCCGTGCATCTGAAAATTTACCAAAATCCGTGAAGGGGATGTATAGATTTTTGATGGTATTACAATCTCGAATGAATTTTAAGTAATTTTGGAAATTTTCAAGTCGATGGCAATTGTTTTTCTATTTTTTTCCAGCCGCCAAAATTATTACAATTTTTCACATTTTTCACTCTCCGTGCACCTGAAAATTTACCAAAATCCGTGGAGGGGATGTATAGATTTTGGATGGTATTACAATCTCGAATGAATTTGAAATAATTTTGGAAATTTTCAAGTCGATAGCAATTGTTTTTCTATTTTTTTCCAGTCGCCGAAATTATTACAATTTTTCACATTTTCTACTCTCCGTGCATCTGAAAATTTACCAAAATCCGTGGAGGGGATGTATAAATTTTTGATGGTATTACAATCTCGAATGAATTTTAAGTAATTTTGGAAAGTTTCAAGTCGATAGCAATTGTTTTTCCATTTTTTTCGAATCGCCAAAATTATTACAATTTTTCACATTTTTCACTCTCCGTGCACCTGAAAATTTACCAAAATCCGTGAAGGGGATGTATAGATTTTTGATGGTATTACAATCTCGAATGAATTTTAAGTAATTTAGGAAATTTTCAAGTCGATAGCAATTGTTTTTCTATTTTTTTCCAGTCGCCAAAATTATTACAATTTTTCACATTTTCTACTCTCCGTGCATCTGAAAATTTACCAAAATCCGTGGAGGGGATGTATAAATTTTTGATGGTATTACAATCTCGAATGAATTTTAAGTAATTTTGGAAAGTTTCAAGTCGATAGCAATTGTTTTTCCATTTTTTTCGAATCGCCAAAATTATTACAATTTTTCACATTTTTCACTCTCCGTGCACCTGAAAATTTACCAAAATCCGTGAAGGGGATGTATAGATTTTTGATGGTATTACAATCTCGAATGAATTTTAAGTAATTTTGGAAATTTTCAAGTCGATGGCAATTGTTTTTCTATTTTTTTCCAATCGCCAAAATTATTACAATTTTTCACATTTTTCACTCTCCGTGCACCTGAAAATTTACCAAAATCCGTGAAGGGGATGTATAGATTTTTGATGGTATTACAATCTCGAATGAATTTTAAGTAATTTTGGAAATTTTCAAGTCGATGGCAATTGTTTTTCTATTTTTTTCCAATCGCCAAAATTATTACAATTTTTCACATTTTTCACTCTCCGTGCACCTGAAAATTTACCAAAATCCGTGGAGGGGATGTACAGATTTTTGATGGTATTACAATCTCGAATGAATTTTAAGTAATTTTGGAAATTTTCAAGTCGATGGCAATTGTTTTTCTATTTTTTTCCAATCGCCAAAATTATTACAATTTTTCACATTTTTCACTCTCCGTGCAACTGAAAATTTACCAAAATCCGCGGGGGGGATGTATAGATTTTTGATGGTATTACAATCTCGAATGTATTTGAAGTAATTTTGGAAATTTTCAAGTCGATAGTAATTGTTTTTCCATTTTTTTCGAATCGCCAAAATTATTACAATTTTTCACATTTTCTATTCTCCGTGCACCTGAAAATTTACCAAAATCCGTGGAGGGGATGTATAGATTTTTGATGGTATTACAATCTCGAATGAATTTTAAGTAATTTAGGAAATTTTCAAGTCGATAGCAATTGTTTTTCTATTTTTTTCCAGCCGCCAAAATTATTACAATTTTTCACATTTTTCACTCTCCGTGCAACTGAAAATTTACCAAAATCCGTGGAGGGGATGTATAGATTTTTGATGGTATTACAATCTCGGATGAATTTTAAGTAATTTTGGAAATTTGGAAATTTAAGTAGAAAAAACTGATCTTCGTTTTTTCTTTATATCTCCGCTATTTGAGGTGATATTTAAAAACGGCAAAGACGTTCTTAAAGCACTTTTTTATTATCTAATAGATGGCATAAGATTTTTAGTTGTAACATGTTTCGTTTCTTCTGAATCATCATCAACTTTCTTATTTCTTATGGACGCCATATTTAATTTTTATCGCATCTCAATGCTCATTTTCTTGTGATGACAACAATATAACACAACATACATTTAATTACATAAATGAATCGTTTATAACACTTTTATTGGCAATTTATTTAGCGCTTACTAAAAATCATCCGTGCCATGGAATTAAAATCAATTAAAAATCTGAATAACTCTTTGTTTATTATTATTTTTGACATTAATAAAGTAATTATTTCATCTCTCTGTGTGTACAGTGTATCTGTGAAACATGAAATTATATAAAGTACAACAAGTTACGCAACGATAACATTAAACTCATTAAATCTGTCATTACGTGTCGAGGTGTGTGTGTAATTTTGTGCAAATTCTACAGGAAGCACCGTCGTGGAAAAAGTCCTGGGTGAAAACATAAGCACGGAAGCGGTAAAGAGCATAATCAAGGTGGCGAAGGCCTCCAGGAAAAAGCTGGCCCGCGTCAACCTGAACATTTCCCTGAAAGGAATCGCAGTCACGGACCTCCAAGGAAACGACATGTTCAAAGTCTCCATCTACAGGTAAAAGAAACGTAGACAACTCTCCTCGGCGTGCACTAAACGGCGTTTCTCTTCGTTTACAGGATATCGAACTGCTCGACGGACGCCTCTCACAGACAGGTCTTCTCCTTCGTGTCGACCGACACCAACGAAACCACCGAATGCCACGCGTTCATCTGCTCGAAGCGCAAACTTGCGGAGACCGTCACGCTGGCCGTGGCGCAGGCTTTCAGCACGGCGTACGAACAGTGGAGGATCACGCCTTCGACTACCACCCGCGCCGCCGCCGCCGCTGCCGCCGCCACCGCCAGCAGTTCGGTGGAGGAGGAGAACGAGAAGAACAGTCCGAGTGTGGAGCAAGAGGAAATCAAACACATCACCGAGGAGAGGAGGTTCATCGAAAACAACATTATGGATCAGCTGATCGACCTGGACGCACCTTCCGCTGATGATGATTACAGCTCGAGTGGTCCGTATGGAAATCAGAACCAATGGGTAGGTTCAAAATTGTTTACAAAAAAATATTATTGATTGTTGAAGCCATTACTTGAACTATGAAGGATGTTGAATGTGGCCACCTCGTAACTTTCTCCGATTTCATGATACTTTAATATCCGTTTTCGTTTCGTTTAATACAAAAAAATGGTGATGTGGCCATCATGTTACTTTCTCCGAATTGATGGTATCATTTATATTTACGCTTTCAATTGAAATCATATTTTATATGTATGTACTCGGATGAAACTGACGTTTAAAACGTCAAAATTATGAAACATTTTTTCGATTTGATAACCTTTCTTCTGTCCGTTTTCGTTCTGTTTATGTGTTTTTTTAATTTTTTAATTTTTTTTTTATAAGGTTTCCTTCGAAGATGACTTCTGTGCATTATCTCGCCGCAATGACTACAAGCAAGTGGATCTGATCTTGGCGTAGGCGTCTCCCAACGCAACCGCCGCGCCGACGCAGTCGACTTAACTTATTTTAATTAATACGCGCTACTAATCTACGTTATGTATACTTAAATTTTTATACTTTTAGTTGTAAATATTATAATAATCGTGTTTATCTTGTCCTCGACTTATAGTTTTAAGTGTGTTTGTGTTATTTCTAATTAAAGTAAAAGTTTTAAAAAAAATTCTGCAGTTGCCAACCAATCCAAAATCACAAAATCAAGTCACGCATTTTACGACTAAATTCAAATTAACAACTTGAAAATTCCACTCCCTTAAAGTTGCTTGAAAAAAATTATAAAAACAATCCCCGCAAACTGCAAATATTGCAAATTTACTTCAAATATATTCGGCTTTTAATTTTCCAGCGAAACTATAAATATTCCCTGCCTAGATTGTTAATAACATTAAAGTGTAAGTTATTAACAATCTAGGCAGGAAATATTTATAGTTTCGCTGGAAAATTAAAAGTCGCATATATTTTAAGTTAATTTGCAATGTTTGCAGTTTTTGTGGGGATTGTTTTTTATAATTCTTTCAAGTCATAATTTAATTTGAAAATTCCACTTCCTCAAAGTTGCTCGAAAAAAATAAAAAACAATGCCAACGAACTGCAAATATTGCAAATTAACTTAAAATATATGCGGCTTTTAATTTTCCAGCGAAACTATAAATATTCCCAGCCTACATTGTTAAAACTTACACTTTAATTCGTCGCAATTCAATTTGAAAATTCCATTTCCTCAAAATTGCTCGAAAAAAAAACTATAAAAACAATCCCCACAAAAACTGCAAATATTGCAAATTTACTTAAAATCAATTCTGTTTCAAGTTCCTATAACAACCAGAAACATTATCTCCCTTTATTTTCAAGAAAATCACACTTCAATTCGCTGCGTATCAATTTAGCAATTGCACACTTTCCACGTCGCTTAAAAAAAAAACATAAAAGCAATTTCTAGAAACTAAAAATGTTTACAAAGCTGCACAAAATTGATCGTGCTTAAGATTCTTAATTTACAAATTCCCCCGAACCAAATTTCCAAAAAATCACCGTTAAACTCGCCGCATTTTAATCTTAGAAAACTGCACACCTCAAAATTGCTCAAAATTGCTCAAAATTGCTTTAAAAAATATAAAAACAATTACCGCAAACTGTTAATTTTGGAAATTTACTCAGAATCAATTCTGCAATAAACATCACCCAGATTTTCAAAAAATACGGTTACACTCCCTGCACTTTCATGTCCAAATTGCTCATTTTCAAAATTACTTTAAAAATATAAAAACAATTACCACAAACTGTTACTTTTGGAAATTTACTCAGAATCGATTCTGTAATAAACATCATCCAGATTTTCAAAAAATACGGTTACACTCGCTGCGCTTTCATTTCAAAATTGGTCATTTTCAAAATTGCTTTAAAAATATAAAAACAATTATAAACTCGATTCATCTACAAGATACTGCATAAACTAAAAACATCTCCACCCCAAGTTTCCAAAATATTACACTTAAACTCGCCACGTTTAAATTTAGAAAGCACACGTCTTTAAAGTTGCTTTAAAAAAATATAAAAACAATTTCCGCAAACTGTAAACTTTGCAAATTTACTCAGAATCAATCCTGCTTTCGTATTCTGCATAAACCAGAAACATTCCCATTCTAGATTTCAATAAATCGTTCGTAATTTTAAAATTGCACATCTTTAAAATTGCTTTAAAAAATTGCTACAAACTAAATTTTTTTTCAAATTTTCTCAGAAACCATTCTGCATAAACTAAAAACATACCCGCCACAGATTTCCAAAATATTACACTTAAACTCGCAAAGTTTGAATTTGGAAATTGACGTCTTCAAAGTTCCTATAAATAAATATAATAATAATTGCTACAGATTGCAAATTTTGCAAGTTTACTCAAAAAGATTTACTCAAAGGAATTGATCACAATCTGAAATTCATTTTGCTACAAACTGTTTTCAGAGGTTACTATAGATACCGGTTACTGAATAACCGTTTGAATAACAAGTTATTTTTAGTAACAACAAGTGTTATAACCGTTACTGAAAAATAACTGTTTATCTCATCACTAATATAATCTAGGCAACAAAATTCACTAATGGAAATTACTTAGAAATATTAATTGTGAAGTATACATTTAATTTACCAATTATATGATCCAGGCAACACCATTTTCAGATATAAATTATAATATAGGTAACACAATTCACTAATAGAAATGACAAAGAACCATTAATTGTGACTTTCACAGTTAATTTACCAATTACATAATCTAGGCAACACAATTCTCAGATAGAAATTTTAATGTAGGCAACACAATTCACTAATAGAAATGACAAAGAAATATTAATTATGAAATACACATTTAATTTATTAATTAAAAAAATCTAGGCAACACAATTCTCAGATATAAATTATAATATAGGCAACACAGTTCGCTAATATAAATGACTAAGAAATATTAATTGTGAAGTATACAATTAATTTACCAATTATATAATCGAGGCAACACAATTCACTAATAGAAATGACAAAGAAATATTAATTATGAAATACACATTTAATTTATCAATTAAAAAAATCTAGGCAACACAATTCGCTAATATAAACGACTAAGAAATATTAATCGTGAAGTATACATTTAACCCTTTAACTACGGACAAAATTATACACGACTACAACGCCAACTTTTTTTCAAAAACAAACTTACTAAAATCTTTTCTTAACCTCTATTTCGTCCTCATAGGGGTTATGTTTTGCAAATTAGTTAAATATGTAATGATTTTTTTCTTTTTAAATTAAAACACTAAATCGTCTATTAACGACTGGCGGAATACAAAAACAGAAATACCAAGTCGTTTTATCACGACTCCCGTAGCGAAAGGGTTAATTTACCAATGATATAATCTAGGCAACACAATTCACTAATAGAAATGACTGCAATATTAATTGTGAAATACCATATACCTATTAGACTAATAGATATATGTGAAATACACATTTAATTTACCAATTATAAAATCAAGGCAACACAATTCTCAGAAAGAAATTATAATATAGGCAACACAATTCACCCAGAGAAATGAATAAGGAATATTAATTGAGGAGTATACAGCATGGCAAATGTGAGTTGGTCAGACGCGCAGAGAGGAAGTGAAAGCTTTCTCTCTCTGCTACCGGCCGAGTACAGTCTGTGGAATAAGCAGTCACATATTCTTCGCGTGCGCTATTCATTTAAAACTCAATCGGGCGCTCTTCTCCACCAACCATTGCACTGTCACTTTTGAAAATGAATGTACCAGGCGCGCGAACTGTTCACGAAATTTATCGAGAAAGCCCTTCGAAGGTACCGCCCACAATTTTGCCACTGCGCAACGGCAAGTTATCTTTGCCGACCTGTACATTTTATTTACCAATGATATAATATAGGCAACACAATTATCAGATATAAATTTATACAAAAAATTATAATCTAATAAGTTACAACAGTAAAATAATTGATTCTGCAGCCATTTACTTCGCAATATATCTTGAATAATAAATTGTGTCATTTTGTTAATATCAGACGATTTATTTCAAGTTAAAAGAATTAATTTTGAAACTGATAGGCCCTGAATCGAACTGAATTCGCTATAAATACATTGTGTGTTACAAACCATTCGTCTATTACAGCGGTGGCTCGTGGATGTTCGGCGACGGGATAATGGAAGAAAATTTGATCGAAACAGCAACAGAATATTTGCTTCCTCTATAAGAGTGAGTAGAGCGGCACGAGCGACATCTTTGTCTTTGCCTTCTCTACGGAAATCCACGAGCCGCCGCTGGTCTATTATTATTATTTGAATATATCAATAAAATCAAGTTCGCAATTACCGCCGCGCCCGCGCCACCTATCGGACGATAACTGAACTGCTAAGTTCATATTGCTAAATCTGTATACCCATAATCAAAATGTAAACATTCAGCTTCGAGTTGCAAAGCGAATGAAATTTAATTCTTAATCGAATGATGTATAAAATAGCTGAGGAAATTGAACGATTTTGAAGATGAAAATTTGCCGGTAATCCAGTTCGCTGTAAAGCGTGCGTAATATTGGAATTTACATTTTAGAGTGCACCAAGAAATAAGTTACAAAAGGAATAATAGGATTGAATTCAAAATCGAATAATGTATAAAATAGTTGAGAAAACTAAACGATTTTGCAGTAATTTGGAAATGCAAATTTACCGGTAATTCAGTTCGCTGTAAAGCTTAATATTGAAATGTATAGTATTTTAGCGTACACAAAAAGAACAATTCGTACTAATTAATTAATTGCATCTTGTATCTTTATTCCCATAAAAATATACAAAATCAATATACTTAAACTGGTATTTATTTAGAAACTACTGTAAAATGCTTTAAATTCATACATTAAATTTTACAGGAAAACTCATTACCGACAGTCCGTGAGACGAATTTTAATTTGCAAAATACTACAAAACCGCTTAGTTTCATTAGCTATTTATACATCGTTCGTTTTATAACTGGTATTTTTTGAAAATTACTCTAAACCGCTGTAAACTTTATTACCGACGTTCCGTGGTAAATTTTCAATTGCAAAATACTGCAAAACCGATTCGTTTTATCAGCTATATCGTACACCACTCGATTTAGAACTGATATTTATTTAGAAATTACTCTAAAACGTTTTAAATTCTTAGATTAATCATTACAGTAAACTTTATAAGCGACGGTCGGTCGTAAATTTTTAAATGCAAAATACTGCAAAACCAATTAGTTTCATCAGCTATTTCATACACAATTCATTTAAGAACTGGTATTTACTTAGAAATTACTCTAAAACGCTGTAAATTCCCATATTACGCATTACAGTAAACTTTATTACCGACGGTCGGTGGTAAATTTCCAGTTGCAAAATACAGCAAAACTGCCCAATTTCCTCAGCGATTTTATACATAATCCGATTCAGAATTAAATATTCCGTGCAACACATTGCTCAATTTTTACATTTTGATTACGGGTATTAAATATGCACTTAGCAGTTCGGCAATCGTCCGGTAGATGGCGATGGTAATTACGAACTTGATTTAATTGAATTTTTAAAAGCTCACAACTCATCACACGGAGCTATGATTTCCATAATTGAAACGTTAAAATGCTGAGAAACTTTTCATCTTTAAATCTGTTTTATTAAACGTGCTTAGAAAAATCGGGAAACAATAAATATTATCGTTGCTGGTATGCATTTAGCAGTTCGTCCGGTAGATGGGGCAAACGCGGCGGTAATCACGAACTTGATTTAATTGAATTTTTAAAACCTTATAACCGTCACACGGAGCTATGATTTTCATAAATCAAAAGTTAAAATATTGTCAAACTTCTAAGCCTTAAATCTGTTTTATCAAACGTGCTTAGAAATATCGGGAAACAATAAATATTGTCGTTGCTAATATGCTACAATTGAGATTGTTGTTTGACGTATAAATTAGGCACAATGTGCACTAAAAATGTGCAATTTACAAACGCCTACTACTCTCATAATCAAATATAAACGCTTTTGTCCAAGACATTTGTCATTTGCTACGATTTTTAATAATTATAGAAAGTGCATTCACGTCGAGCATTGTGTGATGATAATAATGCATGTATAGTCGGGCCGCTGAGAGCTGCCTGTGACTCATCGCTTAAAATCGCATGAATCAAGATTTAAGTAAATGTAAATTTGGTGCCGCGCTAATTTTCATTGGCGGGATATTTAAAAATTCTCGCGCAAACTTTTTACGGTTATGTTATTTGACGTTTCGCTCGCGTGTTTTGTTTGTTTATATGAAGCGTGAGCTTAGACCTACGTTTACGCTGCCCTATTCTTTAACACGCAGACACACGTTTCGTCTTTTATTTCATACTGTTTCGTACATGATAGAAAAAGATGGATATAAAATGCAAAGCAATTCTTAGTACGAAAATGCATGAGTCACCGTCAGCTCTCAACGGATGAACTATACAAACATCCCTGGCATTTATTAATTGTACCAATGATTTTAGAAAATATTGACGGATCGTTCGTACCGTTATTTTTGGTCATTGTTTTTACCAGCGGATAAATTCACACGTTCGCACACGGACACAATGGTTCGATCGAATTGTTGTTTACGTTTGAGTATATTTTTAAAGTTCAAGTACGAACTCGTGCGAAAATTAGGCGAGGTGTGAACTCCGGGCCAAGAAGAATGAACGTGCGCGTTTTTGTTTTTTTATTTTTCTACGGCGGAAAATATTTACTCGCACACGTGCCTTTGTTGTTTTCCTTTTGCAACAGCGGGAGCACTCACCTACGTTTTTTCACAAAAATAAACCGTCACCGTGTTTTCCACGTAAAATACTGCGTACTAGAACTAATTGAGAAGTAGAAACTGTACATATAATAAAAAACACATAAAGTGACTTTATGTTTTGATAAGGGTAAGTTGAGTTGTCGAAACTATAGTACCAACAATAAAAATTGTGTGTTATACCAACAAAGTAAAAGTGTTTTAAAAGTAGAAGTCTCCAGCATAAACAATAGAAACTATACTTTTTACTTTCTCCGTTACGAAGTACGAGAAAGTATTGTGATCGTGATTTTTTTTACGAAAATATCCGTTTTGGGGTCCCTGCCATTTCAAAAATTTCTGGAAAAAAAAAATTGTGTCTGTGTGTGTGTACTGTATCTCAAAAACTAATAGAGCAATTGATATGAAACTTTGAACATCCGTCTTATTTGATAATCTGAAGAACTGAAAAGCTTTTGGTAAAATTTCGTACACCGGAAGTGGGCGTTTACCTTAACTGCTTTTGGTTTTTTGCCAATATTTTCTTAAATATGAAAAATATCACAAAAGCATTTAAACAAATATTAAAGACAACAAATAGATGAACATCTTTTATTAGAAAATATTTTTCATAAATTCATTTTTATTCGAGAAAAAAATTTATTATTTTTTTTTTATTTTTGGTTTATAATTATGAAACGATAATAGTTACAGCAAATTTATGTGATTAATAATTGTAGAGAATGCGAAAATGAATAACTTATAAAGAATAAGTTTTTTTCGAAATCTCTTTAGTTTTTGAGTAAACTGAATTTTTGAATTTCAAGTATAATTTTTCGGTCTTTCATAAAATTTTTGACGTTTTAAACGTCAGTTTCATCCGAGTTTACGCAACGCTCGATGATTTAAATTGAAAATAAACCATGAACGCGTAAATATAAATGAGACCATGAAGTCGGAGAAAGTAACGTGATGGCCACATCACTATTTTTAGTATCAATTTGGTTCCTTTAGTGTACGTTCTTTTGAAATACAAATTCGAATTAGAATACTGCGTAGTAGAGTATTAAGCAACTAATTGAGGAGTAGAAACTATAAATTTGAGTATTAATGATAATCGGTACACGTTCTTTTGAAATATAAATTCGAATTAGAAATTTCCGTTTTGAGGTTTATATTGATCATGTTTACTTCTTCCGTCACAAAGTATAAGAAAGTATTGTGATCGTGAGACATTTTTCAGAATTTTTTTGTTACGGAAATATCCGTTTTGATGCGATTTCAAAAAGATTTCTGGAAAACAATTGTGTGCACGCGCTGTATCTCAAAAACGGATAAAGCAATTAACATGAAACTTTTAGTGTACGGCTTATTAGATAATCCGAAGAAGTGAAAAGTTTTTGGTAAAATTTCGCACACTGGAAGTGGGCGTTTACCTTAACCGTTTTTTGTTTTTTGCAGATAATTTTCTAAATATGGAAAATATGACGAAAACATTTTAACAAATATTGAAGACAACAAGGTAGTGAACATATTTTGTTAGAAAATATTTTTCATAAAATCATTGTTATTCGAGAAAAACAAAAAAACAATATTTTTTTTTCATCTTTGCTTTATAATTATGAAACGATAACAGTTACAGCAAATTTATTTTAATAATAATTGTAGATAATGCCAAAATGAACAACTTATAAAGAATAAGTTTTTTTCGTAACCTCTTTGGTTTTCGAGTAAACTGACGATTAGAATTTGAAGTGTAATTTGTTCATCATTCTGACGTTTTAAACGTCAGTGTCATCCGACTCGAGGTACATTTAGGGCCACTTGCACCGCAGGTACTTAATCGTGGTTAAAAAGTTAATCACGATTAAGCCTCTGATTCAGTCAAAATTCGGGAATATAAAAGTGTTATAAATTTGAAAGATATCCCAAATATATCTCTTTGAATAATATGTTATTGTCTAAACAATTTGCGAATAAAATTGTTGTGTTTTAAAGAAGTACTAACCGGTACTAACTATTGATTAAAGTTAATCGGCTGTGGTGCAAGTGGGCATTAAAATATGATTTCAATTAAAAATAAATCATAAATAACTATGACACAGTGACGGTTCGCGGGGTTTTCTCTGGTACGGCCGAGGAACAAGAGGTGGTAATACAGATAGGTAGGGTCAGTTGCAGAGACGGCTGGCTGCGTGACGCCACCTCTTGTTCCTCGGCCGTACCAGAAAAAACCCGCGAACCGTCGCTGCTATGACACCATCAAATCGGAGAAAGTAATTTTTTTTGAACCGGCGTTAATGTTTTCGAGTATATTACGTACTAAAGATAACGGAGAAAGTAATGTAACGGTCACAAAACCATTTTTACTTTCTCTGTTTATTTATTTATTTATTAAACGGAAAACTCCTTTATACATGGAATGATACAAAATAATAATAAAAAAAACTAACTCTAGAATTAACTAAATGCTGACTAAAAGTAAAGTAATATTTGCATACATACACACGTACGAAGTACGAGAAAGTATTGTGATCGTGATTTTTTTTTCAAAATTTTTTTTTACGGAAATATCCGTTTTGGGGTCCCTAGTTGCCATTTCAACAATTTCTGGAAAAAAAAAATTTGTGTCTGTGTGTGTGTGTGCGTGAGTTTGTGTGTCTGGCTGTGTGCGCTGTATCTCAAAAACTAATAGAGCAATTGATATGAAACTTTGAACATACGTCTTATTTGATAATCCGAAGAATTGAAAAGCTTTTGGTAAAATTTCGTACACCGGAAGTGGGTGTTTACCTTAACTGTTTTTTGTTTTTTGTCAATATTTTCTTAAATATGAAAAATATCACAAAAAATTTTAAACAAACATCGAAGACAACAAAAAAATGAATATTTTTTGCTTGAAAATATTTTTCATAAAATCATTTTTATTCGAGAAAAAAATTATTATTTTTTTTTTAATTTTTGGTTTATAATTAAACATTTAAACAAACATCGAAGACAACAAAGAAATGAACATCTTTTCCTTGAAAATATTTTACATAAAATCATTTTTATTCGAGAAAAAAATGTATTAATTTTTTTTTAATTTTTGGTTTATAATTATGAAACGATAATAGTTACAGCAAATTTACGTGAATAATAATTGTAGAGAATGCCAAAATGAACAACTTCTAAAGAATAAGTTTTTTTCGAAATCTCGTTAGTTTTTGAGTAAAGCGAGTTTTTGTAATTTAAAGTATAATTTTTCCATCTTTCATAATTTTGACGTTTTAAACGTCAGTTTTTTCCGAGTCTACGAAACGTTCGATGTACATTTAAAATATGATTTCAATTGAAAATAAACCACGAAAGCGTAAATATAAATGATACCATCAAGTCGGAGAAAGTAACATGATGGCCACATCACCATTTTTTTTATGATTTTAATTGAAAATAAATCATAAATAACTATGACACCATCAAATCGGAGAAAGTAACATTTTTTGAACCGGCGTTAATGTATTCGAGTATATTACGTACTAAAGATAACGGAGAAAGTAATGTAATGGTGACAACACCATTTGTACTAAAGATTGAAATTGATTTAATTCTTGCAGTTGTGTTAACGAGAAATAATTCAGCGAGAGCGGCGAGACGCGAAAAAAAATTCTACGGCGGCGTCTGGCGCTCCGAGAATTTTGGGGAATGTTGACCCCCTCGCCGTTGGGGTTTATTCGGGGTTGCAGACGCTCATTTTTTCCACCTCAATCGATACGTTTCGGCTCTGTGGTACAGCGCGTAGTAAGGGGGGCGCCCCGCGACGATTTCCACGAAAACGCCGCCGCACTCTCCCGCACGCCGCGATTTTTGGCGGCCAAGTTCAAAGTGCGAAAATAGATTTTCAATTTTTTCCGCGGGGCGCGCGCGCGCGCGCACGCGACCGCGCTTAAAACGGCGCGCACCTACCCGGACCGAGCGAGTGCGACGCGGACGGCGATAGAGACGCCCCCTCAGACGGT
Organism: Ocypus olens; assembly: GCA_910593695.2. NCBI lineage: Eukaryota > Metazoa > Arthropoda > Insecta > Coleoptera > Staphylinidae > Ocypus > Ocypus olens. The sequence goes on from OU343058.1 coordinate 654,278, forward strand.
GACCGTGCGCCCGAGAGATCGGCCCAGCGCCGCCTGTTCTAATGTTGTTCACAAAACTCAGCTGTTCGAGGTGACTGACTTATTTGACGTCTCTTGTGAAGTTGTGTGCAGTGCTATCTGACGCTTTTCTCAGGCCCTTCTCGTAAAACCCCAGTAACGTTATTGTGCGCGGCCCCCACGCGAAAATTTTATGCGAACATGAGCGAGCTCACGCAGGAAGAGGTAAGTGAGGTTAATTTTCCCGTTGTGCCAATCATTGCCTCCTTCAACCGAGATCGACTCGTTTTTTTCGCGACACGGTTTCTTTGTTTTATCGGACGTAACCTTAAATTTTAGCGAGAATTAAAATAATCTTATCTGCGGTTATTACAAGGCAAATTCAAAATCATACGTTATGCAGTTGTACACTATTTTTTGAGGTTAATCACTGCCTTCGGTTATCTGAACCGCTTTCCCTTCTTTTCTGCTGGGTTTACCGACGAAGTAAACACTGCAATTGTTATTTGTGCGCAGAATATTTACTTTACATCAGCAGCTGTTGGCAAATAATCAACACAAATTTGAGATAAGAATCGCAACACCACCGGGTTCACTACGATCGCAGAATTTTGTTCAATTCAACACTTTACATACACCGGCAAATAATCAACATAAATGCGAGATAAGAATCGCCACCGGGTTCACCACTACGATCGCAGAATTTTGTTTAAATTCAAAACTTTACGTACACCGACAAATAATCAACGTAAATGCGAGATAAGAATCCCACCATCACCAGCGGGTTCACTACGATCGCAGATTTTTGTTTGTTGTTGAATTCAACACTTTACACACAAAATAGAACTGTCATGTCGGTGCCAGATGAATGACTCGGCTGCAACTCTTTGTTGGTTTCTAAGAAGAAATACGGATGACTCGCGCTTTACTGAGAACGCGAAAATAATTAAATATCACTCACCCCATCGCTGGAAACTGCCGTCTGTTTTCCAGGAGGAATTTGAAGGGTTCAATTTTCAACTGGAAACCGCCGTCTGATTTCTGAAAAGAATTTGAAGGGTTTAACTTTCATGCCTGTTTTAAAATAATAATGGAGTTAATTAATTATTTTTAGGTGAACATACTGTGAGAGTCGAAAAATTTTCATGCTTTCATCAAAATATTTATGTTATTAATTAATAATTTCTAGGTGAAAATACCGTGAGAGTCGAAAAATAGTTGGCAGCACATTTTCTGAAAACAGGGATAATAATTCAAGTCAAATTATTATTATTTTTTTCAAGTGTTTTAATTAATCAAATTATATAATTATGTTTCACCGCGGGTTAAGTGAGAAATTAATTAATCGTATAAGTAAAATTATGTTGGCTATCTGGAATTCTTCAATTTATTTTGACATCTTGAGGTTTTTTGAGGTTATAGCCTATTCGGTGGAATCTGGCGGCTGAGGTCGCAAAACAGTCGGACGCACCCTCGAAGAAAAGATATTGGTGGTTCGTCTAATTGCATCCCGTACAATTTATTACTGTCCTTCGCTCCTATTATTATTATTATTTAAAAAAAAAAAAAACCTTTATTGGCATCTTACTTTGTACATTTTCTCTAAATAATATTATATAATAATAATTATATTATTATTATTAACATACGCACTTTTACATCAGTACTTCTCAACAAAGATCGGATTAAGATAAAAAAATATTACGTCCCCCACTTACCGAGCTCCGGCCCTCTTTTACGACCACAGCCGCCAGATTCCGGAGAACGGGGGGCTATACTGGATTTAAAAATGGTGGTGTGGCCATCATGTTACTTTCTCCGATTTGATGGTATCATTTATATTTACGCTTTCAATTTTTATTGAAATCATATTTTAAATGTACATCGAGCGGATGAAACTGACGTTTAAAACGTCAAAAATATTAAAGATGAAAATGGTCAGTTTATTCAAAAACCCAAGGGATTTCGAAAAAACTTATTCTTTATAAGTTGTTCATTTTAGCACTCTCTACAATTATTATTAACATAAATTTGCTGTAACTGTTACCGTTACAGTTTGCGTTGATTTAATTTAATGATTTTTAAAAATGTGTTAAATACGCTACATGTTCACGTTTAAATCATCAAAATCTAATGACGCGTTCGGCAGTTACGCAATTTATAAAAAGTACGATTTTTTGGTTTTTATTAAAAAAAATGAGATTTTGCCAAATACGTTGATTTAAGGTAGAAATTTTTCAATGATCTTTCAAAAAGCATTAAATTCGCTACATTTTAAAATCTAACAACGCGTTCTATGAGATTTTTAATACGATTTTTTTTGTTTTGATTTAAAAATTTGCGTTTTTGGCAATTGATTTAAGATGAAAATTTTCTAATAATTTTTCAAAATGTGTTAAATTTGCTACATTTTCACGTTTAAATAATCAAAATTTAACAACGCGTTCAGCAGTTATGTAATTAAAAAAATGGTGATGTGGCCATCATGTTACTTTCTCCGACTGTCTGTGAGCGCTATATCTCAAAAACTAATAAAGCAATTGATATGAAACTTTGAGCATAAGTCTTATTTGATTATCCGAAGAACTGAAAAGCTTTTGATAAAATTTCGTACACCGGAAGTGGGCGTTTACCTTAACTGTTTTTTGTTTTTTGCCAATATTTTCTTAAATATGAAAAATATCACAAAAACATTTAAACAAACATTGAAGAAAACAAAGAAATTAACATCTTTTGCTTGAAAATATTTTTTATAAAATCATTGCTATTCGAGAAAAAAAATTATTTTAATTTTTTTAATTTTTGGTTTATAATTATGAAACGATAATAGTTACAGCAAATTTATGTGAATAATAATTGCAGAGAATGCCAAAATGAACAACTTATAAAGAATAAGTTTTTGTCGAAATCTCGTTAGTTTTTGAGTAAACCGAGTTTTTGAATTTGAAGTATAATTTTTCTTTCATAATTTTGACGTTTTAAACGTCAGTTTCATCCGAGTCTACAAAACGCTCGATGTGCATTTAAAATATGATTTTAATTGAAAATGAACCATAAAAACGTAAATATAAGTCGGAGAAAGTAACATGATGGCCGCATCACCATTTTTTTCATCCGAATTGTCCCATCACTAATATTTATAATCCAAATTCAATCTTACAACTTGACAAAATGGACTCATCATGATAATATTTTTTCATTGGTTGCTAATTTTTAAATTACTCGCGTATTGGAACTAATCCATACAATTTTGCACAAATGAATGTATCGCATGCCTTCACGCACGACACATTCGATTCAATTATTAATTTTTATTATAGAAAGCAACGACGTATCCAGAAACTACAATTGAAAGTGGTGAAAGCATGCGAAGAAATACAATTGCTTCATTGGTTTGCCAAATATTATTATTCAGTGATTGTTCATTAAAAAAAAAATTAATTTATTAGAACCTTGGAAGATGTTCCAATGGTTGGATTGTAGAACTCTTATGTTTTTTTGATTAACACATTCAGTGGTGGAAACCTTGGCGTGTATGCAAGAGGTTGGATTGTAGGATAGGGCCCACCCACCGCCCTCCAAATCAACTTTATTTCAACCAACAAAACTTAAAATTTTGGATTTTGGATTTTACGGGAACCAAACATTCACGGTCTTTCGTCGCTCGCGTTAACACATAGTTTGACATTTCACCAATTTATGAAACAACGCAAATACCAAAACAAGTCAACCATGATATTTACACACAAGGCCCTTAGCAACGTTACCAATCCGATAAATTCAAAAATTTACAATCCAATATTTTCCCATTTACAGGACATATTGTTTCAATCAGAAAAAAACTATTGATTACAACACGTGAAATATGAATACATTTGCCTTGGTTGTCTTTACATCCCTCGGGATGTAACTAGCCGACCTCGGGAAATATAGTATTCATATTTCTCTAGTTGTAATAATAGCTATAATTACGTCAAAACCACACAGTAAAAACAGATAAACAAGCTGATCAAGAACTGTCATAATTTTAACGGCAAGTGTTTCATGGCTACTCGATTCTTTGCATAAAAACTTGGAACTCTCGATTGTTAGGTTTTTGGGTTTTAAACTTTAAAAGCAATTATCTCGAATATTTCAAAAAACATAATCATACTTTTTAGCGTATTTGGTCTTAGAATTTCATGCTTTTTCCGAATTCGGCATAAATGAAGGGTTTCCATTAAAAAAAAATGATCGCTTACGTCATATCTCAAAAACAAACAAAAATCCTTTGACAATTACTGTAAAACATGTCTCATTTAACATAAAAATTGACAAGTTCCAGGATTTTTTTCAAAAACGGTTAACAAAAGATTTATTGCGATAGATCCAGATTTTACACTCGCAAAGTAACAAAACTTAAATAACCATCTTAAACTACATTAAACTCAGTATATTGTTCCCCACTCTAATTCAAGAATTTTAATAAAAAAACTCAATTTTCATTAACTGATTGAGGTTGGCGGCACTTACTTCGTGATACGTTCTTAATTAAATAAAACACACTTTGATATTAACCAAGTAAAAGTGTGCTTTATTTAATTCAATTTTCATTACTTTTTTATTACTCGCTAATTAGTCTCTGTTTTCGATTTAGATGCGCAGAAGACGCCTGGCGAGATTGGGAGCCAGGGGCTTCGGCGCCGCCTCGTCAGTGTCACCGCCGGCCACGCCAATCTCACAGAGTCCGAACAGCGGCCAGCCCCTGACCGACAACGGGGTCCTGGTGGACGCCCCGAACGGGAAGGGCGAGCTGTCCGAGTGCGTCAGCATGGAGATCAAGGAGGAGGAGGAGCAGCGGCAGCGGCAGCGGCAAAAGTTCGACAACACCTTCCAGGTGCCCAGCGAGCCGATCGACATCAACATGCCGAGCAGCTCGAAGGGCCGGACGAGAGCCCCGCCGCAGCGGAGCGACTCGGAGACCAGCTCGATCCACATGGAGGTCGACGAGGTCAACATCGACAAGGCCGGCGGGAACACCGACATCGATTCCGGCATAGAAAATATGGAGGTAATTGTTGCACCTGAATTCGTACGGCAAGATTTCTGTCGCCCATTAAGTCAGCCCTAAATATATTATTATTATTATACAATTCAGGGAAGTAACGCCGTCAAATGTAACAACCGATATCTTCTCCCGACATTATTATTATATTTATATTATTTTTAATTTACAATATACCATATGTATAAAAATTATTTAGATGAAGGGTGGCTTTGTATTTTGGAACGTACCTTGCAGGTTTGATATGTCGCATCACACCAGTTGTTCAAAGTAATTAATTGACATAATGTCAACAACGTGCTGAACGTGATTTTGTTTATCATGGCCATGCCTTATCTAAATAATTTTTAAACACATGGTATAAATAGTTGGCAGCACATTTTCTAAATGTAGGGATAATAATTGAAATAATATTATGTTGGCTGTCTGAAATTTTCCAGTGCAGTACATTTTGTTTATTTTGACGTCTCGTGGTTTTTTGAGGTTACTTGTTTTAAAAATAGTTTTGTGTGTTTTTATCTGCAGATTTTGTCTATTTTTAAACCAACTCGTCCCGATTTAATCTGCAGTTATATCATAGACACCACCCTTCGAATCAATATTATTTTAAACTACAAAACTCTGTTCGGCTGAAGAAATTTCTTTAACAATTTATCGGAGAGGTGTGGAGTTTAGAAATAATGAGGAACGTGATTTTGCGGTTTAGATAAAAGTGGAACCAGGGGTGGTGGGTGGGCCCTATCCTACAATCCAACCTGTGGCTCACGCCAGTGGCGGCTCGTGGAACATTTTGATGGTAGAGCCGCTTAGCATACAATATATCCTTCCGAGAAAATGATCACTGAAAACGTTTCAAAAAATTAAATAAAGACGCCAAGTACCTGTAATACCGTTCCTCGTCCACGTTAAAAAAAACGGATATCAATTAAACGACGAATTTTATTTTGTAATCTTATCCACCATACAACTCTTCAACCACTTCGCGCCCATGCTGCTTTGATTTAATACCAGGTTTAATGAAAAATTACTTTGTTGTTGTTAACTTTTTCTACGAAATATGATTTCACTGTCACAAACTTTCAATTTATGCAAAAAAATATGAAAAAAATATTCCATAGATGGCGCTAAAGAAGTAATTTTTTTTTGTACAATGTTTTTGTTTTCATTTTTTGCTTGTTGCCACATGTGGCGAACCTGGGCGTCAAGAGGTTAATGAGAACTGAAAGAATTTGCAAAATATGTCCTTTCGTTCGTTATATAAGGAAACAAAACAATTGAACTACAAATACGGCGAGCACAACACTTTGCTGAAAGAATTTACCAAACTTGATCTTCCGTTCAAAAGTTATCCTCAAAAAAAAAAACATTTTTTGGTTGTGTCTACATTTATTCGATGAATACAATACCTTTCAGGAAGAATTTTTAAAATCTGCTATTTCGTTCAAAATCGTTCATCTTCTCGATGCCACAGAATAATTGAACAACGATTTTTTTAAATCTGCATCTATTCGGTGAGTACAATATTTTACTGAAAGAATAATCAAAATCTGGTTATCAGTTCAAGAGTTATCCTCCAAATTCAGAAAACAATTGAATGACGAATTTATTTGTTTGGTCTTATATGCATCTATTCGACGAATACTTTTTACTTTGCTCTTAAAGCAAATTCCTGGAGAGAATAATTTTTTTAGAATTTTTCAAATCGTTGAATGCATTTTTGTTTCGCTTCCCCAGTTCAAGTTTGAATTGTTGCCGCTTTTGTTTCCACCTAGGATGTGGCAATTGTTTTTAGCTAAAATCTAAAATGTACAGTTGTTTTATGTATTTTGAGCTTTAAAACGAAATTCGCCAAGCGATTAATTTTTTAGATTCTCTTAAATCTTTGAAAATATTATTCGTTTTCCCAGTTGAATTGTTGCCTTGTTTCCATTCAGGATGTGGCAATTGTTTTGATGGAATATCAAAAATGTACTGCAGTTTTATCGATTTCGAGTTTTTAACACAAATTCCTTGGTTGATAATTAATTTAGAATTATTCAAATCGCTGAATGCATTTTTCATTTTCCCAGTTGAAGTTTGGATTGTTGCCGCTTCGTTTTCTCCCAGAATATGGCAATTGTTTTAATCGCAAATCAAATCAATTGTTGTTTTATGGATTTTGAGCTTTTAAAGGAAATTCATCGAATGGTTACTTGTTTGGAATTTTTTCAATCGTTGAAAACATTTTTAGTTTTCCCAGTTTACGATAATAATGTTAACGGTTAACTTTCCTTAATTGTTTTGATCTCAAATCAGAGAAGATTTATTGTTCTATCGACTTTAAGCTTTCGAAGAAAATGTATCAGTTGATTAAATTTTTTAGAATTTTTTAAACCGATGAATGCATATGAAGTTTCGATGTTGAAGTTTAGTTTCTTCTTAGAATACAGCAATTGTTTTAACCGCAAATCAGTTGTTTTGTGGATTTTAGCTCTTGAACAAAATGTATCGGTTAATATTTTTTTTTTTTAATTTTTTAAACCGTTGAACGCATTTTTGATTTCTTACTTCAAGTTTGGATTGTTGCCATTTCGTTTCGACCAAGGATTTGGCAATTCTTTTGTTGAAAAATCAGAAATGCATTATGGTTTTATTGATTTTGAGTTTTTCGAACAATTCTTTTAGAAATTTTCAAACCGTTGAACACATTTTCGTTTTCCCAGTTTGAGTTTGGATTGTTGCGGTTTTGTTTTCACCTGGGATGGGGCAATTGTTTTAAAAGAAAATTATAAATACATTATTATTTTATCGATTTTGAGTTTTAGAAGTAAATTTCTCTGTTAATTTTTTTTTTTTTAGACTTATTCACAAATCATCGATTGCATATTTCGTTTTCCCAGTTCAAGTTAGGATGGTTGCCATTTTGTTTTGATTTAGGATACGGTAATTATTTTTATAGTAAATCGGCAATGAATTATTTTTCATGGGTTTTGAGCTTGAAACTACAAAACTGTTTGGTTGAAGAAATTTTTTTAACAATTTATTGAAGAGGTAAAGTTTAGAAATAATAAGGAACGTGATTTTATAGTTAAAGTAACAGTGGAACCAGGGGTGGTGGGTGGGCCCTATCCTACAATCCAACCTGTGGCTCACGCACCCTTTTTTTTCAACAATTAATAAGTGAATAAAAACAAATAAGGTCTTCACTGTCTTTTTTACTCGTTTAACTTATTTATTAGTAAAAATTTGGACACGTGAGCGATGGATTGGATTGTAGGATAGGAATATTATATATTTAATACAAATTTTGATTAAAAATTCAACTATAACCTCAAAACTTGAGTCAAAACTAATGGTGTTATTCTGAACAAAAGCGTTAACAGCGGTGTTATTTGCTAACATCGACAGATGTTATGAATATACTATTCTGTACACTGTCTGTCAACTAGCATCGATGTAAATTAACATTTTCGATGTTAAACAACACTTGTCAAAACGGTCGACATTACGAGATATTTTGAGGTTATTTTGTAGTTTGTGTTCTTCGTCAACAAAAAACTTAAATTTTGGAATTTTATTATAATATTTATGTGCATGCTTTATGAAACACTCATTTTCTTTCTAAAAATATCCTCAAAACGTATTATTAACCATCTATTATAATATACGTGAAGTTGGTCGCTCTGTGGACGTTGCACTGTTGCCAATTTGTGTACATCGGGCTGTTCAGAATACAGTTTTTAACAGCGTTGTTCAATTTCACATATGTTAATAACATCGCTGTTAATAACAGTTGTTCAGAATAACACCATAATAAAAAAAAAACAATTGGGCTTAGAGGGGTTAAGACAAGTAACCTAAAAAAACTGCACTGCACTGCAAAATTCAAGGCAGTCAATATAATATTACTTGAATGATTCCAGGGATTTTCAGAAAAAGTGCTGCCAACTATTTTCAACTTTCTGATCCCACCGTATAACTACAAATGTGTATGTAATTGTTTGTGATTTCAATTTTTCAATTAAATTCAATTCAATTCCTTTATTTCATGTTGCCATTTTAAACAAACTACATAACAAAAATACATTACATTATCATTGATTGCAGTGGATGCAATCCACATAAATAAAATTAAGTCATAACGTATAAAATAGATTGATTAGAACACATTAAAAACAAGAATTACTTAGTGACTACAGCGTATAATTTAAAATTTAATTATGATTCGTAAACAAAATTTTCAAGGTCGAAGAGGGCGACTCGAGGAAGGAAACGTCGAGGCAGCGGACGTCCTCGTCGACCGAGATGTCGGAGGAGCAGCTCGTCGGCTTCATCTCGAGCGTCCTCCTCACCACCTACAAGAAGCCGTCGGAGCACCTCGCCTACCTGCCCGAATCTTCCGAAGCGATGAAGGAGGACGGCCCCCTCTCGAACTCCGACCTGATCTCGCAGAGCCTCGTCGAGGTCCTCGTGCAGATATCCTGGGGCAGCAACCCGTTCGCGAACCTGCAGGCGCAGCCGTCGTCGTCGTCGTCGGGCGACCAGGACAACGTCAGCGTGAACTCGTTCTCGGTCAGCCCGACGAACAACATCAGCCCGAGCCCGAGCCCGATCGGGAGCTGCCCGATACCGCTGCTGCCGTTCGCGAAGAACAGCGTCGCCGCCGGCGGCGCGACCAGCGAGGAGGTCGGCAGCTCGAACGTGGCGTTTAACTACCTCATGGACTGCTACACGCGGGTCGGCATCGAGGAGCGGAACCACCCGAAGAAGTCCAGCGTGCCCCCGCTGTGCGAACTGCTGAGCGAGCTGCGGGGGCAGATCGTCCACCACTCGGTACTGCTGCTGCAGGGGTATTTCGTGAACGGCGACGATAAGGATAATAAGACTTCGCTTCTTTTAGGTGAGTTTGATATTTTGTGGTTTTGTGTCTGTAAAATTGCAGTGGTTGTCAATGTTTGTTATTTGAGTATCGTCAGCGCCATCTATCATTTTTTTATTCAAATAATTCAGTGATTATTCATTGACATTTCACAAGAAGCAAAAAATAACCTGTCTGTGTTTTTTATCCTGAATATCTTCAGCGCCATCTATCATTTTTTATTCCAAAAATTCAGTGATTATTCATTGACATTTTAACAGGAAGCAAAAAATAACCTCTGTGTTTTTTATCCTGAATATCATCAGCGCCATCTAACATTTTTTTATTCCAAAAATTCAGTGATTATTCATTGACATTTCACAGGAAGCAAAAAATAACCTGTCTGTGTTTTTTATCCTGAATATCTTCAGCGCCATCTATCATTTTTTATTCCAAAAATTCAGTGATTATTCATTGACATTTTAACAGGAAGCAAAAAATAACCTCTCTGTGTTTTTTATCCTGAATATCATCAGCGCCATCTAACATTTTTTTATTCCAAAAATTCAGTGATTATTCATTGACATTTCACAGGAAGCAAAAAATAACCTCTCTGTGTTTTTTATCCAGAATATAGTCAGCGCCATCTATGATTTTTTATTTCAATCATTCATTGACATTTGACAGGAAATGAAAAATAACCTCTCCTTGTTTTAAAATCTTAATTACTTAATCGTTTACTTTCCTCTAATTTAAATCTCAGACAAATGAAGTTTAACTAATGTTTTTATTAATTTTTACAGAACCCCTAGTACAACAAACCCTGCCGCGCGGCTACATAACCGAGCTGGTCCTGCGCACCCACTCGAACCCCCAGCTCTGCTCGACGATCTTCAACCCGGTCCTCCACGGCCTGTTCCTGATGATGCAGCAGTCGAGCATCGTGGGCAACGAGCACCGGCAGCCCCTCCAGGCGCTCTCCGAGCTGGCGGAGATCCGCTGCGGCACCCGGCCCGTGTGCACCCTCCTCACGCAGCAGGCCCAGTTCAACCCGGAGGCGTGCACCCAGTCGGTGGGACGCGAGGTCACCCGCATCTCCTACTTCGGCCCGTTCCTCTCCGTGTCGGTGTTCGCCGAGGACGAGCCGAAGGTGGCCGAGAAGTTCTTCTCGGGCAACTCCAACAACGACAAGAGCCTCAACCAGACGCTGCAGCAGGAGCTGGAGAGCACGCGGAACTACCTGCACAAGATCTTCCACGACGTGCTGGCCAACAGCAGCAGCAGGGACTCGATGCTGGGCTACCTGGCCGGACTGCTGAAGCACAACGAGAGGCGGTGCCAGCTGCAGACGGAGGAACGGACTCTGGCGGGCGACGGTTTCATGCTTAATCTGCTGAGCGTGCTGCAGATGCTGGCGGTGAAGGTGAAGCTGGACAAGGTCGACTTTCACTATCCCTTCCACAGTAATCCCGTCGTCGATATTAAGAATGATACGAGGCTGAAGTACACTTCGCAGGAGGTCTCCGATTGGTTGGAAAAACTAGGTTTGTAATTTCTTAGTTGGTGGAAAATGGCGTGAATAAAATCTGTTCCGTTTTTATTTTTAACCAAGTTGGCTCTGTTAGGGTGACAATTTTGTTGCCGAATGTAAAAAGTCACTAGACTTTTCCTGAATGTATTTTGAGTAAATCTGGAAAATTTCATGTCGATGGCAATTGTTTTTATATTTTTTTCAGCCGCGGAAATAATTTCAGATTTTTCAAAAAATTATGCTCCGTTCACATGAATTTATCTCAAAATCTATGAAAGGGGTGTTTGCTGTTTTTTATAGAATTTTAATCCTAAACGTATTTTGAGTAAATTTGGAAAGTTTCATGTCGATGGCAATTGTTTTTATATTTTTTTGAGCCGCGAAAATAATTTCAAATTTTTCAAAAAATTATGCTCCGTTCACATGAATTTATCTCAAAATCTATGGAAGGGGTGTTTGCTGTTTTTTATAGAATTTTAATCCTAAACGTATTTTGAGTAAATTTGGAAAGTTTCATGTCGATGGCAATTGTTTTTATATATTTTTTTGAGCCGCGGAAATAATTTCAGATTTTTCAAAAAATTATGCTCCGTTCACATGAATTTATCTCAAAATCTATGGAAGAGGTGTTTGCTGTTTTTTATAGAATTTTAATCCTAAACGTATTTTGAGTAAATTTGGAAAGTTTCATATCGATGGCAATTGTTTTTATATATTTTTTTGAGCCGCGGAAATAATTTCAGATTTTTCAAAAAATTATGCTCCGTTCACATGAATTTATCTCAAAATCTATGGAAGGGGTGTTTGCTGTTTTTTATAGAATTTTAATCCTGAATGTGTTTTGAGTAAATTTGGAAAGTTTCATGTCGATGGCAATTGTTTTTATATATTTTTTTGAGCCGCGGAAATAATTTCAGATTTTTCAAAAAATTATGCTCCGTTCACATGAATTTATCTCAAAATCTATGGAAGGGGTGTTTGCTGTTTTTTATAGAATTTTAATCCTAAACGTATTTTGAGTAAATTTGGAAAGTTTCATATCGATGGCAATTGTTTTTATATATTTTTTTGAGCCGCGGAAATAATTTCAGATTTTTCAAAAAATTATGCTCCGTTCACATGAATTTATCTCAAAATCTATGGAAGGGGTGTTTGCTGTTTTTTATAGAATTTTAATCCTGAATGTGTTTTGAGTAAATTTGGAAAGTTTCATGTCGATGGCAATTGTTTTTATATTTTTTTCAGCCGCGAAAATAATTTCAGATTTTTCAAAAAATTATGCTCCGTTCACATGAATTTATCTCAAAATCTATGGAAGGGGTGTTTGCTGTTTTTTATAAAATTTTAATCCTAAACGTATTTTGAGTAAATTTGGAAAGTTTCATGTCGATGGAAATTGTTTTTATATTTTTTTGAGCCACAACTATAAGAAGATGAAGCTGTCGTAAAAAAAAAACGGGAAAACAATTGAATGCCGATTTTTTTTTCACTTTATCTAAATCTACTTCACGTGTACAACCCCGTCCTTGAAGAATTTTCAAAATTCGCTCATTTATTTAAGAGCTACGTCCAAACCATGGAAAACAATTGAAGTTCTACTTTCGAATTTCCCCGTAATCCATATGTTTGCAATAATAGCAATCAATTGGTGAAGGAATTTTCAAAATCTGGTCATTCGATCGTGAGCTGTCGTAAAGAAATGGGAAAACAATTGAATGCCGAATTTTATTTTTCACTTTATCTAAATCTACTCGGCGAGTGCAAACCGATCCTTGAAGAATTTTCAAAATCCGGTCATTCATTCAAAAAATGAGGTTATATTTTGTGACAGTTAATCAAAGACACTAGACTTAAAAAAAATGAGGCTATATTTTATGACAGTTGCCATCAAATTGATTGTTGATTGTAATAATATAGCTATTATTATTAGAACACAGGAAATATGAACAGTATATTTCCCGAGGTTGGCTAGCCCAAAGGATGTATAGACAACCAAGGGAAATGTATTCATATTTCACGTGTTGTAATCAATAGTTTTTTTCTGATTGAAGAATATTGTTCTGTAAATGGGAAAATACTGGATTGTAAATTTTTGAATTTATCGGATTGGTAACGTTGCTAAGGGCCTTGTTTGCAAATATCATGGTTGACTTGTTTTGGTATTTGCGTTGTTTCATAAATTGGTGAAATGTCAAACTATGTGTTAACGCAAGCGACGAAAGACCGTGAATGTTTGGTTCCCGTAAAATCCAAAGCTGTAAAATCCATAGAGGATACCTTCCTAAGAAATCGGAGGTGTTGTCCCGAGAGCAATTAAGACAATTCTTGCGAGAAGCTCCTAATGACAATTGTTTGATGTCTATATTTCCCTAGGGAAATATGAGCACTTCATATTTTCATAAGTTTGTTATGACATATCGTAACTAAGGCAATATGACTCGATATTGTTTCAATCAGAAAAAAATGTCTTTATTTCTCTCTTGAATTATAATAAACAAATACAATAAGAAAGAATGTGCGTCATAATAAGAAAAACATAAGTTCACTAATTGAAGTATTCTAAACTTTACAAATCTTTTTCACATAAGAACTTAAACAAATCTTGTTTTTATCTTCATTGTAGAGATAATTTTATTATTGTGAAAATGAGTGTAATTTTATGACATGCAGAACATTCTTTGGGTTTTTATTAATTAAAATAGAATAAACCAGGTGTTTCTCGATGTGTGATTAGTTCCAGATATAATTAATTTAATAAATGAATTAGGCAACGTTCAACGTTGTCAAAATCTGACATTTAATAATTTTTTTTTCTGTCGGATCATTTCTGTTGGTGTTCATGTGTAACACAAGCCTTCTTAGTCAAAAATAAAAATGGAACGGTATATGTATTTATTTTTTCTCATCAAGGGGAGACGCATAAATGGACCGAAGCCAAATTCCCGACGCAATGTTGGTTCTTAACATTACACTGCCACCATCTGGCCCTCCTGCCGGCCCTACAAAAGTACCAGAGGAGGCTGAGGGTGATGCGCGAGCTGCAGAAGCTGATCGACGACACCGTGGCGGAGGAGCCGCAGTGGAAGAACACCCCGTTTGCCCACAGGCACAAGCAGATGATACGGAAATGGAAGCACCAACACAAAAAACTCACAAAGTGGGTGACGATTTTCTTTCCCACCCGTGACTGTCGTTAATTTTTTTTATTTTCCAGATCGAAGGCTTGCGCGGACGCGGGGCTGTTGGATAAAAATCTGATCCGAAGGTCGTTGATATTTTACACGTCGGTGGCTGAATTTCTGCTGAGCGTTCTAACGAACTCGCCGCCCGGCAGCGCCTGTCCGACGTTGCCCCTGCCCAGCACCATACCGCCGATCTTTTGCGCCCTGCCCGAGTGGTATATCGAGGACATTGCTGAGTTTTTACTATTTGCCTTACAGTAAGTTATTTTTGAATATCGAGCGTACAACAAAAATCAACGACGAAATTAGCATTGGAAATTTCAAGCCATCTCTGCACCAGTGGCGGCTCGTGGAACATGTTGATGGTAGAGCCACTTATACAATATACCCCTCTCCTTTTTTGAAGAAAAAAAGAACGATTTATCTTTCTCTGGCGAAAAAGTGTTTTAAGAATTAATTAAAAATTCTTGCTGAGCTTGAAACTGCAGGTCGTGTCATGGCTCCCTGGCTCTATACCCTGCTCTGCACGCCAAGGCCATAACTCTGTTATTTATTGACCGATATGAATGAACTAAAAAATAAAGTCAATGGTGGTTTAAATACTAACAAATTACATCAATATTGATTTTTTTCAATAATAACTTCATTGTCAAATGATAGTCAACTTAAAATTTTTAAATGGCAGCATATAATGTTTTAATTTTTTTACATTCGACATTATTTTTCTGTATCCAATAATGCCCAATATGTTGTTTTTCGTTCAATATTTTGGCCGAAAAAAATTAAAATAAATCTTTCATTGAAAATTATATTTTTCAAAAATTATAATTAGTGTGCCTTGGAAAAAAGTGACAAAAGTAATTTGTTGTAAGGTTATGTCAAACATGAATAATATAGACCCAATAAATAAATACCTCAATGTAGAATAGAATAAATAAGTAGTGCAAGTATTAATTCACTTGCGATTTAAATGTTCTGTGATTATTGTAAACACTAAGTAGAACGTCGAACGCTGCAAGTCCACGAAATTGTCGATCCACTCTCTTCGACTTTTTAAAGGGTCCATCGCAAATTTCCTTCTTACCTTCTAAATTTAGGTTCTGGTATTCTCCGCACTGGAAACCGTAGATGATAAATTCGTGCCGCAGCTCTTTGATTACTATTACATAGAAATAAATTCGTAACATGTCTGTTAATTCCGTATTATTCATGATTATGTCTGAAACACACACTAATAACAAATGGTTGACATTTTACATTTGTTGATTCGAATTTTTTTCAAGGCACACTACATTTATTACCAAAAAAATCATGTGAATAAGATTTATTATTATCTTTTTCTGGCATAAATATTAACTCAAAACCAACATAACGGGCATAATTGGATTCAGAAAAACAATGTCTAATATTATAAAATTAGAAAAGTATATGCAGCCATTTAAAAATTTAAAGTTGACTATCATTTGGCAATGAAGTTGATTTTCTAAAAATATATAATTACCATCATTTTATAGTATTTAAACAGCCATTGACCTTATTTTTTAGTTCATTCAAATCGGTCAATAAATAACAGAGTTATAGCGTTGGGCGTTTTTCATCGAACACACGGTATTCGTAATAAATTGCAGAGCTGTTCTTTCAAAATAAATTTGGCTTTTGAAAATACACTGATTTTGTGAATTTTTAATAAACTTCATATGTGAAAAAGTGCGAAAATAATCAAACTTCATTATGTAGAGAATAAAACACTTTTTTACTTTGTTTGTATAACACTTATTTGTTTATTTTGTTTGACTATACAAACAAAGTAAAAAAGTGTTTTATTCTATATAAAAAGCATGTATAACGAAGTATAAGCTTCCTATATAACAAATATTCATTATGTAGGATAAAAAACAAGAATGATTTTCCTTTCTTCAGGTATTCTCCAAAAGTAGTGATAGAAAACATGGAAGACTCATTAATAACGTTTTTACTGGTGATGATTTGCTCCACGAATAGCATTAGGAATCCGTATTTGGTCGCGAAGATCGTCGAGGTGGTGTTCATCATAAACCCGCAGGTTCAAAACCGCACCGAACTCTTGTACACCCGCATAATGTCGCACCACATCTCGCAGACGGCCCTGCCCAGCTCGCTCATGAAGTTCTACACGGACGTCGAGACCACCGGCTCCAGTTCCGAGTTCTACGACAAGTTCACCATCCGATATCACATTAGTTTAATTATAAAAGGTGAGTCGCTGAGTGAAAAAAGGTACTCATTTCCTATAAAATACACATTTCAGGTATGTGGAGCTCGCCGGTGCACAGGCAGGCCCTGATAAACGAATCGAAGAGCGGCAAGCAGTTCGTCAAGTTCGTGAACATGCTGATGAACGACACGACGTTCCTCCTGGACGAATCACTGGAGAGCCTTAAGCGGATACACGAGGTGCAGGAGATCGTGCGCGACACCCAGAACTGGTCGAAGCTGCCCACCGAGCAGCAGCAGAACCGGATGCGGCAGCTGAACGCCGACGAGCGGCAGTGCAAGTCGTACCTGACGCTCGCCAGGGAGACCGTCGACATGTTCCACTACCTCACGGTGGACATCAAGGAGCCGTTCCTGCGCCCCGAGCTGGTCGACCGGCTCGCCTCGATGCTCAACTTCAATCTGCAGCAGCTGTGCGGACCGAAGTGCAAAAACCTGAAGGTCAGGAATCCAGACAAGTACGGCTGGGAGCCGAGGTGGCTGCTGAGCCACCTCATCGACATCTACCTCCATCTGGACTGCGAAAACTTTGCCAGGGCGTTGGCTGGAGACGAGGTAAGCTACGCTTCCATTTTTAATTTGAACCAAGTTGGCTCTGTTAGGGTGACAGTTGGCCAATGTAAACAGTCGCTAGATTTGAAACAAATTGGCTATATTTAAAAAAAATGAGGTTATATTTTATGACAGTCAGAATTTTTCACAAATTTACTCTCCGTTAACATGTAATTACCAAAAAATCTGGTAATGGGATGTATACATTTTTTTCAAGGGATCAAATTTTAATGTATTTTGGGTAATTTGAGAAAGTTTCAAGTCGGTGGCAATTGTTTTAATATTTTTTATCAAGTCGCTAAATCACTTAAAATTTTTCATAAATTCACTTTCCGTTATCATGTAATTACCAAAAAATCTGGTAATGGGATGTATACATTTTTTTCAAGGAATCAAATTTCAATGTATTTTGGATAATTTGAGAAAGTTTCAAGTCAGTGGCAATTGTTTTAATATTTTTTATCGAGTCGCTAAAACACTCGGAATTTTTCACAAATTCACTCTCCGTTAACACGTAATTACCAAAAAATCTGGTAATGGGATGTATACATTTTTTTCAAGGGATCAAATTTTAATGTATTTTGGGTAATTTGAGAAAGTTTTAAGTCAGTGGCAATTGTTTTAATATTTTTTATCAAGTCGCTAAAACACTTAAAATTTTTCATAAATTCACTTTCCGTTATCATGTAATTACCAAAAAATCTGGTAATGGGATGTATACATTTTTTTCAAGGGATCAAATTTTAATGTATTTTGGGTAATTTGAGAAAGTTTCAAGTCGGTAGCAATTGTTTTAATATTTTTTATCAAGTCGCTAAAACACTTAAAATTTTTCATAAATTCACTTTCCGTTATCATGTAATTACCAAAAAATCTGGTAATGGGATGTATACATTTTTTTCAAGGGATCAAATTTTAATGTATTTTGGGTAATTTGAGAAAGTTTCAAGTCGGTAGCAATTGTTTTAATATTTTTTATCAAGTCGCTAAATCACTTAAAATTTTTCATAAATTCACTTTCCGTTATCATGTAATTACCAAAAAATCTGGTAATGGGATGTATACATTTTTTTCAAGGGATCAAATTTTAATGTATTTTGGGTAATTTGAGAAAGTTTTAAGTCAGTGGCAATTGTTTTAATATTTTTTATCAAGTCGCTAAAACACTTAAAATTTTTCATAAATTCACTTTCCGTTATCATGTAATTACCAAAAAATCTGGTAATGGGATGTATACATTTTTTTCAAGGGATCAAATTTTAATGTATTTTGGGTAATTTGAGAAAGTTTCAAGTCGGTAGCAATTGTTTTAATATTTTTTATCAAGTCGCTAAAACACTTAAAATTTTTCATAAATTCACTTTCCGTTATCATGTAATTACCAAAAAATCTGGTAATGGGATGTATACATTTTTTTCAAGGAATCAAATTTCAATGTATTTTGGATAATTTGAGAAAGTTTCAAGTCAGTGGCAATTGTTTTAATATTTTTTATCGAGTCGCTAAAACACTCGGAATTTTTCACAAATTCACTCTCCGTTAACACGTAATTACCAAAAAATCTGGTAATGGGATGTATACATTTTTTTCAAGGGATCAAATTTTAATGTATTTTGGGTAATTTGAGAAAGTTTCAAGTCGGTAGCAATTGTTTTAATATTTTTTATCAAGTCGCTAAATCACTTAAAATTTTTCATAAATTCACTTTCCGTTATCATGTAATTACCAAAAAATCTGGTAATGGGATGTATACATTTTTTTCAAGGGATCAAATTTTAATGTATTTTGGGTAATTTGAGAAAGTTTCAAGTCGGTAGCAATTGTTTTAATATTTTTTATCAAGTCGCTAAATCACTTAAAATTTTTCATAAATTCACTTTCCGTTATCATGTAATTACCAAAAAATCTGGTAATGGGATGTATACATTTTTTTCAAGGGATCAAATTTTAATGTATTTTGGGTAATTTGAGAAAGTTTTAAGTCAGTGGCAATTGTTTTAATATTTTTTATCAAGTCGCTAAAACACTTAAAATTTTTCATAAATTCACTTTCCGTTATCATGTAATTACCAAAAAATCTGGTAATGGGATGTATACATTTTTTTCAAGGGATCAAATTTTAATGTATTTTGGGTAATTTGAGAAAGTTTCAAGTCGGTAGCAATTGTTTTAATATTTTTTATCAAGTCGCTAAAACACTTAAAATTTTTCATAAATTCACTTTCCGTTATCATGTAATTACCAAAAAATCTGGTAATGGGATGTATACATTTTTTTCAAGGAATCAAATTTCAATGTATTTTGGATAATTTGAGAAAGTTTCAAGTCAGTGGCAATTGTTTTAATATTTTTTATCGAGTCGCTAAAACACTCGGAATTTTTCACAAATTCACTCTCCGTTAACACGTAATTACCAAAAAATCTGGTAATGGGATGTATACATTTTTTTCAAGGGATCAAATTTTAATGTATTTTGGGTAATTTGAGAAAGTTTCAAGTCGGTAGCAATTGTTTTAATATTTTTTATCAAGTCGCTAAAACACTTAAAATTTTTCATAAATTCACTTTCCGTTATCATGTAATTACCAAAAAATCTGGTAATGGGATGTATACATTTTTTTCAAGGGATCAAATTTTAATGTATTTTGGGTAATTTGAGAAAGTTTCAAGTCGGTAGCAATTGTTTTAATATTTTTTATCAAGTCGCTAAATCACTTAAAATTTTTCATAAATTCACTTTCCGTTATCATGTAATTACCAAAAAATCTGGTAATGGGATGTATACATTTTTTTCAAGGGATCAAATTTTAATGTATTTTGGGTAATTTGAGAAAGTTTCAAGTCGGTAGCAATTGTTTTAATATTTTTTATCAAGTCGCTAAAACACTTAAAATTTTTCATAAATTCACTTTCCGTTATCATGTAATTACCAAAAAATCTGGTAATGGGATGTATACATTTTTTTCAAGGAATCAAATTTCAATGTATTTTGGATAATTTGAGAAAGTTTCAAGTCAGTGGCAATTGTTTTAATATTTTTTATCGAGTCGCTAAAACACTCGGAATTTTTCACAAATTCACTCACCGTTAACACGTAATTACCAAAAAATCTGGTAATGGGATGTATACATTTTTTTCAAGGGATCAAATTTTAATGTATTTTGGGTAATTTGAGAAAGTTTCAAGTCGGTAGCAATTGTTTTAATATTTTTTATCAAGTCGCTAAAACACTTAAAATTTTTCATAAATTCACTTTCCGTTATCATGTAATTACCAAAAAATCTGGTAATGGGATGTATACATTTTTTTCAAGGGATCAAATTTTAATGTATTTTGGGTAATTTGAGAAAGTTTCAAGTCGGTAGCAATTGTTTTAATATTTTTTATCAAGTCGCTAAAACACTTAAAATTTTTCATAAATTCACTTTCCGTTATCATGTAATTACCAAAAAATCTGGTAATGGGATGTATACATTTTTTTCAAGGGATCAAATTTCAATGTATTTTGGATAATTTGAGAAAGTTTCAAGTCAGTGGCAATTGTTTTAATATTTTTTATCGAGTCGCTAAAACACTCGGAATTTTTCACAAATTCACTCTCCGTTAACACATAATTACCAAAAAGTCTGGTAATGGGATGTATACATTTTTTTATAATTATCATTATTTATTCATCTGTGTTTAGTGTGAACCATTGATTAGTCGCGATATTGCATTTCGTATTTTTCCCACACAGAGATCATTCCGTAAGGAGGTGTTCGACGACGCGGTGGTCCGTTTGGAACGGTCGTCGATCAAGACCCTGGAGGAGATCGAGCGGTTCGTCGCGCTGGCGACGAAGGCCCAGCTCATCCTGGAGGACAACCAGAGGTCCGAGGACTGGATGAACGACGCGCCGGACGAGTTCAAGGATCCCCTCATGATGACCATCATGACGGACCCGGTGCTGCTGCCGAGCGGCCTCGTCATGGACCGGTCCGTCATAATGAGGCATCTGCTCAACAGCAACACCGACCCCTTCAACAGGCAGCATTTAACGGAAGACATGTTACAACCAGGTAATTAATACGGAATGAGCGTCCGCTTTTATCTCCGCTGAAAGTTTACTTGGCTGATTTTAATTCCGCACTCTGCGAGAAGTTTTTTAACACTACAATTAGGATTGCACATACGCAAGTATAAAGTTGGACGCATTTGCAGCGAACGTGTTAAATTAATTAGTTAACAGGTTAATTGATTACTTCAAATAAAACGAATAACTTTGTTGGTATCACTTTATTAACATGGAGTAGTTACTATAGTTTCGACAATAAAACACCAAACTCTAACTTTAGAACATTAACATTTTTCGGTAAAATTACGCATAAAATGAAATCCATTTTAGAAAAACACGATATTAGCGTTGCTTTAAAGTCCCCAAGTAAAATAAGTAATATTATCTTTAATAATAAAACGCCCATTCATAAAATGTCCAAATCTGTACAATAAATGTACAATCGTAATGTAAATATTCATAGTTTGAAAATGACAAGTTGAAATTGTTGAAACTATAGTAACTACTCCAAGTTAATAAAGTGATACTAACAAAGTTATTCGTTTTATTTGAATTATTCAAAATGTATCACGAAGTGAAAGCCTCCACAATTACTTATTTAATTGATTACATTTTTTTTTTTGTTGCAGCCAACGAATTAAAGGAGCGAATAAAAGTTTGGAAGCTCGAAAGATCTCGCCCCTCGAATTAACTCTCGTAAATACGGACGTATACACACACACACACACATATATTTTTCATGATTTTTTTCTTTTATAGAGTTTAATTTAAATAAATTTAAACATTACTTTTTCAAACGTCATCGTATGTGCAATTCGACAAAACAAACAAACAAACAAAAAGAACGGGAGAATCCCCCGAGTGTCCGACACACGCCGTGCATGTTCTGTGATTTAATTATTTTTTAACGAAAAGAAAACAAATAGATCTCTCCAAACCCCTAGTTAGACGAACAGTCGCATTTGTTTTAATCGTTGCTTTTTCTTCTCTCTCTCTCTCTCTCTCTCTCTCTCTAGTGCGATTATATAGACTGCCCGCGTTGTGTTTATCGCCCGAAATTTTTATACGAAATGAGTCGTGAAGATGTGAGTTTTTTATACAGGGTGACGCAATGCGTACGATGCGGTCATTTTATGTTTATCCTACGTCCATCCATTTGGAAAAGAAATAGTGTTTAGAATGGGATTGTAGACTTGAAAAATTTTTTTAAAGAAAAATTAAAGCACGACGTTGCATGGTTTTCCATAAAATGACCTCGACCCTGTATGTTATTCCAAGACACAACTCGCGAAGACGTAAATTCGATATTCTTTTTTTATATATTATTAAGATGTCTCGACTGTAAGATTATGATGCCATCCGTGCCATCGACACAATTATTTATTGCATTTAAATCGCGTCCTGTAATCTCGATGGAGAATGTTCATCCACGTGTACGAGTAATATCGTCAATTTGCCGGATCACCGTGCTGAAATATTTTGGTCGTGGTGGAAAATTAAAGTAAAAAATACTAATCATTGGCTGTCGATCAAGTGTGAATATACCATATGTATAAAAATTATTTAGATAAGGCATCACGGTCTTAGGTTAGTTCAGCACGTTGTTGACTTTATGTCATATGAACAACTGGTGGTGAAGACGTGATGCGACGTATCAAACCTGCAACGTACGTTCCGAAATGCAAAGCCACCCTTTATCTAAATAATTTTTATACGTATGGTATTATATCGAGTGAGCCACAAAATTTTGTTTCGGAGTTGGCTGTGAGATAAATGAGGTATGTCACATGTTGTTACGTCATGAAAAATGAATTAATCTCCGACATGACTGTTTATCTTTACCAGGCATGGCCAACTCAGCAACAAAATTCTGCGGCTCACACCTTATAAGGCAAGAAGAGAATTTAATGCAAAAAATTCTCTACTGATGAACAAAAATAATTTTAAATATTTAAATTTTATAAGACTGTTTTAACCGCAACTATACAGGGTGTCCTAAATAGAGTAGGATTGCATGGGTATCTTTCTTATTCTTAAAGCTAGAGATCTGGTTAAATGGGCAATGTTGTGCAGTTTTCTATGCTGATTCAGATTATGTTGAGAAATTTTCAAAATTCCGAGCAGTTTAGAAAATATTTAAAAAAAACTGAAAATCGCGATTTTCAAAAAAATCAAATATCTCAATAATTATTGAAGATGCGAAAAAAAGTTTTAAAGAAAAGTTACTTGGTTTAATTAGGCAAACATGGAAATCAAGTCAAAATAAAATTCAAGATGGCGGTTTCCGAGATATTAATACCAACTTTCTTATTTCAAATGGCCGCCATATTTGATTTTTACACGCATAAATAGACTTTGTTTTTCTCTTTTCAACGATGTACAACAACCTACGTCAAAATAAAAAATAATGGAAATATTAATTGTTTAAATTTAAATTATTTTTAAAGCAAATGTAACAAAACAAAAAGAGGTAATACAACCAAGTAGTAAAATAACAATAAATTATAAAAAATGCTCAAAATGTTGACCGTTATTGGCCAAACACAATTGACAGCGTTTTACAACACTGCCAGTTACTTTTCGCAATGTGTTGCGATTAATGCCGTTTATTGCCTCTGTCACTGCTTCGCGAAGTTCATCCACATTGTTATAATTGAAGTTACTTCCATAAACTTTGTTTTTTAAAGTGCCCCACAAATAAAAGTCAAGAGGCGCCAAGTCTGCAGATCTGGCTGGCCACCGTACAGGTGTATTAGTCGCTATTACTTTATTATTAAAACGTCCATTTAGATAAGTAATAACATCTCTGGCATTGTGTGCTGGAGCGCCATCTTGCTGGTACCATATTTGCATATTTTGTGCGAAAGGTAAATCATCCAATAAATCTTCTAAGGTTGTTTGAAGAATTTCCAAATAACGTTGTGCAGTTAGAGTTCCATCAAAAATTATAGGACCAAGTAAACGATTTCCCATTATGCCACAAAAAACACTAAAGCCGAACCGTAATTGGTTTCGCCGTGGAATAACTATGTGTGGATTTTCTTGAGCCCAATAGTGCTCGTTATGACGATTAAATAATCCACAATTAGAAAAGTAAGATTCGTCAGTCCATAAAATTGTGTTTATAAAATCAACATTTTCCGTAATTTTGTTGAATAACCACCTGCAAAATGTTAATCTACGGATGTTATCATTTGGTGCAATTTATAAGGGTGAAACTTGTGCTTTTTTAAAATTGTTGATGCTCTAGACTTAGATACGTTAACTTCATTTTCTATCTGCCGACATGAAATGTTCGGATTAGCTGCCACACAAGCCAATGTTAATTCTTCATCATCAACGATCATATTTCTATTTCTCTTAGGTTTTTTTAAACTTCCATACAATTGCATATTTTCATCCAATCTTTTAAATACCTTAATGTCCGGCTGCCTTCTTTCAGGAAAGTTTGCTTGGTATGTTTGTGCTGCAAGATGGGGGTTTTTGTAACACTTGATGTAATTACAAAACGTATCGTATTGTTCAGATATTGAATAATTCGCCATTTCAAGTAATTAATATTTATCGATATTACAACAACTTAAGACAATACACATGCATGAATGATTAATACAACTGATAAACTAATGCAAGATGACAGTTAGTCGTTATAACAAATTTTGTTTTATTTTTATTTATGCCTACTTGTTTTAAACTTACAATAATTAATATTTCCATTATTTTTTATTTTGACATAGGTTGTTGTACATCGTTGAAAAGAGAAAAAAAAAGTCTATTTAAGCGTGTAAAAATCAAATATGGCGGCCATTTGAAATAAGAAAGTTGGTATTAATATCTCGGAAACCGCCGTCTTGAATTTTATTTTGACTTGATTTCCATGTTTGCCTAATTAAACCAAGTAACTTTTATTTAAAACTTTTTTTCGCATCTTTAATAATCATTGAGATATTCGATTTTTTTGAAAATCGCGATTTTCAGTTTTTTTTTAAATATTTTCTAAACTGCTCGGAATTTTGAAAATTTCTCAACATAATCTGAATCAGCATAGAAAACTGCACAACATTGCCCATTTAACCAGATCTCTAGCTTTAAGAATAAGAAAGATACCCATGCAATCCTACTCTTTTTAGGACACCCTGTATAATTGAAAAATTAAAAAAAAATGCTTTGATTAGCCATTAAGCAATTAAATGAATGATCTTCGACCCGCAGATAAATCATTTAAGCAAAACCGTGTGCTGTGCTGTCCACAGTTTCGAATTTGCTGTTATGTAATTAATTTGTAATTATTCGCCGCTTGTTTTTTTTACATATACCCCTGCGCTAATTCATGGGCCTTGGAGCAGTGTTTCTCAGACTGAATTAATTTTTAATTTTGGGGTGAAGGCGCATCGACAGTTAAGGTCGTTCGCGATTTCTCACTCCTTTTAATGGTGTGAAAAATTTTAGAAAAGTAAAACGAACACTATGCAACCCCCAGGCATTTTGTTATTAACACGTTTGCTTCCGCTGACGTGCTAGCGCGTCCGACTTTACACTTGCGTAAATGCAAACCCAATTGAGGCGGCAGCGAACGTGTTAAATGTGTAATACTCTTTGTTTATAAGTTGGGTTGTAATACCTCACACGGCCTCGCTTTAAATGTCAGCACACACCAAAATGTAAAAACAATAAAACGAACACCGCGCAACCCCCAGGTATTTTGTTATTAAATATGTAACACTCGATGTTTACGAGTTCAGTTGTAATATGAAATAAAAACGTTTTTACTTTCTATAACTCCACACAAACAAAGTAAACAGTGTTTGGTTATTTAACAAAGTAGGAGCTATATTTTTAACTTGTTTCTCATTGATCACTTGATGAAACATGATTAATATTTAAAAAAGGAGCAATATTTTTTTTTTTACTTGATTCTCATCGATCACTTGATGAAACATGATTTAATATTTAAAAAACGATTAAATTAAAAAATAAATCCCTTATTAAATTATTTATAATATATAATTTATAAGTGATTTTTCTTAAATTTAATCGTTTTTTAAAAGTAGAATTTTTTTTTTTACTTGATTCTCATCGATCACTTGATGAAACATGATTTAATATTTAAAAAACAATTAAATTTAAAAAAAAATCACTTGATGAAACATGATTTAATATTTAAAAAACAATTAAATTTAAAAAAAATCACTTATTAAATTATTTATAATATATGATTTAATAAGTGATTTTTCTTAAATTTAATCGTTTTTTTAAAGTAGAAGCTTCCTACGTAACAAATATGAGTTGTAATACTGCACAGCCCCCCTTAAACATCTACGCACCCCCCTAGTTTGGGTATTATAAGTTGTCATACTGCATAGCCCCTCTTAAATTTGTCTACTTACCCCGCCCCCCCCCCCCCCCCCTAGTTTGGGAAACACTGCCCGATTCACCGACGATCATCATCTTCACAACTCATTCTGTATATCGATTTACCTCTTAGGTTTAGTAATAATATTTTTGTAGCGCGGAGAAATGAGCATATCCTTTATAGCGAATCAACTGCCACAATGTTGTTTTCTCTTGTTGAATCGACTCGTTTTTATATTTATATTATAGAGTATCCCGATTTCGTGTTTTATTTTTTTTTTATTTTTTAGTCCGAGGTCCGTCACACTGTACAGAAACGCCGACGAGCACCTATTTAATTGATTTCGTTTATTTAATAAAAAAAAATAAATCCTCAATCGGTTTTAAATAAATCATATATTTTTCTGTATATTTAGGTTTAAAAAAAAACATAGGTAGCGAGGAAGTTGATACGAGTTACAATTAAATTAGGATTTACTATGTACCAATTTGTAACTATAAGGAGATTAAGTTAATTTTTATATGAGAAAATTGTACTATAAAGATTGGTGACTGTAGTAATAAATTTTAAAAAAGCAACGGCCAATTTCCAAATCATTCACTCTCCGTGACCCAAAGTTCCATCGACGTCCTCCCTTAAAAAAAAAAATGGTGATGTGGCCATCATGTTACTTTCTCCGACTTGATGGTATCATAGCTATGTGTCAGACACACACACAGACACAAATTTTTTCTTCCAGAAATTGTTGAAATGGCATCTAGGGACCCCAAAACGGATATTTCCGTAAAAAAAAATTTTGATAAAAAAATCACAATCACTATACTTTCTCATACTTCGTAACGGAGAAAGTAAAAATGGTGATGTGGCCAACATGTTACTTTCTCCGATTTGGTAGTATCATTTATATTTACGCGTTCATTGTTTATTTTTAATTTAAATCATGTTTTAAGTATTCATGCAGCGTTTTGTAGAATCGGAAGAAACTGACGTTTAAAACGTCAAATTTATGAAAGATGGAAAAATTATACTTCAAATTAAAAAACTCGGTTTACTCAAAAACTAAAGGGATTTCGAAAAAAACTTATTCTTTATAAGTTGTTCATTTTGGCATTCTCCGCAATTATTATTAAAATAAATTTGCTGTAACTATTATCGTTTCATAATTATACACCAAAAATGACAACATCAAAATTAATAACTATTATTTTTCAAAAACCAAACATTTTACGAAAAATATTTTCAAACAAAAGATGTTAATTTCTTTGTTGTCTTCAAGTTTTGTTCAAGTGCTTTTATAGTATCTTTCATATTTAAAAAAATATCGGAGAAAAACGAAAAACGGTTAAGGTAAATACCCACTTTCGGTGTACGAAATTTTACCAAAAGCTTATCAGTTCTTTGGATTATCAAATAAGGCTCATGTTCAAAGTTTGATGTTAATTGATGTAGTGGTTTTTGCGCATTTTAATTTATATCGATCGTCTGCGACATAACCTAAAATTGTGGCACGGAAGTTCAGTTAAATAGTCGGTTTACTCAGAAACCAAAGAGATTTCGAAAAAACTTATTCTATATAAGTTGTTCGAATTGGCGTTCTTTACAATTATTAATCATGTTAATTTGCTGTAACTATTATCGTTTCATAATTATAAACCAAAAATGAAAAAAAAATTAATACATTTTTTTCTCCAATAAAAATGATTTTATGAAAAATATTTTCAAACAAAACATATTCATTTTTTCGTTGTCTTCAAAATTTATTTGAATGTTTTCGTAAAATTTTCCATATTAAAAAAAATATTGGAAAAAAACAAAAAACGGTTAAGGTAAACACCCACTTCCGGCGTACAGAATTTTACCAAAAGCTTTTCAGTTCTTCGAATTGTCAAATAAAGCTTATGTTCAAAGTTTCATGTTAATTGTTCTATTAGTTTTTGAGATACAGCGCACACACACAATTTTTTTTTTCCAGAAATTGTTGAAATGGCATCTAGGGACCCCAAAACGGAATTTACATATCGACACACGTTTCGTATTTCATTTCGTTTTTCTTAAGCATGCGGACGAGTATAGATATTTATCCAGACACGATGATCAGATCGAAAAAGCATGAGTCACTGTCACCTCTGCGCGATTGTACTATAAATTACCATTGAATCAAAAGAATTTACGGCAAAATTTGTTATTCCGGGATTTTTACGGTACGTTTATTCAAAAATAATATAAGTTAGACGACAATTTAACGCTTTAATTATCAAAATTATTCGTCAGAATTACGATGTAACAGCTTTTAAAAATTCAAATGTATCTCCGCCTTCGCGCCATCTACCGGATGACGGCTGAACTGCCAAGTGATGATTCGGAAATAACACCAAAACACTCTTTACACTTATAATCATACTATAAGTTGGGCGACAATTTTACGCTTTAATTACCAAAATTATCCCTCAGAATTACCATGTAAAAGCTTTTAAAAATCCAAATGTATCACATTCGTAATTCCCTTCGCGCCATCTACCGGATGACGGCTGAACTGCTAAGCGATGATTCGGAAATAACGCCAAAACACTCTTTACACTTATAATCACGGAACACATACCTTATAATTAAAGTGTAAACATAATAATAAATAATTTTTAAATTTATAACAAAAACTTTTAAAATGTATAATTCCCCAATTCGGCCCTGGCCAAGGTTACGCGCACGCGCCCTCGATTCCCCGTGAAATGTCAAAAGTGATTTGTTTTGACGTGAAATTTGCAAACCTCGTACAATTTAAGTGGCGATAAGGTAAGAATTTGAATGATATTCACACCTAAACCTTCGAATCGCTTCCCTGCACGTACATAATGCACTGTCAATGCGCGGATTAGTACGCCACCCAAAGTACATGACACCCCCAAAAAAAAATACCCAAATTCGTATCAAAAAAAATCAATTTCTAATGCGGAAAATAATAATAAACATACAAATTCGTATAATGATTGAATTCAGTTTATCGATTAATTGGAAAGACCTTGTGATTTTTTTTTGTGTGTGGAAAAGTCGGCGAGCACAAAGGGACGGTCTAGTGGGCTTTGGTTTCAGGGGGTAAAAAGTAAACAACACCCTTTTCAATTATTTCACACGGTCACGGGCTTCGATGCGGAGAGGAACGTGTTTAATCAATACGTGCGAGTTAATTGAAAGTTTCCTCGAGAATTTAATTAGAACGGCCGCAGTTGCGAAATGTATTGATCACACACTACGGGGCGGCTGATAGGCGTAAGTGAATATTTTTCTTGTTTTTCTTTTTTGTTATTGATAGGTTATGCTTGTAATCCTGGATTTTTAGTTAATACGAAATTAAACAATGTTTTTTTTAACGTTAATATGATCTAAAATGAATCCCTTGCGAATAAATTACAATCGTGTGTGTGTTCTATATTTAATCGTGAATAAATATTATGAAATGCAAATATTTATAAATCACCGAAACCGGCGATTCAACATGACAGCTGGCGGTGGTTCGTTTGATTAATTAACCTAAATGTTTTTTTATTTTATAATTGTGTTTTAATACGGTATTTAATTATAAAATGTAAATATAAACATTATATTCGGCTTGATTGTATGACTCATCTGTTGGATTTTGTCTATGGTTAAAATAATAAATAAACAAAGCAAGGCCCCCCTTGTCGGTAATACAGTTCTGGCGCAACACTTTGTCTGCTCACCGATAGAGGGAGTGCGTGTTACTTTTCTGTGTAAAAATTGATTAATGAACGTTTTATTTATTTAATAACGCTAATTTGAAATGGATAATAATAATTTTTAAAGTATTATTTATATTTGTTAAAAAAGACTGTGTACTTCCTGCTATCAGATTTGATATCAGGAAGTCGGTGACGGTTCGCGGGTTTTTTTTCTGGTACGGCCGAGGAACAAGAGGTGGTAATACAGATAGGTAGGGTCAGTTGCAGAGATCTGTATTACCACCTCTTGTTCCTCGGCCGTACCAGAAAAAACCCCGCGAACCGTCACTGCAGGAAGTACATAGTCTTTCTTAACAATTAAATCACTTGATAACAATGGATAATCACCTCCAAACAATATATTATTTATAAACCTATCAAACTAAGTATTTTTTTGAAAGGCAATTAATTAAAATATACTGGGTATTCTATAAAAAAACAGTTTACAAAAAATAAACAAATTTTGTCAGCAACCTTTTCAAATTAAATTGGTTGATTTGGTTCGGATTGACCCTATAGCAAACAATTTTGTGACGAGTGTGATACATCATTAGTTTTGGGAGTTTTTGTTTCCTCGGGCGAGAAATGTTATTTCTCTCAGGATTTCAACAGCTGAGAAATCGACTTTTTCGCAGGATTTCGACTCGACTTTTTCTTCCGTTTGTGAAAAAAATGTTTTTTTGAACGTGAACATCATAAAAAAATTAAAGAAAACTCACCGATTCTCCGTCTTTTCGTTTGTAATGGGGAACGATCTGAATTACAAAGATTCTGAAATTATTCAACTGCTAATCAATGCATAAATTAGTAGATGTAACGGCGTTGAATGAAAACAATGGCCAAAGAGTAATTCAAGATGACTCTTGGATATTTGTAAAAAGCTTCGATTCCGTAGCAAAACTGATTTTCTGAATTTTTCTGAAGATTTAATTTTTATCTTCCTCTTTCTTACTCAATTCATGTTTCAATTGCTGAAGACTTAAATGAAAAAAAAAATGGTCCGTTTCATAATCAACGTCACCAGCGTGATTTCAGTTGTTTTCTGCAGGACATGCAAATTTTATTGTAAGGTGGGAGACGCAGAATTTTTTTGCTGAGTTTGCCACGCCTAAGAGAGAGAGAGAGAAAGAGAGAGAGAGAGAGAGAGTGATAATTTTCAACTGCCAAAAATGACAATTTGTAACCGCCACAAATGACAGCCTTTTTGGCACTTGAAAATGGTAACTTTTCACAGTTAAAAATTGTCATTTTTTTGGCACTTGAAAATGGCAATTTTAGGCAGTTAAATTTGACAGTTTTCAAATGTCAAAAGTGACAATTTCTAACCGCCAAAAATGATAGTCTTTTCGGCCCCGAAAACGGTCATTTTTACAGTTAAAAATTGTCATTTTTGGCACTTCGAAGTGGTAATTTCAGGCGGTTAAAGGGTTTAACTTCTAGCAAATAACTGGTACAGTTCGGTACAAAAATATCGCCCATAAAAATAAAATAAAATTTTCACTTTTCACGAGTCAAAAATAACAAATTTCAACTGTCAAAAATAACAATTTTTACTGCCAAAATCGACCAAAAATAACAATTTCCACCTGTCAAAAATGGCAGTTTTCAAATGTCAAAAATAACAATTTTCAACTGGCAAAAATGGCGATTTGTAACCGCCAAAAATGACTGTCTTTTTGGCATTTGAAAATGGTCACTTTTCACAGTTAAAAATTGTCATTTTATTGGCACTTGAAAATGGCAATTTTAGGCAGTTAAAGGGTTCAACTTCTAGCAAATAACTGGTACAGTTCGGTACAAAAATATCGCCCATAAAAATAAAATAAAATTGTCACTTTTCACGAGTCAAAAATAACAAATTCCAACCGTCAAAAATAACAATTTTTACTGCCAAAATCGACCAAAAATAACAATTTCCATCTGTCAAAAATAACAATTTTCAACTGGCAAAAATGGCTAATTGTAACCGCCAAAAACGACAGTCTTTTTGGCACTTGAAAATGGCAACTTTTCACAGTTAAAAATTGTCATTTTATTGGCACTTGAAAATGGCAATTTTAGGCAGTTAAAGGGTTCAACTTCTAGCAAATAACTGGTACAGTTCGGTACAAAAATATCGCCCATAAAAATAAAATAAAATTTTCACTTTTCACGAGTCAAAAATAACAAATTTCAACTGTCAAAAATAACAATTTTTACTGCCAAAATCGACCAAAAATAACAATTTCCATCTGTCAAAAATAACAATTTTCAACTGGCAAAAATGGCTAATTGTAACCGCCAAAAACGACAGTCTTTTTGGCACTTGAAAATGGCAACTTTTCACAGTTAAAAATTGTCATTTTTTTGGGACTTAAAAATGGCAATTTTGGGCAGTTAAAGGGTTCAACTTCTAGCTAATAACTGGTACAGTTCGGTACGAAAATATCGCTCATAAAAATAAAATCAAATTTTCACTTTTCACGAGTCAAAAATAACAAATCCCAACCGTCAAAAATGACAATTTTTACTGCCAAAATCGACAACTTTCAAGTACAAAAAATAACAATTTTCATCTGTCAAAAATGACAGTTTTCAAATGTCAAAAGTGACAATTTCTAACCGCCAAAAATAATATTCTTTTTGGCTTCGAAAACGGTCATTTTTACAGTTAAAAATTGTCATTTTTGGCACTTTGAAGTGGTAATTTCTGGCGGTTAAAGGGTTCAACGTCTAGCAAATAACTGGTACAGTTCGGTACGAAAATATCGCTCATAAAAATAAAATCAAATTTTCACTTTTCACGAGTCAAAAATAACAAATCCCAACCGTCAAAAATAACAATTTTTACTGCCAAAATCGACAACTTTCAAGTACCAAAAATAACAATTTTCATCTGTCAAAAATGGCAGTTTTCAAATGTCAAAAGTGACAGTTTCGAACCGCCAAAAATAATAGTCTCTTGGGCACTTAAAAATGGCAACTTTTCACAGTTAAAAATTGTCATTTTTTTGGCACTTGAAAATGGCAATTTTAGGCAGTTAAAGGGTTCAACTTCTAGGAAATAACTGGTACAGTTCGGTACGAAAATATCGCCCATAAAAATAAAATCAAATTTTCACTTTTCACGAGTCAAAAATAACAAATTCCAACCGTCAAAAATGACAATTTTTACTGCCAAAATCGACAACTTTCAAGTACCAAAAATAACAATTTTCATCTGCCAACAATTACAGTTTTCAAATGTCAAAAGTGACAATTTCTAACCGCCAAAAATGATAGTCTTTTTGGCCTCGAAAACGGTCATTTTTACAGTTAAAAATTGTCATTTTTGGCACTTCGAAGTGGTAATTTCTGGCAGTTAAAGGGTTCAACTTCTAGGAAATAGCTGGTACAGATCGGTACAAAAATATCGCCCATAAAAATAAAATCAAATTGTCACTTTTCACGAGTCAAAAATAACAAATTCCAACCGTCAAAAATGACAATTTGTACTGCCAAAATCGACAACTTTCAAGTACCAAAAATAACAATTTCCATCTGTCAAAAATGGCAGTTTTCAAATGTCAAAAATAACAATTTTCAACTGGCAAAAGTGGCGATTTGTAACCGCCAAACATGACAGTCTTTTTGGCAGTTGAAAATGGTCACTTTTCACGGTTAAAAATTGTCATTTTTTGGCACTTGAAAATGGCAATTTTAGGCAGTTAAAGAGTTCAACTCCTAGCAAATAACTGGTACAGTTCGTTATAACAATATCGCCTATAAAAATAAAATCAAATTTTCACTTTTCACGCGTCAAAAATAACAAATTCCAACCGTCAAAAAGGACAATTTTTACTGTCAAAATCGACAATATTCAAGTACCAAAAATAACAATTTTCATCTGTCAAAAATGGCAGTTTTCAAATGTCAAAAATAACAATTTTCAACTGGCAAAAATGGCGATTTGTAACCGCCAAAAATGACAGTCTTTTTGGCTCTTGAAAATGGTCACTTTTCACAGTTAAAAATTGTCATTTTTTTGACACTTGAAAATGGCAATTTTAGACAGTTAAAGAGTTCAACTCCTAGCAAATAACTGGTACACTTAGTTATAAAAATATCGCCTATAAGAATAAAATAAAATTTTCACTTTTCACGAGTCAAAAATAACAAATTCCAACCGTCAAAAATGACAATTTTTACTGCCAAAATCGACCAAAAATAACAATTTCCATCTGTCAAAAATGGCAGTTTTCAATTTTCAACTGGCAAAAATGGCGATTTGTAACCGCCAAAAATGACAGTCTTTTTGGCACTTTTCACAGTTAAAAATTGTCATTTTTTGGGACTTGAAAATGGCAATTTTAGGCAGTTAAAGAGTTCCTAGCAAATAACTGGTACAGTTCGGTACAAAAATATCACTTTTCACTTTTCATGAGTCAAAGATAACAAATTGTATAAATCTCACCGCCACGCCCCCGACATATAATTTTAATTTAATTTTAAGAGTCAAGTGACTTAAAAAAATTATTTTGCAATTATTATTATTATTATTATATTTTTATTAATAAGCAACTATTTAGTGGTTACAAAGAATTTGATAAAGTTAGTTTAAAGCGTCAAAATTGGATAAAAAAATATTTATTTAATTTTGACGAAAATTGCCAAAATCGGAAAGTTCAGAGTCAAGAAAACCGCGTTTTCTTTTTTTTTTTTTAGAAATTGCCGAGGTGTAGGACGCGCTTTTTGATTATGACGATTTATAAGCCAACTTTTGAGAATTTTTGATTATTAGGAAAGTTGCATTTTTTAACAAAAGTTTGAACAAAATTTTTTCATGTTTTCGTCAAAAATTAAAAATCTCTAATCCGACTAATTGACGTACGAGGAGCTCATATTTGCAAACCGCGTTCAATTTGGAGTTTTCGTTTAGCCGCTACGGCGGATCAAAGTCTGAAAAATCATTTTTTTTTAATTTTCTAAAATGTTCATGGTGACTAGCTATTTTTTTTGCTATTGAAGATAGCTGAAATTTTTTAACGGCAATCAATTTCTCTCGTTTTTCTGATGAAAAAGAAGGCATACTTCAATGGTATACGATGATTATTAAGAAAGTTGCATTTTTTAACAAAAGTTCCAAGGGGTTTACTCGTGTATTTTTTCATGTTTTCGTCAAAAATTAAAAATCTCTAAAGTGACAAAAAATTAATTTGCCAAGTCAAAGAGATTTGCCAAAATCCGAAAGTTTCCAAGTTAAAAGTCGACAAAAAAAAAAAAATTAAATTAAACCAGCGGACATTCAAATTTGATTAATTCGAAATATAGAATAACGAAGTACGATCTAGAATACTCTGTAAATTCGGAGATATAAGTTTTCAAATTTTTTCAAACCCGGATATAATTTCGAAAAATATTCATAAACGTGAAAAATATTAGAAAAATCAGTTACATTTTTTTTTAAATCTACTTCATTTGAACTAATTTAGTTTTATGACGTAATAATATTTTAATAAATTTTGTTTCGAGTTGGCTGTGAGATAAATGAGCAGTGACGGTTCGCGGGGTTTTTTCTGGTACGGCCGAGGAACAAGAGGTGGCGATACAGATAGGTGCGGTCACGCAGCCAGCCGTCTCTGCAACTGACCCTACCTATCTGTATTACCACCTCTTGTTCCTCGGCCGTACCAGAAAAAACCCCGCGAACCGTCACTGTAAATGAGGTATGTCGCCCTCATTTATCTCACAGCCAACTCTGAAACAAAATTTTGTGGCTCATACGATATTACCTTTCTACGATGTGCATTTTATGCTAAATAATTAATAATAATAATATAGTTTTATTCACGTTGCTGCTATTATTTGGATCACAGTAGTACTAGACAAATAATAATAATAATAATAACAATATATTTTAATTCACGTTGCTGCTATTATTAGGATCACAATAGTACTAGACTAATTTTAATATCGCGAACACGTGGCATCGATTGCTCGCTTATGTGCATTTGTTAGAATTTAAAGATAACGTTAAAGAGCACGGTACAGGAGGCACATTGTGTATTGTAAAACCTTTGAAGGCAATTCCTCTGTGACGTTGATAATAAATGTTGGTGCACTCGAGCCATTAAACTGGTAAATCTCGTCGGAAATGAAATGAGCACGGCTTTGAGATTGCACGCTTTGTATATTACACGCGAATCGTTCCGTTTGTATGTGCATACGACGATAATCCACGTGAAGGATTTATTACCTTTAAAACAAAATACCAATTAGAGAAAATAAAAAAAAAAATAGACAGCAAAAACAAATTAGAGAAAATACCTCAGAAAGAATAAAAATGATATTCGTGTACTTTCTCAGTCATCATTAATTATTAGATTAAATCTACACAAAAGGCCGTTTTATACGGCACTCATTCGATCATGAATATTTAGTAAAGGACGACGCCATTATCAGTGCCTCTCTGACGGCGGCGACGGCGACGACGTCCATGAGTGTTTTGAGTGTAGGTCATGCCCATTGATTTCCTTTAGCGTAGTATCGCCGGCTTGGCGCCCACCCACCGCCACTGGCGCCTATGACTCATGCGTTTCAGACAGAGAAAACTTTTCTATTTTTCCCGTTGTTGCAACCGCGGGCCTCGTGCATTAGCATACCCTGCAATAATAATGCACCGCCGCGGCGGTTTTAACGCTTTTAGGGATGGAAAAGAAAAGGCATTAAACACCTCCTGCGGAACGAAAATCGAACGATCGATAATTACTTAAAGCCCGATATTTACCGGCGAGGCATACAAAGTTTTAATTAATAATAACAATAATGGTTTATTGTGCTAAACAGAAATTACACTTGAGGGCCATCGGGATTTACATGTAGAATTTGAAATGTATTAATATTGCCTCCCCTAATAATTTGACAGCATCGGTCTTCTTACATTATTTGTAAAGCTTTTTTAAGAATTATTTGGTACCTTACTCAATAGTTTCTGCCGAGTATTTATTGAGATATTTGCAAAAAACTGTGCAATTATTTTGAATTAAAAACACAGGTTTGCCATGAAATCATAATGGCCGACATTTCATTTTGTTCTAAAAAGTGACGGTAGATGTCACATTACGATTAACAATCGGCCGTGTATTCTACACAAGAAAAAGTATTTATGATTAAATGGTATTTAAGAAGTGTACGTGATATGTGTGATAAGTGTTAAATTTCCGGAGAAGGCGATGCACAACAAAAATAGTATTCAACGAGCATTGAAAATAATGTAAGTAGACCGATAATTAAGGGCACCCAATTGTAACACATTTCAAATTTAGAAAGTAAAGTAGTAATTATTAATTGAATAGTACTTTTGCTGGATAATTCACATAAAGTTCTTAAATAGCACCTGCGCGGCAGCGGCGGCTCGTGGATGTTCGGCGGCGAGGCAACGGAAGAAAATTTGACCGAAACAGCAACGTAATATTTGCTTCCTCTATAAGAGTAAGTAGTGCAGCACGAGCGATCTTTGTCTTTGCCTCCCCTATGGAAATCCACGAGCCACCGCTGCTGCGTGGAACTATTTAATAATAAATCGTAATGTGACATCTACCGTCAGTTTTTAGAACAAAATGAAATATCCGCCATTATGATTTCATGGCAAACCTTTAGTTTTAATTCAAAATAATTGTAAAGTTTTTATCGTAATGCGACATCTACTGTCACTTCTTGGAACAAAATGAAATATCCGCCATTATGATTTCATGGCACACCAAAAATAATTGTAAAGTTTTTTGCAAATATCTCGGTAAATACTCTTCGGCAGAAACTATTGAGTAAGGCCGAATCATTCAGTTTAAAAAGCTTTAAAAATATTGTAAGAGGACCGATACTGTCAAATAATTAGGGGAGCCAATATTATTACATTTCAAATTTTACATGTAAATTCCAATGGCCCGCTTTATATAGACATATTGTAAATTTGGATAAATTTTGGATCCCGGCGCATCCACCAAATAAGATTGACGTGTTAATTCTGTGTCTCGGTGCTAAAAGGGCCAAAGTCAAATATTTTACAATTGAGATAATCGAGATAAAAGTTTTATTAAAAATGATTTTATTTGCTGATTTTAATAATAATAATAATATGTTTATTTCCCAACAAAT
The DNA here is from genome assembly GCA_910593695.2 of Ocypus olens. Lineage (NCBI taxonomy): Eukaryota > Metazoa > Arthropoda > Insecta > Coleoptera > Staphylinidae > Ocypus > Ocypus olens. Next base: position 692,927 of record OU343058.1, read on the forward strand.
CTTACATCTTATTACAGGGAAAAAATATATAAAAACTATTTTGTAAGGTTTAAGTTTTTTTTAAATCTACTATTGGTTAAACTAGACACTGGCCCTTTCAGCATTAAAGATATTAAAGATATTGAGAAAAATAATCTAATGTACTGCTTAACACCAAACAGTAAAATTGTGACATTGGCCCTTTAAGCATCAAGCCACTGAATGAAGACCCTGCCACTCGGATCAATAGTCGGTGGTTAATAGTTAACGACCCTTTTTGAATAGTTCAAGGTCCGGTATGGAAAAACAATTGTTTCTTAAATAAATGTACCGACGAGACGCGGAGAGGATCGGGAGGCCCATCGACCGCCGCCGCCGCCGCCGCTGGAAGCCCCCGGAGGACGAGAGCGGGGCCGCCCCGCACGCGAACCGACAATTTCTCTCTTCCGGGGATCCGGGCACAAAAGGGCGTGAATCACGGCGAATAATTCCTGGACATAAATCCAAATAAACACCCTTCATGGTGTGTGTGTGCGTAGTATAACTAATATGAAAAGGTAAGATTTACAAGCGTAGGCTAAAATAATATTTACGAGAGATGTTCTTCTCCAAGGAAACAACAATTCCATCATTGTGTAAAAGCGCCGGAAAACCAACAATAGTTATTTATTCGCGAGTGCGGAAAATGCTGGTTTTCCGCACGATGCGCAAACCTGCGCCCGTGGCTGTAATGCAGTGCTTACCGACTCGATATACCGGGTGTTTCAGACCACCCGTTCACCCCAAATATCTCGCGAAATACAAATCGGATTGACACACAAAAAAATACGTCTAAATTTATTTTTTGAGTTCTATTATGTGGTGTGAAATTTAAACCACCACCCCTCCCCCCTGGGACGGGGTGGGAGGTAACTTTGAAATCTTAAATAGGTACCCCTATTTTTTATTGCAGATTTGGCTTCTACTCTAAAATATATTAGGTTTTTATTCGAAACATTTTTTTCGATTTTTTAATTTTTTTTTTGTTTATTTAAAAAAAATCTCTTTGTCGTTACAAACATTCATACTTTACCACAATAGAAAAGAATAGAATGGAATTTGATAATCAAATAGATTTTTAATCGTTTCTACGATTTTTTTTATAAATAATTTTTTTTTTCACTTATTTCTGACATAAAATTATGAATGACTTCAATTAACGCCTTATTTAAGAGATGACTACGTAAAAAATTTCGTCATCTATCATTTGATGCGAGAAATAAATATAATTCAATAAATGTTTTTGCCGAATATAGCGCCATCTGTCGCTCATCGAAAATTTTTTTTTCGGATAAAAACCTAATATTTTTTAGCATAGAATCCAAATCTGCAATAAAAAATTGGAGTTCCCATTTAAGATTTCAAAGTTACCCCCCTCCCCGACCCAGGGGGGAGGTTCACATTTCACACCACATGATAAGACTCTAGGGACCCCAAAACTGATATTTCCGTAAAAAAAAAAATTTGAAAAAAAATCACGATCACAATACTGCCTCGTACTTCGTAACGGAGAAAGTAAACAAAATCCAGAAATTGTTGAAATGGCATCTAGGGACCCCAAAACGGATATTTCCGTAAAAAAAAATTTTGAAAAAAAAATCAGGATCACAATACTTTCTCGTACTTCGTGACGGAGGAAGTAAAAAAATCCAGAAATTGTTGAAATGGCATCTAGGGACTCCAAAACGGATATTTCCGTAAAAAAAATTTTGAAAAAAAATCACGATCACAACACTTTCTCGTACTTCGTAACGGAGAAAGTAAAAAAAAATTCCAGAAATTGTTGAAATGGCATCTAGGGACTCCAAAACGGATATTTCCGTAAAAAAAATTTTTGAAAAAAAAATCAGGATCACAATACTTTCTCGTACTTCGTGACAGAGGAAGTAAAAAAAATCCAGAAATTGTTGAAATGGCATCTAGGGACTCCAAAACGGATATTTCCGTAAAAAAAATTTTTGAAAAAAAAATCAGGATCACAATACTTTCTCGTACTTCGTGACGGAGAAAGTAAAAAAAAATTCCAGAAATTGTTGAAATGGCATCTAGGGACTCCAAAACGGATATTTCCGTAAAAAAAATTTTTGAAAAAAAATCAGGATCACAATACTTTCTCGTACTTCGTGACGGAGGAAGTAAAAAAAATCCAGAAATTGTTGAAATGGCATCTAGGGACTCCAAAACGGATATTTCCGTAAAAAAAATTTTTGAAAAAAAAATCAGGATCACAATACTTTCTCGTACTTCGTGACGGAGAAAGTAAAAAAAAAATCCAGAAATTGTTGAAATGGCATCTAGGGACTCCAAAACGGATATTTCCGTAAAAAAAAATTTTGAAAAAAAAATCAGGATCACAATACTTTCTCGTACTTCGTGACAGAGGAAGTAAAAAAATCCAGAAATTGTTGAAATGGCATCTAGGGACTCCAAAACGGATATTTCCGTAAAAAAAATTTTGAAAAAAAATCACGATCACAACACTTTCTCGTACTTCGTAACGGAGAAAGTAAAAAAAAATTCCAGAAATTGTTGAAATGGCATCTAGGGACTCCAAAACGGATATTTCCGTAAAAAAAATTTTTGAAAAAAAAATCAGGATCACAATACTTTCTCGTACTTCGTGACAGAGGAAGTAAAAAAAATCCAGAAATTGTTGAAATGGCATCTAGGGACTCCAAAACGGATATTTCCGTAAAAAAAATTTTTGAAAAAAAAATCAGGATCACAATACTTTCTCGTACTTCGTGACGGAGGAAGTAAAAAAAATCCAGAAATTGTTGAAATGGCATCTAGGGACTCCAAAACGGATATTTCCGTAAAAAAAATTTTTGAAAAAAAATCAGGATCACAATACTTTCTCGTACTTCGTGACGGAGGAAGTAAAAAAAATCCAGAAATTGTTGAAATGGCATCTAGGGACTCCAAAACGGATATTTCCGTAAAAAAAATTTTTTTTTTTTAAATCACGATCACAATACTTTCTCATACTTCGTAAATTCATCCACTGTGTAGGGCTCCGCGTATAAACAAATAACTTGTTGAAACAACCACTTCCCTGGCTAGTGCCACTCGGCACGGATATTGAATGATACGAAAGAAAATAACTTGATTCTTACCGCTAAAATATTTCTTAAACTTTTTACAGTGTAAATGTGACTATTTCTGGTAACTTTTTACTGTGTAAATGTGACTTTCGCCTTTACCATGGAGCAATGCTAATCCCCGATCGGAGAATGAAAACTCAAAGGGCCCTCCTCGACTTAAAACCGCCGCTTTCTCGCTTTGAGATGAAAGGAAATTCCGGCGAAAGGGTTAATGGGGTTTACTAACCTAGAAAGGGGCGACGCTTCAAGTGAACTGGAGAGGCTCGGCGGATTTTTAAGAGGACTTTTGAGATTCTTATCCAAAAGCTAAATATGTCACTGAAGCGTCTTAGTAACGTTTTAGCCTTAAATATTTAAGATGGAAAAATATGATTTATACAAAAGTCGTAGATGATGATCGACTCTATAATCGGAAAACATTTTTTTTTATGTGGGGCACATCGACTCTATAATCGGAAAACATTTTTTTCGCATCTTATTAAATAATATAAATGTTATTAAATCGTTTTTGATTGAGAAAGTTGTCCATTATTCGGCCGAATCATTTTCTCCACAGTTGACGTCCAATCAAATGATAGCAATTTCATTGATTAACAGGTGAAGTCCAATCAAATGATAGCGGTTTAATTGCCCAACAGTTTAGTTATTACTATGGTTACGATTTGTTTTTTGTCAGCGAACTGCCGCATTTTTTTTTTGACTTTGGCAGATGCCCTTCAGTCACATCGGTAATGTATTGTTCATATTAAATGAAATAGACATCCACAAACACCCATGCCCTTGCCGGGATTCGAACCCGGGATCCTCCGCATTAGTATTGGCGCGCTAACGCACGCGGCTAGTGGGCCGGCCTGCCGCAATTTCCAAATAGAAAAATTATTCGTTATAATTTAATATAAACAGAAAAATCTTTAGGTAATTATTTAATATGATGGGAAAAAGTATAGTATTAAACGAGTGAGAAAGTTGGCCATTGCCACTCGAGTTGGTCATTTCAATGCAATTTTAGCAATGCTATTTATTAAATTCCTTTGATACGCAAATTATGTATTTAAAAAAAACAAAATATCTTTTAATGGAGAACTTTCAAGAATTTGGCTGAATGTAAATCTGCCCCACATGACGACGCAGAAGGGTGCAATTATTGCCGGCTCGGTTTTCATCTGAACGAGTACGGGGTAAACACGTATCACGGGGGGTGGGAACGATGTGGGCGAATTGACGTCAGAAATTCTTCTGGAACTAAACCGCGATGGACGCCGCAATATGCGTAGAATGAAGACGTATGGCAGAGCGATTGATCAATCGACGTTTTAATCCATCCATGGCACGAGTGTGGTATCTGGGACAGTTCTTTTGTTCTGTATTATGGAATTAAAATGGTACTATTGATAATTTTCTATCAAATAAGACTACTATAAATAAAACACACAGTCATAGCATTATTCTACTAAGAAGAATTATTTTTCGGAACAGAATCTCATGCAGAAATGATTGATGATGGAAGCCACTATTTTGTTACACATGTAGAAACATTATTCTACTAAGAATCAGTTGTGATTATTACTGGAAAGAATTTCATGTAGAAATGTGTGACAACTGATTGACAACTTTTGTTCAGTCTTTCCGTGGTCTGATTGCGATTCGGAAAATCGACACGCCGAGAAAAAAACAACGAACGCAAAGAGTAACGATAAAAATAAACAACGCCGTTTACACCACTTCGCCATGTTCTCTCGTCGCGCGTGCACTCAAAAAACGATTCTGTTCGTGCGTTGGCCCCAACCTCATCTCATCACTTCCAGAGGTTTTCTACTAAGCGATACTTAGGTAAGCCACCACCAGTGGATTTAAGATTATAGACATTATCATACCCGCACCTCCCCACAGTGCTTCAAGGACAATTTAAGCTATAGAGCTATTCAGCAGAGATGGCGGTCGGGGTGTCTTGTCCGTCCGAATCAAGTAGTGCCCGTTGCAATTTTCCACCATAGGCTAAATCGTGCGCGCCTATGAAATAACCGGTAAGTAAGAGACGCCGTAAACTATTTCTTTCCCCTTCTACAGCTCGGTCCAAGACCGAGCTACGCAGGCCGCGTGTGTGTTTTCTAGATACGGCCGTCGAAATCGTACGTCTTGGGAATATCCGCTCGGTTATCAGGTAGTAGAAAAGGATACCAATATTATTTGAATGTTCCGAACTTAGTTCGTAAACCGCCCTTATTCATGAATAGGTCTATACATTACTATTTAAAATCTTCTTCTTCATCTGCAGTTATTAGATAAATGTCTGTACAGCTACTTGGTATAGTTTGATCAATGGATCTTTGCGTGTGCGTCGTTACCGAAGACTGAGTTTACGTACACACATGATTGCGCCTAATCCAACTTACCGCAGAGCGAGTAAACGCATGCAAATGTTGTCGGTTATCTTTGACGTGCACGCAAAGATCCATTGATCGAAGTATACTATTTGTAATTGCCATTTAAAATCTTCTAGAACTCGAAATAAGAGCATCCATTGAATATTTACATTTCATTATAAGAGAAATCTATAATTAACCTTGGACTACCGCCAGCTCCCCCGGGTGATCAATACGAATTGAGGATGGCCCCCAGAGTAGGCCGATTAAAACAAAACCAATTATTTCCGTGCCCTTGGTCATGTCGTTCTCCCTGCAGCTGGATGGCCGTATACTGGTGGAAAATTGCAACGGACACTACTTGATTCGTCGGACAAGACACCCCGACCGCCATCTCTGCTGAATAGCTCTATACATATATTTATCTAACAAGATTTACCAGTAGTCGTCTCACTGATGTCCCTCAACTTCTAATCGGTAATCAAGTTGTGTAAAGAGATTGTAGTCAATGATGTAAACGTGAATTGTTAAATGGCTAAAGGCGGCGAGGCAATGAATTTAAAAATGAGCCCAAATTTACAATAGGAGGTAAATAGGAGGCCAGAAAATATCAACCGCATCTCGGACAAAAATTGGCTCCAGAGTACACAAGGGAAAGTGAGATGGAAAATTTTAGGAGTGGATGCGAATGGAATTTTTAACCACGAACATCAGAATTTCCATTCTAATCGAGTAGCGGACTATACTTTCTCCACGACCACGAGACAAAATAAAAATATAAAAAAATAATATGTATAGTATTTTGACAATTGTGACATCTAAGGTTAACTGTGTGAAAATATTAATTCTGTAACAAGTGTACGTTTTATGATCAAAATTGATTTAAGAATACTTAAATTCTGTGGTCATTACTGATTTCAAACATCATTTCAATAAATTCTCAACGTAATTGTGAACACCCGCCCGTTTTACACTTCATTTATTCTGATTGTAATTTATAGAAGGGGGTGTGCGATATTTCACCACTTCGCAGGTTGAACATCCGGGGGAATCATTGCACATTCTATGCGCGGGGGGTGCGTTTATTGAGGGCTAATCGAATGTTCGTCCGTAATTAAGCGGAAACGCAAGATTCAACTTCAACGTAATCCGGATGTAACCCTCGCAGAGGGGAGCACGCGACAGCAACAATTAAACGGCGTTTTAGAGGTGGAAACATCGAGGGGGTTAGGTGACGAGGGGTGTTTCATTTTTGGGCTTATCAATTTTATCGATGGCTTCTGTCATCATTACAAATGATTTTTCGAGAGAAGGAACGTGTTATATTATTTGTGATTAATAAATAGTTTATTTATAATCTTAGTAAGATTAGCAATTTTGCTTGCAGAGTTACGAACAGGTTGAATATTAATTTATTCAGGCTATATTTCGTTTTTTTGAATTTAGTTTATTTTTTGTTGTAAATAACGACATTGCTACTTCTTTATGGGCATTAGAATAAAATAAATCTTGATGAGTACAATCGAATTTTAAGTATAGAAAGATTGACTATATCCCCATATATTTTCTTTTGTGTTTAACCCTTTCCTTCCCGCAGATGCTATATGGCGTTAAATTTTGTATCAGATCCACATAATCTGAGTTTTGATTTTTTTTTTGGTACCATTTTCCCAAGGACTCCATATGGAGTCATGATTTTGTTTTCTGAAAAAATAGGGTGACATTTTTTTAAAGTTAGAATATGGTATTAACCCCTTGACGCACGGTTTTTTTTTTTCAGAAAAACGTTAAAATAATTTTTTTTTATAGTTGATAATAAATATATTTGGCACAATTTTACCCGAGTCACGCTCTGGCGTGTGCGTTAAGGGGTTAAATAAAGAATTTCACAAAAAAAAAAAATTTTATTTCCAAAAATTAATTTGTGAAAGAGAGGGTTAATATTTAAAAACTATCTTAAAATCCGTTCTGACGATTTATATATCAAATTGAAACACCTCTAAACGTCCGACCCAATTCAAATGGTGACTATTAATCTGACCCTTTGCCCGGAATTCGGTATTAAAACCAAACCCGTTTATCAACAGCGAATATATTTATTCGTCCATTTATCATGTGAAACTTTAAAATGGAAAACGGTGGCCCTGGTAAATTATGCATTTTGTTTCACCCCCTACAATTTTGTACGCGTTTTCTGTCGCGCGCCCGATTGCAAATTAATATGAAAGGGAGGAATGCAGTCGCCGCGGAGGGTCGATAATGAGTGACGGAAACGGAATTTCCCCGTGTATTCCAAGAAACTGATTATTAAGCCACAGATGTCCCCGGCGCATTCACCAAAAAAAAACATTAACATTTGAAATTCCGGGCAAGGCAAATATTTGAACGCAAAGTGCACAGCTTCACGTTAATTAAGGGATTCAATTATTTTTTTTCTCTATTCCAGGGCGAAAGGTTCGTTACGTATAGGTTCTTCTGTCCAGGCCTCTAATTATCCCCTCTCTTGCGTCGGAGTTTTTCATTCTCCCCAAACCTAATTACGCCAGTGGGCGGTGGGAATTTAATTAACGTCCCCCCCATCCCCAATGGATGTGCGCACATTTCCTAGAGTTTAGTTATGTATGGAGGAATCATGATGGTAATATACCTTCTCTTTACAAGCGGATCGAGTTAATTCTACAGTGTGTGTATTCTTAGTCCTTCAGTAATGTAGTTTTGCCACACTGAAACGGCATAATGGCAACTACCAGAATTTCTGACAACTATCTTTGGCAAGTCACCATTAAAAAAATTGATAAAAGTTCATTTTTTCAGACTTTGCCGTAGCGGCTAAACGAAGAATCGAAATCGAACCCGGATTTCAAATCTGTGCGGATTCTAAATTTTTGCAGAAACATGATTGTAGATTCTACATACGCCACAACAATTGAATCAAACTGTGGTAGATTACTCCTGACAGGTGTGCCTTTACAAAATGACAATAAAACTTTTCCAACTTCACCGAGTGAAAAATGGCGTCGGTCAAAACTGAAAATTGTCGGCCAAAAATTTAATTTTTGCAGAAACATGATTGCAGATTCTACATACGCCACAACAATTGAATAAAACTGTGGTAGTTTACTCCCGACAGGTGTGTCTTTACAAAATAGCAATTAAAACTTTTCCAACTTCACCGGGTGAAAAATGGCGTCGGTCATAACTGAAAATTGTCGGCCAAAAATTTAATTTTTGCAGAAACATGATTGTAGTTTCTACATACGCCACAATAATTGAATCAAACTGTGGTAGATTACTCCCGACAGGTGTGCCTCTACAAAATAGCAATTAAAACTTTGCCAACTTCACCGGGTGAAAAATGGCGTCGGTCAAAACTGAAAATTGTCGGCCAAAAATTTAATTTTTGCAGAAACATGATTGTAGTTTCTACATACACCAAAACAATTGAATCAAACTGTGGTAGATTACTCCTGACAGGTGTGCCTTTATTTTAAATTTTTGTCGAAAACATGATTCGTTAGAAGGGTCCCCCCTTCTTACTTTTTCCTAAAAATTGGCTTTGGAATAATTTCCTGAAGAAACCACTGGTTCGATTCCGGGTTTCTACACACCACTGGAAAGACCGTTCAAGGCGCCTCGGAAAATGTACTTTCGCAAGAACAAATGTCAAATTAAGGGCCGTGACGCGTCAGCAAATAAAACTCGAAAATGGAAAAAATCTACAAAAAATCAACACTTTTAATTTGCTTTAATTGCTTCTGCATTATAAACAATATATAATCTACGGACATTGTACAATTATCCCTTTGGGTCCCAGGGGTCGTTGAAAGCACGTGGTTGAAAAACGCAACAGCGCTTGTCTTCATGCTCGACAAAAAAACTCAACAGCGCGATCGCTTTGCATGGGACTCAAAGGATTAAAGATGTGGTTACGTTAACTAAATTAATCAGTTACACCCTTCCAGAACGAATATATGAAATTAACACATCAAACAATTTCAATTCCAACGCGAACCCCAACAAGTCCCAGGAGAAATACAATACTCGGCAACCGATTCATTCCATCAAGCGGCACACAAAACGGATAAATCCTTTCCACCTATTTTACCCACCCTCATTATTAAATTTCGATGTTGGTTGCATCCAAGGCGCGAGGTGTGTGTGTGTGTGTGTGTGACTACCACTGAATTTGCATCTTTCAGCGCATTTATTGATCAAAAGCACGATCGCACCCCTCGTGATTGATGCCCTATTAATAGCGCCGTAATGACAGCTTCCCTCTTCATTAACGCGGAAATCGCGAGTGGTTCGAGGTTCTTGGTCCGATACATCAGCGAACCCCCTAACCTAGATGAACGCTTCCCCTTCGATTTTCTGCGTTAATTATGGAAACAAACAACGGGCATGTATGTTATGTAACAATTCTGTGATGTATAGCAGTGAAACTAAATAAATGGTTTAATGTTAATTAAATTTTCATAATGAAACACGTCTAGAAAACTCGATATTCGAAGGGTTGCAAATATTATCAGTAGTAGGTGTGAGAAACAGAAACTTGTCCATCGCTAATTAATTCAATCAATACCGTGAACAGTGACATGATCATTGGTGGGCTTAAAAATCTCATCTGAGGTCGTTCTTGTCGGTAGCGTTTTACGAAACAAACAAAGAATCTTGATGTTGTCTTCGTCAATATATCTGATAAAACACATTAGATTTTGCATTATCCTCGACCATATGTTTTTTTAATTTTCATTTTTTTTTGTGTTTTTACAAATTTTTCTGCGACCCACACTTTGGGAAACGCTGCTGTTAGGGTTAATTGTAAAGTCAAGGATGCCAAAATCAATGACTTCCTATCAATTGTAAGCATCATTTTAATGTATTTCCCATACACACATAGAGAATAAATCATTTCGTTATTTATTAAAGTATTATCAATTAATCATAAAGTATTATCAATGTTCAAATAATTTTTTTCTGATTTTCTGGCCATTGAAATGTATTTCTTGATACCTTAATGTTAAAGCCTTTATAAAATACGATTCACCATACTGCGAACAAAGCGAGAACGCGTTTCTCTCGTGTCCGAAATACAGTCAGTTCGTAGTATACAAAACCATCACATATAGTTATCTTAACAACCCCTAGCACCGGTATAACGACTGTAAATTATCAGGAAAGGGCTACTATCCGCCGCCCCCGAAGGGCTCTTAATAAATTATGTAGGTGCTTTTCGTTCGCAGTTCCTATCGTTATTATAATTTTCTGTTTAATATTTCTAACAACTATATCTGAACTTATGTTACTGAAAAATAAATATACTTCAATCAACAGATCTTTGCGTGCACGTCATAGATAGCTGAACATATTCATGCGTTTACTCTATAGGGTTACTTGGAGCAAGGAAAGTCCGAGGATCAAGGCAGTTGTAAAGGAAAACCAGTTTTCGTTACCCAGGATATGGATATATAAAAAATAATAATAACATTTTTTTTTACGTCGGTACACATACAATAAACGTGAATAAAGTTCCTGTTCTCCCTTTGAGGAATTCTTCTTATAAGAATTGAGTTTTTTTTTTAATTCGTTTAACACTCTCTCTACGGTATTAAATTAGACGCAATCATATGTCCAAGGCAAAAAAAAACTCAGTCTTCGTTAATGACGCACACGCAAAGATTCACTGATCAAACTGTAAATATCTTCATTGAGTTTGCAAAGATCCACTGATCAAACTATACATATCTTCATTGAGTTTGCGGTTTTTAGCTCTTATTTCAATTGACTTGCGACATATTCGCGTTTAATTAACGCTTTTCCGGCCCACCCGCCCCCGAAAATTGTAATTTTTAATGGACCACCCCACCCCCGCCTCCTTAAAGGAGTTACGAGTACGCAAGGTCATGTCTGGAGGAGACGGGAGGCAGGCGCGGTTGCGCCCGTATATACAGGGTGCCACATAAACATATTGATTCCCGCTGTGCTCGTACGACATTGGCGCTGGTTTATTGATTCGGTCACGTGGCGGGCGCACGCGCGCGCCTGCTCTTACCACCACCACCACCGCCACCCTCCGGCCGCGATCACAGGGAGGCAAAAAGTAAAATGACCGCCATCGTCGGTCGCGGAAATTTTACAAGATGTCCCGAATATAGCGCACTTAACGCGAGTTTTCCACGCTAAGAACACTCAGTGATCGGTTGTTGAAAAAACTAGTGAAGGTAGAGAACGTTTTGCGTCCGCCGAGTTACAAGGTAGGTCTTTCTTTTAGGGATGGACGATTTCGGCGCCCCCCTCCGACACGGCGGGGTTCTATGACTCATCTGCCTTTTCAAAACATATTGAAAACATTATCAGGTGTTTCGTATTACGTTCAGCTGACGCAGGCGGCTGTCATTTAGGGGATTGATTTATTTTAGGGGCTATTTTTAATTTCATGGGTACATCACCTTGCCAAAATTGGTGCTTTTGTTTAAACTGGGTAAAGTAAAGTAATGGTAAATTGAAAATGGAAATCGTTATTTTTTTTTTGTGTAATTTGCTTTCTGGACAAATTAATGTGTTCAACCTGCAACAGTTTTAGTTTTGTACAAACGAAAAATGAGTGTATGGCGGTCAAATGTCAAAAAATGGGTATTATCAGTGGCGGCTGGTGGAACATTTTGATGGTACACTCAGCCTACAATATATGTTCTCTTTGAGGAAAACACGAACGATAATTAAAATTGAAAACTATTACAGAAGCATTAAATAAATCAAGTAAAGACGCAAAGTGCTTTTAGAATCGTATAAAAATTCTTTTTGAGCTTGAAATTAGAGGTAGTGCCATGGCTCCTTGCCTCTGCATAACGAGCCGCCCCTGAGTATTATGCTCAATCGGATTGTGGGAATATCGTTAAAGTAAAGTTGCACGTTTTGAAAATATTTGATGTGTAATATTCTAATACTATTAGAGAGCTTTTGAATTATTCGGATTATCAAATAAATCTAAAGATAAATATATCGCATAAACTGTTTGACTTTCTAGATGTTATTAAAGTATTTTTGATCAATTGTATAGAATCCAAAAATAAAAAACAATTTTTTTTGAAAAAAAAAACCGACAGATATACCGGGTGTAACACAAAACAGACTCACTCTTAGTTTTTTTTTTTTTTGAGATGTTAATTTGAAATTTAGTAGGGCTATATATGCTCATATATCTTTATTACAGGTACGCACGTTATTACTTTATATTACATGATACATAATTATATATATTATAAGACCATAGGTCTTTCTGCCCTCGGCACTAGGGTTATATTAAACGCAAATTGGACATTAATAGTCATCCAAAATCTTTAGTTGCATTTCAGTTTTCACTGGAAGTGATATCTATTTTGAAATTTTAAATAGAACGCCCTGTATAATTTTCTTATGTTCGGAATCGAGACGTTATTTTACATACAAATGTGTTGAAAGGAAATTACAATCATTTTTTTTTAAATTATTAATCTTGCATCAAGTGTGCTGTTTTGTATCGTCGATTTATTGAAATACAAAATTAACCAGTTGCGGTTTATAATTTGGTCAGCTAAAGTATAATTCGATCTTTTTTTTTTAATAACTCATTATATGGAATTATTATACCGACTAGAAATTCCAGCCGCTGATTTCCCCGGCGCCTCCACGAAAACGGATTGCTGGATTTTTCTGTCTATTTAACAGATACAAACTGTCAAAAGGCGTAAAAATAATGTTTCCTTTTTTTAATATCGAGAAGCTCATTAATTCCTGGCTGGGCCACAAGTCCAAAAGGGGACTAAACATTTTTAATTTTATTTTAACACGTTAACTGCTTTGTCAGTCACCGGTGACAATAGGGCCACGTCAGTCACGGATGACTGACAGTATCTACTTTAAACTTGGTATTTAGCGCTGTCAGTCACGAAAATGAGCATATTTTTACTCATTTTATAAAATAAAACTTATAAACAAAGAAAACTTTTTTTGACATTTTACAAAAAAACTTGTTGGCAGTCAATGTGTTAAGAAATAAAGCATAGAAGTGAACCTCATCTGTAGACTGGCGAAACGAACACGTGTTCCTTTTGAATGTCAATTATTCTTTTACACACAAGTGCAATAATTTGACTTATGTGCAAGTTTTACATTTTTGACTCTTATGTCCTTGGGGCGGACCTGGATATTGATCAAATATTTACGGCTAATAAATTCTCGAGTGTGTGGGGGGAGGTGTAAATAATAAATTGATTCCTCCGTATAACGGTCATGAATGTGTCATCGGATGGTAGCCGCGAATTTAATTACGTAATACCGGGAATTTAACATTTATGGAGCTGTGCCAATATTTATTCACTAAATTCGCGAGTTACGCATGTAATTCCATTATTGACAATATGTATCGATAAGATAATGCATTTCATTATTATATGTAGCAAATATTGCCTTTTGGATTTTGTATAAAAATAGAAAACACTCTTTCGATCTGAATGTCGATTGCCCATGCGGCAGTTTTGTTTGTAAAATTAAATAAATAAAAAATGTAATTATGTAAATAATGTAAAAAATCAACTTTTCTAATTCATCGTAAACCATTAAGTAAACCTTTTCTTTATTCAGAAGAATGAGACAAATCGATCGGCCTTAAATCATTCCGACAATTGGACTCTTTTGGACTACGTTTTTATCCATTTGCAAAATTTTATCTACCTTTTTATTCGTTTGCAAAATCGGTTATTCTAAATGCACGTTTTTTTCACTGTGATAATCTTTGAATTCTTTTTCCAACGCCTACTAGATAAAGAACTTACGAAATATTAAAATTTATTTTTCTCTGTTTTTTTTTGGCATTAGAAGCATAATGTGTGATACATCGTTAAATTTGTAATAAAAAATGCTACCGTATACAAGGTGTTTCTCCTTTTGTGACAATATAAACAAAAGATTTCTCGGAGATGAAACATCAAATAAAAAATTTGAAGAGCTTAAAAAGTTATAATGACAAAGTGCCGTAAGTTTAAATAAAATAAATACAAAAATTGGAAAAATCAAAAATCCGAAAAATTGCATTTTTTTGGAAAATTTAAAAAACGATAAACGATCATGAATTTCTGCGATCGGCACGTAAACATACTCTAAATAGTGCAACTTTTTCCTAATTTAAGCCACCCTGTATTTTTTACCGTTTTCAAGATCCCCATGCTGTGCGTTCTTATCTTGAACACGTTGTATAAGTATTTAAGATTAATGGAAGAACCGCCTCAGTTATAAAAACTATAACCACCTTAAGAGTGGAATTCCTACGCACATAAATATTTAAGATTAATGGCCCAAGTTATATAGAAACAATAGCCATCAACGTTTTTTGTCCCATTTCGCTTTAGGACATTTTTTTGCGGGCAATCGAACAGAAACTCAATTAATTCTTCGGCCGATAAAATCCTGATTCGGTCACATTAAATTAATGGTTAAGGGCGCAAACGCGTTCGATTCGAATGCAATACTAATTGAGTCATCAGTTTTCTTTGTCTTTCAACAATTAATTAAATAAGGCAATAACTATTTGCGGTATCCTGTTTTTTTTTTTTATTAAATTGGCGACTGCGCTTTAAAGTATGTACTAAAAAAATATATATTTGTGTCAAGAATAACGATATACAACATACAGTGTGTATTAGCCAAATGGAATAAATTAGATAATAAATAAATAGGGGCGTGTTCGAAAAAAACGCTCGGATACGACGATTGGTATTTTTTTTTCAACAAAAACGTTTTATGCAGGGTGTGTCATGTAACAGAGGCCAATACCAACTTTCTTATTTTAAATGCAACACCCTGTATATTATTCAATTTTGAAGTGTCCGAGCGTTTTTTTCGAACACGCCCCCATTTATTTATTATCGAATTTATTCCATTTGGCTGATACACACTGTATACCATACCACCAACAGTATGACTAATACCGTGAGATCAAAAAGTCGAAAATAGTTGGCAGCACGTATGGGGATAATAATTCAAGTTATATGTAATATGTTATTATGTTTATTTTTTTATTTCTTATATTAATTTTTTTAATTTTTTTATATTTATTTTATTTTTTATTTTATTATTAATATGTTGGCTGTCTGGAATTCTCTAATTTATTTTGACACCTTGAGGTTTTTTTGAGATTACTTGTTACTAGTTTCGTATTTATATCTGCCGATTGTGTCTATTTTTAAGGCAAGTAACCCCAACAAACCTCAAGATACACAAAACGCACTGCACTGCACTTCAAGGCAGCCAATGTAATATAACTTAATGATTATAGGGATTTTCAGAAAATGCTGCCAACTATTTTAGACTTTCTGATCTCAAGGTACTAGTCATATTGCTGCTGGTAGGTTGTAAGTCTTCATTCCCGACACAAATATGATATTTTGTAACATGATCGTCCGGTTTTCTTTTTATTATATTTTACGGACACAATTTAAAAGTTTCAGCATTTATGTAACTCTCCGGATGATAACAAACGTGCCGTCAAATACGTTTGCTACTACACGTCCTTTGAGAGCAAAAACATTGTCATATTTAGCTTGAAACAATTCGAGATTAAATCATGACACGTGTTTAAGTAAGAATAAAATACGACAAATGCGAGAAAACCCTCGGGAGATGCTGAGCAGCAAAATATTACTTAAAATTGTTGGCATCTCCGATGGATGCCCTTCGGGGATTGTGAATTTTTCTGTTTCTACAAATTTCACGGTTTTAAATCGAGCGGAAAAACAAACTGGGACGTCCGTCATGTTACATTGCATCGCGAGTTTTTCGGCAAATTTATGTTTTTTAAGAGTACGTGTTGTGAATACGAGTGGCTGTTGAATGTTGAAACTGATGCCTCATCGCATTAATGTTGGTATTGATCTTTGTCTGGGCTTGGATCTTGTCGGGGCTTCGTGAATTCCGTTGCACCAAATTGTGTAGGAATTCCGGACATTCGCTAAATCTGTCTAAACTTGGAGAATGACGTATAGAAAATTCTTCTAGATGTAATGTTTAATTATTCGGGATATACATCGCAAACGGAATCGATTATAGCTATGGTTTGATCAATGGATCTTTGCGTGTGTGCGTCATTACCGAAGACTGAGTTTTCTCGCCATGGACGATATATGATTGCGTCTAATTTAACCTCTTTAGGGACAGAAACACCTTTGTGTACGTTTTAAAAAATGTCGAACACATTTCAAACAAATTTGATTTAGCTCTATACTGCCATCTCACGTCAAGCTCTGAAAGCTGCTACAGTTGCACATTTCCATGCAGATACCTCCTGTCCGGTTCTACTGGCGAGATATCAATTGTTTCTTAAAGGATTTGAAACTTCAAAATTATTTTGTCCCTGAAGAGGTTAACTAATCGTAAAGGGAGTGAGCGCATGAAAATATTGTTCAGTAGTCTATAACGTGCACGCAAAGATCCATTGATCAAACTATACCTATAATCGTTTGCAATGTATATCCCGAATAATTAAACATTACATCTAGTATCGTGTGAGCCACCAAATTTTGTTTCATTCATATTTATGTGAGATAAATAAGGTATGTCGCATATCGTCATGAGATTTAAAAAAATGAATTAATCTCAGACATGACTGCTACGTTTCTCTCTCTCTCAGGCATGGCCAACTCAGTAACAAAATTCTGTTGCTCACACGTTATATTATACAGGGTGTTCAATTGTGAAGCGAATAAAAAATCGACTTAATTGCTAAGCTAATACTTGATCTAATCTTTAATTACGTACAAGTAGATTAATTATAATTTGCGACGTAAAATTTTCAACAATATCTTCATTATATCCGACTGCCTTAATAACCATTTGTAAATCATAAAGTAAGCCCCCCGCCTCTAATTACACCGCAGCACTTAAGATCTTCATCCCCGTTTCACAATTATCCTTGTCCCTTTGCGAGATTTATCGCACGATATTATTAGGGGCTGTACTCGCATCGATTCCTGCGTAATTGCCGCGGGGACTTAAGTTTTGTTTATAATGGAATATTGCAGGTCGCGAACGGTTTATTGGATTACCCGCCATCCGAGGGGTGGAATGGGGGGGGGGTGTATTTTTAAGTGGTGTCGGTAAATCTTTTCTGCCCCAGTTTGTCGGAGGAGCAATTCGATTTAACAGCATAGTGTGTCAAAATTGGCCTAGTTATTAACTAGAATGTATCGCTAGTTTAGAGAGAACTTTAATGAAAATTAATCATGAACTTGGGATAGCGACATGTAATACTATAATAATAATAATAATAATAATAATGGAATAACGTCCATGTGGTTACATACAATAAAAAATTACAAAAAGAATTATTGAGAATCCTAAGGTGAGATTCAGCTTTGGGTAATAACCCTGCTGCTGCTCTTCCATCCAAACCTCCAGCATATAATGAAACGAAAAAAAAGAGAAATTGAGAGAAAATAATAATGAAGTTATACTGAGTATAAATAAATTCGTTTGTTGAAGCGACAGAAAACCGTTAGATTCGATTCTTGCCAATTAATTTACACTCGCGCAACCCTTGTTTGTGTCCTAAAGATTGGTGGGTAAGAATAGGGCCCACCCACCACTCTTCGTTTCACTTAAACCCAACCCAGAAAAACATTGTTTGTTTAAAGAAATTTCTGAGTCAACCACTGTAGATGTAAAAGTTTCAAATCCACCAAGAAAGAGGGTTTGTGGGTTGAATTAAAATGGAAATAAAGAGCGGTGGGTTCCAAACTTTTAAACACATCCAAGAGTTTCTATAAATAAACACAATTATAAAGGGGTATCAAGAAAGGTGTGGCTAGTTTACAATTAACAGTGTAATGTATTTAAGAGTGGAATTATTTTATGCATCAGTTTTTGTGGCTACAAAAAACGCGGAGGAATATCTGCGCAGTGTGTTGCCAGCCTGCAAAGAATAAAGTTTAGTTTTCATGCAGAGCAGAGTATTGAATACCCCAAGTCAACCACCCTCCGATAGATATTTGTATGTACCACCGGCCAGGTACACTATAAATAGTATCTCTGGTTGAGGTTTATGTTTTCAATTGAAACCATTCCGAGCGATTTGTTGTCTCTTCAAGTGAACACGCCTCATT
This sequence comes from Ocypus olens, assembly GCA_910593695.2. NCBI lineage: Eukaryota > Metazoa > Arthropoda > Insecta > Coleoptera > Staphylinidae > Ocypus > Ocypus olens. Next base: position 711,545 of record OU343058.1, read on the forward strand.
CTTTCAGAAAATTTGTTGAAGACCATCGATTTCTTCGCATGAACCTACTGCTGAATTATAACTTAGATGAGGAAAGAGGGGTCGTTTATTTGTTTTGTTCGGAAGGGCAACTTTTCTCCCCCAATTTTCGACGGAGGGGTGGCGTGAGCGAGGCCGGTAAATCACGCACTCGCGGCGATTCCGAGAAAAATTGTCGGCGCCACAGTTCCGATTAATTTTTCTCTGCTTCGACGATAACATCAGGGTGCTTACGTGACCGATAAGGCAGGCGCACGATGCCACAATTCACATTTTTCAACTGTAATTGGAAAATTATTCATTATTTCACGTTGCCCCATCTTGTTAAAAAAAAAACTATCCATCGCTCCTCATCAGTAACGAATAATTAATTCGTTATAAATAGGATACGGTAATGAAGAAAAAATCTGTCTCCTCTTTCTTAATGCACTGGTAATTAATGTCACGTTGCCCCATCTTGTTAAAATAAAATTCTTCATTGCTCCTCGTCACTAATGAATATTTTTTATTATAAATACGACACGGTAGTAAAGAAAAACGTTGCCCCATCTTGTTAAAATAAAACTTTTTATCGCTCCACATAAGTAATGAATATTTTTTTATTATGAATACGGCACAGTAATGAAGATTAAATAGGTCTTATCATTCCTCATTTCTGATTCACTAGTAACGAGTGTTTTCTGCAGTGGCTGTTGACTGTTCTGACTTTTGCGCTTGTTATTTTTTTTTAAGGCTAAATGGGTCACATTCCGCAGATCCCTCATTGTCCCATTTGCGTGCGTAATGGCACTCTCCCGGCCCTTGGAACACCCTCGCGAGGCCGTTTTTGCTGTAGTTGGCTCATTTAGGGACGCCCGTGGAGCAATTTGGCGGCGCGGAGGAAAGTCGATTGGCTTTATGGTTAATCTTTTGCAAACGCAGACGTCGTGTTAATGTTTCTACTGGATTTTGCTTGGGAGTTGAAGTTTATAGGAAATACAATCTACATCTTTATAAATAAATAAATATATAAATTATCTAGTAGTACTAGTAATAGCATGCAATTTCCTTTGTATCATTCAATATCCAGCGTGGCACTAGCCGAGGAAGTAGTTATTTGTTTGTAGTTTAAGTAAGGCTTAATTTTGCAGTCAGGAACAGTTTAAATATTCATATTTTCGTCTTTATTGCATTTATTACTACCACTACTATAGACTAGAGATGGGAAATTCATGAGTCGCCTTTTGAAAATGAGTCGAGTAGTAGATAGTAGAATAAGAAAAACCATTGAAAATGTTCGTTTTTAGTTTGATTGACTATCAGGAAACTGTGATGAATACATCATTCGTTATTCATATACAGTATGACCTTGAGAAATATCCGGAGAACCGACACGCATATAAAGCACCCCAGATTCTGAACGAAACGGGGAAATTGTGGACCGAACGAGGGATATAGTGCGGACCGGGGAAATATGGAAAGGAGAAAAGGGAATTGATGTCGACACGGCTTGTGCCTTGTGCTGCTGCGGGCATTGCGCATTTGCTGCGGTCGTAAACTTTATGCCACACCGTGCATTTGCATGTTGGAAAAAAGAAACGACCCGCATCCGTTCGCGACTCGCGACAATAAAACAAATTGATTCCGGATCCACGAATTTTAAAATCGACTGAACAATTTAATCAAGTTCTACTGGCAACTATCATCACAATTTGCACAAATCACGAAAATGCGATTTTTAATTGTTTTTCTGTTTTGACCAAAAATTGCTACTATCTTTGTACGTAGTTCGAATAATAACAAAAATTGTATTTTTATACGAATTATTGTATGCAACATGGACTAGGCATTCAACCAGTGACGGTTCACGGGTTTTTTTTTGGTACGGCCGAGAGGTCACGCAGCCAGCCGTCTCTGCAACTGACCCTACCTATCTCTATTACCACCTCTTGTTCCTCGGCCGTACCAGAAAAAAACCCGCGAACCGTCACTGCTTTTAACCATGAAATTTTGTCGCCGATAGATCAGATATAAGGCAGGTCTAAACAATAACATTTATCTTTAATGAAAAGGATGGTCGCTACCGTTATTACGTGTAATTCATTATTAAATTGAATGCCATAAAAATCCATAACATAATAAGATGTTCATTTAACAATTTTGAACACCCTGTGTATATCAACATTTTGTAACTCTTTCCATTATTGCTAAATGTAACCTCAAACTGGTAGAATTGTTTTTACTTTCTCCGTTACGAAGTACGAGAAAGTATTGTGATCGTGATTTTTTTCAAATTTTTTTTTTACAATTTCAACAATTTCTGGAAAAAATTGTGATGTGGCCATCATGTTACTTTCTCCGATTTGTGGTATAATAGTTATTTATATTTATAGATTAATGGTTTATTTTTAACTTAAATCATAAGGTGTGAGCCACATAATTTTGTGATTGAGAGAGAGAGAAACATAGCAGTCATGTCTGAGATTAATTCATTTTTAAAAAATCTAATTAGTTAATTAGTTAATCTAGTCTCATCACGTAATAATATACGATATACCTCATTTATTTCACAGTCAACTCTGAAACAAAATTTTGTGGCTCACATGATATTTTAAATCGAACGTTGCACATGATCGAATGGAAATAGCATTTGAAATATCAAAATTATGATAGGTCATATTATGTTTCAAATTCTAATAATCTTTACCATAATTATACTGAAAAACTAAAAAGAATCCTAAAAATAGTCCTGATTAAAAAGTACTAAAAAAACCTAATAAAAGTCCTAAACAAGAAAGTCCTGAAAAAGATTTCAAAAAATAGTCCTAAAAACCTAATAAAAGTCCTAAACAAGAGTCTTGAAAAAAGTCCTGAAAAAAGAGTCCTGACAAAAAATGTCTTGAAAACAGGTCCTTCAAAAAGACCCGAAATGAAGTCCTCTTAGGACAAAAAATGTCCCAAAAAAGTCCCGGAGAAACAGTTTTGGAAACAGAGTCTTGAAAAAAGAATCCTGTGAAAAAGAGTCGCGAAAAAAGTCCTTAAAAAAGTACTGCAAAATAAGTCCTAAAAAATTCAGTCTTCATATAAAACATCAGAAATAAATGTCCTTAAAACATCCTGAAAGAAGTCCGAAAAAGAGTCCTAAAAAGTCTTGAACGAAAGTCCTAAAAAAAGCCCTAAAGAAAGTCCCGAAAAGAGTCCTGATAAAATATCCTGACAAAATATCCTGTAATAACAGTCTTAAAAAAGAGTAATGAAAATAACATCTTAATAAAATCCTAAAAAAACATTTCCGAAATAAACCTGTAAAAATGTCCTAAAAAAGATCATTAAAAAAGGCCTGAAAAAGTTCTGAAGAAAATCCCAAAGAGTCTCGAAAAAAAGTCTGGAACAAGAAGTCCTGAAAAATTATCCTATAAAAAATGTCCTGTAAGGTAGGCTTGAAAAAAAATCATTCTGAAAAAAATGTAATGAAGAAAATTCTGAAAAAAAATCCTGAAAGCCCTGAACAAGTGTTTCTTAAGAAAGTCTCGAAAAAATCCCGAAAAAGTCCTGGAGGAACAGTCCTGGAAATAAAGTCTTAAAAAAGAGTCCTGATAAAAGTCCTGAAAAAGTATCCTTGTACAAAACACCAGAAATAAATGTTCCAAAAAAGAGTCCTAAAAAGTTCTGAAAGGAAGTCTTTAAATAAGTCCTGAAATAAGTTCAGAAAAAGAGTCCTGACGAAATATCATAAAAAAATGTCCGGTAAAAAGAAATCCCAAAAGGCGTCTTGAAGAAAAGGTCCTGAGAAAGTCTTGCAAAAAGGCCTAAAATAAGTCCTTTACAAAATTCCCGAAATAAAAAGTTTTAAAAATAGTCTTGAAAAAAAAAATGCTAAAAATATCTAAAAAAGTCCTTAAATGGCTTATGAATTTTTTTTTATAAAATGTCAAAGAAAATTCTGACAAATTTGTTCTGAAAAAAATCCCGAAAATAAGTCCTCAACAAAGGGTTTTTAAGAAAGTCCCGAAAACCTCCCGAGAAAAAATTCCTGAAAAAAGTCGTTTTAAAAATAAATCCTGAAAATACAGGTTCTGAAAGAAAAAGTCCTAAAAATGATTTTTTTTTGAGCCTTGAAAAAAACCCTTAGAGAAAATGTCCTTAAAAGTCCTAAAAAAAGTTCTGAAAACATTTTCCTGAAGTCCCATAAAGGCTAAAAAACAAAAAACTGTTAAAACCAAACTGACCGAAAGCTTTTTGGTTCTTCGGATTCTCAAATAACAATATCTGTTATTTGAGAATTCAAAGGTTTATGGTCATTTCTGTATTGGTTTTTGAGATACAGCGCGCACAATTACATACAGACAGACTGTTATGTGGAGAAAAAATGGTGATGTGGCCATCATGTTACTTTCTCCGATTTATATTTACGCGTTCATTGTTTATTTTCATTTGAAATCATATTTTAAATGTACATCGAGCGTTTTAAAGCTCGGATGAAACTGACGTTTAAAACGTCAAAATTATGATTATAATACTTCAAATTCAAAAACTCAGTTTACTCAAAAACTAAAGGGATTTCGAAAGAAAACTTATTCCTTATAAGTTATTCATTTTAGCATTCTCTACAATTATAATTAACATAAATTTTCTGTAACTATTATCGTTTTATAATTATAAACCAAAAATTAAAAAGAAAAGAAATTTTTTTTTCTCGAATAAAAATGATTTTATAAAAAATGTGTTCATTTCTTTGTTGTCTTCAAAGTTTGTTTAAATGTTTTTGTGATATTGAGAAAATATTGGCAAAAAACAAAAAACAGGTGAGGTAAACGCCCACTTCCGGTGTACGAAATTTTACCAAAAGCTTTTCAGTTCTTCAAATTATCAGATAAGACGGATGTTCAAAGTTTCATAATAATTTCTCTATTAGTTTTTGAGATACAGCGCGCACAGACAGATACAATTTTTTTTTTCATTTTTTATAATTATGAAACTATAATAGTTACAGCAAATTTATGTACGACGTATAAAGAATAAGTTTTTTTCAAAATCGCTTTAGTTTTTGTGTAAACTGAGTTTTTGAATTTGAAGTATAATTTTTCCATCTTTCATAATTTTGACGTTTTAAACGTCAGTTTCATCCGAATCTACAAACGTTCGAAGTACATTAAAAATATGATTTAAATTGAAAATAAACCACGAAAGCGTAAATATAAATGATACCATCAAGTCGGAGAAAGTAACATGATGGCCACATCACCATTTTTTTTTAATTTCCGAAAATCGCCCTTATTTTTTATTACTTACACTAATTTAGCTAAATATTGTTACTTATTCGTTTTGTTGTATTTATTGATTACCGTTCCACCATCTCGCATGCCAGACGTATATATCTCTTTTTGCGGAAGGTGGAGTGAATTAAATATACCTTCTTACCGAAATGGCGAGGGCGAAAAAATGGTATAGATGAATTAAGGAATAATTTATAAAGTAAGTACGGGGGCAAAGGTGAAAAGGCACTCTGGAACATTCTTAACGGTAAATGTGACCGTGGGGACTGGGTTGCACTAAATTACGTAATATTTACGGTGTATAAACGTTTAAATAAACTACACCCGTTGAATTGTGCATGAGCTCGAAAATGGCTGCGAAACTCACCCCTCCCTAACGCCATCATTTATTGAAGGCTGAAGGTGTAATATATATTATCTGTACGGGGTCATTCAAAAATATAACGTAACCTACGAGGCACGTACTAAATGTATTCTTTTGTTTGCAGAATTAAACGGCCAAGATGTCTTCAGTAAAAGTAGCAGTACGCGTTCGTCCATTCAACAATAGGGAAATTGCACGAGATTGCAAATGCATCATAGACATGGGTGGCAACACCACCAGTGAGTAATAAACACCCAGTTAATTAATTCATGAAAAAAAAAACTTACTTATAAGATATCAGCAAATAAAATATGCAATGGTGGTAAGGAAATGAAATGTTTACAAAAATTACTATTTTCTTGCAGCAATTGCCAATCCAAAAGCTCCTCCAGGATCAAAAGAAGCAATCAAAAGTTTCAACTTCGATTACTCGTACTGGTCACACAATGTAAGTGTTTTCTTTCTTTGCTTGTGTTTTACGTATGATCAAATTAGTTATTACAAAATTTCCACTGCGTCGGTCTTTTATTAAGTGATTTGGCATGGCTTAAGCGGCAAAGCAAACAATTTTGAAAGTCATTATTTTTTCCCTTCAGGAAGACGATCCGGAATTTTCCTCGCAGATCGTCGTCTACAAGGACATCGGCGAGGAGATGCTGGTGCACTCCTTCGAGGGTTACAACGTGTGCATCTTCGCGTACGGGCAGACCGGCGCCGGCAAATCGTACACGATGATGGGCAAACAGGAGGAGGGCCAGGAGGGCATCATACCCCAAATATGCAAGGATCTCTTCACCAAAATCCGCGACACCAGCACCACCGAGGTGAAGTACTCGGTCGAGGTGAGCTACATGGAGATCTACTGCGAGAGGGTGCGCGATCTCCTCAATCCGAAGAACAAGGGCAACCTGAGGGTGAGGGAGCACCCGCTGCTGGGGCCGTACGTCGAGGACCTGAGCAAGCTCGCCGTCACCAGCTACCAGGACATACACGATCTGATCGACGAGGGCAACAAGGCCAGAACCGTCGCCGCCACGAATATGAACGAGACCAGTTCCAGGTCGCACGCCGTTTTTACAATATTCTTCACGCAACAAAGGTAAGCTTTATATTATTTAGAAAAAAAGGGATATCGAAAGTTGACAAAATTAAAAGTACTGGAAATCTACTAAAAGCTTAATTCTTAACTTAATTTGTGTCTGAATGTATTAAATTATCAACAGTAATCTAACGAATGTCTATGATTTTGCCGGCAATTATTGGCCGAACAGAAAGTTTTCACTTCATAATTTTTTTTTCATATTTTGAAAATTTAAATTTAGTGACACTAGACGTGTATCAATCTGCGATACAATAATTGTAGTAAACATGAGCTTATCAAGATTTTGAATACTGTTACTGATGAAAGCACTAACACATTACCCGAAAATATGAAGACATCGATTTTGAAAATCCGACGATAACTGAAAACGTCAGTCAAGATAGAAAATGTAACGCGTTGCTAGGCAATATCAACATGAAGTATTCCCATGAATAACGCCCACCCAGGGTGTGTTTCCATGCATAATATGCGCCGTGGTCTGTTTCGCATCGTAATTAGAATTTTATTGGATCATGTCATCAAAATTATTAGATTTTATTGGTTAAAAAGTAAGTGAGGATAATTGTCGACTTGAATAACGCGAAACCATGTTTAATAATTAGTATTTATTTTTCAATGTATAGAAATGATTATAAAGCATTCTATCAATTGGCATTTTGTTTCTGTTTGTGTAGGCATGATGAGACTACAGCGCTGTGTACAGAAAAAGTGTCAAAAATCTCGCTAGTGGATCTGGCCGGATCAGAACGCGCAGACTCCACCGGGGCCAAGGGTACTCGTCTGAAAGAGGGCGCCAATATCAACAAGAGTTTGACCACGCTTGGAAAAGTTATATCAGCTTTAGCGGAAATTGTGAGTCGTTTTGTTTTATTTATTTCGAACACTAAAAATTATCCAGACAAATTTTTTTTTTATTTGTCAAAAATTAAAACAAGATTTATTACTGAAACCTAAAATACTTCGGGTTTTTTAAAGTAAGATTTATTTGTCGATAATTAAAACAAATACTTTGGATCGGATGCAGTGGCGGTTCGTGAACTTTTAGAGAGGAGGCTAAGAAAGAACAAACGCTCGGAATGCACTTCCTCAGCCTCCTCTGCCAAATTTTCACAAGCCACTCCTGACAACTATTTAACACGTTGACCACTTTGTCAGTCACCGGTGACTGACACAGAAGTGTTACAATGGGGCCACATCAGTCACCGATGACTGACAGTGAGTACCTACTTTGAACTTACTATTTAGAGCTGTCAGTCACGAGTTAAATTAAATAAACATATTCTTAGTCATTTTATAAAATAAAACTTAAAAGTAAAGAAAACTTTTTTTGACATTTTACAAAAAAAACTTGTTGGCAGCCAATGTGTTAAGAATAAAATATTCTCTATTATTTACGAATTTATTGCACAAATGATTCTTAACAGTATACCAACACGACAAAATAATATCTGGTGATTAAATATGTCATACGTAGTTAACAGATTCATAAAATAAAACCTCCTGTTGATAATTGTAACAATTCTTTAATAAAGATGTTTGTTTATAAAAGAAAAATATTTTCTTTCATATACAGGGTGTTTCAGAGCTCTGGGAACGGTCAATCGCGTGCTTATTTTTCAAAATTTCGAAAAATGTTTTATACAAAAGTTGTGTATAATAGTGATCTGCACGCCCTAAAAATATTTAAATTTATACATGGTGTCTCATAACAAAGTTACAGACCAAACTTGTGTTTTTTTTAATGGGACACCCTGTATTTTTTGTTATTTTTCAATTATATAAAGCAAATAAAGGTGAGTTACTTTAATACTCCCTATACCTACTGTTTGCCGTTTTCGAAATATTTGAAGATTTGTTGAAATGCATGGTCTGGGTGAAATTGTATTATTGCCCCAGTGATTGACGTTGAACGATTAAAATCATTTTAATTATTTGCTTGAAGGTTTGAACTATAGAACCAACCATGATTTCATACAAAAAATTATACAGGGTGATAAAAAAAATGCGGTAGAAAAACCCAACTTGTAAAGTTGAATAACTTCGTGTTTTCAAATGGCACACCCTGTATTTAGTAACGTATTCTCAAGTAGAATCCAATTATCTTTCAGATTGTATAAGGTTCCCCGTTCATAATCTCAATAGTTTTCTTGTATTCGGCGATTATCATATCCGGAATAATTATTATAATCTAAAAGATAATTGGATTCTACTTGAGAATACGTTACTAAATACAGGGTGTGCCATTTGAAAAAAACGAAGTTATGTAACTTTGTTATGAGACACATAACAAAGTTACAGACCAAATTTATGTTTTTTTTAATGGAACACTGTATTTTTTGTCATTTTTGAATGCAGCTCACTATTATACACAACTTTTGTATAAAACATTTTTCGAAATTTTGAAAAATATGCACGTGATTGACTGTTCCCAGAGCTCTGAAACACCCTGTATGTAAAAATGCGAATGATAGGCTCCAAATATCATTTTCATTTTTGCGTATATCTTTATCAAATTTAGTATAGTGTTTTTAAGAAATAGAATATATCAATATGTAAACTTTTAATAAAAATTCCATTTCCGGTTTAACCGGAAATGACCTTAACTTTTCTATTTCGGATGGAACACCCTGTATATTTTTACATAATTTAATTCCTCTTTAAATTATGAATTCATAGATGTATCATAAGTGACCATTTGGTTGTTAATTTTCTGTTTAAATTTAATTTAAGTTTGTTATTTTTTGTAAATTTAATTTTAATTTAAACAAAAAACTAACAACCAAATGGTCACTTATGATACATCTATGAACTCAGAATTCAAAGACGAATTAAATTTTGTAAAAATATATAGGGTGTTCCATTTACAATGGAAAAGTTAAGGTCATTTCCGGTTAAACCGGAAATAGAATTTTTATTAAAATTCCACTTGCTAACCCAAATTATTGTCTTAAAACACTATACTAAATTTCTAAATTCTAAATTTAGAGACGAATTAAATTATGTAAAAATATTCAGGGTGTTCCATTTGAAATAAGAAAGTTGAGGTCATTTCCGGTTCAACCGGAAGGGGAACTTTTATTAAAATTTCATTTTTTTTACACACTTTATTCTCTACAAACACCATACTAAATTTCATAAAGATATATGTAAAAATTAAAATGATATTTGAGGTCTACCAGAATTCAGTTACACCCGGTATAGATTAAATATTTAATTGTAACTCACATTTGCCCGAGATTTAAATTAAAGTAAATGATTTCTCTAAATCAAGTAATCAATATTTAAAAATATAGAGAGGTTATTTTTCACTTCCTGTCAAATGTCAATGAATAATCACTGAACGTACTTAATAAAAAAAATGATAGATGGCGCTGATGACATTCTAGATATAAATTTAAGGGGAACTTTAAAATAGTCGTCCTACATATGGAGCTGTAGCAGTGACGGTTCGCGGGGTTTTTTCTGGTAAGGCCGAGGTAACAAGGGTGGCAATACAGATAGGTAGGGTCAGTTGCAGAGACCTTACCTATCTGTATTACCACCTCTTGTTCCTCGGCCGTACCAGAAAAAACCCCGAGAACCGTCACTGAGCTGTAGGCATCAGTAACGACTCGCGTGGTCACTCATAGTACAGCCGAGGTAGCAGAGGCGGTAAAGTTTTATTTTAACCTCCGCTCGTTGTCAAAACTACGTATCCGAACTGACGCCACGGCAGCAAGTTGTTCGTCCACTTCTCTCGTCGAACCTGTGCGAGATGACAGCGCACTTGTTCAGCCTGCCGGTAATACAGATATCTGTAACCAACCGACTTTACCTATCTGTATTACCACCTCTGCTACCTCGGCGTACCCGCGAGCCTTCACTGGTAGGCATATCTGGGTTAAATGATAAATATCTCCATCAAGGGCTTGAAAACGCAAATATCACTCACGATTAAGAAATGTCTGGATAATTTTTCAAAAACCAAAGAACTAACGTTTGTTGTATCCATCATTACTAATTCGTTATTTTTTCGAAATTCCCGGCGTAAATTCGGATTCAATTCATGACAAATTAGTCAGTAAGTATACCGAGACAGTAATTTATAACTGGTGAACTTTTTTTGACATCCGCTTTGTAAACTATTCGGCCGGTGACGGCTCTCGTTTCATCGCACGAGCAGTCACCGCTTTTGAGTTCCGCAAACAACCCCCAAAACGTTTATGTTCGTTTACGCTCCCCGCGTTTGCGTGCAACCCTTCAACAATGTAATTTTTAGGCATCCAAAAGTAAGAAATCGAAAAAGGCAGACTTCATACCATATCGCGACTCTGTCCTCACGTGGCTCCTGAGGGAGAACCTGGGCGGCAACAGTAAGACCGCGATGATTGCGGCCATCTCGCCCGCGGATATTAATTACGATGAAACGCTCTCTACACTGAGGTAATGAATTTTTTTTTGGTTTGTGGTTGTGGTTTAATCGGCTTGTTTAGATACGCCGACCGCGCCAAACAGATCGTCTGCAAGGCGATCGTCAACGAGGACGCGAACGCCAAACTCATCAGGGAACTCAAGGAGGAGATTCAGAAACTCAAGGAACTACTCAAACAGGAAGGGATCGAGGTGCACGAAGGTGAGTGTCTTGATGTTGTTACAAATATGTGCCAAGTGCGACTTATATAGCTCTTGTCGTCATTAGATCCAACACGCTATTAATAAGTGATGGCTCGTGGGGTGACTTATGGTACAGATAAGTAGGGTCGGTTGCAGAGGTTGGTATTACCTCAAAATTTTATGGACAAATAGTGTTCAGAATGGTCTCAGTCTTGAAAAAAAAAATTAAATTTAATCGATTTTAGTCAAAAGTAACCAAAAAGTAAAAAAAATCGCCCATAAAAAATAATAATTCAAGTTAAAAAATCTAAAATCAAGGGCAAGAAATCAAGAAAACTGTCAAAAAAACTTGAAAATATCGGCAAAAAAATACAAAAAGTCGCATATAAAAATCAATTATTTAGGTTAAAAAAATCTAAAATATAGGATAGAAAATTAAAAACTTCGACCAAACATTCGATCCTGAAAATCAAAATTGCGGCCCAAAAAATCGAAAATTTTAACAACCAAATCAAAAATTTCGAAAAAAAATTAGGCTAAAATATTAAAAATTTAGACCAAAATATCAAAATCCGGGCTTAACGATAAAAAATTAAACAAGAAGATTAAAAATTCAACTACGAAAATTGCCATTTTCAGCACTCTGGGTGATTAGCCTCAGAAAACATAGGAAAAAACTCTAAATTTGCTCAAGAATTCTCGGCGATTTGAAAAATTAAAAAAAAAAAATTAGTATTTATTGGTGCTAACACATATGTTTACACAGGTCTTAAATAGAAAAAAATAAATTACACAAAGTTACTAAAAGTAAATAAGTACTGGCGCATAATCGACAGTTCACGTAAAATTATGTGAAATTATGTAAATTATGTAAAATTCTTCCCATGAATAAAAAGCGAACTTAATTAGGAATGACTTAATTATTTATTATTACTTGAAGGTTTCGCTTCAAATAAACTTCAATTATTCAAAAATAGTGTACGACATGCTCCTGCAGAAAACAAGGGAATAAACTCAGAATTTACTCTGTAGTGAAGGGAATTTGCACTCAATGTTTTGAAAAATTGTAAAAAATTAATCACTTGTAGAATTAGCTTTAAAATTACTAAAACTATGCAGAAAGACTGTACTTTTGATTACTTGTAAAAATAATTACAGTATTACTACTGAAAACAGGAATTAACTCAAAACTGCAGTCGAGGGAACGGAAATTGCACTCAATGTTTTGAAAAATCGTAAAAAAATAATCACTTGCAGAATTAGTAAAAAACTAAAATATAAGCACAAAAAATCAAAAATTTAGACGAATTCGCGGTTAAAAAAATGCAGACCAAAAATCCGAAAATTTCAACAGAAAAAAAAAATCAAAAAGTTTAACAAAAATAAACAATATTTAGGGCAAAAGCTCTACAATTTGGAAGGAAGAAATGAAACATACAGATCAAATACCTAAAATATAGGCCAAAAAAATCAAAAATGTCGGTCTAACAATAAAAAATGCAAACCACAAAATTGAAAAATCAAGGAAAACAAAAATAATTTACCATTTTCATCTCCCAAAATAACTCTAGCTCAAAATAAGTTGTCGAGCAGAAACTCCAAAACGGTAGTCAAAAAGTAAAAAAAAATCGCCCATAAAAATAATAATTCAAGTTAAAAAAATCTAAAATGAAGGGCAAGAAATCAGAAACTGTGCTTGAAAATATCGGCAAAAAAAAGTATAAAAAGCAATCATTTAGGTTAAAAAATCTAAAATATAGGATAAAAAATTCAAAAATTGACCAAAAATTCGATCCTAAAAATCAAAATTGCGGACCAAAAATTCGAAAATTAAAAAAAGAAAATTGAAAATTTTGATGAAAATTATTTCATTTGGAAATTTGTAAAGGCACATTATTCAAAATTGGTCTCTCAAAATTTCAACTATCTGTTGCAATAAATGTGGAATTCCCATGTGAATTTCTGAAAAATGCGCTGAAAATTTGCTTTTAAGTGCAACCATTTTTGTTGTCATAAACTTGCGATTATTTTCTTTGGAAATTTGTAAAGACATAATATTCAAAATTACTGTCAAAATTTCAACCATCTGGTGCAACAAATGTAAAATTTGCACATGAATTTCTGAAAAATGAAAAATGCGTTTTTTTTTTGTCATCAAAATTTGCTTTCTAGTGCAACCATTTTTGTTTTGGTAAACTTGCGATAATTTTCTTTGGAAAGTCGTAAAGACATATTATTCAAAATTAGTCTGTCAAAATTTCAACCATCTGTTGGAATAAATGTGGAATTCCCACGCAAATTTCTGAAAAATGCGCTTTTTTTGGTCATTGTTGAAAATTTGCTTTTCTAGTGCAACCATTTTTGTTGTGGTAAACTTGTGATTAGTTTTTGTAGAAATTTGTAAAGAGACATATTCAAAATTGGTCTGTCAAAATTTCAACCATCTGTCGAAACGAATGTGAAACTCAAAAGTGAATTTCAGAAAAATTTGCCTTTTTGGTAATCAAAATTTGCCTTTTAGTGAAACCATTTTAGTTTAAACTTGCGATTGCTTTCTTTGGAAATTTGTAAAAACACAGAAATAGTCTGTCAAAATTTTAACCATCTGTTGAAATGAATGTGGAATTTCCATGCGGTGTTACAGGTGTTGTTTAACATTTAAAACGTTTTTTTAGGAATCAGTTCAAAATTCTTGCTAAGCTTGAGTCTACAGGTAGTGCCATGGCTCCGTGGCTCTATATAACGAGCCGCCCCTGCTATTAACTATTTGCTCTTGATATTGTTTTACGCGTTTTTCTTTAAGAAATGAGTAATAAAACTCGATAAAAATATAATATACAGGGTGTTTCAGAGCTCTGGGAACGGTCAATCACGTGCTTATTTTTCAAAATTTTGAAAAATGTTTTATGCAAAAATTGTGTATAATAGTGAGCTGCAGTCCCTAAAAATATCTAAATTTATACAGGGTGTCTCATAACAAAGTTACAGACCAAACTTTTTTTTAAATGGGACACCCTGTATTTTTTGTCCTTTTTGAATTATATGGAGCAAATAAAGGTGAGTTACTTCAATACTCCCTATACCTATTGTTTGCCGTTTTCGAAATATTTGAAGATTTGTTGAAATGCACGGTCTGGGTGAAATTTTATTTTTACCCCAGTGATTGACGTTGAACGATTAAAATCATTTCTATTATTTGGTTGAAGGTTCGAACTATAGAGCCAACCATGATTTCATACAAAAAATTATACTGGGTGATAAAAAAATGCGGTAGAAAAACTGAACTTTTAAAGTTAAATAACTTCGTTTTTTCAAATGGCACACCCTGTATTTAGTAACGTATTCTCAAGTAGAATCCAATTATCTTTCAGATTGTATAAGGGTTTCCTGTTCCTAATCTCAATAGTTTCCTTGTATTCGGCGATTATCATATCAGGAATAATTATTATAATCTGAAAGATAATTGGATTCTACTTGAGAATACGTTACTAAATACAGGGTGTGCCATTTGAAAAAACGAAGTTATTCAACTTTACAAGTTGGGTTTTTCTACCGCATTTTTTTTATCACCCAGTATAATTTTTTGTATGAAATCATGGTTGGCTCTATAGTTCGAACCTTCAACCAAATAATTGAAATGATTTTAATCGTTCAACGTCAATCACTGGGGCAAAAATAAAATTTCACCCGGACCATGCATTTCAACAAATCTTCAAATATTTCGAAAACGGCAAACAATAGGTATAGGGAGTATTGAAGTAACTCTCCTTTATTTGCTCCATATAATTCAAAAATGACAAAAAATACAGGGTGTTCTATTAAAAAAAAAACATAAGTTTGGTCTGTAACTTTGTTATGAGACACCCTGTATAAATTTAAATATTTTTAGGGACTGCAGCTCACTATTATACACAATTTTTGTATAAAACATTTTTCGAAATTTTGAAAAATAAGCACGTGATTCTGAAACACTCTGTATACTATGAACGTCAGTTAACCAAAAGTCTCACACCTCGAGAAAACGCGTCTTCAATATTGCTTTCTAGTAACTTTCAATATAAAACAAAAAGGTATTTCACGACAAACTTCAAGATTTCATAGTTTTTGGCTTTTGCTCAAATGCAACATTTTTTTCTCAAAAAGAAATTGCTTTCTTACTTCTGGAAATATTCATCAATACATTAAACAGTATCCATATATTGCACATTGATAAATAAAATTAATCGCAGTCGCCTATGGATTAACATGCGCATGGGTAAACATTCGCAACTGTCATTCAGACAGTTAACTCCGAAAATGTTGACGATTGTGCAAAAAAATCATACGCGATTTCGATTTAATCCCTTTTTAAAACACGAAATAACATGTTGGATCTAAAGACGCACTTTATTATTATAAATGGTAAGTACGTACTGAATAACTAGATGTGTACAAAACGTCGCACTTTTTTATTTCCCTCCCCCCCAAAACGGGGAATAAAAAAGTCGACCCCAAAATTACCGTTAGAAATTATTTAGACTACAATTGGCTCTTACAAAATAAACACTAGTTAATTTTTTCTTTTGTGAAACCATCATCATAATAAGAAAGCTATATTTAGCACAAAACAACTAAACGGTGGCTGATTCTTATTGTTCTTGTATTATCATAATGCCGCTGCTCTGTGTAGGCCCAGATGGTAAAGTTATTTATGAAAAGAAAGAAACACCCCGTAAGTACATTGAGCTTCTATGGCTTCTACGGCATCACGCCCATGTAATTTTAACACGTGTCCGCGCGTGTCGGCCACCCTCGTTACTATATGTTTGAGCCAAAAAAAATATGTAAATTTGAGTCTCAGATAAACGCATTATTCGAACAGATAACGCGTTTATCTGAAACTCGACCTGATATGGTTTTTTTTTATTCCTTGGTTCCGTTGTTTATCTGAGGCGTATGTTGATTTATTTTAGCTTGTAAGGTATTGATTATGGATAGGCGGGATTTTTTTCATTTACAAAGGGGTGAGTCAAAAAAGAGTACTTTTACCTCAAACCCAAATTATTGGCAATCGTAGCACCAAAAAATCACTTTTTTGGCTCACTTCAATTTATAGTGTAATCACACATTTTCTGTTGTATACGTAAAGCTTCTGGCCCTGCCATGTTTCTTTATATTCTAATTTTGTGTTGTAATGTTTAATGAATGTGTTGAAGCTTTATTTTTCACAATCGCGCGTTCCCCTCGATTAAATCCCGCTTCGATTTCTCTATATTCCCCAGGAACCGAGGAGGTCACCAGGAACAACAAGGAGAACCCGACCAGAATCAGGACCGCTTCGACCACCATCGCGGAGGAAGCCGTCGACCAGTTGCAGGCCAGCGAAAAGCTAATTGCTGGTAAGCAAACTTGAGCAAGGTTGAAGGTCAAATCTTGGAGTGTCTCCCATTTTTTTTAGAATTGAACGAAACATGGGAGGAGAAATTAAAACGCACGGAGGAGGTCCGAATCCAGAGGGAGGCGGTGTTCGCCGAGATGGGGGTCGCTGTCAAGGAAGACGGGATCACGGTCGGGGTCTTCTCCCCGAAACGGACTCCGCATTTGGTCAACTTGAACGAAGATCCTTCAATGTCCGAATGTCTCATTTACTATATTAAGGTGAGTTAAGCAAAACAAAATCATTAACACATTGGCTGCCAACAAGTTTTTTTTTTGTAAAATGTTTATTTTATAAAATGAGTAAGAATATGCTTATTTAATTTAACTCGTGACTGACAGCGCTAAATACTAAGTTTAAAGTGAGTACTCACTGTCAGTCATCGGTGACTGGCGTGGCCCCATTGGAGCACTTCGGTGACTGACAAAGCAGTCACCGTGACGGCTCTCGGCAAGATGACTCATGGTACGGCCGAGGTAGCAGAGGTGGTACCATGAGTCATCCCGCCGAGCCGTCATTGAGTATCATAGCAAAACAACAATTTTGCGTCAAAAATGTAATTTTTTTTTAGGATGGAATTACTCGCGTCGGATCAGCCGAGGCGAACCTACCCCAGGACGTGCAACTCTCGGGTTCGCACATAAAATCCGAACACTGCACGTTCGAGAACAAGGAGGGCGTCATCACGCTCTCCCCCCTGAACGGGGCGCTGGTGTACGTGAACGGACGCGAGGTACGTATTTTTTTTTTTCAACGAATCGCAAATAATTGTCATGTTTACCAGGTGACCGAACCGATATTATTAAAAACGGGATCGCGTGTCATCCTCGGGAAAAATCACGTGTTCCGCTTCAACAATCCGGACGCGCCTCGCGAGAAGCGAGAGAAGAGCAGCCCGTCGGAGCCGGTGGACTGGAATTACGCGCAGATCGAACTTTTGGAGAAGCAGGGCGTCGACCTGAAGGCGGAGATGGAGAAGCGCCTGCTCAATCTCGAGGAGCAGTACCGCAAGGAGAAGGAGACGGCCGATCAGCTCTTTGAGGAGCAAAGAAAGGTGAGCGAAATTTCGCCTCTGGCGTACAACAAAAATCGACGACGTAGTTGGCGCTGGAAATCTTAAGTCATGCCTGCGCAACGTCCAAATTACTGTCGAAATTTGACTTACAGTTGAGAAGCGTTAAGAAATCAAGACTAATTGTGACTTAAACCCTTAAGCCTCTAGAAAAAATGTCAAGAGACTTTATGTGCAAATTAATGTTGAAATTTCAGTTTCCAGAAACAGTCTCAAATTCAATTCAAATTAAAAGACTTGATGAGAAATTAATGCCAAAATTTAACTTAACGTCAAGAAGCGTTAATAAAAAAATACTAATTTTGACTTAAAGCAATGACAAATTTAATTCAAAGACTTTATGACGAATTAAAGACAAGCGTCAAATTTTGACTTAAACTCGTTAAGTTTCTGGAAACATTGTCAAATTTACTTAAAGTTCAAAGACTTTAATGCCCGTTTTCACCAACTATTCCTAAACAAATACTTTGTTAGATAGTACCTAAGCTAAGAAATGCCTAAACTAGTACTTTAGATTAATTCGGTTTCACCATGGCAATCGGTTCCTTGATAAGCAATTCCTACTAAAGTACTGGTTTTTTAGGGAAATTTTAGTTGTCATATTGGTGAAACTGCGGGTGTGTGCTTCGCTAAATAGAGTGAAGCAAAAATTGCAAAAAAATATTTAGACAAGTGATACATTTTTTTATTAACAACAGCTAACTTCTCGCACTCTTTCGCTTTTAAAATATTCTTATTTCGTTAAAATTCGTGAATTAATAAAAAAAATATGAATTTTTGAATTTGATGCGGATGCAACCCGACCAGGATTTTCAAAAATTGCAAAAAAATATTTAGACAAGTGATACATTTTTTATTAACAACAGCCAACTTCTCGCACTCTTTCGCTTTAAAAATATTCTTATTTCGTTAAAATTCATTAGTTAATAAAAAAAATATGAATTTTTGAAGTTGATGCGGACGCAACCCGACCAGGATTTTCAAAAATTGCAAAAAAATATTTAGACAAGTGATACATTTTTTATTAACAACAGCCAACTTCTCGCACTCTTTCGCTTTTAAAATATTCTTATTTCGTTAAAATTCGTGAATTAATAAAAAAAATATGAATTTTTGAAGTTGATGCGGACGCAACCCGACCAGGATTTTCAAAAATTGCAAAAAAATATTTAGACAAGTGATACATTTTTTATTAACAACAGCCAACTTCTCGCACTCTTTCGCTTTAAAAATATTCTTATTTCGTTAAAATTCGTTAGTTAATAAACTTTGTTGTACGCTCGATAGTATTCGATGTAAATGCGTTTTAAGTTGAATATGGAAACCATATTCCATAAATTTTCAATTATTTCCAGTGTTACGAAGCCCGGATCGACGCCCTGCAGAAGCAGGTGGAGGAGCAAAGCATGACCATGTCGATGTACAGCTCGTACACCCCCGAGGACTTCAATAACGAAGACGACATCTTTGGTAAGGCACTTGCGATCCTCATTCATTTCATACTCGTCTCAAGAATTCACGCCCATCGGCCTTGTGTATCGTTGAAAGTTGTTTTTTTTCCTCTCTCTCTCTCTCTTGAAAATATATTCACACACCCCACCACACACACGAAAGATATGCTTACGTAAAAAAAAACAGTCCCACCGGCTTTTTGTAAAAAAAAAAAAAACGAGATCAGGATGCATGTGTTGCGCTTCTATTGGCTGTAATTTGAGAGGGAGCGCTTTTGCAGTGAACCCTCTGTTTGACGCAGAGTGCAACTGGACCGAGCGAGAGTACGAGCTGGCCGCCAACTCCTGGAGGAAGTGGAAGCACCACCAGTTCACCTCGCTGCGCGACGACCTCTGGGGCAACGCGATCTTCCTGAAGGAGGCCAATGCTATTTCGGTGGAATTAAAGAAAAAGGTAGCATATTAACACAGCAGCAAAACGGAAAAACGTATTTTTTGATATCCAGGTGCAATTCCAATTCACCTTACTGACGGACACGCTGTATTCACCGTTACCGCCCGACTTGCGACCGGCGATAGACTACGACGCGGACGAAGACTGCGCGCCTCCGAAAACGATCGTCGCCGTCGAGGTGCAGGACACGAAGAACGGCGCCACGCACTACTGGTCCCTGGATAAGTTACGGTAAGCGCAACCATTTAAAATATACAGGGATGTCCGGGAGCACACGATTTTTATAAAAAAAATTCTCGCATGCCGAAACTAATCAAACAGGTTGTTCTTTCCTTTACGTTAATTTATGGTTTTTCATCGACTGGACAGTCAGAGACTGGAATTGATGCGGCTGGTGTACAATAACGAGGAGGTTCTGGAGAGTCCGGAAACCCCACAGGGGGACGATTCTCTACTGCGCTGCATCACGCAATGCCCCTCTACACGCTTCTCACTCTCCAGCCTTATACCTTCGAGGTTGGTGCCACCATTGCAAACATACCCGTCTGAATGTCAAGCTTTTCTCTTACTGGCCCACTAAACACGTGAATGGGAGCATGATTTTTTTCATGGCGTTTAGTGGGTGTTTTTACCTTTGTTTGGCTTCTTGTCGTAAAACCGCTACTACACGAAACTTGTGCGTATATTTGAGCTTCTATTTTGATTTGATGGTGGCACCGAAACCTCTCTTCTTCTCCGCATCTCGACGAACCGCACACGCATTTACGCATGCGTTGGTTCTAGGCAACGGCTTGAGCTGATGCGCGAGATGTACCACAACGAGGCGGAAATGTCGCCGACCTCCCCCGATTACAACGTCGAATCGCTGACCGGCGGCGACCCCTTCTACGACCGGTTCCCCTGGTTCCGAATGGTCGGCCGCGGCTTCGTCTACCTTAGCAACCTGCTATATCCCGTAACGTTAATTCACAAGGTGGCCATCGTGAGCGAGAAGGGCGACGTGCGCGGCTATTTGCGCGTGGCGGTGCAGGCGGTGATGGACGAGGACAACTCCGATCAGGTCGGCGTCAGGCAGAGCGCGCGGATAGCGTTCGAATCGCCAAAAGGTAATAAGCTATGTAAGTTGAACGGAATCCTGAATTGGGCAAAATTATTGAAAACATGAAACTTTTATTTGAATAGCTATATTGGACCGAAATGCACACAATTTAGAGGAGAGAATAGTTGAAGGTCACAATATTATTGACCCTATAAAATTGGATGAACTTATTGAATGTGATGCAGATTCTGGGCGCGGAGACAGCTCGGTGTCTTCGGACGTCAAGGAAGAGGACATCCCCGATCATCTCGCTGTCGGGAGGGAATTTACTTTTAGAGTGACGGTGCTGCAGGCGGTCGGTATTTCCACCGAGTACGCCGACATCTTCTGTCAATTCAAGTAAGGTTAACCGCCGCAGTCGGCGGATCGTCAGTTGAAGTTTCTAATTTTCAGTTTCTTGCACCGACACGACGAGGCGTTCTCCACCGAACCCGTTAAAAATACCGGAAAGGGTACCCCGTTGGGTTTCTATCACGTGCAAAACGTAAGTTTTTTAAAATTACCCTTCTTGCAATTTTAACGTTTCCGCGCGCAGATAACCGTTTCGACGTCGAAATCCTTCGTCGACTACATCAAAACGCAACCGATCGTATTCGAAGTCTTCGGCCACTACCAGCAGCACCCGCTGCACAAGGACGCGAAGCTGGAGGGCTCGGTCCGTCAGCCCCCGCGCAGAATGCTTCCCCCCTCCATACCGATCTCGCAGCCGGTGCGCTCGAGCAAGTTCGGAGCTCTTCCATCCCCGTGCACCGCGCACATCCACGCCAAGGTCGACGTCCTCGTCTGGTTCGAGATCTGCGAATTGGCGCCCAACGGCGAGTACGTGCCGGTCGTCGTCGAGCACAGCGACGATCTACCGTGCAGAGGACTCTTCTTACTACATCAAGTGCGTAATTATGCAATTTACAATTTTACGTTCGACTGTACAAAAATAGTAACTTTGGCGGTTTGTTTATAGGCCAAAATGTACGCCATTTCGTACTATACCTCATTTAATAACCAGACGGACTAAATCAAATTATTGCCGCTAAAATACGTTGTTGTGATTGGCCCAAATTGCTTAAAACAGTAATGGCCGTTGTTACGATCAGCTGATCTGTCACCGTTACTTGTGTCCCACCGGTTCTGCGTGTTTCGCCTCAGTTTTTGTGTTTTTAGCGAGTTATTTCTCCCGGTGATTGTGTAAGAATCGATTGCTTTCATCCCGCGATGTACTTGGAAATAGTTATTTTATTTTTAACTATGGATATGTACCCAACACAAGTTTGGTGTAATTTTTACCGCCAAAACATGTCTGTTTACTTTTCTGGTAACTTTTTATAGTTTAAATGTGACTTTCGTGTTTAGTCCGCCTGGTTATTAAATGAGGTATAGTACCATAATTGATAAAGTAAATTGGACTCTTATGTCAGTGTCAGAAATGACAGATTTTAATTTTGGTTAAAACACCTAATAAATACAATGCAAATTACTAATGAAAAAGAGAGATCAACTACGATAGTGGTTTATAGCGATAGTACTTACTGTTATTCATTACACTTACTCCTGAAGAAGTTTGCAAGGTTTGGACGTTTATTGTACGAGTTAGATTGTTTAACCTAATCATCCATTCTCTATGAAATTTACAATGACTGACATTAGTGTGGCAGCAAATGCACACTATGATTAAAATATATATAAATAAATTGCTTCAGCTTGTATTTAAAATGTATTCCAAAAGCGCTAAAAGCAGTCGAACATAAAGCTTTGTATGTAACTCGTCCACAATAGCACTTGATGGACTCGCCTCCATTATCAGCCTCTCTCGGCCATAAAACGTCTCGTCCAAGAAAGTGCTATATTGTGGACTTGTTACATAGCTACTTAGGTGCTCCAAATTTATCAATGGTTTGTTTCAAGTTGGGTAAAGTAAAACGCTTGTTTTGTTCCATAATTTTATTTTCAGTTGCCTGACATGTGTTTCGATCGGTTAGTTTAACTTTGAAAATCGAAACACGTGTCAGGCAACTGAAAATAAAATTATGGAACAAAACAAGCGTTTTACTTTACCCAACTTGAAAATGTGGTTCCATCAAGAAAGTAGCACAACAAGTATTCAATAAATTGTTTGTTTATGTAGGGTATACAACGTCGTATCAGAATCACGATTGTGCACGACCAAGCGGTGGAATTGCGGTGGAGGGACGTGCGCGAGTTGGTGGTGGGTAGGATCAGAAACAGTCCCGAATCGGAGGACGATGAGGATAACGACAACTCCGTGCTGTCCCTGGGTCTGTTTCCGGGGGAGTATTTGGAGGTGCCCGGCGACGACAGGACGATGTTCCGTTTCGAGGCCGCCTGGGACAGCTCTCTGCACAATTCGGCGCTGTTGAACCGGGTGACCTCGCAAGGGGAGCAAATCTTCATGACCATTTCGGCTTATTTGGAGGTAAGTCGATTTACGGATTTACAGATTTTGCCAGATGATAGCTCTCATAATTCTAAAAAATGTTTGTTAATGAACAGGGGTCCGATTCGTTTTTGTTTAAAAGTTACAAGCATTTAAAGAATCATAATTTTTCCAGTCAACCAGCTTCAATCACAAGTAGGCTGATAAATAAAAATGACAGTTGCTATGACAATAAACCTTTATTAACAATTAACAATAAAAATTTAACTTACATGGAAATCACAAAACTTAAGACTATAAAAATTATCTCAAGGTGCGTTTACATTTGAGAGTAACTCGCACCCGGAGCTCTCGAGAGTTACTCTCAGAGCCCTTTACACGGGAGAGTGAAATTCGCCCGAGTTCACTCTCGAAGAGCAACTCTCCATGGCGACTCTCGAGAGTCGCTTCCAACCGTTTACACAGACGCAGTCAGTTCTGAGAGTGATTTTAAGTTGACAAGATGTCTTCAACACGTAGAAGAGAAGTAGCAGCAGCGTTATTAGTTTTGTGCGTATCAAAAAAAAGAACTATTCGAAAACCAAGAAAGTGGATCAAGTCATGGGTACAAAGGAGGAATAATTTAGGCCCAGTACCACGCTTTAGCACGCGAATTGGAACTTGAAGACGCCCAGCAATTTAGGAATTTTTGCAGATTTTCAAGTGTTGAAGTTGAATTACTGGTAGAATTAGTAGGACTCATAATTTTTAAAAAAGACACTGCAGTGAGAGAAGCAATATCTGTTCGTGAACGTATTATGGTTTCCTACTAATTTCAGGGGCTGGACAATTGAAGTCTGTCGCTAACCTCTTCATCACAACATTTTTTTTTAACTCTATTTTTGTAATCTGGGTTCTGGATGTCCCAGAGGATTGGATTCAATTCATATGTTTCTATCAGTTTGCAAACATCTTCGTGGGTCCATTTTTTATTGGGTTTGGCCATCTTCTCAGCTGCAAGGTACATTTACTCGCGTGCACAAACACACACACACACACACTCTTACTGTCAGGCTACTCTCAGCAATACGAAATTTCTTGAATTGTTGAGAGTACTCGCCGAGAGCATGGGGAAAACGTTTACACTGGCAAGAATAATGCAATATTGCAACTCTCGGAGAGCTCTCCCTCCACTTTTGGCGAGAACTCTCAGAGGCATTTACACTTGCGAGTTTTACTCTCAAGAGTAAATCTGCCACTCTCGAGAGTAAAAACTCTCACGTGTAAACGCACCTTCACATCGACGAACTAAAGATTCGGTCACTCGACGGATGAGATTTGGATCATTTCTTATTTGGTTAGCTGCATCTTGGATTCTTTCAAGTAACTGCTGATGGGTGGTGATTTCAACATGGTAGACCAGCCGCTTCATGTGCCCCCAAAAATAGAAATCCAGAGGATTGAGATCGGGGCTGCGAGGTGGCCACGATATTGGACCTCCTTGACCCATCCATTTATTTGGGAAATGTTCATTTAACCAGGCAGCAACTTGTCTTCCTCGGTGTGGTGGTGCGCCGTCGTGTAACTTTTAAACAAAAACGAATCGGACCCCCGTTCATTAACAAAAAAAATGAATATTTCCATTATTTTTTATTTTGACATAGGTTGTTGTACATCGTTGAAAAGAGAAAAAAAAAGTCTATTTATGTGTGTAAAAATCAAATATGGCGGCCATTTGAAATAAGAAAGTTGGTATTAATATCTCGGAAACCGCCATCTTGAATTTTATTTTGACTTGATTTCTATGTTTGCCTAATTAAACCAAGTAACTTTTATTTAAAACTTTTTTTCGCATCTTTAATAATTATTGAGATATTTGATTTTTTTGAAAATCGCGATTTTCAGTTTTCTTTTTAATATTTTCTAAACTGCTCGGAATTTTGAAAATTTCTCAACATAATCTGAATCAGCATAGAAAACTGCACAACATTGCCCATTTAACCAGATCTCTAGCTTTAAGAATAAGAAAGATACCCACGCAATCCTACTCTATTTAGGACACCCTGTATTTATTTTAGCTTGAATCTTTCGAGCTTCATATAGAAGCGCGCGTACGCCCATGGTGGCCGTAGATGGGTAGGGTAGGTTGCAGAGATCCGCATTGTTACCTCAGTCGTACCATGAGTTATAGTCGGGCCGCTGAGAGCTGCCTGTGACTCATTGCTTAAAATCCCATGAATTGAGATTTAAGTAAACGTATGTCCGTGAGCAAATTTGGTGCCGCGCTGATTTTCATTGGCGGGATATTTAAAAATTCTCGCGTCTTTAATTTCATACTGTTTCGTACATGATAGAAAAAGATAGATATAAAATGCAAAGCAATTCTTAGTACGAAAATGCATGAGTCACCGTCAGCTCTCAACGGATGAACTATATAGTACAATCGCGCAGAGGTGACAGTGACTCATCGTTCCATGTTGCCTGAATTAAGTTTCTAGTAAACGTATGTCCATAAAATAATTCGATTCAGTCTAGGCGGGAAATTTAAACATTCTCGAGCGTGCAAATATTTTCCCGACGAAACTTTGCGAGTGCATTTTTTGGCAATCGGTAAAGACAACTGGAAATTTGTCATTAAATTTAACCTTTTGATTAATGAAATGGATACAATCAATTCTGCTCTTAACTAAATCGAAATCGGAGATGGTCAACACCAGATACAAGCACGTAAATTTTGAGGTTAGAATAGATAGAATGAGAAAAAACATGCGTTGCACTTAGCCTATGAATTTACATATCGACATACGTTTCGTATTTCATTTCGTTTTTCTTAAGCATGCGAACGAGTATAGATATTTATTCAGACTCGATGATTAGATCGAAAAAGCATGAGTCACTGTCACCTCTGCGCGATTGTACTATACCACCCGAGACGTTACTGATTGTCTATACCTCATTTAATAACCAGGCGGACTAAAGCCGAGAGTCACATTTATACTATGAAAAGTAACCAGAAATGTTTTGGCGGTAAAATTCAAATGATTTAAAATTCGTTTACCCATAACATTCATTCAATAATTTTAACAATACATAAATAAATTTTAGGGCAAATTTTCTTTCTAATTTTGCGAAACACCGTACTGCTAGCCTGTCCTAAATATTATACATCAGTTAACTATTGAAAATGAACACATCGTGTTCGAAATGTACATTTAGCGTTATAAATAAACGAGTGAAGTAAGGAATATAACTGTGTTTAATTATTTTTTCTACTCCTTGCCGTATATTGATTAATTTCCTAACAATAAACTGTACGGATATAAGCTATTTTTCGGTTAGGTGTACGGATATAAAATCCAGGTTACAGATAATAAACTACCATTGTTATAGAACGTTGCGGCGGCGGCAGCAGCGACGGGAGAACGTCACATCAAACGTCAAATAATTAATTTACATTTTTATATAATCGGAAATCATCATTGAAAGTGAAAGTGATTCGAATAATTGTACTCCACCTGAAATTAGGAAATCTGCTCAAGATATCCATCAGGGATTACTGCCGATCAGATCCCGTCCAAAATATGACTTCGCATACAAACAATATATGGATTGGTGTACAAGTAAGAATGTGAAAACTATCAATGAAAACGTTATGATTACGTGCATAAAAAACATTTCCAAAAATGATGAACCTTCAACATTGTAGACTACGCATTGCAGTGACTTTTTTATAATGGAGACGTGGCCGCGGCGAGAAAACGTCACACATAAAACGTCAGATAAATTAATTTACATGCTTTTTCGGTATTCATTACAAAAAGTGAAAGGGATTTCAGTCGTAGAAAAAGTTATCTGTACAACGCGAGTGGATATGATGCTCCCATATCTCACTCGGCATTGGGGCACTCGCCTACGGCTCGTTCCCCAAACTTGCCTTCGTGAGATATGTGCATCATATCCACTCTTGTTGTACAATATACTATTATTACGCAACTTCACATAACTCACAAATACATAACAATACATGTTTATGATTTGATTACTTGCACTACCCTTACCTAATGAATCGACAATTTTGTGTACAACGACAGTCGATTTTAAAGCCTCTTGCATTGAAAGTTTATATACGTTAATTTTGGATTGTTTTTAAACAACCGTTAATGCTCTCAAATCCAACCTTTTCCGTTTCTCGGGGGTAGAAAATGACTCCGAACTAGTGCTGGGCATCTATTCATAGTTAAAAATGTAATAACTATTTCCTAGAAGATCGCAGGATGAGATTTTGATAGAACCGATTCTTACACTTTCAACGGGAGGAATAACTGGTTAAAAACATAAAAAACTGACGCGAAATACGTGGGACACAAGTAAGCGGTAACAGATCAGCTGATCATAACAGCGGCCATTGCCGTTTTAGTAATTTTGGCCTGTGTAAAAACGGCGCCCGTTTAGCCAATCACAACAACGTATTTTCGCGGCTATAATTTGATTTAGTCCGCCTGGTTATTAAATGAGGTATAGCAATCGAGTACTCGCGAATCGGATGTGCTTTGTCTCGTATCTCGGGCCACGGTTTAGATTTTCAAACGCGCTAGTCTACACTATTTGTTAACAAAATATATCAGCGTGATTTTTCGTTCCTTCAGCTTGAAAACTGTGGACGTCCGGCAATAATCACCAAGGACCTGAGCATGGTGATCTACGGAAGGGACGCGAGAACCGGCCCCAGGTCCCTGAAGCACCTCTTCTCCGGAAATTACAGGAACGCCGAGGCCAACAGGCTGTCGGGAGTGTACGAGTTGCTGTTGAGGCGCGCTAGCGAAGCAGGTAGTCCAGGTAGCTCCCTAGAATAGTATCCTATCTAACTCTGTCATCTTCCTCTGTCGCGCATCAACATTTCTCTCTACGCCTACCTCTTCACCACCAACTAATAATAATCCATTCTGTAATTTATCATCATTACTCATGTTCGATAAGTCGTTTTTAAATTTCTCCCATCCATTCTCTCGCCTACCTCTTCACCACCAACCAACATTAATTCATTCGTTAATTTATCATCATTATTCATGTTCGATAAGTCGTTTTAAATTAAAATTCTGACATTTCTCTCATCCATTCTCTCCCGCCACACGATTCGTTGACGATTTGTTGTTTCACGCTAACCGTATAACGTCGCAGGTGTACAGAGACGCCAGAGAAGGGTCCTGGACACCAGCTCGACGTACGTGCGGGGCGAGGAGAACCTGCACGGCTGGAGGCCCCGAGGGGACTCCCTCATTTTCGACCACCAATGGGAGCTAGAGAAACTTACAAGACTCGAAGAGGTCGAGCGGGTCCGGCACACACTCTTACTGCGTGAACGGCTCGGTCTGGACAGGAGCACCACCGTCAACAAACTCCAGCTCGAGTACACGAAGAGCGAAAAAGAGGTTTGCAACATGGTCGCCAAAAATAATAACATCAATATTACAGGTAAAGAAAAAACACGGTAAACAATTGCTTTGTGTAATTCTAATTCTCGTTGTAGGTAAAAAAGAAAACATGCCACACAATTACTTTGTGTAATTCTGTTTGTATTGTATATTATTTCAGCCGCCACTGAAGTGTACGAGTACTCAGAACGCGAGCGCGATTTACTGAACAAATGCGTCAGACTGATCCAGGGCAGGATGCGCGAGAACGGCGGCAACAGCGTCAAGGAGAACGAGCTGACCAGCCCCTCCGAGGAGATGACGGAGATGAGCAACAGCATGATGTCCAGCATGGTGTCGTCGATGGAGCTGTGCTCGCCGGAGCGCGCCGCCCTCCCCGGGGAGTGCGCGCCCTTCCCCCCGGTGCCCTCCTCGCCGCCCGGCCCGCGGGACCCCGAGCTCGTGCTGTACGTGCCCGACATGGAGGAGATCAGAATATCGCCGGTGGTCGCCCGGAAAGGTTACCTGAACGTCCTCGAGCACAAGACGCACGGATGGAAGAAGCGATGGGTGGTGAGTGGATATGAATTGCAACCCATCAAAAGTTTGCTTTGATGAACTGTAGCTAATTTTTTACTTGGCTTAAAGCCGGGCGTACTTTGGATGCGTTTTCGTACGAATTTGATTCGAATACGCATGAACAATCCCGATCTACTAAGTACTATAGGAGCGCGCAGACTGCGTACGATTACTCGTACGTATACGTGCGTTTACATACGACGTCCGAAAACTATCCGAACTTGGATAGTATTTTATGTGCGCACTCAATTCGTACGAACAGTATTCATACGAAGAAATTTCTTCGCCAAAACCACTGGAGTTTCAAAAGTTGCAAGACCACCAATAAAGAGGGTGGCTGGGTTAAGTTAAAGTGGAAACGAAGGGGGGTGGGTGGTCCCTATCCTACTCTCCTACCCGTTAAACAAGCCCCACCCCCCTTCGTTTCCACTTAAACCTAACCAAAAAAACCTTTGATTAAAGAAACTTCTGTCAAATCACTGAAGTTTCAAAAGTTGCAAAACCACCAATAAAGAGATTCTGTGTTGAGTTAAAGTGGAAACTCAAGGCGGAATCCTATCCTCCAATTCTTGGAACACAAACGAGGGTTTTATAATTGTTAATCAATTGAAAAGAGAAGAGTCAAACGGTTTATCGTTGCTTCGACTAAATAATTTGTTTGTAGTTTGTAGAAACTTTGAGGTGTGTTTAACGGGCTTGTAGAAACTTTGAAGTGTTGTTGCTTCGACAAAAGAATTTATTTATAGAAACTTTGGGTGTGTTTAACGGGTTGGAGAGTAGGATACGGACCACCCTCCATCCTTCTTTTCCACTTTAACTTAACCCAGAATCTCTTTATTGGCGGTTTTGCAAGTTTTGAAACTTCGGTGATTTTACTGAGAACAATTTAGGTTTCGAAATATGTTTGGTTTTTGAAAATTCAGCGATTCTATAAAGACTTACGAATTTTTGAAAATTTTTGTTTTCGTGATGTGAAAGTAAAAAAATATTAAAAAAAAATGTTTTCCGACGAGATAAAATTGTACAAAATTTACAAAACAATTAAGAAGGGATTATTCTTTCCAAAACAATTTGGTTTTTGAAAATACACGGATTCTGAAAAGAGTTACAAATTTTTGAATATTTTCGTTTCCGTTGATGTGACATGTGAAAATAAAAAAAAAAATATAAAAAAAATACTTGCCGTTGTGATAAAATTGCTCAAAATTTTGAAATAATTGAGAAAGGATTGCGGTTTCGAAATATATTTGGTTTTTGAAAATTCAGCGATTCTAAATCGAGTTGCGGTTTTTTGAAAATTTTTGTTTTCGTGATGCGAAACGCGTAAAAGTAAAAAAAAACTAAAAAAAATAAAAATTTACTGTTTAAAAATAATCGAGAAATGATTCATCTTTCCAAATCAGTTTGGTTTTTGAAAATACACCGATTCTTAAAAGAGTTAAAGATATTTTTGCTTACCGTAAAAATAAATTCTTAATTTCAGATTATTTTTGTTACCATGGCATACGTTTCGTATTATAGTTTATAAATTTCGAATTTTAGATTATCAATTTTACGATTTTATTGCCCAAAGTTCCCAATAAAGTCAAATTTTTGGATTACAGAATTCAAATTTCGGATTTGTCCAAGCAACGATAAACCGTTTGATTTTTCTCTTTTTAATTAATTAACAATAGTAAAACCCTCGTTTACGTTCCAAGGATTGAAGGGTAGGATAGGGCCCACCCACCCCCCATCCTAACAAAAAAAAAAAAATTAAAGAAACTTCTCAGTCAAATTACTGAAGTTTCAAAAGTTACAAAACCACCAATAAAGAGATTTTGCGTTAAGTTAAAGTGGAAACGAAGGGAGGCGGGTGGGCCCTATCCTACTCTCCAAACCCAAAGTTTCTACAAATAAATTCTTTTGTCGAAGCAACGATAAACCGTTTGATTTTTCTCTTTTCAATTAATTAACAATTGTAAAACCCTCGTTTGTGTTCCAAGGATTGGAGGGTGGGTTAGGGCCCACCCACCCCCCTCGTTTCCACTTAAACCTAACCGCAAAAACCCTTTCATCAAAGAAACTTCTCAGTCAAATCACTGAAGTTTCAAAAGTTGTAAAACCACCAATCAAGAGATTCTGGGTCGAGTTAAAGTGGAAACAAAGGATGGCGGGTGGGCCCTATCCTACTCCCCAACCCGTTAAACACGGCCCAAAGTTTCTACAAATAAATTCTTTTGTCAAAGCAACGATAAACCGTTTGATTTTTCTCTTTTCGATTCATTAACAATTGTAAAACCCTCGTTTGTGTTCCAAGGATTGGAGGGTGGGACAGGACTCACCCACCCCCCTCGTTTCCACTTAAATCTAACCGCAAAAACCCTTTCATTAAAGACACTTCTCAATCAAATCACTGAAGTTTCAAAAGTTCCAAAACTACCAATCAAGAGAGTCTGGGTTAAGTTAAAGTGGAAACGAAGGGTGGCGGGTGGGCCCTATCCTTCTCTCCAAACCGTTAAACACGGCCCAAAGTTTCTACAAATAAATTCTTTTGTCGAAGCAACGATAAACCGTTTGATTCTTCTCTTTTCAATTAATTAACAATTGTAAAACCCTCGTTTGTGTTCCAAGGATTGGAGGGTGGGTTAGGGCCCACCCGCCCCCCTGTTCTAAGGATTGGAGGGTGGGTCAGGGCCCACCCGCCCCCCTCGTTTCCACTTAAACCTAACCACGAAAACACTGTTGGATTAATGAAACTTTTTAGTCAAAAGAGTTTCAAAAGTTGCAAACTCACCAATAAAAACGGTTTCTGAGTTAAGGTGGATATGAAGGGTGATGGGTGGGCCCTATCCTACTCTCCAATTTGTTGAGCGTGGGTGGGCCCTATCCTACTCTTCAATTTGTTGAGCACACCTATAAATAAATTCATTTGTCGGGACAGCGAAAAACTATTTGATTTTTCTCTTATCAAATGAATTAAATAACAATTGTATCAAATCATTTGATTAGCAATTGTATAACCCTCGTTTGTGTTCCAAGGCTTGGAGGGTAGGATAGGGCCCACCCACCCCCCTCGTTTCCACTTAAACCTAACCACAAAACCCCTTTCATTAAATCACTGAAGTTTTAAAAGTTGCAAAACCACCAATAAAGAGATTCTGCGTTGAGTCAAAGTGGAAACGAAGGGTGGTGGGCGGGCCCTATCCTACTCTCCAACCAGTTAAACACGCCCGCCCCAAAGTTTCTACAAATAAATTATTTAGTCGAAATAACGATAAACCATTTGATTCTTCACTTATCAATTAATTAACAATTGTAAAACCCGCGTTTGGGTTCCAAGAATTGAAGGATAGAATAGGGCCCACCCACCGCCCCATGAAGGATAGAATAGGGCCCACCCACCGCCCCAAGTTTCCACTTTAACTTAACCGCGAAAACACTCTTTGGTTAAAGAAATTTCTTCGTCAAATCATTGGAGTTTTAAAAGTTGCACAGCCAACAATAAAGAGAGTCGTTGGGTTAAGTTAAAGTGGAAATGAAGGGTGGTGGGTGTGCCCTATCAAGGGTGGTGGGTGGGCTCTATCCCACAAGCCCCAGAGTTTTCATTAACAAATTCATTTGCCGAGGAAACAAAATATAAAAAATTGTTCGGTATTTCTTTAAACAATTAATTAACAATTGCAAAACTCTGGTTTGTGTTCCAAGAATTGGATGATAGGAAAGGGCCCACCCGCCGCCCTGAGTTTTCACTTTAACTTAACCCAAAATCTCTTTAATGGTGCTTTTGCAAAACTTTTGAAACTTCAGTGATTTGACTGAGAAGTTTCTTTAATCAAAGGGTTTTTTTCGTTAGATTTAAGTGGAAATGAGGGGGGTGGGTGGGCCCTATCCTACCCTCCAAGGGGGGGTGGGAGGCCCCTATCCTACCCTTCAATCCTTGGAACACAAACGAGGGTTTTACAATTGTTAATTAATTGATAAGAGAAGAAAAAATGGTTTACCGTTGCTTCGACAAAATAATTTATTTGTAGAAACTTTGGGGCGTGTTTAATGAGTTGGAAAGTAGTATAGGGCCCACCCGCCACCCTTTAACTCAACCCAGAAACCCTCTTTATTGTTGGTTTACGCACGCTACAATTCGTGTCCAAAGTGCGCACGGCCTTAGAAACAAAATTAAAATCACGTGCCTTGTAATCCTCGCTACGCCCTTTCTTTTTTCTACACACAGGCCGTCCGACGACCTTACGTATTCATATTCCGCGACGAGAAGGACCCGGTGGAGCGCGCCCTCATCAACCTGGGCACCGCGCAGGTGGAGTACTCCGAGGACCAGTCCGCCATGGTGCGTCTGCCCAACACCTTCAGCGTGGTAAGTAAGCACAGGGGCTACCTCCTGCAAACCCTTCACGAGAAAGAGGTCCACGACTGGCTGTACGCCATCAACCCGCTGCTCGCCGGCCAAATACGGTCTAAGTCTGCCCGACGCAACCCGAACAACACCCAGAAACAGGAGGGCAACGAGATAACCGTGACCAGTAAATGAGAATTACTCAACATGGAATCTGTACTTGTGTATTAGTCATAACCTAACCTAACCTAACGTATATATAAGGCAACGTTTTCAATTGGATGGATATTAATTAACACTCACTTTACTTTATACGAAATGTTGTCTTATAATAATAATAATAACTGTTTACTACGTTGTAATCATACGGATGAGAGGGTTGTGATAAATCTTAAATTCTCGTGCTCAAGTACAGATTTCATAAGAGGGATGTCCGGGAACGGTTTACTTTAGGCATTTAAGTATAGGTATTGATCTAGTCATTAAAAACTAAGTTTAAAGAAAGCTTTAAGTTTGTAGATAGGGAATTACATGATTTTTGCGTGTTACACAACTAACACACACACACCAACACACACACCACATACACACACACGTACACACACGAAGCTAGACCTTTTAAAGAAGAAGAAGAAGACGGGAAGACGAAAAATAATGTAAAGTGAATGTGAATGTATAATAATTCTTTAAAAGATTTCAGTGTTTTTAAGAACGAAATATTTTATTATATTTACCGGTACTGATTTTAATTGATCTCAATGTCTGCTTGTATAGATTTAACAAGAAAATAACATTCCATGGTAAAAAAAAAATAACAGTGTTTAAACTATAAGGCCTCAAGATGTGCAAACTTAGGAGAATTTAATTCCTTAGATATTCATAGGTGACTTTACTCGACTTGCTTTGTTGCGGTGTGTTGGGATGAATTTCGTGATCGAGAGCGTTTGGGATGTTTGGAGGGTTATTTATAAACGAAAGAAAACAATGGCTTAATACTTAAATAATGCATCCTGAGTGGTTTCGCTGCGGCGTTATAAAAACACTCGCGTGCCTGTGTAATGGAATGTATATATAATATAAGTCAAATAGCGAAAAGGTATATACAGGGTGCCTGGATTTCGTAGCGACAACACGGGCAACTTCTGCATTCGAAGACATAGAGAGATGGTCAAATTAGCAAGAAGGTGCGGGTTTGAGGGCTCATTATTAGCCAAACCTTGCAGTAACAAAAATGGCAGCGCTGGAAAACAAATTTTGTTGACCAAAAATGCACTTTCTCCAGAAATTGCTCTAAAAATTCCACATTTACACCGGCAGGAACTTGAAATTTTGACAGATCATACTTGAATGACGTTTCTTTAAAATGCCTTAAACAAAATTAACCAAACGTTGCAGTAACAAAAATGGCAGCGCTGGAAAACAAATTTTGTTGACCAAAAATGCACTTTCTCCAGAAATTGCTCCAGAAATTCCACATTTACACCGGTGGAAGCTTGAAATTTTGACAGATCATACTTGAACGACGTTACTTTAAAATGCTTTAAAGAAAATCAACCAAACGTTGCAGCAACAAAAATGGCAGCGCTGGAAAACAAATGTTCTTGACCAAAAATACACTTTCTCCAGAAATTGCTTTAGTAATTCCACATTTACACCGGTAGAAGCTTGAAATTTTGACAGATCATACTTGAATGACGTTTCTTTAAAAATCCACCCCCAAATCCCACTTGTCATGGCCTCCACAATAAAAATAAAAAAAAAATCTGAAATTGAAGAAATTGAGAGATTTTGTTTTAATTCTTATTTTGAACAAGTGAGCCATGACAGGTGGGATTTGGGGGTGGATTCTCGACGAGCCCTCGAACCTCTGCACCTTTTTGCTAATTTGACCATCTCTCCATCTCTTCAAATGCAGAAGTTGCCCATGTTGTCGCTACGACATCCGGGCACCCTGTATACGTTAACAGTATGCGAATTGTTTGTGAAAAAACTAAAAAGTAACTTTTAACGTTAAATAAGGAAATGTGTTGACTCGTGTAATTCAGGTATACTTGATTTTTATATAAAATTATAAAATTGTAAAGGTGCAAATGCCACAAAATTACGACTAACGGTGGGTACGCCACCTACCCTACCGTCTAGCATTTTAAGCAAACTAAACAAACAATTGCATCAATCAATTTTGTTTTTTTTTTTCTAACAGTTGGTAGGTGGCGCCATTGTCATATATTCAGGCTGCTTTTCAAACATTCCAATTTGCACAAGCAAGAGAGATGTTAACACGTCTTCGTAACGACCGCTCAGGATGCACTGTTTACTCCTACAAAAGAAGCAAGTTTTCTTTCAGAGAGAAATTTGATAAACCACGAATAGATTTGATTAAAATCGCCAAAGAAATTCATTCACACACATACACACCGTACTTCTCCTAACTGCTGTAATCATAATTTAATTAAACGAGCGTTTACACGTACAGGGTGTCCCCTTGAAAAAAAAAAAAAAAATCCGCAACATTTAATCCTCTCGCCGTTAATTTCACTTCCGGTTTAAAAAAAAACATCTAATCCTCGCCGTCATTCCATTTACGGTTAAATGTTGGGGCGATTTAATTTCATCATCATTCCGCTTATTATTGTGTAATCGTGAAATCCTCAAGTAACGTAATCGATTTGTATATACTATATGAAAGAACTAGCACAAAGTTTTCCGTTTTCAGTTAAAATGTTCTGAGATGAATGAGAATGTTGCTTAAAATAAAAAAAAGAGATTAAATATTGTTACGAGTTATATTACAAAGAATTATCGAAGTGCATTTGTTTCACGACATTTTAAATTTCCCTCTTTTTGCGCCCCCCTTCCCCCCTTTATGAGCACAACCCTTAATACATCAGACATACACACACACCCTTTGTGCCGGCGTCGCTGTTCGAACGTCTATGCTGTTGTGTTGTGTTTTCGCGTTCATCCGCACGCCGTACGTACGGGGTTGGTGTACGGGGTGGGTTTTCTGACACGCGTCAACTGCGTTTGTAACTTTTTTTTATTTGTGGTGATGGAAAGTAAAGTGTTGGAGTTTTAAATGGTTTTTTTTTGAGTTTTGCACAGAAAAATTATTCGATAAAGTTTAAATGAAAACAAATTCGTTTTTATTTGAATTATTCAAAATGTATCGCGAAGTGAAAGCCTCCACAATTACTTATTTAATTCGATAAAGTATTATTAAAGATTCTTATTATTGCAGATACAAAATAATGTTCAAGAAAGCGATAATTCAAAACATAATTTTGATAATAAAGATCGTAGTATTTTAATTATTTAATGAATTATTGAAATTACAATCATTATTTACAAATAAAACACTTAACCACTTCGCGCTCATGCTACTTTGATTGGGTTACAGCATAATCCAGGTTGAAAAATTACTTTTTTGTTGTTGTTATGGTTTTCTACGTAATATTATTCCACTGTCATAAACTCATTTTTGCAAAAAAATATGAAAAAAATATTCCATAGATGGCGCTGAAGCGGTAATTTTTTTTTATTTGTAAAATATCTTTTTTTTGCTTGTCGCCACATGTGGCGACCTGGGCGTGAAGAGGTTAAAACTTTTTTTTAGCACTGTATATTTGATATATGCGGCTATAGTATCGACTATACATTAGCCATTTTCAAATTGTTCAAACTCAGTTTGAAAATGATTAGTGTATAGTCGAAATTATAGTCAAATAAATCGAATATACGGTGGTAAAACAGAGTTTTAACTGTTTTATTTCAAAATAATATTAAGATGTACCAGTAAACGCCTCCGATATTCAAGAATTACAATAATTGCTAAACCGTTTCTGTTCATTTATTTAGCGTACATTGATCAGTAGTACTCTGAATGAATGGCAGACATTCTGAGCAATTATTTTAATTTCATAGAATTTAACTTCGAAAATATATACAGGGTGTAGTGGAACAAAACGGAACATGGGATTATCAATGTTAATTTCTTTATATCGGAATATTATCTTCCCCGATCATTTTAGAAGAAACGTGTAAATAAATGTTTTATAGAGTAAAAATTCCTGCATGCAGTCGTGCTATTATTTATTTTTTAGCGTTCATAAAAACCCAAAAAAATGATAAAATAAAAATGATCATTTTCACGAAAGTAATGGTTGCCATGAAATTAAACAAAAACGGTGCGTTGTTGATTTGTTGGCTTCTGTCAAATTTATTGAATACAAGTTTTTTCATTAAAAATGTATTCTATTCAAATTGTGAAGTGGTGCTATGCTAGTAGCAGTTTTCGTGAAGTGCGGGTCATCGCGTAATATTTTTTGGTGGCACTGGTATTTGTACGAGTGAAAATGATGCTTCTTTAAATACCTCCGGGCAGTCGTACAGTGAATTGCACACTTGTCAGCAATTTGTCCTTAAGCTTATGTTTGGATCTTCCACTACAGAACCTAAGACCACGAGCTCGCCATCCTTCTCATTTATTGGTAAGCTATTCTGCTCTACATTTGATGTCCGTAATATTCATTCGTTTCAAATTTATGAGTCAACCTTTGGATCGTTGCATTGGAGGGTCGGGATAGTTGACCGCAAACATATCCCCCACTTCACGAAAACTGCTACTTCACAATTTGCACTTTTTCTTGAATAGAATACATTTTTAATGAAAAAAACTCAATAAATTTGACAGAAGCCAACAAATCAACAGCGCACCGTTTTTGTTTAATTTCATGGCAACCATTACTTTCGTGAAAATGATCATTTTTTAGGGTTTTTATGAATGCTAAAAAATAAATAATAGCATGACTGCATGCAGGAATTTTTACTCTATAAAACATTTATTTACACGTTTCTTCTAAAATGATCAGGGAAGATAATATTCCAATATAAAGGAATTAACATTCCGTTTTGTTCCACTACACCCTGTATAGTTACAATAATCGTAGAATTTTGTTCAGAGTTTAGAGAGAGATGCTCTGAACAGTGGGAAAAAATTATTCCAATTTCACATAATTTAATGAATTTATAATATTGTTTATGGAGGAGGCTTCTACTTCGTTATACATGTTGTAAATATAATAAGACACTTTTATTTTGTTGGTATAACACATTATACCAACAAAGTAAAAGTGTCTTATTATAATGAATTTATATTTATTCAAAATTACAACAACAAAAAAAGTGTTGTTTATACTGGAGGCTTCTTTTCTACTTCGTTATACATTTTATATAATCAATAAAACACTATTGCTTTCTTTGTATAACTTATGAAAATTTATTATTTCCGAAACTATAGTCAAGGAAATAATACATTTTCAAAAGTTATACAAACAAAGCAATAGTGTTCATTTATTTAAAAAAAAAATTATTAAAATTGCGACAATTTAGTTTCTTACCCACAATTATAAAGTTACAGTCATTGAGGACGTGTTATAGAATTAAAATACACCCTGTATATTAAAATAAAAAATTGTATCAGTGACCGATCTTTACAAAAGCTAATATTTTTTTAAATTTCCAATTTTATCAAATTATAATGAGTAAACAAGACTACGTCAACGTGTCAAGAAACCAAAAATTTTAATATCTAAAAATTGTGATTTTGTTTCACCAAGTGTGAAAGAAAATTTATTGGCATTAATACTTAACTTATTATTACCCAACTAAAACTAAATTTTTGTCTATTTTAAATTGTGTGCAATGGCCGTAAGAAAACATTTCAAAATTCTTTATCGAATTTATCAAAATGTACCGAGAAATGATAGCCTCCACAATCAAGAATTTTTTTTTTGTTTTTTTTTGTTTTGTTTTTTTGGCATAGCTTTGACCATTCAGCCACTTACGAGGATATAATTTAGCGGCACCTTAAATGTTATTAACAAATCAAGGAATTGAAAGATGGTTCTGTTACAATTTCGTTCGTGTACCGTGTGCGGATGATTTAATTCCGATTGTTTTGTGAATCTCGTGCAATCCATGAATATATATTTATTGTTATTTATCTGCTTGTTATGGAAAAGAATATTTTTATATAGTTATGATTTTTATTTGAATACACTTTACGCTAAACGCTTACAAAAGGAGCTAAATGTATAAAAATATGTACTATGTATTATTATTAAGGGAGAAAATACCGTAGGTGAATATAGGACAAATTATTATTTTTGACAAAAACCGTACCAAGGATTAACGTTTTTGTCAAATTTATATTTATTATTGTATATGTTAAAATTGTGTATGCATTATATCAATAAAAATGTAAGAAAAAGTCACTTTTACATTTCCCCATCATTATGTATACTCCCTTCAAATTAGACATTTTTTAGGGAAATTTTACCCGCATTTATAATATTTAATAAAAAAATTGAAAAATTGCTCCGGCACGCATTATTGAAAAGGTTGAAAGATCTATATAGATCGGACATTTTCCGCTCAACAATTTTTGTCTCTTGCAATTTTTCCAGAAAATGCATAGTTTTAGCTGAAAACCGAAAAAATCAGCAGAAGGTCACAATTTGCGAAAAACGCGCTCACTATGGGGAAATCCGATTGGCTAATATCAATCGGAAATGTTTTGCTTTACAACTTTGATCTCTTGTAATTTTTCATGAAAATTCATAGTTTTGGCTCTAAGTGTAAAAAAATTAAATCATAGAAATATTCTTTACATTCCGCGCCCTCTAGCGGAAAAACGGGAAATTATAGGAAAATTCAAATGACCTATATCTACATTCCGCGCCCTCTAGCGGAAAACGGGAAATTATAGGAAAATTCAAATGACCTTTATCGATTGGAAATTTGTCGCTCTACAACTTTTAATAGAAGTAATTTTTGCAATTTTCGGCAAAAATGCAAAAAACCAGCGAAAAACGCGAAAAATTGATATAAATATATGTTTATTACTCCGAAATCACCATTTTTCATGCGTGCGCCAGGTGAAAATAATCTTCAGTCAGTCCAAATACACCTAAATTTACAGGTGTGGGTAAAATTTTTCTAAAACGTCGAAATTTGAAGGGACTAGTATTTATTTATTTATTTATTTATTTATTTATTCATACATTTCCTTTACAGGCCGAAGCCTAATTACAAGGGAAAATTTAACAAAAAGTAAAATTAAATAGTTATCCTAACATAAGAAACACATATACAAAGAGAAAATTATTAGTATTAATTATTTCAAATTCTAATCATTTGTAACTTGAAAACGGAAAGAAATTCTATTTGGAAATATAATCGGGTTGGCTGTGCGGGTGAGCAGCTTTAAAAGCCGGGTGACCTTCGAGTGCTTTATCAATTCGAACGATATTCGGATACCGATCCAAGGCAACTTTATATTTCCTAGCGTTATACACTTGAGGCACCAGACAACAGTCGGCCAACGAGATCTCATCGCCTACGCAGTATTTTCCCGAAGATCTTTCCAACAATTTTTCAACCGCCTTAAACCCTTTCGAAATGTAATGGTTCGCCCATTCGGCTTCCCTTTCTTCACCAACTTTATAAAGGACCCCGGTGTTCTGCAAGGGTTGGATGCCCGAAACGATTATTTGGCAAATTTCACGCATCTAAAATAATAATAAATTTAAATTTAATAAAAACGAAACATAGCCTGAATATGTGAATATTTAACCTTTCGTGACTTTTTTATTTATTTATTTATCTAAAATAATAAATTTAAATTTAATAAAAACGAAACATGGCCTGAATATGTGAATATTCAAACTGTTTGTGACTTTTTTATTTATTTATTTAATAATATTAGTTTATTGTCTATGAATGATACATTACGTCGATAACAACATTTTAAACGAGTGAAAAATATATATTCCAGTAGTGGAAATATAATAATAATAATAATAATTTATTCATACCACAACTTTTAATTATGCTACTCCACGCACTTCGCATCATTCTTTTTCTCCATCGTTATCTATGAGTTACAATATGCTCTATGTCCACATAAAACTGAGTTTTTGAAATCGCGTTTAAAGTAATTTTTGTTAATTGCAGTCGTTAATGTAAGCCTTTGATTATTGTTGTACTTGTAACACATATTTTACTCTTATGTATTTGGGTTTGTCCCGTATGAGAAATAAATTATTATTATAACTTAGAATTTTTAAATACAATAAAACGAAATGTAGCCTGAATAAATGAATATTCAACCTGTTCGTAACTTTGCAATGCAAAATTAAGTCTTGCTAACAATAAGACTATAAACAAATAACTTATTGAAATTTATTTATTAGAATTTTTACACAACTTAAGAAAAGAGAAAACGCTAAGGATCGTATGAATAAAATAGCAAAAGAATTTTTATTGGCAATTACTTACTCTAGCTCTCTGTAATAAATCCCTTGGAATCAAAACGTTTTCCTTTCTAGTTTCCTCCAAATAATACAAAATATTCATTGATTCTATCAAAGTGTCACCATCTATGATTAAAGCCGGAACGAAACCCATGGGATTTACGGTGCGGAAATCGTCCGTGTGCTGCTCTCCCCCATCGAAACCCTTGACCAGTTTCACCGGTTTGATTTTATAATTTACATCCTTGTAATTCAAAGCTGAAACATTTTCACACGTTCACGCTTTGTGTATTTGTCAGTTCTCAATTATTATTACCTATTCGGACCCTGTACGAGCACGAGCTTTCATAATACGAGTAAAGTATAGCCTGAAATAATTAGAATTAATTTAATGCTCCTGCAGCAAGCGAGGTTGTCCCAAATTTATAAAACAATTAAATTATTATTGTTCTTTCAGATTTTTTGTTTGTTTTTGGCGTCGACTGCGAGGTCATCTGCCACCACTCATTCAAAGTTGCTGTATCATTTGTTTATATCAGCCTGGTGCAACTTTGCAAGCGAAATCTTTCGCACTCACCTTGTTTTCGCCCATTTCCACTTCTCCACTGTGAATCGTGAAATAAACTGCCTCGTAAGGCTGTTTATCTAACGAACTCTTATCACTAATGTTTTCCTTGGCGGTGATAACGCGATATCGTGTTATCACAACTATAATGGCAGTCTGTTGATCGGAGGAATAATTGGTAGGGAAGAACTTCAACCTGCGCGCAATTGTAGAGGTGGTGTACCCATGGAGTGGAGGGTATAAAATAATACGTACTAAAGGCGTTGAAATAGTAAATAACTATTCGGAAGTAAACGTGTGTTACATTCAAATAAACTCTACTTAACGCATTAATTAAAATTCTATTCAAAAAATCCAATGCATCCTCCCCTTCCTCTCACATACCATTAATAAATAAGTCATTGTATGAACTAATAATTGATCAATTTAAATAATTTAAAATTAAATTAAAAATCTAATTACTGTCCGTTTTGAAGCTATAGTAACACGAATTGTACAATTAGAAAATAACCACTTACAATTATTATGGAATCTACAATATCTCATATAAAATAAACAGCAAGTGAAGCACATGAGGATATCTTATCTGAAATTGATGAGAGGCATATTAGAGCATCCAATGTAATTCTGTTTAATCTCGATGAATTTCAAAGTTTCATGTTTGAGAATGCTAAGCGTACTTACCAAAACTTAAGTCACAAAAATAAATATCCAAGTTATACAAAACAAAGTTAAAAGCGTTTTTTCGCATCTTATTAAATAATATAAACGTTGTTAAATCGTTTTTGATTGAGAAAGTTGTCCATTATTCGACCGAATCATTTTCTCCACAGGTGACGTCCAATCAAATGATAGCGGTTTCATTGCCCAACAGTTTAGTTGTTACTATGGTTACGATTCATAATTTAATACAAACAAAAAACTCTTTAGGTAATTATTTAATATGATGAAAAAAAGTATATTATTAAACGAGTGAGAAAGTTGGCCATTGCCACGAGGGTGAAGTTTGCAGCACG
The DNA here is from genome assembly GCA_910593695.2 of Ocypus olens. Lineage (NCBI taxonomy): Eukaryota > Metazoa > Arthropoda > Insecta > Coleoptera > Staphylinidae > Ocypus > Ocypus olens. Next base: position 754,953 of record OU343058.1, read on the forward strand.
AGCCGTAGGCGAGTGTTGCAATTTACCCGAGTGGCAATGGCCAACTTTCTCACTCGTTTAATAATATACTATTATTATAGTATTCAAAATGTATAACGAAGTAGAAGCCTCCAACATAAATAATAATTGTTTTAACTTATTCGAGTCATCCATTAATTATTTTAAATCGAATTTAATCGATAGAATTTTTTTTTTTTTTTTTGTATACAATTTTGTTCACTGAATACTTGTTTATTATTTTTAGGACGTATTTGTTGTCTATTTGTTTTTAATGTATACACTTGATTATATATTTATTTATTGCATTATGCTAATCTATTATTACTATATTAATTATGTATAAAATCCTGTGCCGTTAATAAACAAATTATTCCAAACTTAATTTAGAGCAGGTTTGTAAAACTGCAATCCAATAAGTTGCTCACACAAAAAAACATTTTTTTTCTTACGCTTGTGTATTGATTTCCACATGTAAAACTGTTGTTAAACATCCTTAAATTGAAGAATAGGATAGGGCCCACCCACCCACCAACCGTAGGATAGGGCCCACCAACCCACCCTCAATTCCTCTTCTATTTCTACAACTAAATCACTTTTCGTGTTATTTCTAAACTACTCCAACTGATTGTTATATTTTTTTTTTAATTTCGACAGAGTTTTGTTGGTTAAAATAAAGTTGATTGATTCGAAGGGTCTTGGGTATAGGCTCGATCCTACAATCCAATCTGTTGTCCACGCGCCATGATTTCCACTGTTAAATATTAATCAAAAGAACTTTACATTTGTGTATTGATTTCCACATATAAAACTCTCGTTAAACATCCTTAAACAGGAGGGTGGAACACAGCCCACCCTCCATCCCTGAATTCCACATCTATTTCAACGGCGAAATCACATTTTAAGTTAATTCTAAACTACTCCAACTGATTGTTACAAAAAATTTTTAATCCCGGCAAAGTTTTGTTGGTTAAAGTAATGTTAATTCGGAGGGAAGCCAGTGGGCCCGATCCTACAATCCAACCTGTTGTCCACGCACCATAATTTCCACTATTAAATATGTTAATCAAAAGAACTTTACGTTTGTGTATTGATTTCCACATGTAAAACTCTCGTTAAACATCCATAAATTAGAGGGTAGGAAATTTTTTCTATAGCAATTTATTCCATCGCCCTTTTTTGTTAATAATAATAATAATAATAATGGTTCTTTATTTTGTAATAATAAGATATTAACAATGAGAGGTCTTACCAGTAACTGATGTGACCACGACACGACATTCAAACAAGACCTTCAACCTCTCCACCGGGCCCCACGTTGGAATGGATCGACGGATCATAGTCAATCCACCACAAAACAGGGCCAAACTTGGGGGAATCGGTGTTGGAACCTCGAGTGCCCCCCGCAGACACCAACCATGTAATAATAACTTCACTTACCTTAACCCTCTGGTGCTCAAGCTCTACGAACAGCAACAGCTTTTGACCCTTCAGAATATCCTTCAGTTCGGAATCTACAGGTCGCCCGGTGTACACACAACCTTTAAACGTCTTGTACGCGACGCGGGGTTCACTAGAACAACTCGTTCACCGGGTTTGGAAAGTTATGCCGAAGCACCGACTGCACCACCGTGTTTTACACCGAAGTTACGCTTTTCGTTTGAGCAGAACCCGGGTCCCGCTGTAATGCACTGCCGATTTTAAGGGTTTGCAAGGGAGCACGAACTCAGAGCAAGGACCGCGCGCGTTCTCCACTCGAGCAAAACAGGGTTGCGCTTGTTTTACGAAGCGTCTTTTGCCGCGCATGCGCGTTCGATATTTACCGTCGTAAAGCACGACCGATTGTTATAAATTTAAGTATCCCTCAACTGCTATTTGGATTCAAAAGGGGAACTTTAAGAATAATCCAGCAGTTATTATTACATACATAAGCAGTGTCGCATTTAGCGCGTTAAAAAATATATTCAATGGTTCAATTTGGCTTAGTGGCTCCCCCTGAGTTTCGTTCGTACCAACTAAACATCCATCGATGAGCATTTCAAGACCAACAACTAATAACAATCTCGTAAAACTGATTTTAATAAATACTACTCATTCTATTACTAAAATTATATCTTTGACTATATGAAAGTGACTGCTAGTCCCCCTCCATTTCCCATATGATCACTGCTCAAATATTTGTAGGCGAGCTAGAACCCGAAATGTCTTGCCTGCGTGAAGTGGCGGGTAATTTAAAAACTGGAAAGCAGAATCCTTACAATTTATTAAACAATTAATCTTATAATTCAGAAAATACAGTGAAATTATTTTAAGGTTATACAACGAAGTGTAAAGAAATTGGGTAATATAAAAATAGTTTTATTTATTGTCCTTTAAACAATTTTGTTTTCGTTAGTTTGGCAGCATTTTTGATTGAAAATTAACTTACCCGTACATCGGCAATGAGTATTATTATCGCGTCGGTGACATCCATAATCGCCTTCAACAAAGCAATATATCGATAAGGTGTTAATTAATTTCATAGTATCACAATATTGAAGCGATTAAAACACGACAAACTACACTGCCAAGTTGCGAGTTCATCGAGTCATATGTCATACACGCAAAATGGCTACCAATTTAGTAACATACTTTAATTACCAGTGACGGTTCGCAGGTTTTTTTTCTGGCACGGCCGAGGTACAAGAGATAGGTGCAATCACGCAGCCAGCCGTCTCTGCAACTGACCCTACCTATCTGTATTGTTACCTCTTGTTCCTCGACCGTAGCAGAAAAAAACCCCGCGAATCGTCACTGTTAATCACTTAGGTTCTCGGCACGCCACCGTTGCTTGGAGACACACATGAAGTTGGCGTTAGCAGTCCATATTTATATAGTCTGAAAAGGTTTACTTGAATATCACAATAGAAAAAAAATCATCGTTTTGTTTTAAATTTATTGAGAAAATTATAGTTTAAAATACCATGTTGTTCGTATTAGTTTCGTTTGTCAACACGGGGGTATCTTATTTATTATCACAAAAACTCGCGTACAGTGTTTTAAAATAAAGTTAAATAAGTTAAAAGAGTCGTGTTTCCACAGTTCCGTCTTTACTGTCCTCCTCCGACGATGCGCTTGCATTGCTGGTAACGCTCGTTGTAGACCTGGGGCAGGCTGCCACCGCATCCGTAACCTCCGAGCTTGTGGATGGCGGCAAAGTCGTCGCAGTCGATTTTACCGTCACCGTTACAATCCTGAAAGAAGTGATACATCTTTATTAGCAGAAACAGTACTACAAATGAAAAGGTGATTGTAGTATGATGGGTTGCCTACACACAGACACCAACAGGTGGCAAGAGGAGCACGGCCGCCGCATCGATTATTGATCAAAAGAGACGTGACCACAGTACACCAATTATATTATTTATTTAATTATATTATGTTATTATATTAAAGGTAGTAGTTTGTGGACGTGACGCCATGGTAACAACAGCAAGAGCTCTCCCGCATCCGCCATGCGGACATATTCTAACAGTCTAGTTAATATACGTATTTAGTAAACACCCGTCTTAATCCTCCACAAGAACCAGTAACGACACGTGAGCAAAACAGGCAAATTCACCCAACAATACAACAGTGATGTGTTAGTTTGTTAATCTACCAAGTTAAAGAAGTAATTATTTAAACCGGTCGCGACATAAATAAAGAAAAATTAAGGAAGTACTAATATCTCATATATACAAAGTAATTATTTATTTAAATAATCCGAATATCCATCAGTGACGGTTCGCGGGTTTTTTTCTGGTACGGCCGAGCGACAAGAGGTGGTAATACAGATAGGTGCCGTCTCTGCAACTGACCCTACCTATCTGTATTACCATCTCTTGTTCCTCGGCCGTACCAGAAAAAAAACCCGCGAACCGTCACTGATATCCATACCAAATAAAAAAAATATAGAGCGTTATTTGGAAATTAAAATTTTCCAATACGAATAGCAGGCTTTTAATGTTTATTTATTTATTTATTCCCAACAGACAAATTATAGCCCAACGAAATGTTTAGTAAAATAAAGTGGCTTTTGGAACCACGATTATTTCAAAAGATTAAAGTATTACAAGTTTGGCGGTGATTAACATTTCAATTAAATACAAAAAACGAAATATAGCCTGAATAAATGAATATTCAACCTGTTCGTAACTCTGCAAGCAAATTAATATTTCAATAACGAGAGATATCCCTCGGAATTGCAACTGAACATTCGTAATTTCCGTCACTGTCGCGCCATCTATCGGACGATACGTGAACTGCTACGTCATAATGCTCGAACTTTATACTTAATACTTAATAATCAAAGTGTAAACATTCACTAACGATTAAATATTTAATTCTGAATCGAATGATGTATTAAACAGTTAAGAAAACTTAGCAATTTTCAGTAATTTGCTTATGAAATACAAGTGTCGGTAATTCAGTTTTCTTTAAAGCTTCAAAATTAAAAATAGATCTTTTGCAATATTTTTGAAATAAATACGGGTTTTATTAGTTATTACCAGTGACGGTTCGAGGGTTTTTTTTTCTGGTACGGCCGAGGAACAAGAGGTGGTAATACAGACAGGTGCGGTCACGCAGCCAGCCGTCTCTGCAACTGACCCTACCTATCTCTATTACCACCTCTTGTTCCTCGGCCGTACCAGAAAAAACCCCGCGAACCGTCACTGGTTATTACTGTTAAATTATACAACTTGTTATTTTTCTTAATACATTACAATATGTGAAATGCTAATCTCCTGACAGAGGCACACCAGCTGTTATCGTTGGGAAAAACAAGTCAATTATTTGTGAATTTAATATTTGCTTTAATAGCTAACGAATATTTAAAAAAATAAGAAGAATATTATCTTAGATTAAATTTCCCGGTAAATATTTAAATATTAAAATTACAGAAACATTGTTATAATATAAACTCCTAATCACCGGCAACCCAATATACCAGAACTACTATTAATTTAACATTATCGTTGGGATAATCTAGTCAATTATTTGTGAATTTAATATTTGTTTTAATAACTAAAAAATATTTGAAAACCTAAAAAGGATAAATTTATTTGTAAATATTTAAACATTAAAATTGCAGAAACATTGATGTTACATAAACGCCTAATCATAGGCAACCCAATATGCACAGAACTATGATTAATTAAATATTGTCGTTGGGAATAACTAGTCAATGATTTGTGGATTTATTATTTGTTTTAATTTAAAAACGTAAAATGAATATAACCTAAGCATAAATTAAGTTGTAAATATTTGAATATTAAAATTCCAGAAACATTGATATAATATAAACGCCTAATTACGGACAACCCAATATACGCAAAACTACTATTAATTTAATATTGTTGGGTAAACAATTATTTGTATATTTAATATTTATTTGAATAACTAAAGAATATTTAAAAACTTAAGAACAATAAATTTACTTGTAAATATTTAAATATTAAAATTACAGAAACATTGTTATATAAAAATAAACTTAATCTCCTATGTATTTCCCGCAACCCAAATATTATCCCAAAACCTAAAAATCCCAACATTACTATTCATCAATTCATATCATCTTTTCATCAAGAATAATGAAGAGCATTTGAGCGACAAAAAAGTTGATCAATAGGCTGAAAGACTCCAGGTCGATAGCCATTTAAGCAGAAATTTACTTATGTAACTAAATGTATTATATATTATTGCTTTTTTTTGTAAAATTTCTGTAAATAAAGATGTTTGTATATATAAAAATAAACTCCTAATCACCGGCAACCCAATATACGCTGAACTACTATTAATTTAATATTATCGTTGGGATAAACTAGTTAATTATTTGTGAATTTAATATTTGTTTTAATAACTGAAAAATATTTAAAAACTTAAGAAAAATAAATTTACTTGCAAATATTTAAACATTAAAATTGTAGAAACATTGATGTAATTTAAACGCCTAATCATAGGCAACCCAGTGTATGTAGAACTAATATTATTTTAATATTATCGTTAGAATAAACTAGTTAATTATTAATCATGGTGATGGTTGCGACCGTTACTACGTGGTAATTCATTATAGAATCACTTACTATGTTTTGTTACCACAATTTATAAATAAAACACTTACTATGTTTTTATTCAGTGATTCTAGTTAATTATTTATGAATTTAATATTTGTTTTAATAACTAAAAAATATTCAAAAACTTAAGAATAATATTATCTTGGAATAAATTTACTTGTAAATAGTTAAATATTAAAATTGCAGAAACATACACGTCTGATTATAGGCAACCCAATAGACACAGAACTTCGATTAATTCAATATTATCGTTGGGAAAAACTAGTCAATGATTTGTGGATTTAATATTTGTTTTAATAACTAGAGAATATTTAAAAACGTAAAATGAATATAACCTAAGAATAAATTAACTTGTAAATATTGAAATATTAAAATTCCAGAAACATTGATATAATATAAACGCCTAATTACGGGCAACCCAATATACGCAAAACTACTATTTATTTAATATTATCGTTGGGGTAAACAATTATTTGTATATTTAATGTTTGTTTTAATAACTAAAGAATATTTAAAAACTTAAGAACAATAAATTTACTTGTAAATAGTTAAATATTAAAATTGCAGAAACATTGATGTAATATAAACGCCTAATCATAGGCAACCTAATATACTCAGAACTATCATTAATTTAATATTATCGTTGGGAATACCTAATCAATGATTTATGGATTTAATATTTGTTTTAATAACTAAAGAATATTCAAAAACTTAAGAATAACATTATCCAGGAATAAATTTACTTGTAAATAGTTAAAATATAAATATTAAAATTGCAGAATCATTGATGTAACATACACGTCTGAACATAGGCAACCCAATAGACACAGAACTATGATTAATTAAATATTATCGTTGGGAATAACTACTTAATGATTTGTGGATTTAATATTTGTTTTAATAACAAAAGAATATTTAAAAGCATAAAATAAATATAACCTAAGAATAAATTAACTTGTAAATATTTGAATATTAAAATTCCAGAAACATTGATATAATATAAACGCCTAATTACGGGCAACCCAATATACGCAAAACTAATATTAATTTAATATTATCATTGGGATAAACAATTATTTGTATATTTAATATTTGTTTTAATAACTAACGAATATTTAAAAACTTAAGAAAAATAAATTCACTTGTAAATATTTAAATATTAAAATTGCAGAAACACCGACATAATATGAACCCCTAATTACGGGCAACCCAATGTACGCAGTACTACTTTTAATTTAATATTAAATACTTCCGACTTTAAACGTAACAGGGATAAAACTATAAAGTGTAATTATGTAAAGGAACGTTGGCAATTTGCTAATGAAAATTAAGGCCGAACACGTGTCGGTAATTCAGTTGTCTGTAAAACTGAATCAAATAAGGGCGGAGAGGTAAAGACCCGCTTCCGGTGTTTTTTATTGAAAGCTTTTAGTTTTTCGCATTGTAAAATAAGTCATGTTGAACGTTTCATTTGAAAATTCTAGGTAAGGCGCCCACAGGTATAAATTTATTTAATTCTTGAATCTTGGCGACGCGGTGTTCACTTCGTGGAACATTTCAATTTCGCTATAAAGAAAACTATGAACTAAAATTTTACTAAAAGCTTTTAGTTCCTCGCATTGTCAATAGATGGCATAAGACATGTTAAAAGTTTCATTTGAAAATTCTAGATAAAGTTCCTACAGATACAAATTGATTTAATTCTTGAATATTGGAGGCGTTCACTTCGTGGTACATTTTCAATTTCGCTATAAAGAAAACTATTAACTTTTTTATACCACTTTTATTTAACTTTACGTGATCAGTTTCAAATTCACGGTAATCATTCTCAAACACCTAATAATAATAATAATAATAAACTTTATTAACGGAATGATTAATTAATGATTACCGTATAAAAAAGTTAAGTGTTTTCTTTATATCAAAATTTATTTAAATTTATTTCTTCAACTGAAGATAGATTATTCTTAACGACTTAGCGTTCTAGATAAAGCTCCCACAGACAGACTAACTTTACAGTTTATTTCTTCAACTGTTATTTAACTTTAATTCTTTAACTAAAGATAGATTATTCTTGACGACCGATCGTTCTAGATAAAGCTCCCGCTTTACAGTTTATTTCTTCAACTGAAGTGTAGATTCTCGCGAAGACCGGCTTAATCGACAATAATTACCTTTTGGAATTTTTCCATGTAGCCTTGGACGGCCAAAGCGGAGCAGTAGATGTCGGTGGCGCAATTGGAGTAGGCCGTCGGCGTGTCGTTGGCTTCACCGTTTAAAGTAGGCTTACCGGCATCGGACCAGTAAGCCCAGGTCATCCTGAACGGTCCGCAGACGTTTCCGGTGCACAATTTCGTCGCGTTGCAACCGGAAATGGCTTCGCAGAGACATCCCAGGCATTGTTGGTTCACTGGTCCTTGACAGGATACACCTAGAAAAATAACACGTGTTTAATATCTTCTGGTAGCAATTTTTTATACGTTTGGAAACTTATGATTGTCCATAAACAAACAAAGATTAATGTGAACGAAATGTTGATAAATGCGTAGATACTATTTGAACTCTGTTATCTTTGTTTGTGCCCAAAATATTAATGGGGGCAGATGGAAGCCATTCTTATAAGTACTGAGAATTTGCTTATCAAGCAACATAGGGTTATCGTTTGTTAATTTTGTGACATTTAGCCTGGTGATTGAGTAATAAAAAGGAAATATAGCCTGAATATGTTCGCAAGTCGATCAATCAAGCAGCAATAACAGTTTACGAGGAATTCCTTTAATGAGTATCATTAGAATCCGTGATGACAGTAAATGATACCACGCGAACAATAAGAAAAACCAGCCGGAATGCGATTCGTATCTCCGCCAAGGACGCCAAACAAAAAAAATGACTCATTGTCTCCTGGAAATGTCAAAATCGTTCGCTGGCGGATCTCGTCCGGTATTAATTATAACCTTTAGACTTATATGGATTCTGGAAATTCAATTTTTCCTTAATGAGTAATTTAAGTAAGGCGTAATTATGACATTGTGTTTGTATGTTTTTATAGCGTAACGTATCCTGTTGATACCAAGAGGTGTTAGTTGATGAAGGAACGGCATTTCCAAGATTTCTTTGTGGCCAAGTTGTGCAGATTTAAGTTCACGGGTAATTTAACCCTAGATAACTAAACAATCGTCTAATCGACTACCGACTTTTGACAGTTTTGTGAAGGCAATTATCGAGAGCTCACTTTTACCATCTGCCTGGAGTGCAAACGCTAATTTTTAGCATTGAAGTATTATAATTTCTTTCTCTAGTTAGTAGAAACCATATACCTATTAGTATACTAATAGATATATGGTAGAAACATTGATGTAATTTAAACACCTAATCACAGGCAACCCAATGTACACAGAACTATTATTATTTTAATATTATCGTTAGAATAAACTAGTTAATTATTTGTGATAAATACAAGAAAACGAAATGTAGCCTGAATATATGAATATTCAACCTGTTCGTTAATCTGGTTGAATATTTATATATTCAGGCTACATTTCGTTGTCTTGTATTTATCTAATGCTTTCTGCAACAAGTAAAGTTGTTTCTAATTTGTTAATTATTTGTGAATTTAATATTTGTTTTAATAACTAAGAATATTCAAAAACTTAAGAATAATATTATCTAGGAATAAATTTACTTGTAAATAGTTAAATATTAAAATTGCAGAAACATTGATGTAACATACACATCTAATCATAGGCAACCCAACAGACACAGAACTTCGATTAATTAAATATTATCGTTGGGAAAAACTAGTCAATGATTTGTGGATTTAATATTTGTTTTAATAACTAAAGAATATTCAAAAATTCAAGAATAATATTATCTAGGAATAAATTTACTTGTAAATAGTTAAATATTAAAATTGCAGAAACATTGATGTAATATAAACGCCTAATCACAGCCAACCCAATATACACAGAATTATGATTAATTAAATATTATCGTTGGGAATAACTAGTCAATGATTTATGAATTTAATATTTGTTTTAATAACTAAGTTAATTAGTTCAAAATGATTCAAGAACGTTTAAAAATATACTTGATTTTAATTCGTAGTCTATGAGTCGAATGATTGGTTACAGAGTAACACTGATTTAAATTTAGTTATCTAGAGTTAAAAAGAAGTAATTAAGACATTGTTTTATAGTCCTTTAGATACCAAGAGGTTTTGATTGATGAAGGAACGATATTTCCAAGATTTCTTTGTGGACAAGTTGGGCAGATTTCAGTTCGAAATGTATCTTACAATAATACACTAATGTGTCCATTTGTAGCTCTTGTAAATTGAGTTTCAATAAATGGTATTGCTACCACACGTGTGTGAATTATTTATTGTGCGAGTGGTGCACCTTCGACGTTCAATTACGATCAGCAGATCTTGAAAGGTACGAGAATGATCTTCAAAAAAAAATTGCATTATTTAGTAATCTATAAAAGAATGGGACAATAGTTTTTTTATTGTTATGCGTATTATTTGGTAATCTATAAAAGAATCATTTAAATGGGACAATAGTTTTGTATTCTTATGCGCAGTTTTATTTCCCAATCTTAAGAATGAGACAACAGTTTGTATTGTTCTTCATACCCTTCAGCAAATCAATCAAATCAACACGAACCAGACCTTGACTTATTAATACTTGTAGATCTTGACTCGGTGATATCATCCGGATTATTCATTCCGCTGCAAGTGACATCATTGGAGTCCATCGCGTTTTGTTTACGCGGGCGTGATTTATGAAAATTTATGCGAATCCGTGAAAAGTCTAGGTGTGGTGTGTTTTGTTCGTGGACGAAGACATAATTTATTGACGTTCTTGGGGACATACTAATATGCCAAGTTCATGTACCTTCGAAGAAATATATAGTGTTTACCATAGCAATGCTGTTTGGATAAAATATTTCAAAAATCTGCTCCGTATGTCAAAAAAATAAAAAAATTTGTTTCGAGTTTTCTTTGTTGACGTATCACGGGCTTCAAATTAACATTTGTTGTTGCGAAAGTACATTTTCTGGAGGGTCTTGAAGTGATCTTTATGGTGATGTATAGAAACCCCGGATCGAACCAGTGGTTTCTTCAGGAAATTATTTCAAAGCCAATTTTTGAGCAAAAGTGAGATTTTTGTTTTCGTCAAAAATTAAAAATCGCCAATTTTAATCAAATCCGACTAATTAGGACATGAGGAACACAGATTTGCAATCCGCGTTCAAATTGGATTTTTCGTTCGGCCGCTACAGCCGTTCAAAGTTTGAAAAAATCGAGTTTTTTCAAAATTTCTTGCTAACTTTTTTGCAATTTTGTCTGGATGAAATTTTTTAACGCCAATCGTTTTCTCTAGTTCTTCTGATGAAAAAAGAGGTATTACATAAAGGTCTACGATGATTTTTAAGAAAGTTGATTTTTTCGATTTTTTCCATTTTAGAGTTTTCTTTGCTGACGTGTCACAGGCTTCAAATTGACATTTGTTCGTGCGAAAGTACTTTTTCTGAAGCGTCTTGAAGCGATCTTTCGAGTGACGTCAAGAAACCCCGGATCCAACCAGCGGTTTCTTCAGGAAATCATTTTTAATGCAATTTTTGTTAAAAAGTAAGAAGGGGGGACCCTTGGATAGAATTTCGGGTTTTCGTCAAAAATAAAAAATCGCCAATTTTAATCATATCCGACTAATTAGGACACGAGGAACACAGATTTGCAATCCGCGTTCAAATTGAATTCTTTGTTCGGCCGCTACAGCCGTTTAAATTTTGCAAAAATCGACTTTTTTCAAAATTTCTCCATAAAGTTCATGGTGACTTGCTAACGTTTTTGCAATTTTCTCTGGATGACATTTTTTAAGGCCAATCGTATTATCTCGTTCTTTTGATGAAAAAAAAGGTATTACATAAAGGTCTACGATGATTATTTAGAAAGTTGATTTTTTCGATTTTTTCCATTTTCGAGTTTTCTTTGCTGACGTGTCACGGGCTTCAAATTGACATTTGTTTCTACGAAAGTACATATTCTGAAGCGTCTTGAAGCGATCTTTCGAGTGACGTCAAGAAACCCCGGATCCAACCAGTGGTTTCTTCAGGAAATAATTTTTAATGCAATTTTTGTTAAAAAGTAAGAAGGGGGGACCCTTGGATAGAATTTCGGGTTTTCGTCAAAAATAAAAAATCGCCAATTTAAATCAAATCCGACTAATTAAGACACGAGCAACAGAGATTTGCAATCCGCGTTCAAATTGGATTCTTCGTTCGGCCGCTATACCCGTTCAAAGTTTGAAAAAATCGACTTTTTTCAAAATTTCTCCATAAAGTTCATGGTGACTTGCTAACTTTTTTGCGATTTTTTCTGGATGAAATTTTTTAACGCCAATCAATTTTTTTTTGACCTGATGAAGAAAAAGGTATTACATAAGGGTCTACGATGATTATTAAAAGAGTTGATTTTTGATGCATTTGGATTGTATAGATTCGTACGTAACGCAGATGAGAATGCAAATATGTAACCGGTTTACCAATAACTTTTTGCAACTTTGTAACACACATATTCACGGTTAATTCGATGAAAACAATGGATTCCCATCAACAATCCTTCAGTAAAAAAAAAAACTCCCGTCAAATGTGGAAACAAGTTGCCCGAAGTAAATTCGCAAATCCTGTATAACATTTTTCGCTTGTAAATTTATTCAAAGGTCAACAGCAGCGCCAGCATCCTGTATGTCTGGTTTTGAAGACCGTTACGATGAATATCGAGTATATTTATGGATAATAATGAGATCCAGTTTGCTAATGTAACGTCTGAAGAAGTTTGAATATTGTTCGAGTTGTAAAATTTGAACAAATAAAAATGTCATGGCTGAAAGATTTGCGGTTGATAGACCATGAAGAATTGCGACAAAAAAAAAATAGAATTTATTATATGTTCACACGGCGTCAAAAAAAATATCGCGAAAAAACTAGATTTTTCTTACCGTCGTAACTCGGTTCAATTTGGTCGAAAATCGATGAATCTTTCAGTTTGGGAAAGATTAAAGTTTTATCTTTAAGAATGTGTAGTTGATTTTGACCCCAAGTCCAACCCACCCCCCGTAACAACGCGATGAAAAAAAAATGTTTTTTTATGTAAAAAATGTCTTTTTTTTTTCAAAAATTCATAACTTTGCTCCAAATCATCGAAACGACTCGAATTTTTAAGGCATTTGAAGGAAATTGATTAATTTTTTCTGCCATTGTGGTGAAATTTCCCGCCGATTTTATTTGCGCACGGTACAGGACAATTTTTTACATAAAAAACATTTTTTTCCATCGCGTAGTTACGGGAGGTGGGTTGGACTTGGGGTCAAAATCAACTACACATCCTTAAAGATAAAACTCGAATCTTTCCCAAATTGAAAGATTCATCGATTTTCGACCGAATTTAACCAAGTTACGACGGTTTGAAAAATCGCGATTTTTCGAGTGGCGCTTTTTTTTGACGCCGAGTGTATATTTAATTGTATGTAACAATTCTTTAATAAAGATGTTTGTATACCATGATGTGGCCATCATGTTACTTTCTCCGACTTGATGGTATCATTTATATTTACGCTTTCATGATTTATTTTCAATTTAAATCGTATTTTTAAATGTACATCGAGCGGATGAAACTGACGTTTAAAACGTCAAAATTATGAAAGATAGATAAAATTACACTTCCAATTACACCAAGACTTTTGTGTAGTCTAATATGAACTTAGATCACAGATTTACGAACATTATAATTATTCAATTAATTAATTACGATTTTATTGTCGATTAATTACTTAATGTGATTGTATTTCCATGACAGCGCCAGTATTAAAAACTTGTATTATTATTGCACGGAATTAATCGAATAATTACAAGCTTACTTAATTTAATATTTTAAATTTCATTTGATGGATTTCATAACAAAGCGTTTGTATTTGAAATTAGCAGCGTTTTGAGTTTATTCCAAGGATGTTTCAAAGCCTTGACTGGATTATGCAACGTTTTATTAGGAATCGATTTCGTGTTGCGTTTAGAAAGTGAAATGGAAAAAGACAATGTTTTCCTTCAGAGCACATGGCACGCAGAAGAAAGTGAACCTCGTGGAATAATCACTATTATCATGGTGGATTGTAAGAAAATAAAAAAAGGAGAATGTAAAATAACAGAAATTGAAAAAAATGTAATGCAAACGTGATGCAAATGATCGTGATTTTTTTTCAAAAATTTTTTTCACGGAAATATCCGTTTTGGGATCCCTAGATAACATTTCAACAATTTCTGGAAAAAAAAAATGTGTATGTGTGTGTCTGTACGCGCTGTATCTCAAAAACTAATAGAGCAAATGTTATGAAACTTTGAACATACGTCTTATTTGATAATCTGAAGAACCGAAAAGCTTTTGGTAAAATTTCGTACACCGGAAGTAGGTGTTTACCTTAACTGTTTTTTGTTTTTGGCCAATATTTTCTTAAATATGAAAAATATCACAAAAACTAATAGAGCAATTGAAATGAAACTTTGAACATCCGTCTTATTTGATAATCTGAAGAACTGAAAAGCTTTTGGTAAAATTTCGTACACCGGAAGTGGGCGTTTACCTTAACTATTTTTTGTTTTTTGCCAATATCTTCTTAAATATGAAAAATATCACAAAAACATTTAAACAAACATTGAAGACAACAAAGAAATGAACATCTTTTGCTTGAAAACTTTTTTCATAAAATCATTTTTATTCGAGAAAAAATTTATTATTTTTTTTTTAATTTTTGGTTTATAATTATAAAACGATAATAGTTACAGGAAATTTATGTTAATAATAATTGTAGAGAATGCTAAAATGAACAACTTATAAAGAATAAGTTTTTTTCGAAATCCCTTTAGTTTTTGAGTAAACTGAGTAAGTATAATTTTTCCATCTTTTATAATTTTGACGTTTTAAACGTCAGTTTCATCCTCTCGATGTACATTTAAAATCTGATTTCAATTGAAAATAAACCATATAAATGATACCATCAAGTCGGAGAAAGTAACATGATGTCCACATCACCATTTTTTAACGTTTTTTTCATATGCACGAGTTTCGTTTCCAATAAATAAATACAATTTAACAATAAAAGAACAAGCTTACCGTAAACGCACAATCCGGCGATGAAAACGAGAACTGGAACGTACTTCAACATGATTTCTGAAATTTGTATTCCTGCTTCTTGTAAACGGCAATCACTCGAAGCACCAATGCAAAACTGAGTTCGAGCGTGTCCGTCTTTCTCTTTATATACAATGTATATATAGACATCAAACACAAACGAGTCCGATCAGATCGGCCGGACAGAGAGAGAGAGACGGATGCGAATTTTGATTTTTTCAAATTCCTTGACCTCCGTCTCTCGTCCGGCTGGAAATTCTAGTCGCAATCTTCAGCCCATCCTTGCCCCATAAAAACGAACGTGGATTCCCAGAATAAAAATCGTGGGCAGATTTGAAATATATATAATAGCGTTGCGCATATCCTGTAATCGGGAATTCCAAAAATTTTATAACAATTATGATATTTATCTAATGCTTTCTGCAACAAGTAAGGTTATTCCCAATTTGTTAATTATGATCTGTTTATCTATACAATCGGTGGCTATTATTGACTTTTGGGTTTTTTTTTATGCAATTTTATTACGGTAACAAAATTTCTTAAACCACCACATCCTTCTGGCGTTTGAATTTGTTCGCATTGTGTTGAACTGCGTGTCCTCGGTTGTACCGAAATTACTAAAACCCAGCAGTTGGATTAATTACGAAAACTATTAGCAAAACGGATTCCCTAATACCTCAACATTCCCTTTATACGTACAAAATAATTACTTAAATCTAAACTTAAAAATGGTGATGTGGCCATCATGTTATTGTAAAATTTGAACAAATAAAAATGCCATAGCTAAAAGATTTGCGGTTGATAGACCATGTTGAGAGACCAAGTTATTATATGTATATTTAATTGTATGTAACAATTCTTTAACAAAGATGTTTGTATACCATGATGTGGCCATCATGTTACTTTCTCCGACTTGATGGTATCATAATCATTTATATTTACGCTTTCGTAGTGTATTTTCAATTGAAATCTTATTTTAAATGTACATCGAGCGATATGTAAACTCGGATGAAACTGACGTTTTAAACGTCAAAAACTATGAAAGATGGAACAATTATACTTCAAATTTAAAAACTCAGTTTACTCAAAAACTAAAGGGATTTCGAAAAAAACTTATTCTTTATAAGTTGTTCATTTTAGCATTCTCTACAATTATTATTAACATAAATTTGCTGTAACTATTATCGTTTTATAATTATAAACCAAAAATAAAAAAAATAATTATAAATTTTTTTCTCGAATAAAAATGATTTGATGAAAAATGTTTTCAAGCAAAAGATGTTCATTTCTTTGTTGTCTTCAAAGTTTGTTAAAATATTTTTGTGATATTTTTAATTTTTAAGAAAATATTGGCAAAAAAACAAAAAACGGTTTAGGTAAACGCCCACTTCCGGTGTACGAAATTTTACGAAAAGCTTTTCAGTTCTTTAGATTATTAAATAAGACCTATCTTCAAAGTTTCGTATTAATTGCTCTATTAATTTTTGAGATACAGCGCGCACAGGCAGACACACACACATTTTTTTTTCCAGAAATTGTTGAAATGGCATCTATCGACCCCAAAACTGATATCTTTTGCTTCCATAGAGTTTTCAGAATTTGCCTCTAAATCATAATCACGTTATAGATAATTGTAAACAATGTATATAAAGAATAGATTGCCTCATCCATTTGTCATTGCGTGCTTTTCATTGATTATTCCGGCTTCCCGGAGTTTCGTAACTTAATCTTCACAATAATAGCTGCATAAAACATTCCGACGAATAATTGACTGTTTTATTTATAACTTACGCGAATTACCATAATGGAATTCTTGTTTCGTAAATCCTACAAATTATGGCTTTTTAAACTCATTAATTAGTTTCTGCTTATCCTCACGTTGTAGCACTGTTTTCCGTTGCACAAAATGATACTTTGTACAACTGATGTCATTTATAAAAAAATTATCATCATTTGCTCTTCAGGAAATATCTTTCAGCCGAAGTGGTGTTGTGCTGAGGAAATCGTTAATTGATATACTCGGTAAAGCTTCAATTTTATTTATTTATTTCCCAACATGATAAGTCGCTTAATAGGGGAATATCGTGATTAACAAACATAATTAATAACATGAAGATTAACCATAAATTATAATTTGTTTAAACGAGGACCGGGGTAGGTAATTCAGTTTACTGTAAAGTTTAAAATTTAAATACGGAGCATTTTAAAATAACTTTCAATTAAATACGGGCCCTAAAACTTATTATTGATTAATTATTGTTCCTTTGAATTATTAATGCTACAATATGGAAAATCCTTATCTCTATATAGCCGTGCCATCTGTTAGCGTTTGAATAAACTAGTGAATTGTATACACGCCTAATTAGAATTATAGGCAACCCAATATACACATAACTACCATTAATTTAATATTTAATAAGCTTCTGATTTTAAGGACAACAGGAATGAAACTAAACCATAATATTCAAAAAACAAAGGTTTGAACATGAATTCAATAAGCACAATTTTTTCAAAGAGAAAAATAGATTAACCATAAATTATAATTTGTTTATTAAAGGACCGGGGTAGGTAATTCAGTTTACTGTAAAGTTTAAAATTTAAATACAGAGCATTTTAAAATATGTTTCAATTAAATACGGGCCCTAAAACTTATTATTGATTAATTATTGTTCTTTTCAATTATTAATGCTACAATATGGAAAATCCTCATCTCCATATAGCCGTACCATCTGGTATCGTTTGAATAAACTAGTGAATTGTATGCACTCCTAATTAGAATTATAGGCAACCCGATATACGCATAACTACTATTAATTTAATATTAAATAAGCTTCGTCGTGGGTTCGAATCCCATCCGTGCGGTCACTTTTTCGGAACGAAGAAGTGGCCCTGCGGGTCCATGGATGTCTAGTGTATGTCCCATTCATTATTAAAATAAAATCTCAACGTAATTATCGTAAGTGACCGAATAGTACATGCTTACTCCAATTCCAAATCATCCGCACTTCCTCAACCCGAATTCCCGTCAACCATCCTTCCTTAAAAAAAGCGGATTTTAAGAAAAAAAAAAACAGGAGTGAATAAGATCCAAACAACACAGGTTTGAACATGAATTCAATAAGCACAGCTTTTTCAAAGAGAAAAATAGTATCTTTGAAAACTTCAATCAAAATTTGACGTTATTAGCCTTCAATATTAAAAATTACCATCGGTTTGCAGAGTCTAAAGAAATTATTAATATTCATAATATATGTAAATTATAATTACAAATCATTTTATATTTATTTTCCATAAATGTAAAATATTGTTTCTACCCACGGGTAAATTGGGTTGCATAACGATTAGATGTATTCAATAAAACATTTTATTCATTTACCTTTAACATTAGAAATTAAAACCAGTTTGCTAAATCTAACGAAATTAATATGAATTAAAATTGTAAATTATTTTTTATTTATTTTCCCTAAATTTAAAATATTGTTTCTGTCTACGGGTAAATTGGGTTGCATAGCGATTAGGCGTATTCAATAAAGCATTTTATTTGCACCTTCAACATTAGAAATTAAAACCACTTTGCTAAATCCAACGAAATTAATATGAATTAAAATTGTAAATCATTTTATATTTATTTTCCCTAAATGTAAATTATTGTTTCCGTTGACGGGTACTTAGGGTTGCCCAGTAATTAGGCGTTTATAATAAATTATTTTATTTGCAAAATTCCAACAATAAGTCAATTTATTTTAGGATAACAATTCTATCATGTTTATAAACAATCGTTTTATATTTATTTTCCCGAAATGTAAAATATTGTTTCTGCTCGCGGTTAAATTGGGTTGCATGGCGAATAGGCGCATTCATTAAAACATTTTATTTGCACCCTCAACATTAGAAATTAAAACCAGTCTGCTAAATCTAACGAAATAATATGAATTATAAATATAAATCATTTTATATTGATTTTCCCTAAATGTAAATTATTGTTTCCGTTGACGGGTACGTAGGGTTGCCCAGCAATTAGGCGTTTATAGTAAAGTATTTTATTTGCAAAATTCAAACAATAAGTCAATTTATTTTAGGATAATAATTCTATCATGTTTATTAACAATCATTTTATATTTATTTTCCCTAAATGTAAAATATTGTTTCCGTCCACGGGTAGATTGGGTTGCATAGCGATTAGGTGTATTCAATAAAGGATTTTATTTGTACCTTCAACATTAGAAATTAAAACCAGGTTGCTAAATCTAACGAAATATTTATGAATTATAATTGTTAATCATTTTATATTTATTTTCCCTAAATGTAAATTATTGTTTCCGTTGACGGTTACGTAGGGTTGCCCAGTAATTAAGCGTTTATAATAAAGTATTTTATTTGCAAAATTCAAACAATAAGTCAATTTATTTTAGGTTAACAATTCTATCATGTTTATAAACAATCATTTTATATTTATTTTCCCTAAATGTAAAATATTGTTTCTGTCCACGAGTAAATTGGGTTGCATAGCGATTACACGTATTCAATAAAGGATTTTATTTCCACCTTCAACAACAAACCAGTTTGCTAAATCTAACGAAAATAGTATGAATTGAAATTGTAAATCATTTTACATTTATTTTCCCTAAATGTAAATTATTATTTCCGTCCACGGGTACGTAGGGTTGCCCAGCAATTAGGCGTTTATAATAAACTATTTTATTTGCAAAATTCAAATAATAAATCAATTTATTTAAGGATAACAATTCTATCATGTTTATAAACAACCATTTTATATTTATTTTCCCTAAATGTAAAATATTGTTTCAGTCCACGGGTAAATTGGGTTGCATAACAATTAGGGGTATTCTATAAAGCATTTTATTTGCACCTTCAACATTAAAAATTAAAACCAGTTTGCTAAATCTAACGAAATATTTATGAATTATAATTGTAAATCATTTTATATTTATTTTCCCTAGATGTAAATTATTGTTTCTGTCCACAGGTAAATTGGGTTGCATAGCGATTAGGTGTATTCAATAAAGGATTTTATTTGCACCTTTAACATTAGAAATTAAAACCAGTTTGCTAAATTTAATGAAATATTTATCAATTATAATTGTTAATCATTTTATATTTATTTTCCCTAAATGTAAAATATTGTTTCTGTCCACGGGTAAATTGGGTTGCATAGCAATTAGGCGTTTATAATAAAGTATTTTATTCGCAAAATTCAAAGAATAAGTCAATTTATTTTAGGATAACAATTCTACTATGTTTATAAACAATCTGTACTTACTGAAGTAAATATAAAATCCTTAGTTGTGATTTATTAACTTAACCTCGCGATAACAGAGGGTGCGGGTGTCTAGAAATTAAGATTGCTTTTAATGTAATGTATTGCACAAGATAAAAGGTTAGATGAATAACAATAATTAATAAAAAGTCATTATTTTGACCAGTATTTAGTTGAAAAGTATTGCAAAATGCTCTAAATTTAAATGTTATGCTTTACAGTAAACTGAATTACCGACCAAGTAACGTGCTATATTTTCATTTGCAAATTACACGAAAACCGCTGAATTTCCTCAGCTATTTTATACACCACTCGATTCGTAATTAAATATTCTATCATTTGATGTACAACTCATTTATGGATTTTTACAATTTGATCATAAGTATAAAGTTCAAGCGTTTTGGCGCTGCTCGTAATACGCACTTGGTAGTTCAGCTATCACCCGGTAGATGGCGCGGAGGCGGCAAGAGTTACAAGCGTGATGCGTTTAAATTTTTAAAAGCTTATAAAGTTGTAACTCTGAGGAACGATTTCCATAATTGAAACCTCAAATCGCAGCCAAACTTTTAATCCTTAAACCTGCTTAAAATAAACTTTCGATAAAATTGCGGAATAATAAATATTGTCGTTGCAATTCTTTCACATTTGAATTGATTTTTAGATAAGTGATTTTATTGTATTAATTATACAGGGTGTTTCAGAGCTCTGGGAACGGTCTTATTTTTCAAAATTTCGAAAAATGTTTTATACAAAAGTTGTGTATAATGAGCTGCACGCCCTAAAAATATTTAATTTATACGGGGTTACAGACCAAACTTTTTTTTTTTTTAAATGGAACACCCTGTATTTTTTGTCATTTTTGAATTATATGGAGCAAATAAAGGTGAGTTACTTCAATACTCCCTATACCTATAGTTTGCCGTTTTTGTAATATTTGAAGATCTGTTGAAATGCACGGTCTGGGTGAAATTTTATTTTTGCCCCAGTGATTGACGTCGAACGATTAAAATCATTTTAATTATTTGCTTGAAGGTTCGAACTGTAGAGCCAACCATGATTTCATACAAAAAATTATACAGGGTGATAAAAAAATGCAGTAGAAAACCCGAACTTATAAAGTTAAATAACTTCGTTTTTTCAAATGGCACCCCTGTATTTAGTAATGTATTCTCAAGTAGAATATAAGGGTTCCCTGTTCCTAATCTCAATAGTTTTCTTGTATTCGGCGATTATCATATCAGGAATAATTATTATAATCTGAAAGATAATTTGATTAAGAAAAGCCTACAATCGATAGTCCAAACAGATTGTAATTATTTTGTTTTAAATTGTTAGTGTCTGCAATATTATTATTAAATTTCAAAAGGTGAAGGTCTTTAAAAAAATCATATTTGAAGACAATTACTTTTAATATAATACAAACTTAAATTTAATCAGAACATAAGAGTTACTTAAATCATCTAAAAAATAAATATATTCCAAGCGAAAAACAGAAGTTAAGTTTAAAGAAAAAGATCACCTCCGTATGTCTATTATGTACGTTATATTATATATAGAAAATATATTCTAGCTAATCCCTCATTCGCCGAACTGCGACAAGCGGCAGGATCACGAATACGTCCTTCAAACCAACTACCGATAAATAAGTCGACAATCCTTACTTACAGACTAATCACGTTAACCTTTACATCCAAGGTATTTACATACGTACAAGTACAACGAAAAGCGAGAACTCCTACTTCGATCACAATATACAACGATTATAGCGAGAGTGGTGCGTGCTGCGCGCAGCGTCACCGAGAAAGTAACTTACTTTTAACCATATAGATATAGGATAGTCTATTTGGAACATTTTCTTAAAATTATAAAGTAAACTGTTTATTGTAAATGATAAATGGGTGAGATGCGTGTTTCGCCCTTTCGCATTACTCGCTCGAGGGCGAGGGCGGCGGCGGCGGCGATCCGGAGACGGTCTTTATGTTCTTGTGTTTCCTGATGTGCTGCTGGCCCGGGGGGTTGTACGGACCTCGGTTGGAGGCCATGGAGCTGCGGAACGAGACGGTCACGTCGGGTTATTCCGTTTTATTTATTAGGGTGGAATGTTATTGTTTGGAAAAAGTTATAACTGTAATTTTTGAATACTGAGTTTCTACGTCGCTCGCGCTTTCAAACTTTTCTCTCGTAATGAAAAAACCTTCATAATGTTACTTGTATAGTAAATTATTATAATAGTTATTATTACAACTAGGGACTGGGGCTCAATAAGATATAACTACATATAATCACTGAATAAGTGAACGTAGTAACGGTCGCAACCATCATCATGACGTAACTACAGTTATAACAAGAATGTATAGTGTCTTATCATAAGGTGTGAGCCACAGAATTTTGTTTCAGAGTTGGCCATGCCTGTGTGAGAGAGAGAAACGTAGCAGTCATGTCTGAGATTAATTCATTTTTTTAAATCTCATAACGTCATAATATGCGACATACCTCATTTATCCCACAGCCAACTCTGAAACAAAATTTTGTGGCTCACACGATATTAATAATTAAAAAATTATTTTTTATATTTCCAGTTAAACGATTTGATCTTTATTCTAGTCTTTGAATCGATTAACAAAGATGTTTTATTACTATATACACTCGATAATTGTTAAGTACTACAAAAAAAAAATTTAAAAAAAGCATCTACAAAGCAATGTTTAAACTACAAATAACCAACGACGAAATTTCTCAAATGATTTTTTATTGTTAGAGTTGTACACAACACTAACTTATATATTTGATGCTGCGGTGCGTTAATGATAAAAGTGATGATTTGTTATTCCGCATTTCAAGACAGCATCACTGTTATGACAAACACACCGAGGCCAGTCGACTTACTTGCGATAAAAGGGATGGTCTACATTTCGAAAAAACTCGATTTAATACTTTTTAAAGTCATTCATTAGTATTTTCGTGAATACCTGCAAAAAATTCCAATCCCACATAAATGTCGTTGAATACATTTTATTTATGAGAGAGGAATTAACAGGCTGAGCGCCGTGGCAGTCATTACGTCCGCCAATAGCGGTTATTACTCACTGGTGAGTAATGGACTTTGAATTCTGTATTCAGTTTTGGACAAGTATTTACTCTATGATTAATTAATTTCTCACTTAACCCGTGGTGAGACATAATTATATAATTTGATTAATTAAAAGTATTTACTCATGGCGCTCAACCTGTTAAAGTGAACATTCATCATTAATCATGAGGTGAGTGGAAGTGGAAATGTTAAGATGTAAGCGTTACCGGAGAGGCGGAAAGTAAGGGGGCGTGAGAAAATAAGCCTACCTTGGCGAGCTAGAAGGAGGAAGGGCCAAGAGTGATGATCGGATACCACGCCGGGGCGACACCATTGATGCGGATAACCTTTCTCTATGTCGACGGCTACCATGCACAATAACAACATTCAAATAGCGGACGGTGCACAAATAATAATTTAAAAAAGGCATCTCCACAATAAACTTAGGAAGATGCAGAGGATGTATCTACAATTAAAAAAAAACCAACCTGGGTCCGGCGGTTATGGCCAGGGGACCCCCGTAACCGCTCCCCCCGCCGTAGTTGTGCCTGTTCTGGCGGGAGCCTCCGGCCGTCAACCTGGGAACCTCGGAGCGGCTCTTCGTCTTCGTCTCCCACTCCTTGTTGAAATCCTCGGCGTCGTCCTCCTCAATGTTTATGAAGTCCTGGCGCTCCTCGTGATCGCCCGAGTGCACGTTCTGCTCCCGCTCGATTATGTGCGCCCTGTCGCCGATGTGGTGGCCGATGGCCATCTTTTTCGTGCCGGTCCTCGAGTCGGAGACGGTCCTCTGGACCTCCTTCACTCCGCCGGGGGCCACTCGCGTGCTCGACGTGGCCTTGTACACTTGCTGATGATCATTAATAATTATGACAATTTAAAATCTTTCCAATTTTAACGGTATTTACATTATTTGTAAATAAATAATGGAGAAGACTCTCCGTATACCGAGTGTTCGATAAAAAACGCCCAACGCTATAACTCTGTTATTTATTGACCGATTTGAATGAACTAAAAAATAAAGTCAATGGCTGTTTAAATACTATAAAATGACGGTAATTATATATTTTTTCAAAATCAACTTCATTGCCAAATGATAGTCAACTTTAAATTTTTAAATGGCTGCATATACTTTTCTAATTTTATATTATTAGACATTGTTTTTCTGAATCCAACTATACCCGCTATGGTTTTAAGTTAATATTTATGCCAGAAAAAGATAATAATAAATGAAGACGTCAGGGGAAAAAGGATGAGGGTCCACTTTTTATGAAAATTGAGCTGGCTGTGAATTTGTATAG
Source organism: Ocypus olens (assembly GCA_910593695.2). NCBI lineage: Eukaryota > Metazoa > Arthropoda > Insecta > Coleoptera > Staphylinidae > Ocypus > Ocypus olens. The sequence goes on from OU343058.1 coordinate 779,875, forward strand.
TTCAACCCCTACAGCATACTGTGGATTACGTCAAAAACGCAAAAAGGATGAATGTGCCATGATCTGAAGCAATGAAATTACGGGGTTTAGGCAAGAAAGATGAGGGTGCCAGTGAATGTGAGCTAAAAGGATGAGGGTCCACATAGTTGGCTGGTACTGACTACAGAGTGCTCTGCGTTCAGTTCAGCCAGCTGTGCTCTACAGTTTCAAGTTAGTGTTCGCTTATTCGCTGAATCGAGTGTGGTTTATAACGCAGTAATTAAAATGTCTAGTGATGAAGAAGTTACAACCTTTGCAAAGAGTTCGAAGAAAAGGAAATCTTTTGGCCGCATGCAAGAAGTAATGAAAAAGTTGAGGTTAAGCAGCCATGAAACTGGACCAGACTGCAAGTGCCTAAAATTAGAGTGTTAGTGAGAGAAATGATATTATTTCAAAGTTTAACAAAATTGATTCACATGAAAAACAGTCTATGTATCTTTGTGGATTGATCCGGTGCTCCCCCGTCTCGTGCCATCGGCCTAGAAAACCAGAATCAGAAGCTGATTTTCACACATTTTCGTATTCATACAAAGTTAGAGTGGTAAGGCATGAAGTGGTTTGTGAAATCCCTGTATGTTACAAATCGTTTATATCACTTCATGGCATTACCGCTAAAAGGCTGCAAAACTTACAAAAAAGTCTAAAAACAACAGGCTCAGCACCATTGGACATGCGAGGAAAGCACAATTCGAGACCCAACAAACTTCCTGACGATGTTGTAACTTCTGCAATCGATCATATTCAATCCTTTAAAAGTAGGAAATCTCACTATGGCTTAGCAAAGTCTAAAAAGCACTACTTACCTGAGGAACTGAATGTTAGTAAAATGTTTTCTCTGTACAAGAAAGCTTTTCCAAACAATAAAATGTCACTGGAGAAATACAGAGAAATATTTAACACAAAGTTTAATTTGTCTTTTGATTATCCAAGGTGTGACACCTGTAGTACCTGTGACGAATTTACAGTGAAAATAGAGTCATTTCTACTGAATCTAAGCCTACCTACTATTCCTCAAAATGAAACTTCTGAACTGAAAATATTATTACAACAACGAGAATTGCACTTGAGGCAAGCAGAATGTTTTTACAAACTTAAGAAAAAAGCTAGGCTTGGCTCCCAAAAAGACGAGACCAAAGAAGCAATAGCCATGGACTTCCAAAAAAACCTGCCTCTACCCAACATTAGAACAAACGATGTTTACTACCAAAGGCAGTTATCATTCTACATGTTTAACATACACCAACTATCAAACTCTGAATCGATTTTCTCCACGACCACCATAGAATTTAAGCATTCTGAAATCAATTCTGATTATAGAACATACACATTCTCACTCTTGTTATGGAACAAAACACTATGCGCTTATGTGTTTTGCATGTAATTCATTCCATAACAAGGGATAGAATGAATATTCTCACATCGTTTCGAATAAAACAATTAGCCTTGGATATCACAATTGTCAAAATACTATAAACATAACCATAAACGTGATAATAAAACGTAAGTTCTTTATGTTAATTACTTTATTAGTCTATTTTATTTGGTCGAGGAGAAAGTATAGTCTGATACTCGGTAAGAATGGAAATTCAGATGCTCGTGGTTCCTCGCGCTCGAAATGTTCCACTCGCATCGAATTTCCATTCTAACCTTGTTACAGAATATACTATTCTACACCTATGCTCAAATCTACGGTAAGAAAGGAGGAGATGAGGTTTGTTCCATGCTGTGGGATTTAATTTTTAACCACCTTGACGCTCAAGTAAAAGAACTTACTATTTTTTGTGACTCGTGTAGTGGTCAGAATAAAAACTACGCGGTGTTTCGAATGCTCCACTACATTGTACACTCCAGCAAAAGACTAGAGACAATAGAAATGTTATTTCCAATTAGAGGACATTCTTTTTTAGAATGTGACAAGAACACGGGTTTAGTTAACCAAAAATCTGTCTGTGAACTTCCTTCAGAGTGGAACGAAGTCCTTCGAAATTCCAGATCTAAACCAGTACCATTTAAAATCATTCCTTGTGACAATCAAGAAATCTTCAGGTCGTGGGCCACCTTCCTTTCCCCTCTGTATGCGAGAATGTGTCCCTTCAAAACACGACCAGTGCGGAAACTGAAGATCGTCCGTCACCACTCTCGAATGATCTTACATCGACGAACCTAGAATGGCATGTACGAAGAAAGTGTTGTGATTAAACCCAAGAGGAAACAAGTATCTCTACCAGAAGCTTTCATCTTCCTGGACTAGCATATGACGGACTTATACCTATCCCAAAAGCAAAGTTTGAACATATTCAGCAAAAAGTTCTGTTCTGAAAAGGCCCGAACATTTTATGAAGCACTCCCTCATTTGTAAAGCTTTCTGTGTATTTTTACTAGCTTAGAATGTTAGTTTCAGATCAACTTTACAAGTACACACAATGACGTTTTTTTCGTATTATTTGTGACATTAATTAATTAGTGTGTCATTTTATGTACTACATTAATGTATAAAAACACAAAAACATAATGTACATGTACCAGATAAGATACTGGATAAAATGACATCAAACTCATTGGGGTTTCTTATTTTATAATAAAGTTATTTCCTTTTGAACTTTAAAAAGCGTTTATCTCAAAACTATGTTCTTTGGACCCTCATCCTTTTTCCCCTGACGTCTTCAAATCTTGTTCACATCATTTTTTTGGTTATAAATGTAGTGTGCCTTGAAAAAAATTCGAATCGACAAATGTCATTTATTGTATAAGTAATGTTATTAGTGTGTGTTTCAGACATAATCATGAACAATAGCGAATTAACAGACATGTTACAAATTTATTTTCTATGTAATAGAAATCGAAGAGCTGCGGCACGAATTTATCATCTATGGTTTCCAGAACGGCGAATACCAAAACCTAAATTAAGAAGGTTAGAATTAGAAGGAAATTTGAGACGATTAGAGCCTCTAAAAAATCGAAGACAGTGGATCGACAATTTCGTGGACTTGCAGAGTTGGACGTTCTACAATAATCACAGAACATCTAAATCGCAAGTGAATTAATACTTGCACTACTTATTTATTCTATTCTACATTGAGTTTTACTTATTGGGTCCTTATTAATGTTCGGCGTAACCTTACAACAAATGACATTTGTCATTTTTTTCCAAGGCACGCTAATTATAATTTTTGAAAAATATAATTTTAAATGGAAGATTTATTTTAATTTTTTTTTGATCAAAATATTGAACGAAAAACAGCATATTGGACATTATTGGATCCAGAAAAATAATGTCGAATGTAAAAAAATTAAAACATTATACGGTGCCATTTAAAAATTTTAAGTTGGCTATCATTTGGCAATGAAGTTATTATTGAAAAAAATCAATATTGATGTCATTTGTTAGTATTTAAACGACCATTGACTTTGGTTTTTAGTTCATTCATATTGGTCAATAAATAACAGAGTTATGGCGTTGGGCGTTTTTTATCGAACACACGGTATAACTGGATCAAAAGTGTGAACCTGTAATCTCCAGATCTCCAGTCCGTCGTCCGCATGGTCACACTTTTGATCTAGTTATACAGTGTGTGCCTAAAGTATGGAATATATTCTGTAAAACCCAAACAAGGTCATTTTGTAAAAACTCTAAATATCCGTCGGGTTCTCACCTTCAATTGTCATTTACTCGAAAAATTTCTTACGTAAGATGGCAATATTTTTATACTGCCAGTCCGACAATGAAAAGATCTCTCAAAATCAAAACAAAAATAGGGGGTTGTCATTTAAAAACAAAATGGCTGACGTCATTACTCGAAAACAAATGACGACTGAAAATCGACATTCACGCAAAAATGTGTATTTTTATAAAAGAAAATCGACCTGTTAGAGTATTTTTTTTTCAAAAAATATTTTATTTCGTTTTTACTGAATATATTCCATACTTTAGGCGCGCACTGTACACGGAGAATCTTCTTCATTATTTATTTACAAATAATGTAAACACCATTATATTTATAACTTCGTGAATGGGAAATCGTCGAATGTACTTTCCGATTTCGGGGTGATGCATACCTGCGGTCTTCCGTCGGGCCCCGCTGTCATGCTGACGACGGTGGAGGAACTGTAGGAGGAGGAGGAGTGGTGGGGATCGCCCAGCGAGTCCAGGGAGCCGCTGATCAGCCGGTTGAAGTTCTGCATCGGAAATCCGCCGCCGAACATCAGGGAGTTGTGGATGTTGTTGAGGCTGTTGCGGTGGTGGGTGATGGCGCGGTTGTTGAAGTCGGAGCCCATCATGGCGAAGGGATCGGCGAACAGGGAGTTCATCATGTTGTTCATCTGCCTCATCGTTCTCATGTGCGAACTGGGGAGGGAAAATATAAAAATCGATACTCAATTATAAATAAAAACACTTTCTTTGTTAATATCACTCAATTTATTAGTAGCGACTATAGTTTCGATCACGTTCTGATCGTTATCAAACTGAAAGTAATTTACCAGGTACACAAAGCAAAACGTAATCCTTAACTTAACGAACAAACCGACTTAGTATATTCCCCACTGTTTCTCACTGTATAAATGTATGTGTTTCTCGTTAGCTAAATTACTTTTAGTTTGATAATGATCAGAACGTGATCGAAACTATAGTCGCTACTAATAGATCGAGTGATATTAACAAAGAAAGTGTTTTATTTGTAATTCAAAATGTATCACGAAGTAAACGCCTCCAGTGCCAATCGATACTCAATTATATCGTGTGAGACACAAAATTTTGTTTCAGAGTTGGCTGTGAGATAAATGAGGTGTCACATATTATGACGTCATGAGATTTAAAAAAATGAATTAATCTCAGACATGACTACTATGTTTTTCTCTCTCAGAAACAAAATTCTGTGGCTCACACTTTACAATTTTACATGAGAGTACGACAACCCCAATAAATAAAACTTGAGCAAACATTGGGCAGCATTGACAATGTGTGATTTTAATTACTGGTACTGCTGACGCAAAACCACTTCTTCCACGTCCGCGATGGTTTCGGCGTTCCTTAAACTACTGCATGACCTTACGTAAATTGTTTTAAGAGCGCTGAACTCTCAGTCACAAGCCGGTCTTGTTTGCACAAGTTTAGCCAATACATTTTAAAAAATTACACAACATTTCGTAATGTGACAACATTGATTTTCTTACGAGACCACAAAACAGAAACATTTATTGACACTACTTTCATATTTGCATTTTTTAGAAAAAAATTACACAGCATTTCATAATATGACAACATTGGTTTTCTAACAATACCACAAACATTTATTGACACTACTTTCATATTTGTATTTTTTAGATAAACATTTAGGTAAACTATTGAAATCAATAAGACTGTGAGCATAATGTGTAACCAAATATTTTTTCACAAATGAGAGAGAAAGTAGATTTCTCAGCTGTCGAAATCATGGCTGACAGCGTTTTCTTTTTCTAGGTTAGGTTTTAGAAACGAACATTCACACGGCACCGAATTAGTCGTTTTACCAATTCGATTATTTTGCCGTCTTCTATAGTGGTGAATATATTTTAATGTGAGTGTTCACACGATACCGTATATGGTCGACGGCAGTATCGTGTGAACACGCACTTTAAAATATATGCGCCACTATAGAAGACGGCAAAATAACCAAATCAGTAAAACGACCGATTCGGTGCCGTGTGAACGGGCCATAAAACGTTCGTTTCTATAACCTAACCTAGAAAAAAAAGCCGTCGCCATGATTTCGACAGCTGAGAAATCTACTTTCTCTCCCGTTTGTGGAAAAATATTTGGTTACACATTATGCTCACAGTTTTACTGATTTCATAGTTTACCGTGTGTTAATGGGCTGTTACTCTTAAAATATCTCGTTTGTAAAAAAAAAGTAGAAAACATTTCTCGGGAGAGAATGCTATTTTTCTCTTGGTGCCTTTCTCTCCCTTAATATATACCGTGAGATCAAAAAATCGACAGTAGTTGGCAGCCCTTAAAACATAACCTAACTAACAGAAGTTCAGTGGCATTACCACCAAGAGTGAGAATTTTGGCATGGCCCTGAAATTTAAATAAAACTAGATTATGAATTAATAATGATGATCAGTTTTAGAAATAACTGCCAATGTTTAGAATTACCAAAATCGGTATATAAACACACAGAAAACTATTTTTAAAACAAATAACCTTAAAATGTCAAAATTAACAAAATGTACGTAGAATTCCAGACAGCCAACATAATTTTAGGGATTTTCAGAAAATGTGCTGCCAACTATTTTCGAGTTTCCGATCTACCCGTGTAATCTACTATTATTACAATTTTTGAGTTTCCGATCTACCTGTATAATCTACTATTATTACACCGCATTACTACGTTTCCATGGGTATTGAATCCGTTTAGAAAACTCGAATCGGTTTGAATATTGAGGCGTTTCCATAATTAGAATTGACCTCGTATCGAAATACATTTCAATACTCTCGCTAGAGGGCGCGTTTAAGCGATTCTCGAAAAATGCAAACATAACCTTATCGCGTTGTTTACACCGTGTTTAGATCATAACATAACACACATTTTTAGGTTACATCGCGAAATAAGCAAAATCAGCATGTGTCACTTGCATAGCTTCAGTCTTCGCATAATCGTATTGAATATTCGACTCTCGTGCGTTTCCATGCACTAGTTTTGAATCCAAAACTCGATACGATCCCAGAAATTTACCGTATCGACCTTGAAATTCAATACGGTTTCCATACGTTTTCAAGAGTGTTTCCATGCGGTATTCAAACTGAATCGAGTTTTTAAAACGGTTTCAATACTTCATGGAAACGTAGTAAATGTGAAGCAAAATCCCTCATATTAATTCCAATTACCCCTCAGCGACTCTACCGCTACACTTCGATCAATGGATCTTTGCGTGCACATCATAAATTACTGAATAATATTTTCATGCGCTCGCTCCCTCCACGATTAGTTAAATTACACGCAACAATATACTCATGTAAGTCGTCCAAGGTGCGAATACTTCGTTTCCCGCAAAGATCCGTTGATCAAACTACACTAACGGTACAAAACTGAACCTTGTTATTGATGGGATTGAAGTCTAATCAAAACCCGATGACAAACTGATATACTTTAACCCTTCGAGTCCCAGTGGTCATTGGAAAAACATAGTCGAATAACGCTTATCCTAATGGATTACGAAGAGGCCCAAGCGTGCGATAGCGCTCGTCTTATTTTGTGTAAAAAATGCCGTAATAACGTAGCTTAGGTTAGGTGACTCCGTACAGTTCGAAATGTACTGGAATTTTTCGACACAAAACCTCCACAGCACTAGATAAATACAAGAAAACGAAATATAGCCTGAATATACGAATATTCAACCTGTTCGTTAATCGTTAATCTACAGCACGATCGCGTTGCTCGGGACCCAAAGGGTTAAAAGAAACATACCTACACCGCGGAGAGATCTCGACACCGACAACAAAACCAAGACGAAAACAAACAATGCAATTGTTAACCACCACAGCACCTACAATCCCATTTGTTTACCCAAGCCTCACCGATTTTCGTACAGCACCAACCGTTACTTCATCCCGGGCCCCCCGCCATTAGTTACTTTCTTCCGCGATCACTTCGTAATCCGATGATTGCGCGTCGCGAACCGTAATTATTGCATTATGCGGGTCGCAAGCCGCGCGAAACCGTTGCATCAATATCGCTTATTGGAAAGTTACACTTTCCAGAAGCAAAAAAAAAGCATGGCCGACTGTTTACAAATAACGACGAAATTCGGGCGGTTCGCCGGCGTCCACTCACCCAAAAAACGGATCGTCCTCCATGTCTCCCATCAAGGAACCGAACAGGGACATTTTCTGATGCACGCCTTCGAAATAAATGTGTTTCAATGCCGAATTCCTCGGCTTCGTCTTCGGGAACGTCGTGCACGCAAAAATGTCACTCGCGGATTGACGTGAAGTCGGCGGCGAACCGCCACAAATGGCATCCGCGGACGCGATCACAACGGGGGAATGATGTAAAATCGATATTTGGATCGGTTTAATTATAATTTAATAGTAATTTAATTTAAGGGTGATTAATACGACGGTAATTAATTGGGAATTTTGAATTAGAGACGCTTGTTCTATGCTGCATGTATAGGCAACTTAATATACGCGGTTGCAGACGCGATCACAATGATGTAAAGTCGATACTTATATCGGTTTAATTATAATTTAATCGTAATCCAATTTGAGGGCAATTAATACGAGGGTAATTAAATGGGAATTTTGAATTACAGGCGCTTGTTCTATGCTGCATGTATAGGCAACTTAAAATACGCCGTTGCAGACGCGATCACAATGATGTAAAATCGATATTTATATCGATTTAATTTCTGTTTAAGCCTTTCGCTGCGGCGTTAGGAAAACGCTCCATGTGTGTGGTGCGACTGTAGATTGGCCTGGAGCATTACATATATGTTAACAGCAACGCCATCTAGCGGAATAAGAAAACATATGTCTGTTAACAGTTTATTATTGTTTGTGGAAAGTTAAAGAACTACAGGACGGCAAATTTAAGTTGGCCAGACGCGCAGAGAGCAAGCGAAAGCCGGCCGAGTACAGTCTCTGTAATAAGCAAGCACATATTCTTCGCGTGCGCTATTCATTTACAACTCTATCGGGCACTCTCTTCCACATAATTGAATGTACCAGGCGCGCGAACTCTTCACAAAATCTATCGAGGCGCCCTTCGAAGGTTCCGCCCACAATTTGCCACTGCGCAACGGCAAGTTACGTTTGCCGTCCTGTAGAAACTAACTTTTCGCGAAAAATAAAGAAACATGTTGACGCAAAAACGGAACGTAAATATGCGTCTACAGCAGCGAGAGGGTTAAACGTTATAAAATGTAATGGTGATAAATACAGGGGTAATTAAATGAGGATTTTGATCGAATTTGGTGCTTAACATGTGTGTGTTCTATGCTCCATGTATAAGCAACTTAATATACACGGTTGCTTTTGTGTAACATTAGAATTTTCACCTTTCGTTTTTGGCCCATTTTTAAAATAAATCAGCGTTTGTGTGAGAATAATTATTAATAGATGAATAAATCGGGGGTAATTAAAAGATAATTTTGATAGAATTGGTTGCTTAACATGCACATGCTCTATGCAGTATGTATAGGCAACTTAATATACACGGTTGCTGTAACGTTAGGGTTTCGACCTTTCGTTTTTGGTCCATCATTTAAATAAATCAGCGTTTGTGTGAGAATAATTATTGATAGATGAATAATACGGGGTAGTTGAAAGATAATTTTGATAGAATTGGTTGCTTAAAATGCACATGCCTATGCAGCATGTACAGGCAACTTAATGTACACGGTTGCTGTAACGTTAGGGTTTCTACCTTTCGTTTTTGGTACATCATTTAAATAAATCAGCGGTTCGTGAGAGTAATTATTGGTAAATTAAATCTAATTATTGTTATCATGCGCCTCTTAACAGAATTATGCGGAATATTAATAATTCAAATTTAGGTAAGTCAAAAATGGATATATTTTCACTTTTACTTTGTTGGTATAACACAGATTTTTATTGTTGACTATAGTTTCGGCAACTCAACGATAAAAACAATAAAAATCTGTGTTATACAGTGACGGTTCGCGGGATTTTGTGTGGTACGGCCGACTATATATTACCACCTTTTGTTCCTCGGCCGTACTAGAAAAAAAAACCCGCGAACCGTCACTGGTGTTATACCAACAAAGTGAAAGTGTTTTTATTATATTTACAACATGTATAACGAAGTAGAAACCTGCACCATACACAATAGATATATTTTCGACCACATATACAAAATTTAAATCTGATATAAAATCACTCGTTCATCAATCAATAATTGAACTATATTGTTTCTTAATACTTAGGTTATCTTTATTTAGAATATTAAATTTATGTTAAATTATTGTAGGAGGTGTTTACCATCAATAAATGATTATTATTAATATGCGTGTTCCAAGCTGCATGTATAGGCAACTTAATATACATGGTTGCAGACGCAATCACAATGGGGGAATGATGTAAAATAGATATTTGTATCGGTTTAATAGCAATTCAATTGAATTGTGTTTAATACGAGGGTAATTGCACTCGTTCATCAATCAATAATTAAACTATATTGTTTCTTAATACTTAGATTGTCTTTATTTAGAATATTATTATTTATAGTTTCGGCAACTCAACGAAAAAAACAATAAAAATCTGAGTTATACCAACAAAGTAAAAGTGTTTTTATTATATTTACAATATGTATAACGAAGTAGAAGCCTCCACCATAAACAATAGATATATTTTCGACTACATATACAAAATTTAAATTCGATATAAAATCACTCGTTCATCAATCAATAATTGAACTATATTGTTTCTTAATACTTAGGTTGTCTTTATTTAATTTATGTTAAATTATTGTAGGAGGTGTTTACCGTCAATAAATGATTATTATTAATATGCGTGTGTTCTATGCTGCATGTATAGGCAACTTAATATACACGGTTGCAGACAATCACAATGGGGGAATGATGTAAAAGCATGCATGTTATTACTAGACTTACAAGTTAATAACATTGGTTTAAGATCGTTTATTTCTACATACAAGACTAACTTGGAAAATTATTCTAAAATGAAATGTAAGACTTAATTTTTGCTTGAAGATTAACGAACAGGTTGAATATTCATATATTTAGGCTACATTTCGTTTTATTGTATTTATTAATAAATGATATTTTAATATGCGTGTTCTATGCTGCATGTATAGGCAACTTAATATACCCAGCACATATAGCATTTCGACGGCCCTTATTATCTGATTTTAAATTCCTGTATAAATACCAGTCCATGTTAATTTTGTACATATCTCCTTAAGAATGACCCAAGGTCGAAACTAGTCGGAGAGAAAAATAAAATCAGTGAAACAAAACCAAGTGTTTTAATTAATAAAATTAATATACCCGGTTGCAGACGCATCACAATCGGGGAATTGATATTTGCATCGGTTTAATTTCTTGTTTAATAGCAATTCAATTTTATTGTGATTAATACGGGGGTAATTAAATGAAAATTTTGATTTAATTGGGTGCTCAACGTGCACGTGTTCCATGCTGCGTGTATAGGCAACTTAAGATACACGGTCGCTTCTGTGTGACATTAGGGTATCCACCTTTTGTTTTTGGATTTCGGCACATCTTTTAAATAAATCGGCGTTTGTGTGAGAATGATTATTGATAAAACATTAAAAATGTGAGGATATGTATGATAAATAAATGTGAATATTGTATGCTTAGTGGGACAGAAAGATCTCAGGTCGATAGGCCGGGCAGACTAACATCCATATTTTTATTGTTATTTATAATGTATGATATTTATTCAGTCTGAATGAAGATGATTTGTGTGTGTATGCTTAGCCCGTTCTCAATTGGAAAACATTTCTATTTACATGAGTTAATACCAAACGAAAGGGAATCATCTAAAAAAAATCTTATGTTGTATATTTTACTATACGTGTATATATTATTATATTCCCTGTTACTGGAACGTTGTTCTGTTGGGATTAAATAAATAAATAAATAAAACTTGCAAAAAGTGCGTTCGTAGAGAAAAAAAAACAATACACTATTTCGGTGCAGAAAAATCAATTCTGTATTTTCACCACTAGTTTTCTTTACCTTTTTTTTTATGTATACATAAATAAACATTTACAAATTAAATACAAGCGTATAATACAAATTCAATCGATATATATTTTTTCAATATTTTACATTAAAAATTGATATTTATTCTAACAGATATGTCCGTAAAACAACTCCAACAATATAAAGCCGCCTTTCACACATGCATACAGTTAAAGCTTCATCATGTTTATATATATATTATTCATTTCACAACTGAAAATTCTAACTCTACTTCATTTCTGCACAATTTCCTCCGTTACCTAAATTATTTATTGTCGTAGGAATAAAAAATTGAAACATCGTTGTGATATTCTTTTAGTCCGATTTCTACTTAATATATAAATTCTACCTAGGATTATTCAATTCGGATAATCAAATTGAAATTATTTATCTGTTAAATAATTTCTATTTCGATTAGTTAACACGTTGACTGCCGCGGCCTTGCAAACTGCATTAAGAAACTACGGGTAATCTCGTAGTTGGCAGTCAATGTGTTAATATATAAATTCTATTTTGAATTATTTATCAGTGTCAACTTTGAATTTCAGTTTTACTGTTAGATATTTCGTTATTTTGATTAAATTTTAAATACTTCAAATTTTTGTTTGAAAATATTTATCAGAGTCTGTTAAATAATTTCTATTTCGATTGAATTTTAAATACTACAGAATTTGGATAATCAAATTTTTGTTTGAAAGTCTGTAAGATAATTTCTATTTCGATTAAATTTTAAATAATACAGACTCCCGCGATTATTGTCTATTGTGAATTTTGGATTCGATATTGGGATACCCGGAAATATCTCATTCGTGCAAGTCTTGCGTTCCCTATTTATGTATCCTTAAGTAATAAATATAATTTACTTACGAACTAATGGAAGATATGGTTTAGGACTTCTAAAAAGTGTAAAATTGTCAAAATTTTTCTCAATGGTCATTTTGTTAATGCATCGTCGATAATAGTCTAGCTAGTCGTCTAATCAGCGCTTAGCGTGTAATATATTTATATACAGTATGTTTTAATTGTGGGCCATAGGATTTTACATGCTAAAAATTACACCTTGTGTTAATTTCGAAGCAAATTTTAGTTAGTGATAAATGAAGTATTTTTCTACATGATGTGCTTAATTAAAATAAGATAAAAAATGGTGATGTGGCCATCATGTTACTTTCTCCGACTTTATATTTACGTTTTCATGGGTTTATTTTCAATTGAAATCATATTTTAAATAAAACTGACGTTTAAAACGTCAAAATCATGAAAGATGGGAAAATTACACTTCAAATTCAAAAACTAGGTTTACTCAAAAACTAACGAGATTTCGAAAAAAACTTATTCTTTAGAAGTTGTTCATTTTGGCATTCTCTACAATTATTATTAACATAAATTTGCTGTAACTATTATCGTTTCATAATTATAAGCCAAAAATAAAAAATAAATAATAAATTTTTTTCTCGAATATCAATGATTTTATGAAAAATATTTTCAAGCAAAAGATGTTCATTTCTTTGTTGTCTTCGGTGTTTGTTTAAATGTTTTTGTGATATTTTTTATATTCAAGAAAATATTGGCAAAAAACAAAAAACGGTTAAGGTAAACGCCCACTTCCGGTGTACGAAATTTTACCAAAAGCTTTTCAGTTCTTCAGATTAGCAAATAAGACGGATGTTGAAAGTTTCATATCAATTGCTCTATTAGTTTTTGAGATACAGCGCACACAGACAGACATAAATTTTTTTTTCCAGAAATTGTTGAAATGGCATCTAGGGGACCCCAAAATGGATATTTCCGTAAAAAAATTATTTGAAAAAAAAATCACGATCACAATACTTTGTCGTACTTCGTAACGGAGAAAGTAATAAGTTTTATTCCATTAAAAAAAGGAAAAAAATCCAAAAAAAATTGCTTCAAAATTATAAGATAAAATATACAACAACACAAGGTATAATTTTTAGCATTTAAAATCCTATGGCCCATTATAAAAAAAAAACATACCGTATAGTAAAGCCACATTTTTTCTAAGTTTGTTTAGAGATGATTAAATTTATTTACAAGTGCCAGTTTTTTCTCTAGATAATAATTTAACATTGTTTATGTGTAAAGCGGAATAAATTATGTAAAAATATGTTAATTTCTTGCCGTGCATTAACTGTTGTATTAAAAAACAATTAAAATGTCTAACCGTTTTATCGCAATCGCAATGTATTCGTGATTTCTCTTCACCAAATACGCGTACATTAATCGTAATGTTATTAATTGAAAATCTAGTGTATAAAAACATGTTTCTGTATCACTGGAAAGAAAAAATTAAAGCTCTTAATTTGCCGCCCACGGTACAATCGAAAACCAAAGTCGGACCTCTGTAAAAATGTGTTCTTGCCTTCTTTTCATTGATTTCGAAATGAAACTTCTGCCTGCATTTGGTGAGAAGTATTCACAAAGAAAAAACATTGTTTGAGAATTGCGTTAATATTATTTTCTAAAGGCTGATTATAAAAATTCTTGAATAACAGTTCTGTTTAAATGAATAAGAGTATTTGCAGCTTTACGCTAAAAACAAATTTTGTGCAAGATAAATTTAATAAAGAAGAAAAAAAATGTATTTAATACGTCTGTAATTATTTTTTTTTCTGATTGAAACAATATCGAGTAATATTGCCTTGGTTACGATATGTCATAACACACTTATATTTCCCTAGGGAAATATGAAGTGCTCATATTTCCCTAGGAAAATATAAACATAAAAAAAATGTCATTAGGGGCTTCTCGCAAGAATTGTTTTAATTGCTCTCGGGACAACACCTCCGATTTCTTAGGAAGGTATCCTTTATGAATTTTACAGCTTTGGATTTTACGGGAACCAAACATTCACGGTATTTCGTCGCTTGCGTTAACACACAGTTTGACATTTCACCAATTTATGAAACAACTCAACTACCAAAACAAGTCAACCATGATATTTACAAACAAGGCCCTTAGCAACGTTACCAATCCGGTAAATACAAAAATTTACAATCCAGTATTTTCCCATTTACAGAACAATATTCTTTCAATCAGAAAAAAACTATTGATTACAACACGGGAAATATGAATACAATATACTATTCATATTTCCCTAGTTGTAATAATAGCTATATTGGTGAAAGATAACAAATTATATTAACGGATTTAACAGAACATTATCATTTTATTTTGTCTTTATTAAATTCTCTTTTAATAGCATTATTCAATCGATTCGATAGAAGGAAAGGCTCGGTGGAAAAATTGATTTTCTGCGATTAAAATTATACGTAAAAAAAAAGAATAAATAAACGAAATAACTAAAAAATATATACTTTAATATAAATTACTATACATTGATATTCATAATCCACTTACGCAACGTAAAAGTTAAAATTTAAGAACATTGAGCAAAGTCCTTGTTTGTAGCTTAAGTGATTGTTACACGGGGGGGTCAACGTTTGGAAAATAAGCGCCGCACAGTCAATACATTCAATTCGGTGGCGGGAAATGTTTTTGGTGCATCCGGAAATTCGAACGATTGAAATTATTCACATCGGGCGCGCAAGAGATTTGTTTTCACAAAAATTTTGATAGCAGCAAGATTAAATATTTAAATATAGAGTGTTTTAGCAAATTTCATCTCCATCGTGGATTTATGTAATGAACGATTTAAAAAAAAAATCTTTATTTCAATTACTGTACCGTCGCACAAAAAGTTCTGGCTCAAATTTTACGAATTTCAAGTTTCTACAAAAAAATTCAATTTTTGTTACATTCGGAAATTCTACTTATTAAAATTATTGTTGTAAATTAGAAATTTCAAGTTTTTACAAAAAATTGAATCGTAAATTTACGGTTTCTTCCGGAAGCCGCCTCCGACCGACTTAAGTAAAACAGCGATGTGCGCGTACGAACTCAAACAGAAATAAATACAACCGAGACAGAGGGACGCCGCCGCCGCGTCTATCTTTTGGTGACGTACGGCAGCGCGGGCACCAGGCTACACGCGAGCACGTACAGCACGCCGAGGAACAGGTTGAGCTTGGCCGTCCTCTTGGGCACCGTCTGCATGTCCGCCGCGCGAAACTGTTTCTCGATCTTGAAAGCACTGGGCAGCGTGACGAGGGGCAGCAGGAACCACTTGGAGTACTTCAGCGACGCGACCATGAACATGATGTACGGGGTGAAGAGCAGGAACGCGTAGAGGACGTGCGAGGCGGTGTGCCCGATTATAATAGCCAGAGTCACGATACCAACCTTTTTGTCGGCCTCCGAGTCCCGCGTGTTGTTGCTGTGCAGGATGGCCTCGGTGTTGAGGGCGAGCGGTATGGCGTAGTATATCGTGGCCCACTCGACGCGCCCCGTCTGCGACATGAACGCGAACAGCACCGAGATCGGCCCGAAGATGATCAGAATCAGCACGTCGCCGAGGGCGATGTACTTCAGGCCGATCCCCCCGGTGTAGAGGAAGCTCGACGATAGACCGCCGAAGTACACGAGGGCCAGGTGTTCCATTTTCGCCGGGGACAGGGCGGCGAGCATCACGAACCCGACGCAGCCGGCGAAGTAGAGCATGGCTCCCAACGACACAACCTCGTCCTTGGTCAGTATGTGATCCACCAGTATACGATCATCCGATTTTCTATTGTCTATGCCCTTTATGTAATCGTAGTAGGTGTTCACTACGTTGCCGGCACCGTGCACTGAAACCACGGTGAACAATGTCAACACCAGCGTTATGTAGTTAAAATCTGTCGCGCCGGGGTACTTGTAGGCGATGGTCGATCCGAGGAGGGTGGGCATGAGGCTCGCGCTCAGGGACCACGGCCTGAGCGCCAGGACGTAGCTGTTCAGCTTCATCAGGCCCGATTTCGATTTTTCTTTGGCTTTCGGGGCGACATTTCCGTTTGACAGCGGCCTATCCTCCTCGCGCGAGTCGGCCTGGAGGCTCGTCATGCTCGTTGTTTATTGAACGCCCGCGTTCCAACACTTTGGATCACTTGTATTTATTAATACATTCAACGAATAACATAACCAAAAAGAATTTTTGACGTACGTATGTCACTAGGAATGCGCGAGTGAATTCAACGCCGGCATTACGGCGCTGCCAACCCAGCTGATGGTTAGGGTTACCAAATTGTAGCGTTTTGTGAAGGCCGTTTCACAATAACCCGGGAACGAAAATATAAACCACGCTTCTCGCTCCCGTTACCGGAAATGAGTTATTAGCAGTGACCATCAATCAATTACCTGATGTGATTCGCATGTTGACATACACAACTAATAACCAGTGACGGTTCGCGGGTTTTTTTCTGGTTCAGCCGAGAAACAAGAGGTGATAATTCAGATAGGTGCGGTCATGCATCCAGCCGTCTCTGCAACTGACCGTACCTATCTGTATTGCCACCCTTGTTACCTCGACCGTACCAGAAAAAAACCCGCGAACCGTCACTGGTTATTAGTTGTGTATGTCAACATGCGAATCACATCAGTTAATTGATTGATGGTTGAGGCGTTAACGGTTTCTTTGTTAATATCACTCTAAGTTTGAAAATGATCAGCTAATGATGGAAACTCGAGCCACTAAAAAATAAAGTGTGATACACAAACTTAACAAAGAAACCGTTTTATTTAAACACATCAGTTAACTTATGGTTACCGTTCTCGTTACCGTTTCCGGCCTTTATTTTTTAATAGAAACCAGAAATTGGTGTTGGGTTTAACATTTTTTTGATTAAACGAAAGAAATTGTTGCAAATAACGATATATTTTAGGTGACGAAATTGAAGAATAGCTCCGTTCTTAAATTAAGTTTTAAGCTATAAAAAATAGAAATTCGAGAAATCGCAAGTAATTAAAATAATTATCATCTTCTATCCTAACGTTTTATTAGCACCTGAACAAAAACAATATTTTCTTGTGCGTTATCGTATTTAATACACAAGTCTGGTGTGTATTTTTATCACTGAAATATGCACGAAATGCAATGGATATCAAAAAAATAATTGCAAAAACTGATAAGAATAATTAACTGTGCACGTATATAATTTTTTTTGCATATTTATAAAATACACAAGGATGTAAACATATGGATATATGGGTGAATAACAATTTCAAATAATATACTATTTAAAACATTTTGAAATATTCAGTGGTTATAAAATTTAAAGAAAAAAAAAATGGTGCCTTATTTTATTTATACGTATGGACTGAAAACATGTTGCACAACTAAATAAGACTTTATCGAAAGAATGGCATTTTCCTCCTTAACTTTAGAGGGCTGTATCTTGGAGAGGAAGGAGTTTAAAATCTTTTGCATCAATTTAAAATTTAATTTTGTTTTTTCATATGTTATGTTTTATATCATTATTCTTTTTTCTCTGTAATTAGATCTGTTGGGAAATAAACGTATTATTATTATTATTACGTTTGGCAACCAATTATAATTGTAATGTTGAAATTGCGTTACCATACAAAATATCAACGGCAAGTTATTGTTGTAATAGCACAAACGAATTAATATTATGCTATTCAAGGACGAATTCCGTATCGATAATGAGGAATACCTATCTGGAATTACTTTTGAAGAAATACAACAATGGAAATAGTACACGTGATTCCCATTTTACGACGTATGCATTGTTCGCATTTTCTTCGGGTATTTTAAAAGTGCATTAAGCGTTTCGCAAGGTCGAATAATACCGGCAAAAATTATGAAAGATGAAAACAAGAAATTATAATTCAAATTCTAATAATCTTTACGGTCATGACGAGTTTTGGAAAAACGTATTCTTCATGAGTTACTTCTGCAGTTATATCAATGTAAATTTGATGTAACTATTTATATTTCATAATAACAATGAAAATATACGTGTTGTTGCTTTTAAACATTCGATTAAATAATGTTCGTAATTACCGCTGCGTCAGCGTCACCTACCGGGCGATTGCTAAACTATTAAGGGCATATTTTTGGCCAAGACTCTCTACAAAAGAAATTTATGAACAAATTGTGTATGAAATGATGAATTATTTAATTTTAAATCAAATTATGTATGAAACAGCTGCTAACAATACGCGGCTTTACAGTGTTGTGTAAATGAAAATTTATCGGTAATTCAGTTCGCTGTAAAACATAATTTTGAAATTTAAATGCACTGGAAAAATAATAATTATGTGGTGTGAGCCACAACATTTTAAGATATGAGATAAATGAGGTATTTCGCATATTATTACGCCATGAGACTAGAATTAGATTTAAGAAAAATGAATTAATCTCACACATGACTGTTATGTTTCTCTCTTTCTCAGGCATTGCCAACTCAGAAACAAAATTATGTGGCTCACACTAAAATCATCACTCTAAAATGCTTTAAATTTCAACATGGAGCTGTAATGCGAACTGAATTACCAACAGGTACAGTGGTAAATTTTTAATTGCAAATTACTGAAAAATGGCTTTAATTTCTCAGTTGTGTTGTTCACCATTCGATTCAGAATTAAATCGTCGATCACTTATTGAACAACACGTTGCTAAATTTAATTAATAAACACGCCTATTTTTAGGCAACCCATACACCACCCGAAAAGTATATAGGGTTGCCTAAAAGTGCTTTTATATCAAACATTTTACTTGCAAATTACTGCAGAACCTCTTGATTTCCTCATCCAAGATATACACTATTCGATTCAGAATTAAATCGTTAATCGCCTGTTTTACAACTCGTTGCTAAATTTAAATGATAAACACGGCTATTTTTAGGCAACCCAAATAGCATTCAACTGGTATATCGGGTTGCGTAAGAATAGGCGCTCTTATATCAAACATTTTACTTGCAAATTATTGCAAAACCTCTTGATTTCCTAAACTAAGATATACACCATTCGATTCAGACTTAAATAGTTAATCGCTTGTTGTACAATTCAATTCTAAATTAAAATGATAAAAACGGCAATTTTTAGGCAATCCAAATAGCATTCAACTGGTATCTCGGGTTGCGTCAGAATAGGCGTTTTTATATCAAACATTTTACTTACAAATTACTGCAAAACCTCTTAATTTCCTCAGCCGAGATGTACAACATTCGATTCAGACTAAATCGTTAATCGCTTGTTGTACCATTCATTCCTGAATTAAAATGATAAAAACGGCAATTTTTAGGCAATCCAAATGGCATTCAACTGGTATATCGGATTGCGTAAGAATAGGCGCTTTTATATTAAACATTTTACTTGCAAATTACTGCAAAACCGCTTAATTTTCTCAGCTGTGTTGTACACCATTCAATTCAGAATTAAATCGTCTACCGTTTTGGTGTATTGCTCAATTTTAACACCGAACTGAATTACCGACAGGTATAGTGATGAATTTTGATATGAAAATTACTAGAAAATTCACAATTTCCTTGATATATTAATATATGTGAGTTGTTGCGCATATTGTAATAATATATTGTTGTAGCACAACTATTTCGACTGTATTTTCACGTATCTTTGATTGGCTTATAAATTGTAAAGATTCTACTTACCAGTTTTTAAATTACCCTCCTTTTTGCACAATGGGGCGGGGCTTAAATCGGGTTCCCTCTCGCAGACACAAATCGAGTTCATGTTTATACAGTCGAAGGTTAGTGGGAATTATGGGAAATTAAAGGCGGAGACATTTTTATAAAAAAAAGTTTATTCATATACGTAATAATAATAATATGTTTACAGTGTACATATAGCTTATACAGTTTGTTTTGAAATTTATACCTTTAAAAAATCCTACGCTAGAACCTACGATTTAACCACGATTCGTACATTATTGCCAACAAAAGAGATCGCAGCGAATGTGTGTCTGTGTGTATATAATTATTTATTGTTATTTCTTTGGTATTACGCCTTGTAGTACAAAAATTGAACCCGGTACCTTTGATTGCGCGAAACGGAACAAGAGAGAACGCTCACTTAATCGTAAATTTTTCCCATTTAAACTCGTACTCATACAAAAATAATATTTTTTGATATTGTCCGTGGTTTAAAATTTACTCCATTTCATCCCCTTAAAAATATTTACAACAGTTTTAACGCACCTATATATACAGGGTGTTTCATTTAAAGATCCCTCGGCTTTGAGTGCATCCAATAAAATTTAAATAAAACACCCTGCAAAAATCAAAACCTCAAAGATGAAATGCTTTTTTTTTTGTTTGTTTGTATGTACACACTTTACGGAACTATGAAGTTGCACGATTCCAACGCGAATTCCCCAAGTGCAAACGAAAATGTATCACAATCCCGAGGAGCCGATCGTATGCGACTGTTCCCCCGAAACAAAAACGTCAACAATGGTAACAAGTTTTATAATTACGAGATATGATGACGATGATATTTCTGTTTGTCTTCGTTGAAAGAGAGAGAGAGAATAAGTTGGAGAAAGCTATCCCTTGCGGTTAAAGTTACGCATTACCTAGTCTTCGGCTCGCTTTTGAAGATCTTCAGGATTTTCTCGAAGCCCCGCTCCGGCGCCGGGGGCAGTTCGTACAAGTTGCACTGGCGCTTGTAGGTCAGGTAGTTCTCCCTGACCCTCGACACCAGCCTCTGCTTGTACCGGAAGGCCGTCGTGTCGATGGTGGAGGCGGTGTTGATGCAGTCGTCGCCGCCGAACTCGCAGATCCTGTAGTGCTGGAGGATGGCGGAGTCGGCGGGCACGTTGAAGGTGCCGTGCCCGGGGATGTACTCCCAGACGAAGTGGTTGCCCGCCTCGACCACCAGCTCCGGCCTGCAGATGTACTTCGAGCGCTGCTTGTGCGGGTGCAGTTTCGATTTCCGTCTGACCTTCTTTAAAGTCACGAGACCGGCGGCCACCGAATCGTGGCTTTCGTAGACCCAGTCGCCGTCGCCCCACTGCAGGTAGAAGAACGCGTTTTGGAACGAGTAGGAGCCCGTCGTTTTCGTGTTGATCCGTCCCGATAGCCATCTGTAACAAATATATTTATTCATTATTAAAAATTAAATTAAAACTAATTAACAATAAAAAATAAAGATTATAAAAATATGTAAAAATAAGATACATAACACTAAAAATAAACCATATAAAATAATCGGAATTAAATTAAGAAACACTAATATACTTTTCAAGACTTTTAGAAAATGAAATAATATTGTTATTGGAGTATATTTACCATATTATAATATAGGCAACACAACTCACAAATAGAAATTATATTATAGGCAACATAATTGACAGATACAAATGCATAAATAATATAATGATTCTCATTGATCACTTGATGAAACATGATTTAATATTTTAAAACGATTAAATTTTAGAAAAATAACTTGGTATGTTTCACTCATTGAATTATTTATTCCAACTAGTTTCGGCTGCGGAAATTTGCGGATTTTTCATCGTTTCTAAATATGAATAAAAAAATATTAATTTCGGAGTATACATTACATTCAGCAATGGCATAATACAGGCAACACAATTCTCAGATTTAAATTTAAAACGAAAAACGAGAATCTAATGAGTTATTACAGTAAACTAATTTTAAACTGCAATTATTGACTAACTAACTTTTAACTATAACATGTTTTTGTGAATATCAGAAGATTTATTTCTAAGAAAGAATTTAGTTTAAAACTGATCGTCTGTATTCACTACAAATACATTTTGTGTTGTAAACCATTAGTCTATTATTATTTTACTATAATAATTCTAACAATTTAATAATTATCCCTGCACCTGCACCATCTATCGGACGAGCACTCAACTACCAAATGCATATTACCGCCAAATCTTTATACCCATAACCAAAATGTAACAATTTAGCTATTAGTTGCACAACAAATGCCAGAATAGTGAATTCTAAATCGAATGATGTATAAAATAGCCGAGGATATTGAACGGTTTTGCAGTAATTTGCAAATAAAAATTTGCCGGTAACGCAGTTCGCTGTAAGGCCTAATATTAAAATTTATAACATTTTAAAGTGCACTAAGAAACACAAAAAGGGCAATTAATACACCGTACTCATTAATTAAATTGGTGAATAATTAAAAAACGCTGTAAAAAGCTTTAATTTCCAATTTTGAACATTACAGTAAACCTTATTACCGACAGTCCGTCGTAAATTTTGAATTGCAAATTACATCAAAACCGCCTAGTTTCCTCGGCGATTTTATCCATCATTCGATTTTGAATTGAATTTTCGTATCATTTTCTGTGCAACTCATTGCTGAATTGTTACATTTTGGTTAGTGGCATAAAGTTCGGGTGTTTTGGCGCTAGTAGTAATATGCGTGCACTTAGCAGTTCAGTCATCGTCCGGTAGGTGTCGCAGGCGCAGCGGTAATTAAATATTCAAAATTAATTCAAAATAGACGTATTCTTTTATTGCCATAGAAATATATGACATATCTCCGCTAGAAGAAAATGATAAAACTCGGAACTGAAACTCCAAAAAGGGAAATTTCATTAGGTTATTCGAAAAATCGTAAAAAAATCACTTACTAACTTTTTTGCATTTTTTCCTAAATGAAATTTAACGCCAATCGTTTTATCTCGTTCTTCTGATGAAAAAAAGGTATTACATAATGGTCTACGATGATTTTTAAGAAAGTTGATTTTTTCGATTTTTTCCATTTTCGAGTTTTCTTTGCTGACGCGTCACGAGCTTCAAATTGACATTTGTTCCTGCGAAAGTACATTTTCTGAAGCGTCTTGAAGCGATCTTTCGAGTGACGTGAAGAAACCCCGGATCCAACCAGTGGTTTCTTCAGGAAATCATTTTCAGTGCAATTTTTGGGAAAAAGTAAGAAGGGGGGACCCTTGGATAGAATTTCGGGTTTTCGTCAAAAATAAAATATCGCCAATTTTAATCAAATCCGACTAATTAGGACACGAGGAACACAGATTTTTAATCCGCGTTCAAATTGGATTCTTCGTTCGGCCGCTATAGCCGTTCAAAGTTTGAAAAATTCGTCTTTTTTCAAAATTTCTTCACAAAGTTCATGGTGACTTGCTAACTTTTTTGCAATTTTCTCTGGATGACATTTTTTAACGCTAATCGTTTTATCTCGTTCTTCTGATGAAGAGAAAGGTATTACATGAAGGTCTACGATGATTTTTAAGAAAGTTGATTTTTTCGATTTTTTCCATTTTCGAGTTTTTTTTGCCGACGTGTCACGGGCTTCAAACTGACATTTGTTCCTGCGAAAGTACATATTCTGAAGCGTCTTGAAGCGGTCTTTCGAGTGACGTCAAGAAACCCCGGATCCAACCAGTGGTTTCTTCAGGAAATCATTTTTAGTGCAATTTTTGGGAAAAAGTAAGAAGGGGGGACCCTTGGATAGAATTTCGGGTTTTCGTCAAAAATTAAAAATCCTCAATTTTAATCAAATCTGACTAATTAGGACACGAGGAACACAGATTTGCAATCCGCGTTCAAATTGGAGTTTTCGTTCGGCCGCTACAGCCGTTCAAAGTTTGCAAAAATCGACTTTTTTCAAAATTTATCTATAAAGTTCATGGTGACTAGCTAATTTTTTTGCAATTTTCTCTGGATGAAATTTTTTAACGCCAATCGATTTGTTTCGTTCTTCTGATGAAGAAAAAGGTATTACATAATGGTCTACGATGATTTTTAAGAAAGTTGATTTTTTCGATTTTTTCCATTTTCGAGTTTTTTTGTTGACGTGTCACGGGCTTCAAATTGACATTTGTTCCTGCGAAAGTACATTTTCTGAAGCGTCTTGAAGCCATCTTTCGAGTGACGTAAAGAAACTCTGGATCCAACGAGTGGTTTCTTCAGGAAATCATTTTTAGTGTAATTTTTGGGAAAAAGTAAGAAGGGGGGACCCTTGGATAGAATTTCGGGTTTTCGTCAAAAATAAAAATCGCCAATTTTAATCAAATCCGACTAATTAGGACACGAGGAACACAGATTTGCAATCCGCGTTCAAATTGGATTCTTCGTTCGGCCGCTACAGCCGTTCAAAGTTTGAAAAAATCGACTTTTTACAAAATTTCTCCATAAAGTTCTTGGTGACTTGCTAACTTTTTTGCAATTTTCTCTGGATGAATTTTTTTAACTCTAATCGATTTGTTTCGTTCTTCTGATGAAAAAAATGGTATTACATAAAGGTCTACGATGATTTTAAAGAAAGTTGATTTTTTCGATTTTTTCCATTTTCGGGTTTTTTTTGCCGACGTGTCACGGGCTTCAAACTGACATTTGTTCCTGCGAAAGTACATATTCTGAAGCGTCTTGAAGCGGTCTTTCGAGTGACGTCAAGAAACCCCGGATCCAACCAGTGGTTTCGCCAGGAAATCATTTTTAGTGCAATTTTTGGGAAAAAGTAAGAAGGGGGGACCCTTGGATAGAATTTCGGGTTTTCGTCAAAAATTAAAAATCGCCAATTTTAATCAAATTCGACTAATTAGGACACGAGGAACACAGATTTGCAATCCGCGTTCAAATTGGATTCTTCGTTCGGCCGCTACGGCCTTTCAAAGTTAAAAAAAATCTACTTTTTTCAAAATTCAAAGTTCATGGTGACTAGCTAACTTTTTTGCAATTTACTCTGGATGAATTTTTTTAACGGCAATCGTTTTATCTCGTTCTTCTGATGAAAAAAAAAAGATATTACATAAAGGTCTACAATGATTTTTAAGAAAGTTGATTTTTTCGATTTTTTCCATTTTCGATTTTTTTTTGCTGACGTGTCACGGGCTTCAAATTGACATTTGTTCCTGCGAAAGAACATTTTCTGAAGCGTCTTGAAGCGATCTTTCGAGTGACGTGAAGAAACCCCGGATCCAACCAGTGGTTTCTTCAGGAAATAATTTTTAATGCAATTTTTGTTAAAAAGTACTCACTCTATTAGTTGTATTAATGTGTCGTTGTGTCTGGGGATGATGAACTCGTCCAAGTCGACGAGGAGAACGTGTGAATATTTGTACATCGATCTGTAGAGGCAGTCGTTGAGGGCGGCGAAGAGGCCTTCGGTGCGGATCTCCTTCTGCGAGACCAAGTTCAGCTGCCAGGGCAGCAGGCTGACGATTCCCCTGCTGGCGTAATCCTGCAGGATGCAACCCACCTGCTTCCCGACGGTGTGGTTGTAGAAGGTGAAGTGCTCCACTCCCATTATCCTGTTCAGCTCGATGAACTCCAATATTTGAAGTGCCTGCGTGATTGGATAATTGTTGTTTAGAATTATATTTCCCGCGACCGGCGACGGCTCGTGGGGTGACTCATGGTACGGCCGCGATAGCAGAGGTAACTTACCCCGCGAGCCGTCACTGATGGAGACAGTTTTTGCGTGTGTGCGTGCACGTGTGTAATGACGTGCAATCTGTATCTCCCCCTAATTTCCGGTGCGAGGCGTCGCGTCGCGGCGTTCACTTATCATCCACCAACGCCTGTTTCGACGCTCCCTACCCTCATTTTCCTGTACCAATTGTTTCCCTACGTTTCGGCCCCCTCTGGCGTTCTCTCGTCATCAACCTGGGAATATATTTCAACGTTTCCACTGTTCTGCAGACGACTAGATATTATGTTAATTCCCCCCACAGCGGATGAGAGGCATACGTGCTCCGGCTTTTCTTGTTATATTAAAGCCCTTTCAAGGAAATAGCAGCTCACTGTAGTTAGAGAATGAAAAGAGAGTAGAAGATGACTGTTTAAAACTTTTTTATATATTTTTTTTCAACGCTATTTGATAAATATGGTTCGGGAAACGAGAGAAAAAAAAATCTTAAAAAAGTTACAAAGATTTTCGCCCAAGATTTGATTGCTTAAATCGCTTAAGTAGACTCTAGGCTACAAATTGGTGTTAAAAAATTAAATTTGAATTGCTGTTTGATAAATATGGATACGAGAAAAAATAATTTAAATTGTGAATTGACAACAGTTCTTTATGTTAGTTACATTCTCAGCATTTGATTTATAATAAATCATGAATAATAAAGAAATTTATATCAAACAAATTGGAAACAACTTTACTTGTTTCAGAAAGCATTAGATAAATACAAGATTTATTTATTTTATTATTTATTATTAAATTTATATCAAGTTGTATATGGTGAATGCGCCGGGAATCCGTGGCTTCACATCCGCAAGAAATTTACGTGTTATCGTCAACTCTTAATATTGCAAACACGAAAATCCACCGGGAAATTGTTTCCGTCTCATCTTTTGGGTAAAAAGTTATCCAGACTGCATTGTGGTTACTTACTCTATTGTAATCGAAGTGGAGCGGCTTGACGCAGACCGCGAACTTATTCTTGGGCTTAGTTTCGTTGAAGTTATTGTTGACTGCGAGCAGATTTGACGGTGCGAGCTTAATCCTGGAAACTATGGAAACCGCCGTGGGGACAGATTGGTTCCTCTGCAGGGGGCACAGGATGAAGCAGGCGCTGTACTTCAGATTCCAATTTTCACGTATCACCTGAAATATTAATCACAAAAAATTAACACCTGGTTTGTTTCACAAATTTGTTATTTACTTGGTTAGTCTGTCTGGGCTATGAATCAATCAATATATAATTGGGTTATGATTTTGCAATGTTTCCATTGTTGATTAATAATTAAATTTCGTTTTAACTGAATTGAGTAACAACTCCCTTATTAAAAGTTCGTGATGAGGTGTGTGTTGGATGCGGGGGACGTAGTAAATGTAATTTCTGCATCACATCATCAACGTTGGAATGCGATTATGCTTGCGGCCCCCGGTAATTGATTACATTTGCCTCGGGTCTTGTTCGTTTTAGTTTGAGGCCTGCGAGGAAGGTTTTACTTCCATCGTGTTATTTAATCAGCCTCGGATCCATATCTCTTTTAAATATGGTTGAATTTACCAAAACCACATTGATTTTGAATAAGTGATACTTCGGTCATTAAGGATGCTTTTTATGGAATTTTGTCGGCGCGTTTTATATTTTTTTCTGCGATGTTTTTGTCCAAGTGCTCAAAAAATTAAAACAAAATTTTTCAAAAATTCATATCTCTATTGAAAATTGTTAAATTTACAAAAATTCATAAGATTTTGAATAAGTGATGCCTTGGCCATTGAAGATATTTTTTATGGAATTTTGCCTGCACGTTTTATATTTTTTTCTGCGATGTTTTTATCCAGGTGCTCAAAAAATTAAAAAGAAATTTTTCAAAAATTCATATCTCTATTGAAAATTGTTGAATTTACAAAAACTAATAGGATTTTGAATACGTAATGCTTTGGCCATTGAGGACATTTTTTATGGAATTTTTTCGACACGTTTTATATTTTTTTCTGCGATATTTTTATCCAGGTGCTCAAAAAATTAAAAAGAAATTTTTCAAAAATTCATATCTCTATTGAAAACTGTTGAATTTACAAAAACTAATGGGATTTTGAATAAGTGATGCTTTGGCCATTAAGGATATTTTTTATGGAATTTTGTGTGCACGTTTTATATTTTTTTCTGCGATGTTTTCGTTCTGGTGCTAAAAAAATTAAAACGAAAATTTTCAAAAATTCATATCTCTATTGAAAATTGTTGAATTTACAAAAACTTATAGGATTTTGAATAAGTGATGCTTAGGCCATTGAGGATAATTTTTATAGAATTTTGTCTGCACGTTTTTTAAATTTTCTGCGATATTTTTGTTCTGGTGGTTAAAAAATTGAAACGAAAATTTTCAAAAATTCATACCTCTATTGAAAATTGTTGAATGTACAAAAACTGATAGGATTTTGAATAAGTAATGCTTTGGCCGTTGAGGATGATTTTTATGGAATTTTGTCTGCACGTTTTATATTTTTTCTGCGATGTTTTCATTCTGGTGGTTAAAAAATTGAAACGAAAATTTTCAAAAATCGATATCTCTATTAAAAATTGTTGAATTTACAAAAAGTAATAGGATTTTGAATAAGTAATGCTTTGGCCATTGAGGATGATTTTTTACGGAATTTTGTCTGCACGTTTTATATATTTTTTCTACGATGTTTTCATTCTGGTGCTTAAAAAATTGAAATGAAAATTTTCAAAAATTCATATCTCTATTGAAAATTGTTTGATTTACAAAAACTAATAAGATTTTGAATAAGTGATGCTTTGGCCATTGAGGATAATTTTTTATGGAATTTTATCTGCGCGTTTTATATTTTTTTCTGCGATGCTTTTGTTCAAGTGCTCAAAAAATTAAAACGAAAATTTTCAAAAATTCATATCTCTATTGAAAATTATTGAATTTACAAAAACTAATAGGATTTTGAATTAGTGATACTTTGGCCATTGAGGATGATTTTTTATGGAATTTTATCTGCGCGTTTTATATTTTTTTCTGCGATGTTTTTGTTCAAGTGCTCAAAAAATTAAAACGAAAATTTTCAAAAATTCATATCTCTATTGAAAATTATTGAATTTACAAAAACTAATAGGATTTTGAATTAGTAATACTTTGGCCATTGAGGATGATTTTTTATTGATTTTGTCTGCGCGTTTTATTTTTTTTTCTGCGATGTTTTTGTTCAAGTGCTCAAAAAATTGAAACGAAAATTTTCAAAAATTCATATCTCTATTGAAAATTGTTAAATTTACAAAAACTAACAGGATTTTGAATAAATGATACTTTGGCCATTAAGGATATTTTTTATGGAATTTTGTCTGCGCGTTTTATATTTTTTTCTGCTTTGTTTTCATTCTTGTGCGCAAAAAATTGAAACGAAAATTTTCAAAAATTCATATCTCTATTGAAAATTGTTAAATTTACAAAAACTAACAGGATTTTGAATAAGTGATACTTTGGCCATTAAGGATATTTTTTATGGAATTTTGTCTGCGCGTTTTATATTTTTTTCTGCGATGTTTTCGTTCTGGTGCTAAAAAAATTAAAACGAAAATTTTCAAAAATTCATGTCTCTATTGAAAATTGTTAAATTTACAAAAACTAATAGGATTTTCAAAAAGTGATGCTCTGGCCATTGAGGATGAGTTTTTATGGAATTTTGTCGGCTCGTTTTATATTTTTTTCTGCGATGTTTTTGTTCAAGTGCTCAAAAAATTGAAACGAAAATTTTCAAAAATTCATATCTCTATTGAAAATTGTTGAATTTACAAAAACTAACAGGATTTTGAATAAGTGATGCTTTGGCCATTAAGGATATTTTTTATGGAATTTTGTGTGTACGTTTTATAATTTTTTCTGCGATGTTTATGTTCAAGTGCTCAAAAAATAAAACGAAAATTTTCAAAAATTCATATATCTTTTAAAAATTGTTGAATTTACAAAAACCTGTAGGATTTTTAATAAGTGATGCTTTGACCATTGAGGATGATTTTTTATGGAATTTTGTGTGCACGTTTTATATTTTTTTCTGCGATGTTTTTGTTCAGGTGCTCAAAAAATTGAAACGAAAATTTTCAAAAATTCATATCTCTTTTAAAAATTGTTGAATTTACAAAAACTAATAGGATTTTGAATAAGTGATGCTTTCGCTATTGAGGATATTTTTTATGAAATTTTGTCTGCACGTTTTATGTTTTTTTCTGCGATGTTTTTGTTCAAGTGCTCAAAAAATTGAAACGAAAATTTTCAAAAATTCATATCTCTAATGAAAATTGTTGAATTTACAAAAACTAATAGGATTTTGAATAAGTGATGCCTTGGCCAATAAAGATATTTTTTATGGAATTTTGTCTGTACGTTTTATATTTCTTTCTGCGATGTTTTTGTTCAAGTGCTCAAAAGTTGAAACGAAAATTTTCAAAAATTCATATCTCTATTAAAAATTGTTGAATTTACAAAAACTAACAAGATTTTGAATAAGTGATGCTTTGGCCATTGAGGATGATTTTTATGGAATTTTGTCTGCACGTTTTATATTGTTTTCTGCGATGTTTTTCTTCAAGTGCTCAAAAAATTGAAACGAAAATTTTCAAAAATTCATATCTCTATTGAAAATTGTTGAATTTACAAAAACCAATAGGATTTTGAATAAGTGATACTTTGGCCATTGAGGATGATTTTTTATGGAATTTTATTTGCACGTTTTATATTTTTTCTGCGATGTTTTTGTTCAGGTGCTCAAAAAATTGAAACGAAAATTTTCAAAAATTCATATATCTATTGAAAATTGTTGAATTTACAAAAAATAACAAGATTTTGAATAAGTGATGCTTTGGCCATTGACGATGATTTTTATGGAATTTTGTCTGCACGTTTTATATTGTTTTCTGCGATGTTTTTCTTCAAGTGCTTAAAAAATTGAAACTAAAATTTTCAAATATTCATATCTCTATTGAAAATTGTTGAATTTGCAAAAACTAATAGGATTTTGAATAAGTGATGCTTTGGCGATTGAGGATGATTTTTTAAAGAATTTTGTCTGCACGTTTTAAATTTTTTCTGCGATGTTTTTTTCAGGTGCTCAAAAAATTGTAACGAAAATTTTCAAAAATTCATATCTCTATTGAAAATTGTTGAATTTAGAAAAACTAACAGGATTTTGAATAAATGATGCTTTGGCCATTAAGGATTTTTTTTATGGAATTTTGTCTGCATGTTTTATATTTTTTTCTGCGATGTTTTTGTTCAGGTGCTTAAAAAAATGAATCGAAAATTTTCAAAAATTCATATCTCTATTGAAAATTGTTGAATTTACAAAAACTATTAGGATTTTAAATAAGTGTTGCTTTGGCCATTGAGAATATTTTTTATGGAATTTTGTCTACACGTTTTATATTTTTTTCTGCGATGTTCTTGTTCAGGTACTCAAAAAATTAAAACGAAAATTTTCAAAAATTTATATCTCTATTGAAAATTGTTGAATTTACAAAAACTAATAGGATTTTGAATAAGTGATGCTTTGGCCGTTGAGGATATGTTTTATGGAATTTTGTCTGCACGTTTTAAATTTTTTCTGCGATGTTTTTGTCATCTATTCATTTTGTTAATTATACATTTTATATTGTTTGGTATTATCTCCGCAGGAACGGGCAGTAAATCAAGGAAATGGAAAATTAATTATAAAATCATTAGAAAATAACGTTCAACATGCCAAGGTTAAAATCGCGATTAAACTTTGCAGCAAACACGAAAATCAATATTAAATTCATTTTCTCTTCGGTTCAGTCGACCAACTTTAATGCAATCAATTTCGAGAATTGCCTGTGCTGAAAGTTCATACTTAATTCATATAATTTGGAAACGGAAAATTGAAATTTGTGCCATGGCCGAGTTAATTAATTTACGTTTTATTTATTTTTTTATTATAAAACACATGACATTTTATTCTAAAAAAAAACTTAATAGCGGCGTTCACAAGTACGCGCATTCGCGCACGCCTGGACCGCAACGTTCCAATCCTGCGCGACGGAGTGTACGTGTGAATGCAAAAAAATTGCAGATTCTAAAAACGCAGTCTTTTCATCTGCTTTACGATCTAACATATTGATTCATATAAAAATCGTAGAAGCAATAATTTGATAAAATACGACAATTAATTTATAATTAATGAAAGTTTTATATGCGCTCAAAATAAAGAATGGGATTCTAAAGAAATAATTGGAATGTCGTTAGAAAAGATTGACAATTACATTTCACTTGGTTGATGCAGTAGAATTTATAGCATAGAAATTTAATTGTGCACTGTATATTTAGAATATATTTTGAAAAATAACCGTGGATAAAATATTCACGTGACATTCCCATAATCCGACCTGGCGTTGAAACGGTTGTCCCTGTTGTTTGTAATGCCTCCGCAAATATATCTTCTGGCGGAGGAGTTATTTAAATTTTCAGCGAGAGATGATTTAGGCGAGAAAGAAAAGGAAAGGGAGGAAGGACGAGCTTATTTCCGGTGCAGCTCCACCGGCGACAGACGGGAATCGTGAAAGCAGGAGGAAATTATAACCGACTGCGAGAAAGGAAAGATTTCGTGATTGTTCACTTTGAGTCTCATTGAAAATTTCAGAAGGGCAAATCAAACAGTCTGTTTTGGTGTGTTTTGCTTAAAATTGTCTTCCAGTTAATTTCAACATAAAATCTCGTAAAAATTCTATATTGAAATTTTTTTAAAATCACCACATTACAAGTTATTGCTAATTTAGGGAATTAAAATAAAACGCACTTACCTTAATCTTTGCAACAATCGTGCGAGAATAGTGGTTGGTTTGATTCCCATCGTTCCTGAACCACAGTCTGCACCAAACCCTTTCCGGCCCGCGGGTCTTCGTCGCTCCGATCACTCGTACCGACCTCTGCCCTTTTCTATTGTCGTAAAAGGCCGAAAATACGTAGAATTTATATCTGGAATTACCATAAAATATTAAAATAGCATCAAAACCGGAATATCTGCTATAATTAACAGCTGCATTCACACGTACACGCAATTCCTTTCGACCGTTCCAATTTGGAGCGATTAAACGTACGTGTGAATGCAAGCACCCCGCACATTCTAAAAACGCATGAAAAGTGATAATGACTCTTTTTTGTAGAATCATCATCAGTAATGTGTTTTGAAAAGTTTCAAGTGTGTGGCAGTTGTTTTTCTATTTTTTCTTCCACTTAAAAATCACTAAAAACTTTAATTTTGCTTTCGACGATTTGAAGAATTGTAAAAAGTTAACCAATGAAGGAATTTGCTTCAAAAAGTAAAGATCTATAAACGAATAATGTATTTTTGATATTCCGTAAAAACAAGTGCGTTATCCTAAGTGTAAACAAAACGGCAACGCTTCAAACTTAAAGTGGAAAGTTAGAGATTGCGTTCAGGGATTTGAAAAATTGTAAAAAATTAACCAATGAAGGAATTTGTTTAAAAACGTAAAGATCTATAAACAAATGATGTATTTTTGATATTCCGTAAAAACAAGTGCGCTATCCTAAGTGTAAACAAAATGGCAACGCTCTAAACTTAAAGTGGAAAGTTGGAGATTGCGTTCAGCGATTTGAAAAATTGTAAAAAATTAACCAATGAAGGAATTTGCTTCAAAAAGTAAAGATCTATAAACAAATGATGTATTTTTGATATTCCGTAAAAACAAGTGCGCCATCCTAAGTGTAAACAAAATTGCAATGCTCTAAACTTAAAGTGGAAAGTTGGAGATTGCGTTCAGCGATTTGAAGAATTGTAAAAAATTAACCAATGAAGGAATTTGTTAGAAAAAGTAAAGATCTATAAACAAATGATGTATTTTTGATATTCCGTTAAAACAAGTGCGCTATCCTAAGTGTAAACAAAATGGCAACGCTGGAAATCGTAAATTTGAATAATTGTAAAATATTTAAGTCTATGCTTGCTCTATTTAAGTTATTAGCGCATAATTACTCATCCTAACTTTCTACAAGTGTAAAACACAGCACTCCACTAATGGGAATGCGATTTTCGTCTCGTAAGTTGTGCTCGTGAATTAATAACAGATGAGCATTTTACGTTCGGAGCTCCGCGAGCGGAAATTCCAACTTGGCTAATTTATCAAATTCATTCCGACCGTCCTGCAGTTCCTTCCGCAGTAAAAAAAGAAAACAATTACGATCTGCGAAACGTCCCCAATTAGCCAGCCAGCTGCCGTATTTTTCTCATTTCTAAAGTATAATATTAAATTCACCTGCTGAAAAAGAAAGGAGTCATATTTGCAATTTGTTAGCAGAGAGATATTTATATACTTTTAAGTTTTGAGTTTTTTACGTCATTGTGGATTTATGTGGTTCTTGGTCTTAACAAGACTGTGCATGCTTGAATTAGAGTGTAACTTTGGATTCACCTGGTTCCGACGACTGTCTGCCAACTTCCGTCGGTGGGGGTGGCGTTGTTGGGGAACGGTGGCAGTTGCGCTTCGGTGAGGACTTCCCTTTCGTGATTGAAGTCCGCCTGGACGTGCAAAGGGGGCGCCCTTCGACCCAGCAAGACGGCGCCGATGCTGTCCTCGGCTCCTTGTCCGCCGTTGTTCACTCTTATTGATATGTAATCATCGCTCTGAAACAAATACACGAAAATTAATTACAATTTCTTTAATACAGTAAAGGATTGTTTTAAATTAAAAACAAAGGGTGCTTTGTAATTGTTTCAGCTGCAAAGAAATAAAAGAAAATAGAACAAATTAAGTTAATCACTTTGCTTTGTATTGCTTTGCAATTCTTTCAGCTGCAAGTGTTTTTTTTTCTTTATAATAAATAACTGATTTTAAGAGAATTAATCTCCTGGGTGCGCCAGTGGCGCGCAACAGGACAAAAACAACATCGCGATGGAGAAACTTGGAAGTTGAGGTGGTGGCCAAGCTATAAAATCTACAACCCGGCAGTAAATTATCGATTAAGGGTGCAATAACTTATTGGGGGTGACCATTCAATAAATCACCTGCTCGAACGCTTCCTCCGCCACCGATGGAATCTTATAAATTGCTTTAATGTTTTCAATTCGACGACAAACTAAGTACTTTACCTTTTTTTTTCTTATCATTCCAGACAGCATTATTTATTTTCTTATTTGTCGACACAGTTGATAAGAATTATTTTTATCTAGATAACTGGAAAAAATATAAGGTGTGAGCCACAGAATTTTGTTTCTGAGTAGGCCATGCCCGAGAGAGAGAGAGAAACATAGCATGAATTCATTTTTTTAAATCTAAGTCAGTTGTCTCATGGCGTATCTCATTTATCTCACAGCCAACTTTGAAACAAAATTTTGTGGCTCACGCGATATTTACAAATAGCTAATAATTTTGTTTGACATCTCTTAAATAACAAACTATCTATAAATAAATTTGAGGCAATCTCACTATCTATAATTGTATTGCAGTTCAAAATATAGTTACAAATAGCTAATTATGTCAATGTATCTTAAAAAAAATCAACTATTTATAATTTAATTGCAGTCCTTTTCAAAATCTATAAACTACTGCGGTGGCGTATTTTATTTTCCGCAAACTAACCACCCGCCACAATAAAATAATACCGGCCGTAAAAGTCCAAGCGGACCGCTGCAAGGGGCGTATAAATAAAGCCAGAAAAAAAGAGGAAAACAAAGAGCAGAAGTTAATAAACATCCCACGTCCCTCCCCGTCCATTTGTTGTTGTATATTACGCGGGCGATGTATAACTCTCCATTCGGAAAGGGAGGGCTTAAAATTGCTGGTCGTTGTACCTTCTGTCACAAATATTAATGTACGTTTACAGTAATAACGGCTCGGCTTTGCGTTTCTCTCTCGAAAGAAAAAATATTCGCGAAGACGTCAGGCCGAGGAAATTATTAGCGAAGACGTCAGGCCGAGGAAAATATTCGCGAAGACATCAGGCCGAAAATTATACGCGAAGACATCTGGCCGAGGAAAATATTTGCGACGATGTCAGGCCGAAGAAAATATTCGCGAAGACGTCAGGCCGAGAAAACTAGTCGCGAAGACATCAGGTTGAGGGAATTATTCGCGAAGGCAACAGGCCGAAAATTATACGTGAAGACAAGGCCGAGGATAATATTTTCGAAAACGTCAGGCCGAGAAAATCATTCGCGAAGACATCAGGCCGAGAAAATTATTTGTGAAGGCAGTTGCAATTTGTAGTTTTTAGCAGTTAAAAATGGCCATCGTTGACAGTTAAAAATTGAATTTTTTTTTGGCAGTTGAAAGTTGTCATTTTTAGTAGTTGAAAATTTTCATTTTTGGCAGTTGAAAATTGTAGTTTTTGGCAGTTGAAAATTGTCATTTTTGGCAGTTGAAAATTGTAGTTTTTAGCAGATGAAAGTTGTCATTTTTGGCAGTTGAAAATTGTCATTTTTGGCAGGTGAAAGTTGTCATTTTTGGCAGTTCAAAATTGTAGTTTTTGGCAGATGAAAGTTGTCATTTTCGGCAATTGAAAATTGTAGTTTTTAGGCCGGAGGAAAATATTTGCTAAGATGTCAGGCCGAAGAAATTATTTGTGAAGATATCAGGCTAAATAAAATATCTACGAAGACGTCAGGCCGAGAAAACTATTCGCGAAGACGTCAGGCCGAGAGAATTATTCGCGAAG
This sequence comes from Ocypus olens, assembly GCA_910593695.2. Taxonomy (NCBI): domain Eukaryota; kingdom Metazoa; phylum Arthropoda; class Insecta; order Coleoptera; family Staphylinidae; genus Ocypus; species Ocypus olens. The sequence goes on from OU343058.1 coordinate 816,618, forward strand.
GCATCAGACCGAGGACGAAATTTTCATGTAGCAAACGTGAACAATTGCATAAAATAAATTATTTGAGAAGGTATTTTCTTATATGGCATGTAGATGTATAAAAAACAAAACATTAATGTGGTAATTTCAACTTTCTACGGTTTATATCACTATTTATTGAATAAAACAGACAAACTCAATGTTCAATTTGTATTATAAAAAATACTCATACAATTATAGTTTCGAGCTTTGCACACTTGATAGTTGTATATCGTTTTGAATTACTTTTACTTTCTCCGTTACGAAGTACAAGAAGGAACAATTTTCAACTACCGAATATTAGAATTTTCAATAACCAAAAACTATAATTTTCAACGGCCAAAATGACGGTTTTTAAATGCTAACCATGACCATTTTTACTTGTCAAAAAATGACAACTTTCAACTGCCAAAAATTATATTTTTGAACTTCTAACGATGGCCATTTTTAACTGCAAAAAACACAACTGTCAAAAATGACAACTTTCAACTGTCAAAAACTACATTTTCTAACTGTCAACGACAGTCATTTTTAACTGCTAAAAATCACAACTTTCAACTACCAAAACATTCAATTTTTAACTGTCAACGATGGCCATTTTTAACTGTCAAAAACTACAATTATCGACTTGCCAAAAATGACAACTTTCAACTACCAAAAAATTCAATTTATAACTGTCAACGATGGCCATTTTTAACTGCTAAAAACTACAATTTTCAACTGCCAAAAATGACAACTTTCAGCTACCAAAAAATTCAATTTATAACTGTCAACGATGGCCATTTTTAACTGCTAAAAACTACAATTTTCAACTGCCAAAAATGACAACTTTCAACTGCCAAAAACTTCAATTTTCAACTGATAAAAATGACAATTTTAAACTGCCAAATATGACAACTTTTAACTGTCAAAAACTACAATTTTTAACTTTTAACGATGGCCATTTTTAACTTCTAAAAACTATAATTTTCAACTGCCGAAAATGACAGCTTTCAACTGCCAAAAACTACAATTTTTAACTGTCAATGATGGTAATTTTTAGCTGCCAAAAAGTACAATTTTCAACTGGCAAAAATGACAACTTTCAAAAGTCAAAAATAACAAGTTTCAACTGCCAAAAACTACATTTTTTAACGGTCAACGATGACTATTTTTAACTGCAAAAAACTACAATTTTCAACTTCCAAAAATGATAACTTTCAACTGTCAAAAATGACAACTTTCAACTGTCAAAAACTACAATTTTAGCTGTCAACGATGGCCATTTTTAACTTCTATAAACTAAAATTTTCAACTGCCAAAAATGACACCTTTTAACTGCCAAAAACTACAATTTTTAACTGCCAAAAATGATAATTTTCAACTGCCAGAAATGACAACTTTCACCTTCCACAAACTACAATTTTCAACTGCCAGAAATGACAATTTTCAACTACCAAAAATGACAACTTTCACCTGCCAAAAACTACAATTTTCTACTGATAAAAATGACAATTTTAAACTGCCAAAAATGACAACTTTTAACTGTCAAAAACTACAATTTTTAACTGATAAAAATAACAATTTTCAACTGCCAAAAATGACAACTTTCAACTGCCAAAAACTACAATTTGTAACTGCCAAAAATGACAATTTTCAACTACCAAAAATGACAACTTTCACTTGCCAAAAACTACAATTTTCAACTGATAAAAATGACAATTTTCAACTGCCAAAAATGACAACTTTCAACTGTCAAAAACTAAAATTTTCAACTGCCAAAAATGACAACTTTCAACTGTAAAAAAACTACAATTTTCAACTACCAAAAATGGCAATTTTCAACTACTAGAAATGACAACTTTCAACTGTCAAAAACTAAAATTTTTAACTGTCAACGATGGCCATTTTTAACTTCTAAAAACTATAATTTTCAACTGCCAAAAATGACACCTTTCAACTGCCAAAAACTACAATTTTCAACTGCCAAAAACTACAATTTTTAACTGCCAAAAATGACAACTTTCACCTTCCAAAAACTACAATTTTCAACTGCCAAAAATGACACCTTTCAACTGCCAAAAACTACAATTTTTAACTGCCAAAAATGACAATTTTCAACTACCAAAAATGACAACTTTCACCTGTCAAAAACTACAATTTTCAACTGATAAAAATGACAATTTTAAACTGCCAAAAATGACAACTTTTAACTGTCAAAAACTACAATTTTTAACTTTTAATAATGGCCATTTTTAACTTCTAAAAACTATCATTTTCAACTGCTGAAAATGACACCTTTCAACTGCCAAAAACTACAATTTTTAACTGTCAATGATGGTAATTTTTAGCTGCTAGAAAGTACAATTTTCAACTGGCAAAAATGACAACTTTCAAAAGTCAAAAATAACAAGTTTCAACTGCCAAAAACTACATTTTTTAACTGTCAACGATGGCTATTTTTAACTGCAAAAAACTACAATTTTCAACTGCCAAAAATGACAACTTTCAACTGTCAAAAATGATAACTTTAAGCTGACAAAAACTACAATTTTTAACTGTTAACGATGGCAACTTTCAACTGCCAAAAACTATAATTTTTAACTGCCAAAAATGACAACTTTCAACTGCCAAAAAATTAAATTTATAACTGTCAAAGATGGCCATTTCTAACTGCCAAAAACTACAATTTTTAACTGCCAAAAATGACAACTTTCAACTGTCAAAAATGATAACTTTCAACTGCCAAAAATTATAATTTTTAACTGCCAAAATGACTGCTAAACGTGACTATCGTCTTCCCAAAATCGATTTTGGGAAGACATTCTGAACCGGAAAATAAATCCATAGAAAGTGCATTTCAAGACACAACTTCGTTGAAACATTAGGACAAGCTACCTCGTTTCGCCGATACAAATTTTGAAACTTTTTCGAAATTAATAATTCCTGACGCAAATCGTAAATTTTTTCTCAGACCCAACATTTAGTAATACTATGAAAAAAAACGGCGAAAATCATAAAATTAACAAAACATTTTTTTTTTCGGAAAAAGCATTACTTTACTTTTATCCGTCATTAAAGACCGCCACGGATTTTTAAAATTTTTTTGAGACCCAACAAAATCAGTCAGTTTACTCAAATACCATTAGATTTTGAAGTAAAATTTGTCATTTTCTTTCCAAATTTTGACGTCTTAAACGTCAGTTTCATCCGATTCTACAAAACGCTGCATGAACATTTAAAACATGATTTAAATTAAAAATAAACCATAAATAATTACGGTATCATTAAATCGGAGAAAGTAACATGATGGAATTTAAAAAAAAAATTGTATATTGCCTTTTTCACTGTTTTAGACGTTGTATTTTCTAAAACATACCACACACTTATTATTAAATTGTTTTTTTTTATTAGCCCAACTTGTGGTGGTAATATATCCCCAGGTGTCAAAGTTTTCATTTCCCCCTCGTCTGTTTTCTTAGGTTACGCCCGAGGTATCCGCTTAGAAAAAGAAAAGAAGAAAAAAAAAACGAATGTGTGTGCCGAGCGAACGGGGGGAGGGCCATCTGTTGCCAGCGATGGCAATAAAGCAGGACTGTATGAAGTCATAAAACCGCTTGGGGTCCATTCTCCGTCCATCAGGACGACCCTACGCCATTTTCTAATGTCCTCCAGCACAGCGATTGCAGTAAAAATACTCATTTTAATATAATACCAGCTTAAATATTTTACTTTCATTTATGGTACGCAACAACATGCACGCAGATGCGAACACGCGGTTGCCTAAGGTATAGAAACTACACGCAATTTATTTTTCAGAAGATTATTCATCACAAAAAAAAAATATGCAGGAGGCTTCTGCTTCGTTCACACGTTGAATAATAATAAAACATCCGAATTACACAAAAACCTTTATATTTTGATTAAAGAAAGTATTGCAGCGGAAATTTCGATAACAAAACTCAAACATTTCTTCATCGCCAGAAATAAGTTAACGATGCGATAAACAAACTACTTACAAGTAAATCGAAACCAATTTATGTTTATACTACTTTAATGTTTACTTGTTTAAATTTTAAATTTTGTTTATATAATTTTGTATAATTTTCTCAGATTTGTATTAATTTTAGACATATTTTTTGTATTATAAAGGGAAATTCCCTTAAATAAATAAATAAATAAAAATAAATAAATGTTTATTGTACTTAGAGGTTATGTTTACGCTTCACAACATCGGGTGTGATTGATCAGAATTTAATTTTTTTTATGATTGCACCATTGTTTTAAATCAGGTTTTGTGTTTACCTGGAGGACGTCGTCGTAGTCTCTGTCTTGTCGGTGATGGTAGGAGAGGGATCCGTGTCTGACTAAAACGCCGGCGCCTCGGCCCCGCTCGTCGATCAGGAAGATTTCTGTGAAAACGATGATGCCGAAGACGGCGAAGAACATGACGACGATGAAGAAGCTCATGTTTGCCCGCTGCTTGTTTCTGAAGGTCGAGTGCCTTTTGCCCTTGCTCCCTCCGCTCGACGCCCCCATTTTCTTAACCCTGAAACAAGACACGGACATACTTATGTTTTGCCCCACAAAGAATAATTTAAAATTCTAAACTGGTTCTTTGGCCAATATTATTTATTTATTTATTATTATAGCAGAAACAATAATACATATAATATGACAGGTACATGTTAGTTTGTGATGTGTTAGTTTGTTAATCTGCCCAAATGGCTATCGATCAGAGGTATTTCTGCCTAGATTTGTCGGTATTGTGGAGTAAGTCTGTCATTAATGCGAAAATGGATGAAATAACGTCATGATATTTATTATTATTAAACGGGAAATTCCAATAATACAAAATTAAATTATGATTTGAATTTAAATTCTAAAGAAACGAATTAACAAATATTTGAATCTAAATCAACTTTCTTCAGTTTAGAAAAGTATTAAAATTATTCCTAATTCTTTAATTAAGCAAAAAAGCTTTAGATCATCAACATATAAAAGGACTTTACAATGCCAATTATAGTTGGTGAATCATGAATAGTATAAAAATAAATAAATTAAATTGGTCCAATATGAGATCCTTGCGGCCTAATTGTCCTAGATATAGAAATACCATCGCATAGATTAGACTAGGAAAGAAATGTTGCTCTGGCCGTTTGGTCGATTTGCATATTTATTGATTTTTTATTTCAACATTTAGTAGGATTTCGAATTCAAAATTCGATTCCAAAAATAAAGAAAAAAACATAGGCTCATGTTAAAGAAAAAAAAAATCTGAAGTTGTACATCATTACGCTTACACCTGATGAGGTGGGAGAAATTTAATGTGATATTTGTAAAAAGCATTTCCAACCTAACAAACATTTGAAACATTTTTCGGTAAACTCTAAAATAAAAAAGTTATTTCGATACTAATGGTATCCCACTGATTTCAAAAATGAAAAACATATGCCAATTCTCATTGGTAAAACATGCCATTTTTGACTAGATCTATGTGCCATTTTAGCAAGTGAAATATCCCTTTTTAAAATCTACCACTTTTGGTCTATAAAATAAACTTTTGACTTTTAAACTATGCCAGCTTTGACTGATGGCATTTTCGAGTATTACAATATGTTATTTTTGACTACTAAAATATGCCACTTTAATTTTTTAAATATGCTATTCTTGCTGTACGAATATGCCACTTTTGACTTTTGAAGTACCCCTTTTTAATTTATAAAATACAACAAATACAATAGTTAGTTACAATAGGTAAAATATTCTAGTTTTGGTACTTAAACTACGCCAGTTTTGACTGGTTACTTTTTTTTTCGGCAAAATAATTACTCTATACGCTTTTTCCCATTATTAAGAACCGTCATAAATTTTTTCAGATTTTTCTAAGATCCAAAATTTTTTCCCTTTTTTTCCTAACCTTTGGAAAAATGGGCGAAAATCATGAAATGGTCAAATGACTTGAAATATACATAAAAATGTTCACAAAAGAACGGGGAATACGTGGTTAAATTTTTAGCCGAATCGTACTTGCAGTTTCCTCGTTTCGCGCTCTCAAAATGGACATTCGTAAGTTGGCCAGAAATTTCGGTCGATTTTGGGATTTTTTTTACGCCGTCCCACTGAACGGATATTGATGATATTACATAAGTTGGTAGCTACATTCCTATAGAATTTTATGTTTCTATTCATAATTATCTGCTATATTCAGGAACCGAGATTTGTTTGTTAGAATTAGCCGGTGTCCAATAACGTCAATCTGCAGGGTCTCCGCATTTGCGTCTCGTAAGGCGCAATGTTAATTTTCAGTTGATAAAAAATGGTGGAATAATTTTTTTTTCGGGAAAATAATTACTCCACACGCTTTTTCCCATCATTAAGAACCATCATGAATTTTTTCAGATTTTTCTAAGACCCAAAATTTTTTCTCATTTTTCCTGATGTATGGAAAATTGGGCGAAAATCATGAAATGGTCAAATGACTTGACATATACATCAAAATGTTCACAAAAGAACGGGAAATACGTGGTGAAATTTTTAGCCGAATCGTACTTACAGTTTCCTCGTTTCACGCTCTCAAAATGGGCACTCGTAAGTTGGCCAGAAATTTCGGTCGATTTTGGGATTTTTTTGGCGCCGTCCCACTGAACGGATATGGATGATGTTATATAAGTTTGTAGCTACGTTCTTCTAGAATACTATGTTTCCATTCATAACTTTCTGCCGTATTCGCGAATCAAGATTTTTTCGTTCGAATTAGCCGGTGTCCGATAGCGTCAAACTGCAGGGTCTCGGTATTCGCTTCTCGTAAGACGCAATGTTAATTTTCACTTGGTGAGAAATGGTAGAACAAATTTTTTTTTCGGAAAAATAATAACTCTACGCGCTTTTTCTAGTCATTAAGAACCGTCATGAATTTTTTCAGATTTTTCCAAGACCCAACATTTCCTCCTTTTTTTCCTGACTAATGGTATGGAAAAATGAGCGAAAATCATGAAATGGCCAAATGACTTGTAATATACATGAAATGTTCACAAAAGAATGGGTAATGCGTGGTTAAATTTTTAGCCGAATCGTAATTGCAGTTTTCTCGTTTCACGATCTCAAAATAGGCACTCGTAAGTTGGCCAGAAATTTCGGTCGATTTTGGGATTTTTTTGGCGCCGTCCCACTGAACGGATATGGATGATGTTTTATAAGTTTGTAGCTACATTCTTCTAGAATATTATGTTTCCATTCATAACTTTCTGCCGTACTCACGAACCAAGATTTGTTCGTTTGAATTAGTCGGTGTCCGATAGCATCAATCTGCAGGGTCTCAGTATTCGCTTTCCATAAGGCTTTATGTTAATTTTCAGTTGGTGAAAAATGGTAGAACAATTTTTTTTTTTGGAAAATAATGACTTTATAAGCTTTTTCTCGTCATTAAGAACCGTCACGAATTTTTTCAGATTTTTCTAAGGCCCAAAATTTTTCCTCATTTTTCCTGACTTATGGTATGGAAAAATGGTGAAAATCATGAAATGATCAAATGACTTGTAATGTACATCAAAATGTTCACAAAAGAACAGGCAATGCGTGGTTAAATTTTTAGCCGAATCGTACTTGCAGTTTATTCGTTTCGCGCTTTCAAAATCGGCACTCGTAAGTTGGCCAGAAATTTCGGTCGATTTTGGGATTTTTCTGGCGCCGTCCCGCTGAACGGATATGGATGATGTTATATAAGTTTGTAGCTACATTCTTCTAGAATACTTTGTTTCCATTCATAAGTTTCTGCCGTATTCACGAACCAAGATTTGCTCGTTTGAATTAGTCGGTGTCCGATAACGTCAATCTGCAGGCTTTCCGTATTCGCTTCCCATAAGGCTCTATGTTAATTTTCAGTTGGTGAAAATTGGTAGAACAATTTTTTTTTGGGAAAATAATGACTCTACGCGCTTTTTCTCGTCATTAAGAATCGTCATGAATTTTTTCAGATTTTTCTAAGACCCAACATTTTCTCCCTTTTTTTCCTGACTAATGAATGGTATGGAAAAATGAGCGAAAATCATGAAATGGCCAAATGACTTGTAATATACATGAAAATGTTCACAAAAGAATGGGTAATGCGTGGTTAAATTTTCAGCCGAATCGTAATTGCAGTTTTATCGTTTCGCGCTTTCAAAATCGGCACTCGTAAGTTGGCCAGAAATTTCGGTCGATTTTGGGATTTTTCTGGCGCCGTCCCGTTGAACGGATATGGATGATGTTATATAAGTTTGTAGCTACATTCTTCTAGAATACTAAGTTTCCATTCATAAGTTTCTGCCGTATTCACAAACCAAGATTTGCTCGTTTGAATTACTCGGTGTCCAATAACGTCAATCTGCAGGCGTTCAGTATTCGCTTCCCATAAGGCTCAATGTTAATTTTCAGTTGGTGAAAAATGGTAGAACAAATTTTTTTTTGGGAAAATAATTACTCCACATCTGTTTTCGAGACGTTAAGAACCGTCATGAATTTTTTCAGATTTTTTTAAGACCCAACATTTCCCCCCTTTTTTTCCTGACTAATGGTATGGAAAATTGAACAAAAATCATGAAATGGCTAAATGACTTGTAATACACATCAAAATGTTCACAAAAGAACGGACAATGCGTGGTTAAATTTTCAGCTGAATCGTAATTGCAGTTTTCTCGTTTCGCGCTCTCAAAATAGGCACTCGTAAGTTGGCCAGAAATTTTGGTCAATTTTGGAATTGTTTTGGCGTCGACTCACAAAACAGATATGGATGATATTACATGAGTTTGTAGCTACATTCTTCCAGAATCCAATGCTTCCATTCATAACTACTTGCCGTATTCACAAACCAAGATTTGCTCGTTCGAATTAGTTAGTGTCAGATAGCGTCAATCTGCAGGGTCTCAGTATTCGCTTTCCATAAGGCTTTATGTTAATTTTCAGTTGGTGAAAAATGGTAGAACAATTTTTTTTTTTTTAAATAATGACTTTATGAGCTTTTTCTCGTCATTAAGAACCGTCATGAATTTTTTCAGATTTTTCTAAGACCCAACATTTTCTCCCTTTTTTTCCTGACTAATGGTATGGAAAAATGAGCGAAAATCATGAAATAGCCAAATGACTTGTAATATACATGAAAATGTTCACAAAAGAACGAGAAATACGTGGCTAAATTTTCAGCAGAATCGTACTTGCAGTTTTCTCGTTTCACGCTCTCAAAATGGGAACTCGTAAATTGGCCAGAAATTTCGGTCGATTTTAAGAATTTTTTGACGCCGTCTTACGAAACAGATATGGATGATATTACATAAGTTTGTAGCTATATTCTTCCAGAATCCAATGCTTCCATTCATAACTACTTGCCGTATTCACAAACCAAGATTTGCTGGTTCGAATCAGTCGGTGTCCGATAGCGTCAATCTGCAGGGTCTCAGTATTCGCTTCCCATAAGGCTCTATGTTAATTTTCAGTTGGTGAAAAATGGTATAAAAATTTTTTTTTCGGGAAAATAATTACTTTACACGCTTTTTTTAGTCATTAAGAACTGTCATGGTTTTTTTCAGATTTTTCTAAGACCCTACATTTTTCTCCTTTTTTTCCTGACTAATGGAAAAATGGGTGAAAATCATGAAATGGCCAAATGAATTGTAATGTACATCAAAATGTTCCCAAAAGAATGGTAAATGCGTGGTTAAATTTTCAGCTGAATCGTACTTGCAGTTTTCTCGTTTCGCGCTCTCAAAATGAGCACTCGTGAATTGGCCAGAAATTTCAGTCAATCTTGGGAATTTTTTGGCGCGGTCTCACTGCACAGTTATGGATAATATGACATTAATTCATAGCTGCATTCTTCTAGAATCCATTACTTTTATTTCCAACCATCTACCATATCCATGAACCGAAATTCGTTTGTTTGGATAAGCCGTTGTCCGTCAGCCTCAATCTGCAGGGTCTCGGAATTCGTTTCCCGTAAGGCCTCATGTTAATTTTCGGTTGGTAAAAAAATTTCTTTTCGAGAAAATAATTACTTTACACACCTTTTCCTATGATTAAAAACCCCTATGATATTTTTCAGAAAACATATTTGACCAGTAAATATGCCAGTTTTGAAAGTTAAACTATGGCAGTTTTGATTATTTAAAAATGTGGCATTTTTGACAACCAAAATAGGCTTTTTTTACTGTTAAAATAAACAGTGTATGCCTTTAAAAATGTGCTATTTTCAACTTTAAAAGTTGCCAGTTCCGATTGGTACAATATGCCATTTTTAGTAGGTAAAATATCCCTTTTTAACTTTTAAAATATGCCACTATTTTTATTTTATATATTTATTTAGAAACGGGAAACCCCTATTACAATAAAGATTTATACAATTTATATAACAACTTAAGTACTAAAAATATATGTAAAACAAATAATGATTATATTTAACAAACAAGTAAAATATATATTCACACATACAATTGACTGTTAAACTATGCCAGTTTTGACCGGTAAAATATATCTTTTTAATTTTTTAAATATGCCATTATAACTAGGGTTGTACAAAATAATCGATAAACAATCGATTAATCGGTTATATGATAATTACTCGAAAAATAATCAATTAATCGATAATTTGATTATTTGATCAATCGATTATTTAGATGAATCGATATAATCGATTATTAAAAATAATCAATAATCGATTATTCATTTTCATAATCGAACACCTCAACAAAACACTGTCCAACAGCTTATAGACACTTCTGTAGTTTTGAATATCATTACGTTTTTAATCGTCGATGCGCCTTAAATCCAAAATTCGCGAAGCCCTTTTAGTGTACCGCCTATAAATAATTTCGAATCGTCCGGATAAATAATTCAGACGTGCGGAGTGAAAACATTAAATCCCCGCAATTTCGGAGATAAAAGCGAAAAATAACATTCGACGAACGGCGCGGAAAAACAAAAGAGGCGCGATTTCGCCCTTTTATGATAAAGGGCGAAATAAACCGGAGGTATTGACTGGAAATGAGCGAATACATATTCGTAAAACCGATGCACGGATTGTTTTGTTATATCGTACGTTACGCTCTTTGTGCGAAGGAACGAGATAATTAAAAACCATTAAAAGGTTTTGCTTTTCATGCGGAATTGTAATTTGCAATTGATTTCGGCGAGCGTCCGCTGAAAATTGAATTGCAACGGTGAACGCATTATGAAATCGATAAATTAAGTTTGACGTATAGAAATTTGACATATAGAAATTATAACCTAGAAATTTGCACTTGTTTTTTAACAATGTTTCTCGCGTCGGCTGTTATATTTTAAAATTAATCACGAATTTTCAGAAAGGTCAACCCCTACAAAATCTACCCTAGTTATATACGAAGAATCTTCTCCATTATTTATTTACAAATAATGTAAATACTGTTATATTTATAACTTCGTAAGTGGGAAATCATTGAATATATTTTTCTCTTGTCGGCTTGATTATTTTGAAACGATTTACGAAGTATCGAATTTTGGCCACCTTCAAACTCAATTATGTCTTTCACTGAAACACCAGAATATTTGATTGACCTACATAAGCAACAATTCATTTCATTTTCGTCGGAATAAAATATATTAATTAATAACAGAAACACAGGGCTGAAAGACCTCAGGTCGATAGTCCGGACACATTAACCCCGAAATTCAAATTGTATATAATGTAAATATATTTTAGATGTTTTCTCTCTTTAACAGAAATTTTTGTCATGTCCTGCCATGATTTTGAAGGCATATTATTTTCTTTTAAATCTAGATAGCGCATTTATGCTATTCTATCTTTTGTTTTTTTTTACGTTGGAAGGGGGGATCGTATTAGGCTTTCAGTTCGCACGGGATTACTCCCTTTGTTGGAGACGAGAACGACACGAAGGGATGAGAGAAAAAAAAGTGTTGACCACAGCGGAAAACTCGGAACTGTTTCCGGAAACAAAGCAGAAAACTGTAATATGAATCCAACTTTTATGATTGCCGCCAAATTATATATCAGGGGTCGTTAGGGGATGTCGGTGAGGGTTTGATCACATTTAGAAACAATGTCTGGATGGTTAATCATCGTTATAGATCTAGAAAGAGAGAGATACAATACATTTATTGAGACAGACGACCTCAACAGACAATTGACCAGAGATCGTTCAGCCCTCTAGATCAATTTTCCTGGATATGAAACAAAACGTTCTCAACTTTTAGCAATGTTTTTTGTTTTGTGTTGACTTAAGAGTCATTTGGTTATACCCAGCCAACTTCACTAAATCCAACGCTACACAAATTGTCACTAGCTTAGGAGACATTTGTTTTTCACAGCCAACTTCAGTAAATTTAACGCTTCACAAACTATCACTAGCTTAAGAGTCATTTGTAAGGCATCGCAAGTCTTTGTCAAAGGCTTTTGTGGGAATTATCTGAAGCGTTTAATTACGCCGAGAATTATTATTTTAATTCCTCAAATCTAAGGAAAACACGAACGCACTTACCAGAGCGAATATTATTATTCCTCCACGGCCCACACATTGAAATAACAAAGTGCACTTATTCCATCGATCGAAGTGAATTATTAAATTCCCCCAGCGAAATTTTTCCTCCTTTCCTTCGTCCTCGCCCCAATCTCAAATCGCAATTCCGCGACGCTTCTTATGATGATGATGATGGTGGCAAATGGATGTGAAATATAGTTGCTTCTTGTAGCGATGATGGAAAATTTAGCACTCGGTGAAACGTAGTGAAAGCACTTACGAAATCCCCGGAAGGTTTCGATTGTAATATTTAAAAAGTCTATTGTTAAATAATACGCCGTGTGTGTCTGTGTATCTGAAGAATGTTATTTAACAAAATGATTTTGACAGTTGCACACATCTGCAATGACGGATAGACGTTTGACAGAATTTTATTTAAATAAACGCAATTTTTACACTAAAACATGAACTTTCGATGCATTTCCCGCGGAAATATTTAAAGTTTTCATTCGAGTAATTAAAGAGTGATTTTGACAGTTGCACATATCCGCAGTGACGGATAGAAGTTTGACAGAATTTTATTTAAATGTTGAATGCATTTTTTACGTCTTATTTTAATTCATGTGTACGTAAGTTTGTTAGGGCGTTAAAGTTCATATCTGCGTATCAAGTTGCAACTCGAGGGTGATCAAAGTCCTTTATAGTTGGGGCCAAGTGCCATCGTGTCTCGTGCCTCTGGCAAGCCCACATAAGTTCACGTCGAGAGCACGTGCTCTTATCTTTTTTTATAAATACAGCTTACATGCTTACGTCATCAACCACTCGCTACCGGCACCGATTAGGGTCATGAAATTGAAGACGATCAAAAAAATGATTTCAAATTCTTATTCTTCGGCCTATCGAGATGTTATTTCGGCAGAAAAACAGTTTTAGGATTCATTTGTTTTTAGCATATAGGTGAATATCTCGTGAACGGTAAAAGATAATCAAAAAATTATTGCAAATTCTTATTCTGCGGCTTATTGAGATGTTAATTCAGTAAGAAAAAAAAAATGGTTTCATTTGTTTTTTGGCATATAGGTGAATATTTCGTGAACGGTTGAAGATAAACAAAAAAGGATTGCAAATTCTTATTCTCCGCCTTATCGACATGTTAATTCAGCAAAAAAACAGTTTCAGGTTTCATTTCTTTTTTGACATATAGGTGAATATCTCGTGAACGGTTGAAGATAATCAAAAAATTATTGCAAATTCTTATTCTGCGCTTTGTCGAGATTTAATTCAGCAATAAAACAATTTTAGGTTTCATTTGTTTTTAGCATATAGGTGAATATCTCGTGAACGGTTGAAGATAATCAAAAAATTATTGCGAATTCTTATTCTGCGTATTATCGAGATAGTAATTCAGCAAAAACATAGTTTTGGGTTTCATTTGTTTTTTGGCATATAGGTGAATATCTCGTAAACGGTTGAAGATAATCCAGAAATTATTGCAAACTCTTATTATGCAGCTTATTGAGATGTTAATTCAGCAATAAAACAATTTTAAGTTTCATTTGTTTTTGGCATATAGGGGAATATCTCGTGAACGGTTGAAGATTATTCAAAAATTATTGCAAATTCTTATTCTGTGGCTTATAGAGATGTTAATTCAGCAATAAAACAATTTTAGGTTTTATTTGTTTTTGGCATATAGGTAAAATATCTCGTGAACGGTTGATGATAATAAAAAAAATATTACAAATTCTTAATCTGCGCTTTGTCGAGATGTTATTTCAGCAATAAAACAATTTTAGGTTTCATTTGTTTTTGGCATATAGGTGAATATCTCGTGAACGGTTGAAGATAATCAAAAAATTATTGCAAATTCTTATTCTGTGGTTTATCGAGATGTCAAATCAGCAAAAAAACGTTTTAGGTTTAATTTGTTTTTTTGGCATATAGGTGAATATCTCGTGAACGGTTGAAGATAATCAAAAAATGATTGCAAATTCTTATTCTGCAGCTTATTGAGACGTTGATTCAGCAAGAAAAAAAAAATTGGTTTCATTTGTTTTTTGGCATATAGGTGAATATTTCATGAACGGTTGAAGATAATCAAAAAATTATTGCAAATTCTTATACTGCGGCTTATCGAAATGCTAAATCAGCAAAAAAAACAATTTTGGATTTCATTTGTCTTTTGACATATAAGTAAATATCTCGTGAACGGTGGAAGGTAATAAAAAAATTATTGCAGATTCTTATTTTCCAGCTGATCAAGATGTTAATTCAGGAAGAAAGCAGTTTTAGGTTTAATTTGTTTTAATAATAATAATAATAATAATAATAATAATATTTATTACGGAAAACACCTTTTACATGAAATTAACAATGATAATTAACTTAAATATATGATATATACAAAAACATAAAGTTTAAAAACATGCACGTATTGAAATTATATAAATTTTTACTCTTAAAATAAAGTGATTTATTGATCTAATTTTTGACATATAGGTGAATATTTCGTGAACGGTTGAAGATAATCAAAAAATTATTGTAAATTCTTATTCTGCAGCTTATCGAGATGTTAATTCAGCAATAAAAAAATTTTAGGTTTCATTTGTTTTTGGCATATAGGTGAATATCTCATAAACGGTTGAAGATTATCCAAAAAATATTGCAAATTCTTATTCTTCTACTTATAGAGATATTAATTCAGCAATAAAACAGTTTTGGGTTTCATTTGTTTGTGACATATAGATGAATATCTCACGAACGGTTAAAGATAATCAAAAAATTATTGCAGATTCGTATTCTGCCATTAATCGAGATGTTAAATCAGCAAGGAAGCAGTTTTAGGTTTCATTTGTTTTTGGCATATAGGTGAATATCTCGTGAACGGTTGAAGATTATCAAAAAATTATTGCAAATTCCTATTATGCGGTTTATCGAGATATCAAATCAGCAAAAAACAGTTTTAGGTTTTATTTGTTCTTTTGGCATATAGGTGAATATCTCACAAACGGTTAAAGATAATCAAAAAATTATTGCAGATTCGTATTCTGCCATTAATCGAGATGTTAAATCAGCAAGGAAGCAGTTTTAGGTTTCATTTGTTTTTGGCATATAGGTGAATATCTCGTGAACGGTTGAAGATAATCAAGAAATTATTGCAAATTCTTATTCTGCACCTTGTCGAGATGGAAATTCAGCAAAAAAACAGATTAAGGTTTCATTTGTTTCTTGACATATAAGTGAATATCTCGTGAACGGTTGAAGATAATCAAATAATCATTGCAAATTCTTATTCTGCGACTTATCGAGATGTTAATTCAGCAATAAAACAGTTTTGGGTTTCATTTCTTTTTGGCATATAGGTGAATATCTCGTGAATTGTTGAAAATAATCAAAAAATTATTGCAGATTCTTATTCTGCGGTTTATCGAGATGTCAAATCAGCAATAAAGCAGTTTTAGGTTTCATTTGTTTTTTGCATATAGGTGAATATCTCGTGAACGGTTGAAGATAATCAAAAAAATATTGCAAATTGTTATTTTGCGGCTTATCAAGATGCCAAATCAGCAAAAAACAGTTTCAGGTTTCATTTGTTTTTTGACATATAGGTGAATATCTCGTGAGCGGTTGAAGATTATCAAAAAATGATTATAAATTCTTATTCTGCGCTTTGTCGAGATGTTATTTCAGTAATAAAACAATTTTAGGTTTCATTTGTTTTTGACATATAGGTGAATATCTCGTGAACAGTTGAAGATCATCAAAAACAGATTGCAAATTCTCATTCTCCGCCTTATCGACATGTTAATTCAGCAATAAAACAATTTTAGGTTTAATTTGTTTTTGGCATATAGGTGAATATCTCGTGAACGGTTGAAGATTATCAAAAAATTATTGCAAATTCTTATTCTGCGCCTTGTCGAGATGGCAATTCAGCAAAAAACAGTTTTAGGTTTCATTTGTTTTTTTGACATAGAGGTGAATATCTCGTGAACGGTTGAAGATAATCAAAAAATGACTGCAGATTCCTATTCTGCGGTTTATCGAGATATCAAATCAGCAAAAAAAACAGTTTTGGATTTCATTTGTTTTTTGACTTATAGGTGAATATCTCATGAACCGTTGAAGATAATCAAAAAATTATTGCAAATTCTTATTCTGTGGTTTATCGAGATGTCAAATCAGCAAAAAAACGTTTTAGGTTTAATTTGTTTTTTTGGCATATAGGTGAATATCACGTAAACGGTAAAAGATAATCAAAAAATTATTGCGAATTCGTATTCCGCGTATTATCGAGATGTTAATTCAGTAAAGAAGCAGTTTTGGGTTTCATTTGTTTTTGGCATATAGGTGAATATCTCGTGAACGGTTGAAGATAATCGAAAAATTATTGCAGATTCTTATTCTGCGGTTAATCAAGATGTCAAATCAGCAAAAAACAGTTTTAGGTTTAATTTGTTTTTTGACATATAGGTGAATATCTCGTGAACGGTGGAAGATAATCAAAAAATTATTGCAGAATCTTATTCTGCAGCTTATCGAGATGTTAATTCAGCAATAAAACAATTTTAGGTGTCATTTGTTTTTGGCATATAGGTGAATATCTCGTGAACGGTTGTAGATAATCAAACAAATATTGTAAATTCTTATTCTGCGACTTATCGAGATGTTAATTCAGTAATAAAACAGTTTTGGGTTATATTTGTTTTTGACATATAGGTGAATATCTCGTGAACGGTGGAAGATAATCAAGAAATTATTGCAAATTCCTATTCTCCGGCATGTCAAGACGTTAATTCAACGGTAAAACAGTATTAGGTTTAATTTATTTTTTAGGCAATCGCATAAACGTACGTTCTCCACTTCCAAAATTCAACAAAATTGCGTTTCAATGTTTGAAATTCGCACAACTTCCGAATACACCATCCGATCCTCTCTAAATTGAGTTACGAAAGTGTCAATTTCAAATTTAACGTCGGAAAAAACGATTCCACACGAAGTCAGTTAATTTGTGGCTCGCATTTAGCCGGCGCCTGCAATAAATATGATGCGTGACGTCGGAAAAAATGATATATTCAAGTCAGTTAATTTGATATCCATATTTTATCGGCGAAGAAACTACACCCACTAAATTTATCCTTGGAAATATGCCCTAATGTTTTTATAACGAGCCTGCAATGAACATGTTCTTCCGCGGTAACTACTCGAGCGTGCGGCCGATAATTAGAAAATTATTATTTACCAGATCGCGCATGAAATCTGCACCCGGGGGCCCGGATTGATTCGTCCAATTAAAATTAATTGCACCGCGACACAATCGAGCTCAGGTGCGCACGCGGGGCGCCGGAACTTTAATCATTTACCCAGCAATTTCCACCTGGGCGCACATTATTTAATTGTTGTATTAAACATAAATTGTAGGATTATGTAAATGTACAGAGTGTTCCGGTACGAATCTACCAAGCTATAATAATAAATATTTCGGTAAACAGTTTTTGCATGAAATTAAAGGGTTATCCTGCTGTAAAATGTTAAAAAAAAATCGAAAAAGTTTTGTTTAAAATTTTTTTATTTACAATAATATGCAAAAGGTTTCATGTAGATATTCGAAGTATTGTTTGAGTGTGTAACGTACCAAGTGGCAGAGTCATTAGTTGAGCTTTGTCGACAACTCCCACAACGTAACATCTGGTGTAACCAAAGAAGAATTGGACGTTTCGAACGCGTTTTTCTCAAAATTATGTTTTTCGAAACGGTGTACACGATATCTCAGGTTGTGATGAATAAATTGACTTTAAATGGGGTACACATGTTCAGAGGACTACAAGCTGAGGCGTGACGGAAGATTTTCTCAGTACGTTTTGTTTTGTAATATATATTAATAATAATATTATTGCTCCGAAAATTTCGAAAAAGTTCCAGAATTTTTTTCTCGGAACTAAA
Source organism: Ocypus olens (assembly GCA_910593695.2). Classification (NCBI taxonomy): domain Eukaryota; kingdom Metazoa; phylum Arthropoda; class Insecta; order Coleoptera; family Staphylinidae; genus Ocypus; species Ocypus olens. Next base: position 835,043 of record OU343058.1, read on the forward strand.
GACGAACAAAAAACAAAAAGCTCCGCCACGCCATGGCTAATGCCATGTAGTTAATGAGGATATTTTTGTATTTTGTTTCAGACCATCCATATTTGCGTAATCATGTACACCGATCGATCGAGCACGGTAAACATCAGCCGACGCGAAAAAGAATGACGTGTGGTAAAAAAAAACAAAAATTCAAAATGACCGACGAACGTAGATTTACCTGAAGGTGATGCATTCAAATTCAAATTCAAATTCTTTTATTTCACGTTGCCGCTTTAAACAAACTACATAACAAAGTCACCAAGTTTTGTGTTTCATTTTGTGGTTTTTCGAGTTTATTATTTATTTTGATCGGAAAAAAATTGCTTATAATTCCGAACTTTAATTATATAACTAACGGAATTAAAAATAATAATCGCGGCTATATTTGGAAATGTGAAAACGTGAGCGAAATTCCGGACACGTTCGGGCTCCGATTAGCCGCGGAAAGTTGTATTAGTTTGCGAGAATTAACCGGAAACTGGGAAGGGCCGCCTCTGATCCGCTTATCAAATTAATCTGACCCGACCGAAAGTTATCGTTATAAATATATAGTTTCTCGGATTAAATCGCGAACACCCGGAATTCGACTGGCAGATTAGGATAATTACTAATTGTGACAGGGGCAGGGACGCGCGTTATCTTTAACCGTTCCCAATTTGTAATGGGGCCGTATCACCACGAACAATAACACAATATATTTTGCAAGCATTCCCGTGATGCCAGAAAATGTTGTATTCCACCTTTACAGCAATTGATTTGCGTCAAATACAATTTTTTACATTTTCTAGTTTTTTTTGCGGACGCGCCACCGGCCGCAAATTGACATTTTTTCTCGGGCAAGTACATTTTCTGATGCGTCTTAATGAGATCTTTCGAAAGACGTATAGAAACTCCGAATCGAACCAGTGGTTTCTGCAGGAAATCATTTTTAGTGCCCTTGGATAGAATTTCGGGTTTTCGTCAAAAATAAAAAATCGCCAATTTTAATCAAATCCGACTAATTAGAATACGAGGAACACAGATTTGCAAACCGCGTTCAAATTGGATTCTTCGTTCGGCCGCTACAGCCGTTCAAAGTTTGAAAAAATCGACTTTTTTCAAAGTTTCTCCATAAAGTTCACGGTGACTTGCTAATTTTTTTGCAATTTTTTCTAGATGAAATTTTTTAACGCCAATAGTTTTATCACGTTCTTCTGATGAAAAAAGAGGTATTACATAAAGGTCTACGATGATTATTAAGGAAGTTGATTTTTTCAATTTTTTACATTTTCGAGTTTTCTTTGCTGTTGGCACGTCACGGGCTTCAAATTGACATTTGTTCTTGCGCAAGTACATTTTCTGAAGCGTCTTGAGGAGATCTTACCAGTGATGTATAAAAACCCCGAATCGAACCAGTGGTTTCTTCAGGAAATCATTTCAAAACAATTTTTTTCTTTCTTTCGAATTTCAAGTTTTCGACAAAAATTAAAAATCACGAATTTTAATTAAATCCGACTAATTCACATCCAAGGAACACAGATTTGCAAACGGCGTTCGATTTGGAGTCTTCGTTTAGCCGCTGCGGCTATTCAAAATTTGGAAAAATCGACTTTTCCCAAAATTTTCAAACTCCAATGTACAAGTTAAAAGATTTCCATTCATAATTAAAAATACAACCTCCTCACCGTTCTCGATAGCGATCGACCGACCTCATTTGTTTCCCATCAATTATTTAACAGACGGGAAAACGAATCCACGTTTGAGCATGCAATATTTATAATTTTAAAGTCTAGCGATTTATACGACAAATCTAATCGGTGTGCAATTCCAATAAATACCACAGCAACAAAACATGTTTCGTTATTACAATTCTATCGCAATTCTTTGAACATACTAAAAGTTATTCGCAGAAAACTCGTTTTAACAATTATTCCAATAGAAATTTTAATGAAAAAAAAATCGAAGGCGGCTTTGAAAAACAATTTGTTGACATAATATATCTTGTAATCACAATTATTATCGTTATTTTTGAATAGTTATTAAAATAAGCAAGTTGTACCCGGCGCATTCACCAGAATTACTACACAATTTTACTTTCCTTCTTCTAAAGCTCAGTTACTGATTAAGTTAGGATTTTGATATTTTGCAGACTTAATCTGTATCCTAGGATGTATTTCAGGAAAACATTTTTGGTTATACAGGGTGTCCCAAAAAAGTGTGACGTCATGGTGATATATTTTTTTAACTACATGCTGTACATTTTATTACTTAATTGGGTGCCTTTTATTGTTAGCTACATGCCCCTAAAATTTTATTGAAATCGGTTCAGGGATATCCGCAGAAAAAAATAAAAACTAAAAAGAAACAGTTTTGCACCATCGTTTAAAAAAATTCATAAAAAATAGAAAAAGTACGTCGTTAATAAAATTATACAGGGTACTCATTAAATAAGGTCTGACGGTCTCGTTAATCAAATTTGATTGATATGAATATATACAGGGTGTCCAGAATTTAAAGTCAAACTCTACAAACTTTAAAGCACTGCATTTTTCTTATATAAAATTAATAAAAAATAGAAAAAGTACGTCGTAAATAAAATTATACAGGGTACTCATTAAATAAGGTCTGATGGTCTCGTTAAACAAGCTTGATTGATATGAATACATACAGGGTGTCCAATATTTAAAGTCAAACTTTACAAACTTTAAAACACAGCATTTTTCTTATATAAAATTAATAAAAAATAGAAAAAGTACGTCGTTAATAAAATTATACAGGGTACTCATTAAATAAGGTCTGATGGTCTCGTTAAACAAGTTTGATTGATATGAATATATACAGGGTGTCCAAAATTTAAAGTCAAACTTTACAAACTTTAAAGCACTGTATTTTCCTTATTTTTAATTGGAGGCCGTGTATATTTTTATGAGGAATTTCGTGAGGAATTAAAAAAACTTATTACCCTGTATATTTCTGCACAGCACCTTATGCAACTTGATTTTGACACTACTTTAATTAATTTCTAATTTCCAATTTACGTTCGACTCGTGTGAACGTTCGATCGCTTACATTTATAACGGGCGTTAGCATCCGATTAATTAAAATCCCTCATTGGGAATACTTTCGGTTAATTAGATAATGAAGGCAGTCAATATTCAGCAGTGGCGTTTATAAGTTTTAGTGCGAGTCGAAGGGCGGGCGGGGGGAAGGGGGGATAATTAGTGGAGCTCGAAAGCTCGAAGTTTCTTCACGCTCGTAGCGGCCTCTACTTTGTGTTCCTGACATTACAAACTAAATTTTCACGTTTTCGAATTCCGGAATTTCCCTGCTAACAATCAGAAAGAAATTAAAAAAAATCTATAACAAATTGATTCGCGTTATCTAAACGTTATTTTCTTAAATGGAAACATTTTTATTAAAGAATTGTTACATACAATTAAATATAGGTATATAACAATTTTTTTGTCGCTACTTTTCATCGACTGTCAAACGATTAAATTCTTAATTCTAATTTTTTTGGTTATTACATTCAAAAACAAAATTGAAACATAAAACGCCTTTGCATTTTAATTTTTCACGTAAACAATTTCGTAAATGTAATATTAAAACACGAACATAAAAATTGCCCGGGCAAAATCATATGTAAATTGGGTTGCCTAAAATCACCCATGTAAATTGGGTTGCATCCGCGTCTGCATTTATAAACGTCAGTTTTAGCACGCGTTCATTACTCAATTCAGTGCGATATGTCTTCCTGGAGTTCTTTTCTGGGGGAAGGGTATCAATTTACCAGGGGATAAGTAATAACATCGGTGCCGTTATGACCGAGGCATTTTTTTTTCTTTTTTGAGCGGGAACACGACGTCCTCCCTCTCCTCTCTCTGGTTCTGGCCGTCGGCATACTTTCATAACGTTCATCCACCACCGGGGGGAACGTGCGCCATATTTGAATAAGTGGCGCCGCCTTAAATATTCATGAGGCGCGACCCTTCGGCCTGGAGGTGTTCCGCAATTCCGAAAATGTGCAAAGATAAAGCTTTCAATTAACTCGGACGAAATTCTGAAATATTGAAAAGCGCAATGTATTTTGATGCATCCGCAGCGATTTCGGAATTAAAGTGGATTTAGTTATATTTTCAAATTTTTAACTAAAATCCCAGTGCGGACACAATAAATATTCTAAAATATTGAAATCAATTTTTTTAAATAGAATGACCCATTTTTTTATCAATAACACGATTTGAACGAACATTTACTACAAAAAAGTATTATGCAATCATAATCCTAAAGTAAATGGTTTTAGAATTATTTTAAAGATTCGTTTTTCGTCACATTCTCAAGACAAATCAACATGAAATAAAAAAAATTGAAGCAACATTACCAAATCACAGCATTTACAATTTATGGTTCCTCAAGGTACTCTATCAGGACCACTATTATTTACTTTACATCTAATGAAATAAATGAGTACCCTTCGCGATATATATATTTCATTACGTTTTAACTTTCCATTAGCGATTTCTCGATGAAAGGGATGAAAGAGCGCATCCCCGCCCCCTCCCCCGATAAATAATTCGCGGTCGTCCGTGTTGCAAGTTGTTGCGGAACGGAATTTATGTGAAAGGGGGCCTAAAGTGGATGAGTAGTAGAGATGGCACCTGGTGCTCGCCACTAAGCAATAATGCGGCCGGAGGGGGCTTTTTACAAAATCCGGTATTTATTTATAAATTGGATTATATCCTCCACCTTTCATCTCCGTTTTTCTATTTCAAAGGCCACATGCCTTATTGGGAAAAAAACGCACACAAAAGGGCGAGAATGTGAAAAATGTGTATTTGATTAGTGCGTCCACAAAGAGATAGTTTATTGCGTCATGGTGAAACTTTACAATAAAAAAAAAATTCTGTAAATAAACGTGAAATGCTGGAAAAGCTTTAAAAATATTTCGCTTCGAATTTGATGTTTGTGGCGAGACGGGGATTGCTATAACGAAGAGAATTAAAATTCGGATGCGACAGAATTACTGCCCTTACCAAAGGCAAGAGAAACCGTTCGAAATTTGAAATCAGTCATTTTTTTATTGAAAAATTTCTACCAGATAAAAGTCAATCAGTAAAAATTGGAAGTAACATTAGCAAAAAATTAAAACGAAAATTTTCAAAAATTCATATCTCTATTGAAAATTGTTGAATTTACAAAAACTAATAGGATTTTGAATAAATGATGCTTTGGCCACTGAAGATATTTTTTATGGAATTTTGTCTGCGCGTTTTGTATTTTTCTCTGCGATGTTTTTGTTCAAGTGCTCAAAAAATTAAAACGAAAATTTTCAAAAATTCATATCTCTATTGAAAACTGTTGAATTTACAAAAACTAATAGGATTTTGAATAAATTATACTTCGGCCATTAAAGATAATTTTTTATGAAATTTTTTCTGCACGTTTTAAATTTTTTCGGCGATGTTTTTTTTTTCAAGTGCTCAAAAAATTAAAATGAAAATTTTCAAAAATTCATACCTCTATTGAAAATTGTTGAATTTACAAAAACGAATAGGATTTTGAATAAATGATGCCTTGGCCATTAAGGATATTTTTTATGGAATTTTGTCTGCGCGTTTTATATTTTTTTCTGCGATATTTTTGTTCAGGTGCTCAAAAAATTGAAACGTAAATTTTCAAAAATTCATACCTTTATTGAAAATTGTTGAATTTACAAAAACTAATAGGATTTTGAATAAATGATGCTTTGGCCATTGAGGATACTTTTTATGGAATTTTGTCTGCCCGTTTTATATTTTTTTCTGCGATGTTTTTGTTCAAGTGCTCAAAAAATTGAAACGAAAATTTTCAAAAATTCATACCTCTATTGAAAATTGTTGAAATTACAAAAACCAATAGGATTTTGAATAAATGATGCTTTGGCCATTGAGGATATTTTTTATAGAATTTTGTCTGCGCGTTTTATATTTTTTTCTGCGATGTTTTCATTCAGGTGCTCAAAAAATTAGATCGAAAATCATTTCATTATTTTCATTTGAATATCTGCTAGCGCCCCCCCCCCTTTCCTGACCTCTTGAAATCTTCTGGATCCGCCCCTGCGTGAATTAACACAAATTAGAAAAATTGCACCTTTTTAAAATCGAGATTTTGATTTTTAAAATTGAACAACTGCCGAACGCGTCTTTAGATTTTGATTATTTTAATGTCAAAAGATGGAGAATTTGTTGTAATTTAAATACTGGTTACAAAATACAAAATGCAAAAATCGCACTTTTTCTGGAGTTCGAAAATTCTCGCGATTTTTATTTTTGAAATTGCATAACTTCCGAATGCGTTGTTAGATTTTGATTATTTTGATTTCAAAAGGTGGAGAATTCATTGCAATTTAAATACAAATTGCAAAATGTTCTTGTGAAATTAAAACAAAATGCAAAATACGCACTTTTTTTAAAAGAAAGATTTTCGCGATTTTGATTTTTGAAATTGTACAATTTCCGAACGCGTTGTTGGATTTTGAAGATTTTGCCATCAAAATATGAAGAATTTAGTGTTATTTTAAAATGGATTACAAAACTTTTTCGTGCAATTGAAACAAAATGGAGAAAATCGTACTTTTTCTTTAATTTCGAAGATTTTTGCGGTTTTTTTTTTAAATTACATAACTGCCGAAAGCGTTGTTAGATTTTGATTATTTTGACTTCAAAAAGTAGAGAATTTGTTGTGATTTTAATACGAATTGCAAAATTTTCTTGGGAAATAAAACAAAATGCAAAAATCGCACTTTTTAAAATTGATGGATTTGCAAAAACCAAATTGATTTTGAATAAGCGATACTTTGACCATGAAGGATGATTTTTTATGGAATTTTACCTGCAGGTTTATATTTTTTTCTGCAATGTTTTTATTTAGGTGCTCAAAAAATTAAAACAAAAATTTTCAAAAATTCATAACTCTATTAAAAATTGTTGAATTTAGAAAACCCAAATTTATTTCGAATAAGCGATACTTTGGCCAGTGAGGGTAATTTTTATAGAATTTTGCCTGCGCGTTTTATATTTTTTCTGCGATGTTTTTTTCAAGTGCTTAAAAAATTAAATCAAACATTTAAAAAAATCCACATCTCTATTAAAGTCTATTGAATTTACAAAAACCATTAGGATTTTCAATAAGCGATATTTCCGCTATTGAGGACACTTTTCTTTATAATTTTTCCTCCAGGTTTTATATTTTTTCTGCGATGTTTTTATTCGGGTGTTCAAAAAATTAGAACTAACATTTTCCAAAATCCATAACTCTATTGAAAGGTATTGAATTTATAAAAAAAACAATAGGATTTTGAATAAGTGATACTTAGGCCACTAAGGATAATTATTTATGGAATTTTGTCTGCGCGTATTATATTTTTTTGTTTTTGTTCAAGAGCTCAAAATTTTTTCAAAAATCCATATCTCCAATGAAAATTGTTGAATTTACAAAATCCAATTTGATTTTTAATAAGCCGTACTTCGAGTATTGAGGATAATTTTTTATGGAATTTTGCCTACATGTTTTATATTTTTTTGCGATGTTTTTATCCAGGTGCTCAAAAAATTAAAACGAAAATTTTCAAAAATTCATATCTCAATTGAAAATTGTTGAATTTACAAAAACTAATAGGATTTTGAATAAGTGATGCTTTGGCCATTCAGGATATTTTTTATGGAATTTTATCTGAGCGTTTTATATTTTTTTCTGCGATGTTTTTGTTCAAGTGCTCAAAAAATTGAAAGGAATATTTTCAAAAATTCATACCTCTATTGAAAATTGTGAAATTTACAAAAACTAATAGGATTTTGAATAAATGATGCTTTGGCCATTGAGGATATTTTTTATGGAATTTTGTCTGAGCGTTTTATATTTTTTTCTGCGATGTTTTTGTTCAAGTGCTCAAAAAATTGAAACGAAAATTTTCAAAAATTCATACCTCCATTGAAAATTGTTGAATTTACAAAAACCAATAGGATTTTGAATAAGCGATACTTCGGCTATGGAGGATATTTTTTTATGGAATTTTCTCTGCACGGTTTATACTTTTTTCTGCGATGTTTTTGTTCAAGTGCTCAAAAAATTGAAACGAATATTTTCAAAAATTCATACCTCCATTGAAAATTGTTGAATTTACAAAAACCAATAGGATTTTGAATAAGCGATTGATAAAATAATTTCCTTCTTCCTTATTATTGTTTATTCATAAGGCGGTTTGATAAGATTTAAAGTAATTCAAGATTACAATTACCGTTGAAATTTTTTTTTGCCTTGAATTCGTTAATTATGGAAATCATGTTATTATTAAAATATATGCCATCAGTGATATAACGAATGTTCACATAAAATTGATACAGAATTGTATATTATTACGACGAGGAAATAACTAGTGCAGCATGTAAATCAAAACAAGAGATGCATAATTACGTAAATAGTTGCTCAATTATTAGTACACAATCGGTGCTGATAATTACCCGCATTGTTATTTCGAGTGGTAACACACTGCCATCGATTGTGTTAATTGGGGAAATCTAGTATCCAGGAAAAAGGTGTTATCATTTATTACCAATTATTTCATCCATTTGAATGAAAATAAAATTATTTGTCCATGACTTCCGCTTGTATAATTAATCAAATTATAGAGCTTACTTTACATTTTAATTATTTGGCTACCTCCAGGATGAACAACATATTTATATTAAAAAAAAACGTTTAAATAAAACAATTTCTTTGTTAACATCACACTTTATTTTTAGTGACTCAAGTTTGAGCCTTATCTTCTATAAATCTCAGCTTAAATTATAATTTGAAAGGGCTATAGTCCTTGGATCTTTCTACCCTTATTATCTTCTAAGAATTCACTAATTTATCTAAACGAAGGTTTCATCTGCTCTCTGAGGAAAGAATTTGTTCAAATATCTGAAATAAAAGTTTTTTTTTTCTTTTTTTTATTGTATCGAATATAATCCTCCTAGGCGAAAACGGGATAAGTGCAGGATCGCGAAATTGGAAATCGCAAGAAATTGATTTCAATAATAATTCCGGAGATAAAGGAAGAGAGAGAGAGAGAGGGTGAATATACGAAGGAACTGCGCTCGTCCAATTTTCTTCTCGTCGCTTCGTCAATCATGGAAATGCGCAGATTGAGATGGAAATTCTTATCGAGAGACGTATCCGAGAATCGCGCCGTATTTTAACTAATTAAACGCAATTTGCACAAAGGAAGAAAAATGAACGGAAAGGGTTCGTTTCGAACAAAGGCAGAAAAAATTTAAATTTTTGATCGACTTAAAATTTCTCAAATTTGCTTACAATGAATACCAAATTACGTTTCTGTAAAAATTGGTAACACTTCATCCCTAAATTTTGGAATAATTCAATGAGAACTGAGCGTGAAGTTTTGAAAAAAAAATGTAACGATTTTAATGACTTGAAAAAAATATAAAAACAGTTGCCATCGACTTGAAATTTCTCAAATTTGCTTACAGAGAATGCCAAATTACATTTCTGTAAAAAATATTAACACTTCATCCCTAAATTTTGGAATAATTTAATTAGAACAGAATGTGAAGTTTTAAGAAAAAATGCAATAATTTTAGTGACTTGAAAAAAATATAAAAACAGTTGCCATCGACTTGAAACTTCTCAAATTTGCTTACAGAGAATGCCAAATTACATTTCTGTAAAAAATATTAACACTTCATCCCTAAATTTTGAAATAATTTAATGAGAACAGAATGTGAAGTTTTAAGAAACAATGCAATAATTTTAGTGACTTGAAAAAAAAAATAAAAACAGTTGCCATCAACTTGAAACTTCTCAAATTTGCTTACAAAGAATGCCAAATTACATTTCTATAAAAAATATTAACACTTCATCCCTAAATTTTGGAATAATTTAATGAGAAGAGAATGTGAAGTTTTGAGAAAAATGCAATAATTTTAGTGACTTGAAAAAAATATAATAACAGTTGCCATCGACTTGAAACTTCTCAAATTTGCTTACAGAGAATGCCAAATTACATTTCTGTAAAAAATATTAACACTTCATCCCTAAATTTTGGAATAATTTAATGAGAACAGAATGTGAAGTTTTGAGAAAAAATGCAATAATTTTAGTGACTTGAAAAAAAATAAAAACAGTTGCCATCGACTTGAAACTTCTCAAATTTGCTTAGAATGAATGCCAAGTTACATTTCTGGAAAAAATATTAACACTTCATCCCTAAATTTTGGAATAATTTACAGAGAACAGAGCGTGAAGTTTTGAAAAAAATGTAACAATTTTAGTGACTTGAAAAAAATATAAAAACAGTTGCCATCGACTTAAAACATTCCAAATTTACTCAAAATACATTCAGGATTATAATTCCATGAAGAATCGCAAACACCCTATCTATAAATTTTAAGATAAATTCATGCGAACGGAGCGCAATTTTTTAAAAATTTGGAATTTATTTCGGTTCACTTAAATTAAAATTCACTTAAAATACATCAAGGATTATAATTCCGTGAAGAACCGGAAACACCCCATCCGTAGATTTTGAGATAAATTTATGCAAACGGAGCGTAATTTCTTAAAAAAAATTGAATTTATTTTACTGGCTGAAAAAATATATTAAAACAATTGCAATCGACTTGAAACTTTCCAAATTTACTCAAAACACATCAAGAATTATAATTCCATGTATAACCGCAAACACCCCATCCATAAATTTTGAGATAAATTCATGTGAACGGAGAGCAATTTTTTTAAAATTTGGAATTTATTTCGGGGGCTGAAAAAAATATAAAAACAATTGCAATCAACATGAAACTTTCCAAATTCACTCAAAACACATCAAGGATTATAATTCCGTGAAGAACCGGAAACACCCCATCCGTAGATTTTGAGATAAATTTATGCAAACGGAGCGTAATTTCTTAAAAAAAATTGAATTTATTTTGCTCGCTGAAAAAAATATTAAAACAATTGCAATCGACTTGAAACTTTCCAAATTTACTCAAAACACATCCAGGATTATAATTTCGTGAAAAACCGGAAACACCCCATCCATAGATTTTGATGCGAACGGAGCGTAATTTCTTAAAAAATTGGAATTTGTTTCGGTGGCTGAAAAAAATATTAAAACAATTGCAATCAACATGAAACTTTCCAAATTCACTCAAAACACATCCAGGATTATAATTCCGTGAAAAACCGGAAACACCCCATCCGTAGATTTTGGGATAAATTTATGCAAACAGAGCGTAATTTCTTTAAAAAAAATGAATTTATTTTGCTCGCTGAAAAAAATATTAAAACAATTGCAATCGACTTGAAACTTTCCAAATTTACTCAAAACACATCCAGGATTATAATTCCGTGAAAAACCGGAAACACCCCATCCGTAGATTGTGAGATAAATTCAAGCGAACGGAGCGTAATTTTTAAAAAATTAGGAATTTATTTCGGTGGCTGAAAAAAATATAAAAACAATTGCAATCGACTTGAAACTTTATAAATTCACTCAAAACACATCCATGTATAACCGCAAACACGCCATCTATAAATTTTGAGATAAATTCATGTGAAAGGAGCGTAATTTTAAAAAAATTAGGAATTTATTTCGGTGGCTGAAAAAAATATAAAAACAATTGCAATCGACTTGAAACTTTTCAAATTTACTCAAAACACATCCAGGATTATAATTCCGTGAAAAACCCCATCCATAGATTTTGGGATAAATTCATGCGAACGGAGCGTAATTTTTTAAAAAATTTGGAATTTATTTCGGCTGCCGAAAAAAATATAGAAACAATTGCAAGCGACTTGAAACTTTCCAAATTCACTCAAAACACATCAAGGATTATAATTCCATGAAGAACCGCAAACACCCCATCTATAAATTTTGAGATAAATTCATGTGAACGGAGCGTAATTTCTTAAAAAAAATGTAATTTATTTTACTGGCTGAAAAAAATATAAAAACAATTACCATCGACTTTTCAAATTTACTCAAAATCCATCTAGGATTATAATTCTGCGACATTCCAGATTCCAACATTTTTTTGCTTGAAATTAAAAAAAAAACTATGTCTTCCGTGTACGTTTAAAAGCAATTGATGTTAATACTCTCGAGGACTTGTAATTCCGAAAAGATTATATTTAGAAACTAAGAGTGGCACTCACGCAGAACTTCCCCTCTATTCATCCCCGGCGCATAAAGCTCACTTGAACCTTCGTCCTGAAAAAAATAGGGGAAGGGGCAAAAAAAGCTGCACCGCAACAGATGAATTTCCGCGTCTTCAGTTCCGGCATGAAATTGTTTAAATTCGCGCTTGATCCTTAATTATGAAACCGTGGGGGGAAATTTATGCGGATCGCAATTTGTCCGTGAGGGTTAATGAGAAATAAAGGTCCGGGGTGGAAATTTCCATGGACGTTCGGACGAGAATATGGAAATGCTGGAAATCATTGCCCCTTTTATTGGTTTATTGTAAATGGATTTTAAAGGGGGGCGAGAGGGAGGGAGGGGGTGGCTTGACGGGTTAAATATTTATAAAAGCCTGCGGACTGAACGTGTTTTGTAAATATTTAATCGATGAGTAATGTTGTTGTTGGGTATACGTAATTATTTTGGTTTGCGATGGAAATTCTTAAACAAGGATGTTATTAAATGTCGCCTGAAAATCAATCAACTTTGATAAAACAAACACATTTTGGAAAAGTAGACGTTTTGTACGTACAATTTTATTTATTCTAGATCTAAATCGAAATGCGAAAATCGAAACACACGCGGCCCCCTTGACTTATTTTTTTTTTCTCGTCGTGTAATTCGTAATTTTCCGAACGATAAATTCCTCCCACGGATATGATATGCGGCGTGCTTTTGTAGTGCAGGCCGCGACGCCTTTGATCCAGATACGGCATTAGGTCGTACCTGAGCGCCCTGGGGAACTCTTCCCCAGCGAAATGCAATAAAGAAAACGGACGTAAAATTTGATGGGCGACACCCCCTCCCCCATCGCCGGCGTATCTTTAAAAGTGCCATTCCTCTTTTACTCTTATTTCCTTTACGATTTTCAATCGGATATTGACCACACGTCTGGGAATCGCGGAGGATCAATAAAGTTTTACGGACGAATCCCCGAATATTTGTCAAGGAAGAGTAAAGGTGACGGACTCACCCTCCGGATTATGTTTACGACGTCGAAACGTAACACTTTTTTTTACAATCGCGAACTTTATCGTCGGTTACATGTGCGAATGTAAAAAATTGATAACAGGCAGAAATTGTATAGAGTCGCCAAAGTTCTTCCAATTACAATAAATAATTAATCTTAAATGCCAAAATTAGATATTTTTTTTTAACTAATTTCGTAACATAATCGAATGGAATCAAAATTGTGCCTTTTCTGTTCTCATTAATTTATTCCAAAATTTAGGGATGAAGTGTTTCACAGAAACGTAATTTGGCATTCATTGTAAGCAAATTTGAGAAGTTTCAAGTCGGTGGCAATTGTTTTAATATTTTTTTGGAGGCCAAAATAAATTCCAAATTTTTAAGAAATTACGCTCAGTTCGCATGAATTTATCTCAAAATCTACGGATGGGGTGTTTCCGGTTTTTCACGGAATTATAATCCTGGATGTGTTTTGAGTGAATTTGGAAAGTTTCAGGTCGATGGCAATTGTTTTTATATTTTTTTTCAGCCACCGATACAAATTCCATTTTTTTAAGAAATTACGCTCAGTTCACATAAATTTATCTCAAAATCTATGGATGGGGCGTTTCCGGTTTTTCAAGGAATTATAATCCTGTATGTATTTTGAGTGAATTTGGAAAGTTTCAAGTCGATGGCAATTGTTTTTATATTTTTTTCAGCCACCGAAACAAATTCCAATTTTTTAAGAAATTACGCTCAGTTCACATGAATTTATCTTAAAATCTACGGATGGGGTGTTTCCGGTTTTTCACGGAATTATAATCCTGGATGTGTTTTGAGTGAATTTGGAAAGTTTCAAGTCGATGGCAATTGTTTTTATATTTTTTTCAGCCACCGAAACAAATTCCATTTTTTTAAGAAATTACGCTCAGTTCACATGAATTTATTCCAAAATCTATGGATAGGGTGTTTCCGGTTTTTCACGGAATTATAATCCTGGATGTGTTTTGAGTGAATTTGGAAAGTTTCAAGTCGATGGCAATTGTTTTTATATTTTTTTCAGCCACCGAAACAAATTCCATTTTTTTAAGAAATTACGCTCAGTTCACATGAATTTATTCCAAAATCTATGGATAGGGTGTTTCCGGTTTTTCACGGAATTATAATCCTGGATGTGTTTTGAGTGAATTTGGAAAGTTTCAAGTCGATGGCAATTGTTTTTATATTTTTTTCAGCCACCGATACAAATTCCATTTTTTTAAGAAATTACGCTCAGTTCACATGAATTTATTCCAAAATCTATGGATAGAGTGTTTCCGGTTTTTTAAGGAATTATAATCCTGGATGTGTTTTGAGTGAATTTGGAAAGTTTCAAGTCGATGGCAATTGTTTTTTATATTTTTTTCAGCCACCGATACAAATTCCATTTTTTTAAGAAATTACGCTCAGTTCACATGAATTTATCTCAAAATCTATGGATAGGGTGTTTCCGGTTTTTCAAGGAATTATAATCCTGGATGTGTTTTGAGTAAATTTGGAAAGTTTCAAGTCAATTTCAATTGTTTTTATATTTTTTTCAGCCAGCGAAATCAATTCCAATTTTATTTTTAATTACGCTCCGTTCACATGAATTTATCTCAAAGTCTACGGATGGGGTGTTTCCGGTTTTTCAAGAAATTATAATCCTTGATGTGTTTTGAGTGAATTTGGAAAATTTCAAGTCGATGGCTATTGTTTTTATATTTTTTTCAGCCACCGAAACAAATTAGAATTTTTTAAGAAATTACGCTCAGTTCACATGAATTTATCTCAAAATCTACGGATGGAGTGTTTCCGGTTTTTCAAGAAATTATAATCCTGGATGTGTTTTGAGTGAATTTGGAAAGTTTCAAGTCGATAGCAATTGTTTTTATATTTTTTCAGCCACCGAAATAAATTCCAAATTTTCTAAAAATTACGCTCCGTTCGCATGAATTTATCTCAAAATCTACGGATGGGGCGTTTCCGGTTTTTTACGGAATTATAATCCTGAATGTGCTTTGAGTGAATTTGGAAAGTTTCAAGTCGATGGCTATTGTTTTTATATTTTTTTCAGCCACCGAAACAAATTAGAATTTTTAAAGAAATTACGCTCAGTTCACATGAATTTATCTCAAAATCTACGGATGGGGTGTTTCCGTTTTTTCACGGAATTATAATCCTTGATGTGTTTTGAGTGAATTTGGAAAGTTTCAAGTCGATGGCAATTGTTTTTATATTTTTTTTTGAGCCACCAAAATAATTGCAAATTTTTAAGAAATTACGTTCTGTTTGCATGAATTTATTTCAAAATCTGTGAATGGGGTGTTTGCAGTTTTTTACAGAATTATAATCCTAGATGAGTTTTGAGTAAATTTGGCAAATTTCAAGCCGATAGCAATTGTTTTTTTTAAGCCAACAAAATAATTGCAATTTTTTAGAAATTACTTTCTGTTTGCATGGATTTATTTCAAAATCTGTGAATGGGGTATTTTCATTTTTTCACGGAATTATAATCCTCGATGGGTTTTGAGTAGTTTTGGAAAAATTCAAGTCGATGGCAATTGTTTTTATATTTTTTTTGCGCCGCCAAAATAATTACAAATTTTTAAGAAATTACGTTCTGTTTGCATGGATTTATTCAAAATCTGTGAATGGGGTGTTTGCAGTTTATCCCAGAATTACAATCCTAGATGGGTTTTGAGTAAATTTGGAAAATTTCAAGTCGATGGCAATTGTTTTTATATTTTTTTTGCGCCGCCAAAATAATTACAAATTTTTAAGAAATTACGTTCTGTTTACATGAATTTATTTCAAAACCTGTGAATGGGGTGTTTGCAGTTTTTCATGGAATTACAATCCTAAATGGGTTTTGAGTAAATTTGGAAAATTTCAAGTCGATGGCAATTGTTTTTATATTTTCTTTGCGCCACCAAAATAATTACAGAAATTGAAATTATATTCCAAACAAAGTCTACAAATATTTATTTTGTATTTGCATCCTCACACCAATGAAAAAAAAATATTTTGAAGGTAAATATGTTGGAGATGTCGGACCAGGAATTTAATTATTACTCAATTACAGCAATTGAACAGTTAAGCTAAACTTCAGACTGGTTTCGGACTATTTTGTATACTGAGATGAACGAATGTCTTTCAGGCGCTCTCATTTTACTTGTTCCAGGGAAAAATCAGTAGCTACGCCACTGTTCGATGCTGTCGTGAAGAAAAGAATATAAAATTCGCATTTTTGTGTAACTTTACATCATTTTATAAGTCGATTGTAGTTGTTAGTTTGCAAAAAAAACAGTAAATTTGGTTTTTGCATTTGCACCCAAATGGGGCCTCTCTCAAGTGTATGACTTATACACGCGTGAGAAGTATTTCACAATATTGCACCAGTAGTTCATCGAGTGGACGTCGCAGTGCAGCGCCAGTAGACGCCATTTTACGAAGAGCGCACGTCTTAATTTGCAGCTCTCAATTAAAATCGTGCAGAGTGCAAACAAAACTTTAAATTTGTTAGTGAATTATGTGATAAATGTGTAATCGTCAATGCGGGGAACTAATGTAGTGGTGTAGTGCAAATTCGAAGAAGTACGCGGTGTTAGGAGACGAGAAACAAGATGTGCATTGGAGATGCAGAGGGCAAATAGAGGTTGGTGGATATTATTTATGTAATTAAATGCTTTTTTCTACAATCAGCCCTCAAGTCCACACTTTGGCAGACTTAATTAAGACAGAATTAGGTATATCGAGATAATATTTTAACCAATATTTTTTTATAAATAAAAGCTGAATGATAGTAGAAACAAACACTTCATTAATTACTGCGGTTATCCGAGTGTTTCATCCACGGATGTTATAATATAATTACTAAAGAGGTTGAATTAGAATACATTAAATACATAATAGAACACACCTACATATAATTTAAAATAATTTTTTTATGTGACATTTTACGTGTATTAAAACAATAAAAAAATTGTGATGTTGCCATCATGTTACTTTCGAAATGGAAAAAAATTATACTTAAAAAGCTGAAATAAAATTATGCTAAAATTACTGTAGTGCCGTGTGCACGAAAAGTTGTAAACAAGTGACGAGTCACGAGTGACAAGTCACGATCGCGTGATCGCCGCGCGGCAACGCAGCCTGCGCATATTGACCTTTGAGCGTCCTCCTAGAGTTAACGAAGGTACTCGCGCGTTGCTTTTCTGTGTAAATATTATTCAATTTCTACCCGTGTTTCAATCTTTCTTAATCGAATCGGTGTGTGATATCCAAAACAACACTCCACCACATTATTAATTTTTTTTAACACCGAACTCGCGCATATAACTGGAAAATTTCATCAGGTGCTAACAGGCTTATCATCTCACCTTTGCCCTCGAGGCAAATTCACGTCCGGCGGAGATATCGCAGAACCGCATTCTTTCTTCACCTGTTATCAGTGCTTATCTACGCAGCTCCAAATTCATTTAAATCTGCGCACAAGTTAGACAAAGATGCAAAAACACCTGTTTTCATTGAAAGTCGGTCAGTTGATCTTCCGGCGAGTGAGTGTTATGGTGTTTTAGTGTTGTGCAGATTGTGGAAAATTGGATTTTAATTATCAGTTATGAAGATGGACTGTTGGTGAGTGATTAAATTAAATTGGTTTAATTTGATTGCCTGCATTTTTCAATTCAGTTAAAAATAACGAATGAGTAGAATGACCATCAGTTCGATAGCCCTTTTACAGATAGTACAAAATGTTATAGTCAATATACAATAATATATACTGTTGATTAAGATATTATATAAAGTACGTAATGAATTAATTAAACAATTAACAATTGCTCACTTAATTATTATTCCTCAGACAGATCGATTTTTATTCATCAAAATAAATAATTTAGGGATAGGGTGTTTACAGATTTTAATAGAATTGTAATCTCGAATGTGTTCTAAATAAATTTGTGGAATTTCAAGTCGATGGCAACTGTTTTTATATTTTTTTCAAGACTCGGAAATTTTTGTATTTTCCGACAACTTCACGTTCCGTTCGAATGAAATTATTTTGAAATTTTGGGGTGGGGTGTTAATAAATTTCCATGTATATATAATCCCAAATGTATTTTTAATAAATTTGTGGAATTACAAGTCGATCGCAACTGTTATTATATTTTTTTCAAGACTTGGAATTTTTTGTATTTTTCAACAACTTCACGTTTCTCTCGAATGAGATTATTTCAAAATTTTGGGATAGGGTGTTTACAAATTTCCATGTATATATAATCCCAAATGTATTTTTAATAAATTTGTGAAATTTCCAGTCGATGGCAACTGTTTTTATATTTTTTTCAAGACTCGGAAATTTTTGTATTTTCCGACAACTTCGCGTTCCGCTCGAATGAAATTATTTCGAAATTTTGGGATGAGGTGTTTATAAATTTCCATGTATATATCATCTCGAATGTATTTTTAATAAATTTGTGGAATTTCAAGTCGATGGCAACTATTTTTATATTTTTTTCAATACTTGGAATTTTTTGTGTTTTTCGACAACTTCACGTTTCGTTCGAATGAGATTATTTCAAAATTTTGGGGCGGGGTGTTTACAAATTTTCATGTATATATAATCCCAAATGTATTTTTAATAAATTTGTGGAATTTCAAGTCGATGGCAACTGTTTTTATATTTTTTTCAAGACTTGGAAATTTTTGTATTTTCCGACAACTTCACGTTTCGTTCGAATGAGATTATTTCGAAATTTTGGGGTGGGGTGTTTACAAATTTTCATGTATATATAATCCCAAATGTATTTTTAATCAATTTGTAGAATTTCAAGTCGATGGCAACTCTTTTTATATTTTTTTCAAGACTCGGAATTTTTTGTATTTTCCGAGAACTTCACGTTTCGTTCGAATGAAATTATTTCGAAATTTTGGGGTGGGGTGTTTATAAATGTCCATGTATATATTATCTCGAATGCATTTTTAATAAATTTGTGAAATTTCAAGTCGATGGCAATTGTTTTTATATTTTTTTCAAGACTGAAATGTTTACAGATTTTTATGTAAAATAAATTAAAAAGTTAATTTAAAAAGAAAATCATAACTCAATGAAAATTGATACATTTTCAAAAAATTGGTGAGCATGAAATTTCTCAAAATTGTTATAATTTTGGTGGCTTGAAAAAAATAAAATAAAAACAACTGCTATCAACTTCAATCTTGGCAAAATTACTCAAAATTCATTAGAAATTATGATTTCTTAAAGAATACATCCACACCTTCACCAAATTTTCTGATAATTTCCGATAATTACATTTGTTTTCTGAAATGGTGTGTCATTTTTGTATCAAAAATAGATTAATTCTGACGCGATCTGAAAGTTTTGAGGAGAATTCCTTGAGAGGTTTATTTTTTGCAATTTTTCTAATCGTTCAATGCAATTTTCGTTTTGCCACATCACAATTTTTTATGAAGGACAATATTTTAATATATTTGTTGTGTTTATATAATTATTCCATGAAAATACTCATACGCAGACAAATATTTACGCGCAACATGTCCCTCATCGTTTTCTACCCTTTTCTTCCCTTTTAGACGTCCGCCCTTCCAATTAGCACGGCTCTAATTACAAATTACGGTGTCGCTTTTCCGCACTGCTTTTTCTCGACTGTTGAGGAAAAAAAACCCTATTATTACACCGTCAGGTGGACGAGAAAGCCCTCTGCAAATTATATCACAGAGAACTAAACGTAACAAGAATTATTACGAAATTCTACAAATAAACTAAAATGATCACGAAATTCTACAAACGAACTAAAATCCCAATCAATATATTCTAAATTTATATATAAATATGTTAAACTGTTGTGCAATAAAATTATTGTTATTATTATTATTATTAAACGATATAAAACGATTTATTATCGTTTTAAATTAATTTTATTTTATACCGGAATTAAACCTTTACTTTTTGTGGATCATCATCAGCTGTAATGTTTAATTGCAAACTCGATTTTATGCGTTATTTTATATCCTCTTTACGTTTTTCCCCGCTTTGTTTTCTTTCTCTTTATTTTTATTACAAATCCCCCAGCCGTTACCCAATTATCTTCGCAAGGCCTTCTCGACAATATAATTTTGGCATATGATCTCTTCGGCCGGTCACAAGCCGTCCTTCGCTTTCATCGCCCTTAAAAGAGTCATAACCTTTTTTTATGTTTCGTACAAAAGGACATTTTACTGCTCCCCCAGAGATTTTCCACGAGTTGGACACTTACGATGGGGCTAATTACTTTATTTGACAAACCGTGAGTTTGGTAAATATAATCACAGCTCGGGGACAAGAATTACCATCTGTGATAACACAAAGGAAATGTGAAGTAATTTTAAAATATACGTAAGCCTGATAATGTTGATGGCAGTTTTTTTATTAACTATCAAACGGACGCACATGTAGATATAAACTTGCTCATTTGCACACCCTGTACAACTGTTGAGAATCTCTTTTATTAAAATGATTTAAAAAAAAATGATTGAGCTGATAAGCACCCGTCGTCAGGATGCGATAAGCTCCCGCCGTTAGGTAAACAGTAGAAGCAAACGGTGTAGGTAGGATCTAATTAATAAATTTTATTCGGTAATAATATGTGAAATGAATGAAACGGAAACTATTACTAGTTATACAACAAGTGCATCAGTGATTGTCGCTCTCGTGTACTTTCCAAGCAACATAATTTTTAAATAATATTAATGGATTTGCATAAAGCTCGAAATCGGTTACAAAACTTTTAATCTCCCTTTCCAACTTAACATTGTCGGAAGATTGCTATTGAAATGACTGTTAAAGTCGTAAACGTTTCCTATTCATCATCTCTACCACCCGTGCATAATTTCCCGAAAAGAAAAATTAATTTAGAATCAAGATTGCCGCGATTTAACATAATTGCGAAAACGAAATTTTTTTAATTGTTATTCGACGGAAAAATCTTTGTGCATTAACAGGGAAAATTCGTTAATTTAATTTTCTCGGTGATGATGAATCGTGTTGTTTTTTTTTTCGCCGCGGCGCGAAAATAATTAATTAATGCCCGATTGGGGAAATTAATGGCCGCGGCCATTCGTCATCGGGAGGGGATTATACACGCCAATTTCCAGTTCCAGGAGTTTCGGTGCGTCAATAATAAATTCATTAATTATTGTGTGTGTCGCAGAGGAGAGTGTAGAGGATTTCGAACTCGACACAAATTAATAATTAGTGGTTTTATTGTTTCTTGATTGAACAATCGTAGTCATTCAATTTCTTTTGAAAACCATTCATAATAATAGTTATTTGTTCAACAAGGCAATAAAGTGGCAGATTTACTGACGCGGCTGTGAATCCAGCCAAGTCAGTGGAACACATATTTTTTTCGTGGATTGTTTAAATAAAATTTATAATAACTTGCAGTGCTATGATTTTCAATATATTTAATTCAAATAACATATCGCAGGCAGCTTGAGAAAAATTTCGTAGAACTGAATTATTGTCAAACAAAATCAATCATTTCTCTCCTCGTTGAAATATACTTGTTACGTACTAATTTCCGTATCTGAAAAATTGGATGTAAATTGAGGGAGACAGAAATACACAAGAAGGAAAATTGTAATAATTTTGGTAAGGCGGCTCGATAATACGTTTGGATTTTTCATTCTCGCGACGCGCGTAATGAAACGAATTTATTGGCCCAGCAAAGGAAAGGCAGATTTCGCAATTTCGCAATAATGCCCACGAGCCAAGGGTACGAAGGGAACGCATTAACGTTTCCGGATAAATCCAATTTGAATTCGGAATTTGCTGCACAATGAAAACGACGAATTTTTGTAATAATCATATGGAATACGAATGTCCTCAACATACGGAAATATTGAGTGAAATTGCGATAAGAAATCTATTTGTTTTTTAATTCCGTGTAAAATGACGTAAAAATATACAAAGGTTCCAATTAAAAATGAGAAAAAATAAAGTGCTGAAAAGTTTGACACTGAATTTTGAACACCCTGTATATGTTCGTATCAATCAAACTTGGTTAACTAGAATATCAGACCTTATTTAATAAGTACCCTGTATAATTTTATTAACGAGGCACTGTTTTTTTAATTTTTTATTACGTTTTTAAACCAACGATGCAAAACTTTTTTTTTTACGCAAATTTCATTAAACCGATTTTAATAAAATTTTTAGGAGCACGTAGATAACGATAAAAGGCACCCAAGTAAGCAATGCAATATACAGCATGTAATCTAAGAAAATATTTTATCATTTATTTTAAATTTTTTTTATCGCCAAAATGAATACAATTTTCACAACTGAATTATCCCAAAATTCAGTGGTGGAGTATTTGTAGTTTTTGCAGAATCTCAATGCGGAATGTATTTTGAGCAAATTTGGAAATTTTCAAGCCGGTGGCAATTGTTTTTGTATTTTTTTTTCAATCGCAAAAATGAAAACAATTTCCACAACTTTACGCTCTAATCATCTGAATTATCCCAAAATTCAGTGACGGGGTGTTTGTATTATTTGCAGAATCTCAATGCGGAATGTATTTTTAGCAAATTTGGAAATTTTCAAGCCGGTGGCAATTGTTTTTGTATTTTTTTTTCAATCGCCAAAATGAAAACAATTTCCACAACTTTACGCTCTAATCATCTGAATTATCCCGAAATTCAGTGGCGGGGTGTTTGTATTTTTGGCAGAATCTCAATGCGGAATGTGTTTTTAGCAAATTTGGAAATTTTCAAGTCGATGGCAATTGTTTTTGTATTTTTTTTTCAATCGCCAAAATGAAAACAATTTCCACAACTTTACGCTCTAATCATCTGAATTATCCCAAAATTCAGTGGTGGGGTGTTTGTGGTTTTTGCAGAATCTCAATGCGGAATGTATTTTGAGCAAATTTGGAAATTTTCAAGCCGGTGGCAATTGTTTTTGTATTTTTTTTCCAATCGCAAAAATGAAAACAATTTCCACAACTTTACGCTCTAATCATCTGAATTATCCCAAAATTCAGTGACGGGGTGTTTGTATTATTTGCAGAATCTCAATGCGGAATGTATTTTTAGCAAATTTGGAAATTTTCAAGCCGGTGGCAATTGTTTTTGTATTTTTTTTTCAATCGCCAAAATGAAAACAATTTCCACAACTTTACGCTCTAATCATCTGAATTATCCCGAAATTCAGTGGCGGGGTGTTTGTATTTTTGGCAGAATCTCAATGCGGAATGTGTTTTTAGCAAATTTGGAAATTTTCAAACCGGTGGCAATTGTTTTTGTATTTTTTATTTCAATCGCCAAAATGAATACAATTTCCACAACTTTACGCTCTAATCATCTGAAAATTCAGTGGTGGGGTGTTTGTATTTGTTGCAGAATCTCAATGCGGAATGTATTTTTAGCAAATTTGGAAATTTTCAAGCCGGTGGCAATTGTTTTTGTATTTTTTTTTCAATCGCCAAAATGAAAACAATTTCCACAACTTTACGCTCTAATCATCTGAATTATCCCAAAATTCAGTGGTGGGGTGTTTGTATTTGTTGCAGAATCTCAATGCGGAATGTATTTTTAGCAAATTTGGAAATTTTCAAGCCGGTGGCAATTGTTTTTGTATTTTTTTTTCAATCGCCAAAATGAAAACAATTTCCACAACTTTACGCTCTAATCATCTGAATTATCCCAAAATTCAGTGGTGGGGTGTTTGTGGTTTTTGCAGAATCTCAATGCGGAATGTATTTTGAGCAAATTTGGAAATTTTCAAGCCGGTGGCAATTGTTTTTGTATTTTTTTTCCAATCGCAAAAATGAAAACAATTTCCACAACTTTACGCTCTAATCATCTGAATTATCCCAAAATTCAGTGACGGGGTGTTTGTATTATTTGCAGAATCTCAATGCGGAATGTATTTTTAGCAAATTTGGAAATTTTCAAGCCGGTGGCAATTGTTTTTGTATTTTTTTTTCAATCGCCAAAATGAAAACAATTTCCACAACTTTACGCTCTAATCATCTGAATTATCCCGAAATTCAGTGGCGGGGTGTTTGTATTTTTGGCAGAATCTCAATGCGGAATGTGTTTTTAGCAAATTTGGAAATTTTCAAACCGGTGGCAATTGTTTTTGTATTTTTTATTTCAATCGCCAAAATGAATACAATTTCCACAACTTTACGCTCTAATCATCTGAAAATTCAGTGGTGGGGTGTTTGTATTTGTTGCAGAATCTCAATGCGGAATGTATTTTTAGCAAATTTGGAAATTTTCAAGCCGGTGGCAATTGTTTTTGTATTTTTTTTTCAATCGCCAAAATGAAAACAATTTCCACAACTTTACGCTCTAATCATCTGAATTATCCCAAAATTCAGTGGTGGGGTGTTTGTATTTGTTGCAGAATCTCAATGCGGAATGTATTTTTAGCAAATTTGGAAATTTTCAAGCCGGTGGCAATTGTTTTTGTATTTTTTTTTCAATCGCCAAAATGAAAACAATTTCCATAACTTTACGCTCCAATCATCTGAATTATCCCAAAATTCAGTGGCGGGGTGTTTGTATTTTTGGCAGCATCTCAATGCGGAATGTATTTTGAGCAAATTTGGAAATTTTCAAGCCGGTGGCAATTGTTTTTGTATTTTTTTTTCAATCGCCAGAATAAAAACAATTTTCACAACTTTACGCTCTAATCATCTGAATTATCTCAAAATTCAGTGGTGGGGTGTTTGTGGTTTTTGGCAGAATCTCAATTCGGAATGTATTTTGAGCAAATTTGGACATTTTCAAGCCGGTGGCAATTGTTTTTCTATTTTTTTTTAATCGCCAAAATGAATAAAATTTTCACAACTTTACGCTCTAATCATCTGAATTATCCCAAAATTCAGTGGCGGGGTATTTATAGCTTTTACGGTATCTTAATGCGGAATATATTTATTACATTCCTGAATCGGTATTTAAATAAAGAGGTGTTGCCCGGCGCTGCCACCATAAGTACAGGTTACTGCATTCCACTTTCCGTCTTCTACAGCTTAGTTTCTTATTAAGTTAGGATTTTGATATTATACAGACTTCAATTGCATTCTAGGTTGCATTTCCGGAAAATATTTTTGATTCTACAGGGTGTCCCAAAAAAGAGCGACGTCATATTATATTACCCCTGAGAATTTTCATATTCAAATTTGCGTTTCTTTTAACAATGGTTTTTGTTTCGTGTTTGATTTGCAATTTGTGCACCCGTTTTTTTTTTCACGTTCGAAAAGGATAGATGGCGGTTTTCGTTTTTAATTTTCCGGCCGGTGATTTATAAAGGGGTGAAGTGGGCGGAAGTGGAGCTGTGCCGGAAATAGATTAGACGGAACGTAATCCCGCAGTCATCGAGATTAATAGCCTTGCATCAATCACCGGAGGGGGCGTTGCAAAAAAATGCGAAATACAAAAGGAAAACAAACAAAAACCGTGCCCAAAAAAAAAGACTCAACAATTTCTCAGTGAAAACGACCACGTCCTCGCAGATGATTTAAATATATCTTCAACGACGTATTTTTAATGATTAATATTGCAAGATTTGTAAGTTAAGTTGATAATGTGATGAACAAATATCAATAAGAAGCAAGCTGGTGGGTAATTAGTTATTGCAAAATATTAGATGTGGGATTAGATAAATAAGAAGTGAAGTCTGGATAATTGTTTTTTTCTAAAAAAATTTCACACTGGCTTGACAACTTTGTTATTTATTTTAGCTAGGAGCTGGCTATGAAATGGAGATTTTTTCATACAAAAAATATTACTTTATCCGTTACGAAGTACGAGAAAGTATTGTGATCGTGATTTTTTTTCAAATGTTTGTCTGTGTGCGCTGTATCTCAAAAACTAATAAAGCAATTGATATGAAACTTTGAACATCCATCTTATTTGATAATCTGAAGAACTGAGAAGCTTTTGGTAAAATTTCGTACACCGGAAGTGGGTGTTTACCTTAACTGTTTTTTGTTTTTTGCCAATATTTTCTTAAATATGAAAAATATCACAAAAACATTTAAACAAACTTTGAAGACAACAAAGAAATGAACATCTTTTGTTTGCAAACATTTTTCATAAAATCATTTTTATTCGAGAAAAAAATTATTATTATTTTTTTAATTTTTGGTTTATAATTATAAAACGATAATAGTTACAGCTAATTTATGTTAATAATAATTATAGAGAATGTTAAAGTAAACAACTTATAAAGAATAAGTTTTTTTCGAAATCCCTTTAGTTTTTGAGTAAACTGAGTTTTAAAATTTGAAGTATAATTTTTCCATCTTCCATAATTTTGACGTTTTAAACGTCAGTTTCATCCACTCGATGTACATTTAAAATATGATTTAAATTAAAAATAAACCACGAAAGCGTAAATATAAATGATACCATCAAGTCCGAGAAAGTAACATGATGGCCACATTACCATTTTTTAAATTAATTATAATTAATAAATAAATGATTGTACACGATATACTCCGACGTTGTATATACAAAGTGGATGCTTTTAGACAAAATTCCATCCGAGATTAATACATTCCATTAAAATTCGAGGCGCGTCTTCTGCCGGGAAAACCTTGGAAGCAATTTATCACGCATTCTCTCGCAAATGCAATCATAAAATGAATATACCAAAACATTTATTCGATCGTGGAATATATGAATATCATATCAAGTGTATATGTACGTGTGTGTGTGTGAACTTTGCATAAGCGAAATGTAATTATTTTATCGTATACACACCTGTAATACAATTAAGAAATCGTGAATATCCCATTTTTTACCTTTTTTTTCAAACACCCATAACGTTCTTTTAGTCCTGTATAGAAAATTGATCAAATTTTAATAGTTGAGATTCTTATTTTAAACACCAGCACATGGAATCTAAGGCCAGAAGTTCTTGGACACACACTCTTACCTTTTTCGTGCGTGTGTTACACCTGAAGGATTGCCTTTGGTTTTCTTTTCTGTAACGGATCCAATTTAAAGTTTCGAATTGCAGGAACTTGAAACTTGTAAAATTTGATGTATAAATAGACTCGGATGGACGAGTGTGTGTGGGTCGATATAAAGTGAAATTACCTTTTCGGTGGAGTGTATGTCCCGGTGAGACCTGTTCTGGGGAGTTTGAGCTTCTTGTATTTACAACTTTTCTTCCGGGTTTCTCGAGTTAACTCGACAATACGGTGCAATTTATCGCGTTTTTCTGGCAAGCGTTCGCGTTAAATAGTTGCAACCGGAAAAGTGTTACAAAAACGATCGTAAATCTCGTTAAAAATTACGTACTATTCACTTTACAGAAGTTGTTATTGTTGTATCTATCTGTGTATATAAAAATTAATGTATCGTTGTTTGTCCCTCATGGGTTGCTATATCATTAATCCGATTGCGATGAAATTTTGGTAAGTTATTGTGCGTACGCTAAAGAAGGTTTTTGAATTAGTACAACTACTTTACTCTAGGTGGCGCGCGAGTTGTTTCAACAAATATATTGAAAGAAACAACAGGGGAACATGTGGTCGATGACGGCCATGTTCAAGTAGATAATAGTTTAATTTTAATCGTTTTTATTTCCTCCCAAATGTGTCAATAGAACACACACACACACACAATTCACAATGAAATACGTTAATATGAACTAAAAAAATGATGTGTCTTACGTGACAACATCGTCTACGATAAATAAAAAATTTGAAAATTGAAATGTACCTGCTTCCCTTCTTCTTTCCCTTCGAGAAGTCACGGACAGGTTTTTCAAAACTCTCCTGTAGGAGGAGGATCCTTCGATCATCGTCCATTACGTACCTGCAATGACAACAAAACCGTTTTTCAGTAAAGTTTTGGGCTGTAAACAAATTGCTTTCCTCATCATCGGTTAAAAAAAAATTGAAAAACAATTGCCATCGCTTCGAAATTTTTCAAATTTATTTAAAATATGTTACTCTCTAAGATTCTGCAAAAATCCGAAAACACCCCTTCCCTAGATTTTGAAATAATTCCCGTTGAACCGAGTTGAGTCTATTTTTGAAGTTACACATTTTCATAAGTGACTAAAAAAAAATTGAAAAACAATTGCCATCACTTTGAAACTTTCCAAATTTACTTAAAATATGTTACCCTCTAAGATTCTGCAAAAATCCGAAAACACCCATTCCCTAGATTTTGAAATAATTCCCGTTGAACCGAGTTGAGTCAATTTTTGAAGTTACACATTTTCATAAGTGACTAAAAAAAAATTGAAAAACAATTTCCATTACTTTGAAACTTTCCAAATTTACTTAAAATATATTACTCTCTAAGATTCTACAAAAATCTGAAAACACCACATCTCCAGATTTTGAAACGAGCACGTGAATTAGAACTCCATCATCCCCTTCTTATACTCGAATTTCTATCCATTTACAGCGCAGACTTCGCATTACATGTGATGAAACGTAGCTTAAGGTAAACCTAACCGACCTCTGCGACCGATTTACGACGACTGAAATTACCGCTCGCATTTAAACCGGTTTCAAATTTCGATTAAGAGATGGCACCAGCGCCAGCCGACATTAAGGCCCCATTAATCACAACCATTAGGTTGTAAACAAATCCATGACGCCGGGGGCGGCCCTGTCTCCCATTGGGGGAAGGCAGGTATTATGATGGATAGTGTCTTCATCCGCATCCGCAACTGCACCTGAAGGTGGGGGGCCGCAAGAAAACGCTTAATCCGCCGCAAAAAATGCCATTAATACAAAACCGGCGGAGGGTGGATGGTGGAGGGTGGAGGCGCCCTTTTAAACTTAATTGATGGTCGCCCATTTTTTGGGCCCATTAGCCGAGGATGGCCGCGAGAATGGGAAATCGTGCCACTAATTGAGGATTTGTCTGGTAAATTGAGTGCGTTACATTAATGCTGAGGACTTAAAGGATTCGCAAATTACCAACTTGGGTTTCTACAGAAGGGATATGAAAGTGATTTTTTTTTGTAATTTTTGAAACATTAATTTAGCAAAATTCAGTAAAATTAAAAAAAAGTAAGGGCAGAAAGATAGCCTGGACTATAACTTCATACTGTATAAATGTTAATTTAAAGATATGTGAGTGTCTGAATAAAGATGACTTCCTGTTTGAAAATGGTAATTGTATTACCGAAACTTAAGTCACAAAAATAAATATATAAGTTGTACAAAATAAAGTTAAAAGTGCTTTATTATAATATTTAAAATGTATAACGAAGTAGAAGCCTCAAGCATAAACAAAGATGTATTCTCTCTCTTAAAAAGTAAGTAAGACATTGCCACTAGAATGAATGAAAATCACTTGTAATATTTATTGACGCAATGTTAATTTTCAGTTGATGAAAAATGGTAGAACAAATTTTTTTTTCTGGAAAATAATTGCTCAACACGCTTTTTCTCATCATTAAGAATCGCCATGAATTTTTTCAGATTTTTCTAAGACCCAAAATTTTTCCCCGTTTTTTCCTTACAATGGTGTGGAAAAATGGGCGAAAATCATGAAATGATCAAATGACTTGTAATGTACATCAAAATGTTCACAAAAGAACGGGCAATATGTGGTTAAATTTTAAAGCGAATTGTACTTGCGATTTTCTCGTTTCAAGCTCTCAAAATGGACACTCGGGAGTAGGCCAAAAATTTTGATCGATTTTGAGATTGTTTTGGCGCGGTCTCACAAAACAGATATTGATGATATTACATAAGTTTATAGCTACATCCTTCTAGAATTCTATGTTTCCATTCATAATTCTCTGCCGTATTCAGGAACCGAGATTTGTTTGTTTGAATTAGTCGGTGTCCGATAGCGTCAATCTGCAGGGTCTCAGTATTCGCTTCCCGTAAGACTCTATGTTAATTTTCAGTTGGTGAAAAATGGTAGAATAATTTTTTTTCCGAAAAAGTAATTACTCCACACGTTTTTTCTTATCATTAAGAACCGCCATGAATATTTTCAGATTTTTCTAAGACCCAAAATTTTTATGGAAAAATGGGCGAAAATCATGAAATGGTCAAATGACTTGTAATGGACATCAAAATGTTCACAAAAGAACGGGCAATGCGTGGTTAAATTTTCAGCCGAATCGTACTTGCAGTTTATTCGTTTCACGCTCTCAAAATGCGAACTCGTAAATTGACCAGAAATGTCTGTCGATTTTGAGATTGTTTTGGCGCCGTCTCACGAAACGGATATGGATGATATTACATAAGTTTGTAGCTATATTCTTCAAGAATGATATGTTTCCATCCATAATTATCTGCCGTGTTCAGGAACCGAGATTTGTTTGTTTGAATTAGTCGGTGTCGGATAACGTCAATCTGCAGGATCTCCGTTTTCGCTTCCCATAAGGCCCTATGTTAATTTTCAGTTGGTGAAAAATGGTAGGACAATTTTTTTTTCGGGAAAATAATTGCTCTACACGCTTTTTCTTATCATTAAGAATCGTCATGAATTTTTTCAGATTTTTCTAAGGCCCAAAATTTTTCCTCATTTTTCCCGACTTCCGGTATGGAAAAATGGGTGAAAATCATGAAATGACCAAATGACTTGTACTGTACATCAAAATGTTCACAAAATAACGGGGAATACGTGATTAAATTTTCAGCCGAATCGTGCTTGCAATTTCCTCGTTTCGCGCTCTCAAAGTGGGCACTCGTAAGTTGGCCAAAAATTTTCGTCGATTTTAAGATTTTTTTGGCGCGGTCTCACAAAACGGATATGGATAATATTACATACGTTTGTAGCTCCATTCTTCTAGAATTCTATGTTTCTATTCATAATTATCTGCTGTATTCAGGAACCGAGATTTGTTTGTTAAAATTAGTCGGTGTCCAATAACGTCAATCTGCAGGGTCTCGGCATTCGCTTCTCGCAAGGCGCAATGTTAATTTTCAGTTGATGAAAAAGGTCAATGATAATTTTATTTTTCAAAAATTACAACTGATTTAACGGACCTATACTAGTTTACCGTAGCCCTGTCAATCACAGACAGGAACTAAATCATCCAGCCTTTACAACCCTTTCACACGATTTATTCACACACAACAAAACATCCGCGTTTTAATCACTCGACCGGAAGTAATGAAGTTCTCCGGTTTCTGCTTGTTAAATCTAATCATCTAATTTATTACATCGGTGAATGATGGTCGTCTTTTTTTATACAGGATTTGATTACGGTTTATGTGTTAGGCGTAAATTCAAAAGATAATGAATGGAGATTATTAAAACATTCATCACCAAGAAATTTTAATAGAAAATTAATTTTGATTTTACTCAAGTAACGTGCAGTGTTACGTTTTTCTAAATTTATTTTAAATATAAATTACCACAAAGTATATTACCAAGAAATCTGAAATTGTTAGAAATTTTTACATGAAAATGCGATGTTTTCATTCAAGTGCTCAAAAAAATAAAACGAAAATCTTCAAAAATCCATATCTCTATTAAAAATTGTTGGATTTACAAAAACCAATAGGATTTTGAATAAGCGATACTTCGGCCATTGAGGATGATTTCATATGGAATTTTGCCTGCATGTTTTATATTTTTTTCTGCGATGTTTTTGTTCAAGTGTTAAAAACGAAAATCTTCAAAAGGATTTTTGAGGATTAACTTAAAGTACTATAAATTAACTTGAGACAAGCTCACTTATTGCATTAATTTTAGATTTTGACTTTTATGAAGTATTGTGTTTCTCTAAATTTATTTTAAATATAATCACGTACCAACAGTCGAAACTATTTTATTCAATAAATATTGTTTCCCCATCAGAACACCTACAGACCGGTTTCGACTTCACAGGTCTCATCAGTGTAGTTAGTTGCTGATGGGGAAACGGATATTACTATTGGAATATATAAATTTGAGGCAACCTCAATTGTTGTGGAAGCATTAAACATATTTCGTTTTATTAAATTCATTGGAATATAAATATTCCAGACACCGTTAAAGGTAGAAATAACCAAAGTGGCCTGAACCAGGCAATAGATTCCGATTAAAAAAAGAAAATCTGCTTTTTATTATTGTGTAAAATGCAGACTTGCGATTAAAAAAATTATAATAGCATTTTTGTTGTTTACATTTTCCACTATATAAATAAATGTTTACCACTATATCAATAACGCGATTTGCCGTATAAATCAACAAAGCCCACCAACAGTAAATCAGTGCAGGTTAGAATGGAGCTTTAAATTGCATTCGGAGAGAGAAAGGACGATAGAGATGGAGGGTGTAAATAATGAGGCAACGAGGGAAAATAATGATCGGGACGTGTTGTACTTTTTGGTGCATGCGCGAGGTTTTTATTTACATCTATTTTATTACCTCACAAGAATTATCCATGATACCTACATACTGTATATCAGTTACAAGATAATCCCTCTTAAACATCTTTACGTTCATTCTTAAGATACATTTTTTTTTAATTCGTCTAAAGGAATAAAACCTTCTGAATTTATGGTACAGAGGTGCTATTAGATAATTCCATAAAAATCCCAAAACATCCCTTCCCTAAATTACAAGATAATCCCACTTAAACGTCATAGTGTTAATTCCAAAATTACATTTTTTAAATTCGACTGAAAACAAAAATTAAAAACAATTGCCACAATTTTGAAACTTTCTAAAATTACTTGGAATAGATGTTATTACGTGATTCCATAAAAATCTTAAAATACCCACTCCGCCAATTACAAGATAATCCCACCTAAACGTCACAGTGTTCATTCCAAAATCACATTTTTTTAAAATTCGGCTGAAAAAAAAAATCAAAAACAACGGCCACAAGCCTGAAACTTTCTAAAATTACTTAGAATAGATGTTATTACGTGATTCCATAAAAATCTTAAATAACCCACTCCGCCAGTTACAAGATAATCCCACTTAAACGTCACAGTGTTCATTCCAAAATTACATTTTTTAATTCGGCTGAAAAAAAAATCAAAAACATCAGCCACAAGCTTGAAACTTTTCAAAATTACTTAGAATAGATGTTAGTACGTGATTCCATAAAAATCTCAAAAAACCCACTCCGCCAATTACAAGATAATCCTACTTAAACGTCACAGTGTTCATTCCAAAATTACATTTTTCAATTCGGCTGAAAAAAAATCAAAAACAGCGGCCACAAGCCTGAAACTTTCTAAAATTACTTAGAATATATGTTACTACGTGATTCCATAAAAATTTCAAAAAACCCACTCCGCCAATTACGAGATAATCCCACTTAAACGTCACAGTGTTCATTCCAAAATTACATTTTTTAATTCGGCTGAAAAAAAATCAAAAACAACGGCCACAAGCCTGAAACTTTCTAAAATTACTTGAAGTAGATGTTACTACGTGATTCCATAAAAATCTCTAAATACCCACTCCGCCAATTACAAGATAATCCCACTTAAACGTCACAGTGTTCGTTCTAAAATTACATTTTTTTAATTCGGCTAAAAAAAAAATCAAAAACAACGGCCACAAGCCTGAAACTTTCTAAAATTACTAAGAATAGATGTTACTACGTGATTCCATAAAAATCTCAAAATACCCACTCCGCCAATTACAAGATAATCCCACTTAAACGTCACAGTGTTAACTCCAAAATTACATTTTTTAATTCGGCTAAAGAAAAAAATCAAAAACAACGGCCACAAGCCTGAAACTTTCTAAAATACTTAGAACAGATGTTACTACGTGATTCCATAAAAATCACAAAATACCCACTCCGCCAATTACAAGATAATCCCACTTAAACGTCACAATGTTCGTTCTAAAATTACATTTTTTTAATTCGGCTGAAAAAAAAATCAAAAACAACTGCCACAAGCCTGAAACTTTCTAAAATTACTTAGAATATATGTTACTACGTGATTCTATAAAAATCTCAAAAAACCCACTCCGCCAATTACAAGATAATCCCACTTAAACGTCACAGTGTTAATTACAAAATTACATTTTTTAATTCATCTGAAAAAAAAATCAAAAACAACGGCCACAAGCCTGAAACTTTCTAAAATTACTTAGAATATATGTTACTACGTGATTCCGTAAAAATTTCAAAAAACTCACTCCGCCAATTACGAGATAATCCCACTTAAACGTCACAGTGTTAATTACAAAATTACATTTTTTAATTCGGCTGAAAAAAAAAATCAAAAACAACGGCCACACGCCTGAAACTTTCTAAAATTACTTAGAATATATGTTACTACGTGATTCTATAAAAATCTCAAAAAACCCACTCCGCCAATTACAACATAATCCCACTTAAACGTCACAGTGTTCATTCCAAAATTACATTTTTTTAATTCGGCTGAAAAAAAAATCAAAAACAACGGCCACACGCCTGAAACTTTCTAAAATTACTTAGAATATATGTTACTACGTAATTCTATAAAAATCTCAAAAAACCCACTCCGCCAATTACAACATAATCCCACTTAAACGTCACAGTGTTCATTCCAAAATTACATTTTTTTAATTCGGCTGAAAAAAAAATCAAAAACAACGGCCACACGCCTGAAACTTTCTAAAATTACTTAGAATATATGTTACTACGTGATTCTATAAAAATCTCAAAAAACCCACTCCGCCAATTACAAGATAATCCCACTTAAACGTCACAGTGTTAATTACAAAATTACATTTTTTAATTCATCTGAAAAAAAAATCAAAAACAACGGCCACAAGCCTGAAACTTTCTAAAATTACTTAGAATATATGTTACTACGTGATTCCGTAAAAATTTCAAAAAACTCACTCCGCCAATTACGAGATAATCCCACTTAAACGTCACAGTGTTAATTACAAAATTACATTTTTTAATTCGGCTGAAAAAAAAAATCAAAAACAACGGCCACACGCCTGAAACTTTCTAAAATTACTTAGAATATATGTTACTACATGATTCTATAAAAATCTCAAAAAACCCACTCCGCCAATTACAACATAATCCCACTTAAACGTCACAGTGTTCATTCCAAAATTACATTTTTTTAATTCGGCTGAAAAAAAAATCAAAAACAACGGCCACACGCCTGAAACTTTCTAAAATTACTTAGAATATATGTTACTACGTAATTCTATAAAAATCTCAAAAAACCCACTCCGCCAATTACAAGATAATCCCACTTAAACGTCACAGTGTTAATTACAAAATTACATTTTTTAATTCGGCTGAAAAAAAAAATCAAAAACAACGGCCACAAGCCTGAAACTTTCTAAAATTACTTAGAATATATGTTACTACGTGATTCCATAAAAATCTCAAAAAACCCACTTCGCCAATTACAAGATAATCCCACTTAAACGTCACAGTGTTAATTACAAAATTACATTTTTTAATTCGGCTGAAAAAAAATCAAAAACAACGGCCACAAACTTGAAATTTTCTAAAATTACTTAAAATAGATGTTACTACGTGATTCCATAAGAATCTCAAAAAACCCACTTCGCCAATTATAAGATAATCCCACTTAAACGTCACAGTGTTCATTCCAAAATTACATTTTTTTAAATTCGACTGAAAAAAAAATTTAAAACAATTGCCACAATTTTGAAACTTTCTAAAATTACTTGAAAATTACTTAAAATTTTGGGAATTTATTACTGCAAAACCACAATTTTCACCACCTTAATTTTTTTTCTCTCTAATGCTAATAATCAATTCTTTTCACCATAAAAAATCAGGAGGGTGTTTTTTGTGGTTCCATATTTTTAAAGCATACCTGTATTATTGCAAAAAAAGCTTTACATGCATACTTTAAAAAGATGTCCGTTCCCAATTGGGAGATAAAAAAGGTGTATTCGCTCCCCGAAACAATTGGGGCCGCCGGGATGATAAAGCCCGGACGGCCGAAACGGGTTATCTCCGGGAATTTATTGCGAAACAAGCGAAATCGTTATGCAAAATCGTCTCTCGTTCTCTCTCTCTCCATCTCGCTTTCGTTCTGTCCAGAAAATAAATGGATGGACTCCGTACGTTCGTGGCATTGATTTGATTATCACAAAATTTAGTGTTGGGGTGTTGTGAGTTTTTTACGGAATTGTCAAGGGGAATGTATTTTGAATAAATTCTGAAAGTTTTAACTATGTGGCAGTTGTTTTTCTATTTTTTTCTCATTCGAAAGAAAACGCAACCTCAAAATGACAATTGGCCGTGTTCTTGGCTGATTATCTCGAATTTGAGTGATGGGGTGTTGTGAGTTTTTTACGGTATTGTCAAGAGGAATGTATTTTGAATAAATTATTAAAGTTTTAATCATGTGGCAGTTATTTTTCTAATTTTTTTTTCCTTCGAAAGAAAACGAAACCTCAGAATGACAATTGGCTGTGTTCTTGGGTGATTATCTCAAAATTTAGTGATAGGGTGTTTTGAGTTTTTTGTATAATTATCAAAGTGAGTGTATTTTGAATAAATTTTCAAAGTTTTAATTATGTGGCAGTTGTTTCTCTATTTTTTTTTTCATTCGAAAGAAAGCGCAACCCCAGAATGACAACTGGCCGTGTTCTTGGGTGATTATCTCAAAATTTGGTGATGGGCTGTTTTGAGTTTTTTACAGAATTGTTAAGGGGAATATATACGCAACAAAAAAACAGTATTAGGTTTCATTTGTTTATTTTTTGGCATACAGGGTCGAAGATAATCAAAAAAATATTGCAAATTCTTATTCTACAAAAGCGCGTTGATGTGTTTACATCACTTGCATCATGTCTTAGGCCAAATTAGTTGGCAAGCCTTTTTCCATCGAATCTGACGTGCATCGGAGATACAAGCTCTTAATTTATGGAATTATTTCGAAGTGAATTTTGAAAATGAATTCGTAAAGTTGCAACTATTAGATTAAATTGTTATTAGTTGAAAATGTTGACTGCTGTAGTTCGGTATGCAAATGAAATTAAATGTTTCCAGTGCGGCCTCGTGTGCTGTTATTTAGTTAAGGAGTAACTGGATTAAAAAAGTTCAAGCAATTAAACTGTAGTCCTGGCGGTACATACTTTAATTATATAAAAATTCCCCGCGGAAGGGACGTAATCCGCTGGCGGATTATAAAAATACATATTTATTCCTCTACAATGAAATTTAAGTTTTATTCACGGAAATTTTCAAATCCTCTTCAAAATCTGGAAAAACCACTTGCCAAAATTTTGAGTAATCCTATTTAAACAGAATGGAAGTGATTTTTGAAGCATAAAAAATCGAAAAACAAATGTTATCATTTTAAAAAATTCCATATCCATTAAAAACATTTTTAACTTTTTCAAAATTGTTAAAAAATCTGGAAATATCACTTGCCTCATTTTGATTAAACTTTTTTAAACAGAGTGCAGGTGATTTTTGCAGTTTCTCTGTTGCGTAAAATATCGAAAAACAAATGCAATCAATTTAAAACTTTTAAAAATTTATTAAAAACTTACTTTTCTTAAAAATTGTGCAAAAATTTGGAAACACCATTTGCGTAAATTTTTTGTAATGTTATGTAAACAAGGTGGAAGTGATTTTTAAAGCACAACAAATCGAAAAACAAATGCTATCATTTAAAAAATTTCCATATCCAGTAAAAACATACTCTTTTGAAAATTGTTAATAAATCTGGAAATATCACTTGCCTAAATTTTGATTAAACTGTTTTTAATAAGAGTGCAGGTGATTTTTGCAGGTCCTCTGTTGCGTAAAATATCAAAAAACAAATGCTATCGATTTCAAACTATTCAAAATTTATTCAAAACATACCGTTCTTCAAAATTGTACAAAAATCTGAAAACAGCCTTTGTCTAGATTTTGAATAATTATTTTTAAAAATAGCGGAACTGATTTTTGCAGCTTATCGCTTTCGTAAAATGTGGAAAAACAAATGCTATCGATTTAAAACTTTCAAAATTCATTAAAAACAAATTGTTCTTCAAAATTGTCTAAAAAACTGAAAACATCCTTTGCCTTAGGTTTGGGTAAATATGTTTAAACAGAGTGGAACTGATTTTTGCAGCTTCTCTGTTGCGTAAAATATCGAAAAACAAATGCTATTGATTTAAAACTTTTTTCAAAATCCATTAAAAACATCCTGCGTGGCAAATTTGGTCATGTTCCTCCAAAGGAATTTTGAGCAAACAGACAAAGATGTATCTTTTTGGATTTCAAATGATTTCCAAAGAACATTAAATTCTCAGTTTTTTTTTTTAAGGAATTTCGAGAAATCATCCTCAAAGTTATTACTTGATGTAAAATCAGCGCACCTTCACAATTAAGTCAAAATTACTCGAAAACTAGGGAAGGGCGATTTTTTTTTAATTTTCATTTATTTCCAGAGAACATTAATTTTTCAATCTGCGTGCCAAATTTGGAGGGAATTTCGAACAATTTTCCCCATCAGAACACCTACAGACCAGTTTTGACCGTTCAGGTCTCATCAGTGTAGTTATTTGCTGATGGGGATAATCATAATAATAATTTTTGGATTTTTATAATTTTTCAAATATTATTAAATTATCAATTTGCGTGGCAAATTTGGTCTTGTTCCTCTAAAGGAATTTTGAGTAAACTGGGAAAGATGTATTTTTGGATTTGAAATGATTTCCAAAGAACATTAAATCCCCAATTTGTGTACTAAAGTTGGTAATGTTCTTCTGAGAGAATTTCGAGGAATCATCCTGGAAGTAATCTTTGATGTAAAATATCATCACACTTTCACAAATAAGTCAAAATTATCCAAAAACGTAGAGACGTATTTTTGAATTTATATTGATTTTCCAAAGAACATTTTATCCTCAGTTTTTGTACTAAATTTAATAATGTTCTTTTGGTGGAATTTCGAGCAATCGCCCTCAAAGTTATTTCCTGATGTGAAATCATCACAGTTGTACTACCATTAAGTCAAAATAATTCCAAAATTGGGGAAGGCGTGTTTTTGGATTTTTATTGATTTCCAAAGAACATGAAATTCTCAGTTTTTGTAATAAATTTGTTCCTGTGAGGCAATTTCGAGCAATCACTCTCGAAGTAATTGTTGATGTAAAGTCTTCACACTTTCATAATTTATTCAAAATAACTCAAAAGCTACGGTAGCAACGCGATTCGAAAATAGCAGCTTTGTCCACACTGTAGCTATGCACCCTGTAAATAACGGTGTGTGTCCATTGGTTTTTCAAAATTGTACAAAAATTTGGAAACACCAATTGGTTAGATTTAAAGAGAGTAGAGGTGTTTTTTAAAGTTTCTCTGTTGCATAAAAAAATTGAAAAACAAAAGCCATCAATTCAAACTTTTCAAAACATGTAATCTGTCAACATTAGATTAACATTTGGAGACATTTCTTGCATAGATTTGAAGATGAATCAATTTAGATCGCACAATTTTGTTTTTATTTTTGTTTTGTTTTTTGTTTCTTGTTTTTATTATAGCGTTGACAACTAGGTCATCTGCCACAACCCTTT
This sequence comes from Ocypus olens, assembly GCA_910593695.2. Taxonomy (NCBI): domain Eukaryota; kingdom Metazoa; phylum Arthropoda; class Insecta; order Coleoptera; family Staphylinidae; genus Ocypus; species Ocypus olens. The sequence goes on from OU343058.1 coordinate 874,701, forward strand.
GTTTGTAGATCGCACAGTGTTAATTTTATTTTGTGAACCAAGCTTTTCTCTATTGCCCAAAAAAAAAAAATGGAAAAACAATTGCTACTGATTTAATACTCTTCAAACTACTTCAAAACATGTCAAAATATATAGTCTGCCAATTAATATTTGGAGATCGCAGTGTTGATTTTATTTTTTGAGCTAAGCTTTTCTCTATTGTAAAAAAAAAAAAATCGGAAAAAACAATTGCTACTGATTTAATGCTCTCCAAACTTCTTAAAAACATGTCAAAACATGTAGTCTGCCAATACTAGATTAACATTTGGAGATCGCAGTGTTGATTTTATTTTCTGAGCTAAGCTTTTCTCTATTGCCAAAAAAAAAAAATTGGAAAAACAATTGCCACTGATTTAATACTTTCCAAACTTCTTCTTTCAATAATATATACAAATCTTGGAACACTTTTGGCCTAAATTTTGGAGTTAATTTTTGAAGCGTTTTGTATAAAAATTGAATTCAAATTTCTAATTAAGACGTCCTGATTTTAATAACATATACGAAAAACCTGATTATGTTACTTCCACTATTCAATTAGCGCGAAACCAACTCCTATAAACTGATAAGATACAGATAGTGTTTACGACCTCATTTACTAATCAAAAATTATCAAAAAAACGCACTAATTATTTCCTATACCAGACACAATTCCGACACCCACACTCACACACAGACACACACGCACACACAAATAAACAATTGAATGCAGTATCCGCATTCGGCATGAACCGCGCACGTACAATTTACATAGCGCAGTCACACGTGCGTTCGTTTACGTGTGCGAGTGAACTATGCGGAAGCGGATTTTGTTTTTTTTTTCTCTTTTGCCATCGGCTCACTCACCTTTTAACCAAACTCCTGATGGAGGAAATAGTTACAGAACGGCACCGGCCATGGCCACGGCGACGACGACGACGACGGAAGGCGCCTGCGGGGGCGGCAGCACAGATCAAACGCGACCACCGCCGCACGGGTATCTCGATTCTGCGACGCGAACAGCTGACGCACTGGGAAACGATGCTATCGGGCGACACACGGGAAGCGGCCCCCACGGTCGCGGCCGTAGCGACCCTGACAAGATCGGATTTCCGCGCGGCGCGCCGGAACGAGACGACGACGCGAAATGTTCGGATGTAAACGGGCGATTATAACAAACGGCGGTGATAAACAAATGTATTATTTGACGTAAAAAATATTTCCAGAAATCGGGGATCGGTTGCTAAGGAATGCGATAAACAAACTGCTTATATGTTTATATACTTTAATCAATGGATCTTTGCGTGCACGTCATAGATAGCTGAACATTTTCACGCGTTTACTCTCTCTCTCTCTCTACGATAAGTTAAATTCGACACAATCATGTGAGTACGTATGTCGTCCAAGTCTTTGGTAATGACGCATACGCAAAGATCCATTGATCGAACTATAGAATCTTGGAGGTTACGTTTGCACTTGTTTGGCCGTCCATTCGATCGCCGACAATAATTGTCACCGAGATCCCATGGATAACATCCGCGTTGAACAAGAAATAACTTGCTTACGCAATAAATCGCTTCTGCAGGCGCTCTATTTGATCTTGGTATACCTTACAAAATGGCGACCAAATAACCGACGCACACTCAACATCTGAGCTGACTAGACTACCGTACAACATTTTTTGTGTGGCAAATCTAAACTTCGCAATTACGAAATATAAAACGCCCTTTTGGTAACTATGTTAGTTTAATATCTTAGTAGCCGCCTAGATCTTTAATAAATTTCACTCTTTCCAATAATATATTATTTACGCATCATCAAATTATGACGTCCACTATAGGTGATTACTTTACGTCTATTGATATTTAGTTCTAGGTAATTTTTACTAACATTAATAACAAATTATGAAAAATATTGGACCTACATGAGAGCCCTGCGGAACACCAGACGACACCTTAATAACGCTTCCTGGATTTTTTTTTCATTTTAACAACTTGAGAACGGTTTTAATCCACGTGTAACACATTTATCCGCGTTCGCACTATTATTTTCACTCTTTATTACGTCATGAAAAATATTGGACCGACACAAGAACCCTGCGGAACACCAGAAGACACGCTTGCTGAATTTTTCTTTCATCTTCACAACTTAAGAACGGTTTTAATTCACGTGTAACACATTTATCCGCGTTCGCACTATTATTTTCACTCTTTATTACGTCATGAAAAATATTGGACTGACACGAGAACCCTGCGGAACACCAGAAGACACGCTTGCTGAATTTTTCTTTCATCTTCACAACTTAAGAACGGTTTTAATTCACGTGTAACACATTTATCCGCGTTCGCACTATTATTTTCACTCTTTATTACGTCATGAAAAATATTGGACTGACACGAGAACCCTGCGGAACACCAGAAGACACGCTTGCTGGATTTTTTTTCATCTTAACAACTCGAGAACGGTTTTAATCCACGTGTAACACATTTATCCGCGTTTGCGCTATTACTTTCAGTCTTTATTAAGTCATGAAAAATATCGGACCGACACCAGAACCCTGCGGAACACCAGAAGATACGCTTGCTAGATTTTTTTTTCATCTTAACAACTCGAGAACGGTTTTAATCCACGTGTAACACATTTATCCGCGTTCGCGCTATTACTTTCACTCTTTATTAAGTCATGAAAAATATCGGACCGACACGAGAACCCTGCGGAACACCAGAAGACACGCTTGCTGGATTTCTTTTTTCATCTTAACAACTCGAGAACTGTTTTAGTTTACGTGTAACACATTTATCCGCGTTTGCGCTATTATGTTCACTCTTTATTAAGTCATGAAAAATATTGGACCGACAAGAAGCCCTGCGGAACACCAGAAGACACCTTGCTGGATTTATTTTTCATCTTAACAACTCGAGAACGGTTTTAATTTACGTGTAACACATTTATCCGCGTTCGCGCAATTATTTTCACTCATTATTAAGTCATGAAAAATATTGGACCGCCATTACAACCCTGCGGAACTCCAGAAGACACGCTTGCTGGATTTTTTTTTCATCTTATCAACTCGAGAACTGTTTTAATTCAAGCGTAACACATTTATCCGCGTTTGCGCTATTATTTTCACTCTTTATTAAATCATGAAAAATATTGGACCGACACGAGAACCCTGCGGAACACCAGAAGACACGCTTGCTGAATTTTTCTTACATCTTCACACCTTAAGAACGGTTTTAATTCACGTGTAACACATTTATCCGCGTTCGCGCTATTACTTTCACTCTTTATTAAGTCATGAAAAATATCGGACCGCACGAGAACCCTGCGGAACACCAAAAGACACGCTTGCTGGATTTTTTTTTCATCTTAACAACTCGAGAACGGTTTTAATTCACGTGCAACACATTTATCCGCGTTTGCACTATTATTTTCACTTTTTATAAAGTCATGAAAAATATTGGACCGACACGAGAACCCTGCGGAACACCAGAAGACACGCTTGCTGGATTTTTTTTTCATCTCAACAACTCGATTACGGTTTTAATCCACGTGTAACACATTTATCCGCGTTCGCACTATTATTTTCACTCTTTATTAAGTCATGAAAAATATTGCACCGGCATGAGAACCCTGCGGAACACCAGAAGACACGCTTGCTGGATTTTTTTTTCATCTTAACAACTTGATAACGGTTTTAATTCACGTGTAACAAGTTTCTACACGTTCGCACTATTATTTTCACTCTTTATTAAGTCATGAAAAATATTGGACCGCCATTACAACCCTGCGGAACACCAGAAGACACGCTTGCTGGATTTTTTTTCATCTTAACAACTTGATAACGGTTTTAATTCACGTGTAACACATTTCTCCGCGTTCGCACTATTATTTCCACTCTTTATTAACTCATGAAAAATATTGGCCCGACAAGGCAACCCTGCGGAACACCAGAAGACCCGCTTGCTGGATTTTTTTTTCATCCTAACAACTCGAAAACGGTTTTAATTCACGTGTAACACATTTCTCCGCGTTCGCACTATTATATTCACTCTTTATTAAGTCATGAAAAATATTGGACCGATACGAGAACCCTGCGGAACACCAGAAGAATTTTTTTTCATCTTATCAACTTGAGAACGGTTTTAATTCACGTGTAACACATTTATCCCCGCTCGCGCTATTATTATTTTCACTCTTTACAACTGGATTTATTTTAACAGGCCGAAGTTTCCCGATTCGGTCGGTTTTTTCGTGTAGGCGCAGGCGTGGCGTGCGAGACGCGCCCGGCGACGCCGGCGCCCGAAAATCGATCGATCGCCGTCGGGACGGACTCTCTGAGGATGTGACAGATTTATCGCACTCCCACGAATAGACTCACCTTCTAACTGCAACTTGTTACCATCGCAAACAACGGAACTGCACGCGGTATTCCTGCACTGGAAAAAAGGCAGTGAATGACTGTGAAATGCTCTCTTCTCCTCTGTCCCATTCATTTATTCTGTAAAAAACTATCAGAGTACGTATACTGAAAATTTAACATTAATGAAGTTTAGCGTGGGGATTTTTTTTTTTGTAAAAAAAGGTAATTACGCTTGTGTTTGTGCCAGATGCAATTTTTGAGCAAAAGTAAAAAGGGGGCTAAATGATGTCTACATTATTTCTAAGTGAAATTGCAAATCTATAAAACTATTCCACTAGAGATAATTTTTTTAGAATTTTTCTAATCGCGAGATGCAAATTTCGCTTCTTCCAATTCATGTTTCGAGTGTTGCCATTACGTTTCTGGTAAGAGGATGTCAATTATTTTGCAGTATGTCAAAAATACAATGTTTCTAAGTATAATTGCAAATTTAGAAGACAATTCCGCAAGTGATAATTTTTTTAGAATTTTTCTAATCGCGAGCTGCAAATTTCCCTTCTTCCAATTCAAGTTTTGAGTGTTGCCATTGCGTTTCTGGTAGGAGGATGTTAATTATTTTGCAGTATGTCAAAAATACAATATTTCTAAGTGAATTTACAAATTTATAAGAAAATTCCGCAATTGACAATTTTTTTAAAAATTTTCTAATCGCGAGATGCAAATTTCGCTTCTTGCAATTCGAGTTTCGAGTGTTGCCACTACGTTTCTGGTAGGAGGATGTCAATTATTTTGTAGTATGTCAAAAATACAATATTTCTAAGTGAATTTATAAATTTATAAAAAAATTCCGTAAGTGACAATTTTTTTAAAAATTTTCTAATCGCGAGATGCAAATTTCGCTTCTTGCAATTCAAGTTTCGAGTGTTGCCACTACGTTTCTGGTAAGAGGATGTCAATTATTTTACAGTATGTCAAAAATATAATATTTCTAAGTTTAATTACAAATTTAGAAGACAATCCCGCAAGTGATACTTTTTTTAGAATTTTTTTAATCGCGAGATGTAAATTTCGCTTCTTCCAATTCAAGTTTCGAGTGTTGCCGTTACGTTTCTGGTAAGAGGATGCCAATTATTTTGCAGTATGTCAAAAATACAATATTTCTAAGTGAAATTACAAATTTAGAAGAGAATTCCGCAAGTGATAATTTTTTTAGAATTTTTCTAATCGCGAGATGCAAATTTCGCTTCTTCCAATTCAAGTTTCGAGTGTTGCCACTACGTTTCTGGAAAGAGGATGTCAATTACTTTGCAGTATGTGAAAAATGCAATATTTCTAAGTAAAATTACAAACTTAGAAGACAATTCCGCAAGTGATAACTTTTTTAGAATTTTTCTAATCGCGAGATGCAAATTTCGCTTCTTGCAATTCAAGTTTCGAGTGTTGCCACTACGTTTCTGGTAGGGGGATATCAATTATTTTTTAGTATGTCAAAAATGCAATATTTCTAAGTATAGTTGCAAATTTAGAAGACAATTCCGCAAGTGATAATTTTTTTAGAATTTTTCTAATCGCGAGTTGCAAATTTCGCTTCTTCCAATTCAAGCTTCGAGTGTTGCCATTACGTTTCTGGTAGGAGGATGCCAATTCTTTTGCAGTATGTCAAAAATGCAATATTTCTAAGTGAAATTGCAAATTTAGAAGACAATTCCGCAAGTGATAATTTTTTTAGAATTTTTCTAATCGCGAGATGCAAATTTCGCTTCTTCCAATTCAAGTTTCGAGTGTTGCCACTACGTTTCTGGTAGGAGGATGTCAATTATTTTACAGTATGTCAAAAATACAATATTTCTAAGTATAATTGCAAATTTAGAAGACAATTCCGCAAGTGATAATTTTTTTAGAATTTTTCGAATCGCGAGATGCAAATTTCGCTTCTTCCAATTCATGTTTCGAGTGTTGCCATTACGTTTCTGGTAAGAGGATGTCAATTATTTTGCAGTATGTCAAAAATACAATATTTCTAAGTGAAATTGCAAATTTAGAAGACAATTCCGCAAGTGATATTTTTTTTAGAATTTTTCTGAGCGCGAGATGCAATTTCGCTGTTCCCGTGCGAATATTTAGAAATCTCGCGGAGGAGTGTTTGCAGATTATGATTGGATCATGAAGTACAATCGTTGTTGAGTAAATTTGGAAATTTTCAAGTCTCCATCAACTGTTTTTATATTTTTTTCAACTTTCGGAAAATTAAGCAGCGCCAAAATTACCATCAGCTGTTCCCGTGCGAATATTTCGAAATCTCGCGAAGGAGTGTTTGCAGATTTTGATTGGATCATGAAGTACAATCGTTTTTGAGTAAATTTGGAAATTTTCAAGTCTCCATCAACTGTTTTTATATTTTTTTCAACTTTCAGAAAATTAAGCAGCGCCAAAATTACCATCAGCTGTTCCCGTGCGAATATTTCAAAATCTCGCAGAGGAGTGTTTGCAGATTTTGATTGGATCATGAAGTACAACCGTTTTTGAGTAAATTTGGAAATTTTCAAGTCTCCATCAACTGTTTTTATATTTTTTTCAACTTTCAGAAAATTAAGCAGCGCCAAAATCACCATCAGCTGTTCCCGTGCGAATATTTCGAAATCTCGCGAAGGAGTGTTTGCAGATTTTGATTGGATCATGAAGTATAATCATTGTTGAGTAAATTTGGAAATTTTCAAGTCTCCGTCAACTGTTTTTATATTTTTTTCAACTTTCGGAAAATTAAGCAGCGCCAAAATCACCATCAGCTGTTCCCGCGCGAATATTTTGAAATCTCGTGGAGGAGTGTTTGCAGATTTTGATTGGATCATGAAGCACAATCGTTGTTGAGTAAATTTAGTAATTTTCAAGTCTCCATCAACTGTTTTTATATTTTTTTCAACTTTCGGAAAATTAAGCAGCGCAGATTTAGATAAAGAATGATTTGTGGTGGGATAAATGCAATAAAATCTTTAATACATTTGCTTTCCATTTATTTTTTACAAACATTAAATTATTCAACGATCAACGTATATATCATTCAATATTAGTTTACATAAACTTTCACCATTATTATACAAACGCACACATTCCTCAAAATCGCATCATCGAAAAAAGAATACCGTTCGGTTTCACCCTTTACGCATTCCCAATGCCCTTCGTAACCGCCGTTCGACATTTAATAAATATATGTATGTTATGTTGTACAATGTGTGCAGTATTGACATGTTTGCAGTCTTACAATTTTTCCAGGACGTTTATTTATTCGTTTCAGGTAAAATTTGAGTCAGTTTTCGTAGTCCATCCTGAAAGTCACGGCCGGACACGATCTTGGTCCCATTTGGTTGAACTGGTGCAGCTGTTTCATGGCGAACCTGTGATTCTTCAGGTAGCTCCGGTAAGTTTCGCTCAGGTTATCCTGAAAATTACAAATTGAAATCATTACAAACCGCGCGCGGGCGTTAATTTCTTTGAGGAATGAAGGGGTGATTATTTAAAACGCTTTATTTACAAAAATAAATAGATAAAACAACCTCAAGCACAATATAAAAAATGGTTCTTAAAATGATCAACTCTGATCGCTCGTAATTCGGATGGAGTAGTTGGTGGGGAGTCGGGGGTACTGAGCTCCGGGGTACTCGAACTCGACGTTCAAGTTAAAAACGTCCTCTGAATTCGATCGAGCGTTTTCGAAATCTTCGACCTCGAGCTCTCTGAGGATCTGCAGAGGACCCACGCTCACCGGACACTGCAGATCGATCTTGATCTTCAGGCCCACGTACGGGACGTCTTGGGGCATGTCCTCGTCGTCGGCGTTCTCTCCGAAAATATTTTGCTCGGTTGATAAATCATCGAACTTGTTTAAAAATGCACCTAAAAAATAAAGACTTGTTACGCCACTGTACTGCCAATTTTGACAATTGTTTGGCCGAGGTAGCAGAGGAGGTAATACAGATCTCTGCTATCTGAGGTGGGCAATACAGATCTCTGTTATCTGAGGTGGCGATACAGATAAGTTGCAGAGATCTGTATTACCATGCGTCGCGAGAACCATTGCCGCCACGTACCTTCGTTCATGGCGCCGTAATAATAAAACATATCGCCGACCTCCCCGTAACCGGTGTACACCGAATTCACGGGCTTCTTCAGGCGGCTCCTCGGATTCGTCCTCAGGGCCTTCTCCCGCCTGAACTGCATGTACTCCATGTGCATTTCCGTGTGGCTGACGACGATCCTCCTCAGCCTCATGTACATGAGTCGCATCTGTTCGTTCCACGGCTTCGGCCTGTCGTCGCTGATCTCCAGAGCCACCAGCCAGCTGTTGCTGAAGAAGTACGACACCTGGAGAGAGTCAAGGGGTTTGGTCTAAATTTGTGTGTGCATTTACACCGGATGCAGGCCATTTTCATCCCTGAAAATTCAAACACCGAAATATTAACAAAACAAAACAAACAAAAAAAAAACAGAATACGTTCGAAATTTTGCATTTTCAGCCATTATTGCGGTGGTTTCATTTGTTTGACTTTGCCATTTGTTGAGGGGTAATGATGCGGAATGCTCAAGAAAGTTTTAATTTAAAACAAAATATTGAAATAAATAAATAGCCAATTTATCTACAAGTTGAAATATTGAAAAAAAAATATTTAAAAAAAATTTTCCCCGATAAAGCCAATTTTTTTTCCTGGATAAAACCAAATTATCTACAAGCTAAAATATTCAAAAAGAAAATTATTGAAAAAAAAATTTTTCCTGGATAAAGCCGATTTTTCTACAAGCTAAAATATTCAAAAAAATTATTGAAATTTTTTTTTTCCTGGATAAAGCCAATTTATCTACAAGCTAAAATATTTAAAAAAAATTATTGAAATTTGTTTTTCTTAGATAAAGCCAATTTATCTACAACCTAAAATATTAAAAAAAAATTATTGAATTTTTTTTTCCTGGGTAAAGCCAATTTATCTACAAGCTGAAATATTAAAAAAAAAATTATTGAAAATTTTTTCTTTCCTGGATAAAGCCAATTTATCTACAAGCTAAAATATTTCAAAAAAAATTATTGAAATTTTTTTTTTCCTGGATAAAGCCAAATTATCTACAAGCTAAAATATTTAAAAAAAATTATTGAATTTTTTTTTCTTGTATAAAGCCAAATTATCCACAAGCTAAAATATTTAAAAAATTAATTATTGAATTTTTTTTCCTGGATAAAGCCAATTTATCTACAAGCTAAAATATTTTAAAAAAAATTATTTAAATTTTTTTTCCTGGATAAAGCCAATTTATCTACAAGCTAAAATATTTAAAAAAAAATTATTGAAATTTTTTTTCCTGGATAAAGCCAATTTATCTACAAGCTAAAATATTTAAAAAAAATTATTGAATTTTTTTTTCTTGTATAAAGCCAAATTATCCACAAGCTAAAATATTTAAAAAATTAATTATTGAATTTTTTTTCGTGGATAAAGGCAATTTATCTACAAGCTAAAATATTCAAAAAAAAATTATTGAAAAAAAAAATCTTGTATAAAGCCAGATTATCTACAAGCTAAAATATTTAAAAAAATTATTGAATTTTTTTTTTCCTGGATAAAGGCAATTTATCTACAAGCTAAACTGTTAAAAAAAATTATTGATTTTTTTTTTCTGGATAAAGCCAATTTATCTACAAGCTAAAATATTCAAAAAAATATTATTTCTTTTTTCCTGGATAAAGCCAATTTATCTACAAGCCAAAATTTTCAAAAAAAATGGTTGAAAAATGTTTTTTTGCTGGGTAAAGCCAATTTATCTACAAGCTAAAATATTTTAAAAAAAATGTTGAAATTTTTTTTTTCCTGGATAAAGCCAATTTATCCACAAGCTAAAATATTTAAAAAAGAGTTATTGAAAATTTTTTTTTCCTGGATACAGCCAATTTATCTACAAGCTAAAATATTTAAAAAAAATTATAAAAATTTTGTTTTTTCCTGGATACAGCCAATTTATCTACAAGCTATAGTATTAAAAAAAAAATATTGAAAAAAATTTTTTTCCTGGATAAATCTAATTTATTTACTAGCTAAAATATTCAAAAAAAAAATTTAAAATTTATTTTTTCCTGGATAAAGCCAATTTATTTATTTTTACAAGCTAAAATATTAAAAAAAAAATTATTGAATTTTTTTTTTCTGGATAAAGCCAATTTATCTACAAGTTAAAATATTTAAAAAAAATTATTGAAAACATTTTTTTTCGTGGATAAAGCCAGTTTATCTACAAGTTAAAATATAAAAAAAAATTATTGAAAACATTTTTTTCCTGGATAAAGCCAATTTATCTACAAGCTAAAATATAAAAAAAAATTATTGATTTTTTTTTTCCTTTATAAAGACAATTTATCTACAAGCTAAAATATTTAAAAAAATTATTGAAATTTTTTTTTTCCTGGATAAAGCCAATTTATCTACAAACTAAAATATTAAAAAAAAAATCATTGAATTTTTTTTTTCCTTTATAAAGACAATGTATCTACAAGCTAAAATATTTAAAAAAAATTATTGAAATTTTTTTTTTCCTGGATAAAGCCAATTTATCTACGAGCTAAAATATTCAAAAAAAAATATATTTATTTTTTTTCCTGGATAAAGACAATTTATCCACAAGCCAAAATTTTCAAAAAAAAATTATTGAAAATTATTGAAATTTTTTTTTTCCTGGATAGAGCCAATTTATCTACAAGCTAAGATATAAAAAAAAATGATTTTTTTTTCCTGGATAAAGCCAATTTATCCACAAGCTAAAATATTCAAAAAATATTATTGAAAAAAATTTTTTCCTGGATGAAGCCAATTTATCTACAAGCTAAAATATTCAAAAAAATATATTTTTTTTTCCTGGATAAAGACAATTTACCTACAAGCCAAAATTTTCAAAAAAAAATTATTAAAAATATATTGAAAATTTTTTTTTTCTTGGATAGAGCCAATTTATCTACCAGCTAAGATATATAAAAAATTTTTTTTTCCTGGATAAAGCCAATTTATCCACAATTTAAAATATTCAAAAAATATTATTGAATTTTTTTTTTCCTGGATAAAGCCAATTTATCCACAAGCTAAAATATTTTAAAAAAAATTATTGAAAAATTTTTTTTCCTGGATACAGCCAATTTTACAAGCTATAGTATTAAAAAAAAAATATTGAAAAAAATTTTTTTCCTGGATAAATCTAATTTATCTACAAGCTAAAATATTTAAAAAAATTTTAAGAAAACAAAAATTTTCCAGGATAAAGCTAATTTATTCACAAGCTAAAACATTCAAAAAAAAATTATTGAAATTTTTTTTTTCCTGGATAAAGCCAATTTATTTATTTTTACAAGCTAAAATATTTAAAAAAAAATTATTGAAAACATTTTTTTTCGTGGATAAGGCCAATTTATCTACAAGTTGAAATATTTAAAAAGAAATTATTGAAAAAATTTTTTTCCTGGATAAAGCCAATTTATCCACAAGCTAAAATATTCAAAAAAAGTTATTGAAACAAATTTGTTTTTCATGAATAAAGCCAATTTATCCACAAGCTACAATATTTAAAAAAAAATTATTGAAAAATTTTTTTTTCCTGGATACAGCCAATTTATCTACAAGCTAAAATATTTTAAAAAAATTATTGAAAAAAAAAATGTTTCCTGGGTACAGCCAATTTATCTACAAGCTAAAATATTTAAAAAAATTATGTAATTTTTTTTCTGGATAAAGCCAATTTATCCACACGCTAAAATATTAAAAAAAAAATTATTGAATTTTTTTTTTCCTGCATAAAGCCAATTTGTCTACAAGCTAAAATATTCAAAAAAAATTATTGAAAAATGTTTTTTCCTGGATAAAGCCAATTTATCTACAAGCTAAGATATTAAAAAAAAAATTATTGAAATTTTTTTTTCCTAGATAAAGCCAATTTATCTACAAGCTAAAATATTAAAAAAAAAATTATTGAAAAAAAATGTGTTCCTGCATAAAGCCAATTTATCTACAAGCTAAAATATTTTTATAAAAATATTGAATTTTTTTTTTTCCTGGATAAAGCCAATTTATCTTCAAGCTAAAATATTTGAAAGAAAAAATATAAAAAAAAAATTTCCTGGATAAAGCCAATTCATCTACAAGCTAAAATATTCAAAAGAAAATATATTAACAAAAAAATTCCTGGATAAAGCCAATTTATCTACAAGCTAAAATATTAAAAAAAGAATTATTGAAAAAAATTTTTTTCTGTATAAAGCCAATTTATCTACAAGCTAAAATATTTAAAAAAAAATTATTGAAAAAAATTTTTTCCTGGATAAAGCCAATTTATCTACAAACTAAAATATTTAAAAAACATTATTAAAAAAAATATTTTCCTCGATAAAGCCAATTTATCTACTAGCTAAAATTTAAAAAAAATTATTGAAAAAAAAAAATTCTCGGTAAAGCCTATTTATCTACAAACGAGTAGTGAAGCAAATTCAACAAAAAAAATAAATATATTAATAATTAATCACACATCTGATCGAAGATCCAATAAGGCAAAGTCCAACAAAAACACCGTTCGTAAAATGTCAAAAACAAAAAAAAAAATGTAATAATTTGTGTGTATATCCAAAATCCAAAGAAATATCAGTAATTTGCATGGCCTGCATATTTAATTTCGAGACACAATAAATAAAACAAGTGCTTACCTTGTAGAGTAAAACGTTATTCTCAATAATTTTCATCTTCACGTTTTTTCTGGCTTCGGTGGCGCAATCTAAAATATCGACAATCTTCGCGCCCGATATTAAAGCGCAGGTGTTGAACTCCTGCTCGCAGACGCGATCAAAGTACAGGACGAAGGTCTTCGACAGCTGGCTCAGTTGGACCACTTCTTTCGGAAATGCCTAAAAAATGTTTAAATTATTAAATTCTCAAAAAGAACAATTAGAAATTTATGCAAGACATTTTTTTATAATAATAAAATTTTATAAATCAGGAATTTTCCGTATAAGGATATTTATGAACGTATAGCCTTCCCAAAATGTCGTGGCACCTTTTCTGTACCTATTGTCGATGCTGTCGATTGTTTTTAACTTTTAAATAATTTTATCTTAATGAGAAATATTTCTGTTTCGGTTTCTCTTACTCAAATGATTTATGATTTATCATCAAAACAATTGCCATATCTTAGGTGGAAACAAGATGGCTACGCTTCAAACTTGAACTGGGGAAACGAAATCTGCACTCAAAGATTTGAAAATTTGTAAAAAAATTACTAATTCAAAAATTTTGCTCAAAAGCTCAAGATCGATGAAGGAATAATACATTTATGATTTATCATCAAAACAATTGCCATATCTTAGGTGAAAACAAAATGGCTACTCTTCAAACTTGAACTGGGGAAGCGAAATTTGCACTCGAAGATTTGAAAATTTGTAAAAAAAATTACTAATTCAAAAATGTAGCTCTAAAGCTCAAGATCGATGAAGGAATAATAGATTTATGATTTATTATCAAAACAATTGCCATATCTTGGGTGGAAACAAAATGGCTACGCTTCAAACTTGAACTGGGGAAGCGAAATCTGCACTCAAAGATTTGAAAATTTGTAAAAAAATTACTAATTCAAAAATTTTGCTCAAAAGCTCAAGAACGATGAAGGAATAATAGATTTATGATTTCTCATCAAAACAATTGCCATATCTCAGGTGGAAACAAAATGGCTACGCTTCAAACTTGAACTGGGGAAGCAAAATCTGCACTCAAAGATTTGAAAATTTGTAAAAAAATTACTAATTCAAAAATTTTGCTCTAAAGCTCACGAACGATGAAGGAATAATATATTTATGATTTATCATCAAAAAAATTGCAATATCTTTGGTGGAAACAAAACGGCAACGCTTCAAACTTGAAGTGGGGAAGCGAAATCTGCACTCAAAGATTTGAAAATTTGTAAAAAAATTACTAATTCAAAAATTTTGCTCAAAAGCTCAAGAACGATGAAGGAATAATATATTTATGATTTATCATCAAAACAATTGCCATATCTTAGGTGGAAACAAAATGGCTGCGCTTAAAACTTGAACTGGGGAAGCGAAATCTGCAGTAAAGATGATAATGCGGTGTGTTTCAAGTCACCTTTGAATTGAAATGCCAAAGTCTCTGATTGCGTAATGGTCAACATTTTTGACATTAACTGTCTGAATGAGATATTTAATACTACGAAGAGCCGCATGCGGCATATAATTCCAAGATCAAATTCAAGGGTAAAAATTTAGTGTAAGCCACAGAATTCTATAAATAAAACCATCGAATTTTTGACCACACATTTATGATAACAAAACGCACTTACGTAATCGTTTAAAATACTAGGAGAGTAAATCCTCTGCGGTTCCTTAGTGTACAGTTGCACAATATTGTAATACAAGTCCAAAATCGAACCGGCGTACATGCACGTCGCAATTTCCGGTCTTGCACTCCCCATGTACCTCCAAATCGTCGATCGTATTATCGTATACTAGAAAAAAGAAAAAAGCAACCAATAAACCTCGAATTCGTAACCCTCCTCCCCGGCTTTACGTGAAAACTGATGTACTCGATGGTGTTCAACATTTTGCACATGCAACGCGTCTCCATGTCATCCTGCGTGTGCGTCATCGAGCTGGCGATCATTTTCTTCACCGCCTCCAGTTTGCCCTCCATCCTCGCGAAACCGGCGTTCATCACGATCTCGCTCAAATCGCGAAACTGTTTGCACACCAGTCGAACGTTGTTGCCTGAAATTGGTCTCTGTGTAGTTTTTTGTTTGTTTAATTTTTGAAAACCTTACCGAGTTCCTCGTAGCTTATGTAACTTAAAATAATCAAAAGTATCTCGTTGGGGAGGTACACCAGCGGGTTTCTGCGCTTGTACCTCCTCTTGATGGTGCGCTGTTTGGTTTTGCGGACGCGTTTCGTCCGGAGGTTGTAGTCATCTTCCTCGTCGTAGTTTTTGTCGTCTTCGTGTCCACGTTTCATAACCGTGGACAGGAGCACAGAGTCACCCACTTCAAGATAAACGTGTGTATAGCATCGTCGTTAATTGCGAAAACGGCAATGATTTTGACAGTATAAATAAAAACGTTGTTTCGCGTCATTGTGTCCCGACTACCTATTTTTTTCGAAATTGAACGAGGTTTATGGATATATTAAAAACTCATTAAATAAGATAGATACGTACAAGAAAGATGCTAATGAAAAACATAAATCTATTAAAGCTCTGAAGATAATCCTTGCCTTTATGTGGAATAAAAAAGGAGGAGAAAGGAAAATCTTCTATTTTACGTAGACGATGGAAGGAAAGATGAACAAGAACTTCAAAACTTCATCAACCTCTCAATTCCTTAAGCTTGAAATCGAAAGAGGAAACGATAAATCCTTTCACATCAACAAAGCTAGAAAAATTTAATACGAGAAACTCCAACGCAATTTTCAAAGATAATGGCACAGAAAATAGCCAGGCTAAGCAATTGGAGCACTTATGTTTGTAAGTTTTGATCGCACCCTCCAAAAAATTATTTACTTCCAAAAATGATAGGGGCTTCAAAAATAGTACCAACACCAAGTTTTCTGCACAACGCGAGAGGTGTTATTTACCAATCACCACTGCGACGTTATAAATTAGTTTTCCTAGCATTAACAGATGCCGACGTTTGTTGAAAGTTTCAAAATCCTAATAAAACAATTAATATACCGCAAGTGGAAACTAAAAACTTCAAATTTATGGAAAAAAATTGCATTCGACGATTAGAAAAATTGTATAAAATTTACTTACGCTGAAATTAGCTTAAAAATTACAAAATTCAACCAGGATGAACACATCTTGACATCCTGGTAAAAACAATTGCCACTCCACAAGCGGAAACAAAATGGCAACACTCGAAACTTCAAATTTAGGAAAAAAATTGCGCTCAACGATTAGAAAAATTGTACAAAATTTACTTACACTGGAATTAGCCTAAAAATTACAAAATGCAACCAGGATGAACTTATTTTGACATCCTAGATAAAACAATTGCCATACCGCAAGTGGAAACAAAATGGCGACACTCGAAACTTCAAATTTAGGAAAAAAATTGCGTTCAACGATTAGAAAAAATGTGTAAAATTTAGTTACGCTGGAATTAGCCTAAAAATTACAAAAAACAACCAGGATGAACTTATTTTGACATCCTTGATAAAACAATTGCCATACCACAAGTGGAAACAAAATGGCGACACTCGAAACTTCAAATTTAGGAAAAAAATTGCGTTCAACGATTAGAAAAATTGTATAAAATTTACTTACACTGGAATTAGCCTAAAAATTACAAAATACATCCAGGATGAACTTATTCTGACATCCTAGATAAATTAATTGCCATACCACAAGTGGAAACAAAATGGCAACACTCGAATCTTCAAATTTAGGAAAAAAATTGCGTTCAATGATTAGAAAAATTGTATAAAATTTAGTTACGCTGGAATTAGCCTAAAAATTACAAAATACATCCAGGATGAACTTAATTGACATCCTAGATAAAAAAATTGCCATACCGCAAGTGGAAACAAAATGGCGACACTCGAAACTTCAAATTTAGGAAAAAAATTGCGTTCAACGATTAGAAAAAATGTGTAAAATTTAGTTACGCTGGAATTAGCTTAAAAATTACAAAATACATCCAGGATGAACTTAATTTGACATCCTAGATAAAAAAATTGCCATACCGCAAGTGGAAACAAAATGGCGACACTCGAAACTTCAAATTTAGGAAAAAAATTGCGTTCAACGATTAGAAAAATTGTATAAAATTTACTTACACTGGAATTATCCTAAAAATTACAAAATACATCCAGGATGAACTTATTCTGACATCCTAGATAAATTAATTGCCATACCACAAGTGGAAACAAAATGGCAACACTCGAATCTTCAAATTTAGGAAAAAAATTGCGTTCAATGATTAGAAAAATTGTATAAAATTTAGTTACGCTGGAATTAGCCTAAAAATTACAAAATACATCCAGGATGAACTTAATTTGACATCCTAGATAAAAAAATTGCCATACCGCAAGTGGAAACAAAATGGCGACACTCGAAACTTCAAATTTAGGAAAAAAATTGCGTTCAACGATTAGAAAAATTGTGTAAAATTTAGTTACGCTGGAATTAGCCTAAAAATTACAAAATACATCCAGGATGAACTTAATTTGACATCCTAGATAAAAAAATTGCCATACCGCAAGTGGAAACAAAATGGCGACACTCGAAACTTCAAATTTAGGAAAAAAATTGCGCTCAACGATTAGAAAAATTGTATAAAATTTAGTTACGCTGGAATTAGCCTAAAAATTACAAAATACATCCAGGATGAACTTAATTTGACATCCTAGATAAAAAAATTGCCATACCGCAAGTGGAAACAAAATGGCAACACTCGAAACTTCAAATTTAGGAAAAAAATTGCGTTCAACGATTAGAAAAAATGTGTAAAATTTAGTTACGCTGGAATTAGCTTAAAAATTACAAAATACATCCAGGATGAACTTAATTTGACATCCTAGATAAAAAAATTGCCATACCGCAAGTGGAAACAAAATGGCGACACTCGAAACTTCAAATTTAGGAAAAAAATTGCGCTCAACGATTAGAAAAATTGTATAAAATTTAGTTACGCTGGAATTAGCCTAAAAATTACAAAATACATCCAGGATGAACTTATTTTGACATCCTAGATAAAACAACTGCCATACCACAAGTGGAAACAAAATGGCAACACTCGAAACTTCAAATTTATGAAAAAAATTGCGCTCAACGATTAGAAAAATTGTATAAAATTTAGTTACGCTGGAATTAGCCTAAAAATTACAAAATACATCCAGGATGAACTTATTTTGACATCCTAGATAAAACAATTGCCATACCGCAAGTGGAAACAAAATGG
This sequence comes from Ocypus olens, assembly GCA_910593695.2. Classification (NCBI taxonomy): domain Eukaryota; kingdom Metazoa; phylum Arthropoda; class Insecta; order Coleoptera; family Staphylinidae; genus Ocypus; species Ocypus olens. The sequence goes on from OU343058.1 coordinate 893,053, forward strand.
CGACACTCGAAACTTCAAATTTAAGAAAAAAAATTGCGTTCAATGATTAGAAAAATTGTATAAAATATACTTACGCAGGAATTAGCTTAAAAATTACAAAATGCAACCATAATGAACACATTTTGATATCCTGGTAAAAACAATTGCCACACCACAAGTGGAAACAAAATGGCAACACTCGAAACTTAAAATTTAGAAAAAAAATTGCGTTCAACGATTAGAAAAATTGTATAAAATTTACTTACTCTGGAATTAGCCTAAAAATTACAAAATACATCCAGGATGAACTTAATTTGACATCCTAGATAAAAAAATTGCCATACCGCAAGTGGAAACAAAATGGCGACACTCGAAACTTCAAATTTAGGAAAAAAATTGCGTTCAACGATTAGAAAAATTGTATAAAATTTACTTACGCTGGAATTAGCCTAAAAATTACAAAATACATCCAGGATGAACTTATTTTGACATCCTAGTTAAAACAATTGCCATATCGCAAGTGGAAACAAAATGGCAACACTCGAAACTTCAAATTTAGGAAAAAAATTGCGTTCAATGATTAGAAAAATTGTATAAAATTTAGTTACGCTGGAATTAGCCTAAAAATTACAAAATACATCCAGGATGAACTTAATTTGACATCCTAGATAAAAAAATTGCCATACCGCAAGTGGAAACAAAATGGCAACACTCGAAACTTCAAATTTAGGAAAAAAATTGCGTTCAACGATTAGAAAAAATGTGTAAAATTTAGTTACGCTGGAATTAGCTTAAAAATTACAAAATACATCCAGGATGAACTTAATTTGACATCCTAGATAAAAAAATTGCCATACCGCAAGTGGAAACAAAATGGCGACACTCGAAACTTCAAATTTAGGAAAAAAATTGCGCTCAACGATTAGAAAAATTGTATAAAATTTAGTTACGCTGGAATTAGCCTAAAAATTACAAAATACATCCAGGATGAACTTATTTTGACATCCTAGATAAAACAACTGCCATACCACAAGTGGAAACAAAATGGCAACACTCGAAACTTCAAATTTATGAAAAAAATTGCGTTCAACGATTAGAAAAATTGTATAAAATTTATTTACGCTGGAATTAGCCTAAAAATTACAAAATACATCCAGGATGAACTTATTTTGACATCCTAGATAAAACAATTGCCATACCGCAAGTGGAAACAAAATGGCGACACTCGAAACTTCAAATTTAAGAAAAAAAATTGCGTTCAATGATTAGAAAAATTGTATAAAATATACTTACGCAGGAATTAGCTTAAAAATTACAAAATGCAACCATAATGAACACATTTTGATATCCTGGTAAAAACAATTGCCACACCACAAGTGGAAACAAAATGGCAACACTCGAAACTTAAAATTTAGAAAAAAAATTGCGTTCAACGATTAGAAAAATTGTATAAAATTTACTTACTCTGGAATTAGCCTAAAAATTACAAAATACACTCAGGATGAACTTATTTTGACATCCCAGATAAAACAATTGCCATACCACAAGTGGAAACAAAATGGCAACACTCTAAACTTCAAATTTAGGAAAAAAATTGCGTTCAACGATTAGAAAAATTGTATAAAATTTACTTACGCTGGAATTAGCCTAAAAATTACAAAATACATCCAGGATGAACTTATTTTGACATCCTAGTTAAAACAATTGCCATATCGCAAGTGGAAACAAAATGGCAACACTCGAAACTTGAAAATTGCATTAATATAATTTCTGCCATTTTATTAGTGATGTTGGAAATTAAACAACTGTTAATAAACAGGAGTTCATAGGTTAGGTTTAAGATATTACGAAGGATGGTGGGTGGGCCCTATCCTACTTTCCAAAATGGCAGAACTTCCGCCAAGTGGAAAATCACGATTTAATCATCGAATTTTATGTTTGCTTTATTAATTTATTTATTTGTAGAAAGCTTGGGTTATGTTTTACTGATTGGATTGTAGAAAAGAGCCCACCCACCATCCTTCGTATCCATGTTAACATAACCAAAAAAACGCTGTTTGATTTGATGATTTTTTTGTAAATCCATTGGTGGTGTTGGAAGTTTAACAATCATTAAAAAACAGGGTTTGTGGTTTGTGTTAAAGTGGATACGAAGGGTGGTGGGTGGGCCCTATCCTACCCTCCAAACGGCAGAACCTACGCGAGGGTTTGACAGACGGAAAACTACGAATTCATCTTTGAAATGCTGATTTTCTGTTTGATTTTTCCTTCAAAAATTAATTCATTTGTAGAAATCCTGGGTTATGTTTTAATGGTTGAATTGTGGGATAGGGCGAACCACTCACTACCCTTTACACCCAGTATAACATAACCGATGAACCTCTGCTTTATTTAATATAATTTCAATAACAATTGAGTGCCTGAGAGAGAGAGAAGGGGCTAAGCCACACAACCTAATTTTTTTATTTAGCAGCTGTTCCTGTAGGTGCTGCTATCTATGGGTGGCATTTGAAAGGAAAAAAGCCATTGCCCAGTAAAATTAAACAAATTTTATGTATTTTGTATTTAGTCTAATAAAACTTAATTTATCTCTAAACTACGTGTTTGTGGCATAGCTCCTTCTCTCTTTCTCTCTCAGGCACTTAATTCATTCGTAATATTGTAGTTCAGTAGATTTCCTTTTTATCAATTTCTTGTTGCACGCTTGATTAATGTATAGATTTTATTTAATGAATTGTTAGAAAACAATTTTTACACTGTTTGTCATTCAATTAATAATAATAATCATGGTGGCGATCGTTACAATTTAAATTGTGGTAAAAAAACGTAGTAAGTGAGTCACAATTGATCAAAACATCATGAACTGCCACGTTTCAATTGAAAATCGTTTTGCGTTCCTCATCAGTGGAAATTTTTGCGTTGGTACGGCCCTGGACATAATTTCCACTCGAATTAACAGTATGCAAAACTTACTTGACTAAAGTGTAGAGAGGAACACGCTCTTCTCGCTCTATCGTGAAGCTGTAGAACGGGACAGGAGATTTGGAAAGGTGCTCCCGGTTCCAGATATGTGGGAAGGTGATTGCCTGGACGTCTTAGTAAATCCGGAGTCTCACTGAGGTCTACAAAAAAAATTATATTTTCAAGATTTTCGAGATATTTTCCATCAAAATTTGAGTTTATGTTTATTCATTCGTTTGGTATATTAGATCTATTAGGATTTCAGCTCTGGGTGCTTCAGCTCTAATCAGTAATTATTTTTAATAAAAAATCTTTAAAAAAAGACTCTTTTCTAATAAAATAAATAAATCAAAGTGTTATACAAAATGTTCTATTCTATATAAAAGCATGTTTAACGAAGTAGAAGCTTCCTACATAACAAATATCTTTTTTAGTAGCACATTTTCAAATTCAATGGCTTTGTGTAGGGGGGTAAGTGCCGCGTCGAAAATCGATGCATTTTTGATGGTCAGCATATACATAATTCTGAAGTTAATACCAAATATTAAGAAATGATATTTTGCACATTTATAGAGAAAGGGTTAAACTATTCGTCTATATTATTTGATTTTTTTTTTAATCATCAGACAAACTGTATAATTTATCCTGAAAATTACCAATATTGGATGGATACCTTAAGCTTTTCTCTGCAAAAAACTAAAAATGTAATGCTACAGAAAAATAGTTTATACCTTTGAAAACAATATGTACGTAATAAAATTCTCATTAGTTATCAAATAAAGTCGCAAAAACGTAAGAGCTGCACCTCTGCAAACACGAATTTTCTTCATTTTCGTCGTTTTAATGAACGCCACCTGCATGAAACATTTTGTATCAATCCTGGAGGCGTGTACAAACAAATTTATGTACTCGGTAAAATTTTCAATTAGACAATTCTGGTCTAACTCTGGTGCGAGGCACTTACCCCCTTAACAAAACACCTCACAGCTTTTTTTAATTAAGATTTTTGATTCTAAATGAATCAGCTTTTCGTTATGTTTCTGGCTATTTCATATTATTATTCTTAGCAAAATTTTGCCTTAACAAAGCACATCACAGCTTTTTCGCATTAGGATTTTTGATTCTGGCTGAAACAGTTTTTGTTTACAGTTTTTCTTATCATTATTCCTAGCAAACAAATTTGGAATGTACGTCGCTTACGTCCAGAACTAATACTGCTGAATAACGAAGAGCCCAGCATTTCTTCGCGAATGCGCGCCATCCTCTGGGCCGTGTCTTCTCCTATCAGCCAGTAAGTCAACATCTCTCCTTTTCCCTACAAAACATAACGGCGTGAGCTTATAGGATTTTTTTAATTTTTTTCGTTGTGCTCACTTTAATTTGCACCATTCCTCGTTCCTCGAACCGGTAACCTCCCAGTCTCTGCAGAAGAAGATAGGTGGCGTGTGATATGTGAATTTTGAAGGGATCTCCGGAGCTCTCCATCCTCGACGCCGTGTTGACTGTGTCTCCGAAAAGGCAGTACCTGGGCATCTTTAGGCCTACCACTCCGGCGACGCAATGGCCTGGAAAATAAATTTGTTTATTAAAAATGTCTGCACAAAACCACTCCATGAAAACTTTAGGTTATTTTGCCAGCATCAAAAGCAGTTCCTTTTATCAGAATAGCCTTGTAAATTTCATAATTCTACTGACAGTTACTTAAAATGTTGACAAGTACCTTTACAATAATCTAAACAAAATGATCCGAACAAATATGGTTGCGCTAGAAAACTAATTTGGATGACCAAAAATACACTTTAAGTTATTTTTCAGGAGGCATTAATTTAATACAGGAAAATATAATTGATCGGAAATATACAATTTTTGCAGAGCACAAAAAAGTTCCACACAATTTTCCCCTGTTTTTTTTTTATTAATCCCGCGAGACTAATTTATGTTCAAAACTGTGATATAAAATCTGCAACTTTTATAACATTATTATATACGAGCTGGCGTCATCGTTCCTTCTTTAATACAATTTACAATTCTAATAATTTATGGATGTCATAACGAGAGTTACGACGTCTGTGCATTAAGCTTACGCCGAAATTTAAAAGCAGCAACAAAATTTCTTGAAATTGCAGTAAACTACGATACTCGAAACTTGTTTTGGTAAAAACATGATTTAAACTCAAGCCCCAAAATTTAAAAACAGCAACAGGACTTCAAAAATGTGTACGAATTGGAGTTAACTAATAATTTATCAATGACATAACTAGAGTTACAACTAAACATTAATCCTGCCCCAAAATTTAAAAGAAGCAACAAGCAATGCTGGGGGACTATCCTTACATTTAAAATCTGCAGTTGGTGTTTAATTAACTCAGATAGCCTAAGAATTCTATTCTTTTTTTTTGTTGGTGTTATTTTGTTAAAAAAGATTGAAGCAAGAGTTGTAAATCATCAACGAATGCATAAGCAGTGCTTGTGGTTAAATAGAAATTTAAACGGTGGGTGGTGGGTGGTGGGTGGGCCCTAACCTACAGTCCAATAAGGTGAACATTAAACAAAAATTACTCACGTAAATCAATTTGCGAAAACAAATAAAATACATTTAATTCTTTCATTACTTTATGTTCTAATGGTTGGATGATGAGGTAGAATCCACCCACCTCCCTTAATTGGGAACGTATGAAAAAAATTATTGGTTGTTGATGTTTTAGAAAAGAGTTGTCCTTTTAAAAGGACAGTTGGCTTATCTGGGTTAATAAGATTAATCCTGTAGTAAACATACTTGCTTAAGGTGTATTCCTTAGCAATTACGTCTTGTAATGAAGTATGTTTACGTTATATAATGATTTAGGAATTGTCTCAATGATTTTTAAAAGTTTCTGATTAAGAAAAATAAGCATTTTTGAAATGTACACAAAGTGGACTAAACTAAGATATTCAACACTAGTTTAAAGAAAAACACTATATTGACTCAAACATAGCTATATTTTTGAATCAAATACGAATTAATTCTAAGCAAAAACTTACCTGAATGTATACCAATCCTCAATTGTAAAAGTTCTCCAGTTCTGTGCTTGATTTCAAACTTTTTGATTTTGCTCAACAAGTGCAGTGCCATCGAGGCAATTTCTCCAGCGTGGCGATCGCCATTTCGTAAGGGTAGTCCACTTACAACCATGTACGCGTCTCCTATTGTCTCCACCTTTGAAGAAAAAGTCAATATTTCTAATTGTAGTAATTGTATTCATGAAGCTCCGATTGACCAAACATGTATCTATCCGCAAGAAAGAATCATTTTAAAAAACTGAGTGACTTCTATTCTATTATTACACTCTGCATCAAAAAAATGTAAGATATTCTTTGTAACAGTGGTTATTATATTCAATAGACTCTGCCTAATCAAAAATGTATCGATCAGTAATAAACCTTTCAATGGCTACAAATGAAATTCGAAATCTAAAACGATTAACACATTAAAAACAGAGTTTGTGGTTTGAGTTAAATATAAAGGGTGGTGGGTGGTCTCTATTCTACTCTACAATTAGTTGAACATATACGAGGGTTGCGCAAATGTAGAGTAAGGAATCAAACTTTGAAAAAATGCATTTGTGTTTTTATATTTTGTAAATTAATTTACTTGCAAGAATCCTGGACTATGTTCAACTGGTTGGATTGTAGGACAGGGCCCACCCACCACCCTCCGTATCCACTTTAACCTAACCAACAAAACGCTGCTTGATTGAAAGCATTTTTTGTAAATCCATTGTTGTTGTTGGAAGTTTTACAATCATTAGAAAATATGGTTTGTGGTTTGAGTTAAAGTGGATACGAAGGGTGGTGGGTGGGCCCTATCCTACCCTTCAATTAGGTGAACATACACGAGGGTTGCGCAGATGTAGAGAAATGACTTAAACATTGAAAAAATGCATTTGTGTTTTTATATTTTACAAATTAATTTACTTGCAAGAACCCTGCACTATGTTCAACTAATTGGATGATAGGACAGGGCCCACCCACCACCCTCCGTATCCACTTTAACCTAACCAACAAAACGCTGTTTGATTGAAGGCTTTTTTTGTAAATCCATTCGCGTTGTTTGAAGTTTAACAATAATTAGGAAATAGGGTTTGTGGTTTGAGTTAACGTGGATACGAAGGGTGGTGGGTGGGCCCTATCCTACCCTCCAATTAGTTGAACATACACGAGGGTTGCGCAGATGTAGAGAAATTACTCAAACTTTGAAAAAATGCATTTGCGTTTTTATATTTTGTAAATTAATTTACTTGCAAGAACCCTGGACTATGTTCAACTGATTGGATTGTAGGATAGGGACCACCCACCACCCTCTGTATCCACTTTAACCTTACCAACAAAACGCTGTTTGATTGAAGGCTTTTTTTTTGTAAATTCATTGGTGTTGTTGGAAGTTTAACAATAATTACAAAATAGGGTTTGTGTTTTGAGTTAAACTGGATACGAAGGGTGGTGGGTGGTCCCTATCCTACCCTGCAATTCATTGAATATAGATGAGGGTTGCCCAGATGTAGAATAATGAATCAAACTTTGAAAAAATGCATTTGTGTTTTTATATTTTGTAAATTAAATTACTTGTAAGAACCCTGGACTATGTTCAACTGATTGGATTGTAGAATAGGGCCCACCCACCACCCTCCGTATCCACTTTAACCTAACCAACAAAACGCTGTTTGATTGAAGGCTTTTTTTGTAAATCCATTCGCGTTGTTTGAAGTTTAACAATAATTAGGAAATAGGGTTTGTGGTTTGAGTTAACGTGGATACGAAGGGTGGTGGGTGGGCCCTATCCTACCCTCCAATTAGTTGAACATACACGAGGGTTGCGCAGATGTAGAGAAATTACTCAAACTTTGAAAAAATGCATTTGCGTTTTTATATTTTGTAAATTAATTTACTTGCAAGAACCCTGGACTATGTTCAACTGATTGGATTGTAGGATAGGGACCACCCACCACCCTCTGTATCCACTTTAACCTTACCAACAAAACGCTGTTTGATTGAAGGCTTTTTTTTTGTAAATTCATTGGTGTTGTTGGAAGTTTAACAATAATTACAAAATAGGGTTTGTGTTTTGAGTTAAACTGGATACGAAGGGTGGTGGGTGGTCCCTATCCTACCCTGCAATTCATTGAATATAGATGAGGGTTGCCCAGATGTAGAATAATGAATCAAACTTTGAAAAAATGCATTTGTGTTTTTATATTTTGTAAATTAATTTACTTGTAAGAACCCTGGACTATGTTCAACTGATTGGATTGTAGAATAGGGCCCACCCACCACCCTCCGTATCCACTTTAACCTAACCAACAAAACGATGTTTGATTGAAGGCATTTTTTTGTAAATCCATTGTTGTTGTTGGAAGTTTAACAATAATTAGAAAATAGGGTTTGTGGTTTGAGTTAAAGTGGATACGAAGGGTGGTGGGCGGGCCTTATCCTACCCTCCAATTAGTTGAATATAGGCGAGGGTTGCGTAAATGCAGAATAATAAATCAAACTTTGAAAAAATGCATTTGTGTTTTTATATTTTGTAAATTAATTTACTTGCAAAAACCCTGGACTATGTTCAACTAATTGGATGGTAGGATAGGGCCCACCCACCACCGCCCGTATCCACTTTAACCTAACCAACAAAACGCTGTTTGATTGAAGGCATTTTTTTGTAAATCCATTGGTGTTGTTGGAAGTTTAACAATAATTACAAAATATGGTTTGTGGTTTGAGTTAAAGTGGATACGAAGGGTGGTGGGTGGTCCCTTTCCTACCCTCCAATTAGTTGAACATACACGAGGGTTGCGCAGATGTAGAGAAATTACTCAAACTTTGTTCAACTATTTGGATTGTAAGATATTTTATATTTTGATAATTTTAAATATAACAATCAACTTACTTTGTAAACATCATAATGCGAAATGATCGAGTCGAAACACGTGTAGAGATCGTTGAGTAGATCGATGACCTGAAGAGGTGTGCTGACCGCGGACAGCTCCGTGAAGCCCACGATGTCGCTGAAGTAGATCGTGACGCAGTCGAAACTTTCAGCTTCCACCCTATCGCCCCGTTTCAACGCCTCCGCCACTGATCTATAAAATTAATTATTCATCAATCGATCGACTGAGATAAGAAATTAAATTGAAAATGGGAAGCCTTTACTTCTCACAGATGTATAGAAATAATTTAATGAAAATGAAGTAATTGTTTCATTAAGTAATTTGTTTGTAGTTTTTATAAGATTTAAATTTACAGAGTTACGAAAAAAAAAATACTTTCTCTAATTTTATTATACATTGATGGTTGAGGCGTTAACTTCGTGATACATTTTGGAACTTTAAATAAAACATTTTCTTTGTTAATATCACACTTAATTTTTTCGGTGATTCTAGTTTCGATCATTAGCTGATCATTTTCAAATTTAGAATTTGAATTTTAATTCCCATTTTTTGCAAAACGTTACTACGATTTAAGACCCTATTAATGTTTTACTAAAAAATATAGCTCTGTATGAATTTTAAGAATATTTTTTAAATAATTTTAACGTAAAATTCAAAGGTTTTTACATAAAAATGTAGCTATGAAATGAGGAAAACTAAAATTTTAATTTTATTTCCCATTTTACAAATTTATTTGTAAAGATATTTTTTTAAACTCGCTTTTTTGTTGAAGTTACCTTCTGAAATATTTGTAGTAAAGGAGGGATTTTGTTACTTTTTTAAAACGTTACTATGACTTAAGGTCCTTTTAATGTTTTAATTAAAAAAATTGCTCTGTATCAAACTTTCAAGATTTAAGAACTTACTTGGGCAACATTCGGTGCAACAGCGCATCCGTTTTCTTCTTCTCCTCCGTTAACTGATTCGTCCTTTCCTGCACCAGCCCTTCCAAATTGTAAGCGTACTTCTCCATAATGGCCAGCATGTTGTCAAATATGTTCGGTTTCAGTCCAGCCTTTTAAATCAACTTTATTACACGAAATATATCACCTTTTAATGACCTTAATTTCTACTACTTCTATACATCTAGAATTCCATCGAATATATTCATAAAATCAACTTGAATGTTGTGCTATGCAGATATTTAATGTTAATGTTTTAGAATAATAAAAAAAAATAACCACATAGTTTTTTATATAATTAAATATTGTTTCCCCATCAAAACACCTTCAGATTAGTTTCGACCATTCAGGTATCATCAGTGCAGTTAGTTCCTGATGGGGGAATGGAAATTACTATTGGAATATATAAATTTCAGGCAACCTCACTTGTTGTAGAAGCATTACATATATTTGGTTTTATTAAATTTATTGGAATATAAATATTCCAAACGCCGTTAATGGTGGAAACGTTAAAGTGGCGGAATCTGTTGCCTAAATGTTGTACTAAACTGACAAGGGAAGTTCCCGAAGTGGTAATTGTTATATATCGTTGGAAAGGTCTCCCAAAGTAAACTTCACATCTAAAATATTTTTATCTTGGAAGACATTTCCAACGATACATAACACTTGCCGTTTTGCGATCACCACTTCAAGAACTTCTGTTGTGAGTGGCAATACAGTTTAGTGCAACACTTAGGCAATAGATGGCGCCATTTTTTCTTTTCTACCTTTAACGGTGTTTGGAATATTTATATTTAGCGTTTCTATTTTTGATATATATTTTTTTTTAATACAAAGAGGAGAGGTTTTAGTTGGCATGCTCTGCGCCCTCCAGGGAATGGAATCCAACACTTCCCCACTATAGGGGTGTCTATAAAAGATTCCCTCTCCTCTCACCAATTACCTCTCCTCCCACCAAAAAAGAAATGTAATAATTTAGCCATTTTTTAATGATGAGGTAATTTTACCTCAAAACAATTTCTTTGCCGAAAATAAGGAAATCACTCACTTGCATTTCCTTCAGTTTAATCCTCACGTAACGGATATCTGGCCTCTGTTCGGGTTCTTCGTGCCAGCACGATTTGATGCACTTGCTGATGTATTCGGCGGCGCCCAGTTCCTCCAAACTAGGCCTAAACGAAACGACGTCCTGTTTCTTCACTTCCGCTATGATTTCTGCAAAACAGTACACGGAATTAAAATGTTAGATGGACAACAAAAAAAAATTATCTACCAGCAGCTGTTAACGCGCAGTTACCCCAAGGACCCGACCTGCCTATGATCTCGTACAAGAGGATGGCGAAGGAATAGACGTCGCCCTTCTGGGTGCCCCTGGCCGGAGGCGAGGGGTGCCGGAGTAATTCCGGAGCTCTCCACAACGATCTGCGTAGGTTTTTCAGTTCATTTAAATCATCATCACCGGCTGGATGTATAAAAAAATTATAAAAACTATTGCCATCACTTCGAAACTTTCAAAATTTACTTAAAACATGTTACTCTAAAATTCTGCAAAAATCTGAAAACACCCCTTTTCTAGATTTTGAAATAATTCACGTTGAACCGAGCAGAAGCAATTTCTGTGGTTACACTTTCTCATAGTTGAGTGAAAAAAATTGAAAAACAATTGCCATCACTTTGAAACTTTTCAAATTTACTTAAAATATGTTACTCTCTAAGATTCTGCAAAAATCCGGAAACACCCCATCTCTATATTTTGAAATAATTCCCGTTGAACCGAGTTGAGTCAATTTTTGAAGTTACACATTTTCATAAGTGACTGAAAAAAATTGAAAAACAATTGCCCATCACTTTGAAACTTTCCAAATTTACTTAAAATATGTTACTCTCTAAGATTCTGCAAAAATCTGAAAACACCCCCTTTCTAGATTTTGAAATAATTCCCGTTGAACCGAGTTGAGTCAATTTTGGAAGTTACACATTTTCATATGTGACTGAAAAAAATTGAAAAACAATTGCCATCACTTTGAAACTTTTCAAATTTACTTAAAATATGTTACTCTCTAAGATTCTGCAAAAATCTGAAAACATCCCTTTTCTAGATTTTGAAATAATTCCCGTTGAACCGAGTTGAGTCAATTTTTGAAGTTACACATTTTCATAAGTGACTGAAAAAAATTGAAAAACAATTGCCATCACTTTGAAACTTTCCAAATTTACTTAAAACATGTTACTCTCTAAGATTCTGCAAAAATCCGAAAACACCCCTTTTCTAGATTTTGAAATAATTCACGTTGAACCGAGTTGAGTCAATTTTTGAAGTTACACATTTTCATAAGTGACTGAAAAAAATTGAAAAACAATTGCCATCACTTTGAAACTTTTCAAATTTACTTAAAATATGTTACTCTCTAAGATTCTGCAAAAATCTGAAAACATCCCTTTTCTAGATTTTGAAATAATTCACGTTGAACCGAGTTGAGTAAATTTTTGAAGTTACACATTTTCATAAGTGACTGAACAGAATTGAAAAACATTTGCCATCACTTTAAAACTTTCCAAATTTACTTAAAATATGTTACTCTCTAAGATTCTGCAAAAATCTTAAAACACCCCATCTCTAGATTTTGAAATAATTCAAGTTGAACCGAGTTGAGTCAATTTTTGAAGTTACACATTTTCATAAGTGACTGAAAAAAATTGAAAAACAATTGCCATCACTTTGAAACTTTCCAAATTTACTTAAAATATGTTACTCTCTAAGATTCTGCAAAAATCCGAAAACACCCCTTTTCTAGATTTTGAAATAATTCAAGTTGAACCGAGTTGAGTCAATTTTTGAAGTTACATATTTTCATAAGTGACTGAAAAAAATTGAAAAACAATTGCCATCACTTTAAAACTTTCCAAATTTACTTAAAACATGTTACTCTCTAAGATTCTGCAAAAATCCGAAAACACCCCTTTTCTAGATTTTGAAATAATTCAAGTTGAACCGAGTTGAGTCAATTTTTGAAGTTACACATTTTCATAAGTGACTGAAAAAAATTGAAAAACAATTGCCATCACTTTGAAACTTTCCAAATTTACTTAAAACATGTTACTCTCCAAGATTCTACTAAAATTTGAAAACACCCCTTTTCTAGATTTTGAAATAATTCACGTTGAACCGAGCAGAGACAATTTCTGCGGTTACACTTTCTCATAGTTAACTGAAAAAAATTGAAAAATAATTGCCATCACTTTGAAACTTTCCAAATTTACTTAAAATATGTTACTCTCTAAGATTCTGTAAAAATCTGAAAACACCACATCTCTAAATTTTGAAATAATTTCCGTTAAATTGAATTGTAGTTATTGATGATTATTTCATAACTTCACCTTTAAATTCCCAAAGTCCGAAATCGGTGATTTGCAGCACCCATCGGCTATCGATCAGACAATTGCTCGAACGTAAATTTCCATGGGACACTATATCACTGTCGTGCAGATAAATCATACCCTGCAAAATGGAGAGGTGTTGTGTTTAACGGTACGAACAAAAAAAATTACCGCCGCATCGAATTTCGAATTCCCTGGCGGGGCGGAACGCAATTTTGAGCCTCCAGCTGCTCCCAATCAGCGGGATAATTACATTTCGCGGTTTCGTGACACAGCCAGACGTATTTTCTGAAGGAATCGCTTCAAAATTGTGCAGATCCCGAATGTTCCTACCTTTGGGAGCTGTTAAAATTTGCTCAGAGCTTACTTTTAAAATACTTTAAAAGCAGTTACAAATTGCGAATGTTCTTACCTTTAAAATATCGGTTACTAAAGACGACACGAACATGTTATCCAAGTTGAGGTCTTCATTAGCGAGGACGTCCTCGAGGCTGCCCCTGGCGCAATAAGCCGTTAACACTGCGACGTTTCCGTGATCCACGCTCGCCCCGATGAAAGGGATCAAGTTCTCATGTCTGGCCTCCCTTATCTGGATCAAATAATCTCGAGTGTAATTGCGACCGTCGTGGATGATCCGCGATAAACAAATTTTGTTTAATTTAGTTTTGAAACTACCTGTGTAGATTGTTTCTAAGATTACTCTCTATACGGATGCTGAAGAGAGATAGAGAGAGAGAGATGGAGCACGATCTTTAAGTCTGTATATATCGAGTTTTTATAAGGATGCTTAAGAGAGATAGAGGAAGAGCAATATCTTTAAGTAAAGCCTCTAAGTTTACTATCTGCAGGGATACTTAAAAAAGATAGAAAAAGAGAGAGGAAAATATGATCGAGCTTTTATAGATGCTTAAGAGAGATAGAGGGAGATCAATATCTTCAAGTAAAGCTTTTAGGTTTATTATCTGTAGGGATACTTAAAAGAGATAGAGAAAGAGAGAGGAAATATGATCGAGTTTTTATAGATGCTTAAGAGAGATAGAGGAAGATCAATATCTTCAAGTAAAGCTTTTAAGTTTAGTATCTGTAGGGATACTTAAGAGAGATAGAGAAAGAGAGAGGAAAATATCTTTAAGTAAAGCATTTAAGTTTACTCTCTTCACGGGCACTTGAGAGAGATAGATGTATATATACTTGTAGCACTGTTAATGAGTCTGTTGTGTTTATGAACAATAAATAAATAAATAAATAAATAGAGAAAGAGCAATATCTTTAAGTGAAGCATTTATGTTTACTACCTATACGGATAGAGGAAGAGGAAGGAAAATCTTTAAGTAAAGCAATTACCGGATAGACATCAACGCTCTCCGTGTGTTGAAATAACTCACCAGTTTAAGCTCCTTCCTTATGGATCTGGTCAGATCGACGGACCTCTTCTGCAGCCGCTTGATGGCGACGATGTTGCCTTTGTAGAGTCCGATCCTCGTGTACGCCCTCTTCGGATTCAATTCGGTGATGTCGGCCACACTTCCGGTTGGTGCTTGAAAGACACTGTGCCTGCACACTTGTATCTAAAAATTTAAACCTCTTACAGATCCACATCATCCATCTTGAGTTAATTGGATGAAGTAGAACAAGTTGATACTCTGTTATAGTTCTTAATCCAATGTGAACACCTCTGAAGGTGAAGGTCTAAGGTAGAAATTAATTAATTATTGCGATCTCATCTCCATGGCTCTATGGCTGGATTACAAATTTAACACCTGCTCTAATAATAATAATAATAATAATAATAAATCACCTTTACTCCCATAAAAATACACAATACATATACAGAAATTAGCGTTAAATAAAACATGTTGTCGTGGTTTAGGTTATCCAGAATTATTTCCAAATAAAGTAACGAAAGAGGAAATAGCGCGCTTCTATAATCAAATTCCAAAATTCCTATAATTAAAATTTAATAACGAATTGTGTGCTGCAGCGGAACGAACGATCACAAATGCATGTCCTCGGCTAAACCGGAAATTTATTGGAATTCGAGTCGAATCAAAATTACCTGGAAATATTCCTATTTACGTATTTCATCTCGTAAATACACGCAACAGTACTACAACATTATTTAAAGAAGGATAACACTCAAGATACTTCAAGAAGATTTAAGGATTTACCAAGACGCGTTCTATGATGTGGAAAAACTTGTTATAAAACTTGCAGCGGGTAATAAATGGATTTATTTAAATTTTCCGCGCATCAGAGAAAATAACGAACAGTTTTCATGCACATATTAAAATAATAGACATGAAGGTCATCTTTAATTTTAAATGCTTTCGTGTTTCGCATTACAAAAATTACTCGTTATTATCACACAGAGTGTTCTGTAATCTGACCTTTATATCGTAACGTTTCATCAAGGGACTAACGTGAATTGCGTTACGCGCCGTGTGTGCGCAGTTGCTCCATCCTGCTGAAACCACTTATTCCCAACCAAAACTTGAACTGAATTATTGTGTTCGTTTGATTTATTAATGTTAAATATGCTTGAGAATGACAAACCCGCAGAATTTACAAATCTGCTCAGAAATAATGTATTTTTAACATACCGTAAAACAATTGGTATTTTTTAGCTATAAACAAAAATTGATTTGGAAGAAATGAAATTTGCAACTGCAGTTAGAAAATCTCTAAAATAAAAAATATCACTGCTGGAATTATCTGCAGAATTTACAAATCCACTTGGAAATAATGTATTTTTGACATACCGTAAAACAATTGGTATTCCTCAGCTGTAAACAAAATGGCGACGCTTGAAAATTGAATTGGAGGAAATGAAATTTGCAACAGCAGTTAGAAAATCTTTAAAATAAAAAACTATCACTGCTGAAATTATCTATGGAATTTACAAATCCACTTAGAAATAATGCATTTTTGACATACCATAAAACAATTGGTATACCTCAGCTGGAAACAAAATGGCGACGCTTGAAAATTAAATTGGAAGAAATAATATTTGCAACTGCAGTTAGAAAATATCTAAAATAAAAAACTATCACAACTGGAATTATCTGTAGAATTTGTAAATCCACTTAGAAATGATGTATTTTTGACATACTGTAAAACAATTGAAATTCCCCAGCTAGAATAGAAACAAGATGGCGACACGCGAAATTTGAATTGGAGGAATTTATTTACGCGTGTGACGGGTGAATTTTTTTTTTTTTGGAATGAAGCAGTACCCGCAACGATTTTTTGACTTTTGATTATTAAAGTACTAATATTAGTGATAAGTATACGATTTTTTATTTCGTTATGGCTAATTGGAAACTTTGTCAAAAATCCAGATTTATATCGCGGGGTATGGATTTATGCGATTGATGGGGGAAATTATTTCTTTTTGGAGATTAAACAGTACCTGTAACGTTTTTTTGACTTCTGTTTATTAAAGTACTTAAATTAGTGATAAGAATAGGATTTTTTATTTGGTTATAGCTGAGTGCAAACTTTGTCAAAAATCGGGATTCAAATCGCGAGGTATGGATTTATGGGCGTGACGGGGGTAAATATTTTTTTGGGGGATGAAGCAGTAGTCGTAAGGTTTTTTTGACTTTTGGTTTTAAAAGTACTAATATTAGTGATAAAAATACGATTTTTTGTTTGGTTATGGCTGACTGAAAACTTTGTCAAAAATCGAGATTTATATCGCGGGGTATGGATTTATGCGCGTGATGGGGAAAATTATTTTTTGGGGGATAAAGCAGTACCTGTAACGTTTTTTTGACATTTGATTATTTATTTATTTATTTTAGTGATAAGAATATGATTTTTTTATTTGGTTATGATGGACTGAAAATTTTGACAAAAATCGAGATTTAATTTTTTGGGGGAATAAGCAGTACCCATAACGTATTTTTGACATTTGATTATTGAAGTACTTACATTAGTGATAAGAATACGATTTTTTATTTGGTTATAGCTGACTGAAAATTGTGTCAAAAATCAAGATTTGATTTTTTAGGGGATGAAGCAGTACCCATAACGTTTTTTTGACATTTAATTATTGAAGTACTTACATTAGTGATAAGAATACGGTTTTTTATTTGGTTATTGCTGACTGCAAACTTTGTCAAAAATCGAGATTTAAATCGCAAGGTATGGATTTATGCGCATGATGGGGGAAATTATTTTTTTGGGGGATGAAGCAGTACCCGTAACATATGTTTGACTTCTGTTTATTAAAGAACCTACATTAGTTATAAGAATAAGATTTTTTATTTGGTTATGGCCAACTGCAAACTTTGTCAAAAATCAGGATTTAAATCGCGAGGTATGGATTTATGCGCGTGATGGGGGAAATTATTTTTTTGGGGGATAAAGCAGTACCCGTAAGGTTTTTTTGACTTTTGGTTTTAAAAGTACTAATATTAGTGATAAGAGTACGATTTTTTATTTGGTTATTTGGTTATAGCTGACTGCAAACTTTGTCAAAACTCGGGATTTAAATCGCGAGGTTTGGATTTATGCGCGTGATGGAGGAAATTATTTTTTTGGGGTATGAAGCAGTACCCGTAACGTTTTTTGACTTTTGATTTTAAAAGTACTAATATTAGTGATAAGTAAGCAATTTTTTATTTGGTTATGACTGACTGAAAACTTTGTCAAAAATCGATATTTAAATTGCGAGGTATGAATTAGTGCGGGTGATGGGGGAATTTTTTTTTTTTTGGAGATTAAGCAGTACCCATAACGTTTTTTGATATTTGATTATTGAAGTACTTACATTAATGATAAGAATACGATTTTTTATTTAGTTATAGCTGACTGAAAATTTTGTTAAAAATCGAGATTTAATTTTTTGGGGAATGAAGCAGTACCCATAACGTTTTTTTGAGATTTGACTAATGAAGTACTTACATTAGTGATAAGAATACGATTTTTTATTTGGTTATAGCTGACTGAAAATTTTGTCAAAAATTGAGATTTAATTTTTTGGGGAATGAAGCAGTACCCGTAACGATTTATTGACATTTGATTATTGAAGTACTTACATTAGTAATAAGAATTCGATGTTTTATTTGGTTATAGCTGACTGAAAATTTTGTCAAAAATCGAGATTTAATTTTTTGGGGGATGAAGCAGTACCCATAACGTTTTTTTGACATTTGATTATTGAAGTACTTATATTAGTGATCAGAATTAGATTTTTTATTTGGTTATAGCTGACTGAAAATTTTGTCAAAAATCGAGATTTAATTTTTTGGGGGATGAAGTAGTACCCATAACGATTTTTTGACATTTGATTATTGAAGTACTTACATTAGTAATAAGAATTAGATTTTTTATTTGGTTATAGCTGACTAAAAATTTTGTCAAAAATCGAGATTTAATTTTTTGGGGGATGAAGCAATACCCGTAACGTTCTTTTGACATTTGATTATTGAAGTACTTACATTAGTGATAAGAATGCGATTTTTCATTTGGTTATAGCTGACTAAAAATTTTGTCAAAAATCGAGATTTAATTTTTTGGGAGATGAAGCAGTACCCATAACGTTTTTTCGACTTTTGATTATCAAAGTACTAACATTAGTGATAAGTATACGATTTTTTATTTCGTTATGGCTAACTGGAAACTTTGTCAAAAATTGAGATTTCCATCGCGAGGTACGGATTTATGCGCTTGATGGGGGAAATTATTTTTTTGGGGGATGAAGCATTACCCGAAATGTTTTTTTGACTTTTGATTATTAAATTACTAATATTAGTGATAAGTATACGATGTTTTATTTCGTTATGGCTGACTGGAAACTTTGTCAAAAATTGAGATTTCCATCGCGAGGTACGGATTTACGCGATTGATGGGGGAAATTATTTTTTTGGGGGATGAAACAGTACCCGAAATGTTTTTTTTGACTTTCGATTATTAAAGTGCTAATATTAGTGATAAGTATACGATTTTTATTTCGTAATGGTTAACTGGAAACTTTGCCAAAAATCGAGATTTCCATCGCGAGGTACGGATTTATGCGATTGATGGGGGAAATTATTTTTTTGGGGAATGAAACAGTACCCGAAATAATTTTTTGACTTTTGATTATTAAAGTACTAATATTAGTGATGAGTATGCGATTTTTTATTTCGTTATGGCTAACTGGAAACTTTGTCAAAAATTGAGATTTCCATCGCGGGGTACGGATTGATGCGATTGATGGGGGAAATTATTTTTTTGGGGGATGAAGCAGTACCCAGAACGTTTTTTTGACTTTTGGTTATTAAAGTACTAATATTAGTGATAAGAATACGATTTTTTATTTGGTTATGGCTGAAGTCAAAAATCGAGATTTAAATCGCGAGTAGTACCCGCAATATTTCTTTGACTTCTGATTGATCATTAAAGTATTTTGCACTTACCATACTTTTATTTCTGGACGTGGTCTCGGCCGTTTCCGTGGGAATGATGGTGACGTCCTTCATGTCGATCTTCCACAGCAGACACGCCAGCTTCTGTTCGTACCTGTAATGTCTGATTCCAAATCGTTTAATGAAAACAAAATGAATTATAGTGCTACAAGTAAGCATTCCGATCAACGATGATTCTAAAAAAGAAATGCCGGCGATGGTACATCGTGAGTTAACATTTTGAAATCTTTAATAAATAAAAATGAATGTATCGGTGTTTGTCGCTCATGGGTTTCTATACCATTCATCCGATTGCTATGAAACTTTGGTGAATCGTTCCGCACAAGCCAGCGAAGGTTTCTGAATAAGTATAACCATTTTACAATAGATGGCGCTCGAGTTGTTTCAATAAATTTCATATAGTTTAGCGGTAGTTCGGTCAAAAGCACTTTGTTTGAGTGGTGTTGCAAAGCAAGTACCCTCTAGTATATAACAATTAAACTTAACTAAATTCGATAAAGACGAAAGTAGCCTGAATGTATGAATATGCAACCTGTTCGTAGCTCTTATTTATTTAAACTTAACTAAACCTCCTTTGAGTTGCTGATGCATTAAATAAATGTACGGTTGATTGTGTGTGATTTTATGGAAAAGTTTTTGAAATGAATGTACAAACAAATAACAACAAGTTTGTAGTTAAAACTGCGTGTTTGTAAATAGGCTAAATCGATTTCTGACTTCGTATTCGCGTTGAAAAGGTTCGACTGTTCATTCTTTGTTGAAAAGGTCGCCCCCATTAAAGGCATTGATGCCGAAGGATCGTTGTGAACTTTAATATTTGATTTGAACATTTTATATGGTAATGCGGATAATTATGCGAATAATCAAGTGTTGCAATGAACTTACTTGAGGGCGAAGAGGGCGGCCACCATTACCATAATGGTAACCAGGGAAATGCCGGCGATCAAGCGCCAGTCGGTCTTGTAAATACACTTCTCGCCCTTAAAGCCGCAGATCGGCTCGTCCCTCGGCTGTCTGCCTCCGATCCACTGGATCGGACGGGACGTGTCCAAATATTTGAATTCCTGTAAAATATCAACAGAAACGTGAATTAATCCGTTGCCGTCTGCGAAAAGTTGTTTATCGCATTAACAAAAGAAAGAGTAATTAGATGAGACGATCAATAAACTCGAAGAATTTGATTGTATTGCTATGTAAGTTCATGCGAATGAAATGAGGACTTACAGGCAGCGAAAGTGGTAAATTGCTTCCGTTTGTTTTGTACTGAAAATAACCAACAGGTTGCATGCTCATCCGCAGAGATCCGTTCATCTCCAGATCGTCCAAAAGGGCGACGACTGTGAAATTCCCTTCGGCGTCGCCGTTTCCATCCATTAATACCTACGACATGAATTTTAGAGTCAAATTGAGTTGAATAAAAAAAATTGAAAAACAATTGCCATCACATGGAAACTTTCAAAATTTACTTAAAATATGTTACTCTCTAAGATTCTGCAAAAATCCGAAAACACGCCGTCTCTAGATTTTGAAATAATTCCCGTTGAACCGAGTTGAGCCAATTTTTGAAGTTACGCATTTTCATAAGTGACTGAAACAAATTGAAAAACAATTGCCATCACTTGGAAACTTTCCAAATTTACTTAAAATATGTTACTCTCTAAGATTCTGCAAAAATCCGAAAACACACCGTCTCTAGATTTTGAAATATTTCCCGTTAAACCAAGTTGAGTCAATTTTTGAAGTTACACATTTTCATAAGTGACTGGAAAAAATTGAAAAACAATTGCCATCACTTTGAAACTTTCTAAATTTACTTAAAATATGTTACTCTCTAAGATTCTGCAAAAATCCGAAAACACCCCATCTCTAGATTTTGAAATAATTCCCGTTGAACCGAGTTGAGTCAATTTTTGAAGTTACACATTTTCATAAGTGACTGAAAAAAATTGAAAAACAATTGCCATCACTTTGAAACTTTCCAAATTTACTTAAAACATGTTACTCTAATATTCTGCAAAAATTCGAAAACACCCCATCTCTAGATTTTGAAATAATTCCCGTTGAACCGAGTTGAGTCAATTTTTGAAGTTACACATTTTTATAAGTGACTGAAAAAAATTGAAAAACAATTGCCATCACTTTGAAACTTTCTAAATTTACTTAAAATATGTTACTCTCTAAGATTCTGCAAAAATCCGAAAACACCCCATCTCTAGATTTTGAAATAATTCCCGTTGAACCGAGTTGAGTCAATTTTTGAAGTTACACATTTTCATAAGTGACTGAAAAAAATTGAAAAACAATTGCCATCACTTTGAAACTTTCCAAATTTACTTAAAATATGTTACTCTCTAAGATTCTGCAAAAATCCGAAAACACCCCATCTCTAGATTTTGAAATAATTCGCGTTGAACTGAGTTGAGTCTATTTTTGAAGTTACACATTTTCATAAGTGACTGAAAAAAATTGAAAAACAATTGCCATCACTTTGAAACTTTCCAAATTTACTTAAAACATGTTACTCTAATATTCTGCAAAAATTCGAAAACACCCCATCTCTAGATTTTGAAATAATTCCCGTTGAACCGAGTTGAGTCAATTTTTGAAGTTACACATTTTTATAAGTGACTGAAAAAAATTGAAAAACAATTGCCATCACTTTGAAACTTTCTAAATTTACTTAAAATATGTTACTCTCTAAGATTCTGCAAAAATCCGAAAACACCCCGCCTCTAGATTTTGAAATAATTCCCGTTGAATCGAGTTGAGTCAATTTTTGAAGCTACACATTTTCATAAGTGACTGAAAAAAATTGAAAAACAATTGCCATCACTTTGAAACTTTCTAAATTTACTTAAAATATGTTACTCTCTAAGATTCTGCAAAAATCCGAAAACACCCCGCCTCTAGATTTTGAAATAATTCCCGTTGAATCGAGTTGAGTCAATTTTTGAAGCTACACATTTTCATAAGTGACTGAAAAAAATTGAAAAACAATTGCCATCACTTTGAAACTTTCCAAATTTACTTAAAATATGTTACTCTCTAAGATTCTGCAAAAATCCGAAAACACACCGTCTCTAGATATTGAATTAATTCCCGTTGAACCGAGTTGAGTCAATTTTTGAAGTTACACATTTTCATAAGTGACTGAAAAAAATTGAAAAACAATTGCCATCACTTTGAAACTTTCCAAATTTACTTAAAACATGTTACTCTAATATTCTGCAAAAATTCGAAAACACCCCATCTCTAGTTTTTGAAATAATTCCCGTTGAACCGAGTTGAGTCAATTTTTGAAGTTACACATTTTTATAAGTGACTGAAAAAAATTGAAAAACAATTGCCATCACTGCGAAACTTTCCAAATTTACTTAAAATATGTTACCCTCTAAGATTCTGCAAAAATCCGAAAACACCCCATCTCTAGATTTTGAAATAATTCGCGTTGAACTGAGTTGAGTCTATTTTTGAAGTTACACATTTTCATTAGTGACTGAAAAAAATTGAAAAACAATTGCCATCACTTTGAAACCTTCCAAATTTACTTAAAATATGTTACTCTCTAAGATTCTGCAAAAATCCGAAAACACCCCGCCTCTAGATTTTGAAATAATTCCCGTTGAATCGAGTTGAGTCAATTTTTGAAGCTACACATTTTCATAAGTGACTGAAAAAAATTGAAAAACAATTGCCATCACTTTGAAACTTTCCAAAATTACTTAAAATATGTTACTCTCTAAGATTCTGCAAAAATCCGAAAACACCCCGCCTCTAGATTTTGAAATAATTCCCGTTGAATCGAGTTGAGTCAATTTTTGAAGTTACACATTTTCATAAGTGACTGAAAAAAATTGAAAAACAATTGCCATCACTTTGAAACTTTCCAAAATTACTTAAAATATGTTACTCTTTAAGATTCTGCAAAAATCCGAAAACACACCGTCTCTAGATATTGAATTAATTCCCGTTGAACCGAGTTGAGTCAATTTTTGAAGTTACACATTTTCATAAGTGGCTGAAAAAAATTGAAAAACAATTGCCATCACTTGGAAACTTTCCAAATTTACTTAAAATATGTTACTCTCTAAGATTCTATAAAAATCCGAAAACACACCGTCTCTAGATTTTGAAATAATTTCCGTTAAACCAAGTTGAGTCAATTTTTGAAGTTACACATTTTCATAAGTGACTGGAAAAAATTGAAAAACAATTGCCATCACTTTGAAACTTTCCAAATTTACTTAAAATATGTTACCCTCTAAGATTCTACAAAAATCTGGAAACACCCCATCTCTAGATTTTGAAATAGTTCCCGTTGAACCGAGTTGAGTCAATTTTTGAAGTTACACATTTTCATAAGTGACTGAAAAAAAATTGAAAAACAATTGCCATCACTTCGAAACTTTCCAAATTTACTTAAAATATGTTACCCTCTAAGATTCTACAAAAATCTGGAAACACCCCATCTCTAGATTTTGAAATAATTCCCGTTGAATCGAGTTGAGTCAATTTTTGAAGTTACACATTTTCATAAGTGACTGAAAAAAATTGAAAAACAATTGCCATCACTTGGAAACTTTCCAAATTTACTTAAAATATGTTACTCTCTAAGATTCTATAAAAATCCGAAAACACACCGTCTCTAGATTTTGAAATAATTTCCGTTAAACCAAGTTGAGTCAATTTTTGAAGTTACACATTTTCATAAGTGACTGGAAAAAATTGAAAAACAATTGCCATCACTTTGAAACTTTCCAAATTTACTTAAAATATGTTACCCTCTAAGATTCTACAAAAATCTGGAAACACCCCATCTCTAGATTTTGAAATAGTTCCCGTTGAACCGAGTTGAGTCAATTTTTGAAGTTACACATTTTTATAAGTGACTGAAAAAAATTGAAAAACAATTGCCATCACTTTGAAACTTTCTAAATTTACTTAAAATATGTTACTCTCTAAGATTCTGCAAAAATCCGAAAACACCCCGTCTCTAGATTTTGAAATAATTCCCGTTGAATCGAGTTGAGTCTATTTTTGATGTTACACATTTTCATAAGTGACTGAAAAAAATTGAAAAACAATTGCCATCACTTCTAAACTTTCCAAATTTACTTAAAATATGTTACTCTCTAAGATTCTGCAAAAATCCGAAAACACCCCATCTCTAGATTTTGAAATAATTCCCGTTGAATCGAGTTGAGTCTATTTTTGATGTTACACATTTTCATAAGTGACTGAAAAAAATTGAAAAACAATTGCCATCACTTCGAAACTTTCCAAATTTACTTAAAATATGTTACTCTCTAAGATTCTGCAAAAATCCGAAAACACCCCGTCTCTAGATTTTTAAATAATTCCCGTTGAATCGAGTTGAGTCTATTTTTGAAGTTACACATTCTCATAAGTGACTGAAAAAAATTGAAAAACAATTGCCATCACTTTGAAACTTTTCAAATTTACTTAAAATATGTTACCCTCTAAGATTCTGGAAAAATCTGAAAACACACTCTCTCTAGATTTTGAAATAATTCCCGTTGAATCGAGTTGAGTCAATTTTTGAAGTTACATATTTGCATAAGTGACTGAAAAAAATTGAAAAACAATTGCCATCACTTTGAAACTTTCCAAATTTACTTAAAATATGTTACCCTCTAAGATTCTGGAAAAATCTGAAAACACACCCTCTCTAGATTTTGAAATAATTCCCGTTGAACCGAGTTGAGACAATTTTCGAAGTTACACATTCTCATAAGTGACTGAAAAAAATTGAAAAACAATTGCCATCACTTTGAAACTTTTCAAATTTACTTAAAATATGTTACCCTCTAAGATTCTGCAAAAATCCGAAAACACCCCATTCCTAGTTTTTGAAATAATTGCCGTTGAACCGAGTTGAGTCAATTTTTGAAGTTACACATTTTCATAAGTGACTGAAAAAAATTGAAAAACAATTGCCATCACTTGGAAACTTTCCAAATTTACTTAAAATATGTTACTCTCTAAGATTCTGCAAAAATCCGAAAACATCCCGTCTCTAGATTTTGAAATAATTCCCGTTCAACTGAATAGAGTCAATTTCTGTACATTCTCCCAGGAAAATTCTGACAGTATGTTCGTATCGATTAACTTAAGCCCCGAATGTGGCTGTATCTATCAAAGATAACACAACGAAGGGCGAGGTTTTAATATATGTAAATAAATAACCGCATAAATCGATGCCAAGTTATTTCGAGTGTGTGGATACAAGCTCCTTGTTTACCGCACATTAACCACTCCCCCCACCCCCAACATTCAAAAACAAAAGAACAACTCGCTCACATCGTATCCTTGAATGGAGTGATACGATCGATTCACGATCCTCTGGAGGACCGCCGTCCCGTTCCTGGGATCCTCGTTGTCCTTAAAGATCTCGGTGAGCGCCCTCGCGTAGATCATGACGGCGTCGTATAAGTAAGCCGCCTGTATAGGAACCTGCAAACAATAAACAACTTCTCAGCACGCATTAATTATTCATAAATTTCGGTGCAAACAATAAAAGCGCGCGCGGGATCAACCTGTTTTTTTCTATTTTTTAAATTCCACGTTCGTCCCCTTTGTTTGCGCACGAACGCGAGTTTTCAGAGGAATAACAATTACCGGGGCTTCGTAATTGAGTACACGCTTGTATTTAAAATTAATAAATGCACGTCGTATGAATGAATATTCAGCTCCGTTTTGAGCAAAGAAAGAAGGTCTAGGAAAACTTAAAGTGTCGAAGTTATTGCCGGGGAAATCGGTTTTTGTTTGCGCTTGATAATCGTTGCGATACCGAATTTATAAACTGCGAAAGTCGTTGTTTATTTTGCTAATCTCGCTTGCATAATTGTTTGCAAACATTACGTTACGGCAGCTTTTATATTTTCCGTAAAGTAACTTTAAAGTGTTATGAAGAAATATGTTGATCGAGGCAGTACATGTTCGAAAGTCGTGTAATTTCAAGGTTTCATAAATAACGATATAAAACGTCGAAAGTTTGTTTCCCTAAACAACCAACAAAAGTGTGTTTGTACGTCCGGGTTTGATGGTCTGTGGCTGAAAGAGGCAAAGCCGAGAAATTGAAATTAATACGTTTTTAACGTGTGATATCGGATACTTCTCTGTCATCAATTTATCGAAACTATTTTTATCCTGGATAGATTTTTACGGCTCTATTGCGACACATTTTTTTCATATAAAACAGAAAACGCTTATCCCGCCAAAAAAGGTTCACACGATTGGCACCAGCGGGCGCATTCGAGATTTATATACACCGCGAAAAAACTTCCGCGGTGGAATGCGAAAGCGAAAAATCGCCGCGTGCAGTTTTCTTTACTGTAATTCGAGTTTGTAGCGTTGCCATTTTTTTAATAGCTGTGATATATTAATTTTTGTGCAAGGATGTCATAAAAAGGTTTGTTTTGAACGCATTTTGAAGTTTTGAAGCAAATTCTAGTTGAAATTATTTTTTTACAATTTTTAAAATCGCCGCGTGCAGTTTTTCTTTACTTTAATTCGAGTTTGTAGCGTTGCCATTATTTTAATTGCTGTGGTATATTAATTTTTGAGGAGGGATGTCATGAAGAGGTTTGTTTTGAACGCATTTTGAAGTTTTGAAGCGAATTATAGTTGAAATTATTTTTTTACACTTTTTCAAACCACCGCGTGCAGTTTTTTTTACTTCAATTCGAGTTTGTAGCGTTGCCATTTTTTTAATAGCGGTGGTATATTAATTTTTGAGGAGGGATGTCATGAACAGGTTTGTTTTTAACGCATTTTGAAGTTTTGAAGCGAATTCTAGCTGAAATTAATTTTTTACAATTTTTCAAATCGCCGCATGCAATTTTTTTACTTTAATTCAAGTTTGTAGCGTTGCCATTTTTTTAACAGCTGTGGTATATTAATTTTTGAAGAGGGATGTCATGAACAGGTTTGTTTTGAACGCATTTTGAAGTTTTGAAGCGAATTCTAGTTGAAATTAATTTTTTACAATTTTTCAAACCGCCGCGTGCAATTTTTTTACTTTAATTCAAGTTTGTAGCGTTGCCATTTTTTTAACAGCTGTGGTATATTAATTTTTGAAGAGGGATGTCATGAACAGGTTTGTTTTGAACGCATTTTGAAGTTTTGAAGCGAATTCTAGTTGAAATTAATTTTTTACAATTTTTCAAATCGCCGCGTGCAATTTTTTTACTTTAATTCAAGTTTGTAGCGTTGCCATTTTTTTAACAGCTGTGGTATATTAATTTTTGAAGAGGGATGTCATGAACAGGTTTGTTTTGAACGCATTTTGAAGTTTTGAAGCGAATTCTAGTTGAAATTATTTTTTTACAATTTTTCAAACCGCCGCGTGCAGTTTCTTTTACTTCAATTCGAGTTTGTAGCGTTGCCATTTTTTTAATAGCGATGGTATGTTAATTTTTGTGAAGGGATATCATGAACAGGTTTGTTTTGAACGCATTTTGAAGTTTTGACGCGAATTCTAGTTGAAATTAACTTTTTACAATTTTTCAAACCGCCGCGTGCAGTTTTTTTTTACTTCAATTCAAGTTTGTAGCGTTGCCATTTTTTTAATAGCAATGGTATATTAATTTTTGTGAAGGGATATCATGAACAGGTTTGTTTTGAACGCATTTTGAAGTTTTGACGGGAATTCTAGTTGAAATTATTTTTTTACAATTTTTCAAATCGCCGCGTGCAATTTTCTAAACTTTAATTCAAGTTTGTAGCGTTGCAATTTTTTTAATAGCCGTGATTTATTAATTTTTAAGGATCGATCTCATGAAGAGGTTTATTTTGAACGCATTTTGAAGTTTTGAAGCGAATTCTAGTTGAAATTAATTTTTTACAATTTTTCAAATCGCTGCGTGCAGTTTTTTTTTTTACTTTAATTCGAGTTTGTAGCGTTGCCATTTTTTTAACAGCTGTGGTATATTAATTTTTGAGGAGGGATGTCGTAAATAGGTTTGTTTTGAAAGTATTTTGAAGTTTTGAAGCGAATTCTGGTTGAAATTAATTTTTTACAATTTTTCAAATCGCCGCGTGCAGTTTTTTTTTACTTCAATTCGAGTTTGTAGCGTTGCCATTTTATTAATAGCTGTGGTTTATTAATTTTTGAGGAGGGATGTCATGAAGAGGTTTGTTTTAAACGCATTTTGAAGTTTTGGAGCGATTTCTAGTTGAAATTATTTTTTTACAATTTTTCAAATCGCCGCGTGCAGTTTTCTTTACTTTAATTCGAGTTTGTAGCGTTGCCATTTTTTTAACAGCTGTGGAATATTAATTTTTGAGTAGGGATGTCATGAAGAGGTTTGTTTTGAACGCATTTTGAAGTTTTGACGCGAATTCTAGTTGAAATTAATTTTTTACAATTTTTCAAATCGCCGCGTGCAGTTTTTTTTTACTTCAATTCGAGTTTGTAGCGTTGCCATTTTTTTAATAGCTGTGATATATTAATTTTTGAGAAGGGATGTCATGAACAGGTTTGTTTTGAACGCATTTTGAAGTTTTGAAGCGAATTCTAGTTGAAATTAATTTTTTACAATTTTTCAAATCACCGCGTGCAGTTTTCTTTACTTTAATTCGAGATTGTGGCGTTATCATTTTTTTAATAGCGGTGATATATTAATTTTTTAGGAGGGATGTCATAAATAGGTTTGTTTTGAAAGTATTTTAAAGTTTTGAAGCGAATTCTAGTTGAAGTTATTTTTTTACAATTTTTCAAATCGCAGCGTGCAGTTTTCTAAACTTTAATTCAAGTTTGTGGCGTTGCCATTTTTTTAATAGCTGTGATATATTAATTTTTAAGTACGGATGTCATGAAGAGGTTGGTTTTGAAAGTATTTTGAAGTTTTGAAGCGAATTCTAGTTGAAATTAATTTTTTACAATTTTTTAAATCGCCGCATGCAGTTTTCTAAATTTTAATTCGAGTTTGTGGCGTTGCCATTTTTTTAATAGTTGTTGTATATTAATTTTTGAGGAGGGATATCATAAACAGGTTTGTTTTGAACGCATTTTGAAGTTTTGAAGCGAATTCTAGTCGAAATTAATTTTTTACAATTTTTCAAATCGCCGCGTGCAGTTTTCTTTACTTCAATTCGAGTTTGTAGCGTTGCCATTTTTTTAATAGCGGTGGTATATTAATTGTTGAGGAGGGATGTCATGAAGAGGTTTGTTTTGAAGGCATTTTGAAGTTTTGAAGCGAATTCTAGTCGAAATTAATTTTTTACAATTTTTAAAATCGTCGCGTGCAATTTTTTTTTACTTTAATTCAAGTTTGTAGCGTTGCCATTTTTTTAACAGCTGTGATTTATTAATTTTTGAGGAGGGATGTCATTAACAGATTTGTTTTAAACGCATCTTGAAGTTTTGAACCAAATTCTAGTTGAAATTAATTTTTTACAATTTTTCAAATCGCCGCGTGCAGTTTTCTTTACTTTAATTCGAGTTTGTAGCTTTGCAATTTTTTTAATGGCTGTGATATATTAATTTTTGAGGACGGATGTCATGAACAGGTTTGTTTTGAACGCATTTTGAAGTTTTGAAGCTAATTCTAGTTGAAATTAATTTTTTACAATTTTTAAAATCGCCGCGTGCAGTTTTCTTCACATTAATTCAAGTTTGTAGCGTTGCCATTTTTCTAATAGCTGTGATATATTAATTTTTGAGAAAGGATGTCATGAAGAGGTTTGTTTTGAACGCATTTTGAAGTTTTCAAGCAAATTCTAGTTTAAATTAATTTTTTACAATTTTTCAATTCGCCGCGTGCAGTTTTTTTTTACTTTAATTCGAGTTTGTAGCGTTGCCATTTTTTTAATAGCTGTGGTTTATTAATTTTTCTGGAGGGATGTTATGAACAGGTTTGTTTTGAACGCATTCTGAAGCGAATTCTGGTTGAAATTAATTTTTTACAATTTTTGTTGAATTAATCAACGAACATATTAAGGTAATCCAGGCGACCTATTCAGATTATTCTACATTCTCACTTCACTTTAAGCCATTAATATGCGAATTAATTGCACTGATACGTGCATGTAAACATCCTGTATATACCAATGTAGTCGGACATGATTTAATCATCTAATAATTAAACTCGACCAACACCACACCTCCCTCTCCATTTAGGGTTTAATTATCCCATTACCTAAATTGTGTAAATTCCCAATTGAACACTTACGGAAATGCTGTCGAATATTTTGCTGTGGTAGGGCACGCAGAAGGGCGGCAGGGCTGACGTGGCCTTTATCTTCTCGCAGATTATTCTGAAAAGTTATCGGTCGTGAATAAGAGCATTGTATAAAAACGTAATTTTCCAAATATTAATTAAGCCTCGATTCACAAATAAAGCATTATTTTGCATTTTCGTTATCGGTGTAAAATTAATAGCTAGCAATAAATCCGTTTGGTCGTTTTTCTGGTGCGCGTCCAGTTTGTTCAGTAAACGACTTCAAATAAATATCGACAGAGGACAGAAAAAAAACGCTTCTAGCAAATGAATCGATTCGGAACGGTTGGAATAAAACACGGACTCACTTGTAATTCGGATTTCGGGGATGGGACGGAGTCAACTTGAGCACCGACCTGAAGCCCATGATATCGCTCACGTTTCCCCATGTTTCATTCAAGAACGGATCCAAGTAATCTGCACAAAAGAAATACAATCTAAATGGTATAAATTCGTAATTTTTTTCAAGATGATTGAATTTTTTTAAATTGCATTTATATTGGTACTAAGAAACAATTGTTATGGAAAGAAACTGTTTTTTTAAAGTAAGCTATTTTCCTTATGAAAAAATCTGGCAATATATTTGTCCCTCTGCATTATGAACTTTATTTATTTATTTAACATTCAATAACCCAACAGACCCAAGATCCAATTACAGGAAGATAAAGAAATTTTGCTTGTCTCGGTTCCTGTAAGTCTCACATATAATTTTTATGAACAAATAGTGTCGAGAATGGTCACATATATCAATAATCGTAATAAAACTTAAGAATTAAATAACTTAAAATAAAATTATATGATATAATATGCATGAACATAATTTTTATACGCATTTAACCGATTTAATATTTTTACAAAATAATAAGACAAAAACGTTGAAGTTAAAGATGTAAACGAAAATACAATATGACTACTAAACAATAATAAATGTATAAAACATTACAACCAATTCCAAAACGTATCGTTATTGGAGAAGGAAAGTGAAAGGAATCATTCGCTAATTTGCAATACAAAGAATAAATTTTACGCCCACCGATCAATGCATTTTTTTGCGAGACTTTCATTTCATTTCATCTGAATAAGAAATGTATTTTTCGTTGTAGGATTTGTTCCGTGATATGTATGTAAATGCTCGGCGTGTTTCGCAAAGAAAGGAATCTGAGCTTTTATTTTCGAAGTCTACAAAGAAAAAAATAATTTTAACTGCGGAAACGTATTGTTAAATGAATTGAATTAAGAAAGCCTGAACACAACTTGTAAATGAAGATACTATACTTTTTATTACTTATTTGGGTACCTTTTCTCGTTATCTACACGTCCCTAAAATTTTATTGAAATCGGTTCAAAGATATCCGCATAACAAAAATAAAAACTAGAAAAATCAATTAACTTGAGAAAACCTCTTATTACATTATTATTAAATATAAAAAAAGTAGGCTGAAAGACCGCGGGTCGATAGCCGTTTAGCAGAAATAATTTTGTAAATTTTAAATGTATTATATTTGTTTAATATTGTACTGTCTGCAAATAAAGATATTGTATATATAAAAAAAGTAATAAAGACTGTAATCTTAGTAAGACATAATGTTGCTGAGTCGCGAACAGGCTGAATATTCATATTTTCAGGCGATTTTTCGTCTTCACTATTTTTAGAAAAAAATCAGTTATGCACAATTTGGTTAAAAAATTAATAAAAAATAAAAATGGTGCCTCGTTAATAAAGTTACACAGGGGACTTGCTAAATAAGGTTTGACAGTCCTTTTAACCAAATTTTTACAGATATAAATTATACAGGGTGTCCAAAATGTAGTGTCAAACTTTTCAATTTTTTTCTTGTTTTTTAATTGCAACCCCTGTATATTTTTATGTCATTCCGTGCGGAATTAAAAAAACAAACATTTTTCCTTATAACAATCCTATCGCAATTCCTAACGCATTAAAAGTTATTTACAGAAAACTCGTTTTAACAATTATTCCAATTCCCATTTTAATGAAAAACGCACTTTATTTTCTTATTTCTAATAGGAGCCCCTGTATATTTTTACGTCATTCTATGCGAAATAAACGAACACTTTTCCTAATATAAACTCAATCGCAATTCCTAACGCAAAAAAAGTTATTTGCAAAAAACTCATTTTTCAAACATCCCATAAGCCATTTTAATAAATAAAAATCGAAGGTGGCTTTGAGGAACAATTTGTTAATATAGGATATCTTGTAATTACTATAATTATTGTTATTTATTACTATTTTTTCCAATAGTTATTAAAATAACCAACTGTTGCCCGGCGCTTTCACCAGAATCACCTCTCGTCTTCTATAACCCAGTTATTAATTAAGTTAAAATTTTGATATTTTGCAAACTTTAATTGCATTCTAGGACGTAATCCAGGAGACTATTTTTTACTCTACAGGGTGTCCCAAAAAAGTGTTACCT
Organism: Ocypus olens; assembly: GCA_910593695.2. NCBI lineage: Eukaryota > Metazoa > Arthropoda > Insecta > Coleoptera > Staphylinidae > Ocypus > Ocypus olens. Next base: position 926,327 of record OU343058.1, read on the forward strand.
CATGATGATATATTTTTTTAAATTACATGTCATATATTTGATTGCATTTTTTGGTGCCTTTTATAGTTACGCATATATCCACAAAATGTTATTAAAATCGGTTCAGTGATTAAAATTATAATTCAAAAAAATCAGTTTAAATCAGTCATTGAATTAAAAAATTAATAAAAAATAAAAATTGCGCCTCTTTAATAAAATTACACAGTGTACTTATTAAGTAAGGTCTGAAGATCCCGTTAACCAAATTTGATTGATATAAATTATACAGGGTGTCCAAAATTGAGTGTCAAACTTAAACGCACTTTATTTTTTAATTTCTAACTGGAGCTCCTGTATATTTTCATGTCATTCCATGTGAAATTAAAAAACAAACACTTTTCCTAACATAAACTCAATCGCAATTCCTAACGCAATAAAAGTTATTTGCAAAAAAAAAAACTTTTCAACTATTCCAATAGCCATTTTAATTAATAAAAATGGAAGATGGCTTTAAGAAACAATTTGTCAATATAGGATATTTTGTAATTTCAATTATTATCGTTATTTATTACTATATTTCCCTATAGTTACTAAAATAACAAAACGTTGCCCGGCGCTTTCACCAGAATTACTATGCAGAGTCACCTCTCGTCTTCTATAACCCAGTTACTAATTAAGTTAGGATTTTGATATTTTACAAACTTTAATTGCATCCTAGTACGTATTTCAGGAAACTATTTTTGACTCTACAGGGTGTCCCAAAAAAGTGTTACGTCATGATGATATATATTTTTTAATTACATCCCATATATTTAATTGCATTTTTTAGTGCCTCTTATAGTTACGCACATGTCCATAAAATTTTATTGAAATCGGTTATGTGATTAGAATTTAAATTTAAAAAAAAATCAGTTTTGCACCATTGGTTTAAAAAATTGATAAAAAATAAAAATATTGCCTCTTTAATAAAATTACACAGGGTACTTATTAATTAAGGTCTGACGATCCCGTTAACCAAATTTTATTCATGTGAATTATACAGGGTGTTCAAAATTTAGTGTCAAACTTTTCAAACTTTAAAGCAATTAATTTTTCTTATTTTTAATTGGAGCCTATATATATGTTTACGTCATTTAATGCAGAATTAAAAAACAAACATTTTTCCTTATGGTAAACCTATCGCAATTCGTAACACTTTATAAGTTATTCGCAGAAAACTCGTTTAAACAATTATTCCAATTGTCATTTTAATGAAAAAAAAAAACGAAGATGGCCTTGAAAAAATAATCCGATTCAGATTTACCTCTTTGTATGATTTTAATCCTCCTGTTGGGATCGTAGATTTCATCGTCGACGGATATCACGACGTAATCGCCAGTGTCCAGCAATTTTCTACGTTGTAAACATTTTACAAAGTCCACTAAGGCAATATGCTCGCCCACGAACACGTACACTGAAACAAAAATATTGAATTAAAGTTTGCGTTTCATTCAATATTTGTTGGCAAGAGACATTTTTATTACCCGCTTTCGTTCCCTTTTGTTTGGAATTGCCGGCGTGAAGGACCAATTGTTGTGAGCATTAAAAAAATAACTGAATTGCTAACTTTTTGCTATTTTAAATAACACCAATCGATTTACCTCGTATTACTTGATGGTCTACGATGATTATTAAAAAAGTTGATTTTTTCAATTTTTTCCATTTTCGAGTTTTTTTGCTGACGTGTCACGGGCTTCAAATTGACATTTGTTCCTGCGAATGTACATTTTCTGAAGTGTCTTGAAGCGATCTTTCGAGTGACGTCAAGAAACCCCGGATCCAACCAGTGGTTTCTTCAGGAAATCATTTTTAGTGCAATTTTTGGGAAAAAGTAAGAAGGGGGGACCCTTGGATAGAATTTCGGGTTTTCGTCAAAAAAAACAATCGCCAATTTTAATCAAATCCGACTAATTAGGACACGAGGAACACTGATTTGCAATCCGCGTTCAAATTGCATTCTTCGTTCGGCCGCTACAGCCGTTCAAAGTTTGAAAAAATCGACTTTTTTCAAAATTTCTCCATAAAGTTCATGGTGACTTGCTAACTTTTTTGCAATTTTCTCTGGATAATTTTTTTTAACGCCAATCGTTTTATCTCGTTCTTCTGATGAAAAAAAAGGTATTATATAAAGATCTACGATGATTTTTAAGAAAGTTGATTTTTTCGATTTTTTTCATTTTCGAGTTTTTTCGCTAACGTGTCACGGGCTTCAAATTGACATTTGTTTCTGCGAAACTACATTTTCTGAAGCGTCTTGAAGCGATCTTTCTAGTGACGTCAAGAAACCCCGGATCCAACCAGTGGTTTCTGCAGGAAATCATTTTTAGTGCAATTTTTGGGAAAAAGTAAGAAGGGGGGCTCTTGGATAGAATTTCGGGTTTTCGTCAAAAATAAAAAAAAATCGCCAATTTTAATTAAATCCGATTAATTAGGACACGAGGAACACAGATTTGAAATCCGCGTTCAAATTGGATTCTTCGTTCGGCCGCTACAGCCGTTCAAAGTTTGAGAAAATCGACTTTTTTCAAAATTTCTCCATAAAGTTCATGGTGACTTGCTAACTTTTTTGCAATTTTCTCTGGATGAAATTTTTCAACGCCAATCGTCTTATCTCGTTCTTCTGATGAAAAAAAAGGTATTACATAAAGGTCTACGATGATTTTTAAGAAAGTTGATTTTTTCGATTTTTTCCATTTTCGAGTTTTTTTGCTGACCCTGACAGGTCGACTTTTTTCAAAATTTCTCCATAAAGGTTATGGTGACACGCTATTTTTTTTGCCATTAAAGATGGCCGATTTTTTTTAACGCCAATTGATTCTTCTCTTTTTTCTGATGAAAAAGATTGTACACTTTAATGATTGACCGGGCATTTACCCGATCCGCATCATTGGTTGCGTGCCTTCGGAGAAGTCTTTAGCCGGTTAGCTTAACTCATATAACATACAATCATTGTTAATAAAAAAACGAGATAAAAAAATATTGAGATTGCGTTCGGAAGGAAATAGAAAAGGATGGAATGAGATAAATATATAGGGGACAGATATTTTTTACCGAAATGGAAAAGAAAATTACTTTTATGCCCCAGCGCAAATTTCCTCATGAATGACCATCCATCGATTAGATAACGAAGATATACCTAATTTATCTTTCATTATTGCAATTCCTCTGGCTAAACGTAGAAAGATGTCCCTTTTAACAATCCACTGCATTCATTAGTTCTTAGTACGCACAAAAAATGTATTTGTCGTAAACAGTGGCGACTCGTGGAACAATTTAATGGTCGAGACACTTAGCATACAAAATATCCCTCTCGCCTTTTTTTTGACACAACTGTTGGACAAAACGTCATACTGTATACGTGGGTAAAGTAAAGTATGACAAAAAATTGGGCAACTTTTTCTCTCGCAGTAGATAATACCTTGTACAGTAAAGCCATCCCAAAATGTCGTGACATCTGGAGGTAGAGTTTGCGCAGAGTGAGAACGCGATAACAAATCAACGCGTGGTCGCATCACCGAATTGAAGATTAATCATCACTTCGCAAGTTTGCGCAGAGTAAAAGAACGCGATAACAAATTTACGCGACACCAAATTGAAGGCGAATCATCACTTCGCAAGTGTGAGAACAAGAGAGAACACGATAACAAATCTATGCGAGTCCGCATCACCAAATTGAAGATGAATCATCACTTCTCGACGACCGATTTCTGTCTCTATTTACATTATTTTCACTGAATAATTTTATAAGTTTCCGGCGTCCCTTCTTTAGAATTTTAAGACGTGCACTGCGCAATGTGTCACGACATTTTGGTACGGCTATACATAGCTATTTATCGCTACATCGCAATGTGCAGATTTGATAATTAGAAAATATTGTAATACTCACCTCTTGTCCTCCTGTACGTATCGTGCACTATTAGATCCATCTGGTCGATATATCTTGGGATGTAATCGGAATACAGTTTCGTATCCGTCACGATTAACCCGTACACTTCTGATAATTCCTGTAAAATTAAGGCATAAATTACTTCTATAAAGTGAACTCCACCGGAGTGGAAAATTTTGAAATAACTTTTCTTGTTTCTAATTAAAAAATTAAAAATCTAGTCCCCTGTATTCAGATCTACAGTTTCATAAGGAAAACGAATTAGAGGATAAAAATGCAATCCATCATTACAATAATTACCTTAATCGCTTCTTGGACCTCACTTCCGGAAGCGGGATGCGATCCAGACACGACGACGAATCTGTTCCAGTTGAACGCTATCAGCAAAGAGACGACGCTTTTCGAGACCTTGCTTGAGGGCGGCAGAGTCCTCGCGAAGGTGTAGAAGACCCTTTTGTCCGAAACTCTGGTCTCGCTACACTTCTGCAACGAACAACGGAAAAGGAAACTCTTTCTGCATCTGCAGTTACTCTTTTTTTAATTCGGTAAAAAATAGAAAAACAATTTCTGCACGCATAAAACTTTCAGAAGATACTCAGAATAGATGCTACTTTATAACACCATGATAATTCTAAAACATCGTTTCTTCAAATTCTGAGATAATCGCACCTGTACGACCCGTTTGTTCTTTCTGCAGTTACACTTTTTTTGAATTCGGTAAAAAATAGAAAAACAATTGCTGCAAGCATAAAACTTTCAGGAGATACTCAAAATAGATGCTACTTTATAACACCATGATAATTCTAAAACATCTCCTCTTCAAATTCTGAGATAATCGCACCTGAACTCCCGTTTGTTCTTTCTGCAGTTACACTTTTTTTTTTTAATTTGGTAAAAAATAAAAAAACAATTGCTGCAAGCATAAAACTTTCAGGAGATATTCAGAATAGATGCTACTTTATAACACCATGATAATTCTAAAACATCTCTTCTTCAAATTCTGAGATAATCGCACCTGAACGCCCGCTTGTTCTTTCTGCAGTTTACTTTTTTTTAATTCGGTAAAAAATAGAAAAACAATTGCAGCAAGCATAAAACTTTCAGGAGATATTCAGAATAGATGCTACTTTATAACACCATGATAATTCTAAAACATCTCTTCTTCAAATTCTGAGATAATCGCACCTGAACGCCCGTTTGTTCTTTCTGCAGTTACACTTTTTTTTAATTCGGTAAAAAATAGAAAAACAATTGCTGCAAGCATAAAACTTTCAGGAGATACTCAGAATAGATGCTACTTTATAACACCATGATAATTCTGAAACATATCTTCTTCAAATTCTGAGATAATCGCACCTGAACGCCCGCTTGTTCTTTCTGCAGTTTACTTTTTTTTAATTCGGAAAAAAATAGAAAAACAATTGCTGCAAGCATAAAACTTTCAGAAGATACTCAGAATAGGCGCTACTTTATAACACCATGATAATTCTAAAACATCTCTCCTTCAAATTCTGAGATAATCGCACCTGAACGCCCGTTTGTTCCTTCTGCAGTTACACTTTTTTTAATTCGGAAAAAATAGAAAAACAATTGCTGCAAGCATAAAAATTTCAGAAGATATTCAGAATAGATGCTAATTTATAACACCATGATAATTCTAAATCATCTCTTCTTCAAATTCTGAGATAATCGCACCTGAACGCCCGTTTGTTCCTTCTGCAGTTACACTTTTTTTAATTCGGAAAAAATAGAAAAACATTTGCTGCAAGCATAAAACTTTCAGAAGATACTCAGAATAGATGCTACTTTATAACACCATGATAATTCTAAAACATCTCTTCTTCAAATTTTGAGATAATCGCACCTGAACGCCCGTTTGTTCTTTCTGCAGTTACACTTTTTTTTCATTCGGTGAAAAATAGAAAAACAATTGCTGCAAGCATAAAACTTTCAGAAGATACTCAGAATAGATGCTACTTTATAACACCATGATAATTTTAAAACATCGTTTCTTCAAATTCTGAGATAATCGCATCTGAACGCCCGTCTGTTCTTTCTGCAGTTACATTTTTTTTTAATTCGGTAAAAAATGGAAAAACAATTGCTGCAAGCATAAAACTTTCAGAAGATATTCAGAATAGATGCTACTTTATAACACCATGATAATTCTAAAACATCTCTCCTTCAAATTCTGAGATAATCGCACCTGAACGCCCGTTTGTTCTTTCTGCAGTTGCACTTTTTTTGAATTCGGTAAAAAATGGAAAAACAATTGCTGCAAGCATAAAACCTTCAGAAGATACTCAGAATAGATGCTACTTTATAACACCATGATAATTCTAAAACATGTCTTCTTCAAATTCTGAGATAATCGCACCTGAACGCCCGTTTGTTCTTTCTGCAGTTACACTTTTTTTTTAATTCGGTAGAAAATAGAAAAACAATTTCTGCAAACATAAAACTTTCAGGAGACACTTCCACCACTGGAATAATGCATACTGAATTTTCTGTACCATGGCATTATTATTAATATGAATAAACACGGATGAAATTGAATGTGCAAATTAATTAAATGCCTCGCATTATGTATCCATGTCAATAAAATGCTAAAAGTAATTAATTAGCGCACTGATTGCAATATATTGCAAACAGGAAGCTGGTTTTGATTTCCCGCTACGAATTCATCAAATTATGGAAGCGTGCACATGATTTAAATCCGTTTTTCATCTTTGTTTTTATGTTAGGGCTGATGTTTAATTAAGACAGACTTGTTTATCCCAAGATACCTAACGTTGAATATCAACGGCATTCATCCCGCACGCTTAGAGTGGCCCGTTCCAATCTGACGTGGCGGAGTGTGAGTGCGAGCTCGATGACATCGCGACGCTCTTAGCGCGCGGAATTAATTCCAACAGCGTTAACTTCTTACTGCGTGCTTGGAGAACGGAGTAGAAAATTGTGCCCACTTTTGCCTAACACGAGAAACATGAGAAAGAGTGTAGGTGTGAACGCTGCAGTTGTTAAAAAATTGTTCAACACGATTGAATCCTGTGTTCTGTCAAGAAATTGCAAAACGTTTTCAATCAATTGATCCAAGTAATGGATTGAATATTTCTGCGAGAGAACAATTATAAGGTGCACAAAGCCATACGAGTACATCTGGCCTCATTATCACAGTTTTTCTTTTTAAGAAAGGACGTGTTTTCATGTTTGCCGAGCACTAAATCTATTTCCGTTGTCAGATGCTCGAGCCAGCATTTAATGAGGAATAATATAAACATTATTTGGGTCATTGAGTTACAAACATCGAGCAGAAGTGAAGTTATGATTACTGGTGGTATGAAATTACCTTTGGGTAATGCGACACAATCCCGCGACCTAATTAACTAATATTTTCTTTCCTCGTTTCCCCTTCGAGGAAATTATCTGCTAAATAAGGTTTACAAGCTGATAAAGCAATTTACATAAATTATTAACCCGCATCGTAAAAGTGTGTAATTAAGTTTCGACTGCAATTACCAAGGAGGGTAAAAAAATTATCGTATGTGTAATCAAGATTTGACTGGGCTTTTAATTATTACAATAAATAAAAGAGAAAAAAATTTCGTATGTGTAATGAAGATTTGACTGGACTTTTAATTATTACAATAAATATCAGGGTAAAAAGTAACTCTCTCCAAATTCAACAGAAAGAGTGTACGTGTGAACGTATTTGTTAAAACGATCCAAGTTCAACGAATGCAATCGAAAGAGTGTACGTGTGAACGTACTTGTTAGAACAGTCCAAGTTCAACGAATACAATCAAACGTTTGCATGATTTTTACACACGGATTTGAAATTCGCGTTTGCCTTATGAATTTTTCGATTGTTGGGAAGGGTGACGGAAAATCGGGGGTGGAAGATACACACACACACGTATAGGATGCGCGATAAAAAATAATGATACATGAGCTTTCGTTATTTTCAATCGGTGTGTGTCACGTTAACAAAATAAAGCTATTTTAAAATTCTGATTGCAGATTTCGTAACCATGGAATTGTACTCTTGATTTCATAAAAAAAAAATTCATTCAGAATTATTTTAATAGACTCTGGTACATTTCGTTTTTATTAAATGTTTCTTTAAAAACATGTTGTTGAGATGAAGCAACTCTTGCAGTTCCTCCTGACTGTATTAAAATCACGTATAAACGAAAATTAGTTTGAGAATGTTCAAAGGTCAGCTTTTAGAGCGAGAGCACGTTCTGGAGTAAAACCCTATACATATACATAAAGATCCTGCTAAAGGGAAAACCCTTCACAAACAAAATAATCCAAATATGATATTTTCGACTCACCGATTGCGTAAATCTCGTCGGGAAATATTTATTTAGCAGATGATAAATAACTCCCACGTTTATTAATAAAATTGCGTCTCTCTCTTTTTACCATCAGTATTTAAATGCTAAAAGAATGTCCAGCTAGGGTGCAGTGGTTGTTTTTTATTATTGCAAAAATACATTAACTCTGAGCATATTTGTAGATTTTGAAGATAATTCCTAGCGTGATAATTTTTTAAGAATTTTTTAAACCGTGAGATGCAATTTTTCCACCGCAATTCTCGTTCGGAGTCTTGCATTTTGTTTCCAGCTAAGGTGCGGCGGTTGTTTCTTCATTATTGCAAAAATACATTAACTCTGAGCTTATTTGGAGATTTTGAAGCTAATTACTAGCGTGATAATTTTTTAAGAATTTTTTAAACCGTGAGATGCAATTTTTCCACCGCAATTCTCGTTCGGAGTCTTGCATTTTGTTTCCAGCTAGGGTGCGGTGGTTGTTTTTTATTATTGCAAAAATACATTAACTCTGAGCATATTTGGAGATTTTGAAGATAATTCCTAGTGTGATAATTTTTTAAGAATTTTTTAAACCGTGAGATGCAATTTTTCAACCACAATTCTCATTCGGAGTCTTGCGTTTTGTTTCCAGCTGGGGTGCGGCGGTTGTTTCTTCATTATTGCAAAAATACATTAACTCTGAGCATATTTGGAGATTTTGAAGATAATTCCTAACGTGATAATTTTTTAAGAATTTTTTAAACCGTGAGATGCAATTTTCCCACCGCAATTCTCGTTCGGAGTCTTGCATTTTGTTTCCAGCTAGGGTGCGGCGGTTGTTTTTTTATTATTGCAAAAATACATTAATTCTGAACATATTTGGAGATTTTGAAGATAATTCCTCGCGTGATAATTTTTTAAGAATTTTTTAAACCGTGAGATGCAATTTTTCCACCGCAATTCTCGTTCGGAGTCTTGCATTTTGTTTCCAGCTAGGGTGCGGCGGTTGTTTTTTTATTATTGCAAAAATACATTAATTCTGAACATATTTGGAGATTTTGAAGATAATTCCTAACGTGATAATTTTTTAAGAATTTTTTAAACCGTGAGATGCAATTTTTCCACCGCAATTCTCATTCGGAGTCTTCCATTTTGTTTCCAGCTAAGGTGCAGCGGTTGTTTCTTCATTATTGCAAAAATACATTAACTCTGAACATATTTGGAGATTTTGAAGATAATTCCTAGCGTGATAATTTTTTAAGAATTTTTTAAACCGTGAGATGCAATTTTTCAACAACAATTCTCGTTCGGAGTCTTGCATTTTGTTTCCAGCTGAGGTGCGGCGGTTGTTTCTTCATTATTGCAAAAATACATTAACTCTGAGTATATTTGGAGATTTTGAAGATAATTCCTAGCGTGATAATTTTTTAAGAATTTTTTAAACCGTGAGATGCAATTTTTCCACCGCAATTCTCATTCGGAGTCTTCCATTTTGTTTCCAGCTAAGGTGCAACGGTTGTTTCTTCATTATTGCAAAAATACATTAACTCTGAACATATTTGGAGATTTTGAAGATAATTCCTAGCGTGATAATTTTTTAAGAATTTTTTAAACCGTGAGATGCAATTTTTCCACCGCAATTCTCATTCGGAGTCTTCCATTTTGTTTCCAGCTAAGGTGCAACGGTTGTTTCTTCATTATTGCAAAAATACATTAACTCTGAACATATTTGGAGATTTTGAAGATAATTCCTAGCGTGATAATTTTTTAAGAATTTTTTAAACCGTGAGATGCAATTTTTCCACCGCAATTCTCATTCGGAGTCTTCCATTTTGTTTCCAGCTAAGGTGCAGCGGTTGTTTCTTCATTATTGCAAAAATACATTAACTCTGAGCATATTTGTAGATTTTGAAGATAATTCCTAGCGTGATAATTTTTTAAGAATTTTTTAAACCGTGAGATGCAATTTTTCCACCGCAATTCTCGTTCGGAGTCTTGCATTTTGTTTCCAGCTAGGGTGCGGTGGTTGTTTTTTCATTATTGCAAAAATACATTAACTCTGAGCATATTTAGAGATTTTGAAGATAATTCCTAACGTGATAATTTTTTAAGAATTTTTTAAACTGTGAGATGCAATTTTTCCACCGCAATTCTCGTTCGGAGTCTTGCATTTTGTTTCCAGCTAGGCTGCGGCGGTTGTTTCTTCATTATTGCAAAAATACATTAACTCTGAGCATATTTGGAGATTTTGAAGATAATTCCTAGCGTGATAATTTTTTAAGAATTTTTTAAACCGTGAGATGCAATTTTTCCACCGCAATTCTCGTTCGGAGTCTTGCATTTTGTTTCCAGCTAGGGTGCGGTGGTTGTTTTTTATTATTGCAAAAATACATTAACTCTGAGCATATTTGGAGATTTTGAAGATAATTCCTAGCGTGATAATTTTTTAAGAATTTTTTAAACCGTGAGATGCAATTTTTCAACCACAATTCTCATTCGGAGTCTTGCGTTTTGTTTCCAGCAGGGGTGCGGCGGTTGTTTCTTCATTATTGCAAAAATACATTAACTCTGAGCATATTTGGAGATTTTGAAGATAATTCCTAACGTGATCATTTTTTAAGAATTTTTTAAACCGTGAGATGCAATTTTCCCACCGCAATTCTCGTTCGGAGTCTTGCATTTTGTTTCCAGCTAGGGTGCGGTGGTTGTTTTTTTCATTATTGCAAAAATACATTAACTCTGAGCATATTTGGAGATTTTGAAGCTAATTCCTAGCGTGATGATTTTTTAAGAATTTTTTAAACCGCGAGATGCAATTTTTCCACCGCAATTCTCGTTCGGAGTCTTGCATTTTGTTTCCAGCTGAGGTGCGGCGGTTGTTTCTTCATTATTGCAAAAATACATTAATTCTGAGCATATTTGAAGATTTTGAAGATAATTCCTGGCGTGATAATTTTTTAAGAATTTTTTTAACCGTGAGATGCAATTTTTCCACCGCAATTTTTGTTCGGAGTCTTGCATTTTGTTTCCAGCTGAGGTGCGGCGGTTGTTTCTTCATTATTGTAAAAATACATTAACTCTGAGCTTATTTGGAGATTTTGAAGCTAATTACTAGCGTGATAATTTTTTAAGAATTTTTTAAACCGTGAGATGCAATTTTTCCACCGCAATTCTCGTTCGGAGTCTTGCATTTTGTTTCCAGCTAGGGTGCGGTGGTTGTTTTTTTCATTATTGCAAAAATACATTAACTCTGAGCATATTTGGAGATTTTGAAGATAATTCCTAGCGTGATAATTTTTTAAGAATTTTTTAAACCGTGAGATGCAATTTTTCCACCGCAATTCTCGTTCGGAGTCTTGCATTTTGTTTCCAGCTAGGGTGCGGTGGTTGTTTTTTTCATTATTGCAAAAATACATTAACTCTGAGCATATTTGGAGATTTTGAAGCTAATTCCTAGCGTGATAATTTTTTAAGAATTTTTTAAACCGTGAGATGCAATTTTTCCACCGCAATTCTCGTTCGGAGTCTTGCATTTTGTTTCCAGCTAGGGTGCGGTGGCTGTTTTTTTATTATTGCAAAAATACATTAACTCTGAGCATATTTGAAGATTTTGAAGATAATTCCTAGCGTGATAATTTTTTAAGAATTTTTTAAACCGTGAGATGCAATTTTTCCACCGCAATTCTCGTTCGGGGTCTTCCATTTTGTTTCCAGCGAGTGGGCGGCGGTTGTTTTTTTATTATTGCAAAAATACATTAACTCTAAACATATTTGGAGATTTTGAAGATAATTCCTAGCGTGATAATTTTTTAAGAATTTTTTAAACCGTGAGATGCAATTTTTCCACCGCAATTCTTGTTCGGAGTCTTGCATTTTGTTCCCAGCTAGGGTGCGGCGGTTGTTTTTTTCATTATTGCAAAAATACATTAATTCTGAGTATATTTGAAGATTTTGAAGATAATTCCTAGCGTGGTAATTTTTTAAGAATCCAAATAAACGAAAGTGCTTCCGCAATAAAACCATTCCATATTCCCAATGGCAATAAGATCGACGATAAATTTCCATCACGCTGTTGTTGTTGTTTTTGTGCGCACTCACCTTATTTCGAAAACCTCGTGCTGATTACGATCCCGCAAATGCGATTGAAGGAAAGTGTGTGCACATTTCTTTTCTCGTTGTTGACGGAATGAAAGATGCCCGAGTGAGTATTTGTCTATTGTTTGCACACGTCCGCATTACGACACGTTTTGAATTATAAGAGAGCCGGAACCTCGACAGCTTCGCAAACACCGGAGTCCTTCATCGGCGACGAAGTTGTGATTAAATTAATTCGTTCAAAATGCAAATGAAATAATTACTTCTGGCATTGGAAAAAGTTCGGTTGTTTGAAATGTAAACATAAATACATAAATAACAATTCAGGAATTTGAGAAAGTTTCACCTCTATTATTCATTCATTTATTCATTTTTAATTGAATCATACTGTATATTATAAAGTTTCAAGTCGGTGATAATTGTTTTTATATTTTATTCAGGCCTATAAACTTTTCAAACTTCCTACAATCTCACGCTTCGTTCGTAAGGAATTATCGCGACATCTATCGATGGGGTGTTTGTGGATTTTTGCAGAAAAATAATTACGACTGCGTTTTGAGAAAATTTGAAAAGTTTCAAGTCCGTGACATTTTTTTTAAACCAGGGAAGAGCGAGAAAATTCGCCCAAATATAAAACATGTTCTCGCGTAGTTATTTGTAAATTTAGCGAAGGGATGTTTACAGATTATGATATATTTATGGAGCAGAATCTATTTTGAGTAAAGTTGGAAAGTTTCAAGTCTGTGGCGTTTGTTTTTATATATTTTTTTAACCAGGAAAAGCGAGAAAATTCGCTCTAATATAAAACATGTTCTCGCGTAGTTATTTATAAATTTGGCGAAGGGATGTTTTCAGATTTTGATTTAATTATAGAGCAGAATCTATTTTGAGTAAATTTGGAAAGTTTTAAGTCTGTGGAAATTGTTTTTATATTTTTTTTAAACCGGGGAAGAGCGAGAAAATTCGCCCTAATATAAAACATGTTCTCGCGTGGTTATTTATAAATTTGGCGAAGGGATGTTTTCAGATTATGATATAATTATAGAGTAGAATCTATTTTGAATAAATTTGGAAAGTTTCAAGTCTGTGGCATTTGTTTTTATATTTTTTTTAAACCAGGGAAGAGCGAGAAAATTCGCCCTAATATAAAACATGTTCTCGCGTGGTTATTTGTAAATTTGGCGAAGGGATGTTGACAGATTATGATTTAATTATAGAGCAGAATCTATTTTGAGTAAATTTGGAAAGTTTCAAGTCTGTGGCATTTGTTTTTATATATTTTTTTTTAACCAGGAAAGAGCGAAAAAATTCGCTTTATTATAAAACATGTTTTCGCGTAGTTATTTATAAATTTGGTGAAGGGATGTTTACAGATTATGATGTAATTATAAAGCAGGATCTATTTTGAGTCAATTTGGAAAGTTTTAAGTTTATGGTAATTGTTTTTATATTTTTTTCAAGCCATTAAATTTTTGTTTACAAAATTTGAATTCATTCGTTTTTATCGTTGATTTTGTTACTCACGTATGAAATCATGGGTAGATTCCAAGCAGCCGCGACCAGGGCTTCGGAGGAGCACGTGTCGTCTGGCCCTATGAAGGCTATAGTACCGTTGTCCCTCATCTCGGTCATTACACGTATGGCTCTGGCGGCGAGGGAAGATTTCCGTCTGGCGAGGCCGGAGGCGGCAGGATTCGTGCCAATATCTGCTGCCACGTAACTCAATTTCCTGCCGGGCAGCAATTCTGTGAACAATTTCGCTATTTACCTTTACAGAACATTCCATTCCCCGGGGACGACACTAATCATCAATTTCTATTCCTTGCCCTTTTTCCTTACCTAAAAGGGGCATTTATGTTTTATACATTTACTCTTCACAGTTCGAGTGTTAAATACTCATCCTTTTGCAGTGTGTTTAAAAATGAGAATAGCAGTTTGGGTTAAGAGATAAAATTCTTAACCCAAACAGCTATTCTCATTTCTGAGATGTTGAGTCAATCTGGTAAAATATTGTATAAACTTAACCTAACAGATATATCCCTTCAAGTTAAATTTAAAGACTTCATTTTCCTTTCCTTTCTAGCCCACCAGGCTGTTCCTCAAGGATCGCCTCTTTCTCCTCTACTTTACAACATCTTCAGCCCCTTACAAAATATCTGCATCTGCCACTGTATACTTGTCTAAAATTTCTCTCTCTCATGAACTTGTTTGTTTGTTTAGAAATCAAAAATTGTTTCTTTCTGATAAAATTTTGTGGATGGTACGACGCCAATATTTTTTCAGGAAATAATTTTTCTAAAAATTGAAATAACTTTGAAATAAACGCACTTAGAGAATGTATAGACCACCGTGGCGCATCGACACATTATTAATGGTTTTTTTTTTCGTAAAATTCGTTGAATTGAAGAGAAATGTTGTTAATTTGTTTACTATATTTTCCCTAACAATTGTATAAAAAAATTTTGAAAAAAAAATTTATACTGGGTGTTCGGATTTCTATGTCACGTAGTATACATTTAATAAAGACGAAAGGCTACATTCGTCTTTATTTAACTTCTAATTACTGAATCAGAGGGCGCATGGGACGACTGGTTACTACAATATGTTGCTCCTCTCTCTGAATTTTTCAATGCAGTTTCCTTGTTGCATTAATTCATTAATTTTTGAATAATATAATTGATTGTTGAAGACATTACTTTGTGATACATATTGAATTGCGAAGGAGGTTGAATTAAAACACTGCTGGTACCACGTCAACATTTTTTTAATATTTAATTATTGTATGACTTCTGCAAGACATTATTCGTTAATTTAGCACCAATAAAGAATACTAATTATTTCTCCCCTCTCTCTTCAAATTTAAATGCAGTTTACTTTGTTGCATTAATTTATAACATAACTAACAATCAATTGATCGTCGTATTAACACTCTCTACTCGCATCGTATATAATTAATAAGCATTCTGATCAAACTATTTCGGCCCCAAACTCAGTTAAGCAAACGGGTATTTCAACCCTTAACCGAGCCAATGTGTTACATTGCACGAAAGAAAGTTACACAAAATTATTCTGGAAATCTTAATTAAATTCCGTAAGTAATTATGTCAAAATGAAAAGTCTGTTCAATAAAATATGAAACTCTTGATGAAAGGGAAATTTTGTAATTAAATTCTCGTTATGTTTGATATTAATGGACACGTGTCGGGAAACAAAAAATACGAATATGAAACAAAAAATATATAATACCAAACCATCGTTTATTGCAGTTTTGTGTCGTCGAGTGTGTAACATCGAAAGCGTGAATTCTTCTTCAAATTGTTTCGCTAAATTCGGTTAAATAAAACTGAAAAACAAGCATGAAACTTCCTAAAATAACATAGAATAGATGCTACCACGTGATTTCATAAAAATCCCAAGACATTCCATCCCTAAATTACAAGATAATCCCACTTGAGCGTCCTTGCGTTCATTTTTTTAAATTCGACTAAAAAAATTGAAAAACATTTGCTAAAATAACAAAACCTTCCGAATTTGTCTTAAAAAGATGCTGTTACATAATTCCATAAAAATCCCAAAACACCTAATCCCTAAATTACAAGATAATCCCACTTGAACGTCCTTGCTTTCATTTTAAAGACACTGTTTTTTAAATTCGTCTAAAAAAATTGAAAAACATTTGCTAAAATAACAAAACCTTCTGAATTTATCTTAAAAAGATGCTGTTACATAATTCCATTATATCCCAAAACACCCAATCCCTAAATTACAAGATAATCCCACTTGAACGTCTTTGCTTTCATTTTAAAGACACTTTTTTTTAAATTCGTGTAAAAAAATTGAAAAACATTTGCTAAAATAACAAAACCTTCTGAATTTGTCTTAAAAAGATGCTGTTACATAATTCCATAAAATCCCAAAACACCCAATCCCTAAATCACAAGATAATTCCACTTGAACGTCCGCGCTTTCGTTTTAAAGACACTTTTTTTTAAATTCGTCTAAAAAAATTGAAAAACATTTGCTAAAAGAACAAAACCTTCTGAATTTGTCTTAAAATGATGCTGTTACATAATTCCATAAAATCCCAAAACACCCACTCCCTAAATTACAAGATAATCCCACTTGTGCGTTCATTCTAAAGATACTTTTTTTTTAATTCGTCTAAAAAAATTGAAAAATATTTGCTAAAATAACGAAACCTTCTGAATTTTTCTTAAAAATATGCTATTACATAATTCCATAAAAATCCCAAAACATCCAATCCCAAATCCCACTTGAACGTCCTGGCTTTCATTTTAAAGACACTTTTTTTTAAATTCGTCTAAAAAAAATGAAAATTATTTGCTAAAATAACAAAACCTTCTGAATTTGTCTTAAAAAGATGCTGTTACATAATTCCATAAAATCCCAAAACACCCAATCCCTAAATCACAAGATAATTCCACTTGAACGTCCGCGCTTTCGTTTTAAAGACACTTTTTTTTAAATTCGTCTAAAAAAATTGAAAAACATTTACTAAAAGAACAAAACCTTCTGAATTTGTCTTAAAATGATGCTGTTACATAATTCCATAAAATCCCAAAACACCCACTCCCTAAATTACAAGATAATCCCACTTGTGCGTTCATTCTAAAGATACTTTTTTTTAAATTCGTCTAAAACATTTAAAAAATATTTGCTACCAGAATGAAACGTTCTGAAGTTACTTCAAGTAAATGCTACTACATAATTCCATAAAAATCCCCAAGTACCCTCTCTCTCAATTACAAAATAATCCCACTTAAACGCGATAGTGTTCATCCCGAAGTGACATTTTTTTAATTTCCGTTAAAAAAATTGAAAAATAATGGCAACACGCTTAAAACTCTTTATAATGACTTAGAATAGATGCTATTACGAGACTTCATAAAAATCCCAAAATATCCCTTGATTTAATTACAAGATAATCCTACTGGAACATCCTTGTGTTAATTTTAAAGTTACATTTTTTTTAATTTGCCCAAAAAATTGAAAACTCTTTGGTAGAAGAATGAAACTTTCTGAAGCTGCTTCAAATAGATGCTACTACGTGATTCCATAAAAATCCCAAAATACCCCCTCTCTCAATTACAAAATAATCCCACTGAAACGTCATAGTGACATTTTTTTTAATTTCAGTTAAAAAAAAAGAAAAATAATGGCAACACGGTTAAAACATTCTATAATGAGTTAGAATAGATGCTACTATGAGACTTCATAAAAATCCCTAAATATCCCTTGATTTAATTACAAGATAATCCCACTGGAACATCCTTGTATTAATTTTAAAGTTACATTTTTTTGAAATTTGAAAAAATTGAAAACTATTTGGTAGAACAATGAAACTTTACAAAGTTGCTTCAAATAGATGCTACTACGTAATTGAGTAAAAATCCCAAAATACCCCCTCTCTCAATTACTTAAACGTCAAAGTGTTCATCCCGAAGTGACATTTTTTTAATTTTCGTTAAAAAAATTGAAAAATAATGGCAACATGGTTAAAACTTTTTATAATGAATTAGAATAGATGCTACTACGAGACTTCATAAAATCCCAAAATATCCCTTCCTTTATATACAAGATAATCCCACTGGAACATCCTTGTGTTAATTTTAAAGTGAATTTTTTTTTTAAATTTGCCCCAAAAATTGAAAACTATTTGGTAGAAGAATGAAACTTTCCAAAGTTGCTACAAATAGATGCCACTACGTGATTCCATAAAAATCCCAAAATACCCCCTTTCTCAATTACAAAATAATCCCACTTAAACGTCATAGTGTTCATCCCGGAGTGAATCTTTTTTAATTTCCGTTAAAAAAAATGAAAAACAATGGCAACACGCTTAAAACTTTTTATAATGACTTAGAATAGATGCTACTACGAGACTTCATAAAAATCCCAAAATATCCCTTCCCTTAATCACAAGATAATACTATTGGAAGGTACTTGTGTTAATTTTCAAAGTTAGATTTTTGAAATTCGGCTGAAAAAAATTGAAAAAAAATTTATAGAGGAATAAAACTTACTGAAGTTACTTTACGTAGATGCTACTACGAGATTTCATAAAAATTCCAAAATTTCCCTCACCTTAAACACAAGATAATCCCATTGGAACTTTCTTGTGTTGATTTTAAGTTATATTTTTTTTTAATTCAGCTGAATAAATTGAAAAATAATGGCAGCACGCTTAAAACTTTTATAACGACTTACAATAGATGCTACTACGAGTCTTCAAAAAAATCCCAAAATTTTCTTCACCGTAATTACAAGATAATCCAATTGGAACGTACTTGTGTTAATTTTTAAGTTACATTTTTTGAAATTAAGTTAGAAAAATTGAAAAATAGTTGCTACAAGAATGAAATTTTCTGAAGTTACTTCAAATAGATGCTACTACGAGACTTCTTAAAAATTTCAAAATATCCCTTCCATTAATCACAAGATAATCCTATTGGAACGTACTCTTGTTAATTTTTAAGTTGCATTTTTTGAAATTCGGTTAAAAAAATTGAAAAATAGTTGCTACAAGGATGAAACTTCCTGAAGTTATTTCACATAGATGCTACTACGAGACTCCACAAAAATCCCAAAATATCCGTTTCATTAATCACAAGATAATTCTATTTGAACGTACTTGTGTTAATTTTTAAATTACATTTTTTTAAATTCTGTTAAAAAAATTGAAAAATAGTTGCTACAAGAATGAAACTTTCTGAAGTTACTTCACATAGATGCTATTACAAGACTCCATAAAAATCCCAAAATTTCCCTTGCCTTAATCACAAGATAATTCTATTGGAACGTACTTGTGTTAATTTTGAAATTACATTTTTTTTAAATTCGGTTAAAAAAATTGAAAAATAGTTGCTACAAGGATGAAACTTCTTGAAGTTACTTCACATAGATGCTACTACGAGACTCCATAAAAATCCCAAAATTTCCCTTGCCTTAATCACAAGATAATCCTATTGGAACGTTCTCGTGTTAATTTTTAAGTTACATTTTTTTTAAATTCGACTAAAAAATTGAAAAATAGTTGCTACAAGAATAAAACTTCTGAAGTTACTTCACATAGATGCTACTACATGATTCCATAAAAATCCCAAAATATCCCTTCCCTTAATCACAAGATAATCCTGTTGGAACGTACTCGTGTTAATTTTTAAGTTACATTTTTTGAAATTCGGCTGAAAAATTGAAAAATAGTTGCTACAAGGATGAAACTTTCTAAAGTTACTTCAAATAGATGCTACTACATGAATCCATAAAAATCCCAAAATATCCCTTCCATTAATGACAAGATAATCCTGTTGGAACGTACTCGTGTTAATTTTTAAGTTACATTTTTTTGAAATTCGGCTAAAAAAATCGAAGAATAGTTGCTACAAGAATAAAACTTTCTGAAGTTACTTCACATAGATATAGATGCTACTACATGATTCTATAAAAATCCCAAAATATCCCTTCCATTAATCACAAGATAATCCTATTGGAACGTACTCGTGTTAATTTTTAAGTTACATTTTTTTTTAAATTCCACTAAAAAAATTGAAAAATAGCTGCTACAAGAATAAAACTTTCTAAAGTTACTTCACATAGATGCTACTACATAATTCCATAAAAATCTCAAACACCCATAAATTTTATATCGTTAAAATTTATATTTTTCATCACCCATTATTATAAACAATCCCTTACCTTTGTTATTATTAACGGCATCGATGGCCAGCGGTAGAGCCCCGAGGACCACCTGGGCTTGCCCATACGCGCCCAAGAACCCTATGGTCACGGACTCGCTAAAGTTATGCATCCCGGTGCCGGTCAAGTAATTGTAGAGGAACTTGTAATCCTCTTTGCTGACGTTCCGATCGTTTCCGCACGAAGACGAAGCACTCGAACTCTTCATAATGGTAAACATCAGCAGGAGGGATGATAGGGTCGCGGTGGACATGGTCCGAAGAAGTGGAAACGCGGACGCGCGGGAGATCTACGACGACACCCTCGCCATCCGTACGAGAAACTGTTTGAAAACGGGAAAGTTTTCCAGCAGCAGGAAAAGGGATGAAGAGAGAGAGAGAGAGAGTTTCCATGGGAAAACCTGCGCGCATGACGATTAATAGGTATTATAGGGAAATTAATAAACATTTGTTTGTCACAATTTTTTTTATTGATGCTCTTAAATTACATAAATCATATCAAACGCGATGGGTCTTTAATCTGTAGGGGTAGTTAATCTAGAAGGCCACCTGTAAATTTACAGCGTATTAAATAAAATATTAAATAAATGAATAAATTATAATTCGTTGGTGAAGATATTTTTGTGAGTTTACAAAAAATTATTAGAATTTCGTTGGAAAAGAATTCGTTGTGAGTCTCTAGAAAATTTACATCAATATTATAATTCGTTGGTAAAGGAAGATATTTTTTTGTAAGTCTCTAAAAAAATTACAGCAATATTATTATTCATATTTTTCTCTAGAAAATTTACAGCATTATTATAATTCGTAATTTTTGCGAGTCTCCAGAAAATTTACAGTATTATTATAAGATATTTCTTTGCGAGTCTCCAGAAAATAAAAAAACAGATTAAAATCGACATAAGAAAATTACGGTTAATTCGTTTCTCACTTAATCCGCTGTATTGATTAAAACTCTTGGTTTAGTTTCACCGTTTTTAAAATTACGTTTTAATTTTACTTACCCACAAGTTCTAATACGGGGTCGAGTAAACCGTCATCGTCACTGCCACCAGTTCCACCTGTTAATAATTACAATCAAATTAATCATCTGTTTTTTTTTATATATATTATTATATTATTATCGATCGACGCTGTTTTGAGTATTAAATTTTGCGGCCTGTACTGCGTACGCAAAATATTCAATTCGCGTGCGGCTGCAATAAATAAGTATATAAATTACCTGTTGCGATGTCTCCTGCTAGTTGTCCTAAAAAATATGGTTTTAAATTTTAGCTGATTAGTTTCTTTTTTAATTGAAGCACTAAAAAAATGGTTTTTAATATTCACCCGTATTTTGACCTGTAATTAAACGTATTTATCATTAGTAATATTAATAACAATTAGATGAAAGCATAGTGTGGTGGGTAGTATTTATTCCACCGAATATAACCAAAAGTTTTAAACGTGTAATGTAAATCTATTCAATCCGTCTGCAACAAGGGAAATCGTCTCTAATTATTTTATTAATGTGTAAAGTGTTTGCAGATGAATAAAATAATATTAAAGACTTGTGACTCTGCAAAATTAAGTCTTACTAAGACTACAAACAATAATTTAGATTGTGATAAAATTTGCGCAAAAATAAGTTATAATTTCAAAGCGACATACCTCCAATTACGGTATTGAGGAGTCCTAAGAGTCCTAAGAAAAGAAACAAATCGTTACAGAAAAGGCCAAGTGATGAAAAAAGTGTTTTCTACGTACTATCTGGTTTGTTGACAACTGAAAATTAAAGAAGAAAAAAAAACATAATATTAATTATACCTAGGAAGGGTGTGAAAGATTAAATAATTTCTTTAGATCAAATGGTCAACTTACTTGTAGATAAGTCTCCGCCCAGTACTCTGAGGATGATAGCTGCGTAGAAAAAGAAATACATTAGGGTTTACCGATCAAATTGTTAACTGGTTTAACAGTTTCTTGTCAAATCGCTCAAAACTTTTAAATTAAAAATCGCAATTTTAAAAAAGCGCATTTTTTGTTAATTTCGAGAAAAAGTTTGATTAACTGTTTTAAAATTACTCTAAATTAGTCATATTTTTACGTTTGAATCATCTAAATCCAACAACGCGTTCGGCAGTTGTGCAATTTTGAAAATCAAAATCGCGATTTTAAAATCTTCGAAATTTAAAAAAGTGCGATTTTTTGCATTTTGTGTTAATTTCAAGATGTCTGGTTGATCATTTCGAAATTACACTTAACTTTCCATATTTTCACGTTTGAATCATCAAAATCCAAGAACGCGTTCGGCAGTTGTGCAATTTTTAAAATCAAAATTGCGATTTTAAAATCTTCAAAATTTAAAAAATACGATTTTTTGCATTGTGTTAATTTAAAGAGGTTTAGTTGATCATTTTGAAATCACACTAAATTTTCCATATTTTCACGTTTGAATCATCAAAATCGAACAACGCGTTCGGCAGTTGTGCAATTTTTAAAATCAAAATCGCGATTTTAAAATCTTCTAAATTTAAAAAAAGTGCGATTTTTTGCATTTTGTGTTAATTTCAAGAGGTCTGGTTGATCATTTTGAAATTACACTAAATTTTCCATATTTTCACGTTTGAATCATCAAAATCCAACAACGCGTTCGGCAGTTGTGCAATTTTTAAAATCAAAATTGCGATTTTAAAATCTTCGAAATTTAAAAAAAGTGCGTTTTTTGCATTTTGCGTTAATTTCAAGAGGTTTGGTTGACCATTTTGAAATTACACTAAATTTTCCATATTTTCACGTTTGAATCATCAAAATCCAACAACGCGTTCGGCAGTTGTGCAATTTTTAAAATCAAAATTGCGATTTTAAAATCTTCGAAATTTAAAACAAGTGCGTTTTTTGCATTTTGCGTTAATTTCAAGAGGTCTGGTTGACCATTTTGAAATTACACTAAATTTTCCATATTTTCACGTTTGAATCATCAAAATCCAACAACGCGTTCGGCAGTTGTGCAGTTTTTAAAATCAAAATCGCGATTTTAAAATCTTCGAAATTTAAAAAAAGTGCGTTTTTTTGCATTTTGTGTTAATTTCAAGAGGTTTGGTTGACCATTTTGAAATTACACTAAATTTTCCATATTTTCACGTTTGAATCATCAAAATCCAACAACGCGTTCGGCAGTTGTGCAGTTTTTAAAATCAAAATCGCGATTTTAAAATCTTCGAAATTTAAAAAAAGTGCGTTTTTTTGCATTTTGTGTTAATTTCAAGAGGTTTGGTTGACCATTTTGAAATTACACTAAATTTTCCATATTTTCATGTTTGAATCATCAAAATCCAACAACGCGTTCGGCAGTTGTGCAGTTTTTAAAATCAAAATCGCGATTTTAAAATCTTCGAAATTTAAAAAAAGTGCGATTTTTTGCATTTTGTGTTAATTTAAAGATGTTTGGTTGATCATTTTGAAATCACACTAAATTTTCCATATTTTCACGTTTGAATCATCAAAATCCAACAACGCGTGCGGCAGTTGTGCAATTTTTAAAATCAAAATTGCGATTTTAAAATCTTCAAAATTTAAAAAGTGCGATTTTTTGCATTATGTGTTAATTTCAAGAGGTCTGGTTGACCATTTTGAAATTACACTAAATTTTCCATATTTTCACGTTTGAATCATCAAAATCCAACAACGCGTTCGGCAGTTGTGCAATTTTTAAAATCAAAATCGCGATTTTAATATCTTCGAAATTTAAAAAAGTGCGATTTTTTGGATTGTGTGTTAATTTCAAGAAGTCTGGTTGATCATTTTGAAATTACACTAAATTTTCCATATGTTCACGTTTGAATCATCAAAATCCAACAACGCGTTCGGCAGTTATGCAATTTTTAAAATCAAATTTGCGATTTTAAAATCTTCAAAATTTAAAAAAAGTGCGATTTCTTGCATTGTGTGTTAATTTCAAGAAGTCTGGTTGATTATTTTGAAATTACACTAAATTTTCCATATTTTCACGTTTGAATCATCAAAATCCAACAACGCGTTCGGCAGTTGTGCAATTTTTAAAATCAAAATCGCGATTTTAAAATCTTCAAAATTTAAAAAAGTGCGATTTTTTGCATTTTGTGTTAAGTCTAAACTAATGTTAATTACTTCTGATTTTATTATGTTAATTACCTTTTGCGACATCCTTAGGAAAGATGGCACCTGTGGACATTTTAGAAATCAGTATGTACAGTTTTTATAGCGAGTGACCAAAAAATCCCCGTTACAAATAGTCGTTGTTTTAAACTGACACATGTAACAGTTATTTAACGGTAATCAAACGTTCTTACTTAATATACTAAACATTGGTCCGTCCGTGCTGGTCAAGTATTGGGTCATGAAACTTTGTGGACCCACTGTAAAAGAAAATTAAAAATATACACGTGTGCACGATAAACAAAAATATTTCCGTTTACTTACAGAAGAGGGTGTTTGCCACCGACATGGTACTGTTAAGCAATAGTCGAGTTATCTCTGTAAATAAAAAAAAACGGACGTTTTAAAATCATGTATATCTTTAGATTGCAATAAAAAGGTCGGCGTTGGAAACCTCGAGTGATGTCTGCAATAAGATCACACGCGTGAAATGCCGGTTGCGGTTAATTAGGAGTTATTAACAACATGACAATCGCGTGTGCGCGTGCGCGTGAAATCACAGCTCAAACATGACTTTAGATATCCAGCGCCTCTTTGTTGTACTAATTTGCGCGGGAAATTTGAACGGCACACAATCAATACAGCTGCACAGATCTGTAAACGTCGACGTATACCATCAGTACTCACTTGCAATTCCTTCCGGAGATGTTGTGCTGAAACTCTCTGCAAAATAAAAACGTGATTTATTAATTACATTGAATTCGGCATAAATGATTGTAGACAGGTTGAAACTAGATGGCGTTAAAAACCAATATTTGGGCGTTCAACACTTACTGATGGTGAATCCGAACCACATGGCAGTCCTGTTGAACAATTTACCGAAGTCGACGGTGTCGTTCAACATCCTCTCCCAATCTGTAAACGATTTAACAAATAAGAAATGTTTCGCCTGTGATGAATAAACGAATTATTCATTTGCCACGACGAATATGAAACTATACAATAAAGAGTTTACGTTAAGAAAAGATATCAAAATTAATTTTGCGGTAAACACATTTGTTTGATTTTCAAAATGTAATTTATTTAAACCACTACATATGTTTCGCCACACTGTGGCTTCTTCAGGTGAAGAAAGTATACAAATAAAAAACAAATAAATAAATAAATTACATTTTGAAAATCAAACAAACGTGTTTACCGCAAAATTAAATATGGATTTTCAACTCCTGACTGCCTCAACAATCAATCATATCAAAATTACTTTTACTTAACCTTGAAAACTTCACTTATCTCAAAAGCGTTCATAACGATTACTCACTGTTCATGAAGCATTCCAGGAGGTTCAGGTACCTTTCCATCAGTTTGCATAGTATTTCGAAGAAGGAATCTGTTGATTATTTATAATAATAATAATACGCTGTTGCAGGGATAAACCCAATTACAAAGCAAAGATTTTTTTTTTTTGCTCAAACAAACGATAGCCCGTTTAGAATTTAATTGATAGAGGTTAAAGGTTTTAATGAACATGTCAATACTTACAGGCAGCTTGGATTGCTATTGCGGTTTGCTCTGCCAAAGCTACAAAATAAAAATGTTTTTTACTTTTTTTTTTTATTCATAATAACTTGTGATTATTTTGAAATCTGGTGAAAAATGTTTGCAAATTTTAACCAAATCTCTAAATCATAAGCAATTTTGAGTAAATTTGAAAAGTCTTAAGTTTCCCGCAATTGTTTTTGTATATTTTTTGAACGCTTCAAAAATTCACAATTTTTGTTTAATAATAACTTTAGTTCCCTTGCGTTTATTTTGAAATCTGGTGAAAAATGTTTGCAAATTTTAACAAAATCTCTAAATCATAAGCAATTTTGAGTAAATTTGAAAAGTCTTAAGTTTCCCGCAATTGTTTTTGTATATTTTTTGAACGCTTCAAAAATTCACAATTTTTGTTTCATAATAACTTTAGTTCCCTTGCGTTTATTTTGAAATCTTGTGAAAAATGTTTGCAAATTTTAACCAAATCTCTAAATCATAAGCAATTTTGAGTAAATTTGCAAAGTTTCAAGTTTCCCGCAATTGTTTTTGTATATTTTTTTAACTCTCCAAAAATTCACAATTTTTGTTTCATAATAACTTTAGTTCCCTTGCGTTTATTTTGAAATCTTGTGAAAAATGTTTGCAAATTTTAATCAAATCTTAAATCAAAAGCAATTTTGAGTAAATTTGCAAAGTTTCAAGTTTCCCGCAATTGTTTTTGTATATTTTTTTAACTCTCCAAAAATTCACAATTTTTGTTTCATAATAACTTTAGTTCCCTTGCGTTTATTTTGAAATCTTGTGAAAAATGTTTGCAAATTTTAACCAAACCTCTAAATCATAAGCAATTTTGAGTAAATTTGCAAAGTTTCAAGTTTCCCGCAATTGTTTTTGTATATTTTTTTAACTCTCCAAAAATTCACAATTTTTGTTTCATAATAACTTTAGTTCCCTTGCGTTTATTTTGAAATCTTGTGAAAAATGTTTGCAAATTTTAATCAAATCTTAAATCAAAAGCAATTTTGAGTAAATTTGCAAAGTTTCAAGTTTCCCGCAATTGTTTTTGTATATTTTTTTAACTCTCCAAAAATTCACAATTTTTGTTTCATAATAACTTTAGTTCCCTTGCGTTTATTTTGAAATCTTGTGAAAAATGTTTGCAAATTTTAACCAAACCTCTAAATCATAAGCAATTTTGAGTAAATTTGCAAAGTTTCAAGTTTCCCGCAATTGTTTTTGTATATTTTTTTAACTCTCCAAAAATTCACAATTTTTGTTTCATAATAACTTTAGTTCCCTTGCGTTTATTTTGAAATCTTGTGAAAAATGTTTGCAAATTTTAATCAAATCTTAAATCAAAAGCAATTTTGAGTAAATTTGCAAAGTTTCAAGTTTCCCGCAATTGTTTTTGTATATTTTTTTAACTCTCCAAAAATTCACAATTTTTGTTTCATAATAACTTTAGTTCCCTTGCGTTTATTTTGAAATCTTGTGAAAAATGTTTGCAAATTTTAACCAAACCTCTAAATCATAAGCAATTTTGAGTAAATTTGCAAAGTTTCAAGTTTCCCGCAATTGTTTTTGTATATTTTTTTAACTCTCCAAAAATTCACAATTTTTGTTTCATAATAACTTTAGTTCCCTTGCGTTTATTTTGAAATCTTGTGAAAAATGTTTGCAAATTTTAATCAAATCTTAAATCAAAAGCAATTTTGAGTAAATTTGCAAAGTTTCAAGTTTCCCGCAATTGTTTTTGTATATTTTTTTAACTCTCCAAAAATTCACAATTTTTGTTTCATAATAACTTTAGTTCCCTTGCGTTTATTTTGAAATCTTGTGAAAAATGTTTGCAAATTTTAACCAAACCTCTAAATCATAAGCAATTTTGAGTAAATTTGCAAAGTTTCAAGTTTCCCGCAATTGTTTTTGTATATTTTTTTAACTCTCCAAAAATTCACAATTTTTGTTTCATAATAACTTTAGTTCCCTTGCGTTTATTTTGAAATCTTGTGAAAAATGTTTGCAAATTTTAATCAAATCTTAAATCAAAAGCAATTTTGAGTAAATTTGCAAAGTTTCAAGTTTCCCGCAATTGTTTTTGTATATTTTTTTAACTCTCCAAAAATTCACAATTTTTGTTTCATAATAACTTTAGTTCCCTTGCGTTTATTTTGAAATCTTGTGAAAAATGTTTGCAAATTTTAATCAAATCTTAAATCAAAAGCAATTTTGAGTAAATTTGCAAAGTTTCAAGTTTCCCGCAATTGTTTTTGTATATTTTTTTAACTCTCCAAAAATTCACAATTTTTGTTTCATAATAACTTTAATTCCCTTGCGTTTATTTTGAAATCTTGTGAAAAATGTTTGCAAATTTTAATCAAATCTTAAATCAAAAGCAATTTTGAGTAAATTTGCAAAGTTTCAAGTTTCCCGCAATTGTTTTCGTATATTTTTTTAACGCTTCAAAAATTCACAATTTTTGTTTCATAATTTTTTTCATTTCATGTAATTTATGCATTTTTCTTTGTATTACTATTTTTATATAGAGATTTCGTTAAATAAATAAATAAATAAATAAATAAAATAATAACTTTAGTTCTCTTGTGATTATTTTGAAATCTCGTAAAAAACGTTTGCAGATTTTAACAAAATCTAAAATCTTAAGCAATTTTGAGTGATTTTGGAAAGTTTCAAGCCGATCGTAATTGTTATTATATTTTTTTTCTGGCGCTAAAATAATTACTTTTTCTTCAACGTTGCGCTCTGTTTAACAAAGATTATTTCAAAAATTCTTTGCAACTTGTCACGCAATCACGATCTTGAATTAATTTTGAGTGATTTTGAAAAGTTTCAAGCCGATCGTAAACGTTTTTATATTTTTTTTTCTGGCGCTAAAATAATTATTTTTTGCAACTTTGCATTATCTCAAAAATTCTTTGCATTTTTTTACACAATCACGATCTTGAATAAATTTTGAGTGATTTTGAAAAGTTTCAAGCCGATCGTAAATGTTTTTATATATTTTTTTTCTGACGCTAAAATAATTACTTTTTTTCAACTTTGCGCTCTTTTTAACACAGATTATCTCAAAAATTCTTTGCAACTTTTTACGCAATCACGATCTTGAATAAATTTTGAGTAATTTTAGAAAGTTTCAAGCCGATCGTAAACGTTTTATATATTTTTTTTCAGGCGCTAAAATAATTACTTTTTTTTCAACTTTGCGCTCTGTTTAACACAGATTATCTCAAAAATTCTTTGCAATTTTTCACGCAATCACGATCTCTAATTAATTTTGAGTGATTTTGGAAAGTTTCAAGCCGATCGTAAACGTTTTTATATTTTTTTTTCTGGCGCTAAAATAATTATTTTTTTCAACTTTGCGCTCTGTTTAGCACAGATTATCTGAAAAATTCCTCGCAACTTTTCACGCAATCACGATCTTGAATTAATTTTGAGTGATTTTGAAAAGTTTCAAGCCGATCGTAATTGTTATTATATTTTTTTTCTGGCGCTAAAATAATTACTTTTTTTTCAACTTTCCGCTCTGTTTAACACAGATTATCTCAAAAATTCTTTGCAATTTTTCACGCAATCACGATCTTGAATTAATTTTGAGTGATTTTGAAAAGTTTCAATGTGATGGCTATTGTTCTTATATTTTTCTCTAGACGGCGAAATGATTACAAATTTTTACAACTTCGCGCTCTGTGTTAAAGTGAGATTCAACTCAAAATTTGGGGATTTATCGTTTGCAACTTTTTTTAAATAAATTTGAAATGCCTCAAGGCGACTGCAATTGTTTCTATATTCTTTTCTCGGCCATTTTTTAATCTTCTTTTTACTAGATATATAAATACGATTTTATTGCAATAAATATGTTGTTAACTTACCAGTTGTTCCACCGCCTAGTAGAACGTCAAGGAGTGAACCGACTATACCGGTAAGTAAACCACTTTCAGTGTCAATTATGCCACCAAGCAAACCACCTTCTCCTCCGCCAAGTAAACCACCGTCTCCCCCAAGTATACCACCAAGTAAACCACCTTCTCCCCCAAGTACATCACCAACTGTATTAAGTAGATTTTCAACTAAACCACCTAGTAAACCGCCTCCACCACCGCCAGTTAGAGAACCAACTACTGGTAGGCCACCAGCCACTCCACCTATGGTATCAAGTAGAACTGCAAAAATGAATTAAAATAACATTGGTAATAAAATAACAAACCTTGGTAAACAATAGTGTATAGCGAATAAATCATACGAGTATAACGTTATATGCAAATCAACCATTTAAATTATGTAATTACAAGTTTTATTATTGTACATTTTCAATTAAAATATACAGAAACGTTCCACCACGCACTCTTAAATATCGTTACAAAAACTATTGCACAAGACACGTCCGTTAGGAACTTTACGGCCTCGCCTGTTTTATTAACAAACTCAAATCATGTTCAGTGCAATTTAACTTCATTCTACTATTAGTTAAGCAAATAATATAAATACAATTATATATCTGTGTGAATTTTGAATTTGTGTAAAATTTTGCAACTTACGCGGTGTAGAAGTGGCGGTGTTGACTGCGGCCAAAGCCAAAAAGATCGATAAGACAATGCGGTTCATCTTGGAGGAATATGCTTTTTCCAAAAATGTTCCGCCCTTTTATACAAATCCTTATCGAGCTCGCGAAGACATTCCCATGTAAATGAAACATTATTTTCGGGCTGAACATTAAAATATTATCTAAATTGCTTTGTGCAAAATCGGAACTACGACGCAGTCAATTATCTATTCGAGAATTTCAAACAATGTCTTGAAAAAATAACTTTTACAGATTGGATTTTACAATTAAACTTATAATTTTCTTTACAGAATCCCAAGAGTAAATCTATAAAGTTTCAAATCGTTTGCAATTTTTTTGAATTTTTTCTACACCCTCAAAATAATTCCAATTTTCACAATTTTTTTTTTGTTGACGTAAAATTATCTCAAAATTTATTACCTTCCTATGCAACTTTTTAACAGAATCTCAATTTAGCATGCATTAGGTGTAAATCTGTAAAGTTTCAAATCGATTGCAATTTTTTTGAATTTTTTATCACGCCCTCAAAATAATTCCAATTTTCACAATTCTTTTTTGTTGACGTAAAATTATCTCAAAATTTATTAACTTTCTATGCAACTTTTTAACAGAATCTCAATTTGGCATGCATTAGGAGTAAATCTGTAAAGTTTCAAATCGATTACAATTTTTTTGAATTTCCTCTCACGCCCTCGAAATAATTCCAATTTTCACAATTTTTTTTTGTTGACGTAAAATTATCTCAAAATTTATTAACTTTCCATGCAACTTTTTAACAGAATCTCAATTTGGCATGCATTAGGAGTAAATCTGTAAAGTTTCAAATCGACTGCAATTTTTTTTACATTTTTTCTCACGCCCTCAAAATAATTCCAATTTTCACAATTTTTTTTTTGATGACGTAAAATTATCTCAAAATTTATTAACTTTCCATGCAACTTTTCAACAGAATCTCAATTTGGCATGCATTAGGAGTAAATCTGTAAAGATTCAAATCGATCGCAATTTTTTTAAATTTTTTCTTACACCCTCAAAATAATTCCAATTTTCACAATTCTTTTTTGTTGACGTAAAATTATCTCAAAATTTATTAACTTTCTATGCAACTTTTTAACAGAATCTCAATTTGGCATGCATTAGAAGTAAATCTGTAAAATTTCAAATCGATTGCAATTTTTTTGCATTTTTTCTCGCGCCCTTAAAATAATTCCAATTTTCACAATTCTTTTTTGTTGACGTAAAATTATCTCAAAATTTATTAACTTTCCATGCAACTTTTTAACAGAATCTCAATTTGGCATGCATTAGGAGTAAATGTGTAAAGTTTCAAATCGACTGCAATTTTTTTGCATTTTCTCTCGCGCCCTCAAAATAATTCCAATTTTCACAATTTTTTTTTTGTTGACGTAAAATTATCTCAAAATTTATTAACTTTCCATGCAACTTTTCAACAGAATCTCAATTTGGCATGCATTAGGAGTAAATGTGTAAAGATTCAAATCGATCGCAATTTTTTTAAATTTTTTCTTACACCCTCAAAATAATTCCAATTTTCACAATTCTTTTTTGTTGACGTAAAATTATCTCAAAATTTATTAACTTTCTATGCAACTTTTTAACAGAATCTCAATTTGGCATGCATTAGAAGTAAATCTGTAAAATTTCAAATCGATTGCAATTTTTTTGCATTTTTTCTCGCGCCCTTAAAATAATTCCAATTTTCACAATTCTTTTTTGTTGACGTAAAATTATCTCAAAATTTATTAACTTTCCATGCAACTTTTTAACAGAATCTCAATTTGGCATGCATTAGGAGTAAATCTGTAAAGTTTCAAATCGATTACAATTTTTTTGAATTTTTTCTTACGCCCTCAAAATAATTCCAATTTTCACAATTTTTTTTTTGTTGATGTAAAATTATCTCAAAATTTATTAACTTTCTATGCAACTTTTTCACAGAATCTCAATTTGGCATGAATTAGGAGTAAATCTGTGAAGTTTCAAATCGATTGCAATTTTTTTTGCATTTTTTCTCACGCCCTCAAAATAATTCCAATTTTCACAATTTTTTTTTGTTGACGTAAAATTATCTCAAAATTTATTAACTTTCTATGCAACTTTTTTACAGAATCTCAATTTGGCATGAATTAGGAGTAAATCTGTAAAGTTTCAAATCGACTGCAATTTTTTTGCATTTTTTCTTACGCCCTTAAAATAATTCCAATTTTCACAATTCTTTTTTGTTGACGTAAAATTATCTCAAAATTTATTAACTTTCCATGCAACTTTTTAACAGAATCTCAATTTGGCATGCATTAGGAGTAAATGTGTAAAGTTTCAAATCGACTGCAATTTTTTTGCATTTTCTCTCGCGCCCTCAAAATAATTCCAATTTTCACAATTTTTTTTTTGTTGACGTAAAATTATCTCAAAATTTATTAACTTTCCATGCAACTTTTCAACAGAATCTCAATTTGGCATGCATTAGGAGTAAATGTGTAAAGATTCAAATCGATCGCAATTTTTTTAAATTTTTTCTTACACCCTCAAAATAATTCCAATTTTCACAATTCTTTTTTGTTGACGTAAAATTATCTCAAAATTTATTAACTTTCTATGCAACTTTTTAACAGAATCTCAATTTGGCATGCATTAGAAGTAAATCTGTAAAATTTCAAATCGATTGCAATTTTTTTGCATTTTTTCTCGCGCCCTTAAAATAATTCCAATTTTCACAATTCTTTTTTGTTGACGTAAAATTATCTCAAAATTTATTAACTTTCCATGCAACTTTTTAACAGAATCTCAATTTGGCATGCATTAGGAGTAAATGTGTAAAGTTTCAAATCGACTGCAATTTTTTTGCATTTTCTCTCGCGCCCTCAAAATAATTCCAATTTTCACAATTTTTTTTTTGTTGACGTAAAATTATCTCAAAATTTATTAACTTTCCATGCAACTTTTCAACAGAATCTCAATTTGGCATGCATTAGGAGTAAATGTGTAAAGATTCAAATCGATCGCAATTTTTTTAAATTTTTTCTTACACCCTCAAAATAATTCCAATTTTCACAATTCTTTTTTGTTGACGTAAAATTATCTCAAAATTTATTAACTTTCTATGCAACTTTTTAACAGAATCTCAATTTGGCATGCATTAGAAGTAAATCTGTAAAATTTCAAATCGATTGCAATTTTTTTGCATTTTTTCTCGCGCCCTTAAAATAATTCCAATTTTCACAATTCTTTTTTGTTGACGTAAAATTATCTCAAAATTTATTAACTTTCCATGCAACTTTTTAACAGAATCTCAATTTGGCATGCATTAGGAGTAAATGTGTAAAGTTTCAAATCGACTGCAATTTTTTTGCATTTTCTCTCGCGCCCATAAAATAATTCCAATTTTCACAATTCTTTTTTGTTGACGTAAGATTATCTCAAAATTTATTAAGTTTCAATGCAACTTTTTAACAGAATCTCAATTTAGCATGCATTAGGTGTAAATCTGTAAAGTTTCAAATCGATTGCAATTTTTTTGAATTTTTTATCACGCCCTCAAAATAATTCCAATTTTCACAATTCTTTTTTGTTGACGTAAAATTATCTCAAAATTTATTAACTTTCTATGCAACTTTTTAACAGAATCTCAATTTGGCATGCATTAGGAGTAAATCTGTAAAGTTTCAAATCGATTACAATTTTTTTGAATTTTTTCTTACGCCCTCAAAATAATTCCAATTTTCACAATTTTTTTTTTGTTGATGTAAAATTATCTCAAAATTTATTAACTTTCTATGCAACTTTTTCACAGAATCTCAATTTGGCATGAATTAGGAGTAAATCTGTGAAGTTTCAAATCGATTGCAATTTTTTTTGCATTTTTTCTCACGCCCTCAAAATAATTCCAATTTTCACAATTTTTTTTGTTGACGTAAAATTATCTCAAAATTTATTAACTTTCTATGCAACTTTTTTACAGAATCTCAATTTGGCATGAATTAGGAGTAAATCTGTAAAGTTTCAAATCGACTGCAATTTTTTTGCATTTTTTCTTACGCCCTCAAAATAATTTCAATTTTCACAATTTTTTTTTTGTTGATGTAAAATTATCTCAAAATTTATTAACTTTCTATGCAACTTTTTCACAGAATCTCAATTTGGCATGAATTAGGAGTAAATCTGTGAAGTTTCAAATCGATTGCAATTTTTTTTGCATTTTTTCTCACGCCCTCAAAATAATTCCAATTTTCACAATTTTTTTTGTTGACGTAAAATTATCTCAAAATTTATTAACTTTCCATGCAACTTTTTTACAGAATCTCAATTTGGCATGCATTAGGAGTAAATCAGTAAAGTTTCAAATCGATTGCAATTTTTTTTGAATTTTTTCTTACGCCCTCAAAATAATTCCAATTTTCACAATTTTTTTTTGTTGACGTAAAATTATCTCAAAATTTATCAACTTTCTATGCAACTTTTTTACACAATCTCAATTTAGCATGCATTAGGAGTAAATCTGTAAGGTTTCAAATTGAATGCAATAGTTTTTGCATTTTTTGCCAAGCATAAAAAAAGCATTTGAAAATAGACATTTTTAATTGTTGACGAATACAAAGGTAAACTTATTTAAAATACGCAGGTAATATATTTTCTTTATTAGTTAAAATTTGTATTTAAATCGATTTTTTCATCCATAATAATGTCAAGTTTTCACCTTGAATACTGATTAATACTTTTTTAAATCGGTTTTCCCTTTTTTATCTTTATTGTTTACGCATACATAATAACAATTCCGTATTACGTTACCAGATGATTTTTTTTTAAATATGAATATTTAAAATTGTTGCAGATGCATTAAAAAAATTATAAATTTAATTTTTGCTATTACAGCGCCATCTGTTACGAAACGAAAATAATGTTTCAATAAAAACTCATGTATTTTTTCCGTAGAATCCGATTCTGTGAGAAAAAATGGGGGTTCATATTTGAAATTTCAAAGTTGCCCCCCGCCCCAAGCACAGGGGGTGGAGCAGTGGTTTGAACTTTCCCTTAATTTTTGCAGAAAAATCACCTTTTAAAATCTTTCGCGTCAATTTAGAAACACTCTGTATAAAAGATATTCTAACAGTATTATTTAGTATTACCATTATTTACTTTATCTTTGTCTTCCTTTCTAACAAAATAAAATTCAGAGTATTTCAATACTCAAATTTTCACTTCAGAGAATGATCTTCATCTTAGACCCAATTCGCGTGGTATAAAGTATAAAGTTACTATTAGGTAATTTTAATTTAAAATACTTGTTCGGCTTCATATTATTACATTAAATTTCCTGACACGTGTTTCGGTCAATCGCGACAATTCTCAAAGGTATTAAAAACATAACTCAGTTATTTTGCAGTATCACAATGTTATATTTTTATAGTGTGGATATTATAAAAATATGATAATACGATAAAACACGTTGGTGTTATTTATTTTTAAAAATATCTCCATAAGAAAATTAAAAATAAACGCTAATTTCCCTTACTTGATTGTTTACCAAAAACCAATAATTCCTCAATAAATTACCGTTTGAATCATTAATACAAATTGAAACGTTACAGAATTGCATTTCAGTTATCAAAATCATCCCTCAGAATTACAATTAACAAGCTTTTGAAAATTCAAACATATCACGTTCGTATTCCCGCCGCCTACGCGTCATCTACCGGACGATGGCTGAACTGCTAAGTGCATATTGACGGCAGCGCCAAAATGCTCGAACTTTATACTTATAATCCAAGCGTAAATATCCCGCAATGAGTTATAAGTGAAACGATAGAATATTTACTTCTGAATCGAATGGTGTATAAAATTGTTAAGAGAATTTAACCAATTTTCAGTAATTTTCAAATTAAACATAAGTACAATCCCTGGTCGGTAATTCAGTTTATTGTATAATCAAAGTGTTAACATTAGGCAATACATTGTACATCAGATGATGGAATATTTAATTCTGAATCAAACAGTGTACAAAATAGCTCATTTGCAAATGAAAAATTAAGCACCACGTGTCGGTAATTCACGTTACTGTATAATCAAAGTGTTAACGTTCAGCAATGCATTGTACATCAAACGGTAGAACATTTCATTCTTAATCGAACGGTGTATAAAGTAACTGAGGAAATTTAGCCACTTTTCAGTAATTTACAAATGAAAATTCAGCAGAATCTCTGGTCGGTAATTCAGTTTACTGTAAAGCTTAACAATTAAATACAGAACATTTCGTAATGTTTTTCAAATAAATACGGGTGCTAATGTTTTGTACGGATTAATGATTCAATTTTTCATTATTTATCATTTCTATTATTGCAGTGTTAATGCATTACAATGTGGGATGTACCAGTGACGGTTCGCGGGTTTTTTTCTGGTACGGCCGAGGAACAAGAGGTGGTAATACAGATAGGTGCAGTCACGCAGCTAGCCGTCTCTGCAACTGACCCTACCTATCTGTATTACCACCTCTTGTTCCTCGGCTGTACCAGAAAAAAACCCGCGAACCGTCACTGGCCGATGTACTAATCTTCAAACAGGCGTACCCTTTGTTAGAGTGGGGACATACTAATAAAATTATTTGTGTATTTAATATTTGTTTCAAAAATGAATATTAAAGAATATTTAAAGACTTATCTTAGAATTAATTTACTTGTAGATATTTAAGTATTTAAATTGCAGAAACAATAGTATCATTTAAACGCCTAATCATTGGCAACCCGGTATACGTGTAAATATTAATCTGCTACAGCGAATAAGTTATTATAATTGTTAACAATAAGAATATTGTGGAGGCTTTAACGTATTGAATATATAAAGAACTACAATCCAACATAATTATTTATTGTGTATTGTGTCGTATGCAACTAAGTATACACAATGGGCGTATAAGGTTACTAAAATAGCTGACGAATCGAGGGAATTCAATATCAATTGAATTTTAATAAGATAGTAAACCCAACATTAAATATACTAATTTGATTTAGTTGATGGTAAAAAAAAACTGTGATTTCAGCATAAAAATGTAACACGTGTTCACGCGCGGCGACCTCTCGCGCGTCCCACCGCGCACTAAACGCATCTTTGGTCTCAAAATTGTGACATTTGGCAAAAGAGAGGTTGTGTTGCGTCAAATTTCCGAAATTTCGATCCAGAATAATCGTCGGAGCAGCACGAAGATGTCATCGAAGAGCTACCAGAGCAGCAACGACGGCGAGAGCCCGTGCGTGGTGTGCTACAAGAGCGTGCCCATCTATTCGATCGGCGTGTGCGAACACCCCGTGTGTTATGACTGCTCCACCAGGATGAGGGTGCTGTGCAAGCAGAAGGAGTGCCCCATCTGCCGGGGGGACATGCCCAAAGTCGTTCGTTCGCGATGCGCGCTAGTTCCGTTTTTCATCAACATATGTTCTTGCAGGTGATCTACACGAAGGAGAAGAGGCCGTACGGCGAGCTGCTCAGGCGGGTCGAGCACGGCAACCTGCAGGACGTCAAGTATGGGATGTACTTTTGCTCGCCGTCCATACAGAAGTCCTACTATCGGCTGCTCGAGTTCAACTGTCAGGTGTGTCCGGGGAGCGAGAGGAGGTTTCCCTTCAAGAACTTCAACCAGCTCAGGGATCACATGCGCAGGGAGCACGAGCTGTTTTACTGCGATCTCTGCGTGGACAACTTGAAGATATTTTCGTTCGAGAGGAAGTGTTACACCCGTTCGGAGCTCGCGCAGCATCGACGGAAAGGCGACGCCGATAATACTTCTCACAGGTGTGTTTTGTTTGCATGTTTGCATTTTATTCTTGCCGTAGTCAGGGTGTTTTTGGTCCTTATATTGGCATGATGATTGAAGTACGTTGTTAATCTATAATTATTATAAAATGCAACATTGCATTACACATTACACAACCAAACAAATGCGATGACATAACCAAATTGTTAGTAACTTTTTTTATTACCAACAAAAATGTCACCCTAAGATAAATGCAACATTGCACTGCACATGCCAAAAAAAAATGTAATAACATAACCAAATTGTTGGTAACTTTTTTACTACCAACAGAAATGTCACCCCAACAAAGCCTACCACGCTGGGAAAAAATGTGAATAGAGTACTAAATGTACAATGATCGATAATTAATATTAGTGACTGCGTTTTGAATGAATTTTGTCGTGCAAGTTTTGCTATTGTTAAATAATGATTATTGATAATGCAGGGGACATCCCCTGTGCGAGTTTTGCGATCAGCGTTACATGGACAGCGACGAGCTCTTCAGGCATCTGCGGAGGGACCACCTGTACTGTCATTTCTGCGATGCCGACGGCAAACATCAGTACTACCCGACGTACGAGGATCTGCGCGTCCACTTTCTGGAGGAGCATTACCTGTGCGAGGAGGGCGACTGCAAGAACGAGCAGTTCACGTCCGTGTTCCGATCGGACATCGACTACAAAGGTGAGGGTGGTCGTGGCCAGGGCTAATAATAATAATATATTTACGGGATTCACCCTGTACATTACAGTATTAATTAGAATATAAAACAAAATATAAATAGAAAATATGAAAATACAAAAATTAAAATTACAATTTAAAATGGGGCCGCGTTGGTCTAGTGGGTAGAGGTCCGGCCTCTGGACCCCGTTGGTGCGGGTTCGAGTCCCGCCCGGACGGTCACTTTTTCAACACGAAAAATGGCCGTACGGGTGTCTAGTGTTTGTCCCCATTTCATTTAAATATGAATATTATTAATATAAATTGGTTGTGGCTGAATGCCCTAGCTGGCTAAGCCAAGTCCCCATCATCCTCGATTCCCTAACCCGATCTCCTGTCAATCATCTTTCCTTTTAAAAAAAAAAAAAAAGCAATTTAAAATTTAAAATTGCGACAACTTTGTGTGACAAACAAACAAAAACAAGTTAAAAACAAAAAAAAAAGTTAAAAACAATGTTCGTTTATGATAATGGATAATTGATTAATCAAAATAATCAATTGATTGATTAACCGAATTATAAAATGATAAATTCATCAAATAATCAGATAATCAAATATCCTTGAAAACTTGTCGTTCAATTCCCATTAATTCTTATACCTATTTATTTACTGCTTATTCATGTCCTGAAAGTATTGAATGATGTGCAATTTTATGGCGTAATAATTACATAATCAATTGATCGATTTATAAATGGAATGATCGACTAATCAAAGAATCGATTAATGGAATGATGGAGTGATTATTTTTTTAGTAATACAATCAATTTACCGCTCAGCACTAGTTGTGATGTACCATGAGTTCAGAAAGTCGAAAATAGTTGGCAGCACATTTTCTAAAAATCCCTATAATCATTCAAGTAATATTATATTGGCTGCCTTGGATTATCCAGTGCAGAAAATGTGCAAATTGTTTGTTTTGACATCTTGCGGTTTTTTGAGGTTATTTCTCTCAACACATTGACTGTCGACTCAGTCAATATGACCGAAACACATTTCCACGATTTTCTTCGCATATTGTAAAATTTCTTTCGTAGGACTTCAATATTCGTGGATATCTACAATTGCGCAATATGGCCCAAAAAATGAAATATATCGCCCGGCCCTAATGTAAAATATAATAAGAAGCACTCCGGCAGTGAACGTGTTAAAAGCACTGTCGCACACTGTCTGCATCCCACTCTTTCAACACAGGAAGTTCTCTCTTACACTCATGGACTCTTACGGGGATTTCACACGATTGGGGACATGCGCATAGCAAACAAAAGAAATGTTATATCTATCCTTGTCGCACAGATGTTGGACAGAGTTATGATACACGTAAGTTGTATGATATTCCTGATCCATGAGTATATGTTCTAAGATAAAAACAACTTTTTAGAACAAGTAACCTGAAAAACCCGCAAAATGTCAAAAATAAACAAAATACACCGCACTGGGGAATTCCAGACAGCCAACATAATATTACTTAAATTATTATCCTTATTTTCAGAAAATGTGTTGCCAACTATTTTCAACTTTCTGATCTCACCGAACGAAGCTGGTCGGCAACCTAAACCAACAATTGTAACTTTTTTTGTTTGCTAATTATGTACGGCTTAAAAGGATGAACACTTTTTAGCGCACATCGCCTCCGTGCATTCGAAGCACTTGAGCAAGGCGGCGACCAAGCACGCGCGCACCCTCGAGGTGGAATTCAATTTCGCGCCCCGCAGAAACGATCAGGGAAGGCAGAGGGGCCGACAGAAGTGAGCGTTTGTTTATGGACGTTTTTACAAATGCTCTAATTAATTTTTTTACAGCAGGAATAATGACGATGCGAACAATGAAGGGGCCACGGGTTACGAAAACTACAACATGGAACCGGGGGGGAATAACAACAACCATCAGCTGTTTGTTAATCCGTTGCGCGACGCGAATTTCCCCTCGTTGAATAACTCGAGTGAACCGTCGGCGGGGGGACAGGGTACGTCCAGGACCAGTGTGACCTTCACTTCAAAGTTAACGCCTAAATTTAACGGAGACGAGTTCCCCACCTTGGGTACGTATCTTCAGCAGCTGTATCTCTTTGCTTCTGCAACATGGGACGCTGTCTTTAATTTATTTATTTAATAATAATAATAATAATGCACAACAAAAGTTTGACACAGGTCATGCAAATGTAAAACAAACCATGCGTGTTGTGCAAATTAAAAATTTGCGGTTGAATTATTACTTTTGATTTAGGTGGAGCGCCAACATCGAAACCGAACATTACCATAACGAATCAGAAACAGAAGAAAGCCGACGACTTCCCCAGCCTTGGATCGGCCAGGAACATAACGATCACCAAAACGACGGCCAACGCGGCCGGCGCCGGATCTTCCGCCGCCAATCTTTTGAAAACCAAGCAGAATTTTCCGAGTTTGGGAGGCGACGGCGTTACCAAGGGAGGCACGTCGAGCAGCACGCTGAAGTTCACCCTCAAGTACGTTATGACTTTCTTTATATCTGCCCGGGGGCGTAATGTTTCCTCAAATAATAATAATAATAATTCATGTATTAATCCTTTCGCTGCGACGTTAGGAAAACACTTACGTGCCTGTGGTGCGGTGTTAGATTGGCCTGGAACGTATACCGTGTGTTTGATAAAAAACGCCCACTCCCATAACTCTGTTATTTATTGACCGATTTGAATGAACTAAAAAAGAGAGTGAATGGCTGTTTAAATACTATAAAATGACGGTAATTATATATTTTTTTTAAATCAACTTCATTGCCAAATGATGGTCAACTTTAAATTTTTAAATGGCTGCATATACTTTTCTAATTTTATAATATTAGACATTGTTTTTCTGAATCCAATTATGCCCGTTATGTTGGTTTTAAGTTAATATTTACACCGGAAAAAGATAATAATAATAAATCTTGATCACATGATTTTTTATGGTAATAAATGTAGTGTGCCTTGAAAAAAATTCGAATCGACAAATTTATTTATTTATTTATTATTACTACACGGATACACCATTTACAATAGTAATTAACATATAGTTAAATATAACAGAGCATATAATTCGATAAAAACAAAAAAACAAACATATTATTCTAAAGTGAGTAAATTAATTCTGGATAATTTAGTTTTAAATGTATAAAAGTTACAATTAAAAAAATTTACATTATAACGATTACATAAAACATTGGCGTAGCGTAACATTCTACATACAGGAGCATGGAAACCGTAATTAGTTGCATGATTTTTGCATTTAAAGGGAAAACATTGTCTCGTTCTCATAGGTGACACCACCCAGAAATTTACCAAACTGAGAAGAAACTCACATGAAATATGACTATTAATTTAAATAAAAAACGTAGATCTATCACTAATCTGCTTCGTTTAAGAGATTCAATATTTAAAAATTTTGCAACATCAGTATCTTCAGTCTGCGTGAAATGCATCTTGAACGCTATAATTTTAATAAATCCATTTTGCACTTTCTCCAGTTGAGATTGAGCACCCAAATAAAACGGTGTCCATACTGGTGATGCATATCCCAATATAGGCCTCACTAAAGTTACGTACAAGAGTCTAACAGTATTTGCTGAGAAAGGACCCGAAAATCTTTTAATAAACCCTAACATTTTCATGCCCTTACATGCTATTAATATGAAATTTAAACGAAAGTTTTGCATCGAATGTCACACCTAGATCCTTAACCATCGCTACTCTTCTTAATATTGTTACTCTTCTTAATATTTAATGTATAATCCATTGATAATGGTGAATTTCGCATGCAATAAGACATAACGACACATTTTTCAATGTTAAAATGCAAATCATTCATCACGCACCATCTGTAAATATTATCTAAATCTTCTTGAACCTTGTAACAACAATTAACGTTTTGAATTGACATGAATAACTTTAAGTCATCGGCAAACATTAAAAATTTACACGAACCAATGTAATCACATATGTCGTTAATAAATAACGAGAACAAAATGGGACCACAGTGAGACCCTTGCGGGTATACCAGAAGGCACACTGATAGCACTCGATAGATAGCCTGCAATTTTAATATATTGCTTCCGCCCAACCAGATAACTCCTAAGCCATTCCAAAACTGCAGTAACAAATCCCAAAAATCTTAATTTATCAATCAGAACCCCATGATTAACACGATCAAATGCTTTCGCAAAATCTGTGTAAATCGTATCAGCCTGTAATCCGTTCTCAAGCGCATCCAATACTTGTGTTTTAAATGTTAAAAGATTTGATACTGTTGATTTTCCTGCATAAAATCCATGCTGCTGTTCAATAATGATAGGTTCACAGCACCAACTTAACTGACTAGCTATTAAAAAATCGAATATCTTTGGAATTGTAGATTGAATGGAAACCCCTCTGTAACATTTTATATCGTCCCTTCGGCCGGATTTACAAATGGGTGTCACATAACTATTTTTCCATAGATCAGGAAATATTTTATTTAGCAACGATGATTTAAAAAGCATGAATATTGGTATTGTTAACGTATATAAACATTGCTTTAGCAAATAAGGAGGAATCCCATCCGGTCCATATGAACACGAATCAGTACATCTGCCTATACAATCAAATACATCCTGTATAGTTATGTGAAACCTATTGAAATTAACCGTATCCAAAGTATCGAACGAATAAGAAGAGATGGTGTTACTTTTATAAACTGTTGAAAAGTAAGTAGCAAATAAGTTAACAGAATCAGGAATATTATCGCTTTTAACATCACCCGGAAACATGGATTTAGGATAACCAGCAGTTTTCCTATTATCATTGACATAAGTCCAAAAAGATTTAGATTTAAACCTAATGTTTTGTTCCACATTTGTAATATAATTATTGTGTAACTGAGAATTAAGTACTTTACATTGAGCACGTAAATCAACAAATTTATCATAGATATTTGGTAAACCAGTTTCTTTCCATTTTGAATGCATTGTCTGCTTCTCTTTAATTAGCCTGATCAACTCAGAATTAAACCATTTTGGAAAATTTGTAGATACTATACGTTTCATTGGGATCCATAAATACATTGCATTATATAAAATTTCATAAAATACATTGAGACTTGAATTTACATCACTATCTTCTAAAAATACTTTTTCCCAATCAATATTAGCAAAATACTCATTTAATGCAACATAGTTCCCCTTTTTAAAGTCAAACAGTGTTATTACTCACTTAACGAGTTTATGAGCAAATAAACAAATAGGGTGCGATGATTGCTACAAAGCCCAAAACTTTTCCGTGAAGGCAAAAATTTTTGTACACTCTGTATTAGATTAGAGCGCCTATATACTACTTGACAATATCCGACAATATGTATCATATTATATGGAAATAAATCTCATATTATTATTATTATTATTATTAATATGGTCGCAACAATAAATATTCTCGTTAAGGGTTAGACAACACGTCACATCCAAAGGTTCATGATGAATGCTACTGTCGCATAAGGGGTCACTAGACTTATTAACACTGCATTCAATATTACTGAATACAAGATCTAATAAACCGCCTCTTGAATTAGGGATATCATTACGTGCATGTAATTGATGAAATTCATAGCATTCGGCAATTATTTGAGCATTGCTATTACGATTAT
Source organism: Ocypus olens (assembly GCA_910593695.2). Classification (NCBI taxonomy): domain Eukaryota; kingdom Metazoa; phylum Arthropoda; class Insecta; order Coleoptera; family Staphylinidae; genus Ocypus; species Ocypus olens. The sequence continues at coordinate 970,742 of OU343058.1, forward strand.
TCTCTAATACAACATTGGATCCATTAAATGACCACAATGCAGAAGGTAAATTGTAATCTCCACATATTAACATTTTTTTAACAGGAAACCGATCAACTAAATTATTCACCGATGAGCAATGGTTTTCATATACAGATAGTAATGAGTATTATTACTATAATATAATTATTTATTAGTACGTATAACTCTTCAACAGATTCACAATCCGAAAGAGTGGATCGACAATTTCGTGGACATGCAGAGTTAGTTTTACTTAATGTTTACAATAATCACAGAACATCTAAATTGCAAATAAATAAATAAATACTTATTTATTCTATTCTGCATTGAGTTGTAACATAGGTACTTATTTATTGGGTCCTTATTATTCATGTTTGACATAACCTTACAACAAATGACATTTGTCACTTTTTTTCCAAGGCACGCCAATTATAATTTTTGAAAAATATAATTTTAAATGGAAGATTTATTTTAATTTTTTTTTGATCAAAATATTGAACGAAAAACAACATATTGGGCATTATTGGATTCAGAAATATAATGTCTAATGCAATAAAATTAAACCATTATAGGCAGCCATTTAAAAATTTTAAGTTGACCATTATTTGGCAATGAAGTTATAATTGAAAAAAATCAATTATAATAATAATACATTTATGGGCGGTTAACACCTTTTACAATGAATTAACATAAATTAAATGTTCTAAATAAAGATAAATTAAATATTTACAAACAATATAGTTCAATTATAATGATGAACGAGTGATTTTACATCAGATTTAAATTTTGTATATGTAGTCAAAAATATATCTATTTTTGACTTCCCTGAATTTAAATTATTAATATTCTGTTAATAGGCGCATGATAACAATAATTAGATCTACAATAATTAATAATAATAATAATAATAATAATAATATTTATTACGGTAAACACCTTTTACATGAAATTAACAATAATAATTAACTTAAATACATGATATATATATTAAGACGGAACAATGAACAAGACCGTAAATTTAAAGAAATTTGCCCAATATTATAGTTAATACATGAAAGTAATGATGGACAGTTTATTAAACCATTAACTAATTTGTAGCCAAAACAAAACTCGGCTACTTCATGTCTAGATTTAAGTGATGGTAGACTTAAATTAACATTATACCGAAATGTGATATATCGCTTAAATTTATTTTGCACTCCTTCTAGCATCATAATATAATGCTCATAATAAGGTGACCAAACTATTGAACAATATTCAAGGTGAGACAGAACAATAGATTTATAAACTGTCAACAATGTGCTAACCTTAAAAGATCTTCCATGTTGCATTATAAATCCCAAAGATCTTATTGCAACATTTGTTATTGCAATAATATGGTCATTAAATGTATAGGAACTATTAAATGTTACCCCTAGATCTTTTAAAATTGTTACCTTATCAAGAGCAATGCCATTTAGGCAGTAATCATAATTGTAACAAGTACGTTTTTTTATTGAAAGTCATATGTTTGCATTTATTTATGTTGAGATCAATGGCGTTAACTATGCACCACTGGGCTAAGTTATCCAAATCATTTTGTAAAAGACGACAATCCTGTAAACAATCGATCATTTTAATAATCTTAAGATCGTCAGCAAACATATATGCCTCAGAAAAATTGAAACACTCAACAATATCATTAACATTGTTAAAAATAAGAGCGGACCACAGTGACTGCCTTGTGGAACACCCGATGAAACGTCTGTATCCAAGGATTTTTCCAATTTTAATGCCATTTGTTAGTATTTAAACGGCCATTGAGTTTGGTTTTTAGTTCATTCATATCGGTCAATAAAAACAATTAGAGGAAGCACCGCATCTATTCCATGTTTACAATTTCAATTCCAGCCAAGACAGACCGCAATCGTCGGGCGCCAACGTTTCGATCCAAGTCAACCACAAGTCGAACGAGGTGACCACGCGCATTTCCACGGTGCCCACGAACACTGTGCACGTGCGGCCCGTGCCAGTCGAAGCCTTCCCGGCCCTGGGCTCCTCCGTGGCCGTCGGTCCGATGCAGCAGTGGGTGCAGTCCAAACCGAAAAAACAGCAGGAATCCAGACTAACGAAAACCGCCCCCCCGCCGGTCTTACCCCCGAGCAGCCTTAGCGAGTTCCCCACCCTCTCCAGAAAAGAGGACCAGTCCCACCAGACGAAAAAGCTGTCGAGCGTCACGATGCCCGTCACCGGCACCGTCTGGTCCCGGGATCCCGGCGCGCAGACCAAACTGTTAAAGAACAAGAAAGTCAACAAGCCCCTCGAGAGCGGCAAGAGCAAGAAGAAGAAGAACAGGAACACGGACGTCGCCTCGAGCTCGAACGTCGAAAACCTGAACGGGATGGTGAAGAAGACGTCGACGTTGAAGATCGGCACGCTGGGCTCGAATGAAGAGCAGAAGCTGCCGCCCGGCATCACCGTGAAGCCGCCGCCGGGGTTCAACTTCCTCCCGAAGAACGACCTGACGTTCACGAACAGCAGCGGGCAGTCGTACTCGATCCTCCCCGCGCACGCCTACTGCCAGCCGACGAACTTCAACACGAGGAACGCCTCGCTGGTGTCGGGGTTCGTGTCTGTGCTGAAGACCAACGAGGCGATGAACGAGTTCCGGAGCTACTCGGACCTGTTCAGGCAGGGCGCGTACCCCCCGGAGAAGTACTACGAGCACTGCCAGGCCGTGCTCGGGGATTCCTTCGGGGAGATTTTCCCCGAGCTGCTGGTGCTGCTGCCGAGCATAGAGAGGCAGCAGGAGCTGTACAGGATACACAGGCTGAAGTCGAAGACGAAAGATTTGATGGAGTGCGCCGCCTGCAAGCAGATCATCTACACGAGGGAGCTCAAGCAGCACCAGAACAACCATTTCATGGAGAACCATTTTCCCACGCTGGGGCAGTCCGTCGACGCGAACAACGTTTGGAAGAAGTAACGTATGCGTGTTTTGCCGTTTTGTTTTTAATAAATACAGAGCAATACCGTCGTTTATTTCCGTTAGGCTTTCACCGGCTCGCCTTGGGATTTGTGTAATTGGTTAACGCAGAATTGGTGCACGGTTCGCGGACGGTGAGTGGGTCGTGAAAATAAAAATGTGCCAACGCGAATGAACATAAAAATTGATGAGTGAATCGTTAAACGTATTTATTAATGGAAATCTAGACGCGTGAGCAACAGATTGCATTGTAGGAAAATTGAAAAATAAAAAAAAAATAGTTTTCGCAAGGATAAAATTATAAAACAAGCAAAATGACTACACAAAACTCTTCTGCTTCTAAATTAAATTATTTTTTGAAAATCCGTTAATTTTCAAGCAAGTTATGAACTTTTTTATTCGAACGAATATTTCGATCGTAGGTGAAAAATGTAAAAAAAAATAGTTTTCGCAAGGATAAAATTATAAAACAAGCAAAATGACTACACAGAACTCTGCTGCTTCTAAATTAACTTAGTTTTTGAAAATTCGCCGATTTTCAAGGAAGTGCTCGTAGGATAGGGATTAGGGTTATAAAGTTTAGAAATAACAAGAAAAATGATTTTGTAGTTTAAATTAAAATGGGATCGGGAATGGTAGGTGGCGGTGGGTAGGCCCTATCCTACAATCCAAGGGGGTGGTGGGTGGTCCCTATCCTGCAATCTAATCCATTGCTCAGACATCCGGGTTTTTACTAATAAATAAGTTAAACAAGCAAGAAAAACAGTGAAGACTTAATTTTTTAACTCACTTATTAATTGGTGGAAACATGGGCGGGTGAGCCACAGATTGGATTGTAGGATAGTGCCCACCCACCGCCCCCCGGTCCACTTTTAATTCAACTACAAAATCACGTTTCTTATTATTTCTAAACTTTACACCTTTCCAATTAATTTTTGAAAAAATTTCTTCAACCAAACAGAGTATTGTAGTTTGAAATCATGTTAATTCGAGGGGTGGTGGGTGGTCCCTATCCTACAATCCAATCAGTTGCTCAGACATCCGGGTTTTTACTAATAAACAAGTTAAACGAGCAAGAAAATCAGTGAAGACCTTATTTTTTTTATTCACTTATTAATTGGTGGAAACATGGGCGCGTGAGCCACAGATTGGATTGTAGGATAGAGCCCACCCACCACCACCCGTTCCACTTTAATTTAAACTACAAAATCACGTTTCTTACTGTTTCTAAACTTTAAACCTCTCCAATAAATTTTTGAAAAAATTTCTTCAAAAATTTATTGGAGAGTTTAGAAATAATAAGAAACGTGATTTTGTAGTTGAAATAAAAGTGGAACGGGGTGTGGCGGGTGGGCACTATCCTATTATTTTAAACTACAAAACTCTGTTTGGTTGAAGAATTTTCTTTAACAATTTATTAGAGGGTTATAAATTTTAGAAATAACAAGAGACGTGATTTTGTAATTGAATTAAAAGTGGAACGGAGGGTGGTGGGTGGGCCCTATCCTACAATCCAATCCGTTGCTCAGACATCCAGATTTTTACCAATAAATAAGTTAAACAAGCAAGAAAAACAGTGAAGACTTAATTTTTTTAATTCACTTATTAATTGGTGGAAACATGGGCGCGTGAGCCACAGATTGGATTGTAGGATAGTGCCCACCCACCACCCCCCGTTCCACTTTTAATTCAACTACAAAATCATGTTCGTTATTATTTCTAAATTTTACACCTCTCCAATAAGTTTTTGAAAAAATGTCTTCAACCAAACAGAGTTGTAGTTTGAAATCATGTTAATTCGAGGGGTGGTGGGTGGGCCCTATCCTACAATCCAATCTGTGGCTCACCCGCCCTTTTCAGGACTTGAAAAATTTCAGTTAAAATTAAATTTCCTTTAATAAATAAAAATGTGGATGGAAAAACAAAAATCAAAACCTGTCAAACTCAACTACGACAATTCAGAGCCTTAAAACAAAAATTATTTATTCGAATGATAAATTGTTTTAAACGCAACACCGCAACTGATAATCAAAAATAACCGTAATTTACGCATGATGTTTTTTTTTTATAATTAGAATTCAATTTATTTTAACGGTTATACAAGATCAAAATTCGCAGCACCGATTAACAAAATTCCAAGGCAAGTCATTAAGTACTCGCGTGGAGAGATTTTATGGTTATTATAAGAGCTAAAGCGCGGGCTAAAGAAGTTACATTCAGTTCCCGATAATATCGACTTCTTTTTATTTACTGTAACTATAAAAAAATATTTATTTCTATTTGTAGACGAGAGAAAACGTATTTCGCTTAAAACTACAGAATATTATATATTGATTTCACTTTCAAACTAAACCAAGTGTTTTAATCAATCGATATATCGTGCGAGCCATAAAATTTTGTTTCAGAGTTGGCTGTGAAATAAATGAGGTATGTCGCATATTACTACGTCACGAGATTTAAAAAAATGAATTAATCTCAGACATGACTGCTATGTTTCTCTCTCTCAGAAACAAAATTCTGTGGCTCACACCTTATAATACAGAAATGTTAAGTGAGAAACTAATTAATTATGCAGAATATTATTTTCCGGGCGATGAAATTGTGTATTTTTGTGCGAGGTATGAAACGTACGACGACTTTAAACACTTTCATCAATTACGTAATACGACGAATAATTATTGGCCTGCTACCGATTGTTATTAAAGCAAACGGCGCAAAGTGAATTACACATAATTCCCCCTGCGTGTATTAATTTTAAACAATTTGCTAAAGTCACCTTTGAAAATGCATTTGTTGTACCAGTAACCATTTTGTTTAGTTTTTAAATTATAGAAGTTTTGATTTCTTTATTTTTTATTTACCAGCACTACCTCCAATTTATTTTTCAAAAAACAGCATTTCTTTTGAAATTTGTATATCAGTACTTCATTTGGTTTACACGACTGCATTACACAAACTCGAAGAGAGAAAGAAACAAGTGAGTTTGTCTCACATTTACTCAAAGAGCAGTGACGGTTCGCGGGGTTTTTTCTGGTACGACCGAGGAACAAGCCAGCCGTCTCTGCAATTGACCCTACCTATCTGTATTATCACCTCTTGTTCCTCTTCCGTACCACAAAAAAAACCCGCGAAGCATCACTGTCAAAAAGTAAGTGAGGTTATCTCAAATTTACTCAAAAAGTTCTTTCTAAGATTATAACAAGTCAATTTGATTTACTTTCAAACATACTGTATTAGTTACAACGGTATTTTAAGCATGCAATAATAATGATAGTTTGAGTGCAAAACTTTCAATTATTATTTACTTAAAAACTGTAACAATTTTTTTTCTTTCTATTTTACTTTGTTTGTACAACACTTTAATTTATTCATTTGCAGTTTCGGCAGCTCAGCTTGCCATTATCAAAACTAAAGTCATGAAGACTTTAAGGCTACCAAAATTAATTTAAAATAATATTATTACTAAGCGCCGATTTTAAAGACCTCGTATATACAAATACGTGAGTACTTGAGGGTTGAAGTAATAACAGAATTGGTTGTGGAATGGAAAATGGGACGTTTTCGTGTGAACGCATTGTTTATTACATTTACGCTTGGACATGTAAAGAATTATTTATTCGTAATGCTTCACCGGTTTTATTTCGTTAGTTGTTAAGTTAAGGTTTCGGCGGAGCTACGCCGTTATTTGCATTACTATATTTAATAGAGAGTGTAAAAATGTAAATATAAAATCTTGAATGTTATCATTGTTAATATACATTTGTAATATTACAATTAATATTTTCTATAAATATAAATTGAGTTTCATCTCGCCTGTCTGAATAAACCATTACCCATTCAACGAAAACGAAGGATTCTCGCAGTTTTTAATAATAATAATAATAACGATACTCATTTATTGCCCTGGAAGACCATTACAGGGATATAAAGATAATCGTATTACAAATTAACAATAATAATAGTAATACTAACTAATTAATTTCAGTTTCTAATAGAGTTACGATTTTGAAATTTTGCAGACTTCACCTACATTCCACGGCGATTTTAAGAAAATGATTTTTGATTATACAGGGTGTCCCAAAAAAGTGCGACGACCTGATGATGCATTTTTCTAAATTACATGCTGTACATTTTATTGCTTATTAAGGTGCCTTTTATGATTCCCTATATACCCCTAAATTTTTGTTCAAATCGGTTCAGTGGTTTCAGAGAAAAAAAATATAAACGACCTGCTCGAGATGTGTCCTCCATTTCACCTCCCGTTTCTTCAGTTTCTAATCGAGTTGGGATTTTGAAATTTTGCAAACTTGACCTATATTCCAGGGCGTATTTAAACAAATAATTTTTGATTATACAGGGTGTCCCAAAAAAGTGTGACGACGTGATGATACATTTTTTTACATGACATGCTGTATATTTTATTGCTTATTTAGGTGCCTTTTATGATTCCCTATATACCCCTAAAATTTTGTTCAAATCGGTTCAGCGGTTTCGGAGAAAAACAATAAAAACTACTTTTTTTCTGGTGCAAGCGCCGGGGTATACAGAATCCAAATTTCATCTCCAATTTACTCTGTTTCTAATAGAGTTACGATTTTGAAATTTTGCAGACTTCACCTACATTCCACGGCGATTTTAAGAAAATGATTTTTGATTATACAGGGTGTCCCAAAAAAGTGCGACGACCTGATGATGCATTTTTCTAAATTACATGCTGTACATTTTATTGCTTATTTAGGTGCCTTTTATGATTCCCTATATACCCCTAAATTTTTGTTCAAATCGATTCAGCGGTTTCAGAGAAAAAAAATATAAAAGACCTGCTCGAGATTATACAGTGTCCTCCATTTCACCTCCCGTTTCTTCAGTTTCTAATAGAGTTCGGATTTTGAAATTTTGCAGACTTGACCTATATTCCAGGGCGTATTTAAACAAATGATTTTTGTATTTACAGTGTGTCCCAAAAAAGTGCGACGACGTGATGATGCATTTTTTTAAATGACATGCTGTATATTTTATTGCTTATTAAAGTGCCTTTTATGATTCCCTATATACCCGTAAAATTTTGTTCAAATCGCTTCAGCGGTTTCGGAGAAAAACAATAAAAACTACTTTTTTTCTGGTGCAAGCGCCGGGGTACACAGAATCCAAATTTCATCTCCAGTTTACTCAGTTTCTAATAGAGTTACGATTTTGAAATTTTGCAGACTTCACCTACATTCCACGGCGATTTTAAGAAAATGATTTTTGATTATACAGGGTGTCCCAAAAAAGTGTGACGACCTGATGATGCATTTTTTTAAATTACATGCTGTATATTTTATTGCTTATTTAGGTGCCTTTTATGATTCCCTATATACCCCTAAATTTTTGTTCAAATCGGTTCAGTGGTTTCGGAGAAAAACAGTAAAAACGACCTGCCCGAGATTATACTGTGTCCTCCATTTCACCTCCCGTCTCTTCAGTTTCTAATAGAGTTGGGATTTTGAAATTTTGCAGACTTGACCTATATTCCAGGGCGTATTTAACAAAATGTTTTTTGATTGTACAGGGTGTCCCAAAAAAGTGTGACGACGTGATGATGCATTTTTTTAAATGACATGCTGTATATTTTATTGTTTATTTAGGTGACTCTTATGATTCCCTATATACCCCTAAAATTTTGTTCAAATCTGTTCAGCGGTTTCGGAGAAAAACAATAAAAACTACTTTTTTCCTGGTGCAAGCGCCGGGGTACACAGAATCCAAATTTCATCTCCAGTTTACTCAGTTTCTAATAGAGTTAGGAATTTGAATTTTTGTACACTTTACCTACATTCCACGACGTTTTTACGAAAATTATTTCTGATTATACAGGGTGTCCCAAAAAAGTGTGACGACCTGATGATATATTTTTTTAAATTACACGCTATATATTTTGTTACTTATTTAGGTGTCTCTTACGATTTCCTACACACTTTAAACAAGTTGTGCTTATTCAATTCATGTTAAAACCATTGTTTTTAGTTATTATAATATAGTTATGTAGTCATGTTATGCTTTAAATCAAAAGCGTTTCTAATATTAAACTAATAGTAATTACGCGGATATAGGGTTGCCTGCGATTAGGCGTATAAATAATTCACCGGATAACAGATGGTACAGCTATTTCGAAACGAGGATTTTCCATATTGTAATGCATTAACAAGATGAAAAGTTGAATAATTAATCAGTGATGGTTCTCGGGGTTTTTTTCTGGTACGGCCGAGGAACAAGAGGTGGCAATACAGATAGGTAGGCTCAGTTGCAGAGACCGCACCTATCTATATTACCACCTCTTGTTCCTCGGCCGTACCAGAAAAAACCCCGCGAACCGTCACTTAATCAATAATAAATTTTAAGAATCGTATTTATTTGAAAAACATTGCAAAGTGTTTTATATTTAAGCTCCACAGTAAACTGAATTACCGACCAGGGATTGTGCTTAAGTTTAATTTGTGAATTACGCGAAAACCGCTAAATTTCTTTAGCTATTTTATACTACAAGCAAAGCTTAATTTCTACCGTTTCCGCGCCATCTACCGGGCGATGGTTAAACTGCCACGTGCGTATTGCGAGCAGCGCCAAAATGCTCGAACTTTAAAAATATAATCAAAATGTTAAAATACAGCAATGAACTATACATGAAGTCATAGAGTATTTAATTCTGAATTAAACGATGTATTGAGTAACTGAAGAAATTTGACGATTTTTGAGCAATTTGCAAATGAAATCTTAGTATGAGTAATGGTCGGTGATTGCAGTTTACTGTAAAGCTTAAATGTAAATATAGAGCATTTTCTTAGCTATTTTACACATTATTCGATTTTGAATTAATTATTTTAACGTTTGATGTAGAACTCATCACTGGTTATTTACATTTTGATTATAATTATAATATTTGATCATTTTCACGCTAAGAACCACGTGACAGTTCAGCAATCGCCCGGTAGATGACGCTGTCAAAATGGCAATATATGTTTGGATTTTTAAAAGCTTATAACTAGTAATTCTGAGAGATGATTTTGATAATTGAAACAATGAATGATGCAGCTGAACAAATTAATTATAATATTTGAGCATTTTCACGGTAAGAACCACGTAACAGTTCAGCCATCGCCCGGTAGATGAGGCTGCAAAAATTGGGAAATATGTTTGGATTTTTAAAAGCTTATAACTAGTGACTCTGAGAGATCATTTTAAACAACGAATGATGCAGCTGAGCAAATTTGATGATTTTTGAGTAATTTGCAAATGAAAATTCAGCACGAGCAATGGTCGGTAGTTACAGTTTACTGCAAAGCATTTCCTCAGCTATTTTACACAGTATTCGATTTGGAATTAAATATTTTATTGTTTGATCTAGAACTCATAACTGGTTATTTACTTTTTGATTATAATTACAAAGTTCGAGCGTTTTCACGCCAAGAGTCAGTTGGCAGTTCAGCCGTCGTCCGTTAGATGGCGCGGCAACTGTCGAAATTACGAGAGGTTTGGTTTTTAAAATCTTATAATTCTTAACTCAAAGGGATGATTTTGATAATTTAAAACGTATTAATAAACAATTAACCAATACGGATTGATATTTTTCAATTTTAAATTGCACAATGTTGCCGTGGTTCAACCATGCGTCAATCTAAAAAGGTACATCATCACTAATTCCTTCATCACCAGTGGTGATTTTAATACCTAAAATATAGAAAAGAACACACCAGCATAGCTTATAAATTAACAAACAACATTAGCGTTTAAAATCACATGCTTACTTTTACCGGTAGACCGATGTGGCAACATTGCGCTATTTTGAATTTGACAGTTGTGAACAACGAGCATTCAATTTCCCAACGTGTTTTGAGTTTTCAAACACCAAAATGAACGTGAACGTGGAAATTGTGCTGAAATACTCAAGGTAATTTCAAACTTGATTAACCCACTAGTTCCCACTGTATTTAAGCAAGTACAACAAACTTTATGGACTTTAATAACAATTTGTGGCAATGTTATTTGCTTTAGAGAATGTTTTCGTGGTGTATTCACGTTAGAAGAGATATTCAGCAGATTGTGTGTTGTATTCCAAATTTAGTTTTAAAAAATATCCTAGTGCTGGGATGTAATACAGGCAGTTTTAATTTTATTCCAAACATGACAGTTCGGTGGTCGAGGAAGAAATAATAGGCATCACGAGATCCTATCTGAACCGAAAGGGCGTAAGTCCGGGCACCGTCGTCTCATCGTTCGACAAACACGCGAATCTGGTTTTGTACGAGGACGTGGATCACATCGTCGTGGACGAAGTGAATTTTGTAAGCAATCGGGCCGCTCGATATGGCCAAAAATTATTGAAATTTAATTTCGTAGGAGTTCTCCAACGATTACTCGAGCAGAGACGTGCACTGGCACGTGTACAAGTTGAATAGAGACGGTCCGCAGGGTGAAGTCTTCTATAATGACGACGGATCCGAGATAAACATCGCCACGCACTACGTTCTTCCCTCCGTAGAGCTCTTTAATTTATGGGAGAACCTCATTTATGAACACAACATTAAAGAAAAGGTAAGTTTATAGTTGTACAACTTTGCAGAATTGTGTTATAGCACTGCCCCAAAAAAAAAAATGTCATAACTTAAAAAAAAATGCAATGACAACCAAATTGTTAGTAACTTATTTATTACCAACAAGAAAATACAATGACATAACCAAATTGTTAGTAACTTTTTTATTACTAACAAAAATGTCACAACAAAAAAATGCAATGACATAACCAAATTGTTAGTAACTTATTTATTACCAACAAAAAAATACAATGACAACCAAATTATTAGTAACTTTTTTATTACCAACAAATAAATGTAATGACATAACCAAATTGTTAGTAATTATTTTACTACCAACAAAAATGTCACCATAACAAAACCTTCTGCGGCGAGACTAAATTTTGTGTTTTAATATTGTTTAGCTTTTGAATTACGCCCATACGATGATGGAATTCTCCGATAAAGGCATCGATTCCAACGTGATCAGCTGCAACAGGGTCATCCTGCTGCACGGCCCTCCCGGTACGGGAAAAACCTCCCTTTGCAAAGCGCTAGCGCAGAAGCTGTGCGTCCGTATGAGGAATAATTATAAGCAAAGCATCCTAGTCGAGATCAATAGTTTCAATTTGTTCTCCAAGTGGTTTTCTGAGGTAAAAAAAATTCACCAAAAATAATCATGTTTTCTGAGGTAAAAAAATTACCAAAAATTATAACGTTTTAATCCAAATTTTTTTAGAGTGCAAAATTAGTTAATAAAATGTTCACCAAAGTCAAAGAGATCGTCGAAATACCCACGATGCTCGTGTGCCTGCTGATAGACGAGGTCGAGTCTTTGGCGCACGCCAGGGAGCATTGTTTGTCGGGTAATTCAAGTGAGCACCCCCCCGTTTGTTTGTCCTGCTGAAAAAGGTCGTTTTCTAGGGAACGAGCCGTCCGATGCCGTTAAAGTGGTGAACGGGGTTTTAACGCAAATCGATCAGATCAAAAGGTATCCCAACGTGATCATTTTGACCACTTCGAACATGATGGCCGCCATCGATGTGGCGTTCGTCGACAGGGCCGATGTTAAACAGTTTATAGGGCCGCCGGCGGTTTGCGCCATTTATAAAATTTACACGTCCTGCATTCAAGAATTAATTAAGGTGAGAAATTTTATGTTTTATGCCGTTCTGGATTTTTCACTCCCTGTGTAGCCATATTGTGAGATCAAACAGTTGGCAGCCCTCAAACATTTTTATGTTTTATGTCGTTCTGGATTTTTTTCACTCCTCGTTTAGCCATATCGTCAGATCAAAAAGTCGAAAACAGTTGGCAGCCCTTTAAACATAATCTAATTAATAAAAGTTCAGTGGCGTCACTGAGGAATGGGAAAAAAAAATTTGGGAAAATTTGAAAATTTAATCGAATGTGAGCATTTTATAAAATAGCGAATTTTCATGGTGAATTCCGGATAAACTGGTGATAACCTCTTGTTGGATTTTGCTTTTGTTTTACAGCTACATGCGTGTGGAATGTTTTCTGTAAATTTCATTCAGAATTATTGAAGAAATTTTGGGAAAATTTGAAAATTTAATCGAATGTGAGCACTTTATAAAATAGCGAATTTTCATGGTGAATTCCGGATAAACTGGTGATAACCTCTTGTTGGATTTTGCTTTTGTTTTACAGCTACATGCGTGTGGAATGTTTTCTGTAAATTTCATTCAGAATTATTGAAGAAATTTTGGGAAAATTTGAAAATTTAATCGAATGTGAGCATTTTATAAAATAGCGATTTTTCATGGCGAATTCCGGATAAACTGGTGATAACCTCTTGTTGGATTTTGCTTTTGTTTTATAGCTACATGCGTGTGGAATGTTTTCTGTAAATTTCATTCAGAATTATTGAAGAAATTTTCGGAAAATTTGAAAATTTAATCGAATGTGAGCATTTTATAAAATAGCGATTTTTCATGGCGAATTCCGGATAAACTGGTGATAACTTCTTGTCGGATTTTGCTTTTGTTTTACAGCTACATGCGTGTGGAATGTTTTCTGTAAATTTCATTCAGAATTATTGAAGAAATTTTGGGAAAATTTGAAAATTTAATCGAATGTGAGCATTTTATAAAATAGCGATTTTTCTTGGCGAATTCCGGATAAACTGGTGATAACTTCTTGTTGGATTTTGCTTTTGTTTTAGAGCTACATGCGTGTGGATTGTTTTCTGTAAATTTCATTCAGAATTATTGAAGAAATTTTGGGAAAATTTGAAAATTTAATCGAATGTGAGCATTTTATAAAATAGCGATTTTTCTTGGCGAATTCCGGATAAACTGGTGATAACTTCTTGTTGGATTTTGCTTTTGTTTTAGAGCTACATGCATGTGGATTGTTTTCTGTAAATTTCATTCAGAATTATTGAAGAAATTTTGGGAAAATTTAATCGAATGTGAGCATTATACAAAATGGCGATTTTTAGCTGTAGGGATTCTATTATTCTATATTTTGTATTGTAAATGTTGTGAAAAACAAACAAATTAAAATTAAAAATGACTCCTGGCAACGCTGCACTGATCATCTGTTAGTTGGGTTATGTTTTAAGGGCTGCCGACTAATTTTGACTTTTTGATCTCAAGGTAGCATGAATGTGCTTTAACCGGAACAACCCGACACACCTTAATTTAAAGATAAAATAATGCAGATGCGTAACGTTTCAGAAACGGATCCTCGACGTCGATACCAGAGAAAGCATAGAAGACTCGGAGTGCAAGGAAAAGGTGATGGAAATCAGCCGGGCCAGCCTCAACCTGAGTGGCAGGATGCTGAGAAAACTGCCGTTCCTGGCGCACGCCCTCTTCATGGACAAAACGGACTGCACCGTCGACAAGTTCCTGCAGGCGATGCACAAGGCGATATCCTACGAGAAGGAGCAGAGGCAGCTGTTTTTCGGAAAAAAGGAAGGCGAACTGTAATGTGATCGTTTATTTATTTATATTGTTAAATACTTTTTTAATAAATTCCTAGCCCCTATGTAATTATCGCAGTCCCTGTAAATTGAAAGCCGCTTCCCTGGGCAGGTCCAGGTTGTAATCTATAAAAATTGGGCTTTTCACTGACATGTTAAAGATTTAAAAATATTAATAACTCGCGAAGATGTGTGAGAGTACAAAACTACTTGTACAGTTTTTTTTTGGCCCCCTATGTATTTTACCTAAATTAATAATTGATAATTAAATGTACTGGGTAGCATAGGATATCTGTGAATTCTTATCCCTACTAATGATTTTTTTAACCAGTGTAAGCTGTTTGGCATTCATATTAATAAAATTACTTACTTAATTATAAACATGTTGATGTCAAGTTTCGAAAAATTCTGAGGTTAGAAGTTAGATGAAAAAAATAAATATTAAAGATATAGAATTCTTGTAAATTTATCATTATTTATTTTATGTTATTTTACATATGTAATTTATATAGCAAAATGCTAAATAAAGTTATTTATTAAATATAATTATTTTCGCCGCTTCCGCGCCATCTACCAGACGATAGCTGAACTACCAAGTGATGATTGCGGTCAGCGCCAAAACACTCGAACTTTATACCTATAATTAAAATGTGAAAATCCGGCAATGAATTATACATGAAATCGTAGAATATTTCAATCCAAATCGAATGATGTATAAACTAGCTGGGGAGATTGAGCGCTTTTTGTGTAATTTGCAAATGAAAATTTAGCACGAGCAATGGTCGGTAATTGCAGTTTACTGTAAAGTTTAAAATGCATTTCCTTTGATATTGTACACACCATTCGATTTAGAGTTAAATATTTTATCGTTTGATGCTCAACTCAACGCGAGATTTTTACATTTTGATTATGATTATAAAGTTCGAGAGTTTTCACGTTAAGAATCACTTGGCAGTTAAGCTATCGCCCGTTAGATTGCGCGGCAGCTGCTGAAATTACGAAAGATGTTTAAATTTATAAAAGCTTATAACTCGTAACTGTGAGAAATGATTTTGATAATTAAAAACGTACTAATATGTAGATATTTAACGGTTTTCATATAATTTGCAAATTAAATTTTTTACCCGGTCGGTAATTGTTTATTGTAGAACTTACAATATAAATAAAGCATTTTGCAATATTTTTTAAATTCATAATTGATTAATTATTCAACTTTTCATCTTGTAATTGCATTACAATATGAAAAATCCTTGACAAGTTCCTGCAGGCGATGCACAAGGCGATATCCTACGAGAAGGAGCAGAGGCAGCTGTTCTTCGGAAAAAAGGAAGGCGAACTGTAACGTGATCGTTTATTTATTTATATTGTTAAATACTTTTTTAATAAATTCCTAGCCCCTATGTAATTATCGCAGTCCCTGTAAATCAAAAACAAATTGAAAGCCGCCTCCCTGCGCAGGTCCAGAATCTCGGGGTGGCGCTCGACGAGCGGATTCGAGTACCGCAGCACCAGGTTGTAGTAGTGGGACGCGACGTGCAGCACCCCGTACTGGTGGTAAAGTCTGCCCAAATTGTAGCACACCTCGTGGTGGGCGAGCTCCCCCCGCTTGTTGGCGTAGTTGAGGAACAGGCCGTACGAACACTGCGTCAGCTTCTTTTTCAGCTCCCTGTGCTTCTGGCAGCTGACCTGCAGGAACACGACGCCGATCAGCAAGTAGATGAACGGCGTGGGCTGTAATTTGAGGAAGGGCATCAAATAAATGGTGGCGATCTTGTAAGAGCCGGACGCGAGCGCGTTGTTGGCCTCGAGGATCTTCAAAAAATCGTAGTTTCCCGTCTTGTTCTGCTTCATCAGGAAGCGATTCTGCCGGAACTCGTCCTGCGTCTGCATGGTCAGGTTGAACAGGTTCCACAGCAGGTGACTGCGAGCGTGCTTCCTCACGAGGAGGTCCCTGATGATGGGGTAGGCGTGGTAGCTGTCCTTGCTCATGACGCAGGACAACAGGGCCGCGACGGTGATCTCGTTGACGTAGTTTTTGAACCGCGGCGAGCTCATCCCGCAGAAGGCGAACATCTTCAGCTCCCTGTAGTGCCGGTTTCGGTAGCAGAAGTTCAGCACGCCCCGGTAGAGCTCGTACTCTTCGGCGGCGCTCGGCTCGTTGATGCTGATCAGATCCTGGACGATCGGGGGCTCCCCGCGGAAATCGCGCAGCTTGTTCACCCGCTGCTGCTTCTCCTTCGCCGTCTCCTGGAAGGTGACGCAGCGCAGCTCCGAGTGGTGCTGGAATATGATGCAGTGCCGGCGCAGCAGCAGCTCGATGGACTTGAAATACTCCTCGATCATATTCGACCGCTTCAGCAGTTCCCCGCGCTTGATCAACAGTCGCACGTCGATCTCCGGGCAGGACGGGTCTTGATTCAGGACCTCCAGGGCGTCCGCTTCGCGATTCGCCCTCAGCAGCAATTCGGACAGGGGATGCCGCACCTCGATGTGCTGCGGTGCCAGCTGTATGACCTTGTAGTAACTCTCGATCGCCTGCTCGTACATCTCGCACTTATTCAAGCACTCCGCGTATTTCAACCAAACGGCCGCCAGGCTGAAATTGTTGCTTTTGATCAACGGTATTAGCAGCTTTAAAGCGTCGAAATATTTATGCATCGACATGAACGCCTCGGCCACGTCCAGGTACAGATCTCCTATGGTTTCCACGTTGTTTTCGTCGCTCAGTAACGGCTGCAGGACCTTATCGACCAAACCGTACCCCTCCAATTTGATCAGGCAAACGGTGAACTTTATCCTTAAATCGACGGGGAGTACCTCGGGCATTGTGAAGGATTCCACGCGTATTTTATTATTGTCGTCTATCATCAGTTCAATTTCTATGTTGCAGTACTGCACGAAGATTTCCAGGCATTCGGGGAAGTTCTCCTTTAGCAGCAGCAGCTCCAGGTAAATGTTCACCATTTCGGGGGTGATGTGTTTGCGGCACTTTTTAAATGGGACGCTGAAGATTTCCACCGCTTTCGCGTAATCTTTTTCCTTGTGGAAGATCTCGGCTAGCTCTTTGGCCAGATTCATCAGGGGCTCGTAGTTTTTCCTGCTATACATTTGTAACAGTTTAATCTTGCAACGAATTGCGTATTTTGTGTCGTCTGTAATAAGGTAAGTCTTTATTAAATAAATTAGAAACACCACTTGTTGCAGAAGCAAAGTTTCGTATCAGTAGTAATTTTTTTTTAACAGAAATGTGCAACGTGAAGGTGGCTGTGTAAATTAGTGAATAGTTATAGGTTTAATATTATTTACATATTTTTATAGTTTAAGTAAAATATATTATATTGATACCATGTTATATTTTTATGCATAATTTTTATCAAAATATTATAACAATTGTATTTTATAGCAGCAGTGCTAAATAAAGTTTATTATTATTATATTATTATTATTATTAGAAATATCTTAAAATCTGGGTATTCAATATCTGACGTGGCAGGGAAGTAATTGTTTCAATATAGCTATTATTACAACTAGAGAAATATATACAGGGTGTTTCAAATTCAAGGCTCACCATGGGGATCTCGCTTATTAGAAGAGATAGACGCTATATTTAAATTTGGCACTTTTGCAGAATTTTATGCTGATTAATAATCCACTGAAAAAAATTACTTAAATTCTTTTGTTTTCGAGTAAAGTCCAAAAAAGTGAAAAAACTGATTTTCGTTTTTTCTTTATATCTTCGTTATTTGAGGCGATACTTCAAAACGGTAAAGACCTTCTTATAGCACTTTTTTACTATCTAATAGATGGCGTAAGAATTTTCTTTGTAACATGTTTCGTTTCTTTTCAACCATCATCAACTTTCTTATTTCTTATGGCCGCCATATTTATTTTTTGTCACATCTGAATGCTTAATTTCTTGTGATGACAAAAATTTAACACAACATACATTTAATTTCATAAATCGACATATAATTGTTTAAACCACTTTTATTGGAAATCTCTGTAGCGTTTACTAAAAGTCATCTGTGCCATGGGATTAAAAACGAATCAAAAACTGAATACCTCTTTGTTTGTCAAACATTATTATTTTGTATGAATAAAAATGTTGTTCGAAAATTCAGAAAAGCGAGATGTTACGTATTTTTTATTCAGTAAACAGAAATACAGAATTTGCTAGTCAAAATTATTTACAAATGTATACAGAAAGAAGGCAATCGAACAATTTTTTTATGCAAATGAACAATTATTTTGGTCGATATAGACGATACAAAATTAAAAGTACTTAATAAATAAAATAATATACACTACTAATAACTATAAGACAAATATGGAGATTATTAATTATAAGGGCGATTCCATGTCAACTGTCGTGAGGTTGGTGCGTCATAATTTTTTTCCCAAACAAAACTATTTCATTCTATTGTAGGTTCAATTACAAGTATTATCCCAAATTTTCAGCCAAAAATATTACTCCTAGCGTTTTTTTACGGCCAATTTTCGTTTTTTTCGCGTTTTCTGTTTTCGATGACAAATTTTCTCCAAAACGTTACCAGAAACACATCGTACGCTGGAAAAATTTGAGAGTACCTATTATCGATGTAAAGGAATCCATTCCCGCCCCCAGAATTGCTCTAAAATGTTTCCATTTGCAAAAAATCCCAAAAAAACATTTTTTTTCAAAACTTGCAAGATACATTTAGTATTACCATTTCCAAAATATAATTGCTATCTTCTTGGGTAATTTTACTACCGTATGCTTTGTGATGTTGAATCAATGATCCAAACTCTCCTAAATGTCTGTCCATCCGTAGAAAAAATGTTCGATGAGGTTACCTTCTTTCTGGATACATTTGTAAATATTTTTCACTGGCTAATACCGTATTTCTATTTACTAAATTATCGAACGACATTTTAATTCATAAAAAATAATAATGTTTGACAAACAAAGAGCTATTCAGGTGTTTCATTGTTTTTAATGCCATGGCACCGATGATTTTTAGTAAGCACTACAGAGATTGCCAATAAAAGTGATTTAGAAGATTATATGTTCATTTATTAAAGTAAATGTATGTTGTGTTATATTGTTGTCATCGCAAAAAATTAAGCATTCAGATGTGACAAAAAATAAATATGGCGTCCATAAGAAATAAGAAAGTTGATGATGGTTTCAAAGACACGAAACATGTTACAACTAAAAATCTTATGCCATCTATTAGATAATAAAAAAGTGCTATAATAATGTCTTTACCATTTTTAAATATCTCCTCAAATAACGAAGATATAAAGAAGAAACGAAATTCATTTTTTTCGGTTTTTTTTTTACTTTACTCGAAAACAAAAGAATTTAAGTGATTTTTTCCAGTGGATTATTAATCAGCATAAAATTCTGCAAAAGTGCCAAATTTAAACATGCCCTCTATCTCTTCTAATAAGCGAGATCCCCATGGTGAGCCTCGAATTTGAAACACCCTGTATATATATATATAATCAGACTCCCTTCTACCCAATGGGTGTAGGGTGACTAGAGAAATATGAATAGTATATTTCCCAAGGTTGGGCTCCGCCCTCAGGATGTATAGACAACCAAGGGAAATGTATTCATATTTCCCGTGTTGTAATCAATAGTTTTTTTCTAATTGAAAGAATATGTCCTGTAAATGGGAAAATATTGGATTGTAAATTTTTGAATTTATCGGATTGGTAACGTTGCTAAGGGCCTTGTTTGTAAATATCATAGTTGACTGGTTTGATTTTTGCGTTGTTTCATAAATTGGTGAAATGTCAAACTATGCGTTAACGCAAGCGACGAAAGACCGTGAATGTTTGGTTCCGGTAAAATCCAAAGCTGTAAAATCCATAAAGGATACCTTCCTAAGAAATCGGAGGTGTTGTCCCGAGAGCAATTAAAACAATTCTTGCGAGAAGCCCCTAATGACATTTTTTTGATGTTTATATTTCCCTAGGGAAATATAAATGTGTTATGACATATCGTAACCAAGGCAATATCACTCAATATTGTTTCAATCAGAAAAAAAAGGTTATTTGTTCATAAACTTAATTTTGCAGATACAAATATATTCAGGCTATTTTTGTCTTTATTAAATTTATTGAATGCTTCTGCAACAAGTGATGTTGCCCCAAATTTATTTACACACAATAAAGTAAACAATATGCACTCTTACTTAATTGTTCCAGCAATTTAATCCTTTCCAAATGCAGCACGTAATTCTTGGGCTCGGCGCGTATGGCCCTGGTCGCGCACGTGACCGCCGCCTTCACATTACCCTTGTTTATGTACAGCTGGGACAGCCGCAGCCAGTGGTTGGCGTTGGAGGGATTCAGGTGGGCCGCTATCGTCAGGTACTGCATGCTCTTCTCGGGATCGCTCGTCTCGTAGAGCTGGGAGAGCGTGACGTACGGCTCGTAGGCGTGCGACTCCTGCCTTATCACCTCGTAGCACATCTTCTCGGCGGTCTGGTGGTCGCCCCGGGCGAAGCGCAAGTTCGCCTCTCCCATCAGCCCCTTCAGGTGTATGGGTATCTTCGATTGGGCCTTGCGCACCGCCTTCACCTTCTTGTCCCTCTTCTTCTTCGCCTTGCGCACCGGCACGGCTTTCTTCAGGTCGTCCTCGAGCTCGAACTCGTAGTCGTCGGTGAGCTCCTCCTTCAGCTGGCTCTCCTGTACCGCCTCATCGTCCGAGTCCGAATCGGTGGACGTGTACTCGGAGCTGGAGTCGCGGGCGTTGGAACTCGTCGAGGGCTGCATCGTTTCAACTGTTGAATTTTTATTGATCGTGCTGTGAATTACTGGATGTAACGAGGTATACTTGCATATACTTATATACTGATTTTAATATGTTTGTTTGTTGTTTTTATCTATACACTGATTTATGTTTAATTTTACTTATGCATTAACCTTTTGCACTCGTATGTCGCCTTATAGTCGCCACAATACGTTTCATCATTGTGCTCTAAAATATAAATACGAGTGCAAAGGGTTAATATTATCCCTTTGCTGATTTTACTGTTTTATGTATGCATCAATTTTATCGAATATTGTACACAGTGGGCCAAAAAAAAAACCGGTACAAATTGGAAACATTAATATTTTCAATAATTGCTTTGATAAACAAAATGTTACACTTTGTAGATGGTACTTCATCCGATCTATAAAAATTGGGCTTTTCACTGTTATGTTAATTATTTAAAAATATCAATAACTCACGAAGTTGTATGAGAGTACAAAACTACTTGTACAATTTTTTTTTTGGCCCGCTATGTATTTTACCTTAATTTTAAATGTACTGGGTAGCAAAGGCTATTAATATCCGTGAATTCTTATCACCACTAATATCTTTTTTAACCAGTGTAAGCTGTTTGGCATTCATATTAATAAAATTACTTAATTATAAACATGTTGATGTCAAGTTTCGAAAAATTCTGAGGTTAGAAATTTTTATAAAAAAATAAGTATTATTATAGATATAGAATTCTTGTAAATATATCATTATATAAATAATGTTATTTTATATATGTAATTACTATAGCAAAGTGCTAAATAAAGTTATTTATGCAATGTAATTATTTTCGCCGCCCCGCGCCATCTACCAGACGATAGCTGAACTACCAAGTGATGATTGCGGTCAGCGCCAAAACACTCGAACATTATACCTATAATCAAAATGTAAAAATCCGGCAATGAATTATACATAAAATCGTAGAATATTTCATTCCAAATTAAATGATGTATAAAATAGCTAAGGAGATTGAGTGGTTTTCGTGTAATTTGCAAATGAAAATTTAGCACGAGCAATGGTCGGTAATTGCAGTTTACTGTAAAGTTTAGAATGCATTTCCTCTGATATTGTACACACCATTCGATTTAGAGTTAAATATTTGATCGTTTGATGCGCAACTCAACGCCAGATTTTTACATTTTGATTATAATTATAAAGTTCGAGAGTTTTCACGTTAAGAATCACTTGGCAGTTCAGCTACCGCCTGTTAGATGGCGCGGCAGCTGCTGAAATTACGAAAGATGTTTAAATTTATAAAAGCTTATAACTGTGAGAAATGATTTTGATAATTAAAACCGTACTTAAATGTAGATATTTAACGGTTTTCGTATAATTTGCAAATTAAATTTATTACCCGGTCGGTAATTCAGTTTACTGTAGAGCTTACAATATAAATAAAGCATTTTGCAATATTTTTTAAACCAATACTGGTCTTAAAATTAATAATTGATTAATTATTCAACTTTTCATCTTGTTAATGCATTACAATATGAAAAATCCTTATCTCCATATTACCGTACCATCTGTTATCGTATCCATAAACTAGTGAATTATATAAACGCCTAATCACATGCAACCCAATATACAGACAACTACTATTAAGTTATTATTCAAAAAAGCTTCTGATTTTGAGCATAATATGAATGAAACTATACTATAATATCTAAAAACAATGGTTACAACTTTAATTTAAGAAGCACAACCTATTTAAATAAACTGGTGGAGTACATGAACGCCTAATTATGGACAACCCAATATACACAAAGTGTCCCGGGCGTGGTTTTTATTTTTTTGCGCTGATACCACTCAACCGATTTGAACAAAAATTTAGGAGTATATAGGGAATCATAAAAAGCACCTTAATAAGCAATAAAATATACAGCATATCATTTAAAAAAATGCATCATCATGTCGTCACACTTTTTTGGGACGCCCTGTACAATCAAAAATTATTTTCTTAAAAACGCCGTAGAATGTAGGTGAAGTCTGCAAAATTTCAAAATCGTAACTCTATTAGAAACTGAGTAAACTGGAGATGAAATTTGGATTCTGTGTACCCCGGCGCTTGCACCAGAAAAAAGTAGTTTTTACTGTTTTTCTCCGAAACCGCTGAACCGATTTGAACAAAATTTTAGGGGTATATAGGGAATCATAAAAGGCACCTAAATAAGCAATAAAATATACAGCATGTCATTTAAAAAAATGCATTAGCACGTCGTAACACTGTTTTGGGACACCCTGCACAATCAAAAAACATTTTCATAAATACGCCCTGGAATATAGGTCAAGTCTGCAAAATTTCAAAATCCTAACTCTATTAGAAACTGAAGAAACGGGAGGTGAAATGGAGGACACTGTATAATCTCAAGCAGGTCGTTTATATTTTTTTTCTCCGAAACCGCTGAACCGATTTGAACAAAAATTTAGGAGTATATAGGGAATCATAAAAGGCACCTTAATAAGCAATAAAATATACAGCATATCATTTAAAAAAATGCATCATCATGTCGTCACACTTTTTTGGGACGCCCTGTATAATCAAAAATTATTTTCTTAAAATCGTCGTAGAATGTAGGTAAAGTCTGCAAAATTTCAAAATCGTAACTCAATTAGAAACTGAGTAAACTGGAGATGAAATTTGGATTCTGTGTACCCCGGCGCTTGCACCAGGAAAAAAGTAGTTTTTATTTTTTTTCTCCGAAACCGCTAAACCGATTTGAACAAAATTTTAGGGGTATATAGGGAATCATAAAAGGCACCTAAATAAGCAATAAAATATACAGCATGTCATTTAAAAAAATGCATCATCACGTCGTAACACTGTTTTGGGACACCCTGTACAATCAAAAAACATTTTCATAAATACGCCCTGGAATATAGGTCAAGTCTGCAAAATTTCAAAATCCCAATCCCGACTAATTAGGACACGAGGAACACAGATTTGCAATCCGCGTTCAAATTGGATTTTTCGTTCGGCCGCTACAGGCGTTCAAAGTTTAAAAAAAAAAAAAAAGATTTTTAACTGCAATCATTTTATCATTTGTTGTTGCGCAAGTACATTTTCTGAAGGATGTTGAAGAGATCTTTATGGTGATGTATAGAAACCCCGAATCGAGCCAGTCAAAATCATTTCAAATGCAATTTTTGGGAAAAAGTAATTCTATCGAATTTCACGTGAAAACTGTTCACTTATCGAATCAGCTTGGCCTTGGTGGATGTCATCAAAGGTGTTATGTTGACTTTTAATACGAAAATGACGTTCAAAATTATTGTTTAACGTGGTGCTGACATTCACATTCTGGCAGCGCTTCCATTCCACACTAAGCAGAATCACATGTCTCCCAATCTTCTGCAGTAGGTAAGTCCAACAGCAGCTTGAATGTAGATTTTGAAAATGATTCCGGTGTTAAAATCTGATATTGATATGATGCTGATGCCACTTCTTCTAATTATAATAAACGAAATGATAATATTTTTTATGTAAGAAGCCTCCACTTGCTTTTATATGCAATACAACACTTTTTACTTGTTTGTAAAACACTTTTAAATAATAAAAGATAAATTAAAGGCTGAACGACTTCGTTCGATGGCCATTTGTAACTCATTTATGGAGGTGCAATGTATTGTATTACTACTAATAAATTCATGGCAACGAATGTTGATGATTGAAGCCTCAAAATGTGATTCTTATGTAATTATATCATTAAATGGAAAATTAACAGAATGGAGCGTGTATCCCACTAATACATTTCGTTTTTATTTAATTGAATGGATCTGCAACAAGTGAGAGTTTCCATTTTCCAAAAATGGACATGAAAAAAAAAGGTATAACGCGTCCAGTTTTATTTAAATAACTGATTTCCGTTCCTGTTATTCTATTTTTAAGTCCGTGATTGAATCAACAACATCTTGATGTTTTCCCTTCTAAGGAGGAGAAGCACACGGAACACGTGAGACGCAATCGATACAAAACCGGTCACGACAGGGTCTGTCGTCGGGGGTGGCAGACGTAAAGATATCGATTATTTCGGGGATATTCCGCCCCCTTATAACCTCACGTAGTACGTGCATTAGAAATGCACCCTCCTTATATACACCACCCCAATAACTCACTACCCCAAGTAACGAAAATTACACATATATCGATTGAAAATTCAAAAAAATTGCAATCGTTTTGAAACTTTACAGATTTACTCCTAATGCATGCTAAATTGCGATTCTGTTAAAAAATCACATAGAAAGTTTATAAATTTTAAGATAATTTTACGTCAACAAAAAAAAATTGTGAAAATTGGAATTATTTTGAGGGCGTAAGAAAAAATTCAAAAAAAAATTGCAGTCGATTTGAAACTTTACAGATTTACTCCTAATGCATGCCAAATTGAGATTCTGTTAAAAAATCACATAGAAAGTTTATAAATTTTAAGATAATTTTACGTCAACAAAAAAAAATTGTGAAAATTGGAATTATTTTGAGGGCGTGAGAAAAAATTCAAAAAAATTGCAATCGATTTGAAACTTTACAGATTTACTCCTAATGCATGCCAAATTGAGATTCTGTTAAAAAATCACATAGAAAGTTTATAAATTTTGAGATAATTTTACGTCAACAAAAAAAAAATGTGAAAATTGGAATTATTTTGAGGGAGTAAGAAAAAATTCAAAAAAAATTGCAGTCGATTTGAAACTTTACAGATTTACTCCTAATGCATGTCAAATTAAGATTCTGTTAAAAAATTACATAGAAAGTTTATAAATTTTGAGATAATTTTACGTCAACAGAAAACAAATTGTGAAAATTGGAATTATTTTGAGGGCGTGAGAAAAAATTCAAAAACATTGCAATCGATTTGAAACTTTACAGATTTACTCCTAATGCATGCCAAATTGAGATTCTGTTAAAAAATCACATAGAAAGTTTATAAATTTTAAGATAATTTTACGTCAACAAAAAAAAATTGTGAAAATTGGAATTATTTTGAGGGCGTGAGAAAAAATTCAAAAAAATTGCAATCGATTTGAAACTTTACAGATTTACTCCTAATGCATGCCAAATTGAGATTCTGTTAAAAAATCACATAGAAAGTTTATAAATTTTGAGATAATTTTACGTCAACAAAAAAAAAATGTGAAAATTGGAATTATTTTGAGGGAGTAAGAAAAAATTCAAAAAAAATTGCAGTCGATTTGAAACTTTACAGATTTACTCCTAATGCATGCCAAATTGAGATTCTGTTAAAAAATTACATAGAAAGTTTATAAATTTTGAGATAATTTTACGTCAACAGAAAACAAATTGTGAAAATTGGAATTATTTTGAGGGCGTGAGAAAAAATTCAAAAAAATTGCAATCGATTTGAAACTTTACAGATTTACTCCTAATGCATGTCAAATTAAGATTCTGTAAAAAAGTTGCATAGAAAGTTAATAAATTTTGAGATAATTTTACGTCAACAAAAAAAAAATGTGAAAATTGGAATTATTTTGAGGGCGTGAGAAAAAATAAAAAAAAATTGCAGTCGATTTGAAACTTTACAGATTTACTCCTAATGCATGCCAAATTGAGATTCTGTTAAAAAGTTGCATAGAAACATAATAAATTTTGAGATAATTTTACGTCAACAAAAAAAAAATTGTGAAAATTGGAATTATTTTGAGGGCGTAAGAAAAAATTAAAAAAAAATTGCAGTCGATTTGAAACTTTACAGATTTACTCCTAATGCATGCCAAATTGAGATTCTGTTAAAAAATTACATAGAAAGTTTATAAATTTTGAGATAATTTTACGTCAACAGAAAACAAATTGTGAAAATTGGAATTATTTTGAGGGCGTGAGAAAAAATAAAAAAAAATTGCAGTCGATTTGAAACTTTACAGATTTACTCCTAATGCATGCCAAATTGAGATTCTGTTAAAAAGTTGCATAGAAACATAATAAATTTTGAGATAATTTTACGTCAACAAAAAAAATATTGTGAAAATTGGAATTATTTTGAGGGCGTAAGAAAAAATTCAAAAAAAATTGCAATCGATTTGAAACTTTACAGATTTACTCCTAATGCATGCCAAATTGAGATTCTGTTAAAAAGTTGCATAGAAAGTTAATACATTTTGAGATAATTTTACATCAACAAAAAAAAATTGTGGAAATTGGAATTATTTTGAGGGAGTAAGAAAAAATTCAAAAAAAATTGCAATCGATTTGAAACTTTACAGACTTACTCCTAATGCATGCCAAATTGAGATTCTGTTAAAAAATTACATAGTAAGTTAATCAATTTTGAGATAATTTTAGGTCAACAAAAAATAATGTGAAAATTGGAATTATTTTGAGGGCGTAAGAAAAAATTCAAAAAAAATTGCAATCGATTTGAAACTTTACAGATTTACTCCTAATGCATGCCAAATTGAGATTCTGTTAAAAAGTTGCATAGAAAGTTAATAAATTTTGAGATAATTTTACGTCAACAAAAAAAATATTGTGAAAATTGGAATTATTTTGAGGGCGTAAGAAAAAATTCAAAAAAAATTGCAATCGATTTGAAACTTTACAGATTTACTCCTAATGCATGCCAAATTAAGATTCTGTTAAAAAGTTACATAGAAAGTTAATAGATTTTGAGATAATTTTACATCAACAGAGCGTAAAGTTGTTAAAAGTTGAACAAATTTTGGTGGCTCGAAAAAAATTTAAAAATAATTGCTATTGACTTTCAAATTTATCCAAAATACATTTAAAATTATGAGCTGTGACAGATTACAAAAACTCCATCTTGTAAAACTGAAATATTTGCATTTAAACAGAGTGCAAAATCGTAGAAAAATTTACAAAATTTGGTGGCCCGAAAAAAAATACACAAACAATTACCATCGACTTGAAAACTTCCAAATTTCTTCAAACGACTTTCAGAATTATGATTTATAAAAAATTGCAAAAACACCATCATTAAATTTTTAAATAATTCCATATGAACAGAGCGTAAATTTGTTAAAAATTGAACAAATTTTGGTATCTCGAAAGAAACTCAAAAACAATAGCTATCGACTTAAAAATTTACTCAAAATACATTCAGAATTATGGTCTGTAAGAAATTGCAAAAATACCATCATCAAATTTTAAGCGTAAAGTTGTTGTAAATTCTACAAAGTTTGGTGGCTCGAAAAAAATTAAAAAATAATTGCAATCGTCTTGAAAACTTTCAAATTTACTCAAAACGCATTAAAAAAATTATTATTAATCAAGAATTTTTGATGGTATGCAACCAACAATAAAAACAAAATTCATCAATTTAAAATACACCAAATTTTCTGGATTTTGGCATCCAAATCATCAATATCAAATAAAGAGTTGCCCGATTGTCCTTATTAACCAATCAAGTAACCGTAAGATAGAAAAAAATTCAATATTGAAATATTTTTTAATTTGTATTTTTTATTTGTCCTAATTTTAGTTCTGATATTTGTAATATATGATCATCATGTCATACTGCAAATAAATCTAATCTAAATCTAATCTAAAATATTAGGGCGACATCTATCGGCGAAAATTTACAACTTCCTGAAATTATTTATATATATCGGCGATAGATGTCTCCCTAATTGTTTTTTCTATCCTAACGGTTGCTTGATTGGTTTATAACGGCAGAGTCGAATATTTCTCCGTCAACGACGAAATACTTATGATAGTAAAAAAAATATAGAAACTTTATGGGTACTTTACTGATGTGAGTCTAATATTAAAAAAAAAACTATAAATACATATTCGATGTGACTGAATGGCAAATAAAATTCTTAGTTTACAAGTCAAATTGTGTTGTGCATTGGGGTGTATTGGTGTAGTTGGTGGGGGATGGTTACAAGCGCGCACTCGTTCAACCTGTGGAAACTTTGTGGGGGGCGGGGGGGACAATGTCTGAATTGTTTTTCCGTTCAGAATTTTTCGGAGTGCCGTCGCGTGCGGTTCGCAGCTGAAAAAAAAGAAACAATTTCGTGCTCCTTCGTTTGTTTCATCGGGAAATTTCCAGCCCGCTTTTTCCGTACGTTTACGTTTACGGTCATGTCGTATATTTACCGTTCGTGCACCGCATGGTTTTCGTGTCGCTTGGAAAATTGTTGAAGGTAATATTGTTTTCATTAAAACTTTTATCAATTTTTTTTTAAAAATTCATAACTTCTTTGAAAATCGACGATTTTTCAAAGACCAAGTTTATTTGGAAACAGCAAGGTTTTGTGTAGTCGTTTTGTTTGTTTTATAATTTTATCCTTGCGAAAACTATTTTTTTTTAATTTTTTTCCTACGATCAAAATCTTTGTTCGAATTAAAAATTTCAAAAATTCGTAACTTGCTTGAAAATTGGTGGATTTTCAAAAACCAAGTTTATTTAGAAGCTGCAGGGTTTAGTGTACGCGTTTGGTTTGTTTTATAATTTTATCCTTGCGAAAACTATTTTTTTTTTAATGTTTTTCCTAGGATGAAAATCTTTGTTTGATTTAAAAATTTCAAAAATTCATAACTTGCTTGAAAATCGGTGAATTTTTAAAAACCAAGTATATTTAGAAACATCAGGGTTCTATGTAGTTGTTTTGTTTGTTTTATAATTTTAACCCTGCGAAAACTATTTTTTTTTAATTTTTTTCCTACAATCAACATCCGTTTGTTCGAAATAAAAATTTCAAAAATTCATAACTTGCTTGGAAATCGGCGAATTTTCAAAAACCAAGTATTTTTATAAACAGCAGGATTCTGTGTAGTCGTTTTGTTTGTTTTATAATTTTATCCTTGCAGAAACAATTTTTTTTAAATTTTTTTCCCACGATCAACATCTTTGTTCGAAATAAAAATTTCAAAAATTCATAACTTGCTTGAAAATTGGCGAATTTTCAAAAACCAAGTTTATTTAGAAGCAGCAGGGTTTTTGTAGGCGTTTAGTTTGTTTTATAATTTTATCCTTGCGGAAACTACTTTTTTTCAAATTTTTTTTCAACGATCAAAATCTTTGTTTGAATTAAAAATTTCAAAAATTCATAACTTGCTTGAAAATCGACGGATTTTTAAAAACTAATTTAATTTAGAAGCATTAGCGTTCTGTGTAGTCATTTTGTTTGTTTTATAATTTTATCCTTGCGAAAACTATTGTTTTTTTAATTTTTCTCCTACGATCGAAATATTTGTTCGAAATAAAAATTTCAAAAATTCATAACTTGCTTGAAAATCGGCGGATTTTCAAAAACCAAATTTATTTAGAAGCAGCAGGGTTTTGTGTAGGCGTTTGGTTTGTTTTATAATTTTATCCTTGCGAAAACTATTTTTTTCAAATTTTTTTTCTACGATCAAAATCTTTGTTTGAATTAAAAATTTAAAAAATTCATACCTTGCTTGAAAATTGGTGGATTTTCAAAAACCAAGTTTATTCAGAAGCAGCAGGGTATTGTGTAGGCATTTGGTTTGTTCTATAATTTTATTCTCGCGAAAACCATTTTTCTTTTTAATTTTTTTCCTACGATCAAAATCTTTGTTCGAAATAAAAATTTCAAAAATTCATAACTTACTTGAAAATCGGCGAATTTTCAAAAACCAAGTATATTTAGAAACAGCAGGATTCTATGTAGTCGTTTTGTTTGTTTTATAATTTTATCCCTGCGGAAACTATTTTTTTTTAAATTTTTTTTCTACGATCAACATCTTTGTTCGAAATAGAAATTTCAAAAATTCATAACTTGCTTGAAAATTGGTGGATTTTCAAAAACCAAGTGTATTTAGAAATATCAGGGTCTTGTGTAGTCGTTTTGTTTGTTTTATAATTTTATCCCTCCCGAAACTATTTTTTTTTAAATTTTTTTCCTACGACCAAAATCTTTGTTCGAAATAAAAATTTCAAAAATTCATAACTTACTTGAAAATCGGCGAATTTTCAAAAACCAAGTATATTTAGAAACAGCAAGGTTCTGTGTAGTCGTTTTGTTTGTTTTATAATTTTATCCCTGCGGAAACTATTTTTTTAAATTTTTTTTCCTACGATCAAAATCTTTGTTCGAATTAAAAATTTAAAAAATTCATAACTTGCTTGAAAATCGACGGATTTTCAAAAACCAAGTTTATTTAGAAGCAACAGGGCTCTCTGTAGGCGTTTTGTTTATTTTATAATTTTATTTCTACGAAAACTATTTTTTTTTTATTTTTTTCCTGCGATCGAAATGTTTTCCACAATTAGATTACCATTTCAGTTGATTCGATTAACTACAATTGCAACACTCAGTAAATGTCGTTCCAAATGTGAACGAGTAATCACGAAACGTATTGTCCGCATTGATTACCACTCACAACCGCAATTGATCATTAGTTGGTAGCACTGTAAGTGAACGACTTTGACGGTGTGATTAATATATTGGCCTACTTTAATTCGTACTTGATTTAGCGTCAAATTAATAAACAATTAATGTTTTGAATATTCGATAAATACGACCACCTTATAGAAATGTAAGTTGTTGCAAAAATTTAGGTTTTCAGTGATATGTTTCCTATTTATTTCAATTTAATTCAATTCCCTGTTTCAATAAAAGCCACCATACACAAAAAGTACAAAACAAATACATTCGTAGTGTATGTGAATGATTTTTTTCAAAAACTTGTGAGATTTCGAAAGAGCCTTATTATTTAAAAAAATGTTCATTTTAGTAGCAATATGGGTTCTTTCTTAGATCTACCTTTTAACACATCCACAATTTCTTGTTTTATTTTATTACCAATTACGCCTTAGATCTACCTTTTAAAATTATAATTTCTTGGTCTATTTTTTTTTTAGTAATTGCTTCTTATTGTTAGATCTACATTTTAAAGCTGCAATTTATTGGTTTATTTTTTTTTAGTAATTTGCTTTTTAGATCTACCTTTTTATTATAAATTAAAGTCCGTATAAACGCAAAAGGAAAAAAACATAAAACAAGAAATTGCAGTCTTAAGCTACGCGCACACTTGTCGGAATCGGACGGACGGCAACCAACGGATAAAATTGCACAGTTGTAAACGAATCAACGCATTTTTATCCGATGCGTGCCGTCCGTCCGATTCCGGCAAGTGTGCGCGTAGCTTAAGACTGCAATTTCTTGTTTTATGTTTTTTACCTTTTGCGTTTATACGGACTTTAATTTTTATGTGTTCTGTACCACAATTACGAAAGGTCGATGTCTGAATTTGAAAATTACAATTACCAGTCGTTACCCTTCTATTGATATAAATGTGTACATTAGGAATTACAAATTGACCGAATACGGAAGTAATTTGGAAGGAGCGACAAATGCCTAATGATATATAACGTTGTAATATTACTTACATAAGAGTTCTGCCGAGAAAGCGTATTTACGTTTAGCGAGTCCTTTGCAAAGGTCAAAGTTGAGGGCCTAAAATAGAAAATGCTATTCGTGCTAGTTACACATTGCCGGCTGCTTTTCATATTTTCCTCGAAGAATGGGAGGAACTTAATTCGAATTATTTATATATTTCAACGCAATGCTCCTGATAATTAAGTCCCTGCGAACGAGACTTGGAAGCAATTGGATTCGATGGGTCAAGGTGTACCTGTGAGGATTCCTAAATGTCGTCTGATTATTAATTGACGTACACTGGAGGCAATTGCGTCAGAAAATAAATGGCCATTGAATTAAATGAGGGTAATAAAACTGATTGAAAGTTAAACCGGCGCCTCCACCATTTGTACATTTATTTCCAAGAAACCTCTACCAATGGGTGATACATTAAATAAAGGTAGTTGGTAGTTAGACCGCCACGTCCACTATGTTTGCATTTAATAAATTTCCATTAATACCAGTAGGTATTAAATTAAATAAGAGTAATTGGAAGTTGGACCAACGAATCCCCCATTTTTGCATTTAATATTTTTTTTACGAAACTTCTATCAATTTACTAAAAATGGATGATAATTCATAATTCATCAAATAGCAGTGATGCTATGGGGTTATAACAGTAAAATTTAACTTTGTATTTACCTCGATTTTTCGATAAAAAATCTGCCGAAACATGGAGAAAAATGAGAAAAAAAATTAAAAAATTCATGGGGGTTTTTATTATCGTGAAAAAGCGTATGGAGTAATTATTTCCCTGAAAAAAAATTTTATATCATTTTTACCAACCGAAAATTAACATGAGGCCTTACGAGAAGCGAATACTGAGACCTTGCAGATTGTCTCTAACGGACACTGACACATTTAAACAAACAAATTTCAGTTCGTGAATATGGCAAGTAATTGGGAATAGAAGTATTGGATTTGAGAAGAATGCAGCTACAAATTGATGTAATATCATCCATAACTGTTACGTAAGACCGCGCCAAAATATTCCCAAAATCGACCTAAATTTCTGGACTATTTTCGAGTTCCCGTTTTGAGAGCGTGAAACGAGAAAACTGCATGCACGATATGGCTGAAAATTTAACCACGAATTCCCCGTTCTTTTGCGAACATTTTTATGTGCACTAGAAGTCATTTGGGCATTTCATGATTTCAGTCAGGAAAAAAAAGGGAAAAATGTTGGGTCTTAGAAAAATCTGAAAAAAATCATGACGACTCTTAATGATGATAAAAAGCTTGTAGAGTAATTATTTTCCCGAAAAAAAAAATTTTTCTACCATTTTTCATCAACTGAAAATTCACACTGTGCCTTATGGGAAGCGAATACTGAGACCCCTCAGATTGGCGCTATCGGATATCGACTAATTTAACCGAAAAAATCTTGGTTCGTGAATACGGCAGACAGTTACAAATGAAAACATAGGATTCTAGAAGAATGTAGCTACAAACTTATGTAATATCATCGATATCTGTTTTGTGAGACGGCGCCAAAAAAATCGCAAAATCGACCGAAATTTCTGGCCAACTTACGAGTGCCCATTTTGTGAGCGTGAAATGAGATAATTGCAAGTACGATTCGGCTGAAAATTTAACCATGTATTGCCCGTTCTTTTGTGAACATTTTGATGTCCATTACAAATCATTTGACCATTTCATGATTTTCAACAATTTTTCCAGTCGGGAAAAAAAGGGGGAAATGTTGGGTCTTGGAAAAATCTGAAAAAATTCATGGCGCTTCTTAATGATGAGAAAAAGCGTGTAGAGTGATTATTTTCCCAAAGAAAAAATTTTCTACACCATTTTTCACCAACTGAAAATTAACACAGAGCCTTATGGGAATCGAAAACTGGGATCCTGCAGGTTGACGCTATCGGACACCTACTAATTCAAACAAATAAATCTTGGTTCGTGAATACGGCAGATAGTTATGAATAAAAGCATTAGATTCTAGAAGAATGTGGCTATAAATTTATGTAATATCATCCATATCTGTTGTGTGGGACGACGCCAAAAAAATCCCAAAATCGACCGAAATTTCTGGTCAACTTACGAGTGCCGATTTTGAGAGCGGGAAACGAGAAAACTACAAATGCGATTTGGCTGAAAATTTAACCACATATTGCCCGTTCTTTTGTGAATATTTTGATGTACATTACAAGTCATTTAACCGTTTCATTATTTTCGACCATTTTTCCAAACTATTAGTCAGAAAAAAAAGGGGAAAAATGTTGGGTCTTAGAAAAATCTGAAAAAAATTATGGCGGTTTTTAATGATGAGAAAATGCGTGTAGTGTAATTGATTTCCAGAAAAAAAACATTTTTCTACCATTTTTCACCAACAGAAAATTAACACAGAGCCTTATGGGAAGCGAATACTGAGACCCTGCAGATTGACGTTATCGGACACCGACTCATTCGAACGAATAAATCTTGATTGGTGAATACGGCAGATAGTTATGAATGGAAGCATAAGATTCTAGAAGAATGTAGCTACAAACTTATATAATATCATCCATATCTGTTGTGTGAGACGGCGCCAAAAAAATCCCAAAATCGACCGAAATTTCTGGTCAACTTACGAGTGCCGATTTTGAGAGCGGGAAACGAGAAAACTACAGGTGCGATTCGATTGAAAATTTAAGTACGTATTGCCCGCTCTTTTGTGAATATTTTGATGTACATTACAAGTCATTTGACTATTTTATGATATTCGACCATTTTTCCATAAAAAAAGGGGAAAAATGTTGGGTCTCAGAAAAATCTGAAAAAATTCATGGCGTTTCTTAATGATGAGAAAATGCATGTAGAGTAATTTTCTTCCCGAAAAAAAAATTTGTTCTACCATTTTTCACCAACTGAAAATTAACACAGAGCCTTATGGGAATCGAATACTGAGACCCTGCAGATTGACGCTATCGGACATCTACTAATTCAAACGAATAAATCTTGATTGGTGAATACGGCAGATAGTTGCGAATAGAAACATAGGATTCTAAAAGAATGTAGCTACAAACTTATGTAATATCATCCATATCTGTTGTGTGAGACGGCGCCAAAAAAATCGCAAAATCGACCGAAATTTCTGGCCAATTTACGAGGGCCGATTTTGAGAGCGCGAAACGAGAAAACTACACGTACGATTCGGCTGAAAATTTAACCACGCATTTCGCGTTCTTTTGTGAACATTTTGATGTATATTACAAGTAATTTGGACATTTCATGATTTTCGCCTAATTTTCCATACAATTAGTCAGGAAACATGGGGAAAAATTTTGGGTCCCAGAAAATTCTGAAAAAAATCATAGCGGTTTTTAATGATGGGAAAGAGCGTGTAGAGTAATTATTTTCCCGAAAAAAAATCTACTCAAATGTTTTTTAATGGAACGAAATCGTGAAAAAAAAATACAAACATATGTCATGACAGCCCTCATAGACAACCTTTATCCATGAATGTATCCCTGTTGATATTTCATCACTCATTATTAGTCAAGTACAAATACAACAACAGATGTGACTGAAGGGCACCTGCCAAAGTAAAAAAACAAAGAATAAAAAAATGTGGAATTACGAAGAAATTTTTTTAAGGAAAATGGATGTCGTCTTGAGATCTTGAGATATAATACTCTAAAAGAGATTTAAATTGGTGGCCCTACTTTATTCTAGGGTGGTATGGTAGATATAATAATAGTAAACTGCGAATAGATGAATTTAAAAAAAAATAAGGTTGATTGAGGATTCAATATTGAATTGATGATGATGAGGCTGTTACTTGGTGAAACTCCATAATATATGTGGTAAGTAAAACACGTGTGTTGAGAATTTTCACAAATTTTTAATGTCGAAACACTGCGACGATGATTAAATTTTCAATCATCTGCCTGATGAAGCCACTGTGTGGCGAAACATATGACGCAGTGTTTCGACATTAAAAATTTGTGAAAATTCTCAACACACGTGTTTTACTTACCACATATGATTGAGGATTATTTAGAGCCCTATAATTATCACCATACATTATTATTAACCAGAGGGACTCATTACAATGTTTCTTTTGACAAACATTAACCATAAAAAAGAGAAAGTAATTATCGTATTATCAGTAAATACCATCAAATTGTATTTTTTTTTATTAAAAAAATATATCCAATAACGCACGCATGCAACAAATTGTAGTACATAAATATCGATTCAAGAAAATTATCCTCATGCAATACTTTTGTGTAAAATACAGTATCCAAAATTACTCAAAATCCATTCATGATTATATTAAATGTAAATCCTTGTACATCCCTTTTCTAAATTTTGGGATAATCGCAAGTGAATCGAGGGTGAAGTTGCGAGAAATTGCGTAAAATTTGGCGATTCGAAATAATTATAAAAACGATTGCTGGCGACTTGAAAATTTCCAAAATTACTCAAAATCCATTCAAGATTATGATTTTGTGAAAATCCGTGTACATCCCTTTTCTAGATTTCGGGACAATCGCAAGTGAATCGAGGGTGAAGTTGTGAGAAATTGCGTAAAATTTGGCGATTCGAAATAAATATAAAAACAATTGCTATCGACTTGAAAATTTCTAAAATTACTCAAAATCCATTCAAGATTATGTAATCCGTGTACACCCCTTTTCTAGATTTCGGGATAATCGCAAGTGAATCGAGCGCGAAGTTGTGAGAAATTGCGTAAAATTTGGCGATTCGAAATAATTATAAAAACGATTGCTATCGACTAGAAAATTTCCAAAATTACTCAAAATTCATTCAAGATTACGATTTCGTAAAAATTCGTGTACACCCCTTTTCTAGATTTTGGGATAAATGCAAGTGAATCAAGGGTGAAGTTGTGAGAAATTGCGTAAAAATTGGCGATTCGAAATAAATATAAAAACGATTGCTATCGACTTGAAAATTTCCAAAATTACTCAAAATCCATTCAAGATTATGATTTCATGAAAATCCGTGTACAGCCCTTTTCTAGATTTCGGGATAATCGCAAGTGAATCGAGGGTGAAGTTGCGAGAAATTGCGTAAAATTTGTCGATTCGAAATAAATATAAAAACGATTGCTATCGACTTGAAAATTTCCAAAATTACTCAAAATCCATTCCAAATTGTGATTTCGTGAAAATCCGTGTACAGCCCTTTTCTAGATTTCGGGATAATCGCAAGTGAATCGAGCGCGAAGTTGTGAGAAATTGCGTAAAATTTGGCGATTCGAAATAAATATAAAAACGATTGCTATCGACTTGAAAATTTCCAAAATTACTCAAAATCCATTCAAGATTATGATTTTGTGAAAATCCGTGTACACCCCTTTTCTAGATTTCGGGATAATCGCAAGTGAATCGAGGGTGAAGTTGTGAAAAATTGCGTAAAAATTGGCGATTCGAAATAAATATAAAAACATTTGCTATCGACTTGAAAATTTCCAAAATTGCTCAAAATCCATTCTAGCTTAGTTTCCATAAAAAAGAATGTATGGGCACCATTGCTAGGTGTGCAGTGGCGATACTTTCTGTTTTTTTCTTTTTATTTATCGGAAACAATGGATGCGGTATATACCGGCAATAAATATATATTCGATCGATTTCTGGTAAGGAACGGGTAATTGAGTGGGAGGCGCCAGAAACCTACTTCCTATTCCTAGATCAAGTAACCGGGTTTTACGCGTCTGAAAATTGGCTTTTCCTCCTCGCGCGACGCGGGGGGCCGAGATAAGGAAAAATGGGGGGAAATCGGACGGCGAATCGTTTCCGCGTGATTAATTCAAAAGGGTCAATGGGACGATTCTCGCAGCAGTGTAAACATGCGATAAAAATTCGCGTTCCATTTAATTATAAGCAATAAACAGACGTATTTTTTGTAACAGTCGAAAATGGTAAGTAAGTTGGCAAAAATCAGTAAAAGTCGATTTTTCAGACAAGGCAGTAAAACGAAGACATTGCATTTTACCTCTCCACACTTCCGTCACAAATGGAAATTTAAATAATTTTAAGATTTTTCAGATTTTTCAGTAAAACGAAGATCTTTGCAAATCTTGCATTTATCCTCTCTGCCTTTCCTTTACAAAACTAAACAATTTTAATTTTTGAATCAACTACGTACAGTATTATTAATTTATCGTTAACCAATCAATAATTTTTTCTATTGCAAATTTTCTATCGTGATGCACGATTCCGCCGAGAGAAAAAAAAACAATTACTCAAACCCCGGAGACACCGGTTTTCATTACCCTCAGGCCATAATGTGGTCGTGTGTATATATATATGTCTATCGATCGATTCGCCATATTTCGCTTGTTTAATAGAAACGAACGAACCTAAATGCACCCCTGACATGAAAAAGAGACACGATTTATATCCGGAAACGTCGTTAAATCCATTTATTACATTTGTGATGTATCATCATACGGTCCTACCTGAGAATTTTAATATCCAGGTTACGACAAGAAAAAATAAGTGCGTTGACTTACCACCGATCACAAACTATCATCATCACCACTGATCTCTTAGGGCTTTGACTGACGCGTTGTTTGAGAAGAATTACTTCTAATTCAAGTATTATTTGTGCCTATATTGTGGAAACACATTGTGTAACAATTTTTTTTTAATTGGATGAAGTATTATTTGTGCTTTACTGTAGAAAAATAGTGTGTAACAATTTTTTTTTTTTAGTTGATGTGTGAATTTTGTTGGCCGTGACTTGGAGATGAAATTATGACAGTTTTTTTTTATAACCGAGCTACACGGATAAATAAATTTAAATTAAGAACGTATCTTTCGCGCCCAAATAAGTTGTTCCTCAAGGCTCTCCACTGTCTCCTATTCAATAAACATAAACTCTTTTAAAGGTAGAAAAGCCAAAGTGGCGGAATCTATTGCCAGAATGTTGGGGAACAATATTTAAACTCTTTTGATTATAAATCAATTAAAGGCAACCTCACTTGTTGCAGAAGCATTAAATAAATTCAATAGAACGAAATATAGAAAATATTTGCTTTGCAGAGTTACGAACAGGTTAAATATTCAAATATTCAGGCTACATTTCGTTTGATTAAATTTATTCTTTTGATTACTTAAAACATAGTACCAAAATCATTCACTTCTAAATCATTATCTTCAATTCTAATAGGCATTTTTTAATCCTGACCCACATGATTATTTCTCCAACACAACAAACCAAAGGGTGTCACCTTTGCATAGCCTGCTCTGTGCACGCATTAAAAGCCGATTAAACGTTTTATTTGCATTGTATTGCTGCCCATTCTTATAATCACCAATTCCAAACGATTAACACAATTTTTGGTCATTGCACTGTATAAATATATATGTATCAAATAATTAGGCGCCACGAGCAGGAAAGTGGGACTCGATGTGGGTTTTGTTGTTGACTTCAACGATATGCATGTAAATGTGTATATGTGGGTTTTGTTGTAAATGTTGGCACACCCGCAGCGTTGCGTGCCACATGGGGAAGGTGGCGGTCACCCTTAGCGACTGACCACCCCATACAAGGGTCGTCGAACTCGGCTTTCTTCCTTACGTATGCAGCTTTTCCTGCTTTTCCCCAGACCACAATTAATTCGATCGTAATTGGCGTAATTATTCTTTCATAAAGGAAAATCGATGCCGGCGAATGTATTTATTTCAATAAATTAAAAGGGCTCGAAGACCTCGGATGAATTTATGAACTGTATGTTCTCTGTCTCTGTCAATTTACAGGTCAAAATTCGCACGTTTTTCGAATTGTACGTCAAGAAAATAGTAATTTAGATTTTTGAAATTGTACAACTTTGAAACACATTGTTAGATTTTGATGAATCTAGCGTCAAAATGTTGCCAATTTAGTGGACTTAAAATGTGAACAATTTTTCTTTTTGTAAAATTATTAGACAACGCCAAAATTATTTTTCCGAGTCCGAAACTTCGAAAATCACGATGCCGTATTTTTAAAATTACACAACTTCCGAGCGCGTAATTATTTTTACATGCTTTTAGCGTTAAAATAAAGCTTATGTAGTTAGTTTCAAAAGCTAATCAGAATTTTTTTTTGTAAAATCAGCCAAAAACGTCGAAATCGCATATTTTTCAAGTCCGAAACTTCGAAAATCGTGATGCCGTATTTTTAAAATTACACAACTTCCGAGCGCGTAATTATTTTTGTATGCTTTTAACGTTAAACTAAAGCTTATGTAGTTAGTTTTAAAAGCTAATCATAATTTTTTTTTGTAAAATCATCCAAAAACGTCGAAATCACATATCCGAAACTTCGAAAATCGTGATCCTGTTTTTTAAGATTACACAACTTCCGAGAAAATGATTACATTTCTATGTTTTGAAAGTTAAAATAACAATTTTTTTTTGTAAAACCAGTAAAAAATGTCAAAATCGCAATTTTTCAAGTCTGCCTTAAAAATTGTAATTTTGATTTTTTTTAAATTGCACAACTTTTGAAGGCGTAATTCGAAAATGGTCATGTACATGTCAAAATATAGTCAATTAATAAACGTTTCAAAAATGTCCTAACAATCATTCTGGTGAAATCAATGAATAGTGTCAAAATTGCATTTTTTCAATTCTTGCACGGCGAAAACTGCGATTTGGATTTTGGAAATTGCGCCATTTCGGAACACATTGTTGGATTTTGATAATTCTAACCTTAAAAAGTAGCTAATTTAGTAAACTTGAGATGTGAGTAATTTTTGTTTTTGTAAAATCATTAGACAGGGACAAAATTGCATATTTTTCAAGTCCGAAACTTCAAAAATCGTGATTCTGTTTTTTAAAATTACACAACTTCCGAGCATTTTATTACATTTTTATGCTTTTAATGTTAAAATAGAGCTGAAAACTGGGTTTTAAAAACCAATACGGAAATTTTCTTGTAAAATCAGTCAAAAACGTCAAAATTGCATGTTTTCAAAAATTGTGATTTTGATTTTTAAAATTGCACAATTTTCGAACGCGTCCTTGGAAATTGGTCATGTAAATGTCAAAATATAGTCAATTAAGCGTATTTTAGAAATATCTTAACAATTATTTTGGTGAAATTAATTCATGGTGTGAAAAATGCATTTTTTTCAATTCCTGCGCCCCGAAATCTGCGATTTGGATTTTAAAAATTGTACTACTTCGGAACACGTTATTAGATTTTGATAATTCGAACGTCAAAATATAGCTAATTTAGTAGACTTGAAATACGAGTAATTTTTCTTTTTGTAAAATCATTAAACAACGCCAAAATTGCATTTTTTTCAAGCCCTACGAGCCGAAATTTGCGATTTGGATTTTATAAAATTGCGCCATTTCGGAACACGTTGTTAGATTTTTATAATTCTAATGTTAGAGTATAGCTAATTTAGTAGGCTTGTATATATGAACATTTTTTCTTTTTGGAAAATCATTAGACAGCGCCAAAATTGCATTTTTTCAACTGCTACGACCCGAAATCTGCGATTTGGATTTTCAAAATTACGCTACTTTAAAACGCGTTGTTACATTTTGAAAATTCGAACGTCAAAATATAGCCAATTTAGTAGACTTGAAATACCAGTAATTTTTTTTTTGCAAAATCATTAGAAAGCGCCTAAATTGCATTTTTTCAATTGCTACGAGCCAAAATCTGCGATTTGGATTTTCGAAATTGCGCCACTTTGAAAAGCGTTGTTAGATTTTGAAAATTCGAACGTCAAAATATAGCCTATTTAGTAGACTTAAAATACGAGTAATTTTTCTTTTTGCAAAATCATTAGACAACGCCAAAATTGCATTTTTTCAATTGCTATGAGCCAAAATCTGCGATTTGGATTTTCAAAGTTACGTTACTTTGAAACGCGTTGTTAGATTTTGAAAATTCGAACGTCAAAATGTAGATAATTTAGTAGACTTAAAATATAAACAATTTTTCTTTTTGTAAAATCATTAGACAGCGCCAAAATTGTATTTTTTTTCAATTGCTACGAGCCGAAAGCTGCGACTTGGATTTTTAAAATTGCGCCACTTTGAAACACGTTGTTAGATTTTGAAAATTTAAATGTCAAAATATAGATAATTTAGTAGACTTGAAATATGAACCATTTTTCTTTTTGGGAAATTATTAGACAACGCCAAAATTGCATTTTTTCAATTGCTACGAGCCAAAATCTGCGATTTTAATTTTCAAAATTGCGCCACTTTGAAACGCGTTGTTAGATTTTGAAAATTCGAACGTCAAAGTATAGATAATTTAGTAGACTTCAAATATGAACATTGTTCCTTTTTGTAAAATCATTAGACAGCGCCAAAATTGCATTTTTTTCAATTACTGCGAGCCGAAATCTGCGATTTGGATTTTTTTAATTGCGCCATTTCGGAACACGTTGTTAGATTTTTAAATTCTAATGTTAAAGTAGCTGATTTAGTAGACTTGAAATATGA
This sequence comes from Ocypus olens, assembly GCA_910593695.2. Lineage (NCBI taxonomy): Eukaryota > Metazoa > Arthropoda > Insecta > Coleoptera > Staphylinidae > Ocypus > Ocypus olens. The sequence goes on from OU343058.1 coordinate 1,013,781, forward strand.
ACATTTTTTCTTTTTGAAAAATCATTAGACAACGCCAAAATTGCATTTTTTTAATTGCTACTAGCCAAAATCGGCGATTTGGATTTTTAAAATTGCGCCGTTTTGAAACGCGTTGCTAGATTTTGAAAATTCGAACGTCAAAATATAGCTAATTTAGTAGACTTGAAATGAAACGAGTAATTTTTATTTTTATAAAATCATTAGACAGCGCCGAAATTGCATTTTTTTCAATTGCTAAGAACCCGAAATCTGCGATTTAATTTTTTTAAATTGCGCCATTTCGAAACACGTTATTGGATTTTGATAATTCGAACGTCAAAATGTATCCAATTTAGTAGACTTGAAATACAAGAATCTTTTCTTCTTGAAAAATCATTAGACAACGCCAAAATTACATTTTTTTCAATTGCTACGAGCTGAAATCAGCAATTTGGATTTTTAAAATTTCACCATTTCGAAACGCGTTGTTGGATTTTGATCATTCTAACGTCAAAATGTAGCTAATTTAGTAGACTTAAAATGTGAGTCATTTTTCTTTTGGTAAAATAATTAGACAGCACCGAATTTGCATTTTTTTTTCAATTGCTACGAGCCGAAATCTACGTTTTGGATTTTCAAAATTGCGCCACTTCGGAACACGTTGTTGGATTTTGATAATTCTAACGTTAAACTGTAGCTAATTCAGTAGACTTAAAACATGAGTAATATTTATTTTTGTAAAATCATTAGATAATCAAAATTGTATATTTTTCCAAAGTCCAAAACTTCGAAAATCGTGATTCTGTTTTTTAAAATTACATAACTTCCGTCAACGTTATTAGATTTTTGTGCATGTAACGTTAAAATAAAGCTGATATACTGGATTTCAAAAAGTAATCAGGAATTTTTTGTATAAAACCCACAAAAAAACGTCAAAATCGCATGTTTTTCAAGTCCGAAACCTCGAAAATCTTTTTTTTTCTTTGTTTGACTTGAATTACTCTTATACACCTTTCAATAAAATCAGTTACAAAATGATGTTGAAATAATGCCGGCAATAATGTATTAACCCATTAATAATTCCTCTTGGTTTTTTTTTGTGTTCTTGATGATTTAATTATTCAACCCCACGCCGCACCACCAGACGAAAACCAAAAACATAAAACAAACACACGGTGGGTGCAAAATGGAGCGATACGAACAATTGGCGGTGGTGGGAGAAGGATCTTACGGTGTGGTCTTGAAATGCCGGCATCGGGACAGCGATCAGATAGTGGCGATCAAAAAGTTTCTGGAAACCGAAGAAGATGCGGCGGTGAGAAGGATGGCCCTCAGGGAGATTCGAATGCTGAAGGTAAAATTATTTTATTCAATGCAAACTAAATTAGAAAATAGTTGCAACTTTCTTGGTGTATCTCAGTTCTATGGATAAAGTAAAAGTAGATGAAGAATGTAAAATCATCTTTAGTTACATATCTAAATTAGAGAAAGTTGTAAGTTTCTTGATGTATCTCAGTTCTATGAAGTTAAAGTAGATGAAGAAATCAATTTGATTTTTGTAATAACCAATTGACGGCAGTTTTATTTTTTCCGAAAATCTGGTGTTAAGTCAGAAGATTTTAGTGGCCGTTTAATTGGTCCTCTGGGTCCAGTCCAAGCACCGGGAAACTATGTTGGCTCATGTACCATAAAGGGTCCATCCTGCCAAAAAAAAATACAGCAGAGGACAGAGTTCTAAAATTGCGGGTAAATTTGTTGTTAGAGAAGCATCAACTTAAAATTCTGTCAGCCTTTTTTCTAACAACTGTTGTTGTTAAAGTTGTACCCCGATATCTTTGTTAAAAGTTGGAATTAATCAAATGCTGTAAGCCTTTATAACGACTGTTTTTGCACGTGCGCAGCATTGTCTATACTTCTGATTTTTTCCACTACAACTTGATTTTAGAAACTGAAGCACGAAAACCTGGTGACCATGATAGAGGTGTTCAGGCATCGGAAGAGGTTCTATCTGGTGTTTGAATACGTAGAAGGCACAGTACTGGACGAGCTGGAGAAGACGCCCGGAGGTCTCGGAAATGAAAAGTCCAGGGAAAGGATATACCAAGTCACCAGAGCTATAGGGTACTGTCATTCCAATAACGTGAGTAATCTTTTCTTTTGGCGACATCTACAACTAGATTAAAGAACTGTCTATCCCCGATCCATTCAAGACTGTTAATCCCTTTGATCAAATTTTTAGAAGAGTTGACCTTGAATCCTGTCTATCCCCAATCCATTCGAGACTGTTAATCCCTTTGATAAAATATTGGAGAAGTTGACCTTGAATCCTGTCTACCCTAGATACATTCTAGACTGTTAATCCCTTTGATCAAATATTAGAAAAGTTGATCTTGAATCCCGTCTATCCCAGATCCATTCTGAACTGTTAATCCCTTTGATCGAATATTAGAAAAGTTGATCTTGAATCCCGTCTATCCCAGATCCATTCTGAACTGTTAATCCCTTTGATCGAATATTAGAAAAGTTGACCTTGAATCCCGTCTATCCCAGACCCATTCTGAACTGTTAATCCCTTTGATCGAATATTAGAAAAGTTGATCTTGAATCCCGTCTATCCCAGATCCATTCTGGACTGTTAATCCCTTTGATCGAATATTAGAAAAGTTGACCTTGAATGCTGTCTATCCCAGATCCATTCTGGACTGTTAATCCCTTTGATCAAATATTAGAAAAGTTGACCTTGAATCCCGTCTATCCCAGATCCATTCCGGACTGTTAATCCAAAAGTTGATGTTGAAACCTTCATTCGAGACTTTTAATCCCTTTGATCAAATATTAGAAAAGTTGACCTTGAATCCATTCGAGACTGTTAACTTGACAAGCTTTTCTTTTGGCAAACTGAATTTTAGAGAAGTTGACCTTGAATCTATATTTATAAGGTTTAATAGTGAATCCAACACTTTCCTCCATTCGCAGATTATCCACAGAGACGTGAAACCCGAAAACGTGCTCGTGTCATCGATGGGCGTGGTGAAACTCTGCGACTTTGGGTTCGCCCGTCTGACGAGCGCAACTGGAGAACCCTGCACGGAGTACGTGGCCACCAGATGGTACCGATCCCCAGAGTTGTTGGTGGGGGAGCAACAGTACGGATCTCCAGTAGACGTTTGGGCCATCGGATGCCTCTACGCGGAAATGATGACGGGCGATCCGTTGTTTCCGGGAGAGAGCGACATCGACCAACTTTACCTGATCGTAAAGTGCATAGGTATGTGAACTACGACAACTTCACAACCGCCGAAGACTCTTCTTAACAAGGAATCACAAAAAAATAATTTTGAAATTATGGTAGAAATGGTAGAAGAATTTTTTTTCGAGAAAATAATTACTCCACACGCTTTTTCTCGTCATTAAGAACCATCATGAATTTTTTTAGAATTTTCTGGGACCCAAAATTTTTCCTGATTTTTTCCTGACTGGAAAAATTAGCGAAAATCATGAAATGTCCAAATGACTTGTAATGTACATCAAAATGTTCACAAAAGAACGGGCAATACGTGGTTAAATTTTCAGCCGAATCGTACTTGCAGTTTTCTCGTTTCGCGCTCTTAAAATGGATAATCGTAAATTGGTCAGAAATTTCTGTCGATTTTGAGATTTTTTTGTAGCCGTCTCACTGAACAAATATGGATTATATTACATTAATTTGTAGCTACATTCTTCTGAAATCGCATGTTTCCATTCATAACTATTTTCCGTATTCACGAACCAAGATATGTTCGTTTGAACTCGTCGGTGTCCGATAGCGTCAATCTGCAGGGTCTCAGTATTCGCTTCCCATAAGGCCCTATGTTAATTTTCAGTTGGTGAAAAATGGTAGAACAAATTTTTTTTCTGGAAAACAACTACTCTGCAGGCGTTTCCTCATCATTAAGAATCGTTATAAATTTTTTCAGATTTTTCCAAGACCCAAAATTTTTCCTCATTTTTCTTGACTAAGTATGGAAAATTGGGCGAAAATCATGAAATGGCCAAATGAATTGTAATGTACATCAAAATGTTCACAAAAGAACGGGCAATGCGTGGTTAAATTTTCAGACGAATCATACTTGTAGTTTTCTCGTTTCGCGCTCTCAAAATAGGCACTCGTAAATTGGCCAGAAATTTCGGTCGATTTTGAGATTTTTTTGTCGCCGTCTCACTAAACAAATATGGATAATATTACATACATTTGGAGCTACATTCTTCTGGAGTAGTATGTTTTCATTCATAACTATTTTCTGTATTCACGAACCAAGATATATTCGTTTGAATAAGTCGGTGTCCGATCGCGTCAATCTGCAAGGTCTCGGTATTCGCTTCCCATAAGGCCCAATGCTAATTTTCGATTGGTGAAAAATGGTGGAACAATTTTTTTTTCTAGAAAACAATTACTCTGCATGAGTTTTCTCATCATTAAGAACCATCATGAATTTTTTCAGATTTTTCCAAGACCCAAAATTTTTCCTCATTTTTTCCTGACTAATGGTATGTAAAATTGGCGAAAATCATGAAATGGCCAAATGAATTGTAATATACATCAAAATGTTCACGGGCAATGCGTGGTTAAATTTTCAGCCGAATCGTACTTGCAGTTTTCTCTTTTCGCGCTCTCAAAATGGGTAATCGTAAATTGGCCAGAAATTTCGGTCGATTTTGAGATAATATTGTCGCCGTCTCACTAAACAGAAATGGATGATATTACATGAATTTGTAGCTACATTCTTCTGGAATCGAATGTTTCCATTCATAACTATTTTCCGTATTCACGAATCAAGATTTCTTCGTTTGAACTCGTCGGTGTCCAATAGCGTCAATCTGCAGGGTCTCAGTATTCGGTACCCATAAGACCCAATGCTAATTTTCGATTGGTGAAAAATGGTGGAATAATTTTTTTATTGGGAAAATAATTACACCACACGCTTTTTCTCATCATTAAGAACCGTTATGAATTTTTTCAGATTTTTCCAAGACGCAAAATTTTTCTTAATTTTTCCAAACTAAATTGCATGGAAAATTGGGCGAAAATCATGAAATGGCCAAATTAATTGTAATGTACATCAAAATGTTCACAAAGGAACAGGCAATATGTGGTTAAATTTTCAGCCAAATCGTACTTGCAGTTTTCTCGTTTCGCGCTCTCAAAATGGGCACTCGAAAATTGGCCAGAAATTTCGGTCGATTTTGGGATTTTTTTGTAGTCGTCTCACTAAACAAATATGGATAATAATACACACATTTGTAGCTACATTCTTTTGGAATCGAATGTTTCCATTCATAACTATTTGCCGTATTCACGAATCAAGATTTCTTCGTTTGAATTCGTCGGTGTCCAATAGCGTTAATCTGCAGAGTCTCAGTATTCGGTTCCCATAAGACCCAATGCTAATTTTCTATTGGTGAAAAATGGTGGAACAATTTTTTTTTCTGGAAAATAATTACTCCACACGCTTTTTGTCATCATTAAGAACCATCAAGAATTTTTTTAGAATTTTCTGGGACCCAAAATTTTTCCTCATTTTATCTGAAAATTGTATGGAAAATTGGGCAAAAATCATGAAATGGCCAAATGGATTGTAATGTACATCAAAATGTTCACAAAAGAACGGGCAATACGTGGTTAAAATTTCAGCCAAAACGTACTTGCAGTTTTCTCGTTTCGCGGTCTCAAAATGGGCACTCGAAAATTGGCCAGAAATTTCGGTCGATTTTGGGATTTTTTTGTCGCCGTCTCATTAAACAGATATAGATGATATTACATGAGTTTGTAGCTACATTCTTCTGGAATCGTATGTTTCTATTCATAACTATTTGCCGTATTCACGAACCAAGATTTCTTCGTTTGAATTAGTCGATGTCCGATAGCGTCAATCTGCAGTGTCTCAGTATTCGCTTCCCGTAAGACCCAATGCTAATTTTCAATTGGTGAAAAATAGTGGAACAATTTTTTTTTTGGAAAATAATTACTCTACGCGCTTTTTCTCATCATTAAGAACCGTCATGAATTTTTTTAGAATTTTCTGGGACCCAAAATTTTTCCTAATTTTTTCCTATGTATGGAAAAATTGGCGAAAATCATGAAATGGCCAAATTAATTGTAATGTACATCAAAATGTTTACAAAAGAACGGGCAATACGTGGTTAAATTTTCAGCCGAATCGTACTTGCAGTTTTCTCGTTTCGCCCTCTCAAAATGGGCACTCGTAAATTAGCCAGAAATTTCAGTTGATTTTGAGATAATTTTGTCGCCGTCTGACTAAACAGATATGGATGATATTACATAAATTTGTAGCTACATTCTTCTGGAATCGTATGTGTCCATTCATAACTATTTGCCGTATTCACAAACCAAGATTTCTTCGTTTAAATTCGTCGGTGTCCGATAGCGTCAATCTGCAAGGTCTCAGTATTCGCTTCTCATAAGACCCAATGCTAATTTTCGATTGGTAAAAAATGGTAGATCAAATTTTTTTTTTAGAAAACAATTACTCTGCACGTGTTTCCCCATCATTAAGAACCGTTATAAATTTTTTCAGATTTTTCTAAGACCCAAAATTTTTCCTAATATTTTCCTGACTAATGGTATGGAAAATTGGGCGAAAATCATGAAATGGCTAAATGTATTGTAATGTACATCAAAATGTTCACAAAAGAACGGGCAATACGTGGTTAAAATTTATTTCAGCCAAAACGTACTTGCAGTTTTCTCGTTTCGCGCTCTCAAAATGGGCACTCATAAATTGACCAGAAATTTAGGTCGATTTTGAGATTTATTTGTCGCCGTCTTACTAAACATATATGGATGATATTACATGAATTTATAGCTACATTCTTCTCGAATCGTATGTTTCCATTCATAACTATTTACCATATTCACGAACCGAGATATGTTCGTTTGAATAAGTCGGTGTCTGAGAGCGTCAATCTGCAAGGTCTCGGTATTCGCTGCCCATAAGACCCAATGCTAATTTTCGATTGGTGAAAAATGGTGGAACAATTTTTTTTTCTAGAAAATAATTACTCTACACGCTTTTTCTCATCAATAAGAACCGTCATGAATTTTTTTAGAATTTTCTGAGACCCAAAATTTTTCCTCATTTTTTCCTGACTAATGGTATGTAAAATTGGCGAAAATCATGAAATGGCCAAATGAATTGTAATATACATCAAAATGTTCACAAAAGAACGGGCAATGCGTGGTTAAATTTTCAGCCGAATCGTACTTGCAGTTTTGTCGTTTCGCGCTCTCAAAATGGGCACTCGTAAATTGGCCAGAAATTTCGGTCGATTTTGAGATTTTTTTGTCGCCGTCTCACTAAACAGATATGGATGATATTACATGAGTTTGTAGCTACATTCTTCTAGAATCGTATGTTTCTATTCATAACTATTTGCCTTATTCACGAACCAAGATTTCTTCGTTTGAATTAGTCGATGTCCGATAGCGTCAATCTGCAGTGTCTCAGTATTCGCTTCCCATAAGACCCAATGCTAATTTTCGATTAATGAAAGATGGGGGCACATTTTTTTTTTCAGGAAAATAATTACTCTACACGCTTTTTCTTATCATTAAGAACCATCATGAATTTTTTTAGAATTTTCTGGGAGCCAAAATTTTTCCTCATTTTATCTGAAAATTGTATGTAAAATTGGCGAAAATCATGAAATGGCCAAATGAATTGTAATATACATCAAAATGTTCACAAAAGAACGGGCAATGCGTGGTTAAATTTTCAGCCGAATCGTACTTGCAGTTTTGTCGTTTCGCGCTCTCAAAATGGGCACTCGTAAATTGGCCAGAAATTTCGGTCGATTTTGAGATTTTTTTGTCGCCGTCTCACTAAACAGATATGGATGATATTACATGAGTTTGTAGCTACATTCTTCTAGAATCGTATGTTTCTATTCATAACTATTTGCCTTATTCACGAACCAAGATTTCTTCGTTTGAATTAGTCGATGTCCGATAGCGTCAATCTGCAGGGTCTCAGTATTCGCTTCCCGTAAGACCCAATGCTAATTTTCGATTGGTGAAAAATAGTGGAACAATTTTTTTTTTGGAAAATAATTACTCTACGCGCTTTTTCTCATCATTAAGAACCGTCATGAATTTTTTTAGAATTTTCTGGTACCCAAAATTTTTCCTAATTTTTTCCTGACTAATGGTATGGAAAAATTGGCGAAAATCATGAAATGGCCAAATTAATTGTAATGTACATCAAAATGTTTACAAAAGAACGGGCAATACGTGGTTAAATTTTCAGCCGAATCGTACTTGCAGTTTTCTCGTTTCGCCCTCTCAAAATGGGCACTCGTAAATTAGCCAGAAATTTCAGTTGATTTTGAGATAATTTTGTCGCCGTCTGACTAAACAGATATGGATGATATTACATGAATTTGTAGCTACATTCTTCTGGAATCGTATGTGTCCATTCATAACTATTTGCCGTATTCACAAACCAAGATTTCTTCGTTTAAATTCGTCGGTGTCCGATAGCGTCAATCTGCAGGGTCTCAGTATTCGCTTCTCATAAGACCCAATGCTAATTTTCGATTGGTAAAAAATGGTAGATCAAATTTTTTTTTTAGAAAACAATTACTCTGCACGCGTTTCCTCATCATTAAAAACCGTCATGAATTTTTTCAGATTTTTCCAAGACCCAAAATTTTTCCTCATTTTTTCCCAACCAAAATAGTATGGAAAATTGGGCGAAAATCATGAAAAGGCCAAATGACCTGTAATATGCATCAAAATTTTCACAAAAGAACGGGCAATACGTGGTTAAATTTTCAGCCGAATCGTACATGCAGTTTTCACGTTTCGCGCTCTCAAAATGGGCAATCGTAAATTGGTCAGAAATTTCGGTCGATTTTGAGATTTTTTTGTTGCCGTCTCACAAAACAAATACGGATGATATTACATGAATTTGTAGCTACATTCTTCTAGAATCGTAAGTTTCATAACTATTTTCCGTATTCACGAACCAAGATTTCTTCGTTTAAATTCGTCGATGTCCAACAGCGTCAATCTGCAGTGTCTCAGTATTCGCTTCCCATAAGGCCCAATGCTAATTTTCGATTGGTAAAAAATGGCAGAACAATTTTTTTTTCGGGAAAATAAATACTCCACACGCTTTTTCTCATCATGAATTTTTGATTAATACTCATTAATTGTACATTTTTGAAGGAAAACCCTGTATGCGCCACCAACAAGTCATGGCGAAAAACTCCCAGCTCCGCGGCATGATCCGCTCCGCCGTCGCCGACTACAGCGGCCTCTACAAGAACTTCTCCAACTGGCCAATACTCTCCCTCGACTTCCTGGTGAGCTGCATGAAGATGGACCCCCTCGTCCGACCGAGCTCCGACGAGCTCCTCAAGCACAACTACTTCAGCCACGACAAGTTTCCCCAGCGATTCCTGCCGGCGCTCCGCGATCGCGTCAACTCGGAATTCAACAACAATCCCCTGATGAGGAAGTTCAAGACCGAGATCCTGATGTCGACGGACAAGCGGGACGAGCACAAGGCGCGTCGGATATCCCAGATCGAACAGCCTCGGTGGAGGATGAGCCTGATCGAGGGCAGCGTCAAGAGGAAGTTCAACTGCGACAGTTCCACCGAACTGGGCACCGCCAGGTCCGGGGGAAAAACGTACTCCCAACGCACCGGACTCACCTTCCTCAAGCAGCAGCAGACGAGGAACAGCAGGGTCGAACTGAATTCCGTGCTGGAGGAGGAGCAGGAGAAGAGCAAGTTGGCGATGAACAGGCCTTCTTCCAGCGCGAAGCTGGAGAATTTCCATCAGTGCGTGTCGCCTTTGCAGTACCAGTCGTTGACGTCTTTCTCCGAGTGCCCGTGCAAAAATGTTCTGCGTCCCAGCATAAACAATTTGACGTTTAAGGAGCCCCAGAAGAAGAGTCCGAATGTGATCCACAGCATGCACAACACGTCGATCAAGGGCACGTGCAACCAGGTGCCGCTGCTGACTTCGTCGAGGGGATCGTTGATGAAGAAGCTGGAGAGGAACGTGGTGGTGGATAATAACATGTTCGTTAACATCGAGCCGCTAAGTTTGGGCCAGACTTGTATGTCGTGGACCAATACTTCTTCGAGGAGGAAGGAGTGTAAGGTCAAAGATGATTTTACGCTACCGAATTTACCAGGAGGTATTTATTCTAAGCCTTTCTAATGTTATTTTTTTCAAATTTTTCTCGCACGAAATGTTCGTTCGAATTAAAAAATTCAAAAATTCATAACTTGCTTCAAAATACGCGAATTTTCAAAAACCAAGTTTATTTAAAATCGTCAGGGTTCTGTGTAGTTGTTTTATTTGTTTTATAATTTTCTTCTGGCGACAACTATTTTTTTTTCCCAAGATCAAAATTTTTGGTCGAATTAAAAATTTCAAAAATTCATTACTTGCTTGAAAATCGGCGAATTTTCAAAAAACAAGTTTATTTAGAATCATCAGAGTTCTGAGTAGTTGTTCTGTTTGTTTTATAATTTTATTTTGGCGACAACTATTTTTTTTCCCACAATCAAAATTTTTGGTCGAATTAAAAATTTAAAAAACTCATAACTTGCTTGAAAATCGGCGAATTAAAAAAAAAAACAAGTTTATTTAGAATTATCAGGGTTCTGTGTAGTTGTTTTGTTAGTTTTATAATTTTATTCTGGCGACAACTTTTTTCCCCACGATCAAAATTTTTGGTCGAATTAAAAATTTCAAAAATTCATAACTTGCTTGAAAATCGGCGAATTTTCAAAAACCAAGTTTATTTAGAATCAGCGGGTTCTTTTCTAGTTGTTTTCTTTGTTTTATAATTTTCTCCTTGCGAAAACTATTTTTTTTTTCAATTTTTCTCCCACGATCGAGAGTTCGGTCGAATTAAAAATTTTAAAAAGTCATAATTTGCTTAAAAATCGACGAATTTTCAAAAACCAAGATTATTTAGAATCAGCAGCGTTCTGTGTAGTCGTTTTTGTTTCACAATTTTATTGTTGCAACAACTTTTTTGTTTTTCAATATTTCTCCTACGATCGAGAGTTTGGTCGAATTAAAAATTTCAAAAATTCACAACTTGCTTAAAAATCGTCGAATTTTCAAAAACCAAGATTATTTAGAATTAGCAGGGTTCTGTGTAGTCGTTTTATTAGTTTCACAATTTTATTCCTGCGACAACTATTTTTTTTTCTTGATTTCTCCTACTATCGAGAGTTCGGTCGAATTAAAAATTTCAAAAATTCATAACTTGCTTAAAAATCGTCTAATTTTCAAAAACCAAGATTATTTAGAATCAGCAGGGTTCTGTGTAGACATTTTATTTGTTTCACAATTTTATTCTTGCGACAACTATTTTTTTTTCAATATTTCTCCTACGACCGAGAGTTCGGTCGAATAAAAATTTCAAAAATTCATAACTTGCTTGAAAATTGGTGAATTTTCAAAAACCAAGTTTATTTAGAATCATTAGGGTTCTGTGTAGTTGTTTTGTTTGTTTTAAAATTTTATTCCCGCGACAACTATTTTTTTCTTGTTTTTTTCGCACGATCAAAATTTTTGTTCAAATTAGAAATTTCAAAAATTCATAACTTGCTTGAAAATAAGCGAATTTTCAAAAACCAAGTTTATATGGAATCATCAAGGTTCTGTGTAGTCGTTTTGTTTGTTTTATAATTTTATTCTTGCGGCAACTATTTTTTTTTTTTAATTTTCCCACGATCAAAATTTTTGTTCGAATTAGAAATTTCAAAAATTCATAACTTGCTTGAAAATAAGCGAATTTTCAAAAACCAAGTTTATATGGAATCATCAGGGTTCTGTGTAGTTGTTTTATTTGTTTTATAATTTTATTCTTGCGGCAACTATTTTTTTTTTAATTTTCCCACGATCAAAATTTTTGTTCAAATTAAAAATTTCAAAAATTCATAACTTGCTTGAAAATCGGCGAATTTTCAAAAAACAAGTTTATTTAGAATCATCAGGGTTCTGTGTAGTTGTTTTGTTTTTTTTATAATTTTATTCTGGCGACAAATATTTTTTTCCCACGATCAAAATTTTTGGTCGAATTAAAAATTTCAAAAATTCATAACTTGCTTGAAAATACGCGAATTTTCAAAAACCAAGTTTATTTAGAATCAACAGGGTTCTGTGTAGTCGTTTTGTTTGTTTTATAATTTTATTCTGGCGACAACTATTTTTTTTCCCACGATCAAAATTTTTGGTCGAATTAAAAAGTTCAAAAATTCATAACTTGCTTGAAAATACGCGAATTTTCAAAAACCAAGTTTATTTAGAATCAACAGGGTTCTGTGTAGTCGTTTTGTTTGTTTTATAATTTTATTCTGGCGACAGCTATTTTTTTTCCCACGATCAAAATTTTTGGTCGAATTAAAAATTAAAAAAAATCATATCTTCCTTGAAAATACGCGAATTTTCAAAAACCAAGTTTATTTAGAATCATCAGGGTTCTGTGTAGTAGTTTTGTTTGTTTAATAATTTTATTCTGGCGACAACTATTTTTCTTTTCCACGATCAAAATCTTTGGTCGAATTAGAAATTTCAAAAATTCATAACTTGCTTGAAAATAAGTGAATTTTCAACAACCAAGTTTATTTAGAATCAACAGGGTTCTGAGTAGTCGTTTTGTTTGTTTTATAATTTTATTCTTGCGACAACTATTTTTTTTTAATTTTTTTCCCACGATCAAAATTTTTGTTCGAATTAGAAATTTCAAAAATTCATAACTTACTTAAAAATAGTAGAATTTTTGAAAACCAATATTATTAAAAATCAACAGGGTTCTGTGTAGTCGTTTTATTTGTTTCACAATTTTATTCTTGCGACAACTATTTTTTTTCAATATTTCTCCTGCGATCGAGAGTTCGGTCGAATTAAAAATTTCAAAAATTCATAACTTGCTTAAAAATACGCGAATTTTCAAAAAAACAAGTTTATTTAGAATCAGCAAGATTCTGCGAAGTTGTTTTATTTGTTTTATAATTTTATTCTTGCGATAACTATTTTTCTTTAATTTTTTTTCGCACGATCAAAATTTTTGTTCGAATTAAAAATTTCAAAAATTCATAACTTGCTTGAAAATCGGTGAATTTTCAAAAACCAAGATTATTTAGAATAATCAGGGTTCTGTGTAGTTGTTTCGTTTGTTTTATAATTTTATTCTGGCGACAACTATTTTTTTTTCACGATCAAAATTTTTGGTCGAATTAAAAATTTAAAAAAATCATAACTTGCTTGAAAATACGCGAATTTTCAAAAACCAAGTTTATTTAGAATCATGAGGGTTCTGTGTAGTATTTTGTTTGTTTTATAATTTTATTCTGGCGACAACTATTTTTTTTTCCACGATCAAAATTTTTGTTCGAATTAGAAATTTCAAAAATTCATAACTTGCTTGAAAATACGCGAATTTTCAAAAACCAAGTTTATTTAGAATCAGCAGGGTTCTGTGTAGTAGTTTTGTTTGTTTTATAATTTTATTCTGGCGACAACTATTTTTTTTCCCACGATCAAAATTTTTGGTCGAATTAAAAATTTCAAAAATTCATAACTTGCTTGAAAATCGGCGAATTTTCAAAAACCAAGTTTATTTAGAATCCTTAGGGTCCTGTGTAGTTGTTTTGTTTGTTTTATAATTTTATTCTTGCGACAACTATTTTTTTAAATTTTTTTTCCCATGATCAAAATTTTTGTTCGAATTAGAAATTTCAAAAATTCATAACTTGCTTGAAAATCCGCGAATTTTCAAAAACAAAGTTTATCTAGAATCCTTAGGGTCCTGTGCAGTTGTTTTGTTTGTTTTATAATTTTAGTCTTGCGACAACTATTTTTTTCTTATTTTTTTCCCACGATCAAAACTTTTGTTCGAATTAGAACTTTCAAAAATTCATAACTTGCTTGAAAATACGCTAATTTTCAAAAACCAAGTTTATTTAGAATCAGCGAAGTTCTGTGTAGTCGTTTTGTTTGTTTTATAATTTTATTCTTGCGAAAACTATTTTTTTCTTATTTTTTTCCCACGATCAAAATTTTTGTTCGAATTAGAAATTTCAAAAATTCATAACTTGCTTAAAAATTGGCGTATTTTCAAAAACCAAGTTTATTTAAAATCATCAGGGTTCTGAGTAGTTGTTTTGTTTGTTTAATAATTTTATTCTGGCGACAACTATTTTTTTCTTATTTTTTTCCCACGATCAAAATTTTTGGTCGAATTAAAAATTTCAAAAATTCATAACTTGCTTGAAAATCTGCGAATTTTCAAAAAACAAGTTTATTTAGAAACAGCTGGGTTCTGTGAAGTTGTTTTGTTTGTTTTATAATTTAATTCTTGCGACAACTATTTTTTTTTAAACATTTTCCCACGATCAAAATTTTTGTTCGAATTAGAAATTTCAAAAATTCATAACTTGCTTGAAAATGGGAGAATTTTCAAAAACCAGGTTCATTTAGAAACATCATGGTTTTGTGCAGTGATTGTGTTTGTTTTATAATTGTATCCTTGCGAGAACTATTTTTTTCCTATTTTTTTCCCACGATCAAAATTTTTGTTCGAATTAGAAATTTCAAAAATTCATAACTTGCTTGAAAATGGGCGCATTTTCAAAAAATAAGTTTATTTAGAATCAGCAGGGTTGTGTGAAGTCATTTTATTTGTTTTATAATTTTATTCTGGCGACAACTATTTTTTTCTTATTTTTTTCTCACGATCAAAATTTTTGTTCGAATTAGAAATTTTAAAAATTCATAACTTGCTTGAAAATAGGTGAATTTTCAAAAACCATATTTATTTAGAAACAGCAGGGTTTTGTGTAGTAATTTTGTTTGTTTTATAATTGTATCCTTGGGAGAACTATTTTTTTTTTATTTTTCTTCTACGATAGAAAAATTTTAGTTTCCATCGCTTTCTTCTGTCTTCTAATAATTTTTAAAACAACAGTAATTTTCCCTCCTAATAAAAATAAATCCAGTAAATCACATTTCAGCCACAGGAAGTCCGAACAAACCGAAAAAGTCGATCCAGAGTCCGGACCCGAGCAACAGCGCCATAACACCAGTAAGTACGAAAATCCGGCGGTGAGTTTCGCCAACGTTGCTAAAGGGTGACATTTTGATTTTTGCAGAGGGTCCTTTCAGCCTCCAACTCCCAAAAAACGGGCCCAACTAAAAACCCAAACAATATCTTACCCATAATGTGATAAAAGCGGCCGCCGCGCCGTCCGCTAAAATAAAACTTGACGATTTTTTTAGGAGTTCAGGTACAGGAGGACGAAGCGAAAGTATTCCCTCGAGTACCTCGGCCCGGCGGCGCCGCCCTGCGGATGGTGACGATCGACAATGTACAGACCTTATAATTTTTTTTCCTTGCGTGTAATGATTTGTTTTTTTTTATATATATAGTACTTTTATTCAAAAAAATGATGTATAAATGTATATATGCTATACCTATTTTTATATATAAAAATAAAATACATAGTATTCCTCGTGTGGCTCATTCGCTCGCTTAAACTTAGGACGAATATTGCAAGTTTATGCAAGTGTGTAAAATAAGAATGATCCTTACAAAATAATAACACATCTGGGAAGCGATGACGATAATTAAAACAAAAAACAATCACGGCTTGCTACGATTGTTGAGGTACATTTTTGAAGTGGGAATGGTAGAAACGGTTTTGTCTTTGTGATTAAAACGTGAAGTAAAAACACGTATCGATGGCCCTCTGCAATAACGACACAACTCAAAATTGAAAAATTTATGTATTTTTATATTCGCTCTACTGAGTATTTTTAAAATCAGTGATGTTAGATAATCCACAACAAAACTGAAAAACATGAAATTTTGAGTTATGTCCGTACTGCATAGGATGATTGAAATCTTTTCAAGTTGTAAACATTTACCACTTTCACTGCAGCCTCAGACAATTAACACTTCCAAAGATAAATGAAAAACATGGTCGGTCGCATTTTCCAAATAAACATTATCGTATTAGCTAGCAAACTCGAAGACAAAAAATCGCATTTGCCAGCCAAGACTTAAAACATTGCTTTATTTACCAGGTGAGAGCTTGGGCGTTGTCTCAGCGTTGAACGTGTTTATAAAACTAAACGAAACGAGTAGCACCTTACAAAAATAATGAATCTTGCTGCTGAGAAAATCCAAATTTAACAGCCTCGAACGCGTTGAGGTTAAAGGTGTAGCCGATGATTGCACAGTCAGGGTAGACTAAAATGCCGAATTGGATCACAGCGGGAGTACAGTACGCCACTGGCGTTGGGTTCTTCTTAGGCGCGAAGCTCCGGGACGTCTTTTTCTCTCTGGCACGGTTTGACCAGCTTTTCTCCTCCTGATAACGCGCAGCGCTTGTGGTAAGCCACCAGATCACCTAAAACAAACAAACAATTATGATTTTTTTTTGTTGTTAAATTGTAGTGATGCGTTGTGAACACGTTTTCCGTCGTGGAAGATTGGCCATTGTCGATGAAGGCTGTTTCCTGGAAGTTTTTGCGGTCGGAATTATGAGTAGACCTAATTGCGCATGGCGAAGAATCGAAGAACGTGTCTGGCATACGGCACGAACATTGCGCGCAAGTTCCTTTTGTTCGCTTACGAAGGTTATGCCACTTTCCTTTTAAGCGGAACATTGTGTTCACAATAATCACTTCCATTATCAAGTGAGAATGTTTGAAAAGTATTTAATCCACCGTTAGGAACGATTCATCTTCTGGCAACAAAGGAATGGAATGTTGACATCACGTCAGAAATTAGAGGTCGAAATTTCAGGAAGATTTTAAAATAATAAAATCAATTAATTCAACAAAACCAAAATGTAGCCTAAATTATTATTCGTAAATCGAGATCGAAATTTCAGGAAGATTTTGTCACAACAAAATAATAAAATCAATAAATTTAACAAAACGGAAAAAGAGCCTAAATTAATATTTTTTTTGGCATAGGTTTGACCATTCAGCCGCTAACGATGATAAAAATTAATATTCGTAAAGATTTAATTTTATCTGAATAGTTGTACATTGATATTTCGTTCTTATGAACTTTTTACATGTTACCTCGAGATAAAACCCGAACCGTTTTTAATAACCTGCAGAAGGTGACCGAAGACAATCAAAATATTCGTTTTTTTTTGCCTCGTTTCGGGACGAAAATAAATTCTTATCACTAATCCGCGGCGAACCTGTTGATAACAATTCAGTCTGCAGGTCGCGGTCGAGTCGCGAAGAATGTGTGTTGTGGTTCGGTATATTTATTTTTCGAAAGCTTTAGTGCCCGTTGTGTTGTTACATCTTCAGGATTTGTGTGTGTGTGTGTGTGTTGGTATTTTTTCATACCGCCCCATCAATCCAAGGCATCATCCAGATTGCATCTTAACCGCCAAGACGCATTTACTGTAAGTTTGGATTTTCTTCCACACTTCCTCTTTCACCGAAAATTAAGTAGAGTATTGTTAGAGTAGCTTCAGAAAATTTCAAGTATCTGGTAATTATTTTTATATTTTTTTAAGCGCTCGAAAAAAGTGCAACTTTAAATAATTACAAATTTTGTTCTCGTGGAATTAACTCGAAATGTAGTGAAGGGATGTTTGCAGATTTTGATTATCATGGAGTAATATGTTGCTTGAGTAAATTTAGAAAATTTCAAGTGTCTGGTAATTGTTTTTATATTTTTTTTAAGCGCTCGAAAAAGGTGCAACTTTAAATAATTACAAATTTAGTTCTCGTGGAATTAACTGGAAATGTAGTGAAGCGATGTTTGCAGATTTTGATTATCGTGGAGTAATATGTTGCTTGAGTAAATTTAGAAAATTTCAAGTGCCTGGCAATTGTTTTTATATTTTTTTTAAGCGCTCGAAAAAAGCGCAACTTTAAATAATTACAAATTTTGTTATCGGGGAATTAACTCGAAATGTAGTAAAGGGATGTTTGCAGATTTTGATTATCGTGGAGTAATATGTTGCTTGAGTAAATTTAGAAAATTTCAAGTATCTGGTAATTATTTTTATATTTTTTTAACCGCTCGAAAAAAGTGCAACTTTAAATAATTACAAATTTTGTTCTCGTGGAATTAACTGGAAATGTAGTGAAGGGATGTTTGCAGATTTTGATTATCGTGGAGTAATATGTTGTTTGAGTAAACTTAGAAAATTTCAAGTGTCTGGTAATTGTTTTTATATTTTTTTAACCGCTCGAAAAAAGTGCAACTTTAAATAATTACAAATTTTGTTATCGGGGAATTAACTCGAAATGTAGTAAAGGGATGTTTGCAGATTTTGATTATCGTGGAGTAATATGTTGTTTGAGTAAACTTAGAAAATTTCAAGTGTCTGGTAATTGTTTTTATATTTTTTTTAAGCGCTCGAAAAAAGTGCAACTTTAAATAATTACAAATTTTGTTCTCGTGGAATTAACTCGAAATGTAGTGAAGGGATGTTTGCAGATTTTGATTATCATGGAGTAATATGTTGCTTGAGTAAATTTAGAAAATTTCAAGTGTCTGGTAATTGTTTTTATATTTTTTTTAAGCGCTCGAAAAAAGTGCAACTTTAAATAATTACAAATTTAGTTCTCGTGGAATTAACTGGAAATGTAGTGAAGCGATGTTTGCAGATTTTGATTATCGTGGAGTAATATGTTGCTTGAGTAAATTTAGAAAATTTCAAGTGCCTGGCAATTGTTTTTATATTTTTTTTAAGCGCTCGAAAAAAGCGCAACTTTAAATAATTACAAATTTTGTTATCGGGGAATTAACTCGAAATGTAGTAAAGGGATGTTTGCAGATTTTGATTATCGTGGAGTAATATGTTGCTTAAGTAAATTTAGAAAATTTCAAGTGTCTGGCAATTGTTTTTATATTTTTTTAAGCGCTCGAAAAAGGCGCAACTTTAAATAATTACAAATTTTGTTCTCGTGGAATTAACTGGAAATGTAGTGAAGCGATGTTTGCAGATTTTGATTATCGTGGAGTAATATGTTGTTTGAGTAAATTTAGAAAATTTCAAGTGTCTGGCAATTGTTTTTATATTTTTTTAAGCGCTCGAAAAAGGCGCAACTTTAAATAATTACAAATTTTGTTCTCGTGGAATTAACTGGAAATGTAGTGAAGGGATATTTGCAGATTTTGATTATCGTGGAGTAATATGTTGCTTGAGTAAATTTAGAAAATTTCAAGTGTCTGGCAATTGTTTTTGTATTTTTTTAAGCGCTCGAAAAAAGTGCAACTTTAAATAATTACAAATTTAGTTCTCGTGGAATTAACTGGAAATGTAGTGAGTAATATGTTGTTTTAGTAAATTTTCAAATTCGAAATATTTTGTTAGAAATTTGCAACTGTAAAAATTTGTAATGAATGCATTTAGGAGAAAATGTGTGTTAAAGTATCGTTTCGATCTTTTTTCAGTTCATCGAACTGTCCATGCAATGCATTCCTCAGTCTGTGGAAATGAACAGTTAACAGTTAGCAAACGGATCTTCTCGTATTGATACACAGACACAACAGCTGGCCGATACGGAAAAGATAATGGACGAGGAGATGCACAATTGACCAGAAGATAAAAAGGCAGGTTTACGGTTAAACAATTTCAAATGCAAATAACTAAAAGAAAAAAAAAATGAATTTCTTGTTTTTTGCCGATTATAAATAATCAAGTATTTTGAGTAATTTGTAACAGTTTTGAGTGTGTAGCATTTGTTTTTTTGTATTTTTTTTTTCACTCGCAGAAAATGCAGCTTCAGAATGGACGACAACGTTTTGTTCACGAGTGAATATCTCGAAATCTACTGGTGGGGTGTTTTGATTTTTTTTGAGGATTATAAAGAACGAAGTATTTTGAGTAATTTGCAACAGTTTTAAGTGTGTGGCATTTGTTTTTCTATTTTTTTTCGCTCGTAGAAAATGCATCTTCAGAATGGACGACAAAGTTTTGTTCTGGAGTGAATATCTCGAAATCTACAGGTGGGGTATTTTGATTTTTTTAGAGGATTATGAAGAACGAAGTATTTTGAGTAATTTGCAACAGTTTTAAGTGTGTGGCATTTGTTTTTCTATTTTTTTTTTCACTCGTAGAAAATGCATCTTCAGAACGGACGACAAAGTTTTGGTCTCGAGTGAATATCTCGAAATCTACTGGTGGGGTATTTTGATTTTTTTAGAGGATTATGAAGAACGAAGTATTTTGAGTAATTTGCAACAGTTTTAAGTGTGTGGCATTTGTTTTTCTATTTTTTTTTCACTCGTAGAAAATGCATCTTCAGAACGGACGACAAAGTTTTGGTCTCGAGTGAATATCTCGAAATCTACTGGTGGGGTATTTTGATTTTTTTAGAGGATTATGAAGAACGAAGTATTTTGAGTAATTTGCAACAGTTTTAAGTGTGTGGCATTTGTTTTTCTATTTTTTTTTTCACTCGTAGAAAATGCATCTTCAGAACGGACGACAAAGTTTTGGTCTCGAGTGAATATCTCGAAATCTACTGGTGGGGTATTTTGATTTTTTTAGAGGATTATGAAGAACGAAGTATTTTGAGTAATTTGCAACAGTTTTAAGTGTGTGGCATTTGTTTTTCTATTTTTTTTCGCTCGTAGAAAATGCATCTTCAGAATGGACGACAAAGTTTTGTTCTGGAGTGAATATCTCGAAATCTACAGGTGGGGTATTTTGATTTTTTTAGAGGATTATGAAGAACGAAGTATTTTGAGTAATTTGCAACAGTTTTAAGTGTGTGGCATTTGTTTTTCTATTTTTTTTTCACTCGTAGAAAATGCATCTTCAGAACGGACGACAAAGTTTTGGTCTCGAGTGAATATCTCGAAATCTACTGGTGGGGTATTTTGATTTTTTTAGAGGATTATGAAGAACGAAGTATTTTGAGTAATTTGCAACAGTTTTAAGTGTGTGGCATTTGTTTTTCTATTTTTTTTTTCACTCGTAGAAAATGCATCTTCAGAACGGACGACAAAGTTTTGGTCTCGAGTGAATATCTCGAAATCTACTGGTGGGGTATTTTGATTTTTTTAGAGGATTATGAAGAACGAAGTATTTTGAGTAATTTGCAACAGTTTTAAGTGTGTGGCATTTGTTTTTCTATTTTTTTTCGCTCGTAGAAAATGCATCTTCAGAATGGACGACAAAGTTTTGTTCTGGAGTGAATATCTCGAAATCTACAGGTGGGGTATTTTGATTTTTTTAGAGGATTATGAAGAACGAAGTATTTTGAGTAATTTGCAACAGTTTTAAGTGTGTGGCATTTGTTTTTCTATTTTTTTTTCACTCGTAGAAAATGCATCTTCAGAACGGACGACAAAGTTTTGGTCTCGAGTGAATATCTCGAAATCTACTGGTGGGGTATTTTGATTTTTTTAGAGGATTATGAAGAACGAAGTATTTTGAGTAATTTGCAACAGTTTTAAGTGTGTGGCATTTGTTTTTCTATTTTTTTTTTCACTCGTAGAAAATGCATCTTCAGAACGGACGACAAAGTTTTGGTCTCGAGTGAATATCTCGAAATCTACTGGTGGGGTATTTTGATTTTTTTAGAGGATTATGAAGAACGAAGTATTTTGAGTAATTTGCAACAGTTTTAAGTGTGTGGCATTTGTTTTTCTATTTTTTTTCGCTCGTAGAAAATGCATCTTCAGAATGGACGACAAAGTTTTGTTCTGGAGTGAATATCTCGAAATCTACAGGTGGGGTATTTTGATTTTTTTAGAGGATTATGAAGAACGAAGTATTTTGAGTAATTTGCAACAGTTTTAAGTGTGTGGCATTTGTTTTTCTATTTTTTTTTCACTCGTAGAAAATGCATCTTCAGAACGGACGACAAAGTTTTGGTCTCGAGTGAATATCTCGAAATCTACTGGTGGGGTATTTTGATTTTTTTAGAGGATTATGAAGAACGAAGTATTTTGAGTAATTTGCAACAGTTTTAAGTGTGTGGCATTTGTTTTTCTATTTTTTTTTTCACTCGTAGAAAATGCATCTTCAGAACGGACGACAAAGTTTTGGTCTCGAGTGAATATCTCGAAATCTACTGGTGGGGTATTTTGATTTTTTTAGAGGATTATGAAGAACGAAGTATTTTGAGTAATTTGCAACAGTTTTAAGTGTGTGGCATTTGTTTTTCTATTTTTTTTCGCTCGTAGAAAATGCATCTTCAGAATGGACGACAAAGTTTTGTTCTGGAGTGAATATCTCGAAATCTACAGGTGGGGTATTTTGATTTTTTTAGAGGATTATGAAGAACGAAGTATTTTGAGTAATTTGCAACAGTTTTAAGTGTGTGGCATTTGTTTTTCTATTTTTTTTTCACTCGTAGAAAATGCATCTTCAGAACGGACGACAAAGTTTTGGTCTCGAGTGAATATCTCGAAATCTACTGGTGGGGTATTTTGATTTTTTTAGAGGATTATGAAGAACGAAGTATTTTGAGTAATTTGCAACAGTTTTAAGTGTGTGGCATTTGTTTTTCTATTTTTTTTTTCACTCGTAGAAAATGCATCTTCAGAACGGACGACAAAGTTTTGGTCTCGAGTGAATATCTCGAAATCTACTGGTGGGGTATTTTGATTTTTTTAGAGGATTATGAAGAACGAAGTATTTTGAGTAATTTGCAACAGTTTTAAGTGTGTGGCATTTGTTTTTCTATTTTTTTTCGCTCGTAGAAAATGCATCTTCAGAATGGACGACAAAGTTTTGTTCTGGAGTGAATATCTCGAAATCTACAGGTGGGGTATTTTGATTTTTTTAGAGGATTATGAAGAACGAAGTATTTTGAGTAATTTGCAACAGTTTTAAGTGTGTGGCATTTGTTTTTCTATTTTTTTTTCACTCGTAGAAAATGCATCTTCAGAACGGACGACAAAGTTTTGGTCTCGAGTGAATATCTCGAAATCTACTGGTGGGGTATTTTGATTTTTTTAGAGGATTATGAAGAACGAAGTATTTTGAGTAATTTGCAACAGTTTTAAGTGTGTGGCATTTGTTTTTCTATTTTTTTTTTCACTCGTAGAAAATGCATCTTCAGAACGGACGACAAAGTTTTGGTCTCGAGTGAATATCTCGAAATCTACTGGTGGGGTATTTTGATTTTTTTAGAGGATTATGAAGAACGAAGTATTTTGAGTAATTTGCAACAGTTTTAAGTGTGTGGCATTTGTTTTTCTATTTTTTTTTTCACTCGTAGAAAATGCATCTTCAGAACGGACGACAAAGTTTTGGTCTCGAGTGAATATCTCGAAATCTACTGGTGGGGTATTTTGATTTTTTTAGAGGATTATGAAGAACGAAGTATTTTGAGTAATTTGCAACAGTTTTAAGTGTGTGGCATTTGTTTTTCTATTTTTTTTTCACTCGTAGAAAATGCATCTTCAGAACGGACGACAAAGTTTTGGTCTCGAGTGAATATCTCGAAATCTACTGGTGGGGTATTTTGATTTTTTTAGAGGATTATGAAGAACGAAGTATTTTGAGTAATTTGCAACAGTTTTAAGTGTGTGGCATTTGTTTTTCTATTTTTTTTCGCTCGTAGAAAATGCATCTTCAGAATGGACGACAAAGTTTTGTTCTGGAGTGAATATCTCGAAATCTACAGGTGGGGTATTTTGATTTTTTTAGAGGATTATGAAGAACGAAGTATTTTGAGTAATTTGCAACAGTTTTAAGTGTGTGGCATTTGTTTTTCTATTTTTTTTCGCTCGTAGAAAATGCATCTTCAGAATGGACGACAAAGTTTTGTTCTGGAGTGAATATCTCGAAATCTACAGGTGGGGTATTTTGATTTTTTTAGAGGATTATGAAGAACCAAGTATTTTGAGTAATTTGTAACAATTTAAAGTGTGTAGCATTCGTTTTTCTATTTTTTTTTCACTCGTAGAAAATGCATCTTCGGAATGGACGACAAAGTTTCGTTCTCGAGTGAATATCTCGAAATCTACTGGTGGGGTATTTTGATTTTTTTTGAGGATTATGAAGAACGAAGTATTTTGAGTAATTTGTAACAATTTTAAGTTTGTGGCATTTGTTTTTCTATTTTTTTTTCACTCGTTGAAAATGCATCTTCAGAATGGACGACAAAGTTTTGGTCTCGAGTGAATATTTCGAAATCTACTGGTGGGGTACTTTGATTTTTTAGAGGATTATGAAGAACGAAGTATTTTGAGTAATTTGTAACAGTTTCAAGTGTGTAGCGTTTGTTTTTCTATTTTTTTTCACTTATTATATTTCACATATTTCTCCTAGAGCGAACAAAATCAAATTTTCGAAAGTTAACCCAAATTTTACGAAAACGATTATTCGAACATCTTAATTAAATCCGCAACATCCTGTGCACTAATCCATAACGTCGCAACCACAATTTTACCAGACAGGAAATTCCAATCATCCAATCTTAAGAAAAATTCAATTTCCACCAGGAAACGTACAATTTCTAATTAAAAACTCGATAACATCCTAAAGTTCTTAAAGGACTGAAATATTGACACACTTTACACACAATCGATGACCTTTGGCGGGTTTCTAAAAAATTAATAAAATAAAATCTTCCCACGTCTCACTTTCGCAACGTTACGACCACGAAATCGATCCGTTTATCGAAATTATGCGTACAACAATAAAATTGCTAAAATTTTTAGTTTGTGCATTGCGTATTTCTTGGAGGGAAAGTCGTAATTAAGTCGTCTTTTAATAATATAAGTTTAATTGCATTAATTGTTTGAAGTAGCGATGACAATGGCATTTTTTGCGTAACATGTTACGTCTGGTTTTTATTGTGACAATTGTGAAGAATTGTTCAATTTGCTTGTAGTATAATTTTCCGGAAGCAACGAACCAAACAATCAATATTGCTTGGGTGGAGACGAGATGAATGAGTCATGGTTAATGTTGGAAATCCTTGTGAGATTTCCTTGGAATTGATTGAGGGTACAAATTTGGTACTACTAATAATAATAATCATCATTATTGTTAGCCACCTTCACAGGTATACAAAACTCAATTTTACAAAAGTACTTATTTTTGAAAAGTGGTACTTTTTTAATTCCTCACGACCTCACGTATCGATGGGTTCTGATAACCAATTTTTAGCAATTTCATTTTCGAATAGATTAAAATATCTCGGGATTTTTGACAAAACATCATGAGCTGCCTTTTAAGAAATCATTTTTTTCAGCAATTTAATTTTGGGCAGAAAGCATTTTTCAAATTAGTGTGTGAAAATTTCTTACCTAGAGATTTGTGTTCGATTTGGTTGTTCCCCAGGAAGCAGTAGTTCTGTCCGGCGTTGACGAGGTAATGTTTGCACTTGTCCTTCGCCTTGTACGAAATGGCATATCCCCAGACGCGTTCCGAAAGCCTCACCAGGAACGTTCCATCCGTTTGATCCTGAAGCAACTTCTCCGCCTCGCTCCTCGTTATGAGACCTTCAAGTACCAACACACGGATTTAAGATAACGCTAACGACTGATTTTGACAGTTGCAGATATCCGCAGTGACGGATAAAAGTTTGGCAGAATTTTCTTTAAATAAAAGCAATTTTTATACGAAAACATGAACTTTTGATGCTTCCAGTTGAATTTCCCGCGGAAATATTTAAAGTTTTTGTCCGAGAAATTAAAGATTGTTATATAACAAAGTGATTTTGACAGTTGCACAAATCTGCAGTGGCGGATAGAAGTTTGGCAGAATTTTCTTTAAATAAATGCAATTTTTATTCAAAAAACGTGACTTTTGATGCTTCCAGTTGAATTTCCCGCGGAAATATTTAAAGTATTAATTCGAGAAATTAAAGATTGTTATATAACAAAGCGATTTTGACAGTTGTACAAATCCGCAGAGGCGGATAGAAGTTTGGCAGAATTTTCTTTAAATAAATGCAATTTTTATTCAAAAACGTGAACTTTTGATGCTTCCTGTTGAATTTCCCGCGTAAATATTTAAAGTTTCTGTACGAGAAATTAAAGACTGTTATATAACAAAGTGATTTTGACAGTTGCACAAATCTGCAGTGGCGGATAGAAGTTTGACAGAATTTTATTTAAATAAATGCAATTTTTATTCAAAAACGTGAACTTTTGATGCTTCCTGTTGAATTTCCCGCGTAAATATTTAAAGTTTCTGTACGAGAAATTAAAGACTGTTATATAACAAAGTGATTTTGACAGTTGCACAAATCTGCAGTGGCGGATAGAAGTTTGACAGAATTTTATTTAAATAAATGCAATTTTTATTCAAAAAACGTGACTTTTGATGCTTCCAGTTGAATTTCCCGCGGAAATATTTAAAGTTTTTGTCAGAGAAATTAAAGATTGTTATACAACAAAGTGATTTTGACAGTTGCACAAATCTGCAGTGGCGGATAGAAGTTTGGTAGAATTTTCTTTAAATAAATGCAATTTTTATTCAAAAAACGTGACTTTTGATGCTTCCTGTTGAATTTCCCGCGGAAATATTTAAAGTATTAATTCGAGAAATTAAAGATTGTTATATAACAAAGCGATTTTGACAGTTGTACAAATCCGCAGAGGCGGATAGAAGTTTGGCAGAATTTTCTTTAAATAAATGCAATTTTTATTCAAAAACGTGAACTTTTGATGCTTCCTGTTGAATTTCCCGCGTAAATATTTAAAGTTTCTGTACGAGAAATTAAAGACTGTTATATAACAAAGTGATTTTGACAGTTGCACAAATCTGCAGTGGCGGATAGAAGTTTGACAGAATTTTATTTAAATAAATGCAATTTTTATTCAAAAACGTGAACTTTTGATGCTTCCAGTTTATTTTCCCGCGAAAATATTTAAAGTTTTTATAGGAGAAGTTAAAGAATGTTATATAACAAAGTGATTTTGACAGTTGCACAAATCTGCAGTGGCGGATAGAAGTTTGGCAGAATTTTCTTTAAATAAATGCAATTTTTATTCAAAAAACGTGACTTTTGATGCTTCCAGTTGAATTTCCCGCGGAAATATTTAAAGTATTAATTCGAGAAATTAAAGATTGTTATATAACAAAGCGATTTTGACAGTTGTACAAATCCGCAGAGGCGGATAGAAGTTTGGCAGAATTTTCTTTAAATAAATGCAATTTTTATTCAAAAACGTGAACTCTTGATGCTTCCAGTTTATTTTCCCGCGAAAATATTTAAAGTTTTTATCGGAGAAGTTAAAGAATGTTATATAACAAAGTGATTTTGACAGTTGCACAAATCCGCAGTGACGGATAGAAGTTTGACAGAATTTTATTTAAATAAATGCAATTTTTATTCAAAAACGTGAACTTTTGATGCTTCCAGTTGAATTTCCTGCGGAAATATTTAAAGTTTTTGTTCGAGAAATTAAAGATTGTTATACAACAAAGTGATTTTGACAGTTCCACAAATCTGCAGTGGCAGATAGAAGTTTGGCAGAATTTTATTTAAATAAATGCAATTTTTATTCAAGAAACGTGACTTTTGATGCTTCCAGTTGAATTTTCCGCGGAAATATTTAAAGCTTTTGTCCGAGAAATTAAAGACTATAATATAACAAAGTGATTTTGACAGTTGCACAAATCTGCAGTGGCGGATAGAAGTTTATTTAAATGGGTAGAAGTTTGGGAGATCTTTCTTTAAATTATTGCAATTTTTATTCAAAAACGTGAACTTTTGATGCTTCCAGTTGAATTTTCCGCGGAAATATATAAAGTTTTTGTCCCAGAAATTAAAGAATGTTATATAACAAAGTGATTTTGATAGTCTTACACATCCGCAGTGACGGATAGAAGTTTGACAGAATTTTATTTAAATAAATGCAATTTTTATTCAAAAACGTGAACTTTTGATGCTTCCAGTTGAATTTCTCGCGGAAATATTTAAAGTTTTTGTCCGAGAAATTAAAGACTGTTATATAACAAAGTGATTTTGACAGTTGCACAAATCTGCAGTGGCGGATAGAAGTTTGGCAGAATTTTATTTAAATAAATGCAATTTTTATTCAAAAAACGTGAACTTTTGATGCTTTCAGTTTAATTTTCCGCGGAAATATTTAAAGTATTAATTCGAGAAATTAAAGAATGTTATATAACAAAGTGATTTTGACAGTTGCAGAAATCCGCAGTGACGGATGGAAATTTGGCAGAATTTTATTTAAATAAATGCAATTTTTATACGAAAACGTGAACTTTTGATGCTTCCAGTTGAATTTCCCGCGGAAATATTTAAAGTTTTTGTCCGAGAAATTAAAGACTCTGTTATATAACAAAGTGATTTTGACAGTTGCACATATCGGCAGTGGCGGATAGAAGTTTGGCAGAATTTTATTTAAATAAATGCAATTTTTATTCAAAAACGTGAACTTTTGATGCTTCCAGATTAATTCCTCAAAGAAATATTTGAAGTTTCTGTACGAGAAATTAAAGATTGTTATTTAACAAAGTGATTTTGACAGTTGCACAAATCCGCAGTGGCGGATAGAAGTTTGGCAGAATTTTCTTTAAATAAATGCAAATTTTATTCAAAAAACGTGACTTTTGATGCTTCCAGTTGAATTTCCCGCGTAATTATTTAAAGTTTCTGTACGAGAAATTAAAGACTGTTATATAACAAAGTGATTTTGACAGTTGCACAAATCTGCAGTAGCGGATAGAAGTTTGGCAGAATTTTACTTAAATAAATGCAATTTTTATTCAAAAAGCGTGACTTTTGATGCTTCCAGTTGAATTTCCCGCGGAAATATTTAAAGTATTAATTCGAGAAATTAAAGAATGGTTTATAACAAGGTGCTTTTGACAGTTGCACAAATCTGCAGTGATGGATAGAAGTTTGGCAGAATTTTCTTTAAATAAATGCATTTTTTATTCAAAAACGTGAAATTTTGATGCTTCCAGTTGAATTTCCCGCGGAAATATTTAAAGTTTTTGCCCGAGAAATTAAAGACTATAATATAACAAAGTGATTTTGACAGTTGCACAAATCTGTAGTGGCGGATAAAAGTTTGGCAGAATTTTATTTAAATAAATGCAAATTTTATTCAAAAAACGTGACTTTTGATGCTTCCAGTTAAATTTCCCGCGAAAATATTTAAAGTTTTTGTCCGAGAAATTAAAGATTGTTATATAACAAAGTGATTTTGACAGTTGCATAAATCTGCAGTGGCGGATAGAAGTTTGGCAAAATTTTATTTAAATAAATAAAATTTTTATTCAAAAAACGTGACTTTTGATGCTTCCAGTTGAATTTCCCGCGGAAATATTTAAAGTTTTTGTCCGAGAAATTAAAGATTGTTATATAACAAAGTGATTTTGACAGTTGCACAAATCTGCAGTGGCGGATAGAAGTTTGGCAGAATTTTATTTAAATAAAAGCAATTTTTATTCAAAAGCGTGAACTTTTGATGCTTCCAGTTTAATTTCCCGCGTAAATATTTAAAGTTTCTGTACGAGAAATTAAAGATTGTTATTTAACAAAGTGATTTTGACAGTTGCACAAATCTGCAGTGGCGGATAGAAGTTTGGCAGAATTTTATTTAAATAAAAGCAATTTTTATTCAAAAGCGTGAACTTTTGATGCTTCCAGTTTAATTTCCCGCGAAAATATTTAAAGTTTCTGTACGAGAAATTAAAGATTGTTATTTAACAAAGTGATTTTGACAGTTGCACAAATCTGCAGAGGCGGATAGAAGTTTGACAGAATTTTATTTTAATAAATGCAATTTTTATTCAATAACTGCTTCCAGTTTAATTTCCCGAGGAAATATTTAAATTTCGTACCGTGAAACCAAGGTTCGGCGTTGTTGGAGTCATCGAGTCCCGCTTTCCTGGGGATTTCGTTTGTTTTGTACCAATCGAGGACGGCCTGTTTGCCCGGAGGAACGCCCGGAGCCACGGCGCTGTAGGCGGTGTCCAATTCCAGTTTGCAAGAAGTCAGCCTGTGCTCTTCCCTGGCTCTCCTCGCGATTTCCCGAATTTGCTGTTCCGCCGCTTTTGCCTTGCGTTCTGGAAAAAAAAAATGTTGGGATTCAAAAAGGTATTTATTTTTTGAAGTAACCAACTCAAACAATAGAAAAAATACAACAAACCTTGTTCTTGCCAAAGCTGCTCCTGCTTGATCTCATACTCCTCCGCCTCTTTGGCCGCCTCCAGCTGCTTCTTCTGCATCTTCTTCAGGATCTCGCACGTCCTCTCCTCGGTCAGTCTTTTCTCCCACAGCGCCACCTTCTGGGCGACCTTCTGCGTGTTCTTATTGAGCTCGTTGAGCACATCCCTCGTGTCTATCACATTGTACTTGTTGTTCTTCGTCTGGTAATGGTTAATCGTGTAGTTATTCAAGTTGTTCATCAGCGGTTTGCTGATGATCTTCTCCCGCAATTCGTCCACCGAGCAGTAGATGTCGTCCTGCATCTTCATCTCCTCCTCCTCGGCGAGGTCCTCAATTTTCGGGGTCAGATCCATGTAATCGGAGAGTTTCAGTTCGGCCTCGACGTGCTTTCGCAGTTCCTCCGCCTCCTTCTCGGCCAGAGCGCGCGCCTTGTCCATGGCCTCCTCTTTGAGGATGTCCTCGATGGATCTGTCGTCGGCGTGCTCGCCCATCACCCACACCCAGGGCTCGCCGTCGGCGCCGCTCATGAACGAGACCGATTTTCTGGTTTTCTTTTGGGCGGCGCCCTGCGGAGGATCGGTGGAGAGTTTGTTGTCCCATATCGTCCACCTCCTCACCTGCTCCTCGCGCATCTTGCAGAAGAGGGTCTGCTTCTGCTGTTCGTCGAGCTCGGAGAGGATCTCCGGGTCGACGTACAGGTCTCTGAGAATCTGTTGGAGCATTTTTATCTGGAAGCAGAAAAAGGGATTCTGGTAAAATTACTGAGAGCTTTAGAGTTCTTTGGAATGTTGCATAAGGTTTGTGTTCAAAGTTTCATGTTAATTCCCGTATTGTCGCGCACAGACATACAGAAACACAGACACACAGAGAGACAGACAGACGCACAGACACACAGATACACAGAGAGACAGACAGACGCACAGACACACAGACGCACAGACACACAGAGAGACAGATAGACGCACAGACACACAGTTTTTGATGATTCTAACGTCAAAATATTAGAATTTAGCAGTGGCGGCTCGTGGAACATGTTGATGGTAGAGCCGCTACCCCCCTCCTCCTTTTTGAAGAAAGAAAGAGCGATTTATCTTCCTCGACCAAAATAAATGTTTTAAGAGTTAATTAAAAATTCTTGCTGAGCTTGAAATTAGAGGTAAGTGCCATGGCTCTTTGGCTCTACATAACGAGCCGCCTCTGGAATTTAGTGACATTTTGAAACGACTTATAAATTTTCCCGGGAAATTAACACAAAATGCAAAAAAAAATTTAAAGTTCGATATTTTTAAATTGCGATTTTTATTTTCGAAATTGCACAACTTCCAAACGCGTTGTTCAATTTTGATGATTCTGACGTCACAATATGTAGAATTTAGTAACATTTTTTTTTAATACTATTGAATAATTTCTCTTTTGCAAATTAGAATGGACTAATCGTATTTTGATAATTGTTGCAATTAATTTGTTAAAAATACAATTTCTACAAAACGATTCTTGCAAATTAGAATGTTATTTTAAACTTACGTGTCTGCGACTGAGTGCAATCAGGGGGTAATTTCGGTTGAGTCACAACAAACATCTGCGCTTTATAAATAGTGAAAACACACCCACCCACGCCGCCATTGTTTCGAATTAAACGAAACTGCACGCACACGTGTCTCCCCCCTAATTCATCAAGTTGATAACATACAATTGTCACGGTGCAACATAAAAGCAAATAATCTTTACGTGTTTTGAACGTACAATTATTAAGGATCGAAATCGATAGACAAATGTTTAACTAAGGATAGAAATTTAATTTAGACATTGTTGTTTAAAAATAAGTTTGGTTTTTTGAAAAAAATTGAAATTAATAAATCTGAACTTACGAATCGTGGAGAAATCAATTTTCCAATTATTGCTTCAATTGGTAATACAGAGTGTTCTAAATTGATTGCAATAGCTTAGATTTTTCCGGGAGTTGTCGAACTTTGAAAAAAATCGAAATTAATAAATCTGAACACACGAATCGTGGAGAAATTAATTTTCTTCAGTTATCAAGAGTAGCAGAGACAATTCTATTACTTCAATTGGCAATACAGAGTGTTCTAAATTGATTGCAACAGCTTATATTTTGGGAGTTGCTGAACCACCATTTTCCAAAAGGCTCAAATTGTGGAAAGTTTTAGCTCTCGTTTGAATGTACGAGTATTACAGATTGGAATCGATAAACGAATACCTAAGTAACGATCTAAATTTAATTTAGACAATGTTCTTAAAAAATAAGTTTGACTTTTTCACCATTTTCCAGGTGGTTCAAATTGTGGAAAATTTTTCGATAGTAAACTAAACGGAAATTCGTCTATATTTCTCAAATCTTTATGTTTAGAACGCAAGATTAATATACAAACAGAAGATTTTGGATATTTTTTCCCGACTTCCCATTGTTCTGCAGAAATTGCGTAAAAATTAAATACACTCTTCTGAATTTTTCCTTAATTCCCTCGTGCGCCTCCGCCATTATCCAATAATGTCCTCTCTCTTCGGTCAATTATCCAGCAATTGTACGTCTCCACGAAAGTGGAAATGCGAAACGTCAACAATTTCAATGAAGACCGACTTATACTTTAACGTTGCGTATCGGTTTCTGCCTCGAAAAATTGCGCTAATATATGGCATTCAAAAATATGCACGTTCATTGGGGAAAGTTATGTAATTTGTTAAATGCATGCTAGTTTAGATTTAAACCATAAAATGTCTGTGAGTAGAAATATATAATTTACAAAAAGTGCATTTTTGGTCATCAAAATTTGTTTTCTACCGCATCCATATTTGTTTCCGCAATATTCTGATCATTTTGTTTTGGTTTATAGTAAAGGCACTTTATCGTGGATTAACCTGTCAAAATTTCAACCATCTGCGAGTAGAAATATGGAATTTACAAAGCAATTTTTATAAAAGGTGCATTTTCGATCATCAAAATTTGTTTTCTAGCGCAGCCATATTTGTTTCCGCATGTTCTGATCATTTTGTTTTGGTTTATAGTAAAGGCACTTTATCGTGGATTAACCCGTCAAAATTTCAACCATCTGTGAGTAGAAATATGGAATTTACAAAGTAATTTCTACAAAAGGTGCATTTCTCGTCATCAAAATTTGCCTTCTAGCGCAGCCATATTTGTTTCCGTAATGTTCGGATAATTTTGTTTTGGGTTATTGTAGAGGCACTTTATCGTGGATTAACCTGTCAAAATTTCAACCATCTGTGAGTAGAAATATGGAATTTATAAAGCAATTCCTATGAAAGGTCCAAACTAAATATCGCGAACATCAGAAAGTAGAGTTAATTTGAATGGAGAGGAAATCCTGCACACGAACAAAAATTGCTCCAGCAAGATGGCGCATTATCGCATTTTTCCAGAAGGGTTGTTACTACGTTTTTAAATAACAATTTTCCAGCCCAAAAAAAGTCTACACTTAAATCTTAATCGAATATGATCGAAAATTTGGTTACCTTCAGGAGCTGTTTCAACAAGTAGGTGCTGCTGCTCAGTATTGTTAAAACCACCAACTCGCAAACAATTTAAAACACTTACAGCATGCCGAATAATAAAAAAAAACTGTCACCAGACAGATATTTACATTTGTCAAACAATATGTTTCAACAAGAAGGTGCTGCTGCTCAGTATTGTTAAAACCACCAACTCGCTAAACAATTTAAAACACTTATAGCATGCCGAATAATAAAAAAAAACTGTCACTAGACAGATATTTAGATTTGTCAGACAATATTTTTAAACTCGACATAGAAACAAAATTTGCGCGTAACCCAGAAACACGCGCGCCGCCTTCGTAATTAATAAATAATTATGGGACGCTCCCGGTTCGCATTCATAAATAATAATAACGATTGTACCGATTTACATTTCTGAACAGAGCTGCATTTGAATAAAGAAATTATATTAATTAGGCAATTTACGAGGATATCCTACTTAATATCCACACTGTCTATATTCACTTTTACACTGCCGAGGCTACTGGTCTTCCTCTTGCCGCCGGTGCATGTAATATTTCATTTCTTTTTACGTTATCGGCATGAATTAAAAAAATCTTTTTGATTTGTTTAAAAAATTATGTTTTGGTAGTTAGAACCTTCACAAAATGTCGTGACAGCTGGGGATGAAGTTTGCGTAGATTGAGAACTGCTGAGGCTACTAGTCTTACTTTTACTGCTAGTGCATATAATTTGTTTTTACCTTATTATCGCGATTAAAAAAAAATCATTGATTTGCTTAAAAAAATACGTTTTGGTAGTTAGAACCTTCCCAAAATGCCGTGACACTTGCGGGTAAAGTTTACGCAGATTGAGAACTGTTGAGGCTACTTGTTTTTACCTTATCATCGCGAATTAAAAAAAAAGTATTATTGATTTGTTTAAAAAATTACGTTTTGGTAGTTAGAACCCTCCCAAAATATTATGACACCTGCGGGTAAAGTTTGCGCAGATTGAGAACTGCCGAGGCTACTAGTCTTGCTTTTATTGCTAGTGCATGTATTTGTTTTACCTTATCATGAATTTAAAGAAAATCTGATTGATTTATTTAAAAAAATACGTTTTGGTAGTTAGAACCTTCCCAAAATCTCGTGATACCTGGAGGTAAAGTTTGGGCAGATTGAGAACTGCCGACGCTACTAGTCTTGCTTTTACTGCTAGTGTATATATATTTTTTTTACCTTATCATCACGAATTTAAAAAAAATCTCATGGATTTATTTAAAAAAATACGTTTTGGTAGTTAGAACCTTCCCAAAATCTCGTGACACCTCCGGGTGAAGTTTGCGCAGGTTAAGAACTGCCGAGGCTACTAGTCTTGCTTTTATTGCTAGTGCATGTATTTGTTTTACCTTATCATGATTTAAAAAAAAATCTCATTGATTTATTTTAAAAAAATACGTTTTGGTATTTAGAACCTTCCCAAAATCTCGTGACACCTGGAGGTAAAGTTTGCGCAAATTGAGAACTGCTGAGGCTACTAGTCTTGCTTTTTTTGCTAGTGCATGTATTTGTTTTACCTTATCATGAATTTAAATACAAATCTCATTGATTTGTTTAAAAATTTACGTTTTGGTAGTTAGAACCCTCCCAAAATATCGTGACACCTGTGGGTAAAGTTTGCGCAGATTGAGAATTGTCGAGGCTACTACTCGTAGTCTTACTTTTACTACTAGTGCATATTTTTTTTACCTTATCATCACGAATTAAAAAAATCTTATGGATTTGTTTAAAAATTTAAATTTCAAACCACTGAAGGTTTATGTTTATAAATTATTAAAAAAGATAGCTGAAATTAAAGTGTGGCGGGTGGGCCTTATTCCACCGTCCAACCTTTCAAACACACCACAAAGTTTCTACAAATAAATTCCTTTGTTGAAGCAAGAATTATTTTCTCATCGACTAATTTACAGTAAATCCCATGTTTGTATTCCAATAATTGGAGGGTGGAATAGAGCCCACCCACCACCCTTCGTTGCACTTAAACCTAACCCAGAAAATATTGTATAATTAAAGAAAATTCTTACACAAACCACTAAAGATTTAAGCTCAAAAATTACAAAAAATAGGGTTAGCTGGTTGAGCTAAAACGGAAACGAAGGGTGGTGAGTGGTCACTATTTCACCCTCCAACCCTTCAAACACACCAAATAAATTCAATTTTTGAAGGAAGAATATTTTTCTCATCGAATAATTTATAGTGAAACCCACGTTTGTATTCCAATAATTGGAGGGTGGGATAGGGCCCACCCACCACCCTTCGTTGCACTTTTACCTCACACAGAAAACACTGTTTAATTAAACAAATTTCATGCTCAAACCATTGGAGATTTAAGTTTAAAAAAAACAGGAAGAAAGAGAGTTTGGAGGTTGAATTAAAACGGAAACGGCGCGTGGTGGAGATTAGGTTGGGTTAGGTTAGGTTAGGTTAGGTTAAGTTAGATTAGGTTAGGTTGGGTTGGGTTGGGTTGGGTTGGGTTGGGTTAGGTTAGGCTGGGTTAGGTTAGGGTTAGGTTAGGTTAGGTTAGGTTAGGTTAAGTTAGGTTAGGTTAGTTTGGGTTGGGTTGGGTTAGGTTAGGTTAGTTTGGGTTAGGTTGGGTTAGGTTAGGTTGGGTTAGGTTTGGTTAGGTTAGGTTAGGTTAGGTTAGGTTAGGTTGGGTTAGGTTAGGTTGGGTTGGGTTAGGTTAGGTTAGGCTGGGTTAGGTTAGGCTGGGTTAGGTTAGGCTAGGTTAGGTTAAGCTAGGTTAGGTTGGGTTAGGTTGGGTTAGGTTGGGTTAGGTTGGGTTAGGTTGGGTTAGGTTGGGTTAGGTTGGGTTAGGTTGGGTTAGGTTGGGTTAGGTTGGGTTAGGTTGGGTTAGGTTGGGTTAGGTTGGGTTAGGTTGGGTTAGGTTGGGTTAGGTTGGGTTAGGTTGGGTTAGGTTGGGTTAGGTTGGGTTAGGTTGGGTTAGGTTGGGTTAGGTTGGGTTAGGTTGGGTTAGGTTGGGTTAGGTTGGGTTAGGTTGGGTTAGGTTGGGTTAGGTTGGGTTAGGTTGGGTTAGGCTGGATTGGGTTAGGCTAGGTTGAGTTAGGTTAGGTTAGGGTGGGTTAGGTTAGGTTAGGTTGGGTTAGGTTAGGTTAAGTTAGGTTAGGTTAGGTTAGGTTAGGTTAGGCTAGGTTAGGTTAGGTTGGGTTAGGTTAGGCTCGGTTAGGTTAGGCAAGGTTAGGTAAGGTTATTATTATTAGGTTGCTATTTTGTTTCTTTCCAAAATTTAGCAAATGTTTTAACAGGAAATCAAAAACACATCATTTAATATCAAGATATTTTCAGGTTTTGAAATAAATTCCTCGTCTGATTATTTTTTTACAATTTTTAAAATCGTTGAATGCATTGTAACGAGAATTTCGTTCGTAGGAGAAAAATTAAAAAAAAATAATTTTCGCAAGGATAAAATTACAAAACAAACCAAACTCTACTGCTTCTAAATTAATTTATATTTTTAAAAATCCGTCGATTTTCAAGCAAGTTATGAATTTTTTTTATTTTTTTTATTCGAACAAAAATTTCGATCATTGGAGAAAAATTAAAAAAAAAATTGTTTTCGAGTGGATAAAATTATAAAACAAACAAAATGACCACACAGAACTCTGCTGCTTCTAAATAAACTTGGTTTTTGAAAATCCGTTAATTTTGAAGCATGTTATGAATTTTTGAATTTTTTTTATTCGAACAAAAATTTCGATCATTGGAGAAAAATTTAAAAAAAATTGTTTTCGCGTGGATAAAATTATAAAACAAACAAAATGACTACACAGAACTCTGCTGCTTCTAAATAAACTTGGTTTTTGAAAATCCGTCAATTTTGAAGCATGTTATGAATTTTTGAATTTTTTTTATTCGAACAAAAATTTCGATCATTGGAGAAAAATTAAAAAAAAATTGTTTTCGGGTGGATAAAATTATAAAACAAACAAAATGACCACACAGAACTCTGCTGCTTCTAAATTAACTTAGTTTTTGAAAATCCGTCAATTTTGAAGCATGTTATGAATTTTTGAATTTTTTTTATTCGAACAAAAATTTCGATCATTGGAGAAAAATTTAAAAAAAATTGTTTTCGCGTGGATAAAATTATAAAACAAACAAAATGACCACACAGAACTCTGCTGCTTCTAAATAAACTTGGTTTTTGAAAATCCGTCAATTTTGAAGCATGTTATGAATTTTTGAATTTTTTTTATTCGAACAAAAATTTCGATCATTGGAGAAAAATTTAAAAAAAATTGTTTTCGGGTGGATAAAATTATAAAACAAACAAAATGACCACACAGAACTCTGCTGCTTCTAAATTAACTTAGTTTTTGAAAATCCGTCAATTTTGAAGCATGTTATGAATTTTTGAATTTTTTTTATTCGAACAAAAATTTCGATCATTGGAGAAAAATTTAAAAAAAATTGTTTTCGCGTGGATAAAATTATAAAACAAACAAAATGACTACACAGAACTCTGCTGCTTCTAAATAAACTTGGTTTTTGAAAATCCGTCAATTTTGAAGCATGTTATGAATTTTTGAATTTTTTTTATTCGAACAAAAATTTCGATCATTGGAGAAAAATTTAAAAAAAATTGTTTTCGCGTGGATAAAATTATAAAACAAACAAAACGACCACACAGAACTCAGCTGCTTCTAAATAAACTTGGTTTTTGAAAATTCGCCGATTTCAAGGAAGTTCTCCAAAAAAATTATTGACGAAATTAAAATTTGATTTGATTTGAAAAAGCATGCCATCCTTCTTTTCATTCTTAACCGACTTGCAAACTTTTACAGTAGCATTGGTACCGTTTTGCGGAAAATATAGCTCCGACGATGATGTCAGTGTGTCGAGTTGAGCCGAGCAAAAATTGCCCGACACAATTACCACACTAACTGTTTCGAATGTATTATTACACTAACTCTTAATGGACTGTTATTAATTTACGCGCATTAACTGACATTTCAAATTCACCGACGACGAATTAAAACAATGCGTCTCTGTGCGAATTCTCGGCGCCATTCATTCATTAAGGAGAATTAAGTTTACCATCGCAGACAGCAGGAATTATATGACATCATCATATGTAACAATCAAATCAAACTTTTTAACTTGCATAATAAATATAATAATACATTTTTAAAATTTCAGCCAGCTAAAATAGCAAAAAACATTTTTGAAAAAAAATTGATTTTTCAGAATAGCCGCAGGGGCTAAACGAAGAATTCATTTCGAACGCGGTTTTTAAAGCCTCGTACACAATTTCTCTGAGAAAATATTTACATACGCGAGAATTAAACTGCGTCTACGCATGATGCCGATTCACGGCCGTCGGCCAAACTGTCCGATTCGAACGATCAATAGCGTGTCGTCATTTTAATTTATGATCCTTTCATGTTTAATAATTTTCACGGTCGGACAATTTAAAGAGGGACACGCTGGAAAGTGCTTCGGCTCTTTTTTTTCAAGATCTAAATTGCAAAAATCGCTCCAAATATTGCTCGTGTTTCGCAAGCCGGCCGGCTGTCATTTTCGAAAGCGAGGCGAGCAACTTGTGGGAGTGTACTCGAGCTCGGTTACGACATTCAATGAATAATATTTACACTTCGTTTAATTTTTAAACAAAGATTGTGATATCGGAACGACACGAGAGATTAAAACGCGCGTTGCAATCGCAACAAAAAAAACGATTCATTACTTATAAAGTGTATTTTTTTTTTTTAATAATTCTAGTGAAATGGTTTTATTATGCAATTTGACGTAAATGTTTAAAAACGTTATTTTATCGGATTTTTTTAATGCATTAAAGATCCAATAGAAGAAAGAAAAAAGATTTTTGGTCATCAAAATTTGCCTCCTAGCGCGGCCATATTTGTTTCCGCAATGTTCGGATAATTTTTTTGGGTTATTGTGGAGGCTCTTTATTCTGGATTCACCTGTCGAAATTTCAAGTATCTGCGAGTAGAAATATGGAATTTACAAAGCAATTCCTATATAAGTTGCATTTTTGATCAAAATTGGTTTTCTAGCGCAGCCATATTTGTTTCCGCAATGTT
This sequence comes from Ocypus olens, assembly GCA_910593695.2. Classification (NCBI taxonomy): domain Eukaryota; kingdom Metazoa; phylum Arthropoda; class Insecta; order Coleoptera; family Staphylinidae; genus Ocypus; species Ocypus olens. The sequence continues at coordinate 1,053,487 of OU343058.1, forward strand.
CGGATAATTTGTTTTGGGTTATTGTGAAAGCACTTTATTGCGGGTTAATTGATTGATGAATAGATTTTCAAAAATGGTCCAAATCGTCTCCGAGAACAATTTTTCCTTGAAATTTCGAATTTGAAAAGAAACCGTCTTGTATTTCACAGGCTAAGATAAAACATATGGAAGTACCGTAACGTGTCAAATAATTAAGGGGTGTACCTCAGGTGTCGATTTCGCGACCTCCCGAAATTTAAAACGCCGATTTAATCCGCTACAATCCTTCCTCTGCAGCAATTCCATAAAAATATAATAAAAACCAGTAATTCCATTGAATTCTTACGGTACGTTCGTTTCCATCGAAAGGTCATTTGCTGCGATTGCATCACGTTTGACATTAACAGAGAGAAGTACACTCGCTCCGCTCAACTTGCGTTTCGCATTACAAATGCATCGGTGAAATTGGATAATTACATGTAGAAAATAATTATAATTATCAAATATATGTTTTATTATATCATGCAACAGTAAATCAGCACGCCTGCTAATTACCAGGGCAGTCCGGCAGGTTTATACGCGGACCCCTGCGCTTTCTATTCAATTGCAAATCAATTGCAGAATTGGGAATTTCATTTAAATTGAAATCATTTTGTAATTTTCGAAGGAAATAAAAGTGACGAATCGAGAGTTGTGTAATAATCTCCAGAAAAAAAAAACAAATTCTTTCAATTAACAGTCTTTTCTGGGCTAGGTTAAAGTGCAAATGAAGGGTGATGAGTGGCCCACCCTCCAATTTTTAAAACACAAACAAGAATTTCGCAACTGTAAATTAGTAATTAAGAAAATAATCCAACGGATTGTATGTTGCTTCAACAATGTAATTTATTTGCAGAAACCTTGGGGTGTGTGTAAAGGGCTGAAGGATTAATTAGGGCCCACCCACCATCCTTCGTTCCCATTTTAATGCAATCTATAAATTTACGTTTTAAACATAAACATTCAAGGAAGTTTCTTTAACTAAACAGCGTTTTCTCGGTTAAGTTTTAGCGGAAACAAAGAGTGGTGGGTGGGCTAAATCTTACCCACTAATTCTTAAAACACAAACAAAGGTTTCACAACTGTAAATTAGTTGACGAGAAAAAAATAATTCTAACGATTTTTATTACTTTAACAACGGAATTTATTTGCAGAAACTTTGGGGTGTGTTTAAAGGGTTGAAGGATTGATTAGCGCCCACCCACCATCCTTCTTTTCCATTTGAATGCAATCTATAAATCATCTCCCTTTGTACGTTTTAAACATAAACATTCAAAGAAGTTTCTTTAACTAAACAGCGTTTTCTCGGTTAAGTTACCGCGGAAACAAATGGTGATGGGTGGGCCGTGTCAAAACTCTGGGACAAGTTTTTGGTATTAAAGTTTTTTCAATTTTTTTTCCTACGATTGAAATGTTCGTTCTAATAAAAAATTTCAAAAATTCATATCTTGCTTGAAAATCGACGGATTTTCAAAAACTAAGTTAATTTAGAAGCAGTAGAGTTCTGTGTAGTTATGCTGTTTGTTTTATATCTTTATCCTTATGAAAACTATTTTTATTTTTATTTTTCACCAACGATCGAAATGTTCGTTCGAATTAAAAATTTAAAAAATTCATATCTTGCTTGAAAATCGACGGATTTTCAAAAACTAAGTCAATTTAGAAGCAGCAAAGTTCCGTGTAGTCATTTTGTTTGTTTTATAATATCATCCTTGCGAAAACTATTTCTTTTTTTATTTTTTCACCTACAATCGAAATGTTCGTTCGAATAAAAACATTTCAAAAATTCATAACTTGCTTGAAAATCGGCGCATTTTCAAAAACTAAGTTTATTTAGAAACAGCAGGCTTCTGAGTAGTCGTTTTAATTGTTATATAATTTTATCCTCGCGAAAACTATTTTTTTTTATTTTTCTTTCACAATCGAAATGTTCGTTCGAATTAAAAATTTCAAAAATTCATAACTTGCTTGAAAATTGGCGGATTTTCAAAAACTAAGTTAATTTTGAAGCAGCAGAGTTCTGTGTAGTCATTTTGTTTGTTTTATAATTTTATCCTTGAGAAAACTATTTTTTTCTTAATTTTTTACTACGATCGAACTGTGCGTTTGAATAAAAAAATTCAAAAAATCATAACTTGCTTGAAAATTGACGGATTTTCAAAAACTAAGTTAATTTAGAAGCAGTAGAGTTCTGTGTAGTAATTTTGTTTGTTTTATAATTTTATCCTTGCGAAAACTATTTTTTTAAAATTTTTCTCCTACGATCGAAATTTTTGTTCGAATTAAAAATTTCAAAAATTCATAACTTGCTTGAAAATCGACGTATTTTCAAAAACTAAGTTAATTTAGAAGTAGTAGAGTTCTGTGTAATCATTTTGTTTGTTTCATAATTTTATCCTTGCGAAAACTATTTTTTTTTTAATTTTTCACCTACGATCGAAATGACGTTCGAATTAAAAATTTCAAAAATTCATAACTTGCTTGAAAATCGACGAATTTTCAAAAACTAAGTTAATTTAGAAGCAGAAGAGTTCTGTGTAGTCGTTTTATTTGTTTTATAATTTTATCCATGCGAAAACTATTTTTTTTTTCTTTTTCTCAACGATCGAAACTTTTGTTTGAATTAAAATTTTTAAAAATTCATAACTTACTTGAAAATCGACGGATTTTCAAAAACTAAGTCAATTTAGAAGCAGAAGAGTTCCATGTAGTAATTTTGTTTGTTTTTTTAATTTTATCCCGGCGAATTATTTACGAAAATAATTGATTTTTCAGACTTTGATCGGCCGTAGCGGCCAAACGAAAACTCCAAATTGAACGCGGTTTGCAAATCTTTTTTTTCAGAAAAAAAATTGTCTAGTTTACGAAAAGCTTCATAAATAACGGAGATTTTTAACGCGTAGTGTTTGATGGTGTTTCCAATGTTTTCATAATAAGATAATTTACATAAATCCGTTGAATTGAATTTCTGGCGCCATTTGAATTGAATTTCTTATTTTCGCAAATGTCCATTTTTTTTGACAAAAATGGTTTATATTAATTTTGAAGCCGTTGAATCTTCAGTTTCCTCATATGAATTCTATGCAAATGCTCCAAATTAAGGAAGTGACAGTTAGGCCGAATGAGAATTATTCGAAACGGAATGCAAATGTGATTACGGTATCTTTATCGGGTAATTAATTTTATTTGTTCTTTTCCGTAAATTACTCAATGGAGAATTCCACATGTAAACAGTTATCTTAACATTCACACAACTTAATTATGTATTACATAATATTACGGTCTTTTTTAAGTATATGAATGCATAAATAAATAAAATAGCGAGAGTTTTGTTTTCATGAAATTCTTGTTATCGCTAAGTTTTTATATACTTAAGGTTATCGTTCTTTTGTAACATCTGGAAGAGTAATGTGTTTTGAGTAAATTTAGAAAGTAACAAGTTTGTGGCAATTGTTTTTCTATTTTTTCAACCGCTTGGGGAAATGTGAACTTCGGAATTTAAATCAAGGCTGTTCTCGTGTGTTATCTCGAAATCTTGTAAAGGGGTGTTTTCAGATTTTTGCAGTATCTGGAAGAGCTATGTATTTTGAGTAATTTTGGAAAGTTTCAAGTTTGTGGCAATTGTTTTTCTATTTTTTTTTTCAACCTCTTGGTGGCATGTGAACTTCAGAAATGCAATCAGGGTTGTTCTCGTGTGATTATCTGGAAATTAATTTCGATGTTCATTTTGTAAAACATAAACTCGTTTTTTACAATTTAATTTTCGATTAGTCATCAATCTCGAAGTGACGAAATTTTAGTAGCTCGAGAACGCGCGTTCGGAATTTCGGATAACGCATTCCGAAAACTTGTTCCGTCCATTAATACCACTTAGCGGCTTGAAGTGATTTCATGGGATTATCAGAAGATTTACAATCGAAACTGAGCTTGGTATTCAATCCGATCCAATGAAGGAAACCGCACTGCACAACAATAGTGAACTTGATTCTTGAACTATGAATTTCAACATTTTTTATTATTGATTAAAAATTTTGTTTGTTTTTGATTTAAATTATAGCTGAAAAAACTCAGTGTGTTTGTCTTAGATGTTTGGATTTGGATGAATAAATACGCAAATATGTATTTATCAATTTAGTTGTATCACATTTGGCATCTACAGTCGTTAATTACTTCGCAACTCGATGTAAGTGATGAAATAACTAATCACACATAATTCCTGTTTCCTCGGATTGATTTGGAAACCAATTTTACGGTGCGCGAATTCGATTTGAACTGCTTCGGCCGTCTTGATTTCCAAATTAATTCCAATGTCATTGAATCCGCTCAGACAGCAGATTTTAACCTTCATCAAAAGCTAACCAAACCACAAAAATTCAATGCCGCGTTCTATCTTAAACAGACCATCAGAAAACTCATATAAGCAAAATATTTGTTCATTGTAATGTATTTTATATGGGCAAGAGATTTGATATAGATTTTTCGCAAATAAATGCTAGAGAAACCTAAACACAGTTACATTGGTGGGTAACTCTTAGAAAATTATTTTTCTAAATTTTGGGATAAATTCCAAGTTTTCTCTGTATCCCAAAAAACCTGTGGGAGCTCTGTGGATACGCCACTGCTTCTTATAGCACCCTTTGAAATCCATTTGCTGTAATTACTGTCATATCTTGTAAACAGTGTACTGTGCCAGTAATTCATGTTGAACAGAAGCACATGACGTGGGTTCAAGTTTATTTTTAGAAGTCCCCGACCCGCGACCACTCGCTATTTATGGTAAACTCATTGGAGAACAATCACACCACGAAGAGAGAACAAGATCCTGTTTACTCGTATGTAGAGTAGACACGACTGACTTTAAGCAGACTACACCGACACACTCGTGACCTGTTCGCATAAAGTTGTAATTTTTACAGTATCATAATTTTTCGAAGTTGCACAATTTACAAACTCATTGTTTAATGTTGATGATTGCAACATTAATATGTAGCCAATTTATTTAATTTCAAAAACGTGGTAAGATATTTTTTGGTGTCATTACAGCAACACGCCAAAATCTCACTTTTTTGGTTTGAAGTTCAAAGTCAACAAAATTGCGATTTTTGGAAGTTGCATAATTTCCAAACTCATTGTTTAATGTTGATGATTGCAACATTAGTATGTAGCCAATTTATTTAATTTCAAAAACGTGTTAAAATGTTTTCTGGTGACATTACTACAAAACTCCAAAATTTCACTTTATTCGTTTCAAGTTCAAAGTTAGCAAAATTGCGATTTTTTGAAGTTGCACAATTTCCAAACTCGTTCAATGTTGATGGTTTGGGTAGTTTTTTTAAGTCAATAATAATAATAATTTTAATAATAATAATAATTTATTTGTTACACATATCAATATACAAGGAATTACTCTGTTTCATGTTTTTGTCAAGTCGCCAAAATAATTTTAATTTGTCACTTTGTTCAAATGAAATTTAAGGCTAAAGTATTTGTAATTTTCACAGAATCGTAATTTCGCATTCATTTTGAGCAAAATTGATAAGTTTCATATCGATGCCAATTGTTTTTATATTTTTTTCAAGTCACTAAAATTATTACATGTTTTTCAAAATTTAAAACTCTGTTCTCGTTAAATTATTCAAAAATTTAAGGATGAAGTGTTTAAAGTTTTCACAGAAATGTATTTTGGCATTCATTCTTAGCAGATTTGAGAAGTTTCAAGTCGCTGTCAATTGTTTTTATATTTTTTTCAAGTCACTAAAATTATTACAATTTTTTTTTTTTATTTCAAACTCTGTTCTCGTTAAATTATTCCAAAATTTAGGGATTAAGTGTTAATAGTTTTCACAGAAACGTAATTTGGTATTCATTGTAAGCAAATTTGACAAGTTTCAAGTCGATGGCAATTGTTTTTATATTTTTTTCAAGTCACTAAAATTATTACATTTTTTTCAAAATTTAAAACTCTGTTCTCCTTAAATTATTCAAAAATTTAAGGATGAAGTATTTAAAGTTTTCACAGAAACGTATTTTGGCATTCATTCTTAGCAGATTTGAGAAGTTTCAAGTCGATGGCAATTGTTTTTTATATTTTTTTCAAGTCACTAAAATTATTATGTTTTTTCAAAATGTAAAACTCTGTGCTCGTTAAATTATTCCAAAATTTAAGAATGAAGTGTTTAAAGTTTTCACAACAAAATAAATTTGGCATTCATTCTTAGTAAATTTGAGAAGTTTCAAGTCGCTGTCAATTGTTTTTATATTTTTTTCAAGTCACTAAAATTATTATATTTTTTCAAAATTTAAAACTCTGTTCTCGTTAAATTATTCCAAAATTAAAAATGAAGTGTTTCAAGTTTTCACAGAAACGTAAGTTGGCATTCATTCTTAGCAAATTTGAGAAGTTTCAAGTCGATGGCAATTGTTTTTATATTTTTTTCAAGTCAATAAAATTATTACATTTTTTTTCAAAATGTAAAACTCTGTTATCTTTAAATTATTCCAAAATTTAAAGATGAAGTGTTTAAAGTTTTCACACAAACGTAATTTGGCATTCTTTCTTAGCAAATTTGAGAGTTTCAAGTCGATGACAACTGTTCTTATATTTTTTTCAAACCACCAAAATTATTACAAATTTTTTCTTCGTTGACATAAAATTATCCCAAAATCTAGTGACACATAATTTGTAGCTTGTTACAGAATAACTCTCGAATACATTCTTAGTCAATTTGGTGATTTTCAAGTCGATGGCAATTGTTTTTATATTTTTTTTTTCAAGTCACTAAAATTATTACATTTTTTTTTCAAAACTTGGTGAAAAATGGTAAACGAAATTTTTTTTCGGGAAAATAATTACTCTATATGCTTTTTCTCGTCATTAAGAACCGTCATGAATTTTTTCAGATTTTTCCAAGACACAAAATTTTTCCTCATTTTTTCCTGACTAAAACGGGCGAAAATCATGAAATGGCCAAATGACTTGTAATGTACATAAAAATGTTCACAAAAGCACGGAAAACACGTGATTAAATTTTCAGTCGAATCGTACTAGCAGTTTTCTCGTTACGCGCTCTCAAAATGGGCACTTCTAAGTTCGCCAGAAATTTCGGTCGATTTTGGGATTTTTTTGGTGCCGTCTCACGAAACAGATATGGATGATATTACATGAGTTTGAAGCTACATTCTTCTAGAATCCTATGTTTCCATTCATAACTATCTGCCGTATTCACGAAGCAAGATTTATTCGTTCGAATTAGTCGGTGTCTGATGGCTTCAATCTGCGGGGTCTCAGCAAGGCGCAATGTTAATTTTCAGTTGATGAAAAATGGTAGAAATTTTTTTTTTTCGAAAAAATAATTACTCTACACGCTTTTTCTCATCATTAAAAACCGTTATGAATTTTTTCAGATTTTTCCTAGACCCAAAATGTTTCCCCTATTTTCCTGGAAAATAGGCGAAAATCATGAAATGACCAAATGACTTGTAATGTACATCAAAATGTCCACAAAGGAACAGGCAATGCGTGGTTAAATTTTCAGCCGAATCGTATTTGCAGTTTTCTCTTTACGCGCTCTCAAAATGGGCACTCGTAAGTTGGCCAAAAAATTCGGTCGATTTTGAGATTTTTTTGGCGCGGTCTCGCAAAACAGTTATGGATGATACGACATCAATTTGTAGCTATATTCTTCGAGAATTCATTACTTTTATTCCCAATCCTCTACCGTATTCTTGAACCGAAATTTATTTGTTTAAATGAGTCGGTGTCCGTTAACGTCAATCTGCAGGGTATCAGTGTTCGTTTCCCGTAAGGCCTCATGTTAATTTTCGGTTGGTAAAAAATGATATAAAAATTTTTTTTTTCGAAAAAATATGTACTTTGCACGGTTTCTCATCATTAAAAATCGCCATGAATTTTTTCAGAATTTTCTAAATCGCAAAATTTTTTCCAGAACAGAATAAAAAATAAAATTTTGAAGCTAATAAAGTCGTAACCACGAGAGCTATCCTATATGTTTTTTGTAATCGAAAGAAATTACAGATATAACAGATGGCATCTTGTACATTTTGAACAGCCCGATGTCATCCGGAAAAAATATTAGTGTTAATAATAATGATAATACTTTATTCACGCCAGAAAATTAGTTTTGAGATGAAATTTAAGTAAAATATTTTGTAATATTTGTAGAGATGAATTTATATACAAGGAGGATTCCCGTGAATAAATAAATACATAAATAAAAGTTTTACACAAGTCTAAAAGGAAGACGCGGAGAATTGTATAAATACATAAAAAATAGAAAAATGAATGCACAAAGACTGGGTGGGCACTCTTAATTCATAAAATTAACAAAAGAGTGTATTTGATTGTCAGGCATGCTTTGTAAAATGATATCTGCATGTAGAAATGAATGTTTATATTTTAACGTTTTAACATTTTTACGTTCTCCGTGCAAAATAGAAAAAGTATGAGAAGTAACGTTTTTGCGATTTTTTTTTACTGTTCCTCTGTCTATCTATCTGTCTGTCTGACTGTCTGTCTGTGTGTCTATCTGTCTGTCTGTCTGTCTGGCACAGATATGGATGATGTTACTATGTCTGTCTGTCTGTCTATCTTTCTGTCTATCTTTCTGTCTATCTTTCTGTCTATCAGTCTATCTGTCTGTCTGGCACAGATACGAATGATGTTACTATGTCTGTCTGTCTGTCTATCTGTCTGTCTGTCTATCTTTCTGTCTATCTGTCAATCTATCTGTCAGTCTATCTGTCTATCTGTCTATCTGTCTATCTGTCTATCTGTCTATCTGTCTATCTGTCTATCTGTCTATCTGTCTATCTGTCTATCTGTCTATCTGTCTATCTGTCTATCTGTCTATCTGTCTATCTGTCTATCTGTCTATCTGTCTATCTGTCTATCTGTCTATCTGTCTATCTGTCTATCTGTCTATCTGTCTATCTGTCCATCTGTCTATCTGTCTATCTGTCTATCTGTCTATCTGTCTATCTGTCTATCTGTCTATCTGTCTATCTGTCTATCTGTCCATCTGTCTATCTGTCTATCTGTCTATCTGTCTATCTGTCTATCTGTCTATCTGTCTATCTGTCTATCTGTCTATCTGTTTATTTGTGTGTCTGTCTTGCGTTCTGTGTCTCTCTATCTGTCTCTCTGTGTGTCCGTCCGTCTATGGCCGCTGTAACTCGAAACTTATAATTTTCAAATGGAATTTGAAACATAAGCTACATTAGACAATCTGAAGAACTGAAAAGCCATCAGCGTGATTGTGTGTTATTCAGCTTTATCGAATTTTTGGAACCACTTTGAAACAACAACAGCGAGCAAATTTTCAACTACAAAAACACGATGATGTAAATGTCTGTATTCGAGCGAGCAATTGATTTAGATAATCGCACACCTGCAATTAAACAGCAATTAACTGTTTAATCTCTCGGTGAAATCGAATAATGAGGAGTTAATTCAATTACGTTTACGCGTGTGTCTTATCGACCTTCGTGTCGATATAAAAAATAAAAGTCCATCTAATTGAATCCGCTCCACGCTTCCTGGTCGAATTTCTTTTTTTCACCAATTGCTTCAAACTCAATTTTTGCAAGAATAATAATAATAATAATCTTTACTGTTGTTGGCCACCTTCACAGGTATACAAAAGTCAATTTTGGTGTAGCCACTCCAAAATCTGGTGTCACATTGAGCAGTGAACATATTAAATTTCACGTCGGAAACTTGTAATTATTCAGTGAACATAATGTAAAAATAGACACAAAATCGGCCGCGAAGTGATGATTCATATTCATTTTAGTGATGCTGCCACGCGTAGATTTATTATTTCATTCTCACTCTGTGCAAACTTTACCCCCAGGTGTCACGACATTTTGGGATGGCTATAATTAAAATTATTAATAATTCATAACTTTCAAATTCAATATATCTTTGTTCAACAGTTTAGTTAAAGTTTGTTTTGTTTGCAAAACTTTTTTTTTGCCATGAAAGAAACAAATTTTACCAAATTCGTTCCACGTTTCGACGAGCTTCTTGTCACATTTTTTTGCCTGACAGTTTTAAATTAAATAAGGACGAAAAATAACCTGAATAATGCATCTGCAAGAAGTGAGTTTATCTCAAATTTATTTATTAACGAAATTACCTTAAAAATATAACAAATAACCAAATGAAATATAACAGTCGGTCATGTGTATTTTTTTTTGTAAGGCTATCCATTGTTGTAGGTTTGTTGTTATCCTTGATCCTTTTAGGAGAAACTCATTAATCGAAGCCGAGAGAGAGATTGCATCTTCGAGCAAACAAATTTGTCCGGACGTGCTTCGTGCAAACCCAGAGGTTGTTGCTTTCCATAAATAATACCGCGAGAGTTCGATGATGTAACCCGTCATTTAAACAAAACGTGTTACCTTTGGCGTAGCCAGTTTTGTCGATTATCGCACACTCATGTTTATTCAATTTTTCCCAGTATCCAATATTTGCGTTTTTTTTTGTAAATGAATGAATTTTTGATGTTTTTAATAATTTCTTATTGTTAGACAGAGCAACAATTGGAGTGAACTCGAGGTTAATTACAAGACATCTGTAAAAATACGAAGTCAGTTTTGTTGCTCAAAAAATTTAAATACAAATTTCAAAAATCCATATCTCTGTTGAAAATTGTTGAATTTACAAAACCCAAATTGTTTTTGGATACGCAATACTTAGGCCATTGAGGACAATTTTTATGGAGTTTTGTCAGCACGTTTTATATTTTTTTCTGTGATGTTTTTATTCAGGTGCTCAAAAAATTAAAACAAAATTTTTCAAAATTCCATATCTCTATTGAAAATTATTGAATTGAAAACCTAAAATTTATTAAGTAGTTCACAAATAGAACTGTTGAGTCTACTTAAAAAAATCTATCTGCTTTCGTTGTATTTCTTTTTCGAATTTTTATGAATTTTACGTTCAGAATTTAAAGTCGCTTCAAATTGCAACTCTCATAAGTCGTCTAAAAATGACTTATTTTTCAACAAACTAAAACTTATTCACTAGTTCATACTTAAAACTGTTTAGTATTTACTTAAAAAAAAATCCATTTATTTTTTTAGAAATTTAATAAATTACATTCAGAATTTACAGTCGCTTCAAATTTAAAATCTCATAACTCGCTTAAAAAATGAGTTTTTTCGACAACTTAAAATTTATTGAACAGGTCGCACCTAAAACTATTTAGGATTTACTTAAAAAAAATTAGCAGCTTTAGTTGTATTTTTTTCGAATTTTTATAAACTGCATTTAATGTCGCTTAAAAAAACGTCTTTTCTCGACAACCTAAAATTTATTGATTTCTTGAATTAGCTTTAAAAGTTCAATTTCTATAAAAAATATCTTTAACAATTTTTTATTGTTGGAAGGCTGAAAGACCTCTGATCAATTGCCTGTGTAGGTCGTTTGAAAAAATGTCTTAGTAAATTTATTGTCTCTCTTTCTCTCTCTTCTTGTTGGCCAGTGAAACATCTGGAGTGAAGTCGAGCTTAATTTCAAGGCATCTGTAAAAATAATCAGGGAACCCTTCTCGAACTATCAATTACCTCCGGCCTCTGTTATTTTTAGCAGCCTCTGTTTACACGAAACTGGGCTGCATCACTTTCCTTCGACTTCTTCAGTAGGAAGAAAAAAAAATAAACACCATCTGCTTCTGTAATCAAAACAGATCGCAATGTGTAACTCGTTAACTGTAAAGGCGATCCGCGGAAACGACGAAGACACTCACGCTCTGTGCCTCCGGAAACGGGCAATAAAGTCTTCATATTGTGCATTTCGGTTGACAAATGAAGACGTAATATATATATGACGACGGTCAGCCTCGAGCGGTGCCGTTTCACGTTAGTGGGTTATGTTTATGGTCGCGAGTCATGACCCAGAAGTTATTTCGTACCATCGCACGTAACTTATGGTGTATTGGTCGCACTCCAGTTTACCATGTCGTGTGTTGGCAACAGATGCTGAACGCGTTCGTTCCAGTTGCGCTGTACGGGGTGTCCCAAATCCGATGATTCTGAACGGTTTCTCCGGTTTTTCAAAAAGTCTAGAGCTCGATTTTTAAGCAACTTTTCTATGATCACAATTTTTCCTCGCACGTAACGAAGAAAGTAAAAACTCGTATTAAAAGAAAATCGCTTAAAATTCATCATCAACAACTCCTGGACATACGCTTCTTCCATTTCTTCCACGACTGCCCTAAGTTCATCAACATCATCATCAGCCCGCATACTCGTACGTCTCTTCCATCTCTTCCAAGATGGGGCAGTGTTTATAAAAAAAAACACTTAAGAAAGAAATACCATCTTTATCCGATTACACTTAATTAAATACCTTGTACAATTAAGTCACGCGAGGTTACCGATCAAAAAAAAAAAGGAAACCAAACGAAGAGAAAAAATGTAATCGTTACCTTGTCCCGTCTGCAGATGCACCTGCTCCTCACGACCTAAAGGACCTGTTTGGGTTCCTTTATTTTTCAACTCAAGGTCCACCTGTACTTCGAGTTTTTTTTTCACGGCCGCTTAATTATAACTTCCAGCGATGGAAATTTTTTAAACTACGACAATCTAGTAGGAAGTAAGTGATATTTGTCAAGCAATAACCCAACTGGTCATTGATCAGTCGTGCAGATTTGTGTATTTCATGTAAAAGCAGCCATTTTAAACATCTTTAGATAGTTTCAAGTTGATAGAAATTCAATCGAATAAAAATTCCCTGCCTACTTGTAGAAAAATACAATAAAATGTATTTTGTTAATTGCAGTCTCTTCGAGACTCTTGTAGAAGACGGAAAGTATCGCATTTCTCACTTTATTGATAGAATTTTTTTTTTTTCGAAGGAAGTGATTTTTGTTAAGCAATAACCTAACTGACCAGTGATGCCAGATTTGTGCATTTCATGTAAACATCTTCACAGATTCAAACAGATTCAAGTTAATGGAAATTATTTTTTTAAAATTTATTCCGCAACTTTGAAAATGCGTAAACACTGACGTGGGATTGTATCAAAAATTATTAATGGAATGCTTTTAGATGCAACAGAGCACTTGCTAGAGCACTTAAGTTGGGCGTCATTTCCTCTACGACAATTTATTCCGTAGGTATCACAATTTTTTTTTTTACTTTTTTTACACTAAATTTCTCTAACGGAAAATCACACGACAGGTGTAGTAATTACACAGTTTATTTACCCAATAAACGACCGTAATTACCATGTCGGAGAATCTCGGGTTCCGTAAGGTTGCGATAATTGGAAAAACACCGGCGATACCGTGTGATTCGATATTAATGGCAAAAATGCGTAAAATCCACGTGCTGTCGATCATCGGTAATGAGTTTTCATAATAACCAGGAAGCGGCAGCCTGCTGCTGCCGATGCTTCGTTATAAGCAACTTCCTAATTGATTTTAAAATGTTCTTCAGCGGCAACACATGCCCAAACGGTAACAAGATTGTATTCCCCGTTTTGTAATTTGTATTTCACAATATTAATTTTGAACATGATTCCATCTCAAATAGGTCTTTGGAACCTTGGAAGAAGCTTGAAATGGTCAAATTTTGAACATGATTTTATTTAGACAAAATACGACCTTGGAAGAAGCTTCAAAATGGTTGAAAATATTTCGGTCAAATTTTGAACATGATTTCGTTTAGACAAAAGTACGACCTTGAAAGAAGCTTCAAAATGGTTGGAGATATTTCGGTCAAATTTTGAACATGATTTCGTTTAGACAAAAGTACGACCTTGAAAGAAGCTTCAAAATGGTCGGAAATATTTCGGTCAAATTTTGAACGTGATTCCATTTACATAAAGTACGACCAAAATATTTGGTCAAATTTTGAAAAATCATATCTCGTTATAAAAATTTAATCAAGATACTTTCCTGATTGTAAGGTTTACTTTTTAGAGATATTAACTTTCAAAACCCATTGCTAACTTCATGCTGATTTTGGCATGCAGGAATTCACCAGAGCGTCGACTGCAGCTCAAAACTCAAAACTGGCAATTTCTATAGCCTCTTTGTAGCATTCTCCCTTATCGTATCTTGATCGATTTTTTTTTAACTATGGTTATGTTTTTTTACTGCTTGCTACGTGCCAATATTTTTTTCGACAAAATTTAAAAAAATTCTTAAGGGCTTATAAAATGTAACCACGCATTTTTGAGCATTAATATTTGTTAAACACACTTCTTAAAATGTACTTCATAAATAAAATTGAATGTAAATTACGCCGAATTGCAACTATGATTTTTTTTAATGGCTGTTCGGTAAATTTAAAAACATCCTCAAAAGCTTATAAAACATAATCACGCATTTTTGAGCGTTAATATTTGTTAAACACGCTTCTAAAAATGTACTGCATAAATAAAATTGAATGTTCCCTTAAACGAACGCATTTGTCTGGTTACATAAACGTAATATTCATTATTGCATGCTAATTACGACCTCTCTCGAAATACAATGGCGACGATTAAGGAAACCAACAGTTGTCCTGGTGCGTAGGCAAACACAATTAACAGGAAAATTGCAGGAAAATGGAGCAGAATGCATGTACAGCTAGCCACGAACTAGGCCAAGAAAATTTTATGTAACATGCATTATGTAACGCGTCTAAGGAATGCTCGTAATTAGTTACGTTTAATTATCTTACCGACTGACCAATATTTGCATACGCATTACAACCTAATAATTTAATACCCTGTCATTAATGTAACCGGAATAATTAATAAATTACTTGGTACATACATCATTCAAGGTCGGAAATATTGTCGATGCACCTAAAGTTTTTTTAAATCCCTAACAATTAGAGTCTATAAATGTTACTCCATGAATCAATAGAACGTATATTACATCCCATAACGTAAAGTGATCAATCGATTAATTATATGCGGAATTGGGTGGTGCGCAACCGCGCGTAATAAAATTCCGCGGATGATCAGAAAAATGGCCTAAAAACACGAAAATGCTTGCTTTTGAATAATTTTTTATATGCAGAAGTTCCCCACACATACAATTTCTCACTTAGTTTTCACAAAAAAAAGTTCAACTGCTAAGTAATGCGAAATTATCGGTTAATTCCAGCCAAATAGATTTTACACGGCGAACTTTCGCTCATTCGATACCGCCGAAATGTACAATTAAAACAAAAAAACACATCTGCAATTAAATGACCCCATCAGATACATTCATCGCATTTCAATGACCCAGATACCGCCGTTTATTATTTTCGTGCGATTCGATACGAATTTTTTGAACCGTCACGTTTCGTGAATGACCGACTGACTCCACGCCACGCCATCCAGGGAGTTTAATGACTCGAATAAACTGACACTGTTTGATAACAGATAAAAAAATAATAATCAACATACCAAAGTTTATTTGATAGTTGAACAATTATGTAAACAAATAAAATAATTATAATCATTTTGGGGTTTAAAATAAATTTAAAAACAATTGCCGTCGACTTAAAATTCTACAAATTTAATCAAAATGTATTCCAGAGTTATTCTGTAAAAAGCTAGAACGTTTAGTGTAATTATTTTCCTGGAATAAAAATGTTTCTACCATTTTTCACCAACTGAAAATTAACATGGGGCCTTATGGGAAGCGAATACTGAGACCCTGCAGATTGACGCTATCTGACATCAACTAATTCAAACGAATAAATCTTGGTTCGTGAAAATGGCAGATAGTTGAAAATGGAAACATAGGATTCTACAAGAATGTAGCTATAAATTTATGTAATATCATCCATATCTGTTTCGTGAGACGACGCCAAAAAAATCCCAAAATCGACCAAAATTTCTGATCAACTTACGAGTGCCCATTTTGGCAGCGCAAAATGAAAAAAACTGCAAGTACGATTCGGCTGAAAATTTAACCATGCATTCTCCATTCTTTTGCGAAAATTTTGATGCATATTACAAGTTATTTCGCAGCTTCATGATTTTCGACCATTTTTCCATGGAAAAAATGAGAAAAAAATTGGGAAAATGTTGGGTCTTGGAAAAATCTGAAAAAATTCATGACCGTTCTTAATGATGAGAGAAAGCGTGTAGAGTAATTATTTTCCAGAAAAAAAAATTGTTCAATCATTTTTCACCAATCGAAAATTAGCATTGGGCCTTATGGGAAGCGAATACCGAGACCCTGCAGATTGACACTATCGGACACCGATTTATTCGAACTAACAAATCTTGGTTCATGAATACGGCAGATAGTTAAAAATGGAAACATTGGATTCTATGAGAATGTAGCTATAAATTTATGTAATATCATCCATATCTGTTTTGTGAGACCGCGCCAAAAAAATCTCAAAATCGACCGAAATTTCTGGTTAACTTACGAGTGCCAAATTTGAAAGCGCGAAACGAGAAAATTGCAACTACGATTCGGCTGAAAATTTAACCACGCATTGCCCGTTCTTTTGTGAACATTTTGATGTACATTACAAGTCATTTGGTCATTTCATGATTTTCGACCATTTTTCCATACCATTAGTCAGGAAAAAATGAGAAAAAATTTTGCATCCTAGAAAATTCTGAAAAAAATCATGATGATTTTTAATAATGAGAAAAAGCGTGTGGAGTAATTATTTTCTCAGAAAAAAAATATTTTCTAACATTTTTTACCAACCGAAAATTAGCATAGAGCCTTATGGGAAGCCAATACTGAGACCCTGCAAATTGACGCTATCTGACATCGACTAATTAAAACGAATAAATTTTGGTTCGTAAAAATGGCAGATAGTTGAAAATGGAAACATAAGATTCTATAAGAATGTAGCTATAAACTTATGTAATATTATCGATATCTGTTTTGCGAGACAGCGCCAAAAAAATCTCAAAATCGACCGAAATTTCTGGCCAACTTACGAGTGCCCATTTTGATAGCGCGAGATGAAAAAACTGCAAGTGCGATTCGGCTGAAAATTTAACCATGCATTCTCCATTCTTTTGCGAAAATTTTGATGCATATTACAAGTTATTTGGCAGCTTCATGATTTTCGACCATTTTTCCATGGAAAAAATGAGAAAAAAATTGGGAAAATGTTGGGTCTTGGAAAAATCTGAAAAAATTCATGACCGTTCTTAATGATGAGAGAAAGCGTGTAGAGTAATTATTTTCCAGAAAAAAAAATTGTTCAATCATTTTTCACCAATCGAAAATTAGCATTGGGCCTTATGGGAAGCGAATACCGAGACCCTGCAGATTGACACTATCGGACACCGATTTA
This sequence comes from Ocypus olens, assembly GCA_910593695.2. Classification (NCBI taxonomy): domain Eukaryota; kingdom Metazoa; phylum Arthropoda; class Insecta; order Coleoptera; family Staphylinidae; genus Ocypus; species Ocypus olens. The sequence continues at coordinate 1,070,785 of OU343058.1, forward strand.
TTCGAACTAACAAATCTTGGTTCATGAATACGGCAGATAGTTAAAAATGGAAACATTGGATTCTATGAGAATGTAGCTATAAATTTATGTAATATCATCCATATCTGTTTTATGAGACGGCGCAAAAAAAATCACAAAGTCGACCGACATTTCTGGTCAACTTACGAGTGACCATTTTGAAAGCGCGAAACGAGAAAACTGCAAGTACGATTCGGCTGAAAATTTAACCACGCATTTCCCGTTCTTTTGTGAACATTTTGATGTATATTACAAGTCATTTGGCCACTTCATGATTTTCGCCCATTTTTCCATACCATTAGTCAGGAAAAAATGAGACAAAATTTTGAGTCCTAGAAAATTCTGAAAAAATTCATGATGATTCTTAATGACGAGGAAAAGCGGGTGGAGTAATTATTTTTACGAAAAAAAAATCTTTTCCACCATTTTTCACCAACCGAAAATTAGCATAGGGCCTTACGGGAAGCGAATACTGAGATCCTGCAGATTGACGCTATCGGACATCGACTAATTCAAACGAATAAATCTTGGTCCGTAAAAATTACAAATAGTTATAAATGGAAACATTAGATTCTAGAAGAATGCAGCTATAAACTTATGTAATATGATCCACATCTGTTTTGTGAGACGGCGCCAAAAAAATCTCAAAATCGACCGAAATTTCTGGCCAACTTACGAGTGCCCATTTTGAGAGCGCAAAACGAGAAAACTGCAAGTACGATTCGGCTGAAAATTTAACCACACATTGCCCATTCTTTTGTGAACATTTCGATGTACATTATAAGTCATTTGGCCATTTCATGATTTTCGACCATTTTTCCATACCATTAGTCAGGAAAAAATGAGAAAAAATTTTGGGTCCTAGAAAATTCTGAAAAAATTCATGATGATTCCTAATGACGAGAAAAAGCGGGTGGAGTAATTATTTTTCCGAAAAAAAAATCTTTTCCACCATTTTTCACCAACCGAAAATTAGCATAGGGCCTTACGGGAAGCGAATACTGAGACCCTGCAGATTGACGCTATCTGACATCAACTAATTCAAACGAATAAATCTTGGTTCGTGAAAATGGCAGATAGTTATGAATGGAAACATTAGATTCTAGAAGAATGCAGCTATAAACTTATGTAATATGATCCATATCTGTTTCGTGAGACCGCGCCAAAAAATACACAAAATCGACTGAAATTTTTGGCCAACTTACGAGTGCCCATTTTAAGAGCGCGAAACGAGAAAACTGCAAGTACGATTCGGCTGAAAATTTAACCACGTATTCTCCATTCTTTTGCGAACATTTTGGTGTACATTACAAATCATTTGGCCATTTCATGATTTTCGCCCATAAGTCAGGAAAAATGAGGAAAAATTTTGGGTGCTAGAAAATTCTGAAAAAATTCATGATGATTCTTAATGACGAGAAAAAACGTGTGGAGTAATTATTTTCCCGAAAAAAATAATTGTTCTACCATTTTTCACCAACCGAAAACGAGACTACGATTTCTAAAAACTGGAAGTAATTGCGGAGGATCCAGTTTAATTCAACCGAGCGATTATATATTTCGAGAGCGAAAAGTGTGCAGTATTTAGGTAACTAAAACACGTATTCAGTTGAATTTAAGACGTGCACGGTAGCGTGATAACGACTAACGGGACATTCATTCAATTTACGAGACAATATCTAGTGTCCCATATTGCTACATCACGATACACACAAATTGTCCAATTTGCTCATACATTAAATTAGATCATACAAATTTTACACTTATTCGTGACCAACATTTAGATTAATGTTACACAAGAATCTCGTAAACATCTTCAGTGAACACAATCAATACTACGCCGCTATATGTACTGGAGTTGGAGTAAGCGCGTTAAGGGAAATAGCACCATCTTGCTAAAACCAAAAGTTTTGATCGTTCTGGATAAATTAATATAATTCCATTAGAAACGAATCATTTCATAATCATAAAAAACAACAATATATTTTTTTCGTTCTGTATTTAATGGATCAGTGAACACAATCAATGCTATGCCATTGTGTGTGATGAGTTAGCGCGTTAAGGGAAGTAGCACCATCTTGCTAAAACCAAAAGTTTTGATCGTCATGGATAAATCAATTTAATTCCATTAGAAACGAATCATTTCATAATCGTAAAAAACAACAATATATTTTTTTCGTTCTGTATTTAATGGATCAGTGAACACAATCAATGCTATGCCATTGTGTGTGATGAGTTAACGCGTTAAGGGAAGTAGCACCATCTTGCAAAAACCACAAGTTTCGAACGTTGTAGGTAAATAAATTTATTTCCATTAGAAACGAATCATTTCATAATCATAAAAACTAATATATTTTTTTCGTTCTCTATTGAATCAGTGAATACTATGCCACTCTCTGTCCTGTAGTTAACGCGTTGCGTTAAGGGAAGTAGCACCATCTAGCTAAAACCACAAGTGATGATCGTCGTGGTTTAATCAATTTAATTCCATTAGAAACGAATTATTTCGTAATCATAAAAAAATATATATATATTTTTTTTTCGTTCTCTTTTTAATGGATCAGTGGACACAATCAATGCCATTGTCTGTGTTGCAGTTAGCGCGTTAAGTGAAGTAGCACAATCTTGCTAAAACCAAAAGTTTTGATCGTTCTGGATCAATCAATTAGAAACGAATCATTTTATGTCATAAAAATTATTTTTCGCTCTCTAATGGAGAGATGCGCATTATTGAAAATCATTACGGATTCGAAACAAATGAATTCCACCGGTTGCGAAATGGAGCGCGGTATTTACTTAATTGGTGGTTGGAAGAAAAGAGGCGATGTACCATATGGGTTTATTTACATGATAACAGTCGGAATGCAGGTTTCACCCATTATCCCGCAGAAAGGCAGGCGCAGACAATCGCGCGCGCGCGGTATCTCTCTTCCATCTCTTGGTAATTAATTGGAGAAACAAGTGGTGCTAAAAATCAGGCGCTCGAAGAAAGTGGCCGGCACCTACAATGATTTATGGTACTCTTTTCCGAACCAGTGATCTCGTTTAATATTCGGTCGCTGTGCGATGATTGCGTAATCGTTCGTTAAGCATTAATTATTGTAACTCGTCCGTGACAATTGATCCAAGGATTCCTCGCCAATTCGTGATTTTTTCGACAAGATTTGATTTTTGTGTTTATTTTCTAAGCAATAAAAAACTTGCTGTAATTACTTATGATGTATTAGAGATTATGGTTTTGAAAAAATTATAAATCTTTCGTTCCTAGATTTTGAGATATTTTTAAGTGAATTGAGGGTAAAGTTGTGAAAATTGCAATTATTTTAGTGACTCGAAAAAAATTTTAAAAAAATTGCTATTGATGAAAAAACTTGCTGTAATTACTGAGGATGTATTAGAATTTATGATTTTGAAAAAATTATAAATTCTTCGTTCTTAGATTTTTAGATATTTTTTTTAACTTGAATATTTTTTGACTCGAAAAAAAATTAAAAAACGGTTGCTATTGATGAAAAAACTTGCTATAATTATTTAGGATGTATTAGAATTTATGATTTTGAAAAAATTATAAATTCTTCGTTCCTAGATTTTGAGATATTTTTTGAACTTAGGGTAAAGTTGTGAAAATTGCAATAGTAAGCTAAATAAGGAGAAAATTTCACAACTGCTTACCGAAAAGTCAGTCCACGTAACTAATGCAAACAAAGATTCGTATAAAAGGTAACCGGAAACGGAACCATTACGCAAGCAAGTGGTTATGTAAAGGCGCCGAAACGTGGCGTTAATTATCTTGTGTAATTAATTGTTGTTTGATAACGAGACAAAACAATTGCTTTTCGGTGTTACAGAGGATAATTTTGTTTAAACCTTTTATATAGTTAACACAATGAAATGTAGAATTCGTTATCTTCAAAGGCTTTTTGGAAATTGGGTGTTGATTACAAGTTTATTGCGCGGAAAACCTTGCTGCGTGCTGACGTACGTCTGCGCGATTTTTTAAATTAATAAATAATATTGCAAAAAAGGAAAATGGCTTAAAATTTGAAAAGCCTTTTAAAGTATCTACAAATATCTTTATATACAAACATCTTTATTGGAAGACATTTTTACAATTTTTAGTATTGCTTTACATTATAATCACAATTCTTCAACAGGCTATCGAGCAGGAGATTTTTCCGCCTTCTTATTATGTTATCTTCGGCTTTTTTTTTCTTTTTCTTTTTTTTTAACAGTAATTTATACATTTTAAGACATGTCACAGTAATTAACTGGCTATCGACCAGAGTTTTTTCAACTTATCTACAATAATTTCGGATAAATTTTTAATATCATTTTTACCTTCCCCAATGGTCCGTTTTGCTCGATCCACCACAGACTTTAGAGATATACTCTGGCCGCGCTATGAAGGCGTCTGAGGTGATTATTGAAGGTCGGAAGAGCCGCCCTCATCAGAAGTGATTGGATATTTTGTTACTTTACACTCACAGATGTTTAGACTTTACTTGCTAGCTATTGGTGCACTATCGGTTTCTATGTATAAATGACGTTTTTAAAAGGTTATAGATACTACTTCAGATGCCTTCATAGCGCGGCCAGACTTTATTACTGTTTAATATCATCAAAAGCAAAAAAAATATTTCCTTACTCCCTCCAAGTAATTTCAAGAACTGTATATCAACAAATTCAAATTTTCTATTGTCTTAAAAAATACTTACAATTTATTTACACTTTTGCAGACAACCAACGATAAACAATCTTGAGCGCCAAATTTCTAATTTATCGAGGTTACGACACACCGATGCAGCAGTTTCACAACTGCAGAAACAAGAAACGCCAATTCGATTAGAAAACTGTGAAATCACCGCACTCGACTTGGATATTGTTGATAATTGCTGACATGAATCATTCGCGATCCAACAATACGCGAAATGCCCAACCGTAACACATCGAATGACGGATGACACATCGAAGGTGTTTGGTAATGTTATCAAATCTTGATGGGTTACTAATGTTTGCAGAATTTTGCGAGGTGCATCACGTTACGATAACAATGTAATGTTATCGAAATTTACGTTTACTTAACGCATAATTTTGAAAATAAAAAAAAATTCTTAAATTTTTCCCGAAAACAATTTCTTTAATAAAAGTTTTGAATGGTGCTATTTTGTTCACAGCTTTATTATCTCAGGTATTTTAAAGGTATGTCAGGATTAGGTTTATCCTAAAATAATTTTCAAATTTTAAATCTAATTCTTTACATGTTTCTTATTGCCGAATGCTAAAGTTCAAATTGTGTTTTTATATTTCTATGTTTTTCTTATTAATTTAAATCTGTGATACCTTCGTCGACGTTCAACTGGTTGGGTTATAGGATAGGGCCCACCCACCACCCTTCGTATCCACTTTCACTTAAAATACAAAATTATGTTCGAGTAATGAGATTTCTTCATCAACTCATTGTTGGAATTTTCATAATCACCAAGAAACAGTTGTTGTAATTTAAGTTAAAGTGCATTCGAAGGGTGGCGGGTGGGCCCTATTCTACAATCCAACCGGATAACCATAACCCAGAGTTATTACAAATAAAGTGATTAACGCAAACAAAATTATGCAATTTACAGAATTAAACTGAAGCCCTAAAATTGCAATTATCTTTATTCTTGTGCGATTTAGGTACGTAAAAAATTGAAAAACAGTTGCTATCGATTCGAAACTTTCCAAATTTATTCAAAACATGTTCCCCTTCAATATTACACAATAATCTGGAAATACCCCTTCCGTAAATTTTGGAGAAATTCCATTAAAACCGAGAAGAGAGCATTTTTTGATTTAAACATTTTAAAATTACGTAAAAAAATGAAAAACAATTGCTACCCATTCGAAACTATCCAAATTTATTCAAAACATGTTCCCCTTCAATATTACACAAAAATCTGGAAATACCCCTTGCCTAACTTTTGGGAAAATTCCATTAAAACCGAGAAGAGTCAATTTTTAGATTTAGGCATTTTAAAGTTACATAAAAAATTGAAAAACAATTGATATCGTTTCAAAACTTACCAAATTTATTCAAAATATATCCCTCTTCAATATTACATAAAAATCTGGAAATACCCCTTTCCTAAATTTTGGGAAAATTCCATTAAAACCGAGAAGAGTTCAATTTTTCGATTTAGGCATTTTAAAATTACGTAAAAAATTGAAAAACAATTGCTACCGATTCGAAACTTTCCAAATTTATTCAAAACATGTTCCTCTTCAATATTACATAAAAATCTGGAAATACCCCTTTCCTAAATTTTGGGAAAATTCCATTAAAACCGAGAAGAGTTCAATTTTTCGATTTAGGCATTTTAAAATTACGTAAAAAATTGAAAAAGAATTGCTACCGATTTGAAACTTTCCAAATTTATTCAAAACATGTTCCCCTTTAATATTACACAAAAATCTGGAAATACCCTTTCCGTAAATTTTGGGGAAATTCCATTTGAACCGAGAAGAGTTCAATTTTTCGATTTAAACATTTTAAAATTACGTAAAAAATTGAAAAACAATTACTACCGATTCGAAACTTTCCAAATTTATTCAAAACATGTTCCCCTTCAATATTATACAAACATCTGGAAATACCCCTTCCGTAAATTTTGGGGAAATTCCATTTGAACCGAGAAGAGTTCATTTTTCGATTTACGCATTTTAAAATTACGTAAAAAATTGAAAAACAAATGCTATCGATTCGAAACTTTCCAAATTTATTCAAAACATGTTCCCCTTCAATATTACAGAAAAAACTGGAAATACCCCTTGCCTAACTTTTGGGGAAATTCCATTAAAACCAAGAAGAGTTAATTATTAGATTTAAACATTTTAAAATTACGTAAAAAATTGAAAAACAATTGCTACCGATTCGAAACTTTCCAAATTTATTCAAAACATGTTCCCCTTCAATATTACACAAAAGTCTGGTAACATCCCTTCCTTAAATTTTGGGGAAATTCCATTTGAACCGAGAGGAGTTAAATTTTTCGATTTAGGCATTTTAAAATTACGTAAAAAAATGAAAAACAGTTGCTACCGATTCGAAACTTTCCAAATTTATTCAAAACATATTCCCCTTCAATATTACACAAAAATCTGGAAATACCCCTTGCGTAAATTTTGGGGAAATTCCATTAAAACCGAGAAGAGTTCATTTTTCGATTTAGGCATTTTAAAATTACGTAAAAAATTGAAAAACAGTTACTATCGATTCGAAACTTTCCAAATTTATTCAAAACATGTTCCCCTTCAATATTACACAATAATCTGGAAATACCCCTTCCGTAAATTTTGGAGAAATTCCATTAAAACCGAGAAGAGAGCATTTTTTGATTTAAACATTTTAAAATTACGTAAAAAAATGAAAAACAATTGCTACCCATTCGAAACTATCCAAATTTATTCAAAACATGTTCCCCTTCAATATTACACAAAAATCTGGAAATACCCCTTGCCTAACTTTTGGGAAAATTCCATTAAAACCGAGAAGAGTCAATTTTTAGATTTAGGCATTTTAAAGTTACATAAAAAATTGAAAAACAATTGATATCGTTTCAAAACTTACCAAATTTATTCAAAATATATCCCTCTTCAATATTACATAAAAATCTGGAAATACCCCTTTCCTAAATTTTGGGAAAATTCCATTAAAACCGAGAAGAGTTCAATTTTTCGATTTAGGCATTTTAAAATTACGTAAAAAATTGAAAAACAATTGCTACCGATTCGAAACTTTCCAAATTTATTCAAAACATGTTCCTCTTCAATATTACACAAAAATCTGGAAATACCCCTTTCCTAAATTTTGGGAAAATTCCATTAAAACCGAGAAGAGTTCAATTTTTCGATTTAGGCATTTTAAAATTACGTAAAAAATTGAAAAAGAATTGCTACCGATTTGAAACTTTCCAAATTTATTCAAAACATGTTCCCCTTTAATATTACACAAAAATCTGGAAATACCCTTTCCGTAAATTTTGGGGAAATTCCATTTGAACCGAGAAGAGTTCAATTTTTCGATTTAAACATTTTAAAATTACGTAAAAAATTGAAAAACAATTACTACCGATTCGAAACTTTCCAAATTTATTCAAAACATGTTCCCCTTCAATATTATACAAACATCTGGAAATACCCCTTCCGTAAATTTTGGGGAAATTCCATTTGAACCGAGAAGAGTTCATTTTTCGATTTACGCATTTTAAAATTACGTAAAAAATTGAAAAACAAATGCTATCGATTCGAAACTTTCCAAATTTATTCAAAACATGTTCCCCTTCAATATTACAGAAAAAACTGGAAATACCCCTTGCCTAACTTTTGGGGAAATTCTATTAAAACCGAGAAGAGTTAATTATTAGATTTAAACATTTTAAAATTACGTAAAAAAATGAAAAACAATTGCTACCGATTCGAAACTTTCCAAATTTATTCAAAACATGTTCCCCTTCAATATTACACAAAAGTCTGGTAACATCCCTTCCTTAAATTTTGGGGAAATTCCATTTGAACCGAGAGGAGTTCAATTTTTCGATTTAGGCATTTTAAAATTACGTAAAAAAATGAAAAACAGTTGCTACCGATTCGAAACTTTCCAAATTTATTCAAAACATATTCCCCTTCAATATTACACAAAAATCTGGAAATACCCCTTGCGTAAATTTTGGGGAAATTCCATTAAAACCGAGAAGAGTTAATTTTTCGATTTAGGCATTTTAAAATTACGTAAAAAATTGAAAAACAATTGCTATCGATTCGAAACTTTCCAAATTTATTCAAAATATGTCCCCCTTCAATATTACACAAAAATCTGGTAACACCCCTTCCCTAAATTTGGGAAAAATTCCAATTCTTGATTCTCGTGTGATCTCAAAATTCAATGAAGGAATGTTTACAGATTTTCACTGGATGATAAAGTACCTTCAATTTTGAGTAAATTTTGAAAATTTCAGATTAATATCAATTGTTTTTATGAATAAACTTAATTCCGGTTCCGATTCTTATTCATCGAAATCGTTAAAAAATATTTGTCGCTGGTGAAGTTTCAAGTCGTTTTGTAACAGTACAGCGGTTTCTACGTTTCTACGATTTCTACGTTGATTGGTTTACAATTAAGGAAAGACACGTTTCGCCTTTTTGAATTTCAAATTTTTACAGCCGACGTGCGCGATACCATCTCCTCGAATTCCATACGACTTTCAGGTAATTTATTCTATTAACGTCTAGACACTATGACCACACCGCTTTTCCACGGTGCGATGACTCGGGATGAAGTTAAGTTTAACATTTCCGACTGGTTTAGATTTGGGTAAGCATTCTGTAAAAACGAGTACACAAGTCATGATTAATTAATTCACAATGAACAGGAGATGACTCGAGATGAAGTTGAAACACTTTCCACCATTTTCAAACCGCCATAACTCGGCGTATTTTCAATCGATTTTGATGAATATTTGAGGAAGAAGAACTTTGAAGTGTCTTCTTTAAAGTCATGCATGCGAACTTAAGCGTAACCCCTTCCGCCCCTCTCTAGCACCCCTGTGAGAAAAAATGTTGTTTTTTTCTTCAGGAAACCATGTCTAACTTTGACGATGTGTACGGAGTTGGAAAAATTTTTTCGACTCGATCCACCATAAGGGCATTAAAATTTGATTAATTCCCTATGCAGGACTTAAAGAACGAAGTTCCTACGACGATTTGGCACCAAGTTATGGGTGTTGGTATTCTGTAAAACCGATTACATAAGTAATAATTAATTAATTCACAATGAACAGGAACGATGTATCATGTGCTAAATATGCGAACGCGTTGCGACATTATCCAACAGCATTTTCCCGTTCGTTTCGCACTTAACGAGATTTAAGTTGGCTAATGTCGGATTTTTTTTTTCTAAGAGACTTACCTTGAAAATGGTAAATGTTGGTATTTACATAGAACTTACGACGTATATTTCCTATCTGTTATCTGCATTCGAGGAATGTATATTTATATTTTAACGGCATTAACATAGTGTTAACTGAAATAATTAAAAGGACAATATACTTTCTTTCAAAAAAACACCTTCTTTTAAAAGTTTGAAGAAGTTGAGCTCGAACCGATTTGTAAATTAAAATGTATTTGTAATCAATAGAACAACCGCTAAACATCTTACTTTTAAGAAAGGAATACTGGTTAGGAAGATTTTGAAGTGGTTGAGTTAAACATTCTGTAATAAAATTGCTTTTTAATTATTCAACAATGTTTTTAAATATTGAATTATACGGAGAAATGCAATTACAGGGCATTACATTTTTATGGAGGGATTTCTTTCTAAATTTCTCTCATTACAACCACGGAGTGCAATGAGAACAACTTCATTAACTAACGACTAGAACAATTAAACTTGTGTTCGATTAATTGCAGTGAGAACACACCACACAATAATTTATTTCATTAACGAGGTTTAATTTAATTTAAACGTTGTTTTAACATCCCCAAGTAATTTTTCGTAGGTGAGAAATTTGAATAATAAGCCATCTCTTTGTTTCAATACCAAAAAAAATATTTGTGGCGTCACTGCATATTAAAAAAATGATATCAAAGTAATTTTCCATAGGCGGGAAATTTAAATAATCAGACACTATGCAATCATTTTGATTTGATGGATTTTTTCTCGTAGGAATTTTAAATAATTAGACTCTAGTCATCTCTTTGTTTTAATACCAAAAAAAAAAGTGGCGTCACTGCACATTAAAAAAAATATATCAAAGTAATTTTCCGTGCGCGGGAAATTTAAATAATCGTTTTGATTTGATTGATGTTTTCTCGTAGGTAATTTAAATTATTAGACTCTTTGTTTTTATAGATTTTTCCTCGTATAAATCTCTAATTTCATCAATTCCATAAAAGCAAACAGCAAGCTGGTCTACTGTTTAGAAATTTGATTTCGCTTAGAAAATAAGAAAACCTGCATGGACGCGTGTTCCGAATCGAAATTGTTCGATGATTTTCTCGCGCATGAGGCAATTTCCTTTTGTAACCCGATGGACTTTCTTCTGGAACAGTGTCAAAAGACCGGTGGAAATTACCCATTGGAAAGTTTTCACGCCGGCAAGAGTTAAGAATTAAGAAGCCGGATCACAGATCGACCTTCAAGTTATGTAAGAAAATTTATTATTTCAGGAAATACATTACCTAATTTAAGAGAATTTACTGCAAAGAAATGTTACACTTATCAATTATTTCCAACGAAGAAAGTGCACTGATAATAATAACACAAACATGTAACTGTTGAATTCTATAGAGTTCGATGATAATAACACATAAATAGAGTTTTTGTAACTTTTGTATTCTTTAGAGTCCCACTTATAAATTTTATGTAATTGCGATTGAATTTTTCGGTTGAACCCAAACAATTTCACTTGACGTTACCATCATGAAAACACTGGATTACCAAACAATGCTGGCGGTCCGGCGAAATCGGGGAATTTCACTTTTTATAATCATTTTTGAAATTGACGTTATGGAAAACCGGTGAGAGTTGTATTTTTATGTTTGTGCAGCGAACTCAGGAAATTATCATAGGCCATGGAAGGTCTTCGACGTTACGTAATGAGCGACATGTGCACATAATAGATTTTTTTTTGTATTATTCGAAATTAGAAATTTTAAGTGATAACATTACGAAATAAATATACTGCCTTCAAGAATGAATAAAATTAGGCAATAAAACAATTTAAAAAAATTCAATCAATTAATAAAAGTAATCCTCGGTCGATAGCAATTTAGCAGAAATTTACTTTTTCTAATTATACAGGGTGTCCCACGAGGTAGACAGGCAATATCTCAAAAAGAAGGCATTTTTTATCATAAAATTTCAGTTTTGATCAGCGCCATTTTTCTTGCAGTGAAGTTGTCAAAGTTTTATTTAGCAAATTTTAAAGATATACTTTCTAGGAGTAATCTGTCAGAGTTTCATGTATTTGTCATATTGGATACGGAAGTTATAATCATGTTACTGCAAAAAGGCGTTTTTTATCATAAAATTTCAGTTTTGACCAACGCCATTTTTCTTGCAGTGAAGTTGTCAAAGTTTTCTTTAGCAAATTTTAAAGATATACTTTCTAGGAATAATCTGTCAAAGTTTCATGTATCTGTCAAATTGGATACGGAAGTTATAATCATGTTACTGCAAAAAGGCGTTTTTTGATCAAAAAAATTCAGTTTTGTCCAACGCCATTTTTCTTGCAGTGAAGTTGTCAAAGTTTTCTTTAGCTAATTTTAAAGATATTCTTTCTAGGAGTAATCTGTCAGAGTTTCATGTAATTGTCATATTGAATACTGAAGTTATAATCGTGTTTCTGCAGAAATAATAAAATTTCAGTTTTGACCAACGCCATTTTTCTTGCAGTGAAGTTGTCAAAGTTTTATTTAGCAAATTTTAAAGATATACTTCCTAGGAGTAATCTGTCAGAGTTTCATGTATTTGTCAAATTGGATACGGAAGTTATAATGATATTACTGCAAAAAGGCGTTTTTTGATCATAAAATTTCAGTTTTGATCAACGCCATTTTTCTTGCAGTGAAGTTGTCAAAGTTCTATTTAGTAAATTTTAAAGATATGCGCTCTAGGAGTAATCTGTCAGAGTTTCATGTATTTGTCAAATTGAATACGGAAGTTATAATCATGTTACTGCAGAAAGTCGTTTTTTGATCATAAAATTTCAGTTTTGATCAACGCCATTTTTCTTGCAGTGAAATTGTCAAAGTTTTATTTAGCAAATTTTAAAGATATACTTTCTAGGAGTAATCTGTCAGAGTTTCAAGTATTTGCCAAATTGAATATGGAAGTTATAATCATGTTACTACAAAAAGGCGTTTTTTGATTTTTAAAATTTCAGTCTTGACCAACGCCATTTTTCTTACAGTAAAGTTATCAAAGTTTTATTTAGCAAATTTTAAAGATATACCTTCTAGGAATAATCTGTCAGAGTTTCATGTATTTGTCATATTGGATACGGAAGTTATAATCATGTTACTGCAAAAAAGCGTTTTTTATCATAAAATTTCAGTTTTGACCAACGTCATTTTTGTTGCAGTGAAGTTGTCAAAGTTTTATTTAGCAAATTTTAAATATATACCTTCTAGGAGTAATCTGTCAGAGTTTCATGTAATTGTAATATTGGATACGGAAGTTATAATCATGTTACTGCAGAAAGGCGTTTTTTTATCATAAAATTTCAGTTTTGACCAACGCCATTTTTCTTGCAGTGAAGTTATCAAAGTTTTATTTGGCAAATTTTAAAGATATACTTTCTAGGAGTAATCTGTTAGAGTTTCATGTATTTGTCATATTGGATACGGAAGTTATAATCATATTACTACAAAAAGGCATTTTTTGATAATAAAATTTCAGTTTTGATCAACGGAATTTGTCTTGCAGTGAAGTTGTTAAAGTATTATTTAGCAAATTTAAAGATCTATCAGTCAGAGTTTCACGCAATTGGCATTTTAAGGAGCTGCACCATCCTGCTGCCACCACATCATTGCTCTCTCATTTACAATAAAACTGACAAATGATATATCGATGAATTTGTCTTCGAATCACGTTCACAAAAATCCATAAATATATAGGGTGTCTCATTGTAAATAGTGAAGTTGGTGTCATTATTCCGGAAATGTAGGCACAGAAATTAAATCCACCAAATTTGATTTTCGTACTACTAATCGTTTTCGAGATTATGCTCGTCTGTTACTTCGTGGGACACCCTGTATATTATAAATTATTGCTTTTTTTACCAAATCTGCGAATAAAGATGTTTATATATAATAAAAATAAACAATAAAGCAATATTAAAAAAAATGATAGTACATTGTTTATGCATGCCAACACGCATACGTGAAAAAAAATGTTAAAATTGTGATCTTTACAAACAAACGACATGTAAATATGATGAGACATTGTGGACATAAAAAGTTCTAGTAACAACAAGTTGAAATTATAAATAATAATTGAAAACAAACTGTAAACTGTTAATCTGTTTTGAGAGATAAATTTGGAAACGCGTATACAGATAGCAAATAATTTGATTAGCACTTTGATTAGATATTTCCATTTTTTTAAACACAAGTTATCTATTGTGAAATTCAATTTCCGTTACGATATTAGCAAGGCTATAAATAAGTTACTTTATCGTAAAATATTTGTATAAATTACAAATTTACAGATGGGTTATTTCATTATAAATAATATTATTATAATTATTTAAAAAAAAATCTTGAAGTTATTCATATGTAAAATATTCAAGAGTTAATTTTTTTGCGTTGCCAAAATTAATACAATTTTCATAACTTTACATTTTTTCCAAATTAATTTGTCCATAAAACTAGGTCTTGAATGATTGTAGTTTTTGCAGAATCATAATTTGGCATGTGTTATGAGTACATTTGCAAAATTTCACGTTGATGGCAATTGTTTTTATATTTTTTTCGAGCTGCCAAAATTAATACAATTTTCATAACTTCAAATTTTTTCAAAATAAATTTATCCATAAACCTAGGTGTTAGATGATCGTATTTCTTACAGAATCATAATTTGGCATATGTTATGAGTACATCTGTGAAATTTCACGTTGATGACAATTGTTTTTATATTTTTTTCGAGCTGCCAAAATTAATACAATTTTCATAACTTTAAACTTTTTCAAAATAAATTTATCCATAAACCTAGGTCTTAGAGGATTGTAATTTTTACAGAATCATAATTTGGCACGTGTTATGAGTACATTTGCAAAATTTTACGTTGATGGCAATTGTTTTTATATTTTTTTCGAGCTGCCGAAATTAATACAATTTTCATAACTTTATATTTTTTTTCCAAATAAATTTATCCATAAACCTAGGTCTTAGCTGATTGTAATTTTTACAGAATCATAATTTGGCATGTGTTATGAATACATTTGTAAAATTTCACGTTGATGGCAATTTTTTTTATTATTTGTTTCGTGTCATCTTCATAACTTTATACTTTTTCCAAATAAATTTGTCTGTCACTAATTATCAAAGTTACTTGTGTTTTTGATTTTAACTTAACAATGCAAAATTTAAATTTCTCAGTTAACGCAATGAATATGCATGCGACAATAAAATGTTTGCTCATGTGCCGGGTTTAACCTCGCGTTGTTTTATTTGGCGAAGATAATTGCATATAATTGTTATTCTGTTATCTTAATCCGCTGTTGACTGTAATTAAATTGGGCAGAGGAATACAAATGCTATGCTAATTAGCATGACCGAGACCGAGCCAAATATTTTGTACTGTTTAATGGCTGCGTATGTTAATTGCGTTCATAAATTGTGTACGAGGGTGGAATGAATGTTTCCCCCACACAAAATTAATTCTTAGATTGTTCTAAGATCAACAATAAAAATTGCAACGATGGAATAATGTTATATTTTAGAAATTCGAGCTCATAAGCATATTTGAATTCAGGGCTCCAAATATCTTGACACAAAAGTGTACGAGGGTGGAATGAATGTTTTCTCAACACAAAATTAAGTTTTGAATAGTTCGAATATGTAATAATAAAAATTGCAACGATGGAATAACGTTATATCTTATAGCTCATAAGCAAAAACTAATGCCATATTTAAATTCAAGGCAAATTCACATGAAATCAGCATCAAAATTATTGGTATGTGTAAAAACGTTAGAGTTTTGTAACTATAATTATATTGTTATTTGCCATGTAAAGAAAGATCTACATTCTTAGTAATATATTTTTTGTAAAAGGGATTTCCCCTGTACAACAATAAATAAATAAAAATAAAACATGTGACCTTGATATACATAGAAAATATACTGGTAAACTAGATTACGAAGATACCTGATGAAGTTTATAAAAAACAGTTTTTGAAACGTGTTGCAGTGTTAACTACGGTATTAAAAAGATTAGACTGTATTTAAAAATGATTATCAAATCGCAAAAAGATTTAAACACTTGCAATTACTGTATTTGGAGCACTGGAAAATCGCGAAGAGTTCAAGTAACTGGTTGTTGCGTAAAACTTTGCATAGATATGTTAAAAATGAATTAGTATGGTCGCAAATATGTGACCTAAATTGCGAACAATATAAATAAATGACTCTTTCTCTGCCCTTGGCCGAATTGTCAAATTTGCATATTGTATTGTGAGGCTTATCGAAAATTACGATGACATTTTGGGTGCTAATCAATCACACATAATTAATTTAAATATCTGCTATCTGAAACATTTTTTTATTATTTGTTCCACATTTTTACTTTCTCCGTTACGAAGTACGAGAAAGTATTGTGATCGTGAAAAATTTTTCAAAAATTTTTTTTTGGGGAAATATCCGTTTTGGGGTCCCTAGATGCCATTTTAACAATTTCTGGAGAAAAAAAACGTGATGTGGCCATCATGTTACTTTCTCCGATTTGATGGTACCATAGTTGTTTATATTTACACTATCATGGTTTATTTTCAATTTAAATCGTATTTATCTGTAAATTTTGTAATCTGCAAATTTGAGTGGTCAATAAATATAATATTAATTATTATTATTATTATTTGTTTGCGTTTTGTAGAATCGGATGAAACTGACGTTTAAAACGTCAAAATTATGAAAGATGGAAAAATTTTACTTTGAATTCAAAAACTCAAGAGATTTTGAAAAACTTATTCCTTTTAAGTTGTTTATTTTGGCATTCTCTACAATTATTATTAACATAAATTTGCAGTAGCTATTGTCGTTTCATAATTATAAACCAAAAATGAATAAAAAACATTAATAAATTTTTTTCATAAAATCATTATTATTCGAGAAATTTTTCTTTTCCATTTTTGGTTTATAATTATGAAACGATAATAGTTACAACAAATTTAAGTTAATAATAATTGTAAAGAATGCCAAAATGAACAACTTATAAAGAATAAGTTTTTTTCGAAATCGCTTTAGATTTTGAGTAAACTGAGTTTTTGAATTTGAAGTATAATTTTTCATAATTTTGACGTTTTAAACGTCAGTTCCATCCGAGTTTACGCAACGCTTGATGTACATTTAAAATATGATTTCAATTGAAAAAATACCATGAATGTATAAATCAAAATTTCAAGACTTTTTCAGAACTTTTTTCACGACTTTTACACTTAGTCAGGACTCTTTTTCAGGATTGATTTTTCAGGTCTTTTTTTTTATTTTGACTTTTTTTTGACCACATCGAATATGTAATTTTTGTATTTTTAATTTTTGGGATGAATAAATGAACAAATGAATAAATGAATAATGTCAGACGTATACACAACAACCAGGTCTTTTTTAAAAGGCCTTATTTCAGGATTTTTTCATTTCTTCTTTCAACTTTTTTTTAACTTTTCTCTAGAACTGATTTAGCAGGACTTTTCTTCTTTAACGATGTTTTTTATGACTTTTCTTTTCAGAATTTTTTCGAGAACTCTTTTTTCAAGACTTTATTTTTAAAACTTTTTTGAGACTTTTTTCGGGATTTTTTTATCAGGTACTTTTTCACGACTTTTTGAATGCCTGTTTTCATGTCTTTTCAAGACACTTTTTGGTTTTTTTTTGCAGGGCAATTTTTTTAAAACTTTCGTTAAGAGTTTTTTCAGAACTTTTTTCAAAACTTTATATTCGGGACTTTTGTTACAGGACTTTTCTTTTGCAGAATTTTTTTCAGGACTCTTTTGAAAAATTTTTGTTTGGGGCTTTCTTTGGGACTTCTTCAGGATTTTTAATCTGGATTATTTTTATGAAACCTTTTTAATGACTTCTTTCAGCTCTTTCCTACGGCTTTACAAGACTCTTTTTGGGTTTTTTTGCAGGACCGATTTTTTATCAGGTACTTTTTTCACGACTTCTTTAATGCCTGTTTTCAGGTCATTTCAAGACGCTTTTTGTTTTTTTTTGCAGGACAATTTTTTCAAAACATATGTTAAGAGTTTTTTCAGAACTTTCTTCAGGACTTTATTTTCGAAACTTTCGCTTCAGAACTTTTTTCCAGGACTCTCTTTTGAAATCTTAATTTTAAAAAGTTAAGTCTCTTTTGGAAAGTTTTTGTTTGGGGCCTTCTTTTGGGACTTTTTTCAGGATATATAATCTGGATAATTTTTTCTGGAACTTTTTTAATGCCTTTTTGGGACTTTTTTCAGGATATTTAATCTGGATTATTTTTCTGGAACTTTTTTAATGCCTTTTTTCGGATCTTTTCCAAGGCTTTTTGCAAGACTCTTTTTGGTTTTCTTTTTGCAGGACAATGTTTTCAAAACTTTTATTACGACTTTTTCCAGAACTTTTTTCAAGACTTTATTTTCAGAACTTCTTTTTGGGGTCTTTTTACGCCACGTTTTTTCAGAACTTTAGTTTCAGAACCTATCTTTTTCGAATTTATTTTCAGGGCCCTTTTTTCAAGACTATTTAAAAACTCTTATGTTCAGGACCTTTTTTGGACCTTTGTTCAGGATTGTTTTTTCAACATTTTTTAATACCTTTCATCGGGTATTTTTCAGGACTATTTTCTGGAATTTCCATGGGTCTTTTTAGGACCTTCTTAAGGAATTTTTAATGCCTTTTATCGCGTATGTTCAAGGGCCTTTTTCAGGACTATTTTCTGGTATTTCCACAGATCTTTTTAGGACCTTCTTAAGGACTCTTCGCAGGACTTTTTTCGGGACTATTTCACAGGCTTTATTCAGGACTTTTTAAAGTCTTTATTCTGACTTTTTTGTAGGCTTTTTCAGTACTTTTCTTGTGGCCTTTTTATCAGGACTTTTTCTAGGACCTTATTTTCAGGAATTTTTATCAGGATTATTTTTTCAATACATTTTTCAGGATTTTTTAAAGGGATTATTTTTTCAAGATTTTTATGACTTTTAACAGGACTTTTCTCGACTTTTTTCGGGTTTTTTTAGAACATTTGTAACGACTCTTTGCAGGACTTTTTAATGTCTGTTTTCTGTACTATTTTCTGGACTATTTTACAGGCTTTTTTCAGGACTTTTTAAGGCCTTTTTTAGAATTTTTTTGAAGCCTTTTTTCAGTACTTTTTCTTTTCCTTGGACCTTTTTTTTAGAATTTTTCTTTGTGACAAATCTGTTTTCGGGACATTTTTAGCTATTTTTCAAGGACCTGTTTTTCCAGACATTTCTTCGTGAGAGCACTTTTTCTTGACTTGTTTATCAGATTTTTTTTAAGACTTTTCCGGGTATTCTCTTTAGAACTTTATAACCAGAACTCTTTCAGGGCTTTTTTCAGAATTTTTTTTCATGACTTTTTCAGGATTTATCTAGACTTATTTTTAGGATTTTTTTCAAGAATTTATTAGGATTTTTTTTTAATTTTCGAATAAACTTATTTAAGATAATTTGAATTGGAAATATAATTTGCAATTTTCAGCTTTCATAACTTAGACGTTTTGCACAAATCCATTCAGAAATATTGTATTTTTAATTTCTCATCAAAACAATTGATATATCTAAGCTAAAAACAAAACCACAACGCCTTAAACTTAAACTGGAGGAAAACGAAAATTGCATTCAACGATTAGAAAATTTGTGCAGAACTAATAAATTGAGGAATTAACTTGAAAGTTTCTAGACCTATTCAGAAATGTTGGATTTATGATTTCTCATCAAAACAAATGATGTATCTAAGCTGGAAACAAAACCACAACATCTTAAACTTAAAATGGAGTAAGACGAAAATTGCATTCAACGATTAGAACATTTGTGCAGTACTAATAAATTAAGGAATTAACTTGAAAGTTTCTAAATCCATTCAGAAATGTTGTATTTATGATTTCTCATCAAAACAATTGATATATCTAAGCTAGAAACAAAACCACAACGCCTTAAACTTAAACTGGAGGAAAACGAAAATTGCATTCAACGATTAGAAAATTTGCCCAGAACTAGAAAATTAAGGAATTAACTTGAAAGTTTCCAAACCCATTAAAAAATGTTGTATTTATGATTTTTCATTAAAACAATTGATATCTCCAAGCTAGAAACAAAACCACAACACCTTAACCTTAAAATTGCATTCAACGATTAAAAAAATATTCTTTCCTGCCGATCTGCAAAACAAGTTTGCCCAAATGTCGACCACGTGGTTTGAGTAAATTCACCAATATTTGACGAAGGTTAAAGCCCAAGGATCCAGAAACATGATACGCGGTGCCCAACAAATTTTTGCCAAATAATTTTTACTTTAAAGTACCTTTAACAAAATTTTCTTTGATTAAAAACATCCATAAATACATCTCCAATCATAATGTTTTCTCAAAAATGCAGACAAATTTTAAACGATTATCGCTCACCTTCGATTAACACCTGAAGAAATCAAATCCAATCCAATCACAGATGGAACACAAGAATAAGTGATAATCTGTTTTGTAGAACACAGCAACACTATTTTTTTTTTCAAGCACACGCGCGAGAGAACGCCGATTTTTTTTTGCGGGCACCACTTTTGTATATATATATATATATATATTTTTGATTAATTGGAGAGGAGGCAACAACGTTTAGGCAGAGCACATCGCGCCGACTCCGGCTTCGGCAGGCGACTGAGGCGCGCAAAGGAAGAACGCGCAGACTTTGAGAGCACGAGGACGCTCGTGGCAGGGAGGGGCGACTATGGTCCCATTGTTGTCTTGTTGTCAACCGAAGAAGACGAAGAGAGAGAGGCGAGGGCTTTTGTTGGAGTTGTAGACGCCGTCCTGCCGCCTTGTCACCTGATGATAAGTGAATTCCTGAGATTAAGTCCTTTCACGGATTTGTTGGTCGGATGGAAACACTAATTGGTTTGAAGATGATCAAAAAATTATGTCAAATTTTTCTTCTCCGACTTATCCTGATGGTAATTCAGTGAGAAAACAGTTTTGGTTTTATTTGTTTTTTTTAACAAAAATTATTTCAAATCCTTATCCAGATGTTAATTCATCAAGTTTCCAAAAACAAAACTAATTTTGAAATAGTAATTGGTGGATATCTCGTGAACGTTTGAAGATGATCAAAAAATGATTTCAAATTCTCGTTCTGCGATTTATCCAGAAGCTAATTCAATAAGAAACAGTTTTGGTTTTATTTGTTTTTTGGCAAAAATGATTTTAAATCCTTATCCAAATGTTAATGCATCAAGAAAACGGTATTTGGTTTGATTTCCAAAAAGAAAACTAATTTTGAAACCTTCAAATTCTCGAATAATTGAATATTATTACAATACAATACAATACAATAGTTTATTGGTGCCAACAACTTTACAGCTTTACACAAGTCAATATAGGTAAATAGAACCATAGTATACATTTAAATAATTACTAAAGTCCAATTAACATGCAGTTGAATTAATTAAATTAGGGATTAGGATTATTATGTGTGTGTGCGCTGTATCTCAAAAAGTAATAAAGCAATTGAACAGAAATTTTGAACACACGTCTTATTTGATAATCCGAAGAATTGAAAAGCTTTTGGTCAAATTTAGTAAACCGGAAGTGGGTGTTTACCTTAACAGTTTTTTGTTTTTTGCCAATATTTTCTTAAATATGAAAAATATCGCAAAGAAATTTAAACAAATATTGAAGACAATAAAGAAATGAGATTATTTTGTTTGAAAACATTTTTCATAAAATCATTGTTATTCGAGAAAAAAATTTATTATTTTTTTTTTCATTTTTGGTTTATAATTATGAAACGATAATAGTTACAGCAAATTTATGTTAATAATAATTGTAGAGAATGCCAAAATTAACAACTTCTAAAGAATAAGTTTTTTTCGAAATCCCTTTAGTTTTTGAGTAAACTGAGTAAGTATAATTTTTCCATCTTTTATAATTTTGACGTTTTAAACGTCAGTTTCGTCCACTCGATGTACATTTAAAATATGATTTTCATTAAAAATAAACCACGAAAGTGTAAATATAAATGATGATACCATCGCAGAAAGTAACATGATGGCCACATCATCATTTTTTTATTCAATATTTATAAACAATCCAATTGTAATTGTTTAAAGGCGTGCACTAATCAAACTCGAACGATTTGATGCACTTTCAGAGGCGGAAGTCGCTGATAATTGTATCGAACGTTAATGGGGAAAAAGTGAAATCGAGGAAATGGGCAAAAATACGAAAGAAAGAAAGAAGTTGAAAAAAAAATACATAAAACATTATCAGACCAATCAGCGAACAAAACGAGTAGTGCGCAAAAGTGCACCTTAATTGATACGCGCAGTTTATGAAGCGTTAATTACTTTCTCTTCCTCGACTTCTTAACGTCGGATTAATTCATCAAACGTTGATTTACTACTGAATTGAGCGAATTATTTAGATTGGATGATATAGGAAATTGGTTTAGCTCTAGATTTGTTTCCTGGAGGAATTTCCCTTTTTTTTCTTGTTCACATTTGAATTATTCGGATTTGTATCCTGGATGAAGGAAATTGGCTAATTTATGGATTGGGACGTAGTCAAGGTCGCAACCATCCTCGCACCCAGTTTCAGATCTAGTTAACAATTTCCTTTGAATTTATTATACTTGCAACAGACGGCGGACAAAAGAATTTGCTTATGTGTGTAGGTGCGTGGGTACAAAGGTGATTGGGCATGAATGGAAACAGAACCGCACATGCAGTGATATAATTGAAAACCGGTGCTCGTTTCATTGTCAATGCTGATGGTGTTCACATTCAAATGCTTTCCCATCATTTATTCACCCGCAATCTTGGTGTGCATAATTGAAAAAAATGTTGATGCCGCCATCATGTTACTTTCTCCGACTTGATGGTATCATAGCCATTTATATTTACGTTTTCATGGTTTATTTTCAATTTTAATCATATTTTAAATGTACATCGAGCGGATGACACTGACGTTTAAGACGTCACAATAATGGTCAGGTTTCTCAAAAACCCAAGAGATTTCACTAATAAAGCAATTGATATGAAACCTTGAACAACCGTCTTATTTAATAATCTGAAGAACTGAAAAGCTTTTGGTAAAAATTCGTACACCGAAAGTGGGCGTTTACCTTAACTGTTTTTCGTTTTTTGCCAATATTTTCTTAAGTATGAAAAATATCACAAAAACACTTAAACAAACTTTGAAGACAACAAAGAAATGAACATATTTTACTTCAAAACATTTTTCATAAAATCATTTTTATTCGAGAAAAAGATTTATTATTATTTTTTTAATTTTTGGTTCATAATTATAAAACGATAATAGTTACAGCAAATTTATGTTGATAATAATTGTAGAGAATGCTAAAATGAACAACTTATAAAGAATAAGTTTTTTTCGAAATCCCTTTAGTTTTTGAATAAACTGAGTAAGTAGAATTTTTCCATCCGCTCGATGTACATTTAAAATATGATTTCAATTGAAAATAAACGATGAAAACGTAAATGACACCATCAAGTCGGAGAAAGTAACATGATGGCCACATCACCATTTTATAATCTTTTCCCTATAATATATTCTCACACAGCAGGCTCGGGTTCGATTCCCGGTATCTGAATTTTTTTTAATAATATTTTTGTAAGCAAAGCAATTCCAAACGTTTGTAGGGCGTCTCTAATTACCGGACGAAAACGAATCCACTTCAACTATAGACGAAAGAAAGAAAGTGATATTCCGTAACTTTTTTTTCTTTCGCGCCCGTAATTATCGCCCAATTAAGAAGATAATTGGAGAAATGCTGGTCGCCAATTTGGGTGTACTCGCCAGGAAAAAAGCCATTTATCGCTCGAGAGGAAAAAATGACCGATTAATTGGACAAATAAAAAAAAACACAACCAACACTGGCAAAAGCAAACACACGGCCCAATTAATTCGCTTCGCATTTAATTTCTAATGTTTACAATTGCATCTCTCACTTTTCAAAAATTACGCGCCCGAGTGCGTAGAAATTGTTTTAGGTACACGTTTCAATAACTCCAACAATCGTAATTTGTTGAATTCAATTTTGGAAATTAATTGGCTCTGATATTCACTTGTACTTTTTTTTTTGTTTCTACCGAATTAACGTTTGCCCCGAATGCATTATTTAGTTGTGCCACATTTAAAGATTTCCCTTGAAGTATCATTTTGCACGTATTTTCCAAAGTTTTTAATGACCGTGCAGTTTCAATATTTAGACGAAACGTAATCAAATTTGGCTGTGTTTGCAAATTATCTACGATAACGAAACCGCGTACGTGCCTAATGTAATATTTATGGAACTGCGTCAAGGTGGCCTTTTAAATGCTAAAATTTGTAATTTTATTATATTTACGTTTTTAAATCATTGAAACACCAAAAGCAAAAATTTAAGTTTTCGAAAAGTAAGAAACCTGCCAATTTTTTTTAACGCCTATCGATTTATCTCGTTCTTCTGATGAAAAAAAGATATTACATAAAGGTCTACGATGATTTTTAAGAAGGTTGATTTTTTCGATTTTTTCCATTTTCGAGTTTTTTTGCTGACGCCTCATGGCCTTAAAATTGACATTTGTTCCTGCGAAAGGACATTTTCTGAAGCGTCTTGAAGGGATCTTTCGAGTGACGTCAAGAAACCCCGGATCCAACCAGTGGTTTCTTCAGGAAATCATTTTTAGTGCAATTTTTGTTAAAAAGTAAGAAGGGGGGACCCCTGGATAAAATTTCGGGTTTTTGTCAAAAATTAAAAATCCCCAATTTTAATCAAATCCGACTAACTGACACACGAGGAACACAGATCTTCAATCCGCGTTCAAATTGGATTCTTCGTTCGGCCGCTACAGCCGTTCAAAGTGTGAAAAAATCGACTTTTTTCAAAAAATTTCATGGTGACTGGCTAACTTTTTTGCAATTTTCTCTGGATGAATTTTTTTAACTGCAATCGTTTTATCTCGTTCTTCTGATGAAAAAAAAGGTAAAACACAAGCGTCTACGATGATTATTAAGAAAGTTGATTTTTTCGATTTTTTCCATTTTCGAGTTTTTTTGCTGACGCCTCACGGCCTTAAAATTGACATTAGTTCCTGCGAAAGTACATTTTCTGAAGCGCCTTGAAGCGATCTTTCGAGTGACGTCAAGAAACTCCGGATCCAACCAGTGGTTTCTTCAGGAAATCATTTTTAGTGCAATTTTTGTTAAAAAGTAAGAAGGGGGGACCCTTGGATAAAATTTCGGGTTTTTGTCAAAAATTAAAAATCCCCAATTTTAATCAAATCCGACTAACTGACACACGAGGAACACAGATCTGCAATCCGCGTTCAAATTGGATTCTTCGTTCGGCCGCTACAGCCGTTCAAAGTGTGAAAAAATCGACTTTTTTCAAAAAATTTCATGGTGACTGGCTAACTTTTTTGCAATTTTCTCTGGATGAAATTTTTTAACGGCAATCGTTTTATCTCGTTCTTCTGATGAAAAAAAGGTAAAACACAAGCGTCTACGATGATTATTAAGAAAGTTGATTTTTTCGATTTTTTCCATTTTCGAGTTTTTTTGCTGACGCGTCACGGCCTTAAAATTGACATTTGTTCCTGCAAAAAAACATTTTCTGAAGCGTCTTGGAGCGATCTTTCGAGTGACATCAAGAAACTCCGGATCGAACCAGTGGTTTCTTCAGGAAATCATTTTTAGTGCAATTTTTGTTAAAAAGTAAGAAGGGGGGACCCTTGGATAAAATTTCGGGTTTTTGTCAAAAATTAAAAATCCCCAATTTTAATCAAATCCGACTAACTGACACACGAGGGACACAGATCTTCAATCCGCGTTCAAATTGGATTCTTGGTTCGGCCGCTATAGCCGTTCAAAGTGTGAAAAAATCGACATTTTTCAAAAAATTTCATGGTGACTGGCTAACTTTTTTGCAATTTTCTCTGGATGAAATTTTTTAACTGCAATCGTTTTATCTCGTTCTTCTGATGAAAAAAAAGGTAAAACACAAGCGTCTACGATGATTATTAAAAAAGTTGATTTTTTCGATTTTTTCCATTTTCGAGTTTTTTTGCTGACGCCTCACGGCCCTAAAATTGACATTTGTTCCTGCGAAAGGACATTTTCTGAAGCGTCTTGAAGGGATCTTTCGAGTGACGTCAAGAAACCCCGGATCCAACCAGTGGTTTCTTCAGGAAATCATTTTTAATGCAATTTTTGTAAAAAAGTAAGAAGGGGGGACCCTTGGATAAAATTTCGGGTTTTTGCCAAAAATTAAAAATTCCCAATTTTAATCAAATCAGACTAACTGACACACGAGGAACACAGATCTTCAATCCGCGTTCAAATTGGATTCTTAGTTCGGCCGCTATAGCCGTTCAAAGTGTGAAAAAATCGACTTTTTTCAAAAAATTTCATGGTGACTGGCTAACTTTTTTGCAATTTTCTCTGGATGAAATTTTTTAACGGCAATCGTTTTATCTCGTTCTTCTGATGAAAAAAAAGGTAAAACACAAGCGTCTACGATGATTATTAAGAAAGTTGATTTTTTCGATTTTTTCCATTTTCGAGTTTTTTTGCTGACGCGTCACGGCCTTAAAATTGACATTTGTTTCTGCGAAAAAACATTTTCTGAAGCGTCTTGAAGCGATCTTTCGAGTGACGTCAAGAAACTCCGGATCCAACCAGTGGTTTCTTCAGGAAATCATTTTTAGTGCAATTTTTGTTAAAAAGTAAGAACCCTTGGATAAAATTTCGGGTTTTTGTCAAAAATTAAAAATCCCCAATTTTAATCAAATCCGACTAACTGACACACGAGGAACACAGATCTTCAATCCGCGTTCAAATTGGATTCTTCGTTCGGCCGCTACAGCCGTTCAAAGTGTGAAAAAATCGACTTTTTTCAAAAAATTTCATGGTGACTGGCTAACTTTTTTGCAATTTTCTCTGGATGAAATTTTTTAACGGCAATCGTTTTATCTCGTTCTTCTGATGAAAAAAAAGGTAAAACACAAGCGTCTACGATGATTATTAAGAAAGTTGATTTTTTCGATTTTTTCCATTTTCGAGTTTTTTTGCTGACGCCTCACGGCCTTAAAATTGACATTAGTTCCTGCGAAAGTACATTTTCTGAAGCGTCTTGAAGCGATCTTTCGAGTGACGTCAAGAAACTCCGCATCCAACCAGTGGTTTCTTCAGGAAATCATTTTTAGTGCAATTTTTGTTAAAAAGTAAGAAGGGGGGACCCTTGGATAAAATTTCGGGTTTTTGTCAAAAATTAAAAATCCCCAATTTTAATCAAATCCGACTAACTGACACACGAGGAACACAGATCTTCAATCCGCGTTCAAATTGGATTCTTCGTTCGGCCGCTACAGCCGTTCAAAGTGTGAAAAAATCGACTTTTTTCAAAAAATTTCATGGTGACTGGCTAACTTTTTTGCAATTTTCTCTGGATGAAATTTTTTAACGGCAATCGTTTTATCTCGTTCTTCTGATGAAAAAAAAGGTAAAACACAAGCGTCTACGATGATTATTAAGAAAGTTGATTTTTTCGATTTTTTCCATTTTCGAGTTTTTTTGCTGACGCCTCACGGCCTTAAAATTGACATTTATTCCTGCGAAAAAACATTTTCTGAAGCGTCTTGAAGCGATCTTTCGAGTGACGTCAAGAAACTCCGGATCCAACCAGTGGTTTCTTCAGGAAATCATTTTTAGTGCAATTTTTGTTAAAAAGTAAGAAGGGGGGACCCTTGGATAAAATTTCGGGTTTTTGTCAAAAATTAAAAATCCCCAATTTTAATCAAATCCGACTAACTGACACACGAGGAACACAGATCTTCAATCCGCGTTCAAATTGGATTCTTCGTTCGGCCGCTACAGCCGTTCAAAGTGTGAAAAAATCGACTTTTTTCAAAAAATTTCATGGTGACTGGCTAACTTTTTTGCAATTTTCTCTGGATGAAATTTTTTAACGGCAATCGTTTTATCTCGTTCTTCTGATGAAAAAAAAGGTAAAACACAAGCGTCTACGATGATTATTAAGAAAGTTGATTTTTTCGATTTTTTCCATTTTCGAGTTTTTTTGCTGACGCGTCACGGCCTTAAAATTGACATTTGTTCCTGCAAAAAAACATTTTCTGAAGCGTCTTGGAGCGATCTTTCGAGTGACGTCAAGAAACTCCGGATCCAACCAGTGGTTTCTTCAGGAAATCATTTTTAGTGCAATTTTTGTTAAACAGTAAGAAGGGGGGACCCTTGGATAAAATTTCGGGTTTTTGTCAAAAATTAAAAATCCCCAATTTTAATCAAATCCGACTAACTGACACACGAGGAACACAGATCTTCAATCCGCGTTCAAATTGGATTCTTCGTTCGGCCGCTACAGCCGTTCAAAGTGTGAAAAAATCGACTTTTTTCAAAAAATTTCATGGTGACTGGCTAACTTTTTTGCAATTTTCTCTGGATGAAATTTTTTAACGGCAATCGTTTTATCTCGTTCTTCTGATGAAAAAAAAGGTAAAACACAAGCGTCTACGATGATTATTAAGAAAGTTGATTTTTTCGATTTTTTCCATTTTCGAGTTTTTTTGCTGACGCGTCACGGCCTTAAAATTGACATTTGTTCCTGCAAAAAAACATTTTCTGAAGCGTCTTGGAGCGATCTTTCGAGTGACGTCAAGAAACTCCGGATCCAACCAGTGGTTTCTTCAGGAAATCATTTTTAGTGCAATTTTTGTTAAACAGTAAGAAGGGGGGACCCTTGGATAAAATTTCGGGTTTTTGTCAAAAATTAAAAATCCCCAATTTTAATCAAATCCGACTAACTGACACACGAGGAACACAGATCTTCAATCCGCGTTCAAATTGGATTCTTCGTTCGGCCGCTACAGCCGTTCAAAGTGTGAAAAAATCGACTTTTTTCAAAAAATTTCATGGTGACTGGCTAACTTTTTTGCAATTTTCTCTGGATGAAATTTTTTAACGGCAATCGTTTTATCTCGTTCTTCTGATGAAAAAAAAGGTAAAACACAAGCGTCTACGATGATTATTAAGAAAGTTGATTTTTTCGATTTTTTCCATTTTCGAGTTTTTTTGCTGACGCGTCACGGCCTTAAAATTGACATTTGTTCCTGCGAAAAAACATTTTCTGAAGCGTCTTGAAGCGATCTTTCGAGTGACGTCAAGAAACTCCGGATCCGACCAGTGGTTTCTTCAGGAAATCATTTTTAGTGCAATTTTTGTTAAAAAGTAAGAAGGGGGGACCCTTGGATAAAATTTCGGGTTTTTGTCAAAAATTAAAAATCCCCAATTTTAATCAAATACGACTAACTGACACACGAGGAACACAGATCTTCAATCCGCGTTCAAATTGGATTCTTCGTTCGGCCGCTACAGCCGTTCAAAGTGTGAAAAAATCGACTTTTTTCAAAAAATTTCATGGTGACTGGCTAACTTTTTTGCAATTTTCTCTGGATGAAATTTTTTAACGGCAATCGTTTTATCTCGTTCTTCTGATGAAAAAAAAGGTAAAACACAAGCGTCTACGATGATTATTAAGAAAGTTGATTTTTTCGATTTTTTCCATTTTCGAGTTTTTTTGCTGACGCGTCACGGCCTTAAAATTGACATTTGTTCCTGCGAAAAAACATTTTCTGAAGCGTCTTGAAGCGATCTTTCGAGTGACGTCAAGAAACTCCGGATCCAACCAGTGGTTTCTTCAGGAAATCATTTTTAGTGCAATTTGTGTTAAAAAGTAAGAAGGGGGGACCCTTGGATAAAATTTCGGGTTTTTGTCAAAAATTAAAAATCCCCAATTTTAATCAAATCCGACTAACTGACACACGAGGAACACAGATCTTCAATCCGCGTTCAAATTGGATTCTTCGTTTAACCGCTACGGCCGTTCAAAGTCTGAAAAAATCGACTTTTTTCAAAATTTTCATGGTGACTTGCTAACTTTTTTCCAATATTTTCTAGATGAAATTTTTTAACGCCAATTGCTAAATTTCGTTCTTCTGATGAAGAAAATGGTATTACATAAGGGTCTACGATGATTTTAAAGAAAGTTGATTTTTTTCAAAATTTTCTAACGTGTTAATGGTGCATTTTTTCCTAGATGAAATTTTATTATCGCCAATCGATTTAGCTCGTTCTTCTATGTAGAAAAAGTGCACTTTGTCGACCTGGGATGATTATTAAGTAAATTATTCCGCGCCATCTACCGGACGACGGCTGAACTACCAAGTGCATATTGCCGTCAGCGCCAAAATGCTCGAACTTTTTTGTACCTATAATCAAAGTGTAAATATCCAGCAATGAGTTATAAATCAAATGATAGAAAATTTAATTATGATTCGAATAGTGTGTAAAATAGCTAGGGAAATTAAGCGGGTTTTGTGTAATTTGCAAATTAAAATTTAACACAATCCCTGGTCGGTAATTAAGTTTACTGTAAAGCTTGAAGTTTTAAAACTGAGCATTTTGTAATATTTTTCAAATAAATACGCATGCTGAAACTTATTATTCATTATTTATTAAGCTTTTCATATAATTATTGTTACAATATGCAAAATCCCCATTTCCATATTGCCCCACCATCTGTTATCGTGTTGATAAACTAGTGAATCACATGAACGCCTAATGACAGGCAACCCAATATACGCACTAATTTAATAATTTTCAATTTAATAAGCGTTAGATTTTAAGTATAACGTGGATGAAACTATTTTTAAAAAGCTAAAAAATAGTATCAAAATTTGGCGTTATTAGCCTTCAGCATTGGAAATTGCAATTTGTTTGCAATGCAACTAAATTAGTTATATTTATAATATGCGTAAATTATATTTGCAAATTATTTTATGTTTATTGTCCCTAAATGTAAAATATTGTTTAATTTCTGTCTACAGGTATATTGGGTTGCCTGGCGATTAGGCGTGTATATTAAAGCATCTTAGTTGCAAAATACAAGTAAAAACAGGAAACTATTCTTACCATGTTTGTAAATAATCTTTAATTATTGAATTAATGTTACAGTAAATATAATTTTTTTAAATAAAACCAACACCTAATCACAGGCAACCCAATATACGCATAACCACTGTTAATATATTAAAAAGCTGCCGATTTTTAAGCACAACAGGAATGTAACTATACTTAGATACCTAAAAACAATAGTTTGAACATAAAATTAATAAGCACAACTTATTTGAAGAGCTAACATAAATAATGTCTGAAAACCTACCAAAATTTGGCGTTATTAACCTACATTAGAAATTTAAATTAGTTTTGAAAGTCTAGAGAAATGAGTAATATTTCTAATAAATATAAATAATAATGATAAATCATTTTATATTTATTTTCCCTAAATGTATAATATTGTTAAGTACGTGTATATTGAGTTGCCTGACGATTAGGCGTGTGTATTAAAGCATTTTATTTTCAAAATTTAATTAGTTTTAGGATACAGTTCTTACTATGTTTGTAAATAATCTCAAATTATTGAATTAATGTTACATCAAATACAAAATCCTTTAATCAATTTTCAACTTATACTTACCACAAATCACTGAAAATACCATTAAAAAGAAAGACCGTTGTAAAATGAATTCTTTAATCATAGCAACGTTTATATAAAATCTATAAAAATATCAAAGGCACGATCGCTCACTTCTTGTAGTTGTAGAAACCCTCCCCGGACTTCCTTCCCAGTTTGCCCTCCTTCAGCAGCTTCGCGACGCTTTCGTTGGGCTTGAAAAGCGGATTATCGGGATACTTTTTCGACCAGCCTTCCAATATAAAGTTGGAAGTGTCGAGACCGACGTAATCGGCCAGCTCGATGGGGCCCATCGGATACCCGGCCCCCAGCTTCATGGCGATATCGATATCTTTCGAGGACGCATCACCTAAATTAAATTAAATAATTACAAAGAAAACAATCGCTACATTCTAACAATATTCATCTGCTCGCAAAGATTCAAAGGAAATTTTATTAAACATTAGACTTGAAAAATATAGCTATTATTACAACTAGGAAAATATGAATAGTATATTTCCCGTGGTTGGCTAGTTACATCCCGAGGGCGGAGCCCGAGGGATGTATAGACAACCAAGGGAAATGTATTCATATTTCCCGTGTTGTAATCAATAGTTTTTTTCTGATTGAAAGAATAGAATAGAATGGGAAAATATTGTATTGTAAATTTTTTAATTTATCAGATTGGTAACGTTGCTAAGGGCCTTGTTTGTAAATATCATAGTTGACTGGTTTGATTTTTGCGTTGTTTCATAAATTGGTGAAATGTCAAACTACGTGTTAACGCAAGCGAAGAAAGACCGTGAATGTTTGGTTCCCGTAAAATCCAAAGCTGTAACATCCATAAAGGATACCTTCCTAAGAAATCGGAGGTGTTGTCCCGAGAGCAATTAGAACAATTCTTGCGAGAAGCTCCTAATGACAATTGTTTGATGTCTATATTTTTCTAGGGAAATATGAGCACCTCATATTACCCTAGGGAAATATAAGTGTGTTATGACATATCGTAACTAAGGCAATATTACTTGATATTGTTTCAATCAGAAAAAAAAGTATTACTTTGCATTCAACTGTTTTCCTTCATGGCTAGGTAGATTACATAAAACATATTGCTTATAATTGCGTAAATAAATAACCAACACGTACTTTCTTTAAAATAAATATCCGCACTAACCTCTCTCGAGCATCCTGATGGCCTCGGCGATGTACGGCACCAGCAGCCTGTTCACGATGAACCCGGGCGTGTCCTTGCAAGTGACGCAGGTCTTCCCCACCGACTTCCCCCATTCCATCATCGCCTTGTACGTGTCATCGGAGGTCTCCGGTATTCTGACCACCTCCAGGAGCTTCATCATCGCCACGGGGTTGAAGAAATGCAGCCCTCCGAAGCGGTCCTTCCGTCCCGTGACGGACGCAATCTCCGCAATCGACAGCGAGCTGGTGTTTGAGGCGAAAATTGTCTTCTGGGGCGCGATGGCGTCCAGCTCCTTGAACAGCTTGTGTTTGATGCCCATATTCTCGACGATGGCCTCCACCACGAGATCGGCGTCCTGTACCGAGTCTTTGGGATCGGTGAGACCTTTAATTCTGGCCGTTGTGTCGATCACGAACTTGTCGCCGGCTTCGGGTTTGTCCTTGAACATTTTCTTGGCAACGCGGGCCAGGCTGGTGGCGATGTTGGTCTGGGATTTTTTTAGGATGTCGGCGTTCACTTCGACCAGGTTTACATTGTTTCCGGATGCAGCGGCAACCTGTACACATTGTAATAATTTATTACTGTTATTAATATTTGCATCTCTACCCTTTTTTTACTTTACAATACAATCAGTTGCGTAGCCACAGAATGATATTGTAATGTTAACAGTTAATGACAAATTCCACTGAACGGAGAGAGTCTCGAGTCAACAAAGAGAATAACTGAATGAATTTTGGGTTTAAGGTGAATCGACTAAAGAGAATAACGGAAGTTTTTGTAAATTTAGAAAAATGTGTGTTCCTTACTAACTTTGTGTTAAAAACAAGCACAAAATGTATGTTTAATTATCAGTACTGTATGTTTTTGGAAGTGGGACATTAGTAATTCAAAATTAACTACAGAATGATATTGTAATGCTAGCAGTTACTAACAAGTTCCGCTCTACAGACAGTCTTGAGTCAACAAATAGATAACTTGCTTTTTTGTAAATTTTAAGTTTATTCAGGATAATGTGTACTCCCTACTAACATTGTATTAAAGACAGACAGGCACAAAATGTATGTTTCAGTTTCAATACTATATGGTTTTAGATGTTGCTCGCTAGTAATACAAAATCAAGCCATATCTCAGGATCTAAACCAGACAGCGACAATCACAGTCGTTGCATTTTCTTCAAAGATGAAAAAAAAATTGCTATGGGTACTATACCCCCCACTTAATATATTACAACTGATTAGGTATAATTTTTAGCATGTAAAATCCTATGGCCCATGATAAAAAAAAACATACTGTATATAGATTATTACTATCACAATGAGATTAATGATGAGATAAATCATTGACCCAGCTTTTTTCTCAAGTAAACTGATGTACAAAAAAAGTTAGTTACACCCAGATTTATGCAAATACTTGTTTTCCTTACTAAAACACAATTACTTTTTTTACCTGAAGATTTTATATCATAATTGTGTATTTATAACCAATTAATACTGACCTGTGCAATACCCGAGCCCATCAGGCCCCCTCCAATAACAGTAACGTTTTTGATGGCATTCCTCGCGGCAGAAGTCGCGAATCCGCGTTTCAAGACCATCGCTGTGTTCTTCATGTTTGTTCGCAGTTTAATAAAGTTTGTGACCGACGATTCTGTCAGCAGTCTTCTAATCTGGGCGTTGTGGGGGCAAAGTACAAACTCCAAAGGAGTTCGCGGATTTTAATCGGCCTCGTAATCAGGTGAACGTGGAAACCGAATCAACTACGTTTCCGTAAAGGCATTTTTTTCAACATTCTGCTCTGGTTTTGTGGATTTGCAAGTTTTTAAAAATTCTCCACCTATTTTAACGTCGCGAGAAACGATTTTCTTGACGTAAATTTGAATGTCCCGCTGTTCGGCGGTAGTTGGAACCACAGAACACATACCTTTCATTGTTCCATTGCAGCGGCAATATTTATTATTGCAGGATTTTTACAGCACTTTTATTCCAAAAGATTAAAGGATTATATGTTTAGCGGTCATTTAATGCTTACATTATCAAAATCATCCCTTAGAATTGCTATTTAGAAGCTTTTAAACATTTTCCGTTCGGATTTCCGAGCCTTGTCGCCATCTATTGGACGGTGGCTGAACTGCTAAGTGATGTTTTTGAACAGCGCCAAAATGCTCGAACTTTATACTTATTGTCAAAGTGTTAATGTTTAGCAACGGGCTGTGCATTAAACGGTAGACAATTTAATATTTAATCGAATGGTGTATAAAATAGCTGAGGAAATTGAGCGGTTTTCCTGTAATTTGTGAATGAAAATTAAGCACGACACACTTACCGACATTTACAGTTCACTGTAACATAAAAATTCAATAAAGAAGAATTTGCTATATTCTCCAATCAAATACGGGTTACAATACTTATTCCTGATTAATCATTCAACTATTTATATTGTTAATGCATTACAATAAGAGAAATATACGAGAAATCATAATCTAAGTAGAGGGCTCTACCTGTTATCAAGGGGATAAACTACTTAATAATTTGAGGATGTAATAATTGTTGTAATAATAAAAGAATATTTAAAAACTTAAAAAGAATATTATCTCATGATTAAATAAATTCACTTGTGGATATTCACGTACTTAAATTGCCGAAACAATATTTTATAAAATACACGCCTAATCCCAAGCAATCCGATATACGCATAACTCGAATTAATTTATTATTAAAAACTTCTAATTTTATACGTAACAGGGACAAAACCATGAGTGTAATCCTGAGTAAAGCTTCAAAAATAGTGGGAATATTTAAGTATTTAAATAGCGGAAACAATGTTATTATATAAACGCCTACTTGTAGGCAACCCAATATACTATAACTAATATTATTTTTTATTAAAAACTTCTAATTTTAAATATATTAGGGACACAAGCATGAGTGTAATTCTTAGCAACACTTTAAAAATATTACACTATTGGCTTTGTCCCTGTTACGATTAAAATTTGAAGTTTTAAATAATAAATCATTATTAGTTATACGTGTATTGGGTTGCCTGTAAGCAGGCGTTTATATAATATAATTATTTCTGCAATTTAAATACTTTAATATTCACATTATTTTTTAAGCTTTACGGAAGATTACCTTATGGTTTTGTCCCTGTCACGTTTAAAATTGGAAGTTTTTAGTAATAAATTAATATTATGTATGCGTGTATTGCATTGTCTGTAAGTAGGCGTTTATGTAATGTAATTATTTCTGCAATTTAAATACTTAAATATTCGCACTATTTTTGAAGCTTTACTGAGGATTACACTTATGGTTTTGTCCTTTGACTATATACTAGTAATATATAGTCAAAGGTTTTGTCACTGTCACCTTTAAAATTGAAGTTTTTTTATAGTTGTTATGCGTTAATCGGGTTGCCTGTGATTAGGCGGATATATTATAATGTATTGTTTCTGCAATTTAAATACGAAAATATCTACAAGTGAATTTATTTTATTATAAGATAACAGTCTTCTTAAGTTTTTAAATATTCTTTCATTATTAAAACAATTATTAAATCCACAAATGAAAACGTAGTTTATCCCCGCGATAACAGAGGGCACCCTCTATTAAGATTAGGATACCTCATATATTTTTCTTATTGTAATGCATTAATAATATAAAAAGTTAATTGAATAATCAGTAATCAGTATTGGGACCCGTATTTCATTGAAGAATATAGCAAAATGTTGTACATTTAATTTTTAAGTTACAGTGAACTGTAAATGTCGGTAAGTGTGTCGTGCTTAATTTTCATTCGCAAATTACAAGAAAACCGCTAAATTGCCTCAGCTATTTTAGACACCATTCGATTCGGAATTAAATAGTCTACCGTTTCGTGTACAGCGCATTGCTGAATATTAACACATGGATTATAAGGATAAAGTTCGAGCATTTTGGCGCTGTTCAAAAACATCACTTAGTACTAACCGATCGAAACACGTGTCAGGCAACTGAAAATAAAATTATGGAACAAAACAAGCGTTTTACTTTACCCAATTTCATCAAATAGACGGTTATCAGTAGTTCGGCCATCGTCGAATAGATGGCGACGAGGCGTGGTAATGCGAATGTAAAATGTTTAAAAGCTTTTGTTCACGAAAATGTTATAATGTGCGCATTATTTAATTGTATGGGCAGCATTAATGGGGTACATTTAACATAACCTGTCTTTATCTAAATGTATGCTTGCAAATACCACAAATGGTGATTAGAATTAACACACCAGTTTAATTATAATCCCAGTGGTTTTGATTTATTTTACCATTATTATCAATGATTTCGTACATGAGTATATTGGGAGGTTTGCGTGTATATTAGGTTGCATTTAACAAAAAGGCGATTATTTCTATTGATGGTCACAAATACTACAAATGGTGATTAGAATTAACACAAAAGTTTAATTATAATCCCAGAGGTTTTATTTATTGATTTGATTATTTTTATGAAATAAAACATTGGGAGGT
The DNA here is from genome assembly GCA_910593695.2 of Ocypus olens. Lineage (NCBI taxonomy): Eukaryota > Metazoa > Arthropoda > Insecta > Coleoptera > Staphylinidae > Ocypus > Ocypus olens. The sequence goes on from OU343058.1 coordinate 1,107,981, forward strand.
GATAAGTGTTGCCTATGGTTTGACACACTTAAAATTTGCACTCTATTGTTGAAGTTCGCAGATCTGTCATCTTCCGGTCTGGAAATTATTACTTACTAATGGAAGGTAATTAAACGTGCGTGTAATTCGTGTTGGATAATTATTTGGCAGGATGGTGAATGTTATGAAAGGTGTATTGGTTAAATGGTGAGATTTTTATTATTTATAATTTATAATACATAACCTAATTTGAACAAGTTCTACGATTTAAATGCCAAAAACAAAACGCCGAGGTGAAAAACAACGTTTGTTTATTTGCAATTGAATTGATTTGTTAACATAGTACTAGTGGTTAATGTAACCTTCGGGCTATCGACTGCGATTTCTTCTGGCACGTAAGTTTTATTATAACCAAGCTTGTGTTGAGAACATTAACCCCTTAATGCTTACTTTTTTAGCATTACCGTTTAGCGCGCTCGAATTAACTCGAGCGTGTACGTTAAGGGGTTAATGTTATTTTAAAACACGGTAAAAGTTTAGTTGGCAACCTAACAGAAGTTCAGTAGTGTCACCAAGAATGGGAATTTCGGCATGAAAAACTCTGTAATCCCGTAGTTCTTGAAATAAAAAAATTATAGATGGCGCTGACTGTATTCTAGATATAATTTTAACAGGAACTGAAAAATAGTACAACTTTAGGCAAAACTGGGTTAAACAAATATTAAATATACAAAGGGATTACTCTATGTAATCAAAATCTTCAGGTATTTCAAACTGTTTGTCCAAAACGCTGTCTTCCATGAAAAATTTCTCCTTGCACCAACTCTTTATGGATAGGACGTTGTCGGTCCATCGATTAGCTGCATTTTTGATGTCCTGAAATAAATTTTAAGTCTTATTAGTGTACAGGCTAGTTTAGATTTTTGAATGTAGAATTGGTTTGATAAACGCCTTATTAATCTAATGAACTTTCTTTATGACTTGAATGTTATTTATTCGAAAAAGAATATGTAGTAGAAACCTGTAAACTTATTCTGGATTAATGGGTTTGCTCAGGCGGAAATAATATTTTTTGGGGATTTTTCATGCAAGATTAAATGGGGCTACAATATTAATTGCACACCTCGATGTCTTCCTGCATTTTCTTCAAGGCGACGGGATCGTTGTCTTCGTGCTTCTTCAGCTCTTTCAGCAGCTCGTCCTTCTCTATTTGCAAATCGGTTATTCTATCCAATATTTGTTTTTTCTCGGCAGAGTTCTCTTTGGTTGACTAAATCAAAACAATAAGGCTTTTCATTGTAATTAAATTAAATGTAAGAAGTACCTGAAATTACCTTTGATTTTTCCACTGTCTCTGTTGCCAATTTCAATTTCTTGGAGCATTGCTCGTATTTATTCGTGACATCTTCCAGTTTTCTCTTTTTTGAATTCAAAGCTTTACTGCAATTAAAAATTGTTTCTCATTGATACCAAATTTGAACTGATTTGATTAATTAGTATAGGAATTAATTAGTGAGGCTTTGTTGAAGTGACATCTAGTGATAAACAGCAAAAATATGGATTGTCATAGTAAGTGGAGACATGTAAATGATGCGGTGGCAATTGCCACCACCAGGGCAGAAAGGGTTAATGGATGTGAAGATCACGGGGGAAGAACGGTTTATATCCATTTGTCACCAAAGTGGCGATTGGAACGCCATTTGTTGCATTTTTAAGATTATTAAACATTGACAAATCATTAACGAGGAAAATCGGTTCTCCCCGAGAGTTATTAAACTATGAAGATGGACCCTGTATACTTGCTCCTGAAAGTTCTCAAACATTTAAATTCGTTTTTCTCAGAATCAGCTTTCATGGACATGTACCGTTCTTCCCCCTAACTCTTCATATAATATGCTTGTAATTTTTTTATTTTGATGATAATGCATGTATCAAACAGGTGAAGTGGAGCAAGCAATAAAGACAAAGATAATTTTGTTTGCCTTTACCCAGGGAATGCCCAAAAGTAGACTGAAGTTCCTATTTTGTCGGTATCAATCAGACCGTCGTCTACCAAGCCGTTTATCACGTCCTTAACAGAGTTTGCGATTATGCCTTTCTCTTTGGGAGCTATCTTCTCTAATTCCTGTGGGAAAACATTAAATTATTCGCCCTCGGTTTTACGTAACCAGAAACAAATACTTCAAAATACGTCAAATTCTGTAAAGTTATTTCCCACAAATAGTGGCGATTTATTTACCTTTAATTGAAAGAAGGACTTCTTTTCGTAGAATAAATCCAGCATCCTCTTCCTCTTCTCCTGTGCGCTGACCCCTTTTTTGGACATATTTTATCTACAAAAATTAATTGTCAATCCAATTATTGGTGGTCACGGTAAGTATGTACACAGAAATATTTCACGTTTTAAAAATACAGTTGTCAAACTTTGTTTTGGCATTTGTCAAAATAATCAAACTAAATAAAGAAATATCATGGCTTACTTTATTAAAAGCTGAACATGTCATATATGGGATTGAATATGTTTTCTAAAGAAGGTTTTTTGCTCTTTTCTAGTGATCCTGCTATGAAACAATTTCTTCTGCACTTGGACGAAACACTGAAACTGGGAAGGAAATTCATAATCCAAGATTTAGACGAGGGCCACCTGTTCATCTCGGGCGACATATTGGACACGCTCCAGGCCAAAATCGACGATTTAATGGATCAAATCAGTTTTCCCCTTATGGAAAAGAACCTTTAAGTTTGACAAAAACAATAATTCACCTTCTTGTTTGAGCTTTACTCGTAAACTCGTTAACAATAATAATTCACAATTCACGTTTTTCTTTGAGCTTTACTCATAAGGATCTAAACTTGTTAACAATAATAATTCACGTTAATTAAGGATCCGAACGTGTTGACCCTCGAACGTTCACCAAGCGATATTAAACATGAAATCGATGGGCAGGGGATCGAACCGGCTCAAGGAGAGCGAGCGGCAGCGGATCATAGACGACTCGACGCGTCGCCGCCGCCTGCGCAAGTTCCTCGAGAGCCTGGAAGCGGACAACTTCCACGACGATCCGCACGCCGACCTCGTGATGAGCAAAAAGGTGCCGAAGTTCGATGATAATTTAGAGGCGCGCACCAGGAGCAAGAAGAGCAAGGAGAGGAACCCAGAGTACTACCAGATCAAGTACCGGAAGAGCTTCCAGCAGCTGGTGGAGGACGACAGGAAGGAGGCCGAGGAGGCGGGCAGGCTGTCCTACTCGGACGTGGCGGCGCCGGCCAGCGAGTTCCCTCCGATTTACCTGTGCGCCGTCTGCGGCTATCAGAGCAATTACATCTGCGTCTCGTGCGGCGTCCGGGTTTGTCAGTCCAAGTGCTTCGACACGCACTTCGAGACCAGGTGTTTGAAATGGACTGGTTAGATTGTTTTTAATAATAACTAGGAAGTTATGTAAAGTTTAATATTTTCTGAATCTGTATTACCTGTATTTTTTTTGTTTCGATATTGTAATGAAGAAATAAAACCAAAGCTTTTATTAGATTCCTTCGTTGTGAGTGCAGGAAAATTAAAGTATTGCAAATTATGAGGTTGGCAAATATCAAAAACATCTGATTAATGTATCACATAATTATACTCTTAACCCGCCATTGGTGACGGAGGTCTCGCATGGGGGTTTTCAATTGAAGATTTTTTTAAACATTACTAATAGTTCATGTTTTTTTTCTTAATTTATGCTCTTTGATAATAAAACAAAGATATTTAATCAATTTAAGCTCTGTAATGCGGCAGCTACTCGAAATGGCAACAAAAAACAATAACGGAGAATAAAGTTATTCGACGCACCTGGTCTCACAGACCAGTAGGTCACCATTGGCGGGTCAACTTTGAGTGGCTAATGGGGAAATTTTAATGTGAAATGCTGGTACAGTTTATCTTGTAGTAAAAGGCATTGTGGCACTCGTTACATTACAACACTTGTACAGCAATAGGCCCTCTTTTTACATTTTTGGACTGTAGCCCTCATCGGTACAATAGAGTCTCATGGAGGATGCATGACGAGATTGCAATAAAAAGCACAATCAACCAATTGGTGTAATAATTTCGGCCAAAATCAATCGAAAATAGGTTATATTATTTACAAACAATATTTTAAGGTTATGTTATAAAGCAGCCGCGAAAAACTTTATTAATTTACGTGAACAACTATAACAGCACGCGGTTGTAATCGCACCTTGTTAAAGGGCTTATTTGCTTACCTTTAATACAACTTCTTTCTTTTTAATCCAAACATAAACACATTGCAAAAGTTTGTGCTAATAGAGTATATGACGCACTGGATGGACAACTACAATCAAAATATTACGATGAGCATTTCATAGTAATAAAGATCAAAATCCAGATGTCGCTTTCCACAGAATCGGCGTTTACATGAATCATTTCATAGTTTATCCTCACGAAAACAACAACGTTTCAATGTTATATAAAATCAACCCCTTTCTAGTTATTGGCATTCGAAAATGCAAACAAATCAATTCAATAATTCTGTCCAAGATTGCGCCATCTGTCAGACAATCCGTGAACTACTAAGTGGTGATTGTTAGAAGCGCCAAAACCTTCGAAATTAATACTTCTGAAATATACCGTAAAAAAACCAACAAAAAAAAGAACAAAGGAAATTTTTGAAAATGATATTTATTCAGTATTTTTAAATTTTTTACGATATTTTTTCAATAACTCTGTCCAAGATTGCGCCATCTGTCAGACAATCGGTGAACTACTAAGTGGTGATTGTTAGGAGCGCCAAAACCTTCGAAATTTATACTTCTGTAATATACCGTAAAAAATCCAACAAAAAAAAAAAAAAAAAAAGAACAAAGCAAATTTTTGAAAATGATATTTATTCAGTTTTTTTAAATTTTTGCGATATTTTTTCAATAATACTGTCCAAGATTGCGCCATCTGGCAGACAATCGGTGAACTACTAAGTGGTGATTGTTAGGAGCGCCAAAACCTTCGAAATTTATACTTCTGTAATATACCGTAAAATATCCAAAAAAAAAAGAACAAAGGAGATTTTTGAAAATAATTTATATTCAGTTTTTTTAATTTTTTTACGATATTTTTTCAATAATTCTGTCCAAGATTGCGCCATCTGTCAGACAATCGGTGAACTACTAAGCGGTGATTGTTAGGAGCGCCAAAACTTTCGAAATTTATACTTCAGTAATATACCGTAAAAAATCCAACAAAAAAAAAGAACAAAGGAAATTTTTGAAAATGATATTTATTCAGTTTTTTTTTAATTTTTTACGATATTTTTTCAAATGTGAAAAATATAAACTTGATTTTCCAAAAACCATAAACTAAACTGTGGTTATCGGTAGCAGTGTTTCAACAATTATGTGTTTTATCATAGTTTGGCAATAACTGAAACACACAACAAAAAAAAAAAAACAAAGCAAACTTTTCAAAATGATATTTATTTCGTCCCGTCCTTAATTTAGAACATCCTAAAAGAAACAATACGGTTAAAAACTTTCTTTCGTAAATAAAATACTAAATAGAATACAGATGGGGACAAATCGTGGTGTCTTCCTATATATTACATATTTAACATATATATTATTAACATTGTATATAAAAATATTTCTCCTAAATCAGTTTAAATCATAATGAAACGGCGATCCCTGGTTTGATTAAAACAAAAAAAAACATATTACGGAATAAGTTTTCTAGCCAAAATTTTGCAACCTCAACGTTTACACATAATAGTCGATGAATGTAAATATTAAATTTCTATCTGCTGATAAAGATATTGTAATAGTCGATGAATTTTTCGTTCTCATTTAACACGTTTGCTGCCGCCTCAATTGGGATTGCATCTAAGCAAGTATAAAGTCAGACGCACTAGTGCGTCGGTGGAAGCGAACGTGTTCACCTGTAGGATCTGTATATATAAATTAATCTACAAAAATTTACATGCCGCGTTCTGTATAATTTTTTCTTTACCAACCCCAAGCAAAATATTAGCCGTAGCGGGGAAGCACCAAGAAAATTGCCATGGCCGCTCCTAACTTATGTAAGATGTGTTATTTTAAAAGCAGAAAATAATGTCGCAAAAAAAAAACAATTTCACCAATTTGGTAAAGAAAAAGCTGTTCATTTCCAGACCCTTAATCAATATTGTATCCATCGGGAACTTAATATCCCACCGAAAAACAAATTTCCTACATCAAGTCTAATCATCGTTTCATACAGTGAATAACGAACGAAATAACGGACTGATAGAAAGATATGTTTAACCCCTTAACGCACACTTTTTCAGCGTTACCGTTTAGCGCGCTCGAATTAACTCGAGCGTGTAAGTTAAGGGGTTAATATATTTTTTAAATCTTATTTCAATAAAACAAAATAAAGGAAACTGTTTTACCACCGTATCATCAAAACAAGACCTCGAGTAAAATCGATGATACAAACTTCCAGCATTTTATTTCTCTTTCTAATTTTACGAAAATTAATAATACAAGCGAGCTCCTCGCGTTTTCTTAAATTAGTCTTTTATTCTTCATCTTGTTTCCTATTTTCTTTTTAACGGCTGGCTTTTTTCGAATGATTAAAATCAAGTTTAGTCTTTTGTTCCTCATCTTGTTTCCTATTTTTTTTTAACGGCCGATTCATCTCTGTGTAAAATTTGAGGTTGGAGGCCGTTTAAGAATCTGGGTTTGCGGTCGGCTGCTGAATACTATACTGACAATTATCTGAGATATACTTGCAGCTGTAAAGCGCACTGTAAAAGCACTTTGAGTCCCGGCATGAAGCTCGCGATCTGGGCAAAGTCCGGCCCGGACACGAGCTGGGTGTGCAGGTTCAGTCCCGACGAGTAATCCCCATTCTGCACCAGCTGCACCATCTGGTGGAGGGAGGTCAACGTGTTGGACGATAACTGGAAACAATTACGACATAATAAATAATATTTAATCAAGTGAGGTTGTGTCAAATTGGAGGTTAAAGTGTTGAACGATGACTGGAAAAAATTACGACATAATAAATTAAATATTCAATGCATCAAGTGAGAGTGTCTCAAATTTACAATAAATTAGTTTTCGGTTCGATTTGAAATTTTGATGATAAATGCTTTTGTAAAATTGTTACAGTGAAGGGTAAATTAAACTGGTCACAACACATTTGAGAATGGCAATTTGAAAAATTGAAACATTGTTTGGTATTTTGTTTATGGCAACTTTTTTGACTACTTGATGTACTGATGTTTTTTATTATCATTATTTGAAGTTATAATATTATGCAGTAAGTGCACGAGAATGTATGCTCTGTTCATATTTTTTTCTCGCCGCAGTTGGGGTGTTTTCTGTCCTTATATTGGCATGTTGTATTTTTGATAGTAATTGTTGAAGTATGTCGTTAACCTATAATTTCAATAAAACATGTGGATGAGGGATATTATAAAATGCAACATTGCATTACACATAACAAAAAAAATGCAATGACATAACTACACTTTTAATAACTTTTTTACTACCAACAAAAATGTCACCCTAACAAAGCCTACTGCAGTGAGAATGAAATGTAAACAGAGTATACCTACTAGATCAAATTTTTGAATACTATTGTACTTACCTTACGTTCCCTTAATAAGTCGTACAACATTTCTAACTTCCTTCCTACATCATCGATTTTTCGTTTGGTTTGCTGTAAATGTTTAAAAAATTAGTTATCTACATTGCAAATGATGTTTTCGTTTTAGCAATCGACTATTTCATTATTAACCCACATTTGCCCGAGATTTGAATTAAAGGCAAATAAATGATACGTTTCTCTAAATCAAGTAATTAAGATTTAAAAAACACAGAGAGGTTATTTTTCACTTCCCGTCAAATGTCAAAGTATAATCATTGAATTATTTGAATAAAAAAATGATAGATGGCGCTGACGAAATTCTAGATAAAAAACACAGAGAGGTTATTTTTTGCTTCCCGTTAAATGTCAATGAATAATCACTGAACGTACTTGATAGATGGTGCTGACGATATTCTAGATCAGTGGTTCCCAAACTTGTTTGTCCTACCGCCCCCTTTCCAGAAAAAATATTACTTAGGGCCCCCTGGAATTTTTTATTTTTTTATTTTAAAAGCAATTGATAGGATCACCAAGATTGACTATTTGCAATTGGTTTTTTTTTTGTTAATAAATTGGTTACCGCACTGAACCCACGTTTCACTAAATCTTTTCTTCTTTCTTTTATATTATCACTGCCCCCTTACAGTTATTCATCGCCCCCTTAATCGCTGCAGCACCCACTAGGGGTCGGTGGCGCCCACTTTAAGAATCACTGTTCTAGATAAAAAAACACAGAGAGGTTACTTTTTGCTTCCCATCAAATGTCAATGAATAATCACTGAATGTACTTGATAGATGGCACTGATGATATTCTAGATACAAAAATACAGAGGTTATTTTTTGCTTCCCGTCAAATGTCAATGAATAATCACTGAACGTACTTGATAGATGGCGCTGATGATATTCTAGATGTAATCTTAAGAGGAACTTTAAAATAGCTGCGGGCATATCTGGGTTAATACACCAAATTCATTTGGAATGAAATATATTCGGCCAGAAATCGGTAAACGTTTTATTTCAAATAAACTCCAAGTAAAACGGTTAAAAACCCAACCCAAAATATGAGTTTTTTTTGAGTGGAATATCTGATGCCCCTCGCCGCCCAGATTAAGAAGGGACGGTATTTGCGAGGGTCGTCACGGTCTAACACAAAATTCAACTTACCCGGGCCACGAGCTGTTAACGATACAATAGTTAATAATCATAATATTTTTGGAATGTGAATTTTTTTGATGTCGGAATGGAATACGTGTTGGGAAAGAATTAATTTTCGTTGAATTTTTTTGATGTTGGAATGGAATACGTGTTGAATGACGTAAGGGAAATTTTTTCACTTTTGTCTAATTACAGATGGCAGCATTAACAATAACAAGAAAGATTTTTTTAAATTAAATTAACTCCACTTTTTTTTAAACAATCTGTCGAAGAGACAATAAGTACCTGATTGAGGTTAGCAGCACTTACTTTATGATACATTTTTAATTAAACAAAACACACTTTTACTTAGTTAATGGCCGCATTCAGGGAATTTGTAGCATTGCAGCGCTTCAAGCTGTACTCGGCTGAACGAGCAATTATGGAACTCGGCATTTATAGTGTGAACCAGGAACTGTTACATTTTAGGTTTGGTAGCATTGCTTAACTAAACCTTCAACTTCACTGGTGCCCACTTCTGATTCATCTGTAATTATGAAGGAATCTTCTCGGACGTTCTCCATCTCCCCGACATTTACAAAATAATTCTTCAGCAAACAAACAGGTTAGATTCATTAACACGTGTTTCACTGCTGCCACCTCTTTCGATTTTTCAATGCTTCCAACCATGGTGCACAGATTACATGGTGTGCCTATAACTCCCGTACCACGCCCCTTTTGAATATTTTTGATGCTGCAATTACCAACCATGAAAAATGAAACTATAAAAATCAACACTAACGAAAATAAATTACAAAACACGTTAAAATCCGATTTCGACATAAAAACACGATAAAACATTTAGTTTATTACACAATGATATATTAAAATATCACGAACATTCAAGTTTTTTTTTAATTTAAAGCAATTAGGTTGGTAAGCAAAATATTAAATGTGGTTTTAGGTGTTTAATTTGCTATTTGCATACTGAATAATACGAAAAAATATGATAAAATGTAAATAAAGTACGTGCGACAGACATTTAAATTAGTTATATTGACTTTTTTTTAGCTTAGCAAGTAGTTTTACAAGGTTGCATCACTGAGCATCGGCCAAATGAGGAGGGGAAGATTTTAGAGAGAGAACGCGGCCGTCTAGGCACACCATGTAATCTTTGCACCATGCTTCCAACTGCTTTTTAGTTTGCTGCAACGCCTGTACAGCGGTATGGCGGAATAATTATATGCTTTAACGCTTCACAAAGCGCTGCCAGCGCTTTAGATAAAGCGGCACCATTCAGGACAAAATTTTAAGAAAGCGCCACGATACTGCTGTTCCCTGAATGCGGCCAATATCAAGTGAGCTCTGATTTATTTTGAAAACTTCAAGTTGGTAACACGTATTGAGGTTATGTTACTTCTCAACTACTTAGTTAACCCTTTGCACTCGTATTTACTAGTGACAAAACGTATTTTGGCGACTATAAGTCGACATACGAGTGCAAAGGGCTAATATTACACTGTGTGATAATAGTATATTATTAAACAAGTGAGAAAGTTGGCCATTGCCATTGAGCGTTGCAATTCACCCGAGTGGCAATGGCCAACTTGTTCACGAGTTACAGATGAACCATTTCCATACAATGTTTTAGATTTCTTTGAATTTACGAATTCCCTATAAGTAAAAGTGTGTTTTATTTAATTTGAAACAATAATATGATTAATTAATTTCTCACTTAACCCGTGTTGAAACATTATTATATAATTTGATTAAGAGAGACAAATAAAAACAGTGAAACAAAACCAAGTGTTTTAATTAATCAAATTGAAACAATAAGTATTTAGTTTGGTGATCGGGCCACCGATTGTTTTTGTCAAAGCTGCCATTTGCAGTAAAAAAAAAATTCCCCATCCCCGAACCACTCACCGGATTATTAGCCGCGCAGCTGCACTGCCTCCTCAGCTCGTCGAAGACGGTCTGCATGTGGATGTGCTCCTCTGGAATGGGCGCCTTCTGCACGGGCGCCGGCTGCTCGACTCTGCCCTGCCGCTGTTGGGGCAGGTTTTGGTTGGCGTCCTGCGCGACAGGCGGCGCGTTGAAGTTTTGGCTGACCGCCTGCGCGTTGAACGCGTTCTGTTGGCTGTTGAAGCCGCCGCCGCCGCCGTGGTTGAAGCCTCCGGTCGGTGGAGGTGGCTGGTACATCTGGGGGGGATTGTTCTGCGCGGGAGCTCCGTAGGGGTTGAAGGGCTGCTGCGGTTGCTGCTGCTGGACGGGATCCATGTAGCCGTTGGTGGTCGTCGTGGTGCCGAAAATTGGATGCGTGATCGGATTCTGCGGGCCCAGATCTTGTTTCTGCGGCTATAATCGAGACGATGGATTAATTCAATTGAATCGTGAATTATAAATTCAGTGATGACTAACGGTGGATTTTTTTTATTCACACATTAGCTTGTAATAAGAGGGATGTACCCGTTAAAATAAATAAATAAATAAAAATAATATTTACAGGGAGTAAAGGAACGGTCAAAATAAACGGATGGGCGATGGAATAATTAATATTTAGGGTTAAGGGTTTTTATTCCGAATAGTCGTACAATAATTTAGGCAGCCAATATCAGATTACTTAAATTATTACACGAATTCGATTTTCAGAAAATCTGCTGTCAACTATTTTCGGCTTTCTGATCACACTGTATGTTTCTAGTAAAGTAAGGTACTACAATAAAAAAATTCAAGGTCAACCGGCGATGATCAAAGCGGTGACACTTACGGAAGACGGCAAGACGGAAATAATGGAACAGTGCAAACGGATTTTATAGCTATTATTACAACTAGGGAAATATGAATAGTATATTTCCCGAGGTGGGCTAGGCTCCGCCCTCGGGATGTATAGACAACCAAGGGAAATGTATTCATATTTCCCGTGTTGTAATCAATAGTTTTTTTCTGATTGAAAGAATATTGTTCTGTAAATGGGAAAATATTGGATTGTAAATTTTTGAATTTATCGGATTGGTAACGTTGCTAAGGGCCTTGTTTGTAAATATCATGGTTGGCTTGTTTTGGTATTTGCGTTGTTTCATAAATTGGTGAAATGTCAAACTATGTGTTAACGCAAGCGACGAAAGACCGTGAATGTTTGGTTCCCGTAAAATCCATAAAGGATACCTTCCCAAGAAATCGGAGGTGTTGTCCCGAGAGCAATTAAAACAATTCTTGCGAGAAGCTCCTGACATTTTTTTGATGTTTATATTTTCATAGGGAAATATGAGCACTTCATATTTCCCTAGGGAAATATAAGTGCATTATGACATACGTAACTAAGGTAATATCTCTCAATATTGTTTCAATCAGAAAAAAAAAACTTTATTGAAACCACAATCAATCTTGTTGTCGGATCCAAGAAATGCACTGATAATCTGACATTAAATTTGTAATTTAAAAACCAACGGGAACCAAACGTTAGTTTCTTGTTGGTTACGTCAACAAGATTATTCAAATTTTATTTCAATACACACAACTATAACAGAAAGCGTAATCATTTTTTTTTAGTTTGCGTCAACATGAAAAGTGAAAAACACTATATTATGTGTCGGGTGTTAATTGTTTCAAAGTCGGGCCAATTCCATTTGGTTTTTTCGTGAATTAATTTAATTAAACTTTTGCAAGCATCAAAATCATGTACCTCTTTCTTGGTCCATAGTCTTAATCCCGAATGTTTGGCGAACATTTGGTTGCTGTCGCCGTAACTCTATCGTCGTAAATTAATAAGAAATATTTATATACCGTATTTATTCAAATGTGTATTCGGGGAATTTATTAATTTAACTATGATTAATATAGGGACTTAGGCAACCCATTAGACTTTTCTTCTGGGTATTAGGCAACCCAAACGACTCTAATATTGAAATATTTACGAACAAAAATTGATTTGGTTTGATCAAAGAGGATTATATAAATAGTGGCAATGTAATGGACTGATTTTGGATCCAGTTTTAGAACCGAGCCTCTAGTTTCCGGATTCGGTACTAACTAAGAACAGAGAGGGAAGGATTGATAGTAATTCCATGTCTGTCGCTCCGACTGTTATTGATGGACTAATTTCATATTTGTCTTACGTCCACGGGAGGGGATGGTTTCACTGCCAATCATCAGCGGGGTGTTATCTCTCCCATTATTTTGCCAATCACGGATTGAGCGACGGAGAAGAATGATTGAAACAGATATATCATCGGATCGAAAACTCGGTTTCATATTCAGTCCATTACATTGCCACTCTTTATATAATCCTCTTTGGTTTGATCAATGGATCTTTGCGTGTGTGTAAAAGACCGAGTTTTCTCACCTTGGACGAACACATGATTGCGCCTAATTGAACTTACCGTAGAGAGAGAGTAAACGCATGAAAATGTTGTTCTATGACGTGCACGCAGAGATCCATTGATCAAAGTATATCCAATATATAGTACAATCGCGCAAAGGTGACAGTGACTCATCGCTCCATGTTGCCTGAATTAAGTATCTAAAGTTCGTCCAAGAATCCAGGCGATATGTTAAAGGTTTAAAGTCCCCGCATCGTTGCCAAGAGTTCATGTAAACATAATTGGTCCAGAGACTTACCGATAGGGGCGCTTCGATCGCACGGTGAACAGCTGATAGAAAACGAACGCCCGTTGAAGTGTGCGTAAATGTATCATTTTATTTTGAAAATCATCTTTGTTAACTCTTTTTAAACTAGTGGAATTGTTGCAGTGGTGTATTTACTTGATATGTAAGCAGGAAATTATATCACAATTGCCCGCTTAAATGCACAACGAAACACGCGGTCGAACACCCGGCAATAATATGAGCAAGCGGCAACGCTGCGCAGTAGTACCAACATCACGCCCTATTAACGGTTGCTATTTAACGTTGTGTTTAGGGAGTTTAGAGATGTTGTAATGGCAATGAAAACAACTAGACGTTGCTTGCATTCTTGGACGAACTTTAGTAAACGTATGTCCGTAAAATAATTCGATACAGTCTACGCGGGGAATTTAAAAATTCTCGAGCGTCCAAATATTTTCCCGACGAAACTTTGCGACTGCATTTTTCGGCAATCGGTAAAGACAACTGGAAATTGGTCATTGAATTTAACCTTTTTGTTAATGAAATGGATGATAAAATCAATTCGGCTAACTAAATCGAAATCGGAGACGGTCAAAACGTGAATTTTGAGGTTAGAATAGATAGAATGAGAAAAGACATATGTTGCACTTAGCCCTTGAATTTACATACCGACATACGTTTTGTATTTCATCTCGTTTTTCTTAAGCGTGCGAGCGAGTACAGATATTTATCCAGACGCGATGATTAGATCGAAAAAGCATGAGTCACTGTCACCTCTGCGCGATTGTATTATCGTTTGTTTGTTTGTTTTATGAAAAGAAGATCATTTGCAGGCGACTTTTATTTAACTGTGTATACTTATTATTAACTCACCGGCATCTTTCCGGGTTTGTTGTAGGCCGGCGGGTCGTTCCATCCGGGCGCGGCGTTATGCGGAAGCACGTTCATGGCCGACAGGCCCATCTCGGTCTGGGGTGGCTGCGGCACGGGTTGCGGTATCAGCTGCGTCGGAGTCGCCTGCGGCGGCGGCGGCTGATTTCCGAACTGCGGGGCCGGCGACATGGGAACGAGCGGGGGCGGCTGGCCCGCGAATCCGGCCGCCGGGGCGAAGGGCGCCGCCGCTTTCTGGGCGTACGGCGGGAAGCCGGTGCTCGCGCTCGTCGGAGCGTACGGATTGTTTCCGGCCGGATTCGACAGGGCGTTCGTCTGGAAGTTGTGCAGCTGGGGCACCATCGGGTTCGAGTTGAACTGGCTCCTCATGCCGTACGGTCCGGACTGCACGGACGGGTCCAGCACGTATTTGTTTTTCGGTAAACCCGAGCCACCTTGAATAAAAATTGCATGAAATCGGTCAGTGAACGCGTGACTCGCGGTAGGGCCAGCGGAAGTAGAGATTGGCTGGGATAACGCATCTCTAAAGCAACTCATTTAGTGAATAAATCAACTGATGGCAGTATCATGAGTTACGCCAGCCACTGAAATTAGTCCTCGGGCGACACATTTTGTAATATTTAGAAACAACACAAATGGTACTTTTATTGATTTGTTTTTAGTGTTAAGCGATAACGATATTTGGAATTCACCAATGATAACTGCTCTTATAATGAATTTACGTTTGAATAGTACGTAAGAGTGATAAAGTAAGTTCATTAAAAAAAAACCTCAAGTATGCCATGATTTTTTATTTTTAAAAATTTAAGTTGGTAACACATATTGAGGTTATGTTACTTGCGGCGTGTTCCTACCGATAAATTAATTTGCTGTGTATGAAGATGATGGTTGCGACCGTTACTATGTGGTAGTCCATTGTCAGGTAACTTTGAATTAAACAACTTTCGACGTTTTTTTACCACTATTTATAATTTGCTGTGATGAACGACGCAGAGAAGACGTAGTTTCACCTTCTAAAATTCCTTGGGCTGTGTTAATAGCATCCTAAGTACGTTTGACTGGTCTACCACTTTACGGAGAATACTACTCGATGCATGAAATAATACAACAGATCGTGATAAGGTATTTTTAAATTCATCATAAATAATGAGAACGTTAGGAAATTCTTCCTGAAACTCAGCCAAAGGTGCGTCGAATGAATACACCTAATTTCCGTCCAGTCCACTTTCGGAAATAACTTTCAACTATAGACCTATTCAGGAATAAGGGCGGTTTACAAACCAAGTTCGGAACATTCAAATAATCAGTGACGGTTCGCGGGGTTTTTTCTGGTACGGCCGAGGAACAGATAGGTAGGATCAGTTGCAGAGACGGCTGGCTGCGTGATCGCACCTATCTGTATTACCACCTCTTGTTCCTCGGCCGTACCAGAAAAAACCCCGCGAACCGTCACTGCAAATAATATTGGTATCCTTTTCCACTACCTGATAACCGAGCGGATATTCCCAAGACGTACGATTTCGTCGTCGGCCGTATCTAGAAAACACACGCGGCCTGCGTAGCTCGGTCTTGGACCGAGCGGTAGAAGGAGAAAGAAATAGTTTACGGCGTCCCTTACTTACCGGTTATTTCATAGGCGCGCGCGATTTAGCCCATGGTGGAAAATTGCAACGGGCACTACTTCATTCAGACGGGCAAGACACCCCGACCGCCATCTCTGCCGAATAGCTCTATAGTAACGTTTTTTGCTGGTTACTGTAAACCATCGTGGCCACGGAATAATTGTGACTTTTAGAAAGATCTGACGTTTTGTACCTCAATACCTAACATGTGTGCCAACTTACATTTTTTAAAATAAAAAATCATGGCACACTTGAGGTTTTTTTTTAATGAACATACGATATTTTCCATTATCGAAAGTAAAAATATAATCATTTCTGTGCTATTCCTAAATATTATCCATTATTAAACATTTACCTTGTGCAGATCCTACACTACCAGGCCTGGTCGGCTGCAGAACAGGAGGCCCGGTCGGCGGCAGAGCCGAAGGTCCGGGGGAGAAAGTCTTCGGCGGTTGATTGTACGCGGCGTTCGCCTGCTGCCACGGAGCTCGCGCCACGGGCTGCGGCGCGGCGGGTAACTCCGTGCTGAACTGCTGCTTGTATCCAGGATTGGTGCTGGGGGGCGGTTGGCCGAACTGGTTCGTGTAACCGGAAATCGACGATCTGTTCGTGTTCTGCCTGCTCCTCTGCTGCACCGGTTGCCCGTACGCGGATTTATGCCCGAGGGCGACGAACAGCCTCTCCCGCAATTCCGTCACCAGCGCGTCCTGGGAATTCCCCAGGTAATTCAGAGCGACGTTCAGGCTGCCTTGGGAGGCCAGGATGAACGCGTAGTTCGACAGGAGTTTGGCTAGGTGTCCGCTAATCTGTAAAATCCGTTACAAAAAAAAATAGCGAAATAAATATAAAATTATGTATAGTTCATCCGTTGAGAGCTGACGGTGACTCATGCATTTTCGTACTAAGAATTGCCTTGCATTTTATATCTATCTTTTTTCATGTACGAAACAGTATGAAATAAAAGACGAAACGTGTGTCTGCGTGTTAAAGAATAGGGCGGCGTAAACGTAGGTCTAAGCTCACGCATGACTCTTACGTCGCATTGGCACGCTTTATATAAACACACAAAACACGCGAGCGAAACGTCAAATAACATAACCGTAAAAAGTTTGCGCGAGAATTTTTAAATATCCCGCCAATGAAAATCAACGCGGCACCAAATTTTCTTACGGACATACGTTTACTTAAATCTTGATTCATGCGATTTTAAGCCATGAGTCACAGGCAGCTCTCAGCGGCCCGACTATACAGTATTTCGATGAGTAGAGGTTGCTGCGGAAGTATTTCTCGTTCTTGTCAATAAATTGCTTGATTATCTAAAGCACGAATGTGTTAACACGCTTGCGCTTGCGCGTCCTACTTTACACTTGCGTAAATGCAATCCCAATTGCGGCGGCAGCGAACGTGTTAAACTGGTTTGGAGCGAGGCTGCGCAGTGAGCTTAATCTCATGCAAGACAGCCGCTTCTTCGCCTCAAATCAAGTTTTAGAGGTGCAACACGAATTTAGCGCCGATGTACCAACCGTTTCCCACACCCACATGGGCGCCCCCCCGGGCCAGGTTAAAGCGTTTTTGCCCTATCTTCATATTAACAGTTGATCGTTCAAAAAACATGCTAAAGCTTGAATTACATTATACTTTTTCCGTCTAGATTCTTGTTCAAGTTTTGCTTTCGATTTCCGTTCGATTTATATAGTTTATTGCATTCGATATAGAGGACGCCGCTAGCGGACGACGTAATTACCAACCCACTAAATAAAAAGTATTTGCGTTCGCGTATCCAAATCCAAGTGAGGTTAAGAGTTGAGATTATAAAAATGAATAAAATTGAAAACATCATGAAAACTGTCAGATTAAATAGGTTACACAAGGTCACGTTGCTTGCACAAACAACTCATGCTTGTTGTTTTATTTTCGTCGTTGGCAGTACTGAACTTGGACCAATACCGAACGGAAAATAGGACCGGCTGCATATTTCTATTCAAGAAACTTGAACGGAAATTGAATGGAATTTTCTGAATTACATTCATACTATACCCTATTTTTCTTAAGATTGCAAACACTAGAAGACTGATTTACACCATTAACATATGTCAATCTGGTGACAAATATTGGTGCGAAATTTAAATCTAGTGGATTACATGTATAATGGACAGTATGAGGGAAAAGCATGGGATGAATTTATCAGTCATTGTACAAATAAAAAATTAAAGAAACACCACACAGCAATAAGGAGAAACACTAAACAAAACAAAACAGTAACACGTTAATGGTGTATCTATAATGGCGGACGCTCGCACAGCTGGCATGTGTACACACTGCGCATGTTTACGCTTCATGAGCGTACGCGCCGCAATACTCCTTAAACTCATATTTTCTTAGAATTTAACATTTCAGTTAAGTGCAAGAGGTTAATTCATTGTCAATTATGTTATTTAAATATAGTACTCTTATTTTATACTTCAATTTATTCCGTAATACTACATTAACAGTATAATATTTATCCCCTTATGCTACGCTTATGCCAGCTTGTAAAATGACAGAGACCAGTCGAAAAAATGAAGATGGAGAATTAAATGTCTCCGGTGCGAGTTTTCCCACAATTTTAACCAATCACTGAACAAGGTCATATTTGCCCTATCCTTCCCTGTTTGCAATTTTACGAAAAATAGACTATAGATTGTCTCGAAGTAAAATCTAACGAGAATCTAGACGGAAAAAGTATAATGTAATTCAAGCTTAAGAATTTCAAATATTGGTACTTTGGCAAACCTGGTTGCCCCTTGTAGACGTAAATGTTAAGTCCCGTTGCATTTTCTCATCGATTATAAATGCTGCGACTATTTCGATGATGCACGCACACTCACCTCGGCGTTCCTGCCCTGCCGCTCCACAGACTTCTGCAGGAACGTGACGAGCTCCACCAGCTCCTGCAAGTCCTCGTTGGAGTTCCTCGCCTTCGAACTCCACGACTTGACCAGCTTGTCGAAGCTCCCGGCGCATATGTAGCACAGCTGGGCGTCCTGGAGCAATTTCTGGTTGCCCTTGCTCTCCTGTTCCAGCCTCGATCCCATCAATTCTGAGGAAAAAGAAATGACGTAACGTGCACGAGTAAGTAACGCAAAGGCAGACCGCTGCGGCGGCCCCGGAATGACGATTCGTTTCGAACAGTCGATTCAGCTTAGCTCGAGACCCCGACTACATGTAACTTTGACGCTTAGGGTTAGGTGCACAACTTTAGTGATAATTTACCACATAATAATAAATGCGATAACAGAAAATCGATAATTAATGGGGTAGCTTGACATTACAACAATGATTTGCATTGTCATAATCGATAACAGAAAAACGGTAATTAGGTGAGTAGCTTTTAAGGTTATAAAAACATGATGTTCATGACGTTACGTCACTCTCATTAAGTTTTAATTTTTACAATTACTCTTGTAGCAAACCAAACTATTCAGCTTGTAATAAACCATAACTTTTCCTGATCCTTATTATTATTTCATTCGATAAATATACCGCGAGCTTGGATGAATTATCAAAAACACATTTTTTTCGTACCTTTTACCTTTTAGTAATTCATCTCGACATAACATTTGTTGTCAACTGGTTATTAACCGAGAGCTGAAGCTCTCCAGACAACAAATGTTATTGTCTCGTTAAATTACTAGGTAACAAGGTACTCAAAAAACTATTTTTTGATAATTAACCTCGATCTAGGTATATTACTACCGATAACAAATGATTAGAGTACAGTGAGGTCAGAAAGTCGAAAAATAGTTGGCAGCACATTTTCTGAAAATAGGGATAATAATTCAAGTAATATTCTGTTGGCTGTCTGGAATTCTCCAATTTATTTTCACATCTTGCGATTTTTTAAGGTTAACTGCCAATTTTGCCTATTTTAACCCTTTGGCCTACTTTCCTTACATCCGAATGCAGCAGCAGAAACCAGTCCGACTGAGGCACGCCCGGTGTGCCCGATTGTATGCGCACAAATTCATGCTTTTTCATGGCACAACTGAAAACGTAAAATATGGACTTCAAAAAATTCTGTTCCGCAAGAAAATGCATTCATTGTGCAGCACTAGTAACGCAAGCGCTGCGCCAGAGGTTGGGCTCGTGCTCGATGTGATTGTCCCAAGCGGCGCGGCACGAGATATGCTAGTGGCCGTTGTGTTTGGCCCGAACATTTAAACACGAGGAGTACTCGTGGTTGTAGGTCAAAGGGTTAAACATTAGCAGTTATTTCTAGAACCGAACATCACTATTAATACTGTAGCTTGGTGCTAAAAAGGCCAAAGTCAAATATTTTACAATTGAGATAAAAGAGATAAAAGTTTTATTAAAAATGATTTTATTTGCTGATTTGTAAAGTATAAGTTTTTTTTTTAAATCGGCTATTAGTTAAAATAGACGCTGGCCCTTTCAGCATTAAAGATATTATTAAAGATATTGAGAAAAATAATCTAATGTACTGCTTGACTCCAAACAGTAAAATTGTGACATTGGCCCTTTTAGCACCAAACCACAGAATTATACTCTTGTTTTATTTAAATTTCACGGTTTTCCATGCCAAAATTCCCATTCTTGGTGGCACCGTTGAACTTCCGTTAGTCAGGTTATTTTTTGAGGGCTGTCGACTATTTTCGACTTTTCGGTCTCACGGTATACGTACCACATAATGCCGGAAGGTCCTCATCCGATGCGTGCGTTAAAGCGGCAGCGAGCGCCTCCTTCCAACTGTTGATATCACAATTATTGATAACGGAGGCCCAATTTTCGGTAACTAACGCCGAGATCAGCATCGATACGTAACCCTCGGACTGTTCTAGGTATTTGTTCTGGGTCCTGGCAATTAATTCGGCTCCTCCTGCGCCAATCAATTTGATAGAAAATTATCAGTACGTGAATGATAACGTATGTGCATTAAGAAAAAAACCACAAGAGTGCCATGATTTTTAATTTTAAAAAATTTAAGTTGGTGACACATTTTGAGGTTCAAATAAAACGAATAACTTTGTTAGTATCACTTTATTAACTTGTAGTAGTTAGTGATACTAACAAAGTTATCCGTTTAATTTGAATTATTCAAAATGTATCATGAAGTGAAAGCCTCCACAATTACTTATTTACATATTGAGGTTATGTTACCAGCGGCATGTTCCTATCTTAGAACATATACTCATTAAACGGGAATACATAGAAGCATAGAATTGTGTCCAAGAAGTGAGATGCAGATGTCTCATTCTATTTTTTTTTTGTGCGACCGATGCACTCATAAGTGGCCTTTACACGTTCATTAATACTGACATTACTTTATCAGAATGACATTAAGAATGATCGTGCAACGGTGACAAAGTTGGAATGACGGGGAGGAATGATGCGAATCCGGATTTTCTGTTCTCGGTACATCATTTACTGTCATTACTGGTAATGTCATTATTAATGACCGTTTAAGGGCCGCAATAGGTTATTATGAATGTGAATGTGTGTGTGTTGCGCGTGCATTTATGTGCGTGTGATAAAAATTGAGTTGGTAGCACTGTCACACACTATCTGCATCCCACTCTTTCAACACAGGAAGTTCTCTCTCACACTCATGGACTCTTATGGGGATTTCGCGTGATTGGGGTCATGCGCATAGAGGACAAAAGAAAGACACAGCATGGAATAACAGGAAGCGACAAGGCATGTTGATAAATTGGAATCGATAAGCGCCATCTGTGAATAGCGGCGTGAACTAACACCAACACATGCATACAACAGATACGTGTGTGTGTGTGTGTGTGTTTATATATTTTTTCGGACTACACTAAAATAACTTAAATATTGGTAATCAAAAACACTTAGTTTTACTTGTTTTACAATTTATATTAATTAAACACAAGTTTGGTGCATTCACCTTTCGAGAATGTTCGTGTGAATAAAACTACTTGGGCAAGTTGTATAATATTTTTTCTACTCCTACCTCTAAAATGTCATTTATCGCATATGTTTCCATGACGCTAAGTGATTCTTTAAATACACCTTGACAAACTGTGACTTTGTGCATTTTAGTCATGGGCTGAAGTTAGCTCCTGATTTTTAAATCGCTAAAATGAATTGAATCTCAAAATCAAGTTAGTTGTCACTTATCAACAATCTGTCAAAATAAAAAGTAAATAAATGAAACAAGGAATACTTTCAACTCAAATCAAATAAATAATAAACAACATCAAAATTTAGTAGAATTAATGATTTCTTTTAGCAATTGCCATAATGTCTCTAACGTGACTGCTAATGTATATTTAGCCAAGTAGACCAATTTAATAATAATGTACTATTACCGTGTTCATTTAAGATAATAAAATAATATCAAAATTGTACCATAGTATAGTATGCAATTCGTGTTATAAACTTCTCTAGACACTCGTTATTAAACACTCGCTCCGCTCGTGCCTAATTAACTCGTGACTAAAGTGCTGTTTATAACACTTGTTGCATAATATACTATATTCTACTTGATATAAATAGTAAAACATTGTGGTTTCGTTAACCAATATTTACCTTGTTAGTAACGTTTCTTCGGGTGATGTACACATATATTTTGTACGTATTGTGCTATGAAGCCGACACAAGAAATTATTGTTTTATTCGTCCTCGATTTCCGCACTGTTTGACATTCTACGTTTCAAGTAACACGGAATTACACGGCATCTAGATAAATTTAACCGGAACAGCGCCATCTAGTGTTAGCAACAAACACAATTTACAGAAATCCATCGAATTTTTATGGTGGCGCCATCCAATGTTAGCGGCGCAAAGCCCTGTTTCCCATGTCATGCCCCTGAGACACAGTTTCGGTACACGTAAGTTATACGGTATTCCTGTTCCATGAGTATACGTTCCAAGGTTCCTACTGATAAATTTATTTCTTTCCAATTTCTAAGATGTGTGCCAATTTACATTTTTTAAAATAAAAAATCATGGCACTCTTGAGGTTTTTTTTAAATACAATAAATAACCGAAAAATATAAAAATATATCTAGCCTATTTAATTGTTCCGTTAATCCGTTTGGAAATCATTCGTTAACATGATTAGAGCCTCAAAAACTTCATTTCGATATTTCACATGAATGAAGTCAATTACTGTACAATAAATTAACAAAGAACATAAAATTTTTATTAACCCTTTAACTACGGCTGTCGTCAATAAGCGATTCACATTTTTTTTTGCCGTTCTTTTATGCCGTGAATCGCTTATTGACGACCACTAGTAACATGATACATTGGTTCAAATGGAATAAAATTTATCCAATTTTCAGTCTTTGTTTTTTTGCGTTCAGGCAGCCAGTTTCTTGAAAGAAAACTTTTTAGTAGCTAAAGGGTTAATAAACCACACTCACCCGTCATAGCGATAATTATAGCGTCCGCGAACCTCTTGGCCTTCAAGCACAGCTCCACGGCGGCCTCGACGTTATTCAAGAGCAGAGCCTGCACGATCAAACCCTCGGTATCTGAAAGCACGAACACACGAATTACATGAATCGTATGAATCTCCAAAGTGGGCTTTTAGTTACCGTCGCCCGTTTTGATCTTGTACGGAGTGACCGGCCTCTTGGTCGTCTCCTGCGGCTGGGGCTGCGGCAGGTCCCCGAAGGGATCGTCCTGGTTGAGGTTGTTGTAATCGTCGATCTACGGACGGGACGGATTAAATAAAAAAAAACGTCGATTCATCATTAACTCGGATCTCACCCTGCAGAGACTTTTGTAAGGGAAACGGATGAAATCTCCGCAGTTCTAGGACATCGGAATGGGTTTTAGGCGGATGGAAAACAAAAATATAAAGTGAAGTTACGAGAAGGAAAAAAATTAAAGGTTTTCATTTCGGATGTTAAAAAATAATACTGAAACGTATCGATTTGTATTTTAGAAGGGACATCGGAAAAATAAAAACTTAAACATCACATCCACAAAAGAGAGAGAGAGAGAGAGAGAGAGATGAGTTGGTTTTATGTGGCATTTTGACAATTAATTTTGAGGATGTTTTTTGACATCCTGCAGTTTTTTGAGGTTACATGTCTTAAAAATAGACAAAAACGGCAGAAACGATTTTTAAACCAATTAACCTCAAAAAACCACAAGATGTCAAAATAAATTAGAAAATTCCAGACAGCCAACATACTATAACTATATTCAGAAAATGTGCTGCCAACTAACTATTTTCGACTTTTTGATCTCATGGTATAACTTTATACCAGAACCATAAACATGTAAAGAGTATTTGTTGATGAACATGAATAATTTAACAGTAAAATATGTTTACAATGATTTGCACGTACCCTGTTGCTGTTGGAAAATTGATCCGTCAGACCGTCGAGCTTCTTCCGGGCGTTCACGAAGCCGGACAGCTTCGAGTTGACGTCCTCGATTTTGTAGCCGAGCAGGTTGAGCAGCTCGGCGCGGGGATTCTGCTCGAAGCTGGCCTTCAGGAAATACCAGACGTACCGCTTGTGCTGGTCGGTCAAACTGTCGGCCTTAATTTTACAATACTCTGCACAAATAAATTACACATTCTGCACAATTTTTTTTTTTTAGAGGTTATAAATTTTACCTATGAAATTTCCGTACTCCAAAGCCTGCTCCAGTTCCGTCGATTTGACGACCAGCTCCGCTTCGGTGACGACCTGACTTATGTAGACGACGCGGGGGATGTGCGGCGCCGTCTGGCCCCCCTGGACGTTCTGCTGGGCCTGGGCTATCTCGGATTTGTCGTGCTCGAAAGTTATCAGCTTCCCGCCAAACTGTAAAATAACAATTGTATTCGACATTATTATAACCTGATAATAAGTAAAACGTTTTATTTTAGCCGCAGTCGGGGTGTTTTTTGTCTTTATATTGGTATGATGATTGAAGTATGCCGTTTACCTATAATTTCAATCAAATGTTGGTTTACACATAACCAAAAAAATGAAGTGACATTACCAAATTGTTGGTAACTTTTTTACTACCAACAAAAATGTCACCCTAACAAAGCTTACTGTGTTCTTTTGTCCTAATATTGGTATAATGATTGAAGTATGTTGTTAACCTCTTCACGCCCAGGTTCGCCACATGTGGCAACAAGCAAAAAATGAAAACAATAACATTGTACAAAAAAAATTACTTCTTTAGCGCTATCTATGGAATATTTTTTCATATTTTTTTGCATAAATGGGAAAGTTTGTGACGGTGAAATCATATTTCGTAGAAAAAATTAACAACAACAAAGAAGTGATTTTTCATCAAACCTGGGATTAAATCAAAGCAGCATGGGCGCGAAGTGGTTAACTGTAATTTCAATAAAACGTTGTCAAACAATTTTTTACACATAATCAAAAAAATGCAGTGAGATAACCAAATTGTTAGTAACCTTTTTACTACCAACAAAAATGTCACCCTAACAAAACCTACCGCCTAAAGTCGGGGTGTTTTTTTGTCCTCATATTGGTACGATGATTGAAGTGTATTGTTAACCTATAATTTCAATAAAACGTTGTCAAACAATATTTTTACTCATAACCAAAAAATGCAGTGACATAAACAAATTGTTGGTAACTTTTTTAGTACCAACAAAAATGTCACCCTAACAAAGCTTACTGTGTTCTTTTGTCCTTATGATGATTGAAGTACGTTGTTAACTGTAATTTCAATAAAACGTTGTCAAACAATTTCTTACACATAATCAAAAAAATGCAGTGAGATAACCGAATTGTTAGTAACCTTTTTTACTACCAACAAAAATGTCACCCTAACAGAGCCTACTGCCTAAAGTAGGGGTGTTTTTTTGTCCTCATATTGGCACGATGATTGAAGTGTATTGTTAACCTATAATTTCAATAAAATGTTGCCAAATAATATTTTTAATCATAACCAAAAACTGCAGTGACATAACTAAATTGTTGGTAACTTTTTACTACCAACGAAAATGTCCCACCGTGGCAAGAATAAAATGTGAACAGAGTTTACGATAAAATTTAATTTTAAGTGACAACTCACTCACCCCGAATTTAGCCCCGACGGGTTTTTTCAGCCACCTCGGAGGTTTGCTGAGATCCACGCTCACGGGAGCGGCGTTTTGCTGGGCGACCGGGGCCTGTATGTAGCCCTCCATGCCCGGAAAACTGTCCGCAATTTTATTCGACGTTTGAATCTGCTGGGCTTTTCCTTGAAAAAAAAAACAACGAAAATCAACAAAAGTAAAACCTACATAACCTACAAAGAAACACATTTTTTCCTTGGAAAACAATGATTTTATGAAAATTTATTTTTTTGTAATATTTTCCATATTTAAAAAATTATTGGAAAAAACAAAAAAATTATATGTTTATAGTCTTAATAAGACTTAATTTTGCTTGCAGAGTTACAAATTGTTATGTTACGTGACGTTATTGAATTTAAAAAAATTATTATCGCTTACCTCCCATCAGGGAGTACACGGAGACGTGACCGTCGAAACCGGGCGTGGCTATTAGGGCGGGATTCTTCGGGCACCAGGAGATGTCGAAGTTCCACTGGTTGGTGCGCGCCACCTCCGACAGGATCTCCCCGCCCGTCTGGTTCGAGTTCGGATTCCAGCACACTATCCTGTTGTCCTTTCCGCAGCTTATCAGCAGGTCGGGGTCCTGCTTGCACCAGGCGATCGACAGCACCCCCCTCTGGTGGTTCTCCAGGGTTTTCAGCGGCGACGTCGCGAAACGCAGGTCCCACAGCTGTATGATCGGCGCTTGATCTTCCTCTGGAAAGGAGGGGGAGGAGTATTAATGCCGTCTCGTTTTGTTAAAAGTAATATTTAATCTTTCACAACGTTTATTAACAAATTATTTTCTAGGTAGAAACGCCAGTGGCGGAATCTATTGCCTGAATGTTGTACACTGATGAGAACTGAAAGGTCGAAACCGGTCTGTAGGTGTTCTGATGGGGGAACAATATTTAATGTTCAAATTCTTTTATATTTTTACCTTAAATCCTCTTGCGAAGCTCCTTCAACCTAACCTCAAATTATACAATTTGAGGTTAGGGTCTGCGATTACATTACACAAATTTTAATTGATATTCACTCTTTCACAATTTCTATCAACAAATTCTTTTCTAATTTTATGTATTTCTAATTCAAGCAATAACGATTCAAAAATGTATTCGGTGACTGACAGTGACAGATAATGGCGCATAAAGAACGTTTTACAGTAGAAGAAGAAGAACGTCTACACAGCTGAAAATATAATACCGGCTTATGAAAAACCTTGCTTAAATAAATGTTTGTGAAATCCACCAAATAATGGGGGTAAAAACCCTTTGCCAGAAATAAGCAAAATTCCGAAATATTTACATAAAATAATTTTTTACCAGATGCGAGACATAATTGTGTGGCGACTTCCGGATGCCAGGCGACGGATTTCCACCTGATTCGTGATACTGTATCGGTAAGTTTGATGATGGGTTCGTTTTTCCGGAGATCCCATACGACGCACTTGGAGGAGAAGGTGGAGGCCAGGATGTGCTGCACCTGTCGGTTCCATTGTATACTCAACACGTCTTCCAGAGGCTGCGATGTCGAACCTTGAAAAATTGTTTGAAGCTAAACAACACTCAAATCCTACACTTGCAAACTTAATCCTAAGTTAGTTAATATCACACTGTTTATTTATTAGTGACTACAGTTACGATCAAACGATCCCATTATTATTTTGATAATTAAAGAATTATTATACTTTATGTCGTTTTTTGTCAACTTTCTTTATCTCTATAAAAATAATAATTACAACATTATGTTGTTGTTATAAACAACTGCAATTGTTTTACTTTCATCTTTTTCATGGCCAACTATTTTTTGATTTGTAATAAAACTTAAAAATGACTGTAAGTAACTTATCTTTAGAAATAACTATGTCATATGTGATATCGGATTAAAGAGAAAAACATAGTCTTTCGAATGAGTTCATAGCCAACTCTGGTTGGTTAAAAAAAATGTAAGTTTGCGTCATATCTCGGAAAATAATGACGGTAAAAATTTATTTTATTGATGCATAAAATTATCTGCAACTTTGTCTGTTACAGTTTTTTTCTATCTGTCATAATAACCGAGATATTTATTTGAAAACGCCTTACCCGGCGTCATGGGCGAGTTGGTGTTGTTCATGTCCCAGATGTATATCTCCGACTCGGCGGCGCCGGTGGCCAAAAGGTTGGGCTGGAACGGGTTGAAGTCCAGCGAGTGCACCGGCCCGGAGTGCTTGTCCGGCTTGCTGACCAGCCCCGGCTCCCCCTTGAACAGCTTGCCGGCGTTGTAGATCTGGACGACGCCGCCGTCGCAGCCGCCGACGACGGTGCCGTACCCGTCGCCGCCGTGCGCCCCCCACACCACCTTGTGGAACCTGTTGTCGCTGGCCACCTTCACCTTCACCTCCATCTCCATGCCCGGCTCGGGCAGGTTCAGGGAGAGGATCTCCAGGGAGGCGTTCGTGTTGAAGGAGGCGTCGAGCTGCTGGGCGGCGGTGCCCGCCGCCAGGTAGATGGTCTTCACGTTCTCCGGCGACCAGGCGATGTTCGCCGTCCTCTCCAAGTCCTTCACCTTCATTTTCTCGATGGCAACTGAAAATTTAAATATGTTAACTACACAGAATTGTTAACCCTGCACGAATTTATAAATTCATAACAGTGGCAGCTTGTGTGTGTTCGGTGAAGAGTCACGGAAGAAAATTTGACCGAATTTGCTATGGAATAAAACACGTTTCACTTTGTTGTACAAACAAAGTAAAAAGTAAAAACACCAAAGTGGTGGAATCTATTGCCTGAATGCTGTACTGAACCAAATCCGAGTGGCTTAACCACCGACAAGATATGGATATTGCCAGCGGCGGCAAATATAACAATAATAATGTAAACATTAAATATTGCTTCCCCATTCGGTTTCGACCTTTCAGGTTTCATCAGAGTAGTTAGTTGCTGATGGCAGGCAATAGATTCCACCATTCTGGTGTTTCTAACTTTAACGGTATTTAGAATAGTAATAATAATAACTAGTAAGAAACAGGTTGAATATTCGCATATTCAAACTATATTTCGTCTTTATTAAATTTATCCAATACATCTGCAACAAGTGAAGTTGTCTCCAATTATTTATTTAATAACTCATTCGTTACGATTCTTGATAACAACTAAAAATAAAGATAAAACACACGATCACAAGAAATCTATTAATAAACCACACCTAACCATAGTCTCGGCAATTAATGACTTTAACGTGAACGTGGATGTTTAAATAAACAATGCAATTCATCTCAGCATACCCTTAATCTCGCAGTGTCCAACGAGCAAAACTAATTCATTGAAAATCAGGCGGTGGTGCCTGCACAGGGTTAAAAATTTGCGTGCACACGCCCGACACACTCACCTTTCTCTCGGAACAGGAATTAACACACCATTTGTAACAGAATATCGGAAAATCTCTATATTATGCCGCAAGTTGACAAGTCGACACTTCCAACGTGGCTTCTGCACGGAAACTTTTGACAACTCCTGGATTGGTTCGTTGCTTGGCTGGAGGAATTTTTTTACGATTGAATAATTAAAATTTCGTGGTGGAATTGTGCTAATTTTATAACGACATGAATGTATTAACGTTGTTACGTCGTAATTCGTGTCCGACTCGTTAATATCTAATATTATTAATAAGTAGATTGGTTAGGTTTGTTGCTCCACTTTAGTCCGGGCGCTATCTAGCAAGCTTTTCACCTACTATAAACATGTCAACCCTAGACTGACAACTCAATTTTTTAGGTTATATTTTGATTTTGATACCTCGTAATTAAAAGGGCTTGAAGGATTGAATTATTTGCGTTTAATATGGTGGAAGAAATTCAGAATTCAACTAATAAACCCAAGGTACATTAATAAACTAAGATAATTTCATCCACACCCAAATATACAATCTTAGATTGTAGGGCCCCATAGTCTTGCCAGGTGCTTCCACTGTGGAAACTAAACGGCTCTACAATCAATGTGATTTGATTAGAGAGTGTATCATCATTCAGCCTACTTA
Organism: Ocypus olens; assembly: GCA_910593695.2. Lineage (NCBI taxonomy): Eukaryota > Metazoa > Arthropoda > Insecta > Coleoptera > Staphylinidae > Ocypus > Ocypus olens. Next base: position 1,137,904 of record OU343058.1, read on the forward strand.
TGTTTACCATTAAACGTTTATCTTGGGCGGTTGTAACAGTAATAATTTTTGTTATGTTATCATATTTGGGTATTCAATAACTCCCTCCTGTTCTATCTTCAGTGGTTGCAACAATAATAATTTTTGTTGTCATGTTTGGGTCTTCCTAAACTCCATCCATTAGCACTTACAGTATCCTCAGGATTAGAGGAATAATATGGCTTTGCCTTTTCAAGTGGTTTACATCGGCATTAACAATAACCTCAATAAAATCATCAAGTTGAGGGTAGTCCGGTAAATTTACAGTGGGTAACAACAGGTGAAAATCTCCTACGGTCGCTCTGCTTGATGATTTTGTTGAGGTTATTGTTAATGCCACTCGAAAAGGCAAAGCTAAACCTGGGGATACTGTAAGTGCTAACGGATGGAATTTAGGAAGACCCTGTTTCAGCAGGAATAAATTGAATCAATTGTCCGATTGCAGTGTTTCGAGATTAATTTGTTTTAGGCTAAAACGAATAAACCGAAATCGATATATTCCTGGACGGTGGCCGACGTTCAAAAGTGGTTCAAGAGGCACTGCATCGACTATTACGTCCTGTATCAAGACAAGTTCGTCCATCATGATATAACCGGAAGGGCCCTGTTGCGGATCAACGACAATTCGCTGCTCCGTTTGGGAATCACGAACAAGCTGCACAGGGAGGCCATCTGGAGGGAGATTCTCAAGCTCAAGCTGAAAACGGATATCATAGAAATTAGGGATTTACAACGGAACGCTTTGTAAATTAAAAAAATTATTCATTAAAAAATGTATGATTATTTATGCACAACCAAATTAAAGATTATTTTTGAGTATCGAGTATATTTCTTGTTTTCCTCTTTCCTATCCCGTTAGTATGCAGGTGTTCTGTTTTAAGGAGTGTGGAAGAAGAAGAATGATTTTTTACTTAATTTAACCCTGGCAAGACTTGAATTTAAAATAAACATTCATTTTCATCTTTAAATATATACCTGGTGGTCATATACCATTCAGTGGACATTAAGGGAAAGTACTTTTGGATATTAGACATTAATAATTTCCGTAACTTTGCTGTGCCTTCTTTATAAATGTTTATATAGTCAAAGAATGCAATGGTAGTACTTATTATTTGGCGATTTTATCGAACGTTTATTTATATAGGTCTTGCAGTGACTTAGCGTTTCAATTATCAAAATCACCCCTCAGAGTTACGAGTTATAAGCTTTTATGAATTCAAACAAACCGCATTCGAAATTCGCGCCGCCCCGCGCCATCCACCGGACGACAGGTGAACTGCCAAGTGATGATTGCGTTTAGCACCACAACGCTCAAACTTTATACTTATAATCAAAATATAAAAGCAATAAGTTATACATCAAAATATAGAATATTTCATTCTAAATCGAATATATAAGTTATAAGCTTCTAAAAATCAAACATACCGCATTCGTAATTTCCGCCGCCTCCGCGTCATCCACCGGACGACACGTGAACTGCCAAGTGATGATTGCGATTGGCGCCATAACGCTCGAACTTTATACTAATAATTAAAATATAAAAGCAATAAGTTATATATCAAAACATAGTATATTTCATTCTAAATCGAATATATAAGTTATAAGCTTTTAAAAATGAAACATACCGCATTCGTAATTCCCGCTGCCTCCGCGCCATCCACCGGACGACACGTGAACTGCCAAGTGATGATTGCGATTAGCGCCACAACGCTCAAACTTTATACTTATAATCAAAATGTAAAAGCAATGAGTTGTACATCAAAACATAGAATATTTCATTCTAAATCGAATATATAAGTTAGAACCTTTTAAAAATCAAACATACCGCATTCGTAATTTACGCCGCCTCCGCGTCATCCACCGGACGACACGTGAACTGCCAAGTGATGATTGCGATTAGCGCCACAACGCTCGAATTTTATACTTATAAATAAAACGTAAAAGTAGTGAATTATACATCAAAACATAGAATATTTGATTCTGAATCGAAAGATGTATAAAATAGATTAAGAAATTTGACAATTTTTGAGTAATTTGTAAATTAAAATGTAGTCGTTAATTCAGTTCACTGTAAAAATTAAAATTTAAATATAGAGCATTTCGCAATGCTTTTCGATTAAATAGAACTCGAAATAATGACTACTGTTTATCCATTTAATAGTTGTCCTACTTTTTGTCTTCTGTAATGCATTACATTATCAGCAATCTTAATTTCCTATACACCCGCACCCTCTATTACCGTGAGTATTAGTTAGAGAATTTAAGGATTTTATATTTACTTCAATATTAATTAAATAATCATTTATAAACATAGTAAGAGTGGTATCCTGAAACAAATTGATTTGATTTGATTTTAATTTTGCAAATAAAATGCCTAATCGCCAAGCAACCCAATACACACAAAGTCAGATATTATGCAATATTTTACTTGTAGAATGCCTTTTAAGTAAATAGGGGTCAAAATTATGATTAATTTTTGCTGAATCAACTTCTTGTTTTGTATAATGCATTACATTATAAGCAATCTTAATTTCTTTTACACCCACACCCACGTTAGTTTAGTCAATATTTTAAGGAAGTTATATTTATTTCAACATTAATTAAACAACGAGAGATTATTTACAAACAAAGTAAGAATTATATTCTACAATAAATTGGTTTGTTATTATTTGAATTTTGCAAATAAAATGCTTTATTGTAAGCTCTTAATTGTTAGGCAACCCAATACACCCGTGCATCACATTTAGGGAAAATAAATATAAAATAGTTTGTAATTATAATTTACATTTATTATTAATATTACCAATTTCCTTAGACTTAACAAACTGATTTAAATTCCTAATGTTGAAAGCTAATAACGGCAAATTTTGCCAGACACTATTTAAGCTCTTTAAATAAGTTGTGCTTGTTGAATGTATGTTTAAACGATTATTTTTTGATATTATAGTATAGTTTGTTATGCTTTAAATCAATACCTTTTTTTAAATTAAATTATTAGTAATTAGTTGTACATTGGGTTGCTACTAATTAAGCGTTCTTCTAATTCACTAGTTTATCCCCGCGATAACAGATGGTACGACGGTATGGAGATGATGATTTTCCATATTGTAATGCGTTAACAAGATTATAAGTTGAGTAATTAATTAATTAAACATTTTAAGACCCGTATTTATTTGAAAAATCCTGCAAACTGTTCTATATTTCATTTAAAACACTACAGTAAACTGTATTACCGACGAGGGATTGTGCTAAATTTTCTTTTGCAAATTACATGAAAACCACTAAATTTCCTCAGCTATTTTATACAAGATTCGATTCAGAATTAAATATTCTATCATTTCATGCACAACGCATTGCTGAATATTTACACTTTGATTATAAGGATAAAGTTCAAGCATTTTGGCGCTGTCGGCAATACGCACTTAGTAGTTCAGCTATCGTCCGGTAGATGACGCGGAGGTAGCGGCAATTACGAATTTAGTATGTTTGAATTTTTAAAAGCTTATTATTCGTAATTCTAAGGGATGATTTTGATAATCGAAATCCCCGATAAACTTTTAATACTTAAAACTGTTTAAATAAATTGCGGGATAACAAATATAGCCGGCGTAACTCTTCAATGGTTGAATTCATTTTAACGATTCAAACTATAATTTATAGGGGAATTAATGGTTTAGCCAGGGAAGTAGTTGTTTCAATAAGTTATTTGTTTATAGTCTTAGTAAGACTTAATTTTGCTTGCAGAGTTACGAACAGGTTGAATATTCATATATTCAGGCTACATTTCGTCGCATTGAATTTATTTAATGGTTTAATAATAAATAAGTAAAGTTTTTTAATGTTGAGAGAGCATCAGATTTTGGGTGCCTTTAATTGCATTTTGGGAATTAGGCAGTGGCGAATTATGCACTCTGAAGGCCTGAAGCGCAACCTGCTTTTTAAGGCCGCTGCTGTTTTTTAACTGTGGTCAAACTAGTCTTCATATGCAGTCAGCAATAATGCACTTCCGATTACGAAAATTAGTTCCACCACGCCGATGCTCTTCATGGTAGAAACCAACATGTGTTGGCAAAGTCGCCTTTAAAGAGGCTGGATTGAGGCCGGTATAATTTAGAGGACTGTGCGATAACCCGCCACTGGAATTGGAACTCCGCAGACTAGGACCACGTAGTCACCTTGCGCCTAAGGGTCCCAATTTTTGTAAACGTGACCATGCAGTGATCCAATATTACTGCAAACCAATAATTCCGATGGGAAATTGAGAATAATAAAAGTATAAAAAATATCCTGCATTGATCCAATACTGTAGATTAATAATTGTCCCTTTACATTCCAATAGTACTAAGGCAAATTGAGAATAATAAAAGTATAGAAAATATCTTTAATTCCACACAAATAAGTTAAGAAAACAAACAACAATTTTTCATAAATAAAAGTAATATTCCTACTTTGTACATCAACTAAAGTGCTAAATGCTAATGACTGGAATGTTTGGTTTAACATGAAATTCATTATCAAATTCCTCACAAACCCAAATAACCTTCCGCATGCTCATCCGGACGTGCGAGAGAGTTCTTGGATTAAAAAAAATAAAAATAAATGGCACTAGGAAAAAAATTAAAATAACATATCCGGGCCTCAGCTCCGCACGGCGTTCTCACTTATCCGATTTATCACTGGACACGCTCTGCGCGTCGTTGTGTATCCCGCTGTCCTCGTTGTCGCTGTCCTTCTCCTCGTCGTCGCCCAGCATCATGTACTTCTTGATGCCCTGCTCGAGCATGTTCTTCAGGATCTTGCAGTCCTTCATGATGCCGATCTCCTCGTTGTTGGACGGCCGTTTCCTCTTCGCGCCGGAGCGGCTCTCCGCGTCCGCCTCGATCTCCGGGGTGGTCAGCCGCTGCATGATGCCGCCCAGCATGGGGATCAGGGTGACCAGCTGGGTGCCGATCAGCCGGTCGAATTCCAGACGTTGCTTCTCCACGTCCAGTTTTTCCCGCTGCACCTCCAGGTTCTCCTTCTGCATTTCTATCAGTTCTTTGAGTAGGTTCGGTACGTCTGCAAAGGAACGGAGGATAGTTGTTAATCGATTTTAAATGGTACTAACTTTACTCGATGATTAAAGCCAACAATTTATTTATTGTGTTGAATTGTGTCGTAAATATCGATGGGAATTTTACAGGTGGAACTGTGTTAATGTTGCATGAAAGTAAATCGAAAGCTTAATGATATTAATTTTATAAAATTACAATTAACAATTGGGATGATAATGAAAACAATATAACGATTTTAGTTTATGAGTTATACTCAAAATAACGAATTGGAAAATTAGTTTATTTTTCAAAACCAAATGTAACTTTTATGCCATTTTATCACAACACTTAATTTGTATTCATTCAAAACATGTTTAAAGGCAGTAGGCTGTGGAGATGAAATTTTGATAATTGGAAACATCGTTTATTTGAGGCTGAATTCCCTGTTGAGGTCATTTGTAAAAGTGTCTCTCTGTCTCGTTTATTTGAAATTGAAGACTCTAAATATTCTTCCTTCTAATCTATCACCGTGTTCTAGATTTTAAGCTCCCAAGCTTTCGTAACAACAAAGCGGTTTCTCGCCGAACAAATTTTGAATATTTTTGGAATATCGTTGCTATTTTTGTAGACAAATTTAAAAGAAATCTACTGAACGAATTATTTTAATCTTTCACAATAAGATTCTTTTACGTAGGTGCTCTAACATCTTCGTATCAACGAAGAAATTCAATTTACAATGACATACTAATGTCAGACTACAATTTTGAACATTTCGAGTTGTCGCTGCGGTTTTTGTGGATAATTTTGATGGAAATCTACCAAACGAATTACTTTAATCTTTCACAATACTCCGAAGATTTTGTCCAATAATAAAGGGCTGTTGTAAATCTTAAGAATTGTTAGTAACCATGGAAAAATTGTTAGTGTAAACTTTCCCCTCGCATTATTTACCTTCATCGCATTTTTCTGGTTTTTTAAAGTCAGTTTTGAGATAGCACAGTTGTACTTGGGTTTTGCCTGCTACTGTAAATCAAAAAAACATGTTTTCATTATTGCGCACTTCCGACTGAAGCACATGAAATGTTGTTAGTAAACCCCAAGCTGTCACCCATAGTTATGTTAATTTTGGAGATGGAAATTTAAGTAATGTTAAAAAATTGGTTGCAAGCTCAATTACACAAAATATGCTGTACGGATTCTTTACAGTGGCGGCATGAGTCATGCAGGTGCGGACCCCAGTCCGCCACGACAAAAGGGGATAATAAAATATGAAAATATTTTAAGGCAACGAAGATATTTCGAGGATATTTTATGGCCATGAGGATTGTAAAACGAACACAACGGCTACTGGAGTAAATAAGAAAGAAGAGACATACTCTTAATACTGTATAGGGTTTTCCCCTACTGCATGCATGTTAGGTTGCCTATGTTACAACGCTATTATATTATTTTTTCAACGAAAAAAGAATTGATATAAATATAAATCATGCAGGTAAAATTTTACAAAAATGTTATCAAGTTTAGGAGACATCATTCTATCAAAATAATTTTGGTTTTTGAAAATCCAAGAATTTTCCGGGGAGTTGCGAATTTTTTAAAATTCCAATTTTGAAATTGTCGAATCTAAGACGAAATAAATTTAAATCGTGTAGGTAAAATTTATTTAGTGCTTCAAGAAAAATCAATATTTCAAAATAATTTTGGTTTTTGAAAATCCATAGACTTTCTTGCGACTTGCGAACTTTTTAAAATTCGAAATTTTTTTTTCGAAATAAAATTTTCTTGTGATTTGATTATTTCGTCATCTCATGATTTTCGCCATTTTTCCATAGTATTACTAAGGAAAAAAATGCATGCAAAAAATGTTGGGTCTCAGAAAAATTTGAAAAATTCAAGACGGTTCTAATTTTTCCGGATTTTTTTTATATTATATGATTTTCGCCATTTTTTCCATTTGCAGGTAATTTTTCACAATTTATACCAGGATACTAGAAACGAAAAGAGGTATTTTGCTGGTAACTCAGGAAAAAATACATCAAAAAAATGTTTTTGTTTTTTAAATTCTATAACACGCGAACGCTTTGTCCGATTTTGATGATTCAAACGTTAAAATGTGGACAATTTAGTGCGCGTTAAAAACGGATTGAAAAAATTTTCTTGTAAAATCAACGGAAATTGCAAAAATCTCGCGTTTTTTAATTCTGAAACGAAAAATTGGTGTTTTTGATTTTTTTAAATTCTACAACTCGCGAACGTTTTATCCTATTTTGATGATGCAAACTTTAAAATGTGGATAATTTATTGTGCGTTAAAAACGGGTTGAAGAATTTTCTTGTGAAATCAACGCAAATTGCAAAATTTCGCGTTTTTCAATTCTGAAATGAAAAAATGGTGTTTTTGATTTTTTAAATTCTACAATACGCGAACGCTTTGTCCGATTTTGATGATTTAAACGTTAAAATGTGGACAATTTAATGTGCATTAAAAACGGATTAAATAATTTTCATGTGAAATCAACGTAAATTGCAAAAATCTCGCGTTTTTGAATTCTGAAACGAAAAAAATGTGTTTTTGATTTTTTTTAAATTCTACAACACGCGAACGCTTTGTCCGATTTTTATGATTCAAACGTTAAAATGTGGACAAGTTAGTGTGCGTTAAAAACGGATTAAAGAATTTTCTTGTGAAATCAACGTAAATTGCAAAAATCTCGCGTTTTTCAATGCTGAAACGAAAAATTGGTGTTTTTGATTTTTTTTAAATTCTACAACACGCGTATGCTTTGTCCGATTTTGATGATTCAAACGTTAAAATGTGGACAATTTAGTGTGCGTTAAAAACGGATAAAAATGTTTCCTGTGAAATCAACGCAAATTGTAAAAATCTCGCGTTTTTCAATTCTGAAACGAAAAATTGGCGTTTTTGATTTTTTAAATTCTACAACACGTGAACGCTTTGTTCGATTTTGATGATTTAAGCGTTAGAATGTGGACAATTTAGTGTGCGTTAAAAACGGATAAAAAGATTTTCCTGTGAAATCAACGCAAATTGCAAAAATCTCGCGTTTTTCAATTCTGAAACGAAAAATTGGTGTTTTTGATTGTTTTAAATTCTACAACACGCGAACGCTTTGTCCTATTTTGATGATTCAAACTTTAAAATGTGGACAATTTAGTGTGCGTTAAAAATGGATTGAAGAATTTTCTTGTGAAATTAACGCAAATTGCAAAAATCTCGCGTTTTTCAATTCTGAAACGAAAAAATTGTGTTTTTGATTTTTTAAATTCTATAACACGCGAACGTTTTATCCGATTTTGATGATTCAAACGTTAAAATGTGGACAATTTAGTGAGCGTTAAAAACGGATTAAAGAATTTTCTTGTGAAATCAACGCAAATTGCAAAAATCTCGCGTTTTTCAATTCTGAAACGAAAAAATGGTGCTTTTGATTTTTTTAAATTCTACAACTTGCGAACGCTTTGTCCAATTTTGATGATTCAAACTTTAAAATGTGGACAATTTAGTGTGCGTTAAAAATGGATCAAAGAATTTTCTTGTGAAATCAACGCAAATTGCTAAAATCTCGCATTTTTCAATTCTGAAACGAAAAATTGGCGTTTTTGATTTTTTAAATTCTACAACACGCGAACCCTTTGTCCGATTTTGATGATTCAAACGTTAAAATGTGGACAATTTAGTGTGCATTAAAAACGAATTAAAGAATTTTCTTGTGAAATCAACGCAAATTGCAAAAATCTCGCGTTTTTCAATTCTGCAACGAAAAATTGGTGTTTTTGATTTTTTTTTAATTCTACAATACGCGAACGATTTGTCCGATTTTGATGATTCAAACGTTAAAATGTGGACAATTTAGTGTGCGTTAAAAACGGATTAAAGAATTTTCTTGTGAAATCAACGCAAATTGCAAAAATCGCGCGTTTTTCAATTCTGAAACGAAAAATTGGCGTTTTTGATTTTTTAAATTCTACAACTCGCGAACGCTTTATCCGATTTTGATGTTTCAAGCGTTAAAACGTGGACAATTTAGTGTGCATTAAAAACGGATTAAAGAATTTTCTTGTAAAATCAATGAAAATTGCAAAAATCTCGCGTTTTTCAATTCTGAAACGAAAAATTGGCGTTTTTGATTTTTTTAAATTCTACAACACGCGAACGCTTTGTCCGATTTTGATGATTCAAACGTTAAAATGTGGACAATTTAAAGTGCATTAAAAACAGGTTGAAGAATTTTCTTGTAAAATCAACGCAAATTGCAAAAATCTCGCGTTTTTTAATTCTAAAACGAAAAATTGGTGTTTTTGATTTTTTTTTAATTCTACAACTTGCGAACGCTTAATGCGATTTTGATGATTCAAGCTTTAAAATGTGGACAATTTAGTGTGCGTTAAAAACGAATTAAAGAATTTTCTTGTGAAATCAGTTTCAATTCTGAAACGAAAAATTGGTGTTTTTGATTTTTTAAATTCTACAACTCGCGAACGCTTTGTCCGATTTTGATGATTTAATCGTTAAAAAGTGGACAATTTAGTGTGCGTTAAAAACGGATTGAAGAATTTTCTTGTGAAATCAACGCAAATTGCAAAAATCTCGCGTTTTTCAATTCTGAAACGAAAAATTGGTGTTTTTGATTTGTTAAATTCTACTACTGGTCAAATTTGGGTACTGTAACATTTTCATGATACGGTCGAGGTAGAGATCTGTATTACCACCTCGGCCGTATCATGAGTCACCCCGCGAGCCGTCACCGATGATTTTAGCTTTAGAAGATGATTAGTGTATACTTTTGGTACTCACCATTACTCTTCTGCTGTTGATTCGCGAACGCGGCCTGATTGATGACGGCCGCCTGGTTTTTGTCGCCTGTTTGGGGTTGCAGCCCGTTGAGGATGAGCAGGGGAAACGGAAGGCCGCCCGCCTTCGCCGTAGTGTGGTTGGTGGTGACCTGCGTCGTGGGCAGAGAAAACGCAGGCAGTATGGTGGGCAGCTTCTGGGTCTTCAGCGACTGCGTGGTCTGCGTGATCGTCCTGGACGTCGGGTGCTGCACGATGATGGTCTTCTTCTGCTGCTGTTGTGCCTGCAGCAGCTGCTGCTGCACATTGTGCGCCGTCGGCGCCGGTTTTAACGGCGGCGGCGTCGGCGTCGGATCGTCCTCATATTCAGAGCTGCAACGCAAAAATAATTTGCAACATCAACCGTAAATTAAGGGACGCGCTGCAAGATCTTACGCTAACGATCAAAAACATATCGCTTTACCTCAGAAATAGCGCTAATTTAACATTTTCAAAATATGACGTTTCGTGCATTTTTCGCTTGTCAAGCGGCGCAGATTTTCGTAATTTCGAAAAAGCGTTACCTTTTGAGCCTCAGATGGATTTCTTTCTTGGGGATCGTGCGTGGAAACTCGCGACCGATTCGGGGAACAAGAGGACGCGCGTTCAGCTTGTTTGTTTTTAAGTGAAGTAAATACATTCAGTTGTCTAGGTAAAGCGATTTGTTTGTTCCGGAATTTAGAAAATTTCGCGAAATTCAGCGACTACACCCTACTGGTTGATAAAATTTAAAAAAAAAACTAATCCGACCGGTGGTACAACAGGTGGTTGTTTCACTACTCACTTCAAACTTTCATTGGTCGCCCAGGAGTCATTGTCGTCGTCGACGTCCTCGACCTCCTCCTTGATGCTGATGTTATCGATGAAGTTCTCCGCCTTCGGTCCGCCATCGAGCACCTCCTCCATGATCCTGCTCGTTTCCTTCCTCGGGTATTCCTTGCTGAGGATGTCGTCCATCGCCTTAAAGTGCGGCCAGTCCGGATCAACAGTGCCTATCCCCGTACCGCAGGACATCGTTCTCTTTATGCGGTGGTAGAGACATTTTAGGTTTCTAATTCGGGTTTTGATTTCGTCCGGCGTCCTGTAAAAACCGTGCTGTTGCATGTTTGCCGCTAAAAGCCTCATTACAGGGGCCTTCCTATGCGTTAGGAACAACTTATTTTGTATAGAAGGACTACCCCACAGCTGTATCAATAATTTTGTCTCGTCTTCGCGGAAGTTGGCGGTTCTTTTCTTTTGCAGCGTTCTCAAATGAGATTCCATCTGGAGATAAAGACGATAGACGTTTTTTGATTGCTCATTCAACCATTTCTCTTGTTATTTACTTAGATGTTTTTTTTACAAATGCAAACAACTTCGATTTACTCGTGATTTTTTTTTTTTTTAAATTAAATTACCTGTTTTGGCGGCAACGAGAGCGCGTGCTTAATACGCGTTTCCCTGCTCTTCTGCATCCTCAGATTACGAACAAACACGTCCCCTCAAATAGCCAGTAACTTTTTTTTTAAATTACAAATCGACGTCTAAAATAAACAAATCTTGTCTGTAAGATCTGGTTATTTCGTGTTTTCTTAAAATTAACACATCAAACCAATACACCCTACCTAATATTACGACATTCAAAATGGCGGTTAGTAGAAAACGGTAAAAGTATTTTTTAAAAAGGGACAAGTGGCACCGATCTGATGAAGGAAACGTGAGATTGATTTGAAGTTTTTAGTGTCAATGCCAATTAATTTTTCTTTCTCGAGCAAAACAAATAATTTAAAAAAATTGTACCCTAAGAGTACACTGAATGGGGTTCTTCGTTAGTGCAGTCTTGAATTAATGAACAATCTTTTGTGTAAAATCATTGTTTTAAGTTACCAACTTAAACTTAAAAGTACACTACAGAAAAAAACCACAACTTCCTTCGACAGTGCAGTCTGGATTAATACACAATCACAGTTTCGTTAGTATAGTCTTGAATGAATGAAGAATTACAGTGTTTCTCTTTTCAATAAAATCATTAATTAAAAAAATACCATTCTTGTTTTAAGTTGCCAACTTAATAAACTTAGAAGTACACTAAAGCAAAAACTGCAACTTCCTTCGTTAATGCAGTATGGATTAATAAACAATTAAAGTATTCCGTTCTCTTACGAGTAACACCATCAATTTTTAAAAATATATATTTTTAAGTTTGTACACTAAAGAGGAACAAACAATTTCCTTCGTTACTGTAGATATTAGATAGATATTTATTTATTTACGTTACCACCAATATAATGTATACAGGGTGGAAACTTTAACTGAAACAAATTCGGTATTTATGAAATGAGAAGTTCCAGAAAAAAAATAATTATTGCGCACTTTTTAGCGTCTTTAAAAATAGTATGACGTCAAAAAACAAATATTTTCACAGTTGTAAAGAGAATAAAAAGGGATACAAATTTAGTAAAATAAAAAACAAATGGTTTCCATTTAAAAAAAACTAGTGATGTACTATTTTTTAAGACGCTAAAAAGTGCGCAATAAAAAACAAAAATCTACGTATCCGAGGATTTTTTTCTGGAACTTCTCATTTCATAAATACCGAATTTATTCCAGTTCAAGTTTCCATCCTGTATACATGGAATTATTTAATATTTAGCGGATGTACACGTCCTGGATTAATTAACAATCATAGTGTTTCATTAAATGAATAATATTTGCAAGCAAATATTTAGATTGGAATAAAACACTTTAACTTTTTTATACCACTATATTTTATTTATGTGAGTAGTTTCGACCATTCACTGGTCATTTTCAAACATGTTTGTTTGTTTGAAAACATGTTTAAAAATTACCAGTGAATGCTCGAAACTAGTCACATAAATAAAATATAGTGGTATAAAAAAGTTAAAGTGTTTTATTCCAATCTACAATCAAGATGTACCACGAAGTAAACGCAGCCAACATTAACATTTAAAAAATACAAGAAAACGAAATGTAGCCTGAATATATGAATATTCAAACTGTTCGTTAATCTGCAAGCAAAAAATTAAGTCTTACTAAGACTATAAACAAATAACTTATTGAAACAACTACTTCCCTGGCTAGTGCCACTCGGCACGGATATTGAATGATACAAAAGAAATTTGCATGTTATTACTAGTACTACTAGATAATATTAACGAACAGGTTGAATATTCATATATTCAGGCTACATTTCGTTTTCTTGTATTTATCTAATGCTTTCTGCAACAAGTAAAGTTGTTTCTAATTTGTTTATTAAACATTTAAGCAAATATTTGTTGAAAGTCTTCATACATAACGAGATCAAAAGTGTAAACATGCCTCTGACAGGAATCGAACCTGCAACCTCCAGATTGTCAGCCCCAAAATTTAATTTTCCAGGAAAAAATGAGGAAAAATTTTGTGTTCCAGAAAATTCTGAAAAAATTCATAGCGGTTCTTAATGATGGAAAAAAGCGTGTAGTGTAATTATTTTCAAAAAAAAAATTATTCTATATCATTTTTTACCAACGGAAAATTAACACGAGGCCTTACGGGAAGCGAATACTGAGACCCTGCAGATTGACGCTATCGGACACCGACTAATTCGAACGAAAAAATTTCGGTTCGTGAATATGGTAGATGGTTGGGAATAGAAGTAATAGATTCTAGAAGAATGTAGCTACACATTGATGTCATATCATCCATAACTGACTTGTGAGACCGCGCCAAAAAAATCCCAAAATCCACCGAAATTTCTGGTCAACTTACGAGTGCCCATTTTGAGAGCGTGTAATGAGAAAACTGCAAGTACGATTCGGCTGAAAATTTAACCACGCATTGCCCGTTCTTTTGTGAACATTTTGACGTACATTACAAGTCATTCGACGATTTCATGATTTTCGCCCATTTTTTAGGAAAAAATCAGGAAAAATTTTGGATCTTAGAAAAATCTAAAAAAATTCTCGACAGTTCTTAATGACGAGAAAAAGCGTGTAGAGTAATTATTTTTCCGAAAAAAAAAATTGTTCTATCTTTTTTTACCAACTGAAAATTAACATAATTAACATAGAGCCTTACGGGAAGCGAATACTGAGACCCTGCAGATTGACGCTGTCGGACACCGACTAATTCCAACGAAAAAATCTTGGTTCGTGAGTACGGCAGATGGTTAAAAATAGAAACATAAGATTCTAGAAGAACGCGGCTACAAAGTTATGTAATATCATCTAAAACTGTTTTGTGAGACAGCGCCAAAAAATTCCCAAAATCGACCAAAATTTCTAGCCAACTTTCGAGTGCCCAATTTGAGAGCACGAAACGAGAAGACTACAAGTACGATTTGGCTGAAAATTTAACCACATATAGTCCGTTCTTTTATGAACATTTTGATGTATATTACAAGTCATTTGGCGATTTCATAATTTTCGACCATTTTTCCATCAAGAAAAAAGGGGAAAAATTTTGGGTCTTGAAAAAATCTGAAAAAATTTATGACGGTTCTTATTGATGAGAAAAGGCGTGTAGAGTAATTATTTTCCCCTAAAAGAAATTTGTTTTACTATTTTTCACCAACTGAAAATTAACATGGAGCCTTACGGGAAGCGAAAACTGAGACCCTGCAGATTGACGTTATTGGACACTGACTGATTCAAACGAACAAATCTTGGTTTGTGAATACGGCAGATAGTTATGAATGGAAACATTAAATTCTAGAAGAATGTAGCTTTAAACGTATGTAATATCATCAATATCTGTTTTGTAAGACGGCGCCAAAAAAATCCCAAAGTCAACCGAAATTTCTGGCCAACTTACGAGTGTCCATTTTGAGCGCGTGTAACGAGAAAACTGAAAGTACGATTCGGCTGAAAATTTAACCACGCATTCCCCATTGTTTAATGAACATTTTGATATACATTACAAGTTATTTGGCGATTTCATGATTTTCGACTATTTTATTTATTAGTCAGGAAAAAAAAGGAAACATTTTGGGTCTTAGAAAAATTTGAAAAAATTCTTAACAGTTCTTAATGATGAGAGAAAGCGTGTAGAGTAATTATTTTTCCGAAAAAAAAATTGTTCTACCATTTTTCACCAACTGAAAATTAACATAGAGCCTTATGGGAAGCGAAAACTGAGACCCTGCAGATTGGCGCTATCGGGCACCGACCGATTCAAACGAACAAATCTTGGTTCGTGAATACGGTAGATAGTTAAAAATGGAAACATAGAATTCTAGAAGAATGTAGCTATAAACTTATGTAATAACATCCATATCTGTTTTCTGAGAGGGCGCCAAAAAAATTCCAAAATCTATCGAAATTTCTGGCCAACTTACGAGTGCCCATTTTGAGAGTGCGAAACGAGAAAACTGCAAGTACGATTCGGCTGAAAATTTAACCACGTATTCCCCGTTCTTTTGTGAACATTTTGATGTATATTACAAGTTATTCGGCCATTTCATGATTTTCGTCCATTTTTCCATACGATTAGTCAGGAAAAAATAGGGAAAAATTTTGGATTTTTGAAAAATCTGAAAAAATTCATGACGGTTGTTAATGATAAGAAAAAGCGTTTAGAGTAATTATTTTCCCGAAAAAAAAATTGTTCTACCATTTTTCACCAACTGAAAATTAACATGGATCCTTACGGGAAGCGAATACTAAGAGCCTGCAGATTGACGCTATTGGACACCGACTCATTTAAACAAACAAATCTCGGTTCGTGAATACGGTAGATAGTTATGAATGGAAACATTGAATTCTAGAAGAATGTAGCTACAAACTTATGTAATATCATCTATATCTGTTTTCTGAGAGGGCGCCAAAAAAATCCCAAAATCGATGGAAATTTCTGGCCAACTTACGAGTGCCTACTTTGAGAGCGCGAAACGAGAAAACTGAAAGTACGATTCGGCTGAAAATTTAACCACGTATTCCCCGTTCCTTTGTGAATATTTTGATGTATATTACAAGTTATTCGGCCATTTCATGATTTTCGTCCATTTTTCCATACGATTGTCAGGAAAAAATAGGGAAAAATTTTGGATTTTTGAAAAATCTGAAAAAATTCATGACGGTTGTTAATGATAAGAAAAAGCGTTTAGAGTAATTATTTTCCCGAAAAAAAAAATTGTTCTACCATTTTTCACCAACTGAAAATTAACATGGATCCTTACGGGAAGCGAATACTAAGACCCTGCAGATTGGCGCTATTGGACACCGATTGATTCAAACGAACAAAACTAAGTTCCTGAATACGGCAGATAATTTTTAATGAAAACATAGGATTCTAGAAGAATGTAGCTACAAACCTATCTAATATCATCTATATCTGTTTTCTGAGAGGGCGCCAAAAAAATCGCAAAATCGATGGAAATTTCTGGACAACTTACGAGTGCCTATTTTGAGAGTGCGAAACTAAAAAACTGCAAGTACGATTCGGCTGAAAATTTAACCACGTATTCCCCGTTATTTTGTGAACATTTTTATGTACATTGTGTCATTCCGCCATTTCATGATTTTCGCCCTTTTTTCCATACGATTGTCAGGAACAATAAAGGAAAAATTTTGGATTTTTTAAAAAATCTGAAAAAATTCATGACGGTTCTTAATGATAATAAAAAGCGTTCAGAGTAATTATTTTCCCGAAAAAAAATTTGTTCTACCATTTTTCACCAACTGAAAATTAACATAGAACCTTATGGGAAGCGAATACTGAGACCCTGCAGATTGACGCTATTGGACACCGACAGATTTAAACGAACAAATCTTGGTTTGTGAATACGGCAGATAATTATGAATGGAAACATAGTATTCTAGAAGAATGTAGCTACAAACTTATGTGATATCATCAATATCTGTTTTCTGAGACGGCGCCAAAAAAATCCCAAAGTCGACCGAAATTTCTGGCCAACTTACGAGTGCCCATTTTGAGAGCGTGTAACGAGAAAACCGAAAGTACGATTCGGCTAAAAATTTAACCAAGCATTCCCCGTTCTTTTGCGAACATTTTTATGTGCATTACAAGTCATTTGGCGATTTCATGATTTTCGACCATTTTTCCATACAATTAGTCAGGAAAAAAGGGGAAAAATTTTGGGTCTTCGAAAAATTTGAAAAAATTCTAAACAGTTCTTAATGATAAGAGAAAGCGTGTAGAGTAATTATTTTTCCGAAAAAAAATTTGTTCTGCCGTTTTTCATCAACTGAAAATTAACATGGAGCCTTACGGGAACCGAATAGTGAGACCCAGCAGATTGGCGCTATCGGGCACCGACTGATTCAAACGAATAAATCTTGGTTCATGAATACGGCAGTTGGTTAAAAATGGAAACATATTATTCTAGAAGAATGTAGCTACAAAGTTATGTAATATGATCCATATCTGTTTTGTGAGACGGCCGCAAAAAAATCCCAAAAGCGAGCAAAATTTCCGGCCAACTTACGAGTGCGCATTTTGAGTGCGCGAAACGAGAAAACTGCAAGTACGATTCGGCTGAAAATTTAACCACGTATTTCCCGTTCTTTTGTGAAAGTTTTGATGTACATTACAAGTTATTTGGCGATTTCATGATTTTCACCGATTTTCCATAAAAAATGAGGAGAAATTTTGGGTCTCAGAAAAATATGAAAAAATTCATAATGCAAGTTCAATGTTTTTCCAAAAGTTTCAAACTTATTTTTTTTTATTTTCGTCAAAATTTTCGATTCGCAAACTTTGTTAAAAGTACGATAGCACGATTCCTAAAAACTGGAAGTAATTGCGGAGGATCCAGTTTAATTCAACCGGGTGATCATATATTTCGAGAGTGAAATATGAAAGCGTGGCTGCATCATGCAGATATTGACATTGACATTTAATAATAATAATGATTAAGCTTTGAAGCTTATGAATAAATTTTAGAAAAAAGACGCACCAGATTTCAAAGGAGTTATTTTTCGTCCGCAATCGTACATCGGGCCTTTTGCAGGATCGGATGATACTGACGTATGAAACGTCAAAATTATGACAAGTGGAACTGACAAATTATACTTCAAATTCTAATAGTCAGTTTACTCAAAAGTTTTTGAATACGTTTTTTTTTAATATCTTTAGTAGATGAGATTAAAAAAAAAACGTATTCTTTGCAAGGTATACATTTCGGCATTCTTTACAATTTTTATTAATGTGGATATGATGTAACCATTGTCGTTTCATAATTAAAAACCCAAAAATTACAAAAAAAAATTCTAAAAATAATTTTGTGAAAAATATAGAACCATATGGTATAGCGGATTTTTTTTTAATTACAAGTATGCAATACCTGTATATCCCGTGGCGTTTTACATGTACAAATATAATAATAATAATAATAAATATTTTTATTCACACTAAAGATAGTCTCCATCACCATGTCCAGAATTAATTCTGGACATGAAGGAGGCAAATTTAGAAATTAAAATCGGAGGAGGGTACTTCCTTCTTTTAGTTACATAAAACTATAGAATTTCCCTAACGCCGAACATGTTAAAAAAAAATTCCACTACAAGATTGTATAAAAAAGAACTATTCACATATTTCGATCAATGGTATTTCTTGTATTGTATTTATAGATTAATTTATTAGTGTACTTATTGTATTTATGTATGTTTGTAAAATGTAAATAAATATATTATTATTATTATTATCAAGTAATGCACCTAATCCAATTTTTTTTTCAGTTTATTCAGCAAAATATATTGATTTCGTTTGAGTTCGTATTAAAGTCGCGCACAATGGCGTAGACACGAGCATAATCGATATCCGGACAAACTACCCCCTTAATAATTCGCGGGGTTTCACGTATTTCGGGGATGGGAATGCGCATGCTGCGTACTTCACTCACCTCGATTACATTTATTTCTGGATTTCCGGAAGTGTTTCGGCGAATATAATGATAACCGCTGCCAGTAGAAAGTGTATTTCGCACGGGGGAAAAACAGCTCAGTTTAAAGCTCAGTGACGCCGCAACCAACAAAGCTGAGTCCCTTGGAAACGGGGCGAACTGAACCACCCTACTGAAGAAGGATCGATACTCTCTCCCCCGACATGCGCCCTCACAATTTGCCAACACTTAAGTCCACGAATGATAATAGTAATTTTTGAACTGGGCTGATTCATAAACATAATAATGTATTTTGAATCAATACTTATATTGTTAATCCACGGAACAATAACGATCTCGCGTATCGTGGGTTAAATGGGACGAAAGTGGTCATACTGTACTAAACGCTCAAATTTTGTTTTAAAGGCGTGAAAAAAATTTAAAAACAATTTCTACAAGCCTAAAACTTTTCAAAATTACTTAGAATAGATGTAACTACGTGATCCTATAAAAATATCCAAATACCCCTTCCGTTAATACAAGATAATCGCAATTAATCGTCCAAGTGACCATTTCGAAATTTCATTTTTTTTAAATTCGACTAAAAAATTAAAAACAATGGCTACAAGCCTGAAACTTTCCAAAATTACTTAGAATAGATGTAACTACGTGATCCTATAGAAATATCCAAATACCCCTTCCGTCAATACAAGATAATCGCAATTAATCGTCCTAGTGACCATTTCAAAATTAAATTTTTTTTTTAATTCGGCTAAAAAATTAAAAATAATGGCTACAAGCCTGAAACTTTCCAAAATTACTTAGAATAGATGTAACTACGTGATCCTGTAAAAATATCCAAATACCCCTTCCGTCAATACAAAATAATCGCAATTAATCATCCAAGTGACCATTTCAAAATTACATTTTTTTTTTAAATTCGGCTAAAAAATTAAAAATTATGGCTACAAGCCTGAAATTTTCCGAAATTACTTAGAAAAGATGTAACTACGTGATCTTGTAAAAATATCCAAATACCCCTTCCGTCAATACAAGATAATCGCAATTAATCATCCAAGTGACCATTTCAAAATTACATTATTTTTAAATTCGGCTAAAAAATTAAAAATAACGGCTACAGGCCTGAAACTTTTCAAAATTACTTAGAATAGATGTAACTACGTGATCCTGTAAAAAATCCCAAATACCCCTTCCGTTAATACAAGATAATCGCAATTCATCGTCCAAGTGACCATTTTAAAATTACATTTTTTTTAAATTCGGCTAAAAAATTAAAAATAATGGCTACGAGCCTGAAATTTTCCAAAATTACTTAGAATACATGTAACTACGTGATCCTGTAAAAATATCCAAATACCCCTTCCGTCAATACAAGATAATCGCAATTAATCGTCCTAGTGATAATTTCAAAATTACATTTTTTTTTAAATTCGGCTTAAAAATTAAAAACAATAGCTACAAGCCTGAAACTTTCCAAAATTACTTAGAATAGATGTAACTACGTGATCCTATAAAAATATCCAAATACCCCTTCCGTCAATACAAGATAATCGCAATTAATCGTCCAAGTGACCATTTCAAAATTACATTTTTTTTTATTCGGCTAAAAAATTAAAAATAATGGCTACAAGCCTGAAACTTTCCAAAATTTCTTAGAATAGACGTAGCTACGTGATCCTATGAAAATATCTAAATACCCCTTTCGTCAATTACAAAATAATCGCAATTAATCGTCCAAGTGACCATTTCAAAATTACATTTTTTTTTAAATTCAGCTAAAAAATTAAAAACAATGGCTAGAAGCCTGAAACTTTCCAAAATTGCTTAGAATAGATGTAACTACGTGATCCTATAAAAATATCCAAATACCCCTTCCGTCAATACAAGATAAGCACAATTAATCGTCATAGTGACCATTTCAAAATTACATTTTTTTTAAATTCGGCTGAAAAATTAAAAATAATGGCTACAAGCCTGAAACTTTCCAAAATTACTTAGAATAGATGTAACTACGTGATCCTCTAAAAATCCCCAAATACCCCTTCCGTCAATTTCAAGATAATCGCAATTAATCGTCACAGTGACCATTTCGAAATTTAATTTTTTTAAATTCGGCAAATTTTTTTTTGGGTCTTATCGAATCTATTCGATGATTACATGTTACATGCTGGGAGAATTTGCCGAATTTTGGTTCAAGAGTTATCCTCAAAAGATAAAAAAAACAATTGAACGTCGAATTTCCCAAGTTTTTGCATTTTTGTCCTTAATCTTCTTTTAAACATTTTCGCGTTTCTGGTTGGCAATTTATTTTGAGCCAGAGTTATTTTTGGGACTGAAAATGGCAAATTATTTGATTTTTCAATTTTTTGGTCTGCATATTTTTATTTTTTAGACGAGGAATTTTATTTTTTATTTTGCTTATATTTTAGATGTTCGGTCTGCATTTTTCATTTCTTTGTTCTAATTTTTAGAGTTTTTGATTTTGGTCCATTTTTTTTAATAGTTTGTTGAAATTTTAGGTTTTTAGTCTACATTTTTCATTTTTCGATTTTGTAGTTTGTTTTATCTTAATTAAAATTTTCACGAGCGAATATTTTATTGGTCTACACTCTAAATTTTTAACATGAACGGTCAATTTTTTTTAATGGTTTGTTGAAATTTTAATTTTTAGTCTACATTTTTCATTTTTCGATTTTTTTAGTTTGTTTTATCTTGATTATAAATTTTCACGAGCGAATTTTTTATTGATCTTCACTCTAAATTTTCAACATGAATTATTGATTTTTGTAGTCGATTTTTTGTTTTGATGGTATTTTTGAGTTTTTTGTTCAAAGTTTTTGATTATTTGTGCTTCATTTTAGATTTTTTTAACATGAACTATTGTTTTTTATGGGCGATTTTTTCAAATTACTTTCGAGTTTAGAGTTTCGACAATTTATTTTTGGATAAAGTTATTTTTAGGGCTGAAAATGACAAATTATTTTTCTTTTGCTTGAATTTTCAATTTTTTAGTTTGCATTTTTTATTTTTTACATCAGATGTTTGAACATTTTAAAACAGATTACGAAAGTTTCCCGAGAAATTAACACAAAATGCAAAAATTGTACTTTTTTAAAGTTCAAAATTTGATTTTTGAAATTGCACACCTGCCAAACGCGTCGTCCGATTTTGATGATTCCAACGTCAAAATGTGCCAAATTTAGTGCGATTTAAAGTTGCGTCAGAAATATTTTCGCAAAACCAATGCAAAATGCCAAAATTTTACGTTTTCAAAATTTCAATATTTTAAATTGCAATTTTTTTTTAATTGCACAATTACTAAACGCGTTCTCTGATTTTAATGATTCGAACGTCAAAATATGGCAAATTTAGTGATATTATAAAATGGATTACAAAACTTTCCCGAGAAATTAACACAAAATGCAAAAATTGCACTTTTCTTACAGTTGGAAATTTTGATTTTGAAATTGCACAACTGCCAAACGCGTTGTCCCATTTTGACGATGCCAACGTCAAAATATGGCAAATTTAGTGCAATTTAAAGTTGCGTCAGAAATATTTCGGCAAAATCAATGCAAAATGCCAAAATTTTACGTTTTCAAAATTTCAATATTTTAAATTGCAATTTTTATTTATTTTTTTATTGCACAATTACTAAACGCGTCCTCTGATTTTAATGATTCGAACGTCAAAATATGGCAAATTTAGTGACATTTTAAAATGGATTACAAAACTTTCCCGAGAAATTAACACAAAATTCAAAAATTGCACTTTTTTAAAGTTCGAAATTTTTAAAATACCGATTTTGATTTTTGAAGTTGCACAACTGCCGTACGCATTGTGCGATTTCGATGATTCTAACGTCAAAATATGTAGAATTTAGTGGAATTTTAAAACTGGTTATAAATTTTTCCAGGAAATCAACACAAAATGCAAAAATTGCACTTTTTTAAAGTTCAGAATTATTAAAATAGCAATTTTGATTTTTAAAGTTACACAACTGCCAAACGCGTTATCCGATTTTAATGATTCTAACGTCAAAATATGTAGAATTCAGTGACGTTTTAAAACGGAGTACAAAATTTTCCCGAGAAATTAACACAAAATGCACTTTTTTAAAGTTCTAAATGTCTCCATTTTTAATTTTTCGATTTTTTTATCTTAATTAATTTTCACGAGCGAATTTTTTTACTGGTTTACACTCTAAATTTTTAACATTAATTGTTGATTTTTATGGGCGATTTTTTTTTTGTTTTGAGGGTATTTTCGAGTTTTTTTGTTCCAAATTTTTTATTGTTTGCCTTTCATTTTAGATTTTTTTTTAACATGAATGATTGTTTTTATGGGCGATTTTTTTAAATTACAGAAATTTAATAAAATTTTGCAGTAGCTAAAATGACTGCTGGAAAACAAATCTTTGATCATTTTTTTTTATAAATTTCTCCATAAATTCCATATTTAATTTGACAGGTGTTTGAAATTTTGACAGAATAATCCTCCATAACGTGTCTTTATAATTGTCAAAAGAAATTTATCGAATTTTTGCGTTAAGACAAACAACTGCTCTAAAAGACAAATTTTTATCACTAAAAAATAAACATTTTTTCCGAAATTGCTCTGTCAATTCTATATTTCTTACAATAGATGTCTAAAATTTTGTCTGATTATTCACAAATAACATGCCTTTGGAAAGCTTAAATAAATTTAATAATATTTTGCAGTAACCAAAATGGTTGTGCCAGAAAACACATTTTTGATCTTTTTTTAAAATAAATTTCTCTATAAATTCCACATTTAATTTGACAGGTGTTTGAAATTTTGACAGAATAATCCTCCATAACGTGTGTTTATAATTGTCAAAAGAAATTTATCGAAACTTTGCGTAAAGACAAACAACTGCTCTAAAAGACAAATTTTTGTCACTAAAAAATAAACATTTTTTCAGAAATTGCTCTGTCAATTCTATATTTCTTACAATAGATGTCTAAAATTTTGTCTGATTATTTTCAAATAACGTGCCTTTGGAAAGGTTAAAGAAATTTAATAAAATTTTGCAGTAACCAAAATGGTTGTGCCAGAAAACAAATTTTTGATCTTTTTTTTTTTATAAATTTCTCTATAAATTCCACATTTAATTTGACAGGTATCTGAAATTTTGACAGATTAATCCTCCATATCGTGTCTTTATAATTGTCAAAAGAAATGTATCGAATTTTTGCGGTAAGACAAACAACTGCTCTAGAAAACAAATTTTTGATCATTTTTTTAAATAAATTTCTCTATAAATTTCACATTTAATTTCACAGGTATCTGAAATTTTGACAGATTAATCCTCCATGTCGTGTCTTTATAATTGTCAAAAGGAATGTATCGAATTTTTGCGGTAAGACAAACAACTGCTCTAGAAAACAAATTTTTGATCATTTTTTTAAATAAATTTCTCTATAAATTCCACATTTAATTTGACAGGTGTCTGAAATTTTGACAGATTAATCTTCCATGTCGTGTCTTTATAATCGTCAAAAGAAATGTATCGAATTTTTGCGGTAAGACAAACAACTGCTCTAGAAGACAAATTTTTATCACTAAAAAAAATTAAAAAGAATGGCTACACGCCTGAAACCAAAATTACTTGAAACAGATGTTACTACGTGGTTTCATAAAAATCCCAAAATACTCCCTCCGTCAATTACAAGATGATCCGGCTTAACCATCATAGTGTTCATTTCAAAATTACATTTTTGAAATTAGGCCAAAAAAATAATAAACTCTTTGCTACAAGAACGAAACTTTCTGAAGTTACTTCAGATATTTGCTACCACGTAATGCCATTAAATAATTCTAAAGATTGCTTATACATAAAACAAAAAAGATTACCCATCTTTGACTTAGTTGTTTCTCGTGTACGCAACAAATCTAATTGTTTATAAAAAAGTTGTTCCAATAATTTTTACATTTAAATCCTTTTGAATGCGCGGTAAACAATCAAGTAAATAAATTCACCTCTTACCAGAAGGCGGGAAGTCCCCTGCTTGCGGTAAAATAAGTGCGCAGCGCGGCAAAAACAGTTTTTAACGAGCGAATTAGCACGCCCGGCCAAAAAACCGTTACGGATTAGTGCACGTGCTTCACAATTTCTGCAAATTCAACACGATCGATCCTACAACTGAAGCTAGAATTCGGAAATTCTTAATCGCACCTGATTATTCATCTAGGCGCGAAAATTAATAAACCCATCACCTCATCTACATTCCTGACTAATAATTTATTGAATTTAGGTCACCGATAAAATAATTTATTTTATCGACACCATCCCAAATTCCAGCAATTTTTATCAGCAAAGATAGTACCAACAACGATAAACAAAAAGACAGTTCCGAGTGCGTATTGATTCCGGTTTGTATTTATAAAGGGGGGACGAATCGTGCAGACAACAGTCTGCGTGGGCACGAATCGATAACGCAATAAAAAACATCCCCTTGCAGGGGGGTGAGAGTAAATAAAAAAAACAGTTTCGCAAAATTAACAATAATTTCGAATATGCGTGCCACGCTTCACTCACCTTCAACTGTTTCCTCTGGCGCATCCACGGCCACTCGATTTAATCAAAACAAAACAAAGTTTAATTTCCGCACCGCTCTCTCAAACGCTTAAAGCCCAGTGACGCAATGGACAAACAAACAGGGCTGAGTCCCTTGATGGAAAGTGAGCAAGCGAGCTAAACCACCCTACTCTACTCATGTAGGATCGATCCGCGCGTTTGGCGGACATGCGCCCTTTCGCGAACACTTAAGTCCCTCGCCGCGCCGAGGGGGCTCGGGCACGCCGGCCCATTGTTGGCCCGAGGGGTGGAAAAACGGTCGGTCGGGTGGGGTTGCGGATTACAATTGCGAAGAGGGGTGCCGAACGCGGCGGGGAAAGGTGCGAGCGGGATCGGTCGGGTATTGTAATTCAAATTGAACGGTTTTGCTCGACCCTGTTTACGAGTCTTAGTTTTAGGTTTTTACGTCGCAAAAATTATCTTAACATCAATTTTAACACTGAGATTACAAAAATTGATGATTCCAAAGTCAAAATGTGCCAAATTTAGTACAATTTCAAAGTTTTCTAACAAATATATTCGTTAAATCAACGCAAAACGCCAAAATTTCACATTTTAGATGTTCGAAAAAATTAAAATCGCGAATTTGATATTTAAATTGCACAACTGTCAAATGAGTTGTCCGATTTTGATGATTCAAACAGTAAAATATGCCAAATTTAGTGCAATTTAAAAATTACCTAAGAAATATTTTCATAAATCGATGCAAAACGACAAAATTTCACGTTTTCAAAGTTCCTGTTTTATATTGCGATCGTAATGTTTTTTTATTGCAGAACTACCAAACGCGTTCGTTTATTTTGATGATTCAAACGACAAAATGTGACGAATTTTGTGACATTTTAGATTGGTTTACGAAGTTTTCCCTGGAAATTAATGGACATGCAGAAATTTTTGCACTCTTCTAAAGTCCGAAGATTTTAAAATCACGATTTTGATTTTTACAGTTGCACAACTGCTAAACGCGTTGTCCGATTTTGATGATTCCAACGTCAATATATGCCAAATTTAGTACAATTTAAAAGCTGATAAAGAAATATCTTCGCAAAATCGACACAAAACACCAAAATTTCACGTTTTCAGATTTCCAAGATTTTAAATTGCGATTTGGATTTTTTTTAAATTGCACAAGTGCCAAACTAGTCTTCTAATTTTGATGATTCAAACATCAAAATATGGCGAATTTGGTGACATTTTAAAACAGATTACAACGTTTCCCGAGAAATTAACACAAAACGCAAAAATTGCACTTTTGCTAAAGTTCGAAATTTTTAAATCGCGATTTTGATTAATAAAGTTGTACAACTGCCAAACGCATTGTCCGATTTTTATGATTCAAACGTCAAAATGTGGCGAATTTAGTGGCATTTTAAAATGGAATACAAAATTTACCGGGAAATTAACACAAAATGCAAAAATTGCACATTTTTTAAATTCAATATTTTTAAATCGTGCTTTTAATTTTTAAAATTGCACAATTGCCAAACGCGTAGTCCGATTTTAATGATTCCAATATCAAAATTTGCCAAATTTAGTGCAATTTAAAGTTGAGTCAGAAATATTTTCGTAAAATCAATGGAAAATGCGAAAATTTCACGTTTTCAAGGTTTCAATATTTAAATTGCAATTTTGTTTTTTTTTTAATTGCACAATTATCAAACGCGTCCTCTGATTTTAATGATTCAAACGTCAAAATGTGGCAAATTTAGTGACATTTTAAAACGGATTACAACATTTTACCGAAAAATTAACACAAAATGCAAAAATTGCACTTTTTAAAGTGCGAAATTATTAAAATAGCGGTTTTGATTTTTGAAATTGCACAACTTCCAAACGCGTTGTCCGATTTTGATGATTCTAACGTCAAAATATGTAGAATTTAATAATATTTTAAAACAGCAAAATTTTTCGGAAAATTAACACAAAATACAAAAAATTTTAAAATAGTAATTTTTGATTTTTAGAATTACACAATTGCCAAACGCGTTGTCCGATTTTGATTTTTATAACGTCAAAATATGTAGAATTTAGTGATATTTTAAAACAAATTATAAAATTTTCTCGGGAAATTAAAAGAGAATGCAAAAAAATTTCACTATTTTTTTAAAAAGGGAAATTTTTCAACAGCTGCCAAACACGTTATTCGATTTAGATGATTCTAACGTCAAAATATGTAGAATTTAGTGAAATTTTAAAACGGATTAATAAATTTTCCCGGGAAATTAAAACAAAATGCAAAAAATTTAATTTTTTTTAAAGTTAAATTTTTAAACAACTGTCAAACGCGTTGTTCGATTTTGATGATTTTAATGTCAAAATATGTATAATTTAGTAACATTTTGAAACAGATCTAAAAATTTTCCGGGAAATTAACAAAAAATGCAAAAATTGCACTTTTTTAAAGTTCGAAATTATTAAAATCGCGATTTTGATTTTTAGAATTGCACAACTGCCAAACGGGTTGTCCGATTTTGATGATTCAAACGTCAAAATATGGCAAATTTAGCGACATTTTAAAATGGATTACAAAACTTTCCCGAGAAATTAACACAAAATACAGAAATCGCACTTTTTTAAAGTTCAAAATTTTTAAAATCGCGATTTTGATTTTTAAAATTACACAACTGCCAAATGCGTTGTCCGATTTTGATGATTCTAACTTCAAAATATGTAGAATTTAGTGGAATTTTAAAACGGGTTACAAAATTTTCCCGAGAAATTAACACAAAATGCAAAAATTGCACTTTTTTAAAGTTCGAAATTTTTAAAATAGAAATTTTTGATTTTCGAAATTGCACAACTTCCAAACGCGTTGTCCGATTTTGATGCTTCTAACGTTAAAATATGTAGAATTTAATGGTATTTTAAAACAGGTTACAAAATTTTCCGGAAAATTAACATAAAATACAAAAATCGCACTTTTTTAAAGTTCGAAATTTTTAAAATAGCAATTTTTGATTTTTAGAATTGCACAATGGCCAAACGCGTTGTCCGATTTTAATGATTCTAACGTTAAAATATGTAGAATTTAATGACATTTTAAAACGGATTACACAATTTTTCCGGGAAATTAACGCAAAATACAAAAATTGCCCTTTTTAAAGTTCTAAATTTTTTAAATGGCAATTTTGATTTTCGAAATTGCACAACTTCCAAACGCGTTGTCCGATTTTGATGATTCTAACGTCAAAATATGTAGAATTTAATGATATTTTAAAACAGGTTATAAAATTTCCGCTAATAGGTTTTGCGATATTTCATGCAAACGGGGTGTTAATTTATGAAAATTTGTAATAATTTTGTTGACGCGAAAAAAATATTTAAAAAATTGGCATCCACTTGAAACTTCTCAAAATCACTCAACATTAATTCAAGATTGGTATTGTGAAAAAATACAAAACATTCCGTCAATAGTTTCTGCGATATTTCATGCAAACGCGATGTAAATTTATGAAAAATTGTAATAATTTTGTTGACGCGAAAAAAATATTAAAAAAGTTGGCATCCACTTGAAACTTCTCAAAATCACTCAACATTAATTCAAGATTAGTATTGTGAAAAATTACAAAACATTCCGTCAATAGTTTCTGCGATATTTCATGTAAACGCGGTGTGAATTTATGAAAAATTGCAATAATTTTGTTGACGCGAAAAAAATATAAAAACAATTGCCAACCACTTGAAACTTCGTAAAATCACTGAATATTAATTCAAGATTGATATTCTGAAAAATTACAAAACATTCCGTCAATAGTTTCTGCGATATTTCATGCAAATGCGGTGTAAATTTATGAGAAATTGCAATAATTTTGTTGACGCGAAAAAAATATTAAAAAAATCGCCATCCACTTGAAACTTCTCAAAATCACTCAACAGTAATTCAAGATTGGTATTGTGAAAGATTACAAAACATTCCGTCAATAGTTTCTGCGATATTTCATGCAAACGCGGTGTGAATTTATGAAAATTTGTAATAATTTTGATGACGCGAAAAAAAAATATTAAAAAAATTGCCATCCACTTGAAACTTCTCAAAATCCCTCAACATTAATCCAAGATCGGTATTGTGAAAAATTACAAAACATTCCGTCAATAGCTTCTGCGATATTTCATGCAAACGCGGTGTAAATTTATGAAAAATTGCAATAATTTAGTTGTCGAGAAAAAAAATATTAAAAAATTGCCATCCACTTGAAACTTCTCAAAATCACTCAACATTAATCCAAGATTGGTATTGTGAAAAATTACAAAACATTCCGTCAATAGTTTCTGCGATATTTCATGCAAACGCGGTGTGAATTTATGAAAATTTGTAATAATTTTGATGACGCGAAAAAAATATTCAAAAAATTTCCACCCTCTTGAAACTTCTTAAAATCACTCAACATTAATCCAAGATTAGTATTGTGAAAAATTGCAAAACATTCCGTCAATAGCTTTTGCGATATTTCATGCAAACGCGGTGTGAATTTATGAAAAATTGCAATAATTTTGTTCACTCGAAAAAAATATAAAAACAATTGCCAACCACTTGAAACTTCGTAAAATCACTGAATATTAATTCAAGATTGGCATTGTGAAAGATTACAACACATTCCGCTAATAGGTTTTACGATATTTCATGCGAACGCGGTGTTAATTTATGAAAATTTGTAATAATTTTGTTGAGGCGAAAAAAATATTTAAAAAATTGGCATCCACTTGAAACTTCTCAAAATCACTCAACATTAATTCAAGATTGGGATTGTGAAAAAATACAAAACATTCCGTCAATAGCTTCTGCGATATTTCATGCAAACGTGGTGTAAATTTATGAAAAATTGTAATAATTTTGTTGATTCGAAAAAAAATATAAAAAAATTGCCATCCACTTGAAACTTCTCAAAATCACTCAACATGGATTCAAGATTAGTATTGTGAAAAATTACAAAACATTCCGACAATAGCTTCTGCGATATTTCGTGCAAGCGCTGTGTAAATTTATGAAAAATTGCAATAATTTTGTTGACTCGAAAAAAATATTAAAAAAATTGCCATCCACTTGAAACTTCTCAAAATCACTCAACATTAATTGAAGATTGATATTGTGAGAGACAGAAACCAGTTACAACCAGTGGCGTAACGGATTGTTACTTTGAAGATACAGACAATTTAAAACAGACAGAAACTTGTCGTAGCAAGTGACGTAACAACTCATAATTTGGA
Organism: Ocypus olens; assembly: GCA_910593695.2. Lineage (NCBI taxonomy): Eukaryota > Metazoa > Arthropoda > Insecta > Coleoptera > Staphylinidae > Ocypus > Ocypus olens. Next base: position 1,168,453 of record OU343058.1, read on the forward strand.
AAAAAAAATAACATAAACTATTTTTAATCAGTGGTCTTATCAATTTTTTATTTTAAAAGAAACGCGAATCTGGAGGCCCCATACAAAGTTACCAGTCGTAACAAACGAATAAGCAATTTTCGTTAAATCAAATCCAAGAAACGAACAATTCTCTCATCTGCAAACATTAAGAAATATTTCCTTTTTACGAATCCGTGCAATTTTTTGTTTGTTAAACACCCAACATTCTTGAGTAATTTTGAGCAAAAACTTACGTTCTCGAATCCTTCAAACTCCCTGGAAGATTTACAATTTGCAATTCTGTGGGAACGTCAACGTGACAGCTGATTTAAGTGCATTTACTGAGTAATATCGGCGCATTGGCTGTTTCGACGTCTCACGCCACCACGCGCATTATTTATCAACTATCTCGATCATTTTTTTTTTGTTTACACGTTTCACTATTAATGTAAATTGTAATCGAAGGAATTTAATAATATCAGCACTGCTAATTTTATCAAAGAACATGAGTCGTTAATGATTATGATTAGTCGGAGGAAATGACGTGTCTTTTTTTTTATTAATGGTTGTTGTTTACTACGAAGAGATATTTATTTGTGTATCTAAATCATAAATAGGTATCGTCAATAAATAAATAAATAAATTCAATAATATATGAATATTCAACCTGTTCGTTACTCTTTTAAATAAATAAATGTAAATTAAACATTAAATATTGTTTCCCCGTCAGAACACCTACAGAGAGGTTTCGACCTTTCGGATATCATCAGTGTGACTTTGGCGTTTCTAACTTTAAATGTAAATTGGTTTTGGAAAAAAAATACTACCGTAACTATGATTTTTGTTCGGTATTAAAACGTGTCTTTCAATCCAGTCTGAGATTATTTAATATTTTTTTTGAAATTCAGAAGAGATGTTTTATTAATTTCTGATCTTTTTTTTAATATGGGTTTCGAAAGAATTGTAACTAATACAATTACCACAACTAGAAAAAAAGTAAAAAAAAATTAACAACTCTTAACATAAGGGAACACTAATACAGTTACTACAACTAGAAAAAAGTAAAAAAAAAAAAAAATTAACAACTCTTAACATAAGGGAAAAAACTACTGTTTTATTATAATTTTAGCAGTATAATTTTCTGCACTTTTTTTCTATAATAATAATAATAATATTTATTTTTTATACATGTACATTAAATTTACATAAATTAAAATTATGTGTAAGAAAATTGTAAATTTACATAACAATGGTAACAAATTCTCAGAAATTTTAACACTCAGAATTTACTTTAACATGAAGCTTAAGGAACCCCTACTGATTTTAGTTTTGCAGAGTTCATTGTGGGTTCGTGAATTTCGGCGGATTTGAATTTTACAATTCCCGAAATTACAAATTTCGAAATTTCCCGAACGGGATTATACTTTGCTGGCGTCTATTGTAAACAGTGTCTTAGCGCAGGTACGCCCTAAAATTTTGGGTGCTTTACCTGCCCCTCTTACTTACCAAAAGTTCGCACCCTTCCCACCGTCCTCGGAACATTGCAATTTCTCGTTATTGACCTTGAAAAAGGTACCTGCTTTCGAATTATCCTTCGCCGACGAATATTTTACCAGTTTACCAGCGAAGAAGAATTTGTGCTGGTGGTCCATTCAAAAAAGAGGTATACAGAGTGTTCATTTTCAACAAAATTGCAACACTTGCAATTTGATTGAAGATAACGAGAATTGCAATTGGAGATTGGAAAATTTATAAAAAATTCATCGCTCGTGGAATTAGCTTCAAAATTTCCAATTCCCTTCAGAAACAACATATTTTCGCCTCATCGTAAAAAAAATTTAAGTACCACAGCTGGAAGCAAAATAGCAACACTTGATACCGAAGAAAAATATTTTTTGTGGATCACGACAACTAGGAACGAAAAGAGGAATTTTTACAAAATGTTTCACAATTTGCGCGTATTAAGTCTACTAAGAACAAAAACATGTATTTTGGACAAAATTTTTGCCGATTTTATTTCTCTGTTGGGGAGAAAGAAAATCGATAAAATTCTATTTGGGAAATGAGTGTGAAAAATTATCATTAAACTTTTTTTGCAACCCAATTTTTTTGACTGTCGATGATTTATAATTTTTTCAGTTCCGTTTATTCAACTCGCAGGGATTTTTCTAAAGGGATTACCAACTCTTACTATCATAATAGAATATGTTGTGTGCTTTGATGGTAGATTTGTGTGTCACAGCCGGCACGAGCTGGTTTTTATAAATGCGTGAAACATCTGTCGGCCAGGTGAGGTTTTTTGAAAACGACAGCACGCGCCTGTTATACTCAGTAAACCGTTAAATCTACTTGAAATTTTAATTCACCATTGTAATATGCAATCATTAAAAATAAATACACGTAATTACTTACAGCAAGAACAATAATATGTTCTGTTTGCAAATTTTTCTCGCAGCGTGAATTTTTTCACCCAAGCAGTTTTAAAAATTCATAATCAAAAACAATTGCAATTAATCCTTTAAAATTAACCCTTTTATCGTAACCAGAACATCCCACGTAAACACAAGATAAGCACTCTTCGTCAATTCTTTAGTTTCAAAAAATAAAAAATATCAACTTTAAACAGACTTCACCTTGTTTCCAGACGAGATATTGAAGATTTTACTGAAAAAGTCACTCGACTGATTATTCAGAAGGAATTTTTGAAAGTTAGACACAGCTGTTATTGCTGATAAAATTTTGACAGCAATTTTCCCCAAGCAATGCGCTTTACGTTCAGCTCGTACTCAAAAAATCAACTTTAAACCGACGCCATTTTGTTTCCGATGATATTTTATTAGGAAATACAGTTGACTGGTTATTCATGATGAATTGCAGAGAGTTAGATGCAAATGCTGTGGCTGATAAAATTTTGACAACAATTTTACCAAAGAAATTCACTTTACTAAAAAATAATTTCAACTTTAAACAGACGCCATCTTGTTTCCGGTTGAGATATTGGAGATTTTATGGGGGAAGACACTTGATTGATTATTTAGAAAGAAATCCTGAAAGTTACACACGGCTGCTATTGCTGATAAAATTTTGACAGCAATTTTTCCGAAGTAATGCACTTTACGTTCAGCTCGTACTCAAAAAAATCAACTTTAAACCGACACCATTTTGTTTACAATGATATTTTATTAGGAAATACACTTGACTGGTTATTTATGAAGAATTGCAGAGAGTTAGATGCAAATGCCGTGGCTGATAAAATTTTGACAACAGTTTTACCAAAGAAATGCACTTTACAAACAAATAATTTCAACTTTAAACAGACGCCATCTTGTTTCCGGTTGAGATATTGGAGATTTTATTGGGGGAAACACTTGAATGGTTATTTAGAAAGACATTCTGAAAGTTAGATACGGCTGCTATTGCTGATAAAATTTTGACAGCAATTTTCCCCAAGCAATGCACTTCACGTTCAGCTCGTTCTCAAAAAATCAACTTTACACCGACGCCATTTTGTTTCCGATGATATTTTATTAGGAAATACACTTGACTGGTTATTTATGAAGAATTGCAGAGAGTTAGATGCAAATGCCGTGGCTGATAAAATTTTGACAACAGTTTTACCAAAGAAATTTACTTTACTAACAAATAATTTCAACTTTAAACAGACGCCATCTTGTTTCCGGTTGAGATATTGAAGATTTTATGGGGGAAGACACTTGACTGGTTATTTTGAATAAAATTCTGAAAGTTACACACAGCTGCTATTGCTGATAACATTTTGACAGCAACTTTCCCCAAGTAATACACTTTACGTTCAGCTCGTACTCAAAAAATCAACTTTAAACCGACGCCATTTTGTTTCCGATGATATTTTATTAGGAAATACAGTTGACTGGTTATTTATGAAGAATTGCAGAGAGTTAGATGCAAACGCCTTGGCTGATAAATTTTTGACAACAGTTTTACCAAAGAAATTCACTTTACAAACAAATAATTTTAACTTTAAACAGACGCCATCTTGTTTCCGGTTGAGATATTGGAGATTTTATGGGGGAAGACACTTGATTGATTATTTAGAAAGAAATCCTGAAAGTTACACACGGCTGCTATTGCTGATAAAATTTTGACAGCAATTTTTCCGAAGTAATGCACTTTACGTTCAGCTCGTACTCAAAAAAATCAACTTTAAACCGACACCATTTTGTTTACAATGATATTTTATTAGGAAATACACTTGACTGGTTATTTATGAAGAATTGCAGAGAGTTAGATGCAAATGCCGTGGCTGATAAAATTTTGACTTTTAACCGACGCTATTTTGCTTCCGATGATATTTTATTAGGAAATACACTTCACTGGTTATTTCTGAAGAATTGCAGAGAGTTAGATGCAAATGCTGAGGCTGATAAAATTTTGACAACAGTTTTACCAAAGAAATGCACTTTACTAACAAATAATTTCAACTTTAAACAGACGCCATCTTGTTTCTGGTTGGGATATTGGAGATTTTATGGGGGAAGACACTTGATTGGTTATTTATAAAGCAATTCTGAAAGTTAGACACAGCTGCTATTGTTGATAAAATTTTGACAGCAATTTTTCCCAAGTAATGCACTTTACGTTCAGCTCGTACTCAAAAAATCAACTTTAAAACGGCCATTTTGTTTGCGATGACATTTCATTAGGAAATACACTTGACTGGTTATTTATAAAGAATTGCAGAGAGTTGGATGCATATGCCGTGGCTGATAAAATTTTGACAACAGTTTTACCAAAGAAATTCACTTTACAAACAAATAATTTCAACTTTAAATAAACGCCATCTTGTTTCCGGTTGAGATATTGGAGATTTGATTGGGGGCAACACTTGACTGGTTATTTAGAAAGACATTCTGAAAGTTATACACAGCTGCTACTGCTGATAAAATTTTGACAGCAATTTTCCCCAAGCAATGCACTTTACGTTCATCTCGTACTCAAAAAATCAACTTTAAACGGACGCCATTATGTTTCCGATGATATTTTATTGGGAAATACACTTGACTGGTTATTTATGAAGAATTGCAGAGAGTTAGATTCAAATGCCGTGGCTGATAAAATTTCGACAACAGTTTCACCAAAGAAATGCACTTCACAAACAAATAATTTCAACTTTAAACAGACGCCATCTTGTTTCCGGTTGAGATATTGGAGATTTTAATGGAGGAAACACTTGACTGGTTATTTAGAAAGAATTTCTGAAAGTTAGACACAGCTGCTATTGCTGATAAAATTTTGACAGCAATTTCCCCCAAGAAATACACTTTACGTTCAGCTCGTACTCAAAAAATCAACTTTAAACCGACGCCATTTTGTTTCCGATGATATTTTATTAGGAAATACACCTGACTGTTTATTTTTAAAGAATTGCAGAGAGTTAGATGCAAATGCCGTGGCTGATAAAATTTTGACAACAGTTTTACCAAAGAAATTCACTTTACAAACAAATAATTTCAACTTTTAACAGACGCCATCTTGTTTCCGGTTGAGATATTGGAGATTTTATGGGGGAAGACACTTGACTGGTTATTTATAAAGAAATTCTGAATGTTAGACGCAGCTGCTATTGTTGATAAAATTTTTGACAGCAATTTTCCCCAAGTAATGCACTTTACGTTCAGCTCGTACTCAAAAAATTTTATTGGCAAATACACAATAAATTGTGTACTACATTTTAATGGCAAAAGTATTGCAAGATTTTACTAAAATCTAATAACCTTAACTGTCTTTAAAACCCAAAATCGACCATGAAAGTAATTGCAAATAAAAATAAAGATAAATACAGTTTAGAATAATAAACAAATTATATTTTTTTAATGAAAATACCTAAAATATTCAGTTTAAATTCTGCCGACGACCTTTCCCCATTCCTTCATCCTCTGCAGGGCGTCCTTGGCGGCGACACCCATCATCCCCTCCGAAGAGCATTCGGGCTCGTAGCCGAGGATAATTGAGGCCTCTTCCAGGTACCGCACCACCTCTTTGATCCGGTACCTCAATTGTGTCTTATCCAGCTGGTGCTTCTCGAATTGCCTGGTCGTTAGGATGAGGACGGGTGCGTGTAATTCATACAGCGTTACCCCTATAACAAAAAAGGAAAGAAAGGGTCTGCATTAACGGATCGTTTAATAAGCAAAATATAAATTGTACATTTGACGTTGCAGTATTATTAATAATAATAATGGAAATTTATTCCTCAAAGATGTTACGGAACAAATAACATTTTTTTTTCTAATTTCCTCAATACCCAGAAAAAAGTTAGCTACGGCAATCAATTCAGAAAGGTCTTCATTAACAATTGGAGGAATAAAAGCAACTTTCACTGCCTTAGATGACGGAAAAATTAAATATTTCCACACTACAATCTGAACTCGAACGCACCGATGTATTCATTTCGATTTTTTTAAATTTCTCCAATTCCCATAAAAATGTTAGCTATTGCAATCAACTTGGAAAGCTTCTATAGTAATAATTAAAGTAATAAAAGCAACTTAGACTACCCTAGATGATGGAAAAATTAAATATTTCCGCACCACAATCTGAACTCGAACGTACCGAAATATTAATTTAGATTTTTTTTTTCAAATTTCTCCAATTCCCATAAAAAAGTAATATCAATTTAAAAAGCTCTATATGAACAATTAAAGTAATACAACCAACCTCCGCTACCCTACATGACAGAAAAATTAAATATTTCCACATGACGATCCGAACTTGTACGTAGCGATGTATTAGTTTCGAATTTTTGTATTAAGAGCAGTAAACAATAAAGGTTTATAAAGCTTTGTTCCCACTTGAAACTTCTACGAATGCCCTTGCATATAGGGAACCCAACATACACGTTGCACGGTGAGGAATATTGATTTTGAATTTGTTGCGCCTCACGAGGTGTAGATGGCGCCTGCATTTAATATCTCATGCTACCTACAATACTATACTTAAAAGCAGTTTTATTTCAATGTTTGAGTCACTCTGGTCTCTCTTCAGAGCGAATAAATCTTTCGCCTTTTACTAAAGATTTCCGTGGAGAGGGACAACTCAAATGAGTCTAAAGCAAATTTTTGCATGCCCGGCGTTAAAGCTGGGCAATAATTAAATATAAAAATGTTAGTAGTAGCCAGTGTTGCCAACTGATCACATAAGGTAATGTCTTTAAAAGTAATTATTATTTTGAAAAATGTGTGAATTTTTCCGTGAGTTATGAATTTTTGAAAATTAACGTTTTAATTTGTGGGACATTGTAATAAAAAAAATCGAAAAAAAATAAATACGGGTAAGATAAAATTGTTCTAAATGTTTAATACATTCCCAAGATATATATCTTTAAAATTAATTACAATTTTTGAAAATGTGTCAATTTTTCAGTGAGTTGTGAATTTTTGAAAATTAACGTTTTATTTTGTGGGACACTGCAATATAAAAAATCGAAAAAAAAAAATAAATACGGGTAAGATAAAATTGTTCTAAATGTTTAATACATTCACAAGATATCTATCTTTAAAATTAATTAAAATTTTTGAAAATGTGTCAATTTTTCAGTGAGTTGTGAATTTTTGAAAATTAATGTTTTAATTTGTGGGAAAAAATCGAAAAAAAATAAATACGGGTAAGATAAAATTGTTCTAAATGTTTAATACATTCACAAGATATCTATCTTTAAAATTAATTAAAATTTTTGAAAATGTGTCAATTTTTCAGTGAGTTGTGAATTTTTGAAAATTAATGTTTTAATTTGTGGGAAAAAATCGAAAAAAAATAAATACGGGTAAGATAAAATTGTTCTAAATGTTTAATACATTCACAAGATATCTATCTTTAAAATTAATTAAAATTTTTGAAAATGTGTCAATTTTTCAGTGAGCTGTGAATTTTTTAACATTAACGTTTTAATTTGTGGGACATTGCAATAAAAAAAAAACGAAAAAAAATAAATACGGACAAGATAAAATTGTTCTAAATGTTTAGTACATTCACAAGATATCTATCTTTAAAATTAATTAAAATTTTTGAAAATGTGTCAATTTTTCAGTGAGTTGTGAATTTTTGAAAGTTAACGTTTTAATTTGTGGGACACTGCAATAAAAAAATCGAAAAAAAAAATAAATACGGGTATGATAAACTTGTTCTAAATGTTTAATACATTCACAAGATATCTATCTTTAAAATTAATTAAAATTTTTGAAAATATGTCAATTTTTCAGTGAGTTGTGAATTTTTGAAAATTAACGTTTTAATTTGTGGGAAAAAATCGAAAAAAAAAATAAATACGGGTAAGATAAAATTGTTCTAAATGTTTAGTACATTCACAAGATATCTATCTTTAAAATTAATTACAATTTTTGAAAATGTGTCAATTTTTCCGCGAGTTGTGAATTTTTGAAAATTAACGTTTTAATTTGTGGAACACTGCAATAAAAAATAATCGAAAAAAAAATAAATACGGGTAAGATAAAATTGTTCTAAGTGTTTAATACATTCACAAGATATATATCTTTAAAATTAATGAAAGGTTTTGAAAATGTGTCAATATTTTAGTGAGTTGTGAATTTTTGAAAATTAACGTTTTAATTTGTGCAACATGCCAACATAAAAAAAATCGAAAAAAAATAAATACCTTTATGATAAAATTGTTTAAAATGTTTAATACATTCACAAGATATGTACCTTTAAAATTAATAATAATTTTTGAAAATGTGTCAATTTTTCCGCGAGTTATGAATTTTTGAAAATTAACGTTTTAATTTGTGCGGCACGTCAACATAAAAAAAATCGAAAAAAATAAATACGCTTATGATAAAATTGTTTAAAATGTTTAATACATTCACAAGAAATGTACCTTTAAAATTAATTATAATTTTTGAAAATGTGTCAATTTTTCCGCGAGTTATTAATTTTTGAAAATTAACGTTTTAATTTGTGCGACAAGCCAACATAAAAAAAATCGAAAAAAATAAATACCCTTATGATAAAATTGTTTAAAATATTTAATACATTCACAAGATATGTACCTTTAAAATTAATTATAATTTTTAAAAATGTGTCAGTTTTTCCGCGAGTTATGAATTTTTGAAAATTAACTTTTTAATTTGTGCGACACGCCGACATAAAAAAAATCGAAAAAAAATAAATACCCTTATGATAAAATTGTTTAAAATATTTTATACATTCACAAGATATGTACCTTTAAAATTAATTATAATTTTTGAAAATGTGTCAATTTTTCCGCGAGTTATGAATTTTCGAAAATTAACGTTTTAATTTGTGCGACACGCCAACATAAAAAAAATCGAAAAAAAAATAAATACCCTTATGATAAAATTGTTTAAAATGTTTAATACATTCACAAGATATGTACCTTTAAAATTAATAATAATTTTTGAAAATGTGTCAATTTTTCCGCGAGTTATGAATTTTTGAAAATTAACGTTTTAATTTGTGCGACACGCCAACATAAAAAAAATCGAAAAAAAATAAATACCCCTATGATAAAATTATTTAAAATGTTTAATGCATTCACAAGATATGTACCTTTAAAATTAATTATAATTTTTGAAAATGTGTCAATTTTTCCGCGAGTTATGAATTTTCGAAAATTAACGTTTTAATTTGTGCGACACGCCAACATAAAAAAAATCGAAAAAAATAAATACCCTTATGATAAAATTGTTTAAAATATTTAATACATTCATAAGATATGTACCTTTAAAATTAATTATAATTTTTAAAAATGTGTCAGTTTTTCCGCGAGTTATGAATTTTTGAAAATTAACTTTTTAATTTGTGCGACACGCCGACATAAAAAAAATCGAAAAAAAATAAATACCCTTATGATAAAATTGTTTAAAATGTTTAATACATTCACAAGATATGTACCTTTAAAATTAATTATAATTTTTGAAAATGTGTCAATTTTTCCGCGAGTTATGAATTTTCGAAAATTAACGTTTTAATTTATGGGACACTGCAATAAAAAAAAAATGAAAAAAAATAAATACGGGTAAGATAAAATTGTTCTAAATATTTAATACATTCATAAGATATTTATCTTTAAAATTAATTAAAATTTTTGAAAATGTGTCAATTTTTCAGTGAGTTATGAATTTCTGAAAATTAACGTTTTAATTTGTCGAACAGTTCAATAAAAAAATCGAAAAAAAAATAAATGCATACAAGAAAAAATTGCTCAAAGTATTTAATATATTTACAAGATATCTATCATTCAAATTAATTCAAGTTTTTTGAAATACGTCAATTTTTCCGTGAGTTATGCATTTTTGAAAATTAACGTTTTAATTTGTCGAGCAGTTCAATAAAAAAACGAAAAAAAATGCATACTAGAAAAAATTGCTCGAAGTATTTAATATATTCACAAGATATCTATAATTCAAATTAATTGAAGTTTTTTGAAACATGTCAATTTTTCCGTGAGTTATGAATTTTTGAAAATTAACGTTTTAATTTATCGAACAGTTCAATAAAAAAAACGAAAAAAAAATAAATGCAAGTAAGACAAAATAGCTCAAAGTATTTAATATATTCACAAGATATCTATCATTCAAATTAATTCAAGTTTTTTGAAACATGTCAATTTTTCCGTAAGTTATGAATTTTTGAAAATTAACGTTTTAATTTGTCGAACAGTTCAATAAAAAAATCGAAAAAAAAATAAATGCATTCAAGAAAACATTGCTCAAAGTATTTAATATATTCACAAGAAATCTATCTTTATAATTAATTAAAAATTTTGAAAATGCATCAATTTTTCCGTGAGTTATAAATTTTTGAAAATTAATATTTTAAGTTTCTGCTTTTTCTTTTGTAAAATATATGTTTTCAAAATAATCAAAAGGCAATAAAAAATGTTAATAAATCATAAATATCATATTAACGAATTTACCTCTAAGTCTAGTAAATCCGGGCTCGATCACGTCGAACACTTTGATGATATCTTTGCAGATGTCCATTTTTCTCTTGAGCAAATCATCGTTCAACTCGTGGATCAGGTAACCCCCGATTTTTCCGTAAAGCTGGCTAAGATTCAACTTAAGTTCTAAGCAGAGATAGTGCGTTGGGTGCAAGACGTTTCTGTATTTCTGCAACAGGAATTCCATCTCTTTGATATCGTTAGAGTCGACTTTATCGATTTCATCCGTTATCCTAAAAAATAAATCAGATATCAATGAATATCTGTACATCCTGCCTCGAGCTGGTTCTGCTTAGAAAATCCCCCATATTGTACAATACTATGCGCCAAAAGTTTTCCTCTCTGTATTTTTTTTGCCCCTTGAGGCCTTTGACTTAGGCTTATGCGATCAGTCACGACAGTGTTGTATTTGTGTATTTTGTAGACTAGGTGAAACAAGGGATAAAAAGTTTCTCTCTGTATTATTTATTTGTTTATTTATTTATTTACAAAACCAAACAGACTCAATCTTCAAATATCTTACCTTTGCAATAATAATTCCATAGAAGTTGATGTAATTGTATATCCAGGACATTTTGCTGGTGGTAATTGGGATGCATTATTGCAACTCCAAGAAGCGTGTGGATCCAAAGGATCTGAAGATAAAACCAGTCCAGTTTTGCATTTAGGACACAAGAGGGCACCAGTGTAGGTCCCACACTCTGAAGGATCTTTGCAGCGTTCACACATACAATGGAAGAATTTGTTCTCCAGAAGGTGCTCGCGACGTTTTAAGGTACTCTAGAGCAAACGGAAAATATTATAAATGAAACTGCAAGTGTAATGTATAGACCTTACAACAAAAAAATTGTAAGTGTTAAATTATCGTTTTGACATGTTGAAAGATTTAACTACAAAATTGTAATTGTTAAATAGTCTTTTCTATATATTGAAAGATAATATTTGTAGAATTTTTAAACAATCGTTTTTATAATATTTGCAGAATTATCAGTTTTACCTGAAGCGTATAGGCGTAGCTGAGCGTGATCGGATGATTCTGCAAAATTTGCGTTGAAGCTCTGACAGTTAACTTAAAATCATTTTCATCATCACTGTGACTGGTATTGGGAATGCAGTTGTGCGACATTAGGAACGCCGAAGGGTACAGCCCTCTGATGTTGATTCCTTGTTGTCCTATTTCGAATGCATTAACCTAAAAAAAATTTAATAGTTATAGTGCGATTAAAAAAGGAGCCTTGCATTAGCCATGCAACAGAAAGCCTTCTAAAGGACTATTTTGTGTATTTTATTTTATTTTGAATAAATGGCTTGAGATTAAAAATGCAATTTAATTTTTTCAAATACTCATTGGAAGAACCTTAAATTGCTATGGCAGTAGGCAACCCGGCTTACAACTTCTTCAAAAAGAGCAAATGAACTCATTTTACTATCATTAACCTTTTGCGTCCCAGGGGTTATTGGAAGCACTGGCGTCTTTATCGATTGTGAAGAGAACTGACAAAAAATTTCAACAGCGCTGCTTGGAAGGACTCTGAAGGGTTAAAACATTCAACCATATGACTTACTTCTAATATACCGCAAATACTATGTATCTTCTCCTCTGTAAACTCTTCCAGTTTCCAATCTTTAATTATCCTATCCACGATAATCCTTTGATTGGTGTCCCACACTTCCTGGATGTTTCTTCTAAGGTCGTTGTGGTGTTCCATGGACATTATGGTTTGATACGATTGCGGATTCGTAGTCTTGAGTATCAGACACCGTAGAGGAACTATGCTGTAGAAGTTTTCCTTGAGCGATTCAAAATCGCCGTAGTTTAGAAAACGCGATGATTTGCACTCGCTCAGGATGGTGCATTCGATCTGGGTGTGGCCGTATTTTTTGCCCAACGATGGACACTTTTGCGAACACAGTGGCCAATCACAACCTTTACATCTAGAAGAAAATAAACTCAATTTTTTTAGCCGAATTAAAAAATAATAATTTTGGAATGGCCCCTATGACGATTAAGTGGGATTATCTTGTAATTAACGGAGGGGGTATTTGGGGATTTTTATGGAATAACGTAGTAACATCTATTCTAAGTAATTTTGGAAAATTTTAGGGTTGTAGCCATTGTTTTCAATTTTTTTTAGCCGAATTTAAAAAATGTAATTTCGGAATGTTCACTACGACGATTCAGTGGGATTATCTTGTAATTAACGGAAGGGGTATTTGGGGATTTTTATGGAATTTCGTAGTAACATCTATTCTAAGTAATTTTGGAAAGTTTCAGGCTTGTAGCCATTGTTTTTAAATTTTTTTAGCCGAATTAAAAAAATGTAATTTCGGAATGTTCACTACGACGATTCAGTGGGATTATCTTGTAATTAACGGAGGGGGTATTTGGGGATTTTAACAACATCTATTCTAAGTAATTTTGAAAAGTTTTAGGCTTGTAGCCATTGTTTTTCAATGTTTTTTAGCCGAATTTAAAAAATGTAATTTCGGAATGTTCATTTTGACGATTCAGTGGGATTATCTTGTAATTAACGGAGGGGGTATTTAGGGATTTTTATAGAATTACGTAGTAACATCTATCCTAAGTAATTTTGGAAAGTTTTAGGCTTGTAGCCGTTGTTTTTCAATTTTTTTTTGCCGAATTTAAAAAATGTAATTTCGGCATGTTCACTTCGACGATTCAGTGGGATTATCTTGTAATTAACGGAGGGCGTATTTGGGGATTTTTATGGAATTACGTAATAACATCTATTCTAAGTAATTTTGGAAAGTTTTAGGCTTGTAGCCATTGTTTTTCAATTTTTTTTAGCCGAATTTAAAAAATGTAAATTCGGAATGTTCACTTCGACGATTCAGTGGGATTATCTTGTAATTAACGGAGGGGGTATTTGGGGATTTTAATGGAATTACATAGTTACATCTATTCTAAGTAATTTTGGAAAGTTTTAGGCTTGTAGCCATTGTTTTTCAATTTTTTTTAGCCGAATTTAAAAAATGTAATTTCGGAATGTTCACTTCGACGATTCAGTGGGATTATTTTGTAATTAACGGAGGGGGTATTTGGGGATTTTTATGGAGTTACGTAGTAACATCTATTCTAATTAATTTTAGAAAGTTTCAGGATTGTAGCCATTGTTTTTCAATTTTTTTTAGCCGAATTTTAAAAATGTAATTTTGGAATGTTCACTACGACGATTCAGTGGGATTATCTTGTAATTAACGCAGGGGATATTTGGGGATTTTTATGGAATTACGTAGTAACATCTATTCTAAGTAATTTTGGAAAGTTTTAGGCTTGTAGCCATTGTTTTTCAATTTTTTTTAGCCGAATTTAAAAAATGTAAATTCGGAATGTTCACTTCGACGATTCAGTGGGATTATCTTGTAATTCACGGAAGGGGTATTTGGGGATTTTTATGGAATTACGTGGTAACATCTATTCTAAGTAATTTTGGAAAGTTTTAGGCTTGTAGCCATTGTTTTTCAATTTTTTTCAGCCGAATTTAAAAATGTAATTTCGGAATGTTCACTTCGACGATTCAGTGGGATTATCTTGTAATTAACGGAGGGGGTATTTGGGGATTTTTATGGAATTACGTGGTAACATCTGTTCTAAGTAATTTTGGAAAGTTTTAGGCTTGTAGCCAATGTTTTTCAATTTTTTTTAGCCGAATTTAAAAAAAATGAAATTTCAATTTTTCTAATTTTATTTCACTCACTTGGTGTAAACGCCAGATTCTTCTAAAGGTTGGTAGCAAGAAAGGCATTGTACTCTGCAGGCTGTACACGGACCCACCACCAATGGATATTCCGTAAGGATTACATCTCCAGGCTTCAGTTCTTTATCTGCTACCATATATCTGCACAAAATGAAAAATTCCGGTTTTAAGAAATTTAATCGCAGTTTTTTTCCACAGTTTTTGTTTAGAATTCCTTCCAATAAGTTTATTCACGATTACTTATATTTAATTACACAGAATTTTAATGAAAAGAAAAAAACATCATCAAACATTATTTCTAAGTAGTTTAAGAAATTTTCAAGACAATTCCACAAGTGATAATTCTTTTAAAATGTTGTTAATCCAAAGATGAACATTTCGTCTATTCAAATTCAAGTTCATAAAAAAAAATGGGAAAAATAATCGCGATCGACCGATTGGCGAAATTTCGCCAAGTAATAATTTTTGTTATTTGTAAATTTATAAAATTTAAATTTTTATTATTTACAACACAATTACGATCGTTTCCTTAAAATTGGATCAAACTGGATATAAAAATTGCTCTTCAACCACAAACTTCGTTAATTTTTTTATAAGAAATCAATGCCATTGTTATTTATAAAACTTTAATACAGTAATTTTTTACAACAAATCAATGCCATTGTTATTTATAAAACTTTAATTATTAATACAGTAAATACATGTTTTCTTTCGAAACATTTACGCGCATAAAATGAAACGATTACGCACTTCACTAATCTCCAGACTCTATAGACGGGAGCAAAAATCGAAACAGATGGATTCATCGGTTTGGCCGGGTTCCAACGACTTTCGATAAAACCATCCATCAAATGAAACAATAAACTACAAAAAAAAACAAATCACGAACCTGCCCATGACTTTCGAAGTCCGCACGCTGAAGTTCATGCCGCCCTTCACCTCGCATGGACATCCATCGTCCTTGTAATCGTTCAGAAACTTATCCGAGACTACGGACTGGGATCTGCTCTTCGACACTTTTCCCTTCTGTAAATATTAAGGTTGTTTAGTGATCAAACATTATTTTTGAAAAATGAGCAACTGGAAAATTGCAAAAGTTCTATTGTCATGTGATTATCTCAAAAACCATACAGGGATGGTTTGAGATTTTTACTAAACCGTAATCTAGGATAGATTTTGAGTAAATTTGAAAAGTTTCATGAGCGTTGTAATTGTTTTTATATTTTTTTTAACCAATTGAAAAATGAGCAACTGGAAAATTGTAAAAGTTCTGTTGTCATGTGATTATCTCAAAAACCATGCAAGGGTGGTTTGAGATTTTTACTAAAACGTAATCTAGGATAGATTTTGAGTAAATTTGAAAAGTTTCATGAGCGTTGTAATTGTTTTTATATTTTTTTTAACAAATTGAAAAATGAGCAACTGGAAAATTGCGTAAATTCTGTTGTCTTGTGATTATCTCAAAAATCATGCAAGGGTGGTTTGAGATTTTCACTAAACCGTAATCTAGGATAGATTTTGAGTAAATTTGAAAAGTTTCATGTGCGTTGTAATTGTTTTTATATGTTTTTTAACAAATTGAAAAATGAGCAACTGGAAAATTGCATAAATTCTGTTGTCATGTGATTATCTCAAAAACCATACAGGGATGGTTTGTGATTTTCACTAAACCGTAAACTAGGATAGATTTTGAGTAAATTTGAAAAGTTTCATGTGCGTTGTAATTGTTTTTATATTTTTTTCAACCAATTGAAAAATGAGCAACTGGAAAATTGCGTAAATTCTGTTGTCTTGTGATTATCTCGAAAAACATGCAAGGGTGGTTTGAGATTTTTACTAAACCGTAAACTAGGATAGATTTTGAGTAAATTTGAAAAGTTTCATGCGCGTTGCAATTGTTTTTATATTTTTTTTAACCAATTGAAGAATGAGCAACTAGAAAATTGCAAAAGTTCTGTTGTCATGTGATTATCTCAAAAACCACGTAAGGGATGGTTTCATATTTTTACTAAACCGTAATCTAGGATAGATTTTGAGTAAATTTGAAAAGTTTCATGTGCGTTGTAATTGTTTTTATATTTTTTTTAACAAATTGAAAAATGAGCAAGTGGAAAATTGCAAAAGTTCTGTTGTCATGTGATTATCTCGAAAAACATGCAAGGGTGGTTTGAGATTTTTACAAAACCGTAATCTAGAATAGATTTTGAGTAAATTTGAAAAGTTTCATGTGCGTTGTAATTGTTTTTATATTTTTTTCAACCAATTGAAAAATGAGCAACTTGAAAATTTAAGATTTTTACTAAATTTTAATCTTGAATAGTTTTTGAGTAAATATCCGGAGCGGATTAGACTTAACTAATTTGGCAATCGATCACGTATTTCTTTAAAATATTTAGTGTTAGAAAAAAATTGGTTTCTGTTATGTGTGACCATAAATTAGGCGTGTTAAAATAATTGAGGATTTGATTTACTGCCAACAGTTTTCGGTGTGTGTGCCTTCATGTTTACATTAATTTTCATATCGCATGTTTCTAAATATTTGCAACTTGTGGAATGTATACATCGTGTGAGTGCTAATGTAGTTTTTTTGAGAATGAAATTAAAATTAACTTAGAATGTACAAAAAACATTGGTAAGATTACAAAGACACCTAGAACATTTGGTAGTGCCATTTACGCTGATTCTGACAGAATAAAAAATGTTGTTAAGATAATGAAGACATCTAGAAGACTTTCTAATTGAATTGACTTTGCGTGTTATAACTTTACGCTAGTTCTAGAAGACTTTATAATGTTGACTCTGAGTGTTATAACTTTACGCTGTTTCTGACAGAATATAACAAATTTAATTGTGGCAGAATTTATTGTTTTAACATTTCAACATTTATTTTGGCAAGATTATCGTCGTGAAACCTTGTTTGTATATCTAAGGACAAAAGCTTATTTGCTCGCACCGCGACCAAAAATAACATTAAAATATTATTCTAAATGGGCATGAACGAGCGAACGACGGCGTAATTTTAGCATTTGCTAAAATCAAAAGTGGATCACTGATATTTTTAAGCCAAATTGGTTTATTTATACGTTCGAGTACTTTTTCTGTCATATGAATGGACTGCAGATGTACTGAATGAGATCCGGAAACGCCACTATTATTAGTTTCGTGTATGAGATTAGGAGTAATTAAGTTTGTCATGCTCAGCGTAATTGCTTACACTCAGAAGATTACTATCAGTTGTAGGTATAATAAATTAACCAAAAAACTTTGATTGCAAAAGCTTCTGTCAATTTTCCTTACGTTGCTCTGATTACCTACGCCTCTTCCAAAAAAGTGGCAAAGTATCAACCATCATCAAGAAAGGTTAACTTCTCAAAACGGCACTCATAAAATTCGAAGGTTAATGGTTTCTTTTATACATATTTGGCTATCGCCTGGCCTTAGTATAATAACCATTGGCGTTAATGGTTTTAAGGTTATACATATATTTAAAACTTATTTACTGATTTCAATCATTTCGATAAAAAATGATCAGCGATACCACTCGAAACTCCCTGTTAAATAAGTTTATTATTTTTCAATTAATGCAAACGTAAACAGTTCTAAATTTTACGCTAGTTAAAAATAGTATTCGATAAACATTGCAAATATTTTTTTATGACTCAATGAAAATATAAAGTGGAAATTCTGTATAAAAGTGAATCAGAGGATGTTGCTTCATTACACCAGACAACTTTACGGTTTCCACCGAGTATACAAAATAATTAAATGTGGATTATTTGTTTTTATCGTACTCGCTAACGTACCATAAATATTTTCCAGTGCAATATTTAATGCTTTCTGGAGATTTACATCGGTATAAACATTAATTTGTAAATGCCAGCAGTTATCAAAACTAAGCCATAACTATTACATCTAAAAATAACTTTTAAATCCAGGATTTAACGTAAATCTATTTATACAGGACGCATCTTTAAAACCGTTATAAAATAAGCAGCAATGCGAGAAAGTAAATTTCATCAAATTTAAATTTCGTATTCAATGTTGAATAGAGTTTTAGTTAAACCTCTAAAATAAATAAAGTACATATGATTAATTAATTTCTCAACTTTTTTTGTCTTTTAAATGAAGATGATCCTGACAGGAAGATGCAATTTTGTCAGGAAATGATTTCTAATGACGAAATAATCGAATTTTTCCCCTAAAATAGATGCTAATTCTAACTCGCTTAACCTGGAAACTGTGAAAACAATTTGAAATCTGAAACGTATCTTTAATTCACAGTAAAATTATCTATAATTATGTATAAAATCTATGATTCTAACATAAACGGATTTAAAGTTATAAATTTTCAAAAAAATGCAAATACTGATGAACAGTATCAAGGGAAAAAATGATTAAAAAATAGTTTGCGTTGGAATAAAATTCTGTAAACTCACTAGATACATTAGAAAGGATTAATTTTACAGAATCAATTCTGTTTTTGAAAATCCATCAATTTTCCAAAGAGTTCCGCGGCTGATAAAAAAAAGTTCACTTTTCGTGCAAAACAAATGCTCATTCTAACTCGCCTGATTCGGAAACTGAAAAAATAATTTGAAATCTGAATAATACCTTCAATTCACAGTAAAATTATCTATAATTGTGTATAAAATTTATGATTCTAACATAAACGGATTTAAAGTTATAAATTTTCAAAAAATGCAAAAACTGATGAGTAGTATCAAGGTAAAAAATGATTAAAAAATAGTTTGCGTTGGAATGAAATTCTGTAAACCCACTAGATACTTTAGAAAGGATTAATTTTACAGAATCAATTCCGTTTTTGAAAATCCATCAATTTTCCAAAGAGTTCCGCGGCTGATAAAAAGAGTTTACTTTTCTTGCAAAACAAAAGCTCATTCTAACTCGCCCAACTCGGAAACTAAAAAAATAATTTGAAATCTGAATAATACCTTTAATTCACAGTAAAATTATCTATAATGATGTATAAAATCTATGATTCTAACATAAACGGATTTAAAGTTATGAATTTTCAAAAAAATGTAAATACTGATGAACAGTATCAATGGAAAAAATGATTAAAAAATAGTTTGCGTTGGAATAAAATTCTGTAAACTCACTAGATACTTTAGAAAGGATGAATTTTGCAGAATCAGTTCGGTTTTTGAAAATACATCAATTTTTAAAAGAGTTACGCTGTTAAGAAAACACGCTCATTTTTGGTGTAAAATAGATGTTCATTCTAATTCGCATAACTCGGAAACTGTGAAAACAATTTGAAATATAAAAAGTATCTTTAATTCGCAATAAAATGATCTATAATTATGCAGAATAACTGTGATTCTAACATAAACGGGTTTTAAGTTATACATTTCCAAAAAAAATGCGAGTAGTGATTTAAAAAAAAATCGATTCAAAAAATAGTTGGCGTTGGAATAAAATTCTGCAAATTCGCGAGATACATAAGAAAGGATGTATTTTGCAGAATCGGCTCGGTTTTCGCAATAAAATTATCTATAATCGTAATTCTAACACAAACGGATTTAAAGTTATAATTAAAAAAAATGCGAATACTGATGAATAGTGCAAAGAAAGAAAAATCGAGTAAAAATAGATGGCGCTGGAAAAAACTTCTGAAAACTCACTACATACATTAGAAAGGATTATTTTTGCAGAATATGTTCGGTTTTTAAAAATCCACCAATTTTCCAAACAGTTACTCGGTTGATAACACAAGCTCAATTTTCTTGTAAAACAGTTGCTAATTCTAACTCACTTAACTCGATAATTAAAAAAACAATTTAAAATCTGAAAAGTAGGTTTAATTCACATGAAAATTATCAACAATCGATATATAATAAGTGATTCTAGTATAAACGGTTTTGAACTTATAAATTTCCAAAATTGCAACACTGTTTTTGTAGTTTTTATTGGGCCTAACTCTTGCAACAAACACGAAAGTCAAACAAGTTATAAACATAGATTTTTAGCTTAAGAATTCAGGAAACAGGAGGGCGGTAGGTGGGCACTATCCTATAATCCAATCGATTGGATAAGAAACAAGGATTGTACAAATGTAACAATTTAAAATCTGAAAAATTTCACATGAAAAAAAGAGACCTCTGGTGAATTGCCTGTTGAGGTCATTTGTAAAAGTGTTTCAATAAATGTATTCTCTCTCTCTCACACACACACATGAAAATGATCTACAATCGGTATATAATAAGTGATTCTAGCATAAACGAAAATTTCCAAAATTGCAACACTGTTTTGGTAGTTTTTATTGGCCAAACTCTTGCAACAAACACGAAAGTCAGACAAATTATGAACATTGATTTTAAGCTTAAGAATTCAGGAAACGGGAGGGTGGTGGGTGGTCACTATCCTATAATCCAATCGATTGGATAAGAAACAAGGATTGCGCAAATGTAACAATTTAAAATCTGAAAAATTTCACATGAAAAAGGCTCAAAGTGTCTCAATAAATGTATTCTCTCTCTCTCTCTCTCTCTCTCGCACACATATGAAAATTATCTACAATCGATTCATCATAAATGATTCTAGCATAAACGGTTTTCAACTTATAAATTTCCAAAATTGCAACACTGTTTTGGTAGATTTTATTAGGCCTAACTCTTGCGACAAACACGAAAGTCAAACAAATTGTAAACATAGATTTTTAGCTTAAGAATTCAGGAAATAGGAGGGCGGTGGGTGGTCACTATCCTATAATTCAATCGATTGGAAAAGAAACAAGGATTGCGCAAATGCAAATAAGTAAATGGAACATTTCGGAAATGAAAATTTTGTGTTTCCGCAGTAAAATATTTTTAATAGAAACTTTGATTTATGCTCAAGTGATTGGTTTGTAGGATACGGACCACCCACCACCCTTCGGTTTCTTGATTACATAAGCTAAAAATTTCTGCTTATATCAAATCAACTTTTTTTTATAAATCTTGCAAACTATGTGTTTTTAGAAAGGCAAAAAAAGGAATTTAAATTTTTAGTAAAATATACTGGGTGTTTCATTAAAAAAAGTTTATTTATATTTAGCAAAGGTTTATTTAAGTTACAAAAAAGAAAATTTTTTGTTAAAACTGAAGTTTGAATTTCTTGGGTTATTTGGAAAAAAAAAATGGAATCAGGCAATTAAATGGTGTGTAATTTTTTATACAGGGTGTTCCATTAAAAAACAGTTTCTTTACATTTAGCAAAGGTTTATTTAAGTTACAAAAAAATAATTTTTCTGATGTTCTATTTTTTGTTAAAACTGAAGTTTCAATTTCTTGGGTTATTTGGAATCTATAAGTTTTTATACTGGGTGTTCCTTTACATTTAGCAAAAGTCTATTTAAGTTACAAAAAAATAATTTTTCAAAAAATTGTTTTTTATAAAAATTGATAAATCAATAAAGTTTAAATTTCTTAGGTTATTTAAAAAAAAATGTATCCGGTAATTAAATAGTATATAATTTTTTATTCAAACAAAAAAATGATTAAATTTGAATTGTTTACCTTCTTTCTCCCTCCCTTGTGATTCATCCTCGTATATTTTCACACAACACAATAAAATCACAAAGCGATGAATTTTTTTTTCGATGGTCTCGTTACATAAAAATGTCACATGCAGACTGTTCGACAGTGTCTGTTGAAAAGGCGAGCGTTTATTTGCAGTGGCCAGAGAGATATCGCCCTACTACTACTACTACTACACTAAAACAGACTTGTGGGAGGAAATGCTTTATTTTAAGAATACACACGCATATTTTTATTATTCTTTGCCAACTCCACCGAGACCGCAAGCACGGGCACTTCTTGATTTCGCAAGTTTACCTGAAACACTGTTTATAAACAAAACGAGCGATGTTTGCAAAATTAAGAGCACGTGCTAGAAAGTAAATCAATATGCGGTGGTGAAGAGTAAAGATGAGTTATTTTGATAGACTATTTTAATGAGAAGAAGGAAGAGTGGTGAATAGTTAGAATAAGTTATTTTGTTGGAATTGTTGTAATGATTTTCTTTAAGGAAGAGAAAATTCTTGGTGGAAGCTTGCCTTACACGTTTGTAAAAATTTTTGAAGAAGAGTAAAAACGAGTTATTTTGATGGGATTCTTCAAATAAGAAGAAGGAAGAGTAGTGAATAGTTAGTTAGCGATAGCGATAAGAAAAAAAGAAATTTGTTAGGATATCTTCAGCCGGAAAAAAGTTGCGATTATCTTCTCTGTCCTAAAAATCTGAAACTTTTGTAAAAATCATCATTTTAAATTTGCCGCCTTGTCTTCTCGGGGTTGTCAAAAATTGTCAATTTTTTAGGTAGGTGTGGTGAAAAATTAAGATAACACGTGGCAAACTACACTTTTTTGCATTTGGTATTTTCAGCAGGAGAAAAGTTAGGAACATCTTCTCTGTCCCAAGAATCTGAATTTTTGTAAAAATCGACATTTTAAATTTCCCGCCTTGTCTTCTCAGGGTTGTCAAAAATCGTCAATTTTTTAGGTTGGTGAGGTGAAAAATTAAAATGACACGTGGCAATCCTTCGTGTGCGCCACACTTATTCGCATTTGGTATATTTCTTATGTAATTTCAAACATTTTCAGTCGTTTCTGTTTGACATTTCATCGCGTACGATCTCTTTTGATTTCGATCCGACTCGTCCAAACAGTTTACGTTTCGTTCAACACCGCGCGAATATAAATTTTTGGCGGACGGATGACCCACACAAGTCTTACCCTTTTGAAGTAGATAAATGCATCCCGGTCCACGCAATCGACTATTTTTATTGTTGTTATTATTATTATTGCTGGCCCGGCTCCAAAGGCCGTTTAGATTAATTTATTTTGAGCAGATCTCGACGGATGGATGGACGGATGGATCGGCTTAGTCCACTTTCATTGCAAATTTTTGAGTTGCTTATTACTGTCCTTGATAATAATCATAATAATAATAATAATAATGAAATTACAAATACTCATCAGTTGCTGTAGTAGATACAAAAGAATATGCTATACACTGGGACAGACCAACCCTCACAGTTAGAAGTGTTATAACTGAATTGATAAATTTACTATTTATTATTTTTTTAATTCATTAAAAAAAGCCTCATTTTTGTCGATATATAAAGCCAAACTTTCTAAATCTAGTGACTGGTTCTGCGTCATACACATCGAAACAGTCCTAATATTTCCAAATTTTGTTCGTAATTTCCACTGCTGAAAAAACTTACTTTAATGTAAAAAAAAATTGCAAAGTAAAAATGTATTAATTTCTTCCCCTTTTTTTGTTAATATATTAAGGTGAACTTTCTGCGCGTCATATACATAAAACAGTCTTATTTTTTCTAAATTTTGTTTGTAATTTCTATTGCTGAAAAAACTTACTTTAATGTAAAAAAAAAATTGCAAAGTAATAATGTATTAATTTCTTCCCCTTTTTTTTGTTAATATATTAAGGTGAACTTTCAGTGCGTCATATACATAGAAACAGTCTTATTATTTTTAAAATTTGTTCGTAATTTCTATTGCTGAAAAAACTTACTTTAATGTAAAAAAAAATTGCAAAGTAATAATTCATTAATTTCTTCCCCTTTTTTTTTGTTAATATATTAAGGTGAACTTTCTGCGCGTCTTATACATAGAAACAGTCTTCATATTTCCAAATTTTGTTCGTAATTTCCACTGCTGAAAAAACTTACTTTAATGTAGAAAAAAATTGCAAAGTAATAATATATTAATTTCTTCCCCTTTTTTTTGTTAATATATTAAGGTGAACTTTCTGTGCGTCATATACATAGAAACAGTCTTATTATTTCCAAATTTTGTTCGTAATTTCCACTGCTGAAAAAACTTACTTTAATGTAAAAAAAAATTGCAAAGTAATAATTTATTAATTTCTTCCCCTTTTTTTTGTTAATATATTAAGGTGAACTTGCTGTGCGTCATATACATAGAAACAGTCTTATTATTTCAAAATTTTGTTCGTAATTTCCACTGTGAAAAAAAATTATTTTAATATAAAAAAAAATTGCAAAATTATAATTCATTAATTTCTTCCCCTTTTTTTTTGTTGATATATTAAGGTGAACTTGCTGTGCGTCATATACATAGAAACAGTCTTATTATTTATATATTTTGTTCGTAATTTCCACTGTGAAAAAAAATTATTTTAATGTAAAAAAAAATTGCAAAATTATAATTCATTAATTTCTTCCCCTTTTTTTTTGTTAATATATTAAGGTGAACTTGCTGTGCGTCATATACATAGAAACAGTCTTATTATTTCCAAATTTTATTCGCAATTTCCACTGCTAAAAAAAAATATTTTAATGTAAAAAAAAATTGCAAAATTATAATTAATTAATTTCTTCCCCTTTTTTTTAGTTAATATATTAAGGTGAACTTGCTGTGCGTCATATACATAGAAACAGTCTTATTATTTCAAAATTTTGTTCGTAATTTCCACTGTGAAAAAAAATTATTTTAATATAAAAAAAAATTGCAAAATTATAATTCATTAATTTCTTCCCCTTTTTTTGTTGATATATTAAGGTGAACTTGCTGTGCGTCATATACATAGAAACAGTCTTATTATTTATATATTTTGTTCGTAATTTCCACTGTGAAAAAAAATTATTTGAATGTAAAAAAAAATTGCAAAATTATAATTCATGAATTTCTTCCCCTTTTTTTTTGTTAAAATATTAAGGTGGACTAGCTGTGCGTCACATACATAGAAACAGTCTTATTATTTCAAAATTTTGTTCGCAATTTCCACTGTGAAAAAAAATTATTTTAATGTAAAAAAAAATTGCAAAATTATAATTCATTAATTTCTTCCCCTTTTTTTTTGTTAAAATATTAAGGTGGACTAGCTGTGCGTCACATACATAGAAACAGTCTTATTATTTCCAAATTTTGTTTGTAATTTTTACTGCTGAAAAAACTTACTTTAATGTAAAAAAAAAATTCATTAATTTCTTCCTCTTTTTTTGTTAATATTTTAAAGTAAGCTTTCTGTAAAAAGAAATAGTAAAAGTGTACGTCATTTATACCTATAGGGTAAACTTTTCTATTTCTGGTGGTCGACTCTGCATCATTTACACAGAAAGAGCCTTATATTTTGCGAGGATAAACAAGGAAATTCCAAGATTTTCGCTTGTTCACAATTTCGCCTGTTGGAAAAATTTGTTTCTTTAGCGTAAGCACTGACTCACGTTGTGGTGTTCTGATATACGATTTTTAGTGTTATGGTTAAGGCTATTAATCGTCGCTTACGGATTTTTTTTATTAACGCGAATATGCCAAGCGCGCGTAAACTGTTTACAGTTCTGATTTCATTCGAAGCATTGATTCGGTAGTTTATAGTTTTCACGAAATCGTTACGATTTGATGAAAAATTGATTTGAATGAATTCATTGGTTTACGAAACTTTAAAAATACAATAATTTAAGTATTTACGAACGGAAGGAATAACAGCGGTGCTAGATTAGATCCTTGCGGAACACCACTTTGGTTGGTTTATTCTTTAGAATTACACACTCCATATTTATTTATTTATTTACGGAATCTCATACTCCTTATGAAAATACATAGTTGTACAGTTATTCAACTGATAAAAAAGTTAATAATATAATAATATAAAATCATACAATATGATTATTAGATTCTAGCATAGAACATATGTACCAGAGTGAACCTTATTACATCTATTAAATTGTGTCTTTATATTAATTTATTAATTCTTTTAAAATTTTGAACTGAATTAGTAAAATTTTTTTTTTGCTATTTTAGCTAGCTGTAATTTTATAGCACCAATCGATTCCTCTCATTTTTCTGATGAAAACAAGGTACTGTTTAATGGTCTACGATAATTATTAAAAAAGTTGATTTTTTCGATTTTTTCCATTTTCGAGTTTTTTTTGCTGACGTGTCAAGGGCTTCAAATTAACATTTGTTCGTGCGAAAGTACATTTTCTGAAGCGTCTTGAAGCGATCTTTCGAGTGACGGCAAGAAACCCCGGATCCAACCAGTGGTTTCTTCAGGAAATCATTTGGCAGAAAGACCGCTGGTCGATAGCCTTTTAGAATTTATATTGCTGTAAATAAAAATGTAAACATATAATGTAATACTAAATAATAAGGATAATTAGTAGTAGTAAAAAATCGCCAATTTTAATCAATTCCGATTAATTAGGACACGAGGAACACAGATTTGCAATCCGCGATTTTTGTATTTTGTGTTAATTTCCCGCGAAAATTTTGTCATCCGTTTTAAAATTTCACTAAATTCTACATATTTTGACGTCAGAATCATCCAAATCGAATAACGCATTTGGAAGTTGTACAATTTCAAAAATCAAAATCGCGATTTTAAAAATTTCGAACTTAAAAAAAGTGCGATTTTTGTATTTTGTGTTAATTTCTCGGGAAAGTTTTGTAATCCATTTTAAAATGTCACTAAATTTGCCATATTTCGACGTTTGAATCATCAAAATCAGAGAACGCGTTTGATAACTGTGCAATTAAAAAAAAAATCAAAATTGCAATTTAAAATATTGAAACTTTGAAAACGTGAAATTTTCGCATTTTCCATTGATTTTACGAAAATATTTCTGACGCAACTTTAAATTTGGCACATTTTGACGTTGGAATCATCAAAATCGGACAACGCGTTTGGCAATTGTGCAATTTTAAAAATTAAAAGCGCGATTTAAAAATGTCGATTTTAAAAATTTTGTGTTCATTTCCCGGTAAATTTTGTGATCCGTTTTAAAATTTCACTAATTTCGTCATATTTTGACGTTTGAATCATAAAAATCAGAGGATGCGTTTGGCAGTTGTGCAGTTTTAAAAATTAAAAGGGCGATTTTAAAAAATTTGAACTTTAAAAACGTGCAATTTTTGCATTTTGTGTTAATTCCCTGGGAAAATTGTGTTTTAAAACATCACTAAATTTGCCATATTTTAACGTTTCAATCATCAAAATCAGAGAACGCTTTGGCCGTTCTGCAATTTAAAAAAAAAAACGAAATGGACATTTAAAATCTTGGAACTTTGAAATCGTGAAATCGCCAAAATTGCGTTTTGCATCGATTTTACGAAAATATTTCTTAAACAACTTTTAAATTGCTCTAAATTTGACATATTTTGACGTTAGGAGCATCAAAATCGAACAACGCGTTTGGCAGTTGTGCAATTCTAAAAATCAAAATCTCTATTTTAAAAATTTCGTACAGTTTTTGCATTTTGTATTAATTTCCTGAGAAAATTTTGTAATCCATCTTAAAATGTCCCTAAATTGTATATATTTTGACGTTAGAATCATCAAAATCGGACAACGCGTTTGGCAGTTGTGCAACATTAAAAATCAAAATCGCGATTTAAAAATTTCGAATTTTAGCAAAAGTGTAATTTTTGCATTTTGTGTTAATTTCTCGGGAAACTTTCGTTTTAAAATGTCACTAAATTTGCCATATTTTGATGTTTGAATCATCAAAATTAGAAGAGTCGTTTGGCAGTTGTGCAATTTAAAAAAAAATCGAAATCGCAATTTAAAATCTTGGAAATAATAATAATAATAATTTATATACGGGTAACCCCTTTTACAAAAATAAACACAAAATACAGCAAAACAAAACCAAAAATAAATATTTAAATTAAGAAAAAATAATAGAAATAATTAAATAAAATACAAATTCTGAAAATCTTAAAACATGAAATTTTGGCGTTTTGTGTGCGAAAATATTTCTTCATCAGCTTTTAAATTGTACTAAATTTGGCATATATTGACGTTGGAATCATCAAAATTTCGAATTTTAAAAAGTGCAATTTTTGCCGTTTCTGCTAATTTTCCGGGAAACTTTCGTGATCCGTTTTAAAATGTCACAAAATTCGTCACATTTCGTCGTTTGCATCATCAAAATAAACGAACGCGTTTGGCAGTTCTGCAATAAAAAAAAATTATAATCGAATTTTAAAATCTAGGAAACGTGAAATTTTGGCGTTTTGCATCGATTTATGAAAATATTTCTTGGAGAATTTTTAAATTGCACTAAATTTGGCAATTTTACTGTTTGAATCTTCAAAATTACACGGCGCGTTTGGCAAATTCGCGATTGTAATTTCTTCGAATTTCTAAAACGTGAAATTTTGACGTTTTGCGTTGATTTAGCGAATATATATTTCTTACCCAACTTTTAAATTGTACTAAATTTGGCACATTTTAATTTTGGAATCATCACAGACAATTGAATTCTTCGTTCGGCCGCTACAGGCGTTCAAAGTTTGAAAAAATCAAAATTTCTCCATAAAGTTCATGGTGACTTGCTAACTTTTTTGCAATTTTGTCTGGATGAAATTTTTTAACGGCAATCGTTTTATATCGTTGTTTTGATGAAAAAAACAGGTATTACATTAAGGTTTTTAAGAAAGTTGATTTTTTCGATTTTTTCCATTTTCGAGTTTTCTTTGCTGACGCGTCAAATTAACATTTTTTTTTTGCGAAAGTACATTTTCCGAAGCGTCTTGAAGGGGTCTTTCCAGTGATGTAAATAAACCGCGGATCGAACCAGTGGTTTTTCAGGAAATTGAACATGAATCTATTTTTGAGTTTGAACCCAGATGAAAAAGACAATAATATCACGGGCGATTGTACAATAGTTTATTTATTCGGATGATGCCAACGGGCCAAAGATAAACACGACTTGAAACTGGCCGTATTTATAGATACAGAGAGGAAAAGATTCGAACATCAATCATCATCAAAATAAATCATCGGCCGAATATGCAAAATTGGAATACAAAATTCTGCGAAACTCATTTACTATAATTATTTTTTAATTCAATAACTTATTTGATTTTAGTGTTTGTAAGACTTAATTAATGTTAAAATACATCCAGGCTACTTTTCCTCTCCATTTAATTTAATTAAACATTTTTCTTCGAAGCATTTCCGCTGTTAATAATATTGAACCACCGTGAAATTTATGAATACAAAATTTCACAGGCGAAAACACATTTATTGTAATTTCACGAGAGCTTTGAATTGAACAAGACACAATTTGGCCGGCGTTCAAAACCACTTCGAAAAGCCTTTCGCAATCACCTAGAAAATTCCAAAAATTCAAACAATACACGACTGCCACCCACAGGCGAATTAATCACCGGCGTAGACTACTTAATTTAGAATGCGCCCGCTTAAGTAATTCCTGCGCTATTTATAAAAACCGGACAGACAGACATGCGCAACACCGGGAGCACTCCTGCGGAAGAAAGAACACGAGGCGATGATGATGATACAACACACAATCGCGTAATATTGAAATAATGCACATCCTCGTCGTGAATAATGGCCGTTGTCTTGCTCTAATGAATGTTGGCACTTGTCCACGGTAAACGCGCAATTATCTTCGCGAGTGAACAGCAGGAACAGCAGGAGGGGGACGTTATTTGTGTGCGTGGGTTAGTGAAAATTGTGATTTTTTCGTTATCGTTTGCAGACGAAATTTGTGCGGATTAAAATAGGATGGCCAATCTGAAGGCGAGCTGCAATTTGTGCCAGCAACCGGCCGAACAGAAATGCGGCGGATGTCACTTGATCTTTTATTGCAGCAAGGAACACCAGAGGAGCGATTGGAAGGTTCACAAGAAGACTTGTAGACCGTATCAGGTAAAAAAAATTATGCTTAAGAATAGATTAGAGAATAATTTTAATAGGTCTGTAAATGGTATACAGTGAGCCAGAAAAGCATTTCTTAAAAGACCTTCCAGAAAATTCCAGAATTTTTTTAGCAGTCGTGATCTTGACGCTAATAATTTCCGGAAAAATCAAGGTCACCAATTTTTTTATAACTCCAATCTTTTAGATATCTGAGGATCCAATCTTGGGAAGACATCTGGTGGCAACTCGTAACATCAAAGCTGGCGACATCATCTTGAGAGAGTTTCCTCTAGTTTGGGGACCGTCCCAAGTTACGGTCCCGGTCTGCCTGGGATGCGGAAAAGGATTGAATTCGAAAAACAGCAAGCCTTGCCAGAAATGCGGTTGGCCAATGTGCAGCGAGATCTGCCAAAATTCTCCCAGTCATCTGCCAGAATGTTCTTATACTGTTAACAGAGGAGACAAGGTATTGTTGTATTTGACAAAAAATTTCAAAAAAAAATTGTTGAAAAATGGTATTTATTTCATTGCCAGCTTCAAACAATTTCAATTTTTTTATTCGAGAAATATTGCCCGCCCGAAATTTGATGATTATCACACGAAAACACAGTTTGTGGTTTTAGAAAATTTATTCATTTTCCGATGGTTTAAAAAAATATAAAAACAATTGTTACAGACTGGAAACTTTCAAAATTTACTCAAAATAGATGTCGCTTCATTATTCAATCAAAATCTTGAAACTTCCCCGCCCGAAATTTAGTGATTATCACACGAAAACACAGTTTGTAGTTCTAGAAAATTTCTTCACTTTCCGATGGTTTAAAAAAAAAATAAAAACAATTGTCACAGACTTGAAACTTTCAAAATTTTCTCAAAATAGATGTTGCTTCATTATTCAATCAAAATCTTGAAACTTCCCCGCCCGAAATTTGGTGATTATCACACGAATACACAGTTTGTAGTTCTAGAAAATTTATTCACTTTCCGATGGTTTAAAAAAATATAAAAACAATTGTTACAGACTTGAAACTTTCAAAATTTCCTCAAAATGGATGTTGCTTCATTATTCAATCAAAATCTTAAAACATCCCCGCCCGAAATTTGGTGATTATCACACGAAAACACAGTTTGTAGTTTTAGAAAATTTATTCATTTTCCGATTGCTTAAAAAAAATACAAAAACAATTGCTACAGACTTGAAACTTTCAAAATTTTCTCAAAATAGATGCCGCTTCATTATTTAATCAAAATCTTGAAACTTCCCCGCCCGAAATTTGGTAATTATCACACGAAAACACAGTTTGTGGTTTTAGAAAATTTATTAATTTTCCGATGGTTTAAAAAAAATATAAAAACAATTGTTACAGACTTGAAATTTTCAAAATTTCCTCAAAATAGATGTTGCTTCATAATTCAATCAAAATCTTGAAACTTCCCCGCCCGAAATTTGGTGATTATCACACGAAAACACAATTTGTAGTTCTAAAAAATTAATTCATTTTCCGATGGTTAAAAAAAAAAATAAAAACAATTCTTACAGACTTGAAACTTTCCAAATTTACTCAAAATAGATGTTGCTTCATGATTCAATCAAAATCTTGAAACTTCCCCGCCCGAAATTTGGTGATTATCACACGAAAACACAGTTTGTAGTTCTAAAAAATTAATTCATTTTCCGATGGTTAAAAAAAAAAATAAAAACAATTCTTACAGACTTGAAACTTTCCAAATTTACTCAAAATAGATGTTGCTTCATGATTCAATCAAAATCTTGAAACTTCCCCGCCCGAAATTTGGTGATTATCACACGAAAACACAGTTTGTGGTTCTAGAAAATTTATTCATTTTCCGATGGTTAAAAAAAATATAACAACAATTGTTACAGACTTGAAACTTTCAAACTTTCCTCAAAATAGATGTCGCTTCATTATTCAATCAAAATCTTGAAACTTCCCCGCCCGAAATTTGGTGATTATCACACGAAAACACAGTTTGTGGTTTTAGAAAATTTATTCACTTTCCGATGGTTTAAAAAAATATAAAAACAATTGTTACAGACTCGAAACATTCAAAATTTACTTAAAATAGATGTTGCTTCATTATTCACTCAAAATTTAGAAACATCCCTTCACTCTAATATTTTTTCAGCAATTGAAAAAAATGCTCAACCTAAAAAAAAACTCTGCCTTAATCAAGTGTAATTATTAAAGAATTTGCTGAGTAAATGTTCTGGATTTTTACGGAATCTTGAAGAGTAATGTATTTTTAATAAATGTTGAAGGTTTTAAGCTTGTAGCAATTGTTTTTCAATTTTTTTCAGCAATTGAAATAATGCGCAACTTAAAAAAAAACTCTGTCTTAATCAAGTGTAATTATTAAAGAATTTGCTGAGTAAATTTTCAGGATTTTTACGGAATCTTGAAGAGTAGTGTATTTTTAATACATTTTGAAAGATTTAAGCGTGTAGCAATTGTTTTTCAATTTTTTTCAGCAATTGAAAAAATACGCAACTTAAGAAAAAAACTCTAATTGAATCAAGTGCAATTATTAAAGAATCTGCTGAGTAAATTTTCTAGATTTTTACGTAATCTTGAAGAGTAATGCATTTTTAATAAATTTTGAAAGTTTTAAGCTCGTAGCAATTGTTTTTCAATTTTTTTCAGCAATTAAAAAAATGCGCAACTTAAAAAAATAAACTCTGTCTTAATCAAGTGTAATTATTAAAGAATTTTCTGAGTAAATTTTCTAGATTTTTACGTAATCTTGAAGAGTAATGCATTTTTAATAAATTTTGAAAGTTTTAAGCTCGTAGCAATTGTTTTTCAATTTTTTTCAGCAATTAAAAAAATGCGCAACTTAAAAAAATAAACTCTGTCTTAATCAAGTGTAATTATTAAAGAATTTTCTGAGTGAATTTTCTGGATTTTTACGGCATCTTGAAGAGTGATGTATTTTTAATAAATTTTGAAAGTTTTAAGCTCGTAGCAATTGTTTTTCAATTTTTTTCAGCAATTAAAAAAATGCGCAACTTAAAAAAATAAACTCTGTCTTAATCAAGTGTAATTATTAAAGAATTTTCTGAGTGAATTTTCTGGATTTTTACGGAATCTTGAAGAGTGATGTATTTTTAATAAATTTTGAAAGTTTTAAGTTTGCAGCAATTGTTTTTCAATTTTTTTCAGTAATTGGAAAAATGCGCAACTTAAAAAAAAGCTCGGTTAATTTCAGGTATCCATCTCTGTCTTCGATATACCAAATCCGAGCTACCAATGCATCACGGCACTGCGATGTTTGTACAACAAGCAGTTTCTTCCGAACATTTGGAAGAAGATCAATTCGCTGCAGTCGCACTGCGAGGACCGCAAAAAGACGGAGAAATACGAAAACGACAAGATCATGGTCGCCGCTTTTATCCGAAGGTTCTTCCAGCTGGAGTCTGTTGAGGAGGAGGAGATCCTGAGGATATGCGGTATTATAATGGTAAATGTTAAATAGTAACCAAACACAATCTTCATCATTGCGTGTTAAATTATAGTCAAAATAATTATAAGAAAAATTCTGTGAGTAATACTGAATAGACAGGCTATGTCGCTTCTGGGTAAAAACCCTAAAACCCTCAAGGTTTACATGAGGGGTCTATGGTCACTGTTTTTATTTGCTGTTTTTTTCAAATTACGACATCTGAAACATTTTACTGGCAACGGTTCTTTCGGACCACAAATCGAAATCATCTGTGTTTCTTCATCTAATTTTTTTCCATATTTATTAATAAAAAAGGTCATCCTAACATAGCCTTCTGCGACGGAGCGATTTAGCACCTTCTATAGAGGTACAAAATTTTCAAAAGTTTTTTAGATGAAAATTCTTTTAAAACACGATGTACCGTATTTTTCTAAAACTTTGGAATTATAGGTAAATGGTCATGAAGTTCCAATTTCACAACCTCCACACGTGGCAGTCTACGAAAACACATCAATGCTGGAGCACAGCTGCAAGGCGAACTGTTCGAAGACCTTCGCGTTGAGCGGAGAAGTGTTAATTACGGCCGGAGTTCCAATCCAAAAAGGGCAACACTTAAGCATCTGCTACTCCGATCCCTTGTGGGGCACGCAGAACCGAAGGCACCACTTACATGAAAGCAAATTCTTCTGGTGCGAGTGTTTGAGGTGCTTGGACACCACGGAATTCCGCACTTATTTCAGCTGCTTGAAATGCACAGACAGGTGAGTTCTTCAGCAACATTGTATCCATTCCTAAATTTATGATCCGTAGTAAATGTAAGGGTATCCTATCTCCTAAGACCTTCATCGAAAACTTCAAGGAAACATCGGAGCAGAGCTGGTTTTGTAATGCGTGCCAGAAGGAGGT
This sequence comes from Ocypus olens, assembly GCA_910593695.2. Lineage (NCBI taxonomy): Eukaryota > Metazoa > Arthropoda > Insecta > Coleoptera > Staphylinidae > Ocypus > Ocypus olens. The sequence goes on from OU343058.1 coordinate 1,203,157, forward strand.
GGGAGCTGATGAAACCAATGGAATTTTGGAGAGATTCGGGCAAAAGTTGTCGGAGATGAAGAAGGGGAATTCGAACGCCTGCAAGGTTTTCATGAAAGAGTCCGAAACGTTTTTGCCACCGAATCATTATTACGTTATCGATGTGAAGTTTGCGCTTTGCCAGATTTTCGGGCAAGAGTTTCACGGAGGAATGCCTCAGTTGTCCGAAGAAGATTTGAGCCTGAAGCATAAAGTCTGCAAAGATGTTTTGGGGGTTGTTAAGGAAATCGCTCCAGGTAATAATAACACTCTGTTTGAAAAGAAATTTAAATATCGAATCGTGTAATACTCGAGTTAAAAATTTAAAAAAATATATAAAACGTGTCGACTAAATTCTACAAAAATTAAATTACATTTACAAATCATGGTTTTATCAGATTAAATGGAGTTTTTGAAAATCCACTGATTATTTCGCGAGTTGTGAATTTTTGAAAATTTGAGTTTTACAATTGTGTAATGCTCTAGTGAAAAATTAAAAAAATATATAAAACGTGTCGACTAAATTCTACAAAAATTAAATTACATTTACAAATCGTGGTTTTATCAGATAAAATGGAGTTTTTGAAAATCCACTGATTATTTCGCGAGTTGTGAATTTTTTAAAATTTGAGTTTTACAATTGTGTAATGCTCTAGTGGAAAATTAAAAAAAATATGTAAAACGTGTCTACTAAATTCTACAAAAATTAAATTACATTTACAAATCATGGTTTTATCAGATAAAATGGAGTTTTTGAAAATCCACTGATTATTTCGCGAGTTGTGAATTTTTGAAAATTTGAGTTTTACAATTGTGTAATGCTCTAGTGAGAAATAAATAAAAAAATAAAACGTGTCGACTAAATTCTACAAAAATTAAATTACATTTACAAATCATGGTTTTATCAGATAAAATGGAGTTTTCGAAAATCCAATGATTATTTCGCGAGTTGTGAATATTTGAAAATTTTAACTATCGAATTGTGTAATGCTCTAGTGAAAAATTAAAAAAAATATATATAAAACGTGTCGACTAAATTCTACAAAAATTAAATTACATTTACAAATCATGGTTTTATCGGATAAAATGGAGTATTTGAAAATCCATTGATTATTTCGCGAGTTGTGAATTTTTGAAAATTTGAGTTTTACAATTGTGTAATGCTCTAGTGAAAAATTAAAAAAATATATAAAACGTGCCAACTAAATTCTACAAAAATTAAATTACATTTACAAGTCATGGTTTTATCAGATAAAATGGAGTATTTGAAAATCCACTGATTATTTCGCAAGTTGTGAATTTTTGAAAATTTGACTTTTACAATTGTGTAATGCTCTAGTGAAAAATTAAAAAAATATATAAAACGTGTCGACTAAATTCTACAAAAATTAAATTACATTTACAAATCATGATTTTATCAGATAAAATAGAGTTTTTGAAAATCCACTGATTATTTCGCGAATTGTGAATTTTTGAAAATTTGAGTTTTACGATTGTGTAATGCTCTAGTGAAAAATTAAAAAAATATATAAAACGTGTCGACTAAATTCTACAAAAATTAAATTATATTTGCAAATCACCGTTTTATCAAATTAAATGGAGTTTTTGAAAATCTAACAATTATTTCGTGAGTTGTGAATTTTTGAAAATTTTAGATATCGAATTGTGTAATACTCGAGTTAAAATTTTAAAAAATATATAAAACGTGCCTACTAAATTCTACAAAAATTAAATTATATTTGCAAATCACCGTTTTATCAAATTAAATGGAGTATTTGAAAATCCACCAATTATTTCGTGAGTTGTGAATTTTTGAAAATTTTAGATATCGAATTGTGTAATACTCGAGTTAAAAATTTAAAAAATATATAAAAAGTGTCTTCTAAATTCCACAAAAATTAAATTAGATTTGCAAATCATCGTTTTATCAAACTAAACGAAGATTTTTAAAATTCACTAATTATTTCGCGAATTGTGAATTTTTGAATATTTTATATCTCGAATTGTGTAATACTCGAGTTAAAATTTAAAAAAATATATAAAACGTGCCTACTAAATTCTACAAAAATTAAATTATATTTGCACATCACCGTTTTATCAAATTAAATGGAGTTTTTGAAAATCTACCAATTATTTCGTGATTATTGAATTTTTGAAAATTTTAATTTTCGAATTGTGCAATACTTGAGCAAAAAAATTAAAGAAAATATAAAACGCGTCGAAGAAATTCTGCAAAAATTAAATTAGATTTGCAAAGCATCGTTTTATCAAATTAAGCAGGGGCGGCTCGTTATATACAGCCAAGGAGCCATGAGGTAGTTTCAAACTTAGCAAGAACTTTTAATTAATTCTTAAAACGCTTTTTTGCAAGTTACTTTGGTCTAAGAAGGTAAATCGTTAATTCTTTCTTCAAAGGGGGGGGGGGGGTATATTTATAAATGGCTCTACCATCAACATGTTGCACGAGCCGCCACTGGTATTAGTAGCTATATTATATTACAATCCTTTTTTTCAATTTTATAATCAGCTGAAAATCGAATTCGCGGTTTGTTACTCTTCGAACTTCATTCCGCCATAGCGGAAATCGGAAGGAGGAAGGGCCTAACTGGTGAATTAGGACCAGACTATCTGTACTTGTCGTTGATGGTAAGTTTACCGTAAGGAGAGAGAAAAGTCCAGACGTTTACGGTTTTGCTTTCGATAGGATTCGAAGAAAATCTTGGTGGAGGCGATAGAGGCCCTGCGACACGAATCCGAAATAATGCCCGAGGGCAAAATTTGCGAACAGGCGAGGAGGAACCTGAAGGACATCGACGTTTTGCTGAGGACCGTCCAGTGTTCGGTGGGAAACGCTCCGGTTTGAAAGATTTCGTGTTTTTTGTAGAAATAATCGTCAGCATTTAATAATTTGTTACGTTTTATACCGTTGCAAAATGTCGGTTTGAAAGTTTTTGCGTGTTTTTGTAGAAATATTTATAGCCGGCATTTAATAATTTATTAACTTTTATACTGTTGCAAAATGTTAGGTAATAAATTTATCAAGAAATTTTAATTAAAATAATTACATTGACAATGTTTATTACAACAAATTAAACCATCAAAAATAAATAACGCGCTCGTAAATTAAACAATTGATCAAAATCAGAAACTTAAATTCGTTGATTTTAAAAAATTTCGGATTTTAGCAATTTCCATTGTCTCGACATGAATTTTCAATACAGTTTAAAACACACTGAATTCTCCACTTTCTAACATATAAAATATCATAATCGAAAAATGCGTTTGCCACCTTGGCAATTTTTAAAAACTGAAATTGATTTTGAACTTTGAAATTTTTGAAATTTGGCAATTTTCAAAGACTCGACATGATTATCTCTTAACAGGCGCGTATTCAAGGGGGGTATTGGAGGTACATACACACCCCCACCCCCCCCGCAGAATATCAAGAGGTTTTTTTTACTTTCTCCGTTGCGAAGTACCTGAAAGGTAAATATTTTTACGAAATGTTAATTTTGCAAGCGATTTTGTTTACTTTGAATTTGGAAAACAACAGATTTTGGCGACTTTCCTTGAACGAAATGTTTATTTCTTTATATTTTCTTAAGGCACATTAAATTCTCTACATTTTGGCATTTAAATCACCAAATTCAAGTAAGCCGTTCGGAAGTAAAGTAATTTTTTTAAATCAAAAACGCGTCTTGAAAAATTTCAGTTTGTCAGTTTTCGTAAAATGCTTGTTTTAATCAAAACTTAGCTTTAATGGAAAACACTGTATACTTCTAAAATTTTATTATAATCAATACTTAATAATTGAAAAATTTCAGTTTGTCAGTTTTCGTAAAATGCTTGTTTTAATCAATACTTAGCTTTAATGGGAAACAATGTATACTTTTATTTTAATCAATACTTAATAATTAATATTAAAATATCCAAGTAGATACAGATGATTATATACTCCAATAATATTCGGTTTAATGGAATTGGCACGTTGGAAAGTTAAACCCTTCTTCTATATCATTACAGCCGTCATTACGATTTGTTAACTTACAAGTAATTCCACACCGTTTTCTTAAATATTTAAATTGTTAAAACTTGAAGAGCATTAATTATATTCCACTTTTAATAAGTTAACATTGCGATGTAATTGAATGTGCAGTAAGGAGATGTTTTCTTCAAGAATGGAACGCAACGAGATAAGAGGTAAAGTATTATTGCATCAAAATTTTAATCCAAAAAATTACTTGTTAAGTACGTTGGTGCAAAAAAAGAAACACTTGAAATTCGTGAAATTTTAATCGATTTTGATGAATTTTTAAGGGCGAAAAACTTTGAAGTGTCTTCTTTAAAGTCATGAATGCGAACGAAGGGTTCGAAAAGGGATAATCCCAATCTGAGTTCAACCCCTTAAAGTAGAGCCAAAATGAGATTTTTCCCGTAATAATCATCCAATTTGGTTGAAAAGTCGCTGAGTTATGTGCGAAAAACCTCAAAATGTACTTTTATTTTCAAACACCCATAACTTCGTGACAAATCATCGTAGGAACTTCGTTCTTTGAGTTCTGCATAGGGAATTGACCAAATTTTAACGTCTTTATGGTGGATCGAGTCGACAAAAATTTTCCAACTCCGTGGACATCGTCAAAGTTGGACATGGTTTCCAGAAAAACAACTTTTTTTTCACAGGGGGCGCTAAAGGGCGGCGGAAGCGGTTACGCTTAATTTCGCATGCATGACTTTAAAGAAGACCCTTCAAAGTTTCTCGCCATCAAAGTTTCATCAAAATCTATTGAAAATTGATTTTTTTCCAACTCCGCAGACATTGTCAAAGTTGGACATGGTTAAAAAAAATTCACAGGGGGCGCTAGAGGGCGGCGGAAGCGGTTACGCTTAAGTTTGCATGCATGACTTTAAAGAAGACACTTCAAAGTTTTTTTTCCTCAAAGATTCATCAAAATCTATTGAAAATACGCCGAGTTATGACGGTTTGAAAATGGTCGAAATTTCACGAATTTTTTTCCACTAATTACTAAAAAATTAGATGTGCATTTTTATAATTTTAGGGTCAATTTTAACCTAATAATACTTTATATAATTTGACATACACTTATATATGATTGTTGTTTTATGTAAAAAAAAAAATAAGTAGGTGCATCATCAGCTTCGCCAGACATGACCGACGTTTCCAAGAAACTTTTCGTGCTGCCTCAAATCTTGCTCAAGATGGTGAACATGTGGCCTCCGGAGGAAAACTGGCTGACCAAAATTGCGTTCTTCGTCAAACTAACTCTTATAGTTTGCATTGAACTCGGACAGCTGATTTACTTTATTTTCAACTTTACTGACATCACAAAAATCACCTCAACAATGTCAACGTTATCAACCACACTCCAGGTGAATATTATTAAATAACTGTGGGCGCGTATAATCACACAGATGAAAAATCAAGAGGTCGATAGTCAAGCTATTTTTGCTAACCAACTAAATTTTTTCCGAGTTTAAATTTTCTAAAATCTTCAAACTGACTTTCCAACTTTTTTGCTATTTAAGATAGCTGAAATTTTTTAACGCCAATCGATTTATCTCGTTTTTCTGATGAAGAAAAGGTGCCCCTTGATGGTCTACGATGATTATTAACAAAGTTGATTTTTTCGATTTTTTTCATTTTCGAGTTTTTTTGCTGACGTGTCACGGGCTTCAAATTGACATTTGTTCCTGCGAAAGTACATTTTCTGAAGCGTCTTGAAGCGATCTTTCGAGTGATGTCAAGAAACCCCGGATCCAACCAGTGGTTTCTTCAGGAAATTATTTTTAATGCAATTTTTGTTAAAAAGTAAGAAGGGGGGGGGGACCCTTGGATAGAATTTCGGGTTTTCGTCAAAAATAAAAAATCGCCAATTTTAATTAATTCCGACTAATTGACACACGAGAAACACAGATTTGAAATCCGCGTTCAAATTGGATTCTTCGTTCGGCTGCTACAGGCGTTTTAAGTTTGAAAAAATTTACTTTTTTCAAAATTGGTTCATGGTGACTTGCTAACTTTTTTCCAATTTTTTCTAGATGAATTTTTTTAACGCCAATTGATTTATTTCGTTCTTCTGATGAAACAAAGGTATTACATAAAGGTCTAAGATGATTTTTAAGAAAGTTGATTTTTTCGATTTTTTCCATTTACGAGTTTTCTTTGCTAACGCGTCACGGGCTTCAAATTGACATTTGTTCGTGCGAAAGTACATTTTCTGAAGCGTCTTGAAGCGATCTTTCGAGTGACGTCAGGAAACCCCGGATCCAACCAGTGGTTTCTTCAGGAAATCATTTTTAATGCAATTTTTGTTACAAAGTAAGAAGGGGGGACCCTTGGATAGAATTTCGGATTTTCGTCAAAAATAAAAAATCGCCAATTTTAAACAATTCCGACTAATTGACACACGAGAAACACAGATTTGCAATCCGCGTTCAAATTGGATTCTTCGTTCGGCCGCTACAGGCGTTCAAAATGTGAAAAAATCGACTTTTTTCAAAATTTCTCCATAAAGTTCATGGTGACTTGCTAACTTTTTTCCAATTTTTTCTAGATGAAATTTTTGAATGCCAATAGCTTTATCTCGTTCCTCTGATGAAGAAAAATGTATTACATAAAGGTCTACGATGATAATTAAGAAAGTTGATTTTTTCGATTTTTTCCATTTTCGAGTTTTCTTTGCTGACGCGTCACGGGCTTCAAATTGACATTTGTTGTTGTGCAAGTACATTTTCTGAAGGGTCTTGAAGGGATCTTTACGGCGATGTATAGAAACCCCGAATCAAACCAGTGGTTTCTTCAGGAAATAATTTCAAAACCAATTTTTGAGCAATTTTCTCGATTTTCAGGTTTTTATCAAAAATTAAAAATCGCCAATTTTAATTGGATCCGACTAACTTTGACCCAAGGAAAACAGATTTGAAAATCGTGTTCGATTTGGATTCTTTGATTAGCCGCAACGGACGTTCAAAATCGGAAAAAATCGACTTTTCTTAAAAATCTTCAAACTGACTTGCCAACTTTTTTACCATTTAAGATAATTTGAATATTTTAACGCCAATCGATTTATCTCGCTTTTCTGATGAAGAAAACGTACACTTTAATAGTCTAATATTTAAAGAATGTCCCTGATCGATGATTAATCATAAAATTGCAATTTTTTTCCAGGCAATAGTAAAAATGTCCGTAATCTATATCCACTCAAACCGCCTAAAGCGAGTAATAAAAATCGCTTACGAGGACTTCTGGCCCACAAATTTCCTAGGACAAACATTAGAGAACCAATTGAAATCAACCTCAACGCTAATAACAACGAGCATGATATCACTACTCTCCAGCGCCTTGATCTTTGCCTTCGGATTCCTCACCAAACCGTTAATAGAGGGCAGCATGCAGCTACCCTTCGATTCCTGGTACCCTTTCACCTGGCAAACATCCCCTCTCTACGAAATGATTTACATCGCGCAAATATTCTGCAACATCTACATTATCATCATCAGCATTTTAGGACACGATTTTTTCATCTTGGCCTTGTGTTGCAATGTAATAGCCCAGTATAGGTTGTTGAAGAATGTCATTAAAGAAATTGGTGGCGGATCTGATGAGAGGTACAATAAGGTTTTAAGAGGGTTTCATGGTGTGGACGGCGAGGGTGGTTGGTCTAGAGGGGGAGAGGATGTCGAGGAGACTGCGTTGTTGTTCAAGTGTGTTGAACATCATAATAAATTGTTAATGTAAGTACAATTAGTATCGTGTGAACCATAAAATTTTGTTTCAGAATTGGCTGTGAGATAAATGAGGTATGTCGCATATTATTACGTCATGAGATTTAAAAAAATGAATTAATCTCCGACATGACTGCTATTTTTCTCAGAAACGAAATTCTGTGGCTCACACCTTACAAATACATAGAAGAAAAAAAATCATCAAAATAGTACATTGAGCAGAAATGAATTGTTAAAGTAAATTGCAATAAGATTAGGCATTAACATACATACAAAAAATTCATCATAGTTGTGCAAGATATGAAGCTAAGAATTCAATAAAATAAAAATTCTGAAATAAAATGAGAAATACTACACGTTTCGTCTTCTAAATTGTGCAAGACGAAAAGTATAGTATTTCTCAAGCTAAGAATTGTTTGTCGAAAAATGAATTTCTCACCTATTAAAATGTTATTTTTCAGCTATCAAAAACAGCTTTTTGCGACTTTTTTTAATTGTCAAAAATGGCATTTTTCAGCTGTCAAAAATTGACTTTTTGTAGTCAAAAATTGTTGGTGATGTAGATTTTGAAAAAATATATGCAACCCGCGGCAGAAATGAGTATGACACACCTGACAACATTTTAGTTTGTTCTTGAGGAGTGTTACAGTTACATATTGTGACATTTTTACTTTCTCCGTTATGAAGTGATCGTGAACTTTTTTTAAAATAGACATTATAAACCGTTTTTAAATTAGTTTTAATGAAAATTATCCTTAATGTTGATACAATTATTTGCTTGTGTTTATTTATTTTTTGAATTTTAAGGATATCTGATGAGATGAGAGATATATTCGCATCTTCCTTTTTCGTGCAATTGGCGACCAGTGTTGTCGCGATTTGCGTGTCCAGTTTCCTCATCACGATGGTATGTCGGCTTTTACGACCACTTTTTGGGTGTAAAATTTGAAAGGTCGTCCGGTCTGAGGAGTTTTGTTTTGAATTGTTTTAGGTGGAAATAGACAGGACGCAAATTTATCATCTGACTTCTTATTGTGTCGGACACGTGCTGCAGCTGTTCATGGTGTGCGCTGCTGGTAATGAATTATCTCATCAGGTAACATTTTTATAAGTTTACTTGTAGAAATAACAATGGTATTTTTTTTTTTTAATTTTATTCATTGCAAGAAGCAACTTTTTTTCCCTTCAATTCAAGTTTAGAGTGTCGCCATTTTGTTTCCAGTTTGTTAATATCAATTTTTTTTGTAGTGTATCAAAAATATATTATTTCTCAGCGGATTTGAAAGTTTTGGAGGCAATTCCGCAAGTGATTATTTTTTTAGAATTTTTTTCATCGCAAGAAGCAACTTTCGTTCCCTCCAATTCAAGTTTAGAGTGTCGCCATTTTGTTTCCAGTTTGGGGATATCAATTTTTTTTGTAGAGTATCGAAAATACATTATTCTTAAGCGGATTTGAAAGTTCTGAAGGCAATCCCGCAAGTGATTATTTTTTTAGAATTTTATTAATCGCGAGATGCAACTTTCATTCCCTTCAATTCAAGTTTACAGTGTCGCCATTTTGTTTCCAGTTTGGGAATATCAATTTTTTTTGTAGAGTATTAAAAATACATTATTCCTTAGCGGATTTAAAAGTTTTGAAGGCAATTCCGCCAGTGATTATTTTTTTAGAATTTTTTTTATCGCAAGAAGCTACTTTCGTTCCCTGCAATTCAAGTTTAGAATGTCGCCATTTTGTTTCCAGATAGGGAATATCAATTTTTTTTGTAGAGTATCAAAAATAAATTATTCCTAAGCGGATTTGAAAGTTTTGAATGAATTCCTCCAGTGATTATTTTTTTAGAATTTTTTTCATCGCAAGAAGCAACTTTCGTTCCCTCCAATTCAAGTTTAGAGTGTCGCCATTTTGTTTCCAGTTTGGGGATATCAATTTTTTTTGTAGAGTATCGAAAATACATTATTCTTAAGCGGATTTGAAAGTTCTGAAGGCAATCCCGCAAGTGATTATTTTTTTAGAATTTTATTAATCGCGAGATGCAACTTTCATTCCCTTCAATTCAAGTTTACAGTGTCGCCATTTTGTTTCCAGTTTGGGAATATCAATTTTTTTTGTAGAGTATTAAAAATACATTATTCCTTAGCGGATTTAAAAGTTTTGAAGGCAATTCCGCCAGTGATTATTTTTTTAGAATTTTTTTCATCGCAAGAAGCAACTTTCGTTCCCTGCAATTCAAGTTTAGAGTGTCGCCATTTTGTTTCCAGTTTGGGAATATCAATTTTTTTTTGTAGTGTATCAAAAATATATTATTCCTAAGCGGATTTAAAAGTTTTGAAGGCAATTCCGCCAGTGATTATTTTTTTAGAATTTTTTTTATCGCAAGAAGCAACTTTCGTTCCCTGCAATTCAAGTTTAGAGTGTCGCCATTTTGTTTCCAGTTTGAGAATATCAATTTTTTTTGTAGAGTATCAAAAATACATTATTCCTAAGCGGATTTAAAAGTTTTTAAGGCAATTTCGCTAGTGATTATTTTTTTAGAATTTTATTTATCGCAAGAAGCAACTTTCGTGACCTTCAATTTAAGTTTAGAGTGTCGCCATTTTGTTTCCTGTTTGGGAATATCAATTTCTTTTGTAGAGTATCAAAAATACATTATTCCTAAGCGGATTTGAAAGTTTTGAAGGCAATTCCGCGAGTGGTTATATTTTTAGAATTCTAATAATCGCGAGTTGCAAATTTCGTTTCTCTTAATTCATGTTTATAGTGTCGCCATTTTGTTTCCAGTTTGGGGATATCAATTGTTTTGTAGGATATTAAAAATATGTTATTTGCAAGTAGCGCCGTCTTGTTGGAAATAAGCAGCAATGAACAATTATAAAAATTCCAACGCATGTACTTTCGTTAATCATAATTTTTTTAAATCCATGCCAGAGCCACACATTTGGAGATTACGCGTTTGGAAGCAATTGGCATCTGAAGAGGTACACCAATCTGAGGAAGTCGTTGGTGATGGTGATAATGAGATGCCAACGTGGCAGTAAATTATCCGCCATGGGAATATTTGACTTGAATTACAACACGTTTGTAACTGTAAGTCATTATTGTTGTGGTAAACTTGCAATTGCTTTCTTTGGAAATTTGTAAAGACGCATTATTCAAAATTAGTCTGTCAAAATCTCAACCGATTGTTGTAATAAATGTGGAATTTGCATGTGATTTTCTGAAAAATGCGTTTTTTTGGTCATCAAAATTTTCCTTTTTGTGCAATCATTTCTGTTGTGGTAAACTTGCAATTATTTTTATCGAAAATTTGTAAAGGCACGTTATTCAAAATTAATCTGTCAAAATTTCAACCATCTGTTGCAATAAATGTGGAATTTGCAGGTGAATTTCTGAAAAATGCGTTTTTCTGGTCATCAAAATTTTCCTTTTTGTGTAACCATTTCTGTTGTGTTGAACTTGCAATTATTTTTATCGAAAATTTGTTAAGGCACATTATTCAAAACTGGTCTGTCAAAATTTCAATCATCTGTTGCAATAAATGTGGAAGTTGCACGTGAATTTCTGGAAAAAGCGCTTTTTTGGTCATCAAAATTTTCCTTTTTGTGCAACCATTTCTGCTGTGGTAAACTTGCAATTATTTTTATCGAAAATTTGCAAAGGCACGTTATTCAAAATTAGTCTGTCAAAATTTCAACCATCTGTCGAAATAAATGTGGAATTTGCACGTGAATTTCTGAAAAAGCGCTTTTTTGCTCATCAAAATTTTCTTTTTTGTGCAAATATTTCTGTTGTGGTAAACTTGAAATTATTTTTATCGAAAATTTGCAAAGGCACGTTATTCAAAATTAGTCTGTCAAAATTTCAACCATCTGTTGCAATAAATGTAGAATTCGCATGTGAATTTCTGAAAAATGCACTTTATTGGTTATCAAAATTTGCTTTTTAGTGCAACCATTTTTGTTGTGGTAAACTTGCGATTGATTTCTTTAGATATTTGTAAAGGCACATTCTTCAAGATTAGTCTGTCACAATTTCAACCATCTGTCGAAAGAAATGCGGAATTCCTATGCAAATTCTTGAAAAATGAGCTTTTTTGGTTATCAAAAATTTCTTTTAAGTGCAACCATTTTTGTTGTGGTAAACTTGCGATTGCTATTTTTGGAAATTTACAAAGATACATTATTCAACCATCTGTTGCAATAAATGTGGTATTTCCATGTGAATTTCTAAAAAATGCGCTTTTTTGGTTATCAAAATTTGCTTTTTAGTGCAACCATTTTTGTTGTGGTGAATTTGCGAATATTTTCTTTGCAAATTTGTAAAAGCACATTATTCAAGATTAGTCTGTCAAAATTTCAGCCATCAGTTGCAATAAATGTGGAATTCCCATGCGAATTTCTGAAAAATACATCAAAATTTGCCATTTTAGTGTAAAATTTGTGATTTTTTTTTAAAAACTAATAAAAAATGAATGTAATAACAGTTGTCTTTTGCATTTTAGGTAATGAGAATGTCGTTTTCATTTTATACGTTACTGTCCAACATTATTGAAAAGTGAATTGAAGGCGTTCTATAATGAAAAAAATGTTGATTAGTGTATTATTTAGAAAAATAAATTTAAAAAAAATTACAGAGCCCTTAAACTAGAATAGATTGCTGTAATAATTTAGTTTACTGTAGAATAAAGATGTCGCACGAGAATAAAACTTTATGTAGAAAACTGTGAATTTACTAGAACTTTCTGATGATAAATAATAGATGGCGCAAAGATGCCGAATTTAAAATTTTCCTATGTCCTAGTAAATATAATCATTATGTTTAAAACATCGAAAAAATCTACATCTTTCGTTTAATAATTAAGCAGACATTTTATTAACTTCCCACTTTATATTTAAAATTGCTACAAACTACAATGATTTCAACTTGAGCAAGGGCGTTTCTAGCCAACTAGTCTAGAGAAGGGGGGGGGGGGGGGGGGACGTATAATTAAAAAAAGATAGATATATTTTTTTTAATAAAATATTGCAACGTTTTAAAGCGCAGGAAAAATTTACCGGTTATATTATTTGATTGGAATATGGAATATCGGTAATTTTTAAGAATAAAAATTGTTAAGCGAAAAATTCTTAGGGGGGTAATTACCAGATTAAGCCCCCCCCCCCCCCCTTTGAAATCGCCACTGAGTTTGAGGCAACCTCTCTTATTGCAGATTTATTGAATAAAAGTAATAAAGACGAAAAATATTATTTTAAAGACGAAAAATATTATTTTTCGTTTTTATTATTTATTACTTTTAAAATGATTTCATTTCAGTTGAATTGTGTTTTATATATGAATGGCCTGAAAATTGTTTAATAGAATTATCGAGCTGCCGTTGTTTATTGAAAATATAACGGGCCGCCCTTTTTACGCGGATAAATACGCATTCCGAATTTATGTTTTTCAGCGCGCGATAAATTGGCGACGAGTGCTCCAAATATTATTCAAATGAGGTTAAAGGTGTCATGCAGTATTCCTAACAAAACAAACGTTAATTTAGCTGTATAAATTATGCAGCCTGATGAACCCGTATAGTTTTGTTTGTAACTTTAATAATCAACATAAATATAATTCACGTTTTTCATGAACACATCATACATTTTCGAGATTTCTTTGCACGCCACTGGCTTCAATTTGACTTTAGTATATTTTCTGATGGGTCTTAATGACATTTTTACGGTGACGTGTAGAAATTTTGGTAAATTTTCAAGTGCATAGAGAGTAAAAGATGTGAAAATTTGTAACAATTTTGGCGATTCGAAAAAAATATAAAAACAAATGCCATCGACTTGAAAATTTCCAAAATTACTTAAAATTAATTCGAGATTATAAAACCATAAAAAATATATACATCCCCTCCACGAATTTTGGTAAATTTTCAAGTGCATTGAGAGTAACAGAAGTGAAAATTTGTAATAATTTTGGTGACTCGAAAAAAATATAAAAACAATTGCCATCGACCTGAAAATTTCCAAAATTACTAAGAATGAATTCGAGATTATAATTACGTGAAAAAACATGCACAAACCCCTCCAGATTTTAAGGTAATTTTAGGGGAATAGCGAGTTAAGATGTAAAAGTTGTTAAGAATTTTGGCGATTCGAAAAAAATATAAAAACAATTATTATCGACGTGAAAATTTTCAAAATTACTAAGGATAAATTCGAGATTATAGTTACGTGAAAAAACATGCACAAACCCCTTCAGATTTTGAGGGAATTTTAGGTAAACAGCGAGTAAAAATGCAAAAGTTGGTAAGACTTTTGGCGATTCGAAAAAAAAATATAAAAAAAATGCTATCGACGTGAAAATTTCCAAAATTACTAAGAATGAATTCGAGATTATAATTACGTGAAAAAAACATTCACAAACTCTTCCAGATTTTGAGGTAATTTTAGGTAAACAGCGAGTAAAAATGCAAAAGTTGGTAAGACTTTGGCGATTCGAAAAAAAAAATATAAAAAAAATTGCTATCGACGTGAAAATTTCCAAAATTACTAATAATGAATTGGAGATTATATTTACATAAAAAACATGCACAAACCCCTCCAGATTTTGAGGTAATTTTAGGTAAACAGCGAGTAAAAATGCAAAAGTTGTTAAGAATTTTGGCGATTTGAAAAACATATAAAAACAATTGCTATCGACATGAAAATTTCCAAAATTACTAAGAATAATTTCGAGATTATAACTACGTGAAAAAAACATGCACAAACCCCTCTAGATTTTGAAGTCATTTTAGGTAAACAGCGAGTAAAAATGTAAAAGTTGTTAAGAATTTTGTCGATTTGAAAAAAATATAAAAACAATTGCTATGGACATGAAAATTTCCAAAATTACTAAGAATAATTTCGAGCTTATATTTACGTGAAAAAACATGCACAAACCCCTCTAGATTTTGAGGTAATTTTAGGTAAACAGCGAGTAAAAATGCAAAAGTTGTTAAGAATTTTGGCGATTTGAAAAAAATATAAAAACAATTGCTATCGACGTGAAAATTTCCAAAATTACTAACAATGAATTCGAGATTATAACTACGTGAAAAAAACATGCACAAACCCCTCTAGATTTTGAGGTAATTTTAGGGGAATAGCGAGTTAAGATGTAAAAGTTGTTAAGAATTTTGGCGATTTGAAAAAAATATAAAAACAATTGCGATCAACGTGAAAATTTCCAAAATTACTAAGAATAAATTCGACATTTTAATTACAGAAAAAAACATGCACAAACCCCTCCAGATTTTGAGGTAATTTCAGATGAATAGCGAGTAAAGATGCAAAAGTTGATAATAATTTTGGCGATTCGAAAAAAATATAAAAACAATTGCTATCGACGTGAAAATTTCCAAAATTACTAACAATGAATTCGAGATTATAATTACGTGAAAAAAACATGCACAAACCCCTCCAGATTTTGAGGTAATTTTAGGTAAACGGCGAGTAAAAATGCAAAAGTTGGTAATAATTTTGGCGATTCGAAAAAAATATAAAAACCATCGCTACCGACGTGAAAATTTTCGAAATTACTAAGAATGAATTCGTGATTATAATTACGTGAAAAAAACATGCGAAACCGCTCTAGATTTTGAGGCAATTTTAATTTATTTAACAGCTGCATGTTGAATTGCTGAGTTATATAATAGGCCACACAATATTCACGAATACGTATATTGAGTTGCATAGTTATCCATATGTTATAATTCTAATGGCTTCTAGTTATCTATTATTCACATGATCGAACGATCGAAATTAATTGATCCATCGCGTGGAATTTTCATGGCCGCCACGTGCGAAACAAAGACGACCTCGACGCACATTTCGGCGTGTTCTGCTTCCGATCCATCGGCCGTAAACGGTCCCCGTCGGATATAATTACTCGGGACCGTCCCTTCCCCCATTGCCTTTATCGGCCCTTCGCTCTATATCTGCAGACACACCCTTTTAAATAATACATGCTGCGGATTCTTTATTGGCCGCATTCGGTTTATGAGTGTGTTTGTTTCGTTGATAAGGGCGCCCCGCCGGGATTACATTTACTAATTTCGGTTCTTGGGAAATGGGGGAGAGGAGGGTTCGCACTTTATTAGCCCTCTTATCGCCGCCGATCGCATTCAATTATGCATTGTCTTCCCTTTCGACACGTCCTTTTGTAGTTTCGTATGTTACGTGTATAATTCGTACGTTTAATAGTATTTGAAAAAAAATTAAAAATATCATCATGTTATGGATATTTTATGCGGATTAAATTATTTAATGATTTCGACTATACACGGTTACTAATCTTTAACCGAACGTGGTTTTTGCGAACTCTGGAACCTCATTATGTTATGGAGATTATATCCTATATATTTATTTAATGATTCATATCTGATTTCGACTATACACGGTTACTAATCTTTAACCGAACATGGTTTTTGCGAACTGGTTTTAATGCCACATCAGGTCAACATGTATTGTTGTTTTAAATGCCTACATTTCAAGCGGTCAGACGGCAACATTTAACGTATTTCCTGAAAAAGCAATTATGCTATAATTAATTCAATGAATTAAAACCGTATATATACAATTCTCGCTGCGTCGTCGTCTCGTGTGTTGTGTGTGTGTGTGTGTCGCTTGGTTTGATTTACAACGTTAATTTAATATGTTGTAATTAATTCCGCCTGGGCTCGTGATAGGTATACATACACACAATGTGGCACGTGTCATTAATCTAATGTGAACAATGTCGTAAACCGAAAATTTAATCATTCCGCACGCATCGTCAGAACCGTCATCGTGTGCCTCCAATTACTTACGTTAAATTAAAACGCGGTGACAAAACGCGCTCGCGCGACTTTCTCCCCGAATTGTGTACGAAAATGCCGCAATCAATTTACATCATCTCTCGTTACCGTTTGTTTATCTCTCGAAATTTTACGGCCCGGCGTGTTATGAATAATGAAAACGAGAAAAGAATAATGTCGACGTTTACCTTCGAGTTTTTTTTTGTAAACAAAGCATTGCAAATGATATCCTTAATTTTCCAGTAAAAATATTACAACATGATCATGTTTCACAAATGCATCTTGCGGTTCATAAAAAGTCAGCATGGATAAGCTTGCAAAAACCCAGAAGGTGATTGAAGGGAAAATTCTCGGACCAAGCCCGGCTAAGCAAAACGAGAACGAAAGCATCAGCAAATCTAAAGATGACTTTGAAGTTCAGGAATTTCTGTGGGGATTATTTTGAAGTTCTGGAATTTCTTTGGGGACTATTTTGAAGTTCAGGTATTTGTATTAACCCTTAGCTAACGAGCTAGTTTATAATAGTCGCAACCATCGCTTTACGGATACTTATTTTATAAATTGCACTTTTGGTGAATGCGCCTGGACGCCAGTTAATTGCTGATAACTAAAAAACGGTACATTTTATAAAGAAAATCTTTCTACAAAAGATTCTTAGAATTAGAAAATGAAAAAATATACAGGGTGTTCTTTTTCAAAAATGAAAAAGTCACTAATTTTTTATAATAAAATGAACACCCTGTATATTAAAAATATGTTTAGACGATAACTTGTTTATACCTAAGAAACTTTTGCTTGAAACTTTTTTTGAAATCTTTCACGGTTTGAAAATTATTTGGATGTAAAAGTGCACAATCGCGAAAATCAGAATATCGAATTCGGTCTGATTTTCCTCTTCCTTCAAAAAGTTTGTTGTGTGCGGTATATAGGTGGATACACAATGTGCGCATAAGGGAAAGGATTGGTCCGATGGGCTTTTATTGAAAAATTGCTTTAATATTGTATAACGTCCATTATGAGCAGCAAATAAAATTCCTCGTCGGAAATATAGATGTGTGTGTGTGTGTTGGGGGGGAAGGGGGGATCCGAAGCATCCCGGTTCAATCAGATAGCAGCCTAAATACGGGCCGATTCAATACATTTCATCTCTGCCCTTTGTCAGTCCCCATTGTTACAGATATCTGGTGATATTAAACCTGCGCCCTCCACATAAGAAAACTGCACGGAGGGAACTATTTCTTACAATAAAACCGAAGATTACTGTCTGGGTTTACGTTACGTTATGCGCGGCTTAGGTGTTAAAATATACGCTGAAAATGCAATTTTTAAATTATTATTAATAGCAAAAGAATTTGGCTGGAATAAAAATATTAATAACTTATTTTTTCATGCCCTGAAAATGTAAAGTTATGTAGCGTTAGTGTAGAAAATTTTCTAATTTATTAATAACCCAGTGGCTGGAATAAAAATATTATTAAATTATTTTGTTTAATATTTCTGTCTGCGATTTTATAACGTCATAAATAATATCCCGGTTAGTGAAAGCAACTAAATAATTCAGAAAGTCATTGGCCCTGTTCAGCATTGAGGCATCTTCCACTTAAGCTTCGTAAATATTTAATTGCTCTCATGCAGTCCTGTGAATAACCGGGATGTACTGAATGGAGAATAAATGGAAGGAAATAATTCGAAATAAATATTTGTTTGATAAAAGCTAATTATCTTATTTCTATATATAAAATTACAGCCCCTACTTTTCGGAAAATTAAGCAGCGCCAAAATGACCATCAGATATTCCCGTGCGAATATTTTGAAATTTCGCGAAGGAATATTTGCAGATTTTGATTGGATTATGAAGAACAATCGTTGTTGAGTAAATTAAGAAATTTTCAAGTCTCCATCAACTGTTTTTATATTTTTTTTAACTTTCGGAAAATTAAGCAGCGCCAAAATGCCCATCAGATATTCCCGTGCGAATATTTCGAAATCTCGCGAAGGATGGTTTGCAGATTTTGATTGGATCATGAAGTACAATCGTTGTTGAGTAAATTTAGAAATTTTCAAGTCTCCATCAACTGTTTTTATATTTTTTTCAACTTTCGGAAAATTAAGCAGCGCCAAAATGACCATCAGATAGTCCCGTGCAAATATTTTGAAATCTCGCGAAGGATTGTTTGCTGATTTTGATTGGATCATGAAGTACAATCGTTGTTGAGTAAATTTAGAAATTTTCAAGTCTCCATCAACTGTTTTTATATTTTTTTCAACTTTCGGAAAATTAAGCAGCGCCAAAATGACCATCAGATATACTCGTGTGAATTTTTCGAAATCTCGCGAAGGATTATTTAAAGATTTTGATTGGATCATGAAGTACAATCATTGTTGTTTAAATTTAGAAATTTTCAAGTCTCCATCAACTGTTTTTATATTTTTTTTAACTTTCGGAAAATTAAGCAGCGCCAAAATGACCATCAGATAGTCCCGTGCAAATATTTTGAAATCTCGCGAAGGATTGTTTACTGATTTTGATTGGATCATGAAGTACAATCGTTGTTGAGTAAATTTAGAAATTTTCAAGTCTCCATCAACTGTTTTAATATTTTTTTCAACTTTCGGAAAATTAAGCAGCGCCAAAATGACCATCAGATATACTCGTGTGAATTTTTCGAAATCTCGCGAAGGATTATTTAAAGATTTTGATTGGATCATGAAGTACAATCATTGTTGTTTAAATTTAGAAATTTTCAAGTCTCCATCAACTGTTTTTATATTTTTTTTAACTTTCGGAAAATTAAGCAGCGCCAAAATGACCATCAGATATTCCCGTGCGAATATTTTGAAATCTCGCGAAGGATTGTTTACTGATTTTGATTGGATCATGAAGTACAATCGTTGTTGAGTAAATTTAGAAATTTTCAAGTCTCCATCAACTGTTTTTATATTTTTTTTAACTTTCGGAAAATTAAGCAGCGCCAAAATGACCATCAGATATACTCGTGTGAATTTTTCGAAATCTCGCGAAGGATTATTTAAAGATTTTGATTGGATCATGAAGTACAATCATTGTTGTTTAAATTTAGAAATTTTCAAGTCTCCATCAACTGTTTTTATATTTTTTTTAACTTTCGGAAAATTAAGCAGCGCCAAAATGACCATCAGATAGTCCCGTGCAAATATTTTGAAATCTCGCGAAGGATTGTTTACTGATTTTGATTGGATCATGAAGTACAATCGTTGTTGAGTAAATTTAGAAATTTTCAAGTCTCCATCAACTGTTTTTATATTTTTTTTAACTTTCGGAAAATTAAGCAGCGCCAAAATGACCATCAGATATACTCGTGTGAATTTTTCGAAATCTCGCGAAGGATTATTTAAAGATTTTGATTGGATCATGAAGTACAATCATTGTTGTTTAAATTTAGAAATTTTCAAGTCTCCATCAACTGTTTTTATATTTTTTTTAACTTTCGGAAAATTAAGCAGCGCCAAAATGACCATCAGATAGTCCCGTGCAAATATTTTGAAATCTCGCGAAGGATTGTTTACTGATTTTGATTGGATCATGAAGTACAATCGTTGTTGAGTAAATTTAGAAATTTTCAAGTCTCCATCAACTGTTTTTATATTTTTTTCAACTTTCGGAAAATTAAGCAGCGCCAAAATGACCATCAGATATACTCGTGTGAATTTTTCGAAATCTCGCGAAGGATTATTTAAAGATTTTGATTGGATCATGAAGTACAATCATTGTTGTTTAAATTTAGAAATTTTCAAGTCTCCATCAACTGTTTTTATATTTTTTTTAACTTTCGGAAAATTAAGCAGCGCCAAAATGACCATCAGATATTCCCGTGCGAATATTTTGAAATCTCGCGAAGGATTGTTTACTGATTTTGATTGGATCATGAAGTACAATCGTTGTTGAGTAAATTTAGAAATTTTCAAGTCTCCATCAACTGTTTTTATATTTTTTTCAACTTTCGGAAAATTAAGCAGCGCCAAAATGACCATCAGATAGTCCCGTGCAAATATTTTGAAATCTCGCGAAGGATTGTTTGCTGATTTTGATTGGATCATGAAGTACAATCGTTGTTGAGTAAATTTAGAAATTTTCAAGTCTCCATCAACTGTTTTTATATTTTTTTCAACTTTCGGAAAATTAAGCAGCGCCAAAATGACCATCAGATATACTCGTGTGAATTTTTCGAAATCTCGCGAAGGATTATTTAAAGATTTTGATTGGATCATGAAGTACAATCATTGTTGTTTAAATTTAGAAATTTTCAAGTCTCCATCAACTGTTTTTATATTTTTTTTAACTTTCGGAAAATTAAGCAGCGCCAAAATGACCATCAGATAGTCCCGTGCAAATATTTTGAAATCTCGCGAAGGATTGTTTACTGATTTTGATTGGATCATGAAGTACAATCGTTGTTGAGTAAATTTAGAAATTTTCAAGTCTCCATCAACTGTTTTAATATTTTTTTCAACTTTCGGAAAATTAAGCAGCGCCAAAATGACCATCAGATATACTCGTGTGAATTTTTCGAAATCTCGCGAAGGATTATTTAAAGATTTTGATTGGATCATGAAGTACAATCATTGTTGTTTAAATTTAGAAATTTTCAAGTCTCCATCAACTGTTTTTATATTTTTTTTAACTTTCGGAAAATTAAGCAGCGCCAAAATGACCATCAGATATTCCCGTGCGAATATTTTGAAATCTCGCGAAGGATTGTTTACTGATTTTGATTGGATCATGAAGTACAATCGTTGTTGAGTAAATTTAGAAATTTTCAAGTCTCCATCAACTGTTTTTATATTTTTTTCAACTTTCGGAAAATTAAGCAGCGCCAAAATGACCATCAGATAGTCCCGTGCAAATATTTTGAAATCTCGCGAAGGATTGTTTGCTGATTTTGATTGGATCATGAAGTACAATCGTTGTTGAGTAAATTTAGAAATTTTCAAGTCTCCATCAACAGTTTTTATATTTTATTCAACTTTCGGAAAATTAAGCAGCGCCAAAATGACCATCAGATATTCCCGTGCGGAAATTTCGAAATCTCGCTAAGGATTGTCTGCAGATTTTGATTGGATTATGAAGTACAATCGTTGTTGAGTAAATTTAGAAATTTTCAAGTCTCCATCAACTGTTTTTATATTTTTTTCAACTTTCGGAAAATTAAGCAGCGCCAAAATGCCCATCAGATATTCCCGTGTGAATTTTTCGAAATCTCGCGAAGGATTATTTAAAGATTTTGATTGGATCATGAAGTACAATCATTGTTGTTTAAATTTAGAAATTTTCAAGTCTCCATCAGCTGTTTTTATATTTTTTTACACGTACAGTTGCCTCATCTTGCTGGAAACTAATCAACACTGATTTTTTGTAAAAGCTAATTGTCATTCCAATACTTATATAAAAGTACAGCCCCTACTTTTAATTATGTGCAGTTGCCCCATCTTGCTGGAAATCGATTTTTCTTTAATAGCTAATTTTTAATTCGTCCCTAATAAACCCCGGGCGCCAACTTGTGCGCGCAATTTTCCAAAGGGGCCATTGTATAATGAAAATCTAATTTCGCATAACGGTGTCGGATATTTCCCGAATTTCGCTACATCGCACCTAAGGGGGAACAATTATAGCAGGATGTCGGAGGGTATTGTGCGGCCGCAAAGCCAGCGCCGACCCGGATTGTTTACAATTAAATACAAAGGATAAGGGTTTTAAATGGTCGGAAAGAGGTCGGGGGATGGCGGAGGAGCGTTAACTGCCGCTTTAAACAGCGGCGTCCCCTATTCCCGGTAGTTAGCAGTTAGCAGATAGTAAAGTAGTTCGCGTGGCCTTTAAATAAAACTGACCCAGCGCGGTTTCATATAATCTAGCGGGCTCTCCTAAATACATTCACCGAGGTAGGTGTGTGTATATATATTCTGGGATTGGTGATATCAGTGGTGATATCGTTAAATTTTATGGAGGAATTTGCAGAAAGTTTGTTTTACGGATGGTGGACGTGGAGTTCGGTGCGGTTTTAAGGGAACGTGTCGAACGGATGATTTGACCAATATACGAAGTAACCGGAGCTAACGAGGATTTCTAATGCGAATTTACTCGAATCAAAAATTATCACCACATTAAAAAACGATCTTAAACCAAACGAAAACGAAAAAGATAAGAAAGGGGAAAATGAGGAGACAACGATAACAATGATGAAAGAGCTCGTGAATAAAAAAAAATAAATATTTTCTTGTTATGTTTGTAAATAAATGATTTATTATAATTATAATAATTTTTCATTGCAAATTTAAAAAAAAAAAAGCCCTGTTCCTCGTGGTCGCATTATCAACGATTTATCTTTACTTATTTTCATGAACTATCGATTCTATTAAGGCTCGTCCGCTTGAATTTTTTTTTTGACCCGGTCGCCGAATAAAGTATTTATTTTCATCACGTCACCGATGATAAATGACTTACCAATGGAGTGCAGTTTACTCGATGATAAATATTAAGCAGAAATAAAAATATTTGTTATCGAAAATAAATTCCCATCAATAAAGACAGTGACATATTATCGGTGATACACTATAGGATAATTGATATTGATAGTTATCATTATTTGATTGTAAATACTCAAATCATTTCCTTCCTCGAAACGTTCATATTTTAAAACCATTATTTAAATTATTCATTTATGCGTGACTGAAATTTAAGAAGTTAATTATATTCTTTAAACATAATAATGTGCGAGTTGTGTAGAATTATTTCAGAATTTTTAAACAATTTTTACTATTTTTAATTTATTTTAGAAAAAGCTCAATTTTGAACACAATTAAAAAATGCATGTTTACCTACGAACAGTTATAACCTATTAAAAAATTGTTGGAATTTAAGAAGTTGATTATATTCTTAAAATATAATAATGTGCGAGTTGTGTAGAATTATTTCAGAATTTTTAAACAATTTTTAATATTTTTTAGAAAAAGCTCAATTTTGAACGCAATTAAAAAATGCATGTTTACCTACGAACAGTTATAACCCATTAAAAAATTGTTGGAATTTAAGAAGTTGATTATATTCTCAAAATATAATAATATGCGAGTTGTGTAGAATTATTTCAGAATTTTTAAACAATTTTTACTATTTTTAATTTATTTTAGAAAAAGCTCAATTTTCAACGCAATTAAAAAATGAAAGTTTAACTACGAACTGTTATAACCCAATAAATAATTGTTGGAATTTAAGAAGTTGATTATATTCTCAAAATATAATAATGTGGGAGTTGTGTAGAATTATTTCAGAATTTTTGAACTATTTTTACTATTTTTAATTTATTTTAGAAAATGGTCAATTTTGAACGCACAAAATGCATGTTTATCAACAAACAGTTATAACCCATAAAAAAATTGTTGGAATTTAAGAAGTTGATTGCATTCTCAAAATATAATAATGTGCGAGTTGTATAGAATTATTTCAGAATTTTTATACAATTTTTACTATTTTTAATTTATTTTAGAAAATGCTCAATTTTGAACGCAATTAAAAAATTAATGTTCAACTACGAACCGTTATAACCCATTAAAAAATTGCTGGAATTTAAGAAGTTAATTATATTCTTTAAATATAATAATGTGGGAGTTGTGTAGATTTATTTCAGAATTTTTAAACAATTTTTACTGTTTTTGATTTATTTTATAAAATGCTCAATTTTGAACGCAATTAAAAAATGCATGTTTATCAACGAACAGTTATAACCCATTAAAAAATGGTTGGAATTTAAGAAGTTGATTATATTCTTAAAATATAGTAATGTGCGAATTGTGTGGAATTATTTCAGAATTTTTAAACTATTTTTACTATTTTTCATTTATTTTAGAAAATGCTCAATTTTAAACGCAATTGAAAAAAACAGTTGTCAGACACTTGAAATTTTCTAAAACCCTTGAAACAACACTTTATTTCACTTTCGGTGTAAGAAAGAAATGCAAGAAAATCAAAACTTACAAAAAAGGAAAATCCTTTCGAGTCGTTTCGGCGGTTAAGATGTAACCAAGATGATGATTATTTGCTTCTCTCGGATTGATAGTAAAACACAAACATCAACACACACACAAATCCTGAAAATGTATCACAACACAACGGGCACTAAACTTTCGAAAAATCAAAAATCCGAACCGGAAGAACCGTTTCTCGCGACCGCGAACTGCAAACTGAATTGAAATTAACAGGTGCGCCGTGGATTGGTGATAAGAATTTAATCCCGTTCCGAGCGGAAAACACAATACGAATATTTTGATAATTTTCAATCGCCCGGGGCAGATTGAAAACTGGTCGAATTTTAACACAGAGGTCGAATATACGGTGTAGGACGTTAGAAACACTGCTAATTGATCACTTCACGGTGATCTTAAGAAGTTGATTATATTCTTAAAATATAGTAATGTGGGAGTTGTGTAGAATTATTTCAGAATTTTTAAACAATTTTTAATATTTTTTAGAAAATGCTCAATTTTGAACGCAATTAAAAAATGAAAGTTTAACAACGAACTGTTATAACCCAATAAATAATTGTTGGGATTTGAGAAGTTGATTATATTCTTAAAATATAGTAATGTGGAAGATGTGTGGAATTATTTCAGAATTTTTAAACAATTTTTACAATTTTTAATTTATTTTAGGAAAAAGCTCAATTTTGAACGCAATTAAAAAATGCATGTTTATCTACGAACAGTTATAACCCATTAAAAAATTGTTGGAATTTAAGAAATTGATTATATTCTTAAAGTATAATAATGTGCGAGTTGTGTAGAATTATTTCAGAATTTTTAAACAATTTTTACTATTTTTAATTTATTTTAGAAAATGCTCAATTTTGAACGCAATTAAAAAATGCATGTTTATCAACGAACAGTTATAACCCATTAAAAAATTGTTGGAACTTAAGAAGTTGATTATATTCTCAAAATATAATTATGTGCGAGTTGTGTAGAATTATTTCAGAATTTTTAAACAATTTCTACTATTTTTAATTTATTTTAGAAAATGCTCAATTTTGAACGCAATTAAAAAATGCATGTTTGTCAACAATATAAAAATTGTTGGAATTTAAGAAATTAATTATATATATAACCGAGAAAAATAATCTAAAACTATTGTTGGAAATTTACGAAATCAACAATCTATCCAATTACAAGTGTAGGTAAAATACCGGTCGTAAAAGGGCGCCCGTTCTGTCCCAGGTCCAGGTTTAACGTTTTAATTAAGGAATAAATAATGCGCGAGCGTAACCAAGAGGCGAATTGCGAATTAAGTCATATTCCCGTGTAATATACATAGTTTCGGGTAGTTAGTCCAATCCAAAACTTGGTTATACACTATTGCAACCTCAATTACGACGTCCAGTCCTTCAGTCCGAACATACGAGTAGATTACTGTAACATGTTCAGAAATTTAATTATGTAAATCCATGAATATTTCACATTGATTAAATTCAATTACGTTTCATTATAAAGGAATATTTTCATTATTCATTATCCGTGCGGTATGCTCCAGATTTTTATGATGCTGTGATTTTCAGTTGGCGGAAAATGTTTTTTTCAGGAAAATAATTACTCTACATGCTTTTTATCATCGTTAAGCATCGTCATGAATTTTTTCAGATTTTTCCAAGACTCAACATTTTTTCCCATTTTTTCCTGACTAAAATGTGTCGAAAATCATGAAATCGCCAAATGACTTGTAACGTACATCAAAATGTTTACAAAAGAACGGGTGGTTAAATTTTCAGCCGAATCGTACTTGCAGTTTTTTTGTTTCGCGCTCTCAAAATGCGCACTCGTAAGTTGGCCAGAAATTTCAGCCAATTTTGGGATTTTTTTGGCGCCGTGCCACAAAACAGATATGGATGATTTTACATAAATTTGTAGCTACATTATTCTCGAATCCTATTTTTCTATTCACAACTATCTGCCGTATCAACGAACCAAGATTTGTTCGTTGGAATTAATTAATGTCCGATAGCGTCAATCTGCAGGGTCTCACTATTCGCTTCTCATAAGACTCAATGCTAATTTTCAGTTGGTGAAAAAAGGTAAAAAAAATTTGTTTTTGGAAAAATAATTACTCTACACGCTTTTTGCTATCGTTAAAAACCTCTATGAATTTTTTCAGATTTTTCTAAGACCCAACATTTTCCCCCTTTTTTTCCTGACTAATAATGGTGTGGAAAAACGGGCGAAAATCATGAAATGGTCAAATGACTTATAATGTACATGAAAATGTTCACAAAAGAACGAGCAATGTGTGGTTAAATTTTCATCTGAATAGTACTTACAGTTTTTTTGTTTTGCGCACTCATAATGGGCACTCGTAAGTTGGCCAGAAATTTCGGTCGATTTTGGGATTTTTTTGGCGCGGTCTCACGAAATATATATTAATGATATTATATAGGTTTGTAGCCAAATTCCTCTAGAATCCTATGTTTCCATCCATAACCATCTGCTGAATTCACGAAGCAAGATTTGTTCGTTGGAATAAGTCGGTGCTCGATAACGTCAATCTGCAGAGTCTCAGTATTCGTTTCCCATAAGGCTCTACGTTAATTTTCAGTTAATGAAAAATGGTAGAACAATTTTTTTTTCAGGAAAATACTCACTCTACACGCTTTTTCTCATCATTAAGCACCGTCATGATTTTTTTCAGATTTTTCCAAGACTCTAAATTTTTCCTCTTTTTTTCATAGAAAAATGGACGAAAATCACGAAATGGCCAAATAACATGTAATGCACATCAAAATATTCACAAAAGAATGGGCAATACGTGATTAAATTTTCAGCCGAATCGCACTTGTAGTTTTTTCGTTTTGCGCTCTCAAAATGGGCACTAGTAAGTTGGCCAGAAATTTCAGCCGATTTTGGGATTTTTTTGGCGCCATGCCACAGAACAGATATAGATGATTTTATATAAGTTTGTAGCTACATTATTCTAGAATCCTATTTTTCTATTCACAACTATCTGCCGTATTCACGAACCAAGATTTGTTCGTTCGAATTAGTCAATGTCAATAGCGTCAATGTGCAGGGTCTGACTATTCGCTTCTCATAAGACCCAATGCTAATTTTCAGTTCGTGAAAAATGGTAAAAAAAAAATTTTTTTCGGAAAAATAATTACTCTACACGCTTTCTATCCTCGTTAAAAACCTCTATGAATTTTTTCAGATTTTTCTAAGACCCAACATTTTCCCCTATTTTTCCTGACTAATGGTATGGAAAAATGGGCGAAAATCATGAAATGGTCAAATGACTTGTATTGTACATCAAAAGGTTCGCAAAAGAATGGAAAATACGTGATTAAATTTTCAGCCGAATCGTACTTGCAATTTTTTCGTTTCACGCTCTCAAAATGAGCACTCTTAAGTTGGCCAAAAATTTCGGTTGATTTTGTGATTTTTTTGGCGCGGTCTCGCAAAACAGATATGAATGATATTACATACATTTGTAGCTACGTTCTTCTAGAATCTAATTTTTCTATTCTTGACTAACTGCCATATTTACAAACCAAGATTTCTTTGTTAGAATGAGTCGGCGTCCGATAGCCTCAATCTGCAAGGTCTCAGTATTCGCTTCTCGTAAGGCTCCATGTTAATTTTCAGTTGAAAAAAAATGATGGAACAAATTTTTTTTTCGGGAAAATAATTACTCTACAAGCTTTTTCTCGTCATTAAAAACCGTCAAGAATTTTTTCAAATTTTTCTGGGACCTAAAATTTTTCCTTATTTTTTCCTGGAAAAATAGTCAAAAATTACTAAATGACCGAATGATTTTTATTATACATCAAAATGTTCACAAAAGAACGGGCAAAACATGGGTAAATTTTCAGCCTAATCGTACTTGCAGTTTTCTCGTTTCACGCTCTCAAAATGAACACTCGTAAGTTGGCCAGAAATTTCGTTCGATTTTGGAATTTTTTTGGCGCGGTCTCACAAAACAGATACGGATAATATTACATACATTTGTAGCGACATTCTTCTAGAATTTAATGTTTCTATTCAACTAGCTGCCATATTCACGAACCAAGATTTATTTGTTAGAATTAGTCGGTGCCCGATAGCGCCAATCTGCAGGGTCTTAGTATTCGCTTCTCGTAAGGCTCCATGTTAATTTTCAGTTGGTGAAAAATGGTAAACCAAATTTTTTTTCGGGAAAATAATTACTCTGCTCCCTTTCTCTCAACATTAAGAGCCGTCATGAATTTTTTCAGATTTTTCTAGGACCCAAAATTTTTCCCCTTTTTTCCTGACGAATGATGTGGAAAAATGGTCGAAAATCATGAAATTTCTAAATGACTTGTAATATACATTAAAATGTTCATAGAAGAACGGACTATATGTGATTAAATTTTCAGCCTAATCGTACTTGCAGTTTTCTTGTTTTGTGCTCTCAAAATGGGCACTCGTAAGTTGGCCAGAAATTTCGTTTGATTTTGAGATTTTTTTAGGCGCGGTCTCCCAAAACAGATACAGATGATATTGCATACATTTGTAGCGACATTCTTCTAGAATCCAACGTTTCCATCCATAACTACCTGCCATATTCACGAACCGAGATTTGTTTGTTTAAATGAGTCGGTGTCCGATAGCGTCAATCTGCAGGGTCCCAGTATTCGCTTCCCATAAGGCCCTATGTTAATTTTCAATCGATATAATTTTTTTTAATACCCAACACGCTTTTTCCCATCATTACGAACCATCATGAATTTTTCAGATTTTACATAATACACCAAATAATATCAATGCCTAAAGTTTATATACGCGCAACACAATTTATCGTACAATTACTGCTATTACAATATTCGCGGCGTTATTATATGCAAAGTAGCAACTTGTAATATGACACATGATGGAAATTATAATGTGCGGCCCAAGGAGCAAGAACCGTGCGTTCGGTAATTTACAAGTTTCCCGAGCGCCCCGAAATTCTCGATCTTAATATATTCTTGAATAGATTGAAAATTTACTTACTTCCCACACTATGAGCTACGTGCACATTGTTAAATTTCTGCCTTCGCCTCCACCTCCGGGGCACCACGTTCAATATTCACCAACTAATTATGTTAATTGTAATTAATTGACACGTATGAGTTGAATCGTTAAAGGACCGAAAACGCCTAGAGCGCTCGCTTAGTTTAATCAATTAAAGTGAAGATCATGGACAAAACGCAAATATAATTATTGTAAAAAATGCATTGAAGATGGTGGACAAAACGCATGTATCCTTCATTATTGTAAGAAATTCTTAGTGCAAAGAGTATTTGATTTAATTATTGATTATAAAGTCTTCAATTTCTTAAAGAGATATCAAAAGATTGATTTGACTTTCCAGGATGTTCTGGTGGAAGTAATAAAGTTCCAAAACCCACTAAATGTTTGTTTTATTGTGAAAATTCACAATATAGTGTGCTTGATACACTGGTGGAAAAAAATTAAACACTTGAAATTTGTGAAATTTCGACCATTTTCAAACCGCTATAACTCGGCGTATTTTCAATCGATTTTGATGAATATTTGAGGGCAAAAAACTTTCAAGTGTCTTCTTTAAAGTTATGTATGCGAACTTAAGCACCGGAATTGATCAAATTTTAATGCCTTTATGGTGGATCGAGTCGACAAAATGTTTCCAACTCCGTAGACATTGTCAAAGTTGAACATGTTTTCCTGAAAAAAACATTTTTTTCACAGGGGTGTTAGAGAGGGGCGGAAGGGGTTACGCTTAAGTTCGCATGCATGACTTTAAAGAATACACTTCAAAGTTTTTCGCCCTTAAAAATTCATCAAAATCGATTGAAAATACGCCGAGTTATGGCGGTTTGAAAATGATCGAAATTTCACGAATCTCAAGTGTTTAATTTTTTTTCCTCCAGTGTATATTTTACTATTACATTCGAACATGGAAATCTTTGGGCAGTTGCAGATAAACGAAACTTGATATATAATTCATACACTTAATTGTTGCTATATCGATTGCACTTAAACAAATATTATCCTTTAAATGATTATAATATATAATTCAAAGACGGAGGCCCGAAACGTATAACAAAGTTTGAAGTGGGCCGAGTTGAGCGCGAGTTAGGCTTGTGAATAATTTTCGCATTCAATTTAATCGTGCAGGTGTATAATATACGAAGTGTAAACGTTCTAATTGTTCTCATTATTGCGTCTTGCATAATTTAATGGGGATCTCTCTCGTTTATATCTCTTCTCATCTCGGAGGGAACGTGGGGATGTTATGAACACACTCCGAGACTTCGGGGCCCTCCGGTTTAATGGACCATCATTTACTAACAATTCCCGGCCGTAACTTCTAACTCCACTCATCTGCAAGCACACATGTAAAGTGAATGGAGGAAATATTGGGAATAATTAAACCGAAGAAATTGCAAGTCGTTTAAAATCACGAGAATTCAAAATTATACAAGTTCAATGAAAGTTTTGTCTTAGTTGAAATTTTTTGGAGAACTAAACTATTTTTGTTTGTAAATAGATGCGAAAGTCTCTGTTACCATTTGTGAAGGAATATAGCATTTTTTTCTAATTTTCACCTCAGTGCAGGGATAATTAAAAAAAAATCATAAGTTTTGCCATAGTTGAAATTTTTTGGAGAACTAAACTGTTTCTGTTTACAAATAGATGCGAAAGTCTCTGTTAGCATTTGTAAAGCAATCGCACAACCGTTTCAATTTTTTTGTAATTTCTTAAATCTGGCTAGAATTTTCACCTTTGTGCAGGGACAATTTGAAAAAATCATAAGTTTTGTTTTAGATGAAATTTTTTTTGGAGAACTAAACTGTTTTGGTTTGTAAATAGATGCAAGAGTCTCTGTTAGCATTTGTGAAGCAATAGCGCAACCGTTTAAATTTTTTTTAAATTTCTTAAATGTTGCTAAAATTTTCACCTTAGTGTAGGGACAATTTGAAAAAATCATAAGTCTTGTTTTAGATGAAATTTTTTGGAGAACTAAACTGTTTCTGTTTACAAATAGATGCGAAAGTCTCTGTTAGCATTTGTAAAGCAATAGCGCAACCGTTTCATTTTTTTTTAATTTCTTAAATTCAGCCGGAATTTTTACCTTAGTGCAGGGACAATTTGAAAAAATCATAAGTTTCGTTTTAGATGAAATTTTTTGGAGAACTGAACTGTTTTGGTTTGTAAATAGATGCAAAAGTCTCTGTTAGCATTTATAAAGCAATAGCGCAATCGTTTCATTTTTTTTTTTAATTTCTTAAATCTCGCCAGAATCTTCACTTTAGTGCAGGGACAATTTGAAAAAATTATAAGTTTTGTTTTAGATGAAATTTTTTGAAGAACTAAACTGTTTTGGTTTGTAAATAGATGCAAGAGTCTCTTTTAGCATTTGTGAAGCAATAGCGCAACCCTTTCATTTTTTTTAAATTTCTTAAATCTGGCTAAAGTTTTCACCTTAGTGCAGGGACAATTTGAAAAAATCATAAGTTTTGTTTTAGATGAAATTTTTTGGAGAACTAAACTGTTTTGGTTTGTAAATTGATGCAAAAGTCTCTGTTAGCATTTGTGAAGCAATAACGCAACCGTTTCAATTTTTTTTTTAATTTCTTAAATCGAGCTGGAATTTTTACCTTAGTGCAGGGACAATTTGAAAAAATCATAAGTTTTGTTTTAGATGAAATTTTTTGGAGAACTAAACTGTTTTGGTTTGTAAATAGATGCAAAAGTCTCTGTTAGCATTTATAAAGCAATAGCGCAACCGTTTCAATTTTTTTTAATTTCTTAAATCCAGCTAGAATTGTCACCTTAGTGCAGGGACAATTTGAAACAATCATAAGTTTTGTTTTAGATGAAATTTTTTGGAGAACTAAACTGTTTCTGTTTAAAAATAGATGCGAAAGTCTCTGTTAGCATTTGTGAAGCAGTAGCACAACCGTTCCAATTTTTTTTTTATTTCTTAAATGTAGCTAAAATTTTCACCTTAGTGCAGGGACAATTTGAAAAAATCATAAGTTTTGTTTTAGATGAAATTTTTTGGAGAACTAAACTGTTTTGGTTTGTAAATAGATGCTAAAGTCTCTGTTAGCATTTGTGAAGCAATAGCGCAACCGTTTCAATTTTTTTTAATATCTTAAATCCAGCTGGAATTTTTACCTTAGTGCAGGGACAATTAAAAAAATTCATAAGTTTTGTTTAAGTTGAAATTTTTTGGAGAACTTAACTGTTTTGATTTGTGAATAGATGTAAAAGTCTCTGTTGGTATTTGTAAAGCAATAGTGCAACCGTTTCAATTTTTTTTTTAATTTCTTAAATTTGGCAAAAATTTTCACCTTAGTGCGGGAACAATTAAAAAAAATTATAAGTTTTGTTTTAGTTGAAATTTTTTTAAGAACTAAACTGTTTTGATTTGTAAATAAATGCGAAAGCCTCTGTTGGCTTATGTTCAAAATTGCACATCAATTACTCTATAAGTTTTTGAGATACAGCGCGCACGGACACATATTTTTTTCCAGAAATATTTGCACTTGCCTCTAGGGATCTCGAAATGGATATTTCCGTAATCGCGATCATTTCTCGTACTTTGTAACGAAGAAAGTAAAAATTAAAACCGGTGCTCTATTGCTTTACAAATGTTAACCGAGACTTTCGCATCTGTTTACAAATCAAAACAGTTTAGTTCTCCAAAAAAACTGTTCACTTTCAATCTAAATAATTTTCAAACCGAGAAAGATTTCAAAAAATTTTTCAAGCAAAAGTTTCTTAGGTATAAAGAAGTTATGGTTTAAACATATTTTAAATATACAGGGTGTTCGTTTTATCATAAGAATTTAGGAATTTTTTCTTTTTCAAATAGGACACTCTGTATATTTTTTCGTATTTTAATTTTAACAATCTTTTATTAAAATATTGTTTTAATAAAATGCACCATTCTTGAGTTATAAACGATGAATCAATTTTCTGGCGCCTCCACCAAAAGTTCAATTCATAAATTAACTCATTTAAATTGTTCATGAAGCGACGGTGGCGACTATTATGAACAAAGAGGTTAAACTAGAAAGTAAAGCAATGATAAGTGACCATTTTTAAGTTGTATAACCACAAAACAACCCCATTATTACGTGCGGGCATGTCTGTTTCGGTTGCGATTAATGTTTAAAGTTTGGATTTTTGTGCGGACGGAATTAATTCATCTTATTGCACCTCGGGGGCCGCTTCATGTATAATCAATGTATCGTGGTTTCTAATAAAAAAAAAGAAGGAAGGCATGCGACTCCGGCCCCGACAAACGGCAGATGCTTTTTTTAATAATGGAGGAGATACGTCGGCCCTCGGGGGCGCGCGCCCCTCTTCTTAACACTCTTCCACAGAAAATTGAAATGAGAATCCCGAGATTATTCTTACATGCGGCAATCTAATTTTGCTAAATCTATATTAGAAAGAAAAAAATGTTCCCTACATTATTAATATTAAGTTGAAATTAATAAAGAAAATGGCGATGTGGCCATCATTTGATGGAATCACAGTTTAATAATTTATAATAGTTCCTAAAATGATGTCACTATTACCACATAAAAAACGTTTACACAATGTTTTCCATGATTTAGGAAAAATAATTAACAGATCCCACCTAATACGACATAATTCCTTATGAGGACAATATGTCAGGGACACAACCATGTTGCAACATTTCAGCATCCCTTAATGACCGGGGACTTATCCGAGGCCGTGTAATTAAAACTATAAACAACATCCCGTACCCGAAACACGAGACATGGCTCTCTGGTAATGATCCCACTGATTCCTGCATTAAGACGTTGATGGAAATAATTCTGCAACGTTTTCTGCATTAATTAAACACAAATATTTACCGTTAAAATTCACTCTTTCCTCACACCAAATAATTCTGTTAAATAATCTTTCAAATGCCCGCATGAAAATACATTCACCGTTAAAATTACTATTTCTTCACATAAAATAATTCTCCTTCAAATGCCTGCATAAGAATTTTAGATTTCGTTACGAGAATAACGTTATAATATTCAGTGGCGAATTGGCCAGGGCGCCAACTCGACAATTGATATGAAAAGGCGTCGGTGAAAATAAGGTTTTTCTTTATCTAAAATTTAAATTGTAAGAAACATGAATTGTTTTTTAAGGAAATAAAAAATATTGTTATTAATAGTATTATTGTATGTTGGTGTATAAAACGGAATTTGCGACGGAAATAAGAATTCTTCAAATGCACAATTTTCTATTTATGAAAGCGAATTTATTCACTAACGATGAGCGTTATATTTTCAGTAACTGTTACTTTGTAATAATAAAAGTAATTGAAAAAAAAAACTGCTTTTTTGTAACCGTTATTATGAAATAACAGTTATTAAAAAATACCGCTATTTTATAACCGTTATTATGGAATAACAGTTATTGAAAAAAAACTGATATTTTGTAACCGTTATTAAGAAATAATACCGCTAAGGGTGATTTTCCTCAAACGTTAAAATAAGAACAATTCAATAAAAATGACTTGATCCCATGGCCCTCTCTCGAGATCCGCCAGTGCACATGTGATTTGATGGGTAATTTAAAAATTCGAATAATTTTTTTAAGTTACTGTACTCGAAGAGATGCTATTAGTTGAATGAATCAAGACTTGGGCATCTAAAATATAAATTTTATTGGGAAAAACGGTTTCTGGTGGAAAGTTATTCCCGAATGGAGGAAACCGCTCCCCTTATTACACATTTTTGCATAACGCCTAAGCGCAGATTTCTCCAGCTCACCACCATCGAGCTCCGCACATAATTTTCCCCGAGATTTGCTTTTCTGAATTGGATCATTCATCCTATGCAAATAAAATAAATTAAAAATTAAATTGCTCCTAGAAAAATGTATAAATAATAGTAATAATTTATTTACCGTTCATCACCTATAAATAATTAAGTTAGGTTTTATGATTTTTTAGGAAAAATAACTTCATAACCAAATATTGTGCGAGACTGACTTTTGCAGCAGAGACAATAAAAAATGTGACAAATTATTTATAAGCATTTAATAAACACCATCATAAATCATTTAAAAAATTGGTTAATATTAAAAAGATAATACATTTATTGAGATGCAGATGACCTCAACAGATAATTGACCAGAGGTCTCTATGCCTTAAAAAAGTAAATTTTTTTGATTTTTTCCATTTTCGAGTTTTCTTTGCGGACGCGTCACGGGCTTCAAATTGTCATTTGTTCTCGCGAAAGTACATTTTCTGAAGCATCTTGAATGGATCTTTCCAGTAATGTATAGAAACCCCGAATCAAACCAGTGGTTTATTCAGGAAATTATTTCAAAGCTTGGATGATTTTTCAGGTTTTCGTCAAAAATAAAAAAATCGCCAATTTAATCAAATCCGACTAATTAGAACAGAAGGACCACAGAATTGAAAACCGCGTTTAAATTGGATTCTTCGTTCGGCTGCTACAGCCGTTCAAAGTGTGAAAAAATCGACTTTATCAAAATTTTTCCATGGTGACTTGCTAACTTTTTTACAATTTTTTCTGGATGAAAATTTTTAACGCCAATTGTTTTATCTCGTTCTTCTGATGAAGAAAGAGGTATTCCATAAAGGTCTACGATGATTATTAAGAAAGTTGATTTTTTCGATTTTCTTCATTTTCGAGTTTTTTTTGCTGACGTGTCACGGGCTTCAAATTGGCAATTGTTTTTGCAAAAGTACATTTTCTGAAGCGTCTTGAAGCGACCTTTCGAGTGACGTTAAGAAACCCCGGATCCAACCAGTAGTTTCTTCAGGAAATCATTTTTAATGCATTTTTTGAGCAAAAGTAAGAAGGGG
The DNA here is from genome assembly GCA_910593695.2 of Ocypus olens. Taxonomy (NCBI): domain Eukaryota; kingdom Metazoa; phylum Arthropoda; class Insecta; order Coleoptera; family Staphylinidae; genus Ocypus; species Ocypus olens. The sequence goes on from OU343058.1 coordinate 1,239,607, forward strand.
GGACCCTTGGATAGAATTTCAGGTTTTCGTCAAAAATAAAAAATCGCCAATTTGAATCAAATCTGACTAATTAGGACACGAGGAACACAGATTTGCAATCCGCGATCAAATTGGATTCTTCGTTCGGCCGCTACAGCCGTTCAAAGTTTGAAATAATCGACCTTTTTCAAAATTTCTCCATAAAGTTCATTATGACATGCCAACTTTTTTGCATCTTTTTCTGGATGAAATTTTTTAACGGCAATCGTTTTATCTCGTTCTTCTGATGAAAAAAAAGTTATTACATAAAGGTCTACGATGATTTTTAAGAAAGTTGATTTTTTCGATTTTTTTCATTTTCAAGTTTTTTTTGCTGACGTGTCACGGGCTTCAAATTAACATTTGTTCCTGCGAAAGTACATTTTCTGAAGCATCTTAAAGCGATCTTTCGAGTGACGTCAAGAAACCGCGGATCCAACCAGTGGTTTCTTCAGGAAATCATTTTTAATGCATTTTTTGTTAAAAAGTAAGAAGGGGGTACCCTTGGATAGAATTTCGAATTTTCGTCAAAAATAAAAAATCGCCAATTTGAATCAAATCCGACTAATTCGGACACGAGGAACACAGATTTGCAATCCTCGTTCAAATTGGATTCTTCGTTCGGCCGCTACAGCCGTTCAAAGTTTGAAAAAATCGACTTTTTTCAAAATTTCTCCATAAAGTTCATGGTGACTTGCTAACTTTTTTGCAATCTTCTTCGGATGAAATTTTTTAATGCCAGTCGTTTTATCTCGTTCTTCTCATGAAAAAAAATGTATTACATAAAGGCCTACGATGATTTTTAAGAAAGTTGATTTTTTCCAATTTTTTCCATTTTCGACTTTTTTTGCTGACGCGTCACGGGCTTCAAATTGATATTTGTTCCTGCGAAAGTACATTTTCTGAAACGTCTTAAAGCGATCTTTCGAGTGACGGCAAGAAACCCCGGATCCAACCAGTGGTTTCTTCAGGAAATCACTTTTAATGCATTTTTTGTTAAAAAGTTATAAGGGGGTACCCTTGGATAGAATTTCGGATTTTCGTCAAAAATAAAAAATCGCCAATTTGAATCAAATCTGACTAATTAGGACACGAGGAACACAGATTTGCAATCCGCGTTCAAATTGGATTCTTCGTTTGGCCGCTACAGCCGTTGAAAGTTTGAAAAAAATCGACTTTTTTCAAAATTTCTCCATAAAGTTCATGGTGACTTGCTAACTTTTTTGCAATTTTTTCCAGATGAAATTTTTCAACGCCAATTGATTTATCTCATTCTTCTGGCGAAGAAAAAGGTATTACATAAGGGTCTACGATAATTATTAAGAAAGTTGATTTTTTTTTTCATTTTCGAGTTTTTTTGCTGACGTTTCACGGGCTTCAAATTGACAATTGTTCTTACGAAAGTACATTTTCTGGAGGGTCTTGAAGCGGTCTTTACGGTGATGTATAGAAACCCCGGATCGAATCAGTAGTTTCGTCAGGAAGTCATTTTTAGTGCAATTTTCGAGCAAAAGTAAGAAGGGGGGACCCTTGGATAAAATTTCGGGTTTTTGTCAAAAATTAAAAATCTCCAATTTTAATCAAATCCGACTAATTGACACACGGGGAACACAGATCTTCAATCCGCGTTCAAATTGGATTCTTCGTTCGGCCGCTACAGCCGTTCAAAGTTTGAGAAAATCGACTTTTTTCAAAATTTCTCCATAAAGTTCATGGTGACTTCCTAACTTTTTTGCAATTTTTTCAAGATAAAATTGTTTAACGCCAATCGTATTTTCTGATGAAAAAACAGGTATTACTTAACTGTCTACGATGATTATTAGAAAAGTTGATTTTTTCGATTTTTTTTTATTTTCGAGTTTTCTTGGCTTCAATTTAACATTTGTGCTTTTAACGAGATCTTTACAATAACGTGTGAAAACGCCGAATCCAACCAGTGGTTATTTCATATACAGCCAAGAATTAAATTTCTTTTTAGCCATTCCCATTCGACGGTCAGCAGGAAAATTGCGCCGGGGCCGCACGACCGGCTCCCCGGAAAGCCACGAGTCCCCTCGGCTTTACTGTTGATATCCAAGCACGTTAGCGTCAGTCGTGAAAGCGTCGCCCTGCGAAGAAACCGACGCCGTCGCCGCCGCCGCTGCCGCCGCCGTCGCAACCGACGTCGCCGTTTCGCGATATTACCGCACGCACGCGATAGTGTTTTGTTTATGCGCGAGTGCCCTCTCGATGATTACGGACCTTTTGTAGCAAACGGCGTCGCTTAGTTACCCAACGGCCGAGAATACACACACACTCCTTACGTTTTATAGGAAAAGACATTGTTTTGTGTTTGGTATCCATCCCAGTGGCTTACCGCCGCCCCGGCCGTGTTACAAGGTAATCAACAAAACTGCCTACTTTTGCCTCATTATCTTCATTTTTAATTCTATCTCGTTTCGTCCGAATCAGAATGTCGTCGGCGTGTGCATGGGTGTGTTTACCTGTCTTTTACAATATTCACTGTTTCTTTCTTAAGGATTGTTAATGACTCGCGTTGTTTAATGTTTAATGTTTAAACGGTAAAATAACCGTACACATAAAAAAATATAAACAACTAACAGTTTTATTTGAGTTATAAACTCGCAATAAAGAAATGGCAGGCCAGAGACAACGACGAAGATGTTATGGTAAAGAATTTTTCGTGAAAAATGTAATTTAATTGTTCATCAACCAAAATCAGGGTTTGGTAGCTCAAATGTCACCAGTATTTTCAAAATCTCTATAAAAAAACTTATATTCCAGAAGAATCAAAGCACAATTATTATTTAGTTTTCTAGATAATCAAACCCGAAAATGATTATTTTCATCGCTGAAAAATCAAAAAAGTTGTAATTTTTCGAAAACTGACTTAAATGCAGAGTTCCAACATTAACAAAATTATTGGGGAATAATTGTGCTTTAATATTCTGAAAAATCGAAGAACATTCATTATTCAGTTTTTTAAATAATCACCATCAAACCCGAGAATGGCCATTTCCAACGCTCAAAAATTGAAAAAGTATTAATTTTTCAAAAACTGACTTAAATGCAGAGTTCGAACTTTAACAAAATTATTGGGAAATAATTGGGCTTTAATATTCCGAAAAAATCGAAGGACATTCATTATTTAGTTTTCTAGATAATCACCATCAAACCCGAAAATGGCCATTTTCATCGCTCAAAAATCGAAAAAGTGGTAATTTTTCAAAAAGTGACTTAAATGCAGAGTTCCAACTTTAACAAAATTATTGGGGAATAATTGGGCTTTAATATTCTGTAAAAATCAAAGAATATTCATTATTTAGTTTTTTAGATAATCACCATCAAACCCGAAAATGGCAATTTTCATCGCTCAAAAATCGAAAAAGTATTAATTTTTTAAAAACTGACTTAAATGCAGAGTTCGAACTTTAACAAAATTATTGGGGAATAATTGGGCTTTAATATTCCGAAAAAATCGAAGAACATTCATTATTTAGTTTTTTAAATAATCACCATCAAACCCGAGAATGGACATTTCCAACGCTCAAAAATCGAAATTTTTCAAAAACTGGAGTTCCAACTTTAACAGCATTAATTGGGCTTTAATATTATTAAAAAAATCAAAGTATGTTAATTGTTTAGTTTCGAAGATAATTACTATTAAATCCAAGAATGTCCAATTGCACAACTCAAAAATGTAAAAAAATATTGATTTCTCAAATATTGACCTAAATGCAGAGTTCAAATTTAAAAGCATTATTGCGGAAGAATTAAACTTTAATATTCCAGAAAAATCAAAGCATATTCATTATTTAGTTTTTTAGATAATCACCATCAAACCCAAGAATGGCTCAAAAGCTCAAAATCTAAAAAGTCATTTTTTAAAAACTGACTTAAATACCGACTTTCAAATTTAACAGAAGTCTTGGGGAATAATTAGGCTTTAGTATTATATAAAATTTAGGTATGTTAATTGGTCAGTTTTGAAAATAATCAAGAATGGCCATTTCCAACGCTCAAAAATAAAAAAAAAATATTAATTTTTCAAAAACTGACTTAAATACAGAGTTCCAACTTTAACAGCATTATTGGGCAATAATAGGGCTTTAATGTTATAAAAAAAACAAAGTATGTTAATTATTTAGTTTTGTATATAATCACCATTAAATTCAAGAATTGGCATTTTCAACACCTAAAAATTGAAAAAGTATTAAATTTGCAAAAACTGACTTAAATACAGACTTTCAAATTTAACAAAAGTCTTAGGGAACAATTAGGCTTTAGTATTACATCAAATTTAAGCATGTTAATTGGTCAGTTTTGAAGATAATCAAGAATGGACATTTCCAACGCTCAAAAATCAAAAAAATATTCATTTTTCAAAAACTGACTTAAATACAGCCATTTTACTTTAGCAGCATTATTGGGGAATAATGGGGTTTTGACATTACAAAAAAATCAAACCATATTAATTGTTTAGTTTATTTGATTATTAAAATCAAACCCAAGAATGGTAATTTCCGAAGAAAAAAAAATCGAAAAATTATTAATTTTTTTTTAAACTGATTTAAATACAGTCTACCAACTTTAACAACAGTTTTGGGGAAGAATTGGGCTTTGGTATTATAAAAAAATAAATCATGTTAATTATTTACTTTTTAAGATAATCAAAATCAAACCAAAGTTTGACTATTTTCGAAGAAAATATTGATTTTTCAAAAATAGACTTAAATGCAGACATTCAACTTTAACAGCATTATTGGGGGATACTTGGGCTTTCATATCCTAAAAAAATAAAAGCATGCTCATAATTAAGTTTTCTACATAATTACCATCAAAACCAATAATTGCCATTTTTAAAGCTCAAAAGTCAGAAAATATTGATTTTTCAAAAATAGACTTAAATGCAGACATTCAACTTTAACAGCATTATTGGGGGATACTTGGGCTTTCATATCCTAAAAAAATAAAAGCATGCTCATAATTAAGTTTTCTACATAATTACCATCAAAACCAATAATTGCCATTTTTAAAGCTCAAAAATCAGAAAATATTGATTTTTCAAAAATAGACTTAAATACAGACATTCAACTTTAAAAGCATTATTGGGGGATAGTTAGGCTTTAATATTCTAAAAAAATAAAAGCATGCTCATAATTTAGTTTTCTACATAATTACCATCAAAGCCAATAATTGCCATTTTTAAAGCTCAAAAAATCGAAGAAAATGTTGATTTTTCAAAAACTGACTTAAATGCACACTTCCAACTTTGATGGCATTATTGGGTAATAATTGGTCTTTGATATTAAAAAAAAAACATCTTAATTATTTCGTTTTCTAAATAAACCATAATTGGAGCGAATGCCAAAATGTTTAGTTTAAAAAAAAGTGACTATTAAAAGTATAATTTGTCTTGGTGATCCGATTCTTTAAATCGAAAATAAAGCAAGAAAGTATAAATATAAACAACTATTATAATATAAAATCAAAGGAACTAACATGTTGGCGACATCACAATTTTTGATAATTTGGTAATTAGTGTTTGAGGTTGTTTTTTTTTTGTCTGGTGTCTGATGATAGCGTAACGAGTGAGATAATACTCGGATAGTTCTTGTCGCTGCTAGTAATTCTTTGTTAAGTGAGGCGGTGATGCGTTTGAAAGGCAATTTCTCAAGGATACGTTCGCAATTATAAAAAAATTAAATATCATTAAGAGCGTTCGTTTAACTTGAAACGGCTCGAATGCTGATGTTGATTTTCTTGCGTTTGTGCATGGATGTAGATGTTAAATGTCACAAGCAAAATTTATTATTTATTATTGTTGATACATAAAATTTTTGCTGAATTTATTGCTGTTATCTTATACAATTCCCTGGGAAGGACAAATTTGCTTAAAGAAAAAGTAAAAGAGTAAAAATATGTTCAGAATTAGAATTGGGAAGGACAAATTTGCTTAAAGAGTAAAAATATGTTCAGAATTCGAAAATCTATCTTCTGTTGAGAAGAAGAAAGTTGCCTTAAGTTTTTTACTAGAGGAAAAATATGTTCAGAATTTAAACATTTGCGTTTACTTACGATATGCTACCAGAGAAGAGAAAATGGTCTTGAGCACAGCTTGGATTTTCATCATTATAAAATTATTTCGCAATTATCAATTATTAATTATCAATAAATGCAAATTAAATTAGTTGGCATCACATTTGAATCTTAAGAAATAATATGGATATTATAGAATCTCATAAATCTCGTGATGACGTTTGTATCACATTTGAATCTCAAGAAAAAATAACAGAAAATATGGATATCTAATAAATTTCGTGACCGGTGATTTATGGAATAAACCATCAGATTATTGTTGAATTATTCAATTAATTACTCTTTGTGGAGATAGAAATTGCAGTGTTTGTAATGGCCAGTAAGGTCATTTCAACGATGATAAAATTTGGTTCGAATGTTTGGAAAAATAAATATGGAGAAGGTCAATATCTTCGGAAACGAGTCTCGCCTAATTAAAAACATCAATCGTTCCCTCTTTGTTCCTGATTACCAATCGATTTCATCACAAACCAGCTGGGACTAGTTTTTAAAAAATGCACGAAACCGGTTTACTATCTATAAGTATATAAATTTACAGTGTATGTATTTGTTTATTATATTTATCTTAATCACCAAAACTAATAAACATAATTTTTATTTCGTAATTTACATTTTCAATACAATTATAACTCGCAGAGTATTTGAATAAATTTGAGACAACCTCACTTCTTGCATTTATTATTATTAAAATTTGATTCATCGTTAGTGGCTGAATGGTCAAACCTAGGCAAAAAAAAATATGGATGAATGTACAAGTAGGTTTGTATATCTCTGTCACGGTCAACTTTAGGTCTTTATACCCTTTAAATATTAAAACAATTTTAATTGAAAAATTCACGTTCCACTATATATTTTTTTGATTAAGCTGTAAGATTTAATTTTATTATAAATTTCAGCGAATAATTGTCTAGTCAATCCGGAAACAACGTAATGTATGTGTAAATATTTTCGGTGCATAATTAGAGAAATGTATTTCTTGAGTTGACATTGAGAAAATGAGGAGTGGTAACCTTGTACGTGTGCACCTCTTTGTCTGCTGTTCGTTTCCCACAAAATGTGAATACGGTGACTAATTGTGTCCATTAGATGTTATTGAATTGAATAATTATAACCGAAGATTACGTCGAGGGTTCTGGTCTTGAAATTCAATTACAAAAAGTATTGTCTGATTAATAACGCTGTAAAACCAGAAGGATTCACATTTTTCCCACCTTTCAGAATGTGCTCTTACGAAAAATCCATGGCCCTCATACCACAATTATTTGTATTTTAAAATTAATTGCACATATTTATTTATTTACTAACTTAAGCTATTTGTACTCAAGAATTATTTTTTCCATGACAAAATATTATTCTTGAGTATAAATAACTTAAGCTAACAATGCTTTAAACGTTTACATTACTAAAGTCAAAATAGTTAAAAATTTTAATGTCAATAAATTGTTTTTTAAAGCCACCTTCGATTTTTATTTAGTGAAATGGCTATTAAAATGGTTGATAAAACGAGTTTTCTGTAAATAACTTTTAGTGCGTTAGGAATTCGGAAAAATGTTTGTTTTTTTTAATTCTGCATGGAATGTCACAAAAATATACAGGGGCTCCAATTTAAAATAAGAAAAATAAAGTGCTTTAAATTTCGAAATATTTGACACTAAATTACGGACACCCTGTATAATTCATATCGATCAAACTTGGTTAACGTAATTATCAGACCTTATTTAATAAGTACCTTGTATGATTTTATTAACAAAGCACTATTTTTATTTTTTATTCATTTTTTAAAACAATAGTGCAAAACTGATTTTTTTTAGTTTTAATTTTTTTTTGCCGATATCCCTGAATCGATTCCAATAAAATTATAGGAGTATGTAGGCAACCATAAAAGGTACCCAAATAAGCAATAAAAAACATAGCATGTAATTTAAAAAAATATATCATCATGACGTCACGCTTTTTTGGGACACCCTGTAGAGTCAAAAATAGTTTCCAGAAATGCATCATAGGATACAAATATATTCTACAAAATTACGAAATCCTAACTTAATTAGTAACTGAGCTATAAAAGACGGGAGGTGAGATGCAGGACCCTGTATAAGCCATATAAAGATATAAAAATGTGATGTAACTTTTTTTTCCATTCGATCGAGTGTAGACGTAGGTGACACAACACGCCAATGAATTGTTTTGATGTTTTGTTTTTTTTTATTTTCAACAATTAACAGAATTAGCAGGTGAAACCTTGAAACGTTAAAAGACGACAGAAAAATAAAACGAGCGTAACAACAATATTATAAATTTTATGTTTAAGGTCACCCTCTAATGTAATAACGTGTACTTGGTGGAATTTACGTAACGAAAAATCGAATAACAATCGTAAGTTGGAACGATACAAACACTAATAAATGATAATCATTTCGAACCGTTCAATATTGTCAATTACGAGGTCAAATCGACGAACTGGAGTGCAACTATTATTTGGAATAAAGCGGTGGTTATTTATTTATTTATTTAGCAAGAACGCAACAGATTCAAATTACAGGTTGATAAACAATTCAAATTCAAAATAAAATTAAAATTAAAAGTAATTGCTAATAAAGAGAACATGGTATTAAAAATTGAAAGTTCGGCACGGGCAAGGTTTTAATTAAAATTTTGAATTCAGAGTTTTTCTTTATTTTATTTTCAAATTATTTTTGAGTAGCCAAAAGAAATATGTCACAATTGTAATGAAATTATTTGAAGTTTCCACCTGCAATATAATAATTGTTTTAGCCGTGTGTCAAAAATGGGTTAATTTTGTATTGATTTTAAAATTCTGACGCTAATTCCAGCGGAGATAATTTTTTTACAATTTTTTTAATCGCTGAATGTAATTTTTTTTTCTTTAATTTGAGTTTTGACTGTTGCCAATTTGTTTCCATCTGTAATATGGCAACTGTTTTAGCAATATGTAAAAAACAGGTTCATTCTGAATTGATTTTGAAATTTTGAAGCTAATATTAGAGGAAATGATTTTTTTACAATTTTTCTAATTGCGGAATGTAATTTTTTTTTCTTTAATTTGAGTTTTGAGTGTTGCCAATTTGCTTCCAGCTGTAATATGGCAATTGTTTTAGCAGTATGTCAAAAACTGGTTCATCCTGAATTGAATTTGAAATTTTGAAGCTAATATTAGAGGAAATGATTTTTTTACAATTTTTCCAATTGCTGAATGTAATTTTTTTTCTTTAATTTGAGTTTTGAGTGTTGCCAATTTGCTTCCAGCTGTAATATGGCAATTTTTTTAGCAGTATGTCAAAAACGGGTTCATTCTGAATTTATTTTGAAATTTTGAAGGTAATATCAGAAGAAATTATTTTTTTACAATTTTTCTAATTGCTGAATGTAATTTTTTTTCTTTAATTTGAGTTTTGAGTGTTGCCAATTTGTTTCCAGCTGTAAAATGGCAATTGTTTTAGCAGTATATCAAAAAGGGGTTCATTCTGGATTGATTTTGAAATTTTAAAGCTAATATCAAAAGAAATGAATTTTTTACAATTTTTCTAATCGCTGAATGTATTTTTTTTTCTTTAATTTGAGTTTTGAGTGTTGCCAATTTGTTTCCAGCTGTAATATGGCAAGTGTTTTAGCAGTATATCAAAAAGGGGTTCATTCTGGATTGATTTTGAAATTTTAAAGCTAATATCAGAAGAAATGAATTTTTTACAATTTTTCTAATTGCTGAATGTAATTTTATTTTCTTTAATTTGAGTTTTGAGTGTTGTCAATTTGTTTCCATCTGTAATATGGCAACTGTTTTAGCAATATGTAAAAAACAGGTTCATTCTGAATTGATTTTGAAATTTTGAAGCTAATATTAGAGGAAATGATTTTTTTACAATTTTTCCAATTGCGGAATGTAATTTTTTTTTCTTTAATTTGAGTTTTGAGTGTTGCCAATTTGCTTCCAGCTGTAATATGGCAATTTTTTTAGCAGTATGTCAAAAACGGGTTCATTCTGAATTTATTTTGAAATTTTGAAGGTAATATCAGAAGAAATTATTTTTTTACAATTTTTCTAATTGCTGAATGTAATTTTTTTTCTTTAATTTGAGTTTTGAGTGTTGCCAATTTGTTTCCAGCTGTAAAATGGCAATTGTTTTAGCAGTATATCAAAAAGGGGTTCATTCTGGATTGATTTTGAAATTTTAAAGCTAATATCAAAAGAAATGAATTTTTTACAATTTTTCTAATCGCTGAATGTATTTTTTTTTCTTTAATTTGAGTTTTGAGTGTTGCCAATTTGTTTCCAGCTGTAATATGGCAAGTGTTTTAGCAGTATATCAAAAAGGGGTTCATTCTGGATTGATTTTGAAATTTTAAAGCTAATATCAGAAGAAATGAATTTTTTACAATTTTTCTAATTGCTGAATGTAATTTTATTTTCTTTAATTTGAGTTTTGAGTGTTGTCAATTTGTTTCCATCTGTAATATGGCAACTGTTTTAGCAATATGTAAAAAACAGGTTCATTCTGAATTGATTTTGAAATTTTGAAGCTAATATTAGAGGAAATGATTTTTTTACAATTTTTCCAATTGCGGAATGTAATTTTTTTTTCTTTAATTTGAGTTTTGAGTGTTGCCAATTTGCTTCCAGCTGTAATATGGCAATTGTTTTAGCAGTATGTCAAAAACTGGTTCATCCTGAATTGAATTTGAAATTTTGAAGCTAATATTAGAGGAAATGATTTTTTTACAATTTTTCCAATTGCGGAATGTAATTTTTTTTTCTTTAATTTGAGTTTTGAGTGTTGCCAATTTGTTTCCATCTGTAATATGGCAACTGTTTTAGCAATATGTAAAAAACAGGTTCATTCTGAATTGATTTTGAAATTTTGAAGCTAATATTAGAGGAAATGATTTTTTTACAATTTTTCCAATTGCGGAATGTAATTTTTTTTTCTTTAATTTGAGTTTTGAGTGTTGCCAATTTGCTTCCAGCTGTAATATGGCAATTGTTTTAGCAGTATGTCAAAAACTGGTTCATCCTGAATTGAATTTGAAATTTTGAAGCTAATATTAGAGGAAATGATTTTTTTACAATTTTTCCAATTGCGGAATGTAATTTTTTTTTCTTTAATTTGAGTTTTGAGTGTTGCCAATTTGTTTCCATCTGTAATATGGCAACTGTTTTAGCAATATGTAAAAAACAGGTTCATTCTGAATTGATTTTGAAATTTTGAAGCTAATATTAGAGGAAATGATTTTTTTACAATTTTTCCAATTGCGGAATGTAATTTTTTTTTCTTTAATTTGAGTTTTGAGTGTTGCCAATTTGCTTCCAGCTGTAATATGGCAATTTTTTTAGCAGTATGTCAAAAACGGGTTCATTCTGAATTTATTTTGAAATTTTGAAGGTAATATCAGAAGAAATTATTTTTTTACAATTTTTCTAATTGCTGAATGTAATTTTTTTTCTTTAATTTGAGTTTTGAGTGTTGCCAATTTGTTTCCAGCTGTAAAATGGCAATTGTTTTAGCAGTATATCAAAAAGGGGTTCATTCTGGATTGATTTTGAAATTTTAAAGCTAATATCAAAAGAAATGAATTTTTTACAATTTTTCTAATCGCTGAATGTATTTTTTTTTCTTTAATTTGAGTTTTGAGTGTTGCCAATTTGTTTCCAGCTGTAATATGGCAAGTGTTTTAGCAGTATATCAAAAAGGGGTTCATTCTGGATTGATTTTGAAATTTTAAAGCTAATATCAGAAGAAATGAATTTTTTACAATTTTTCTAATTGCTGAATGTAATTTTATTTTCTTTAATTTGAGTTTTGAGTGTTGTCAATTTGTTTCAAGCTGTAATATAGCAATTATTTTAGCAGTATGTCAAAAACAGGTTCATTCTGGATTTATTTTGAAATTTTGAAGCTAATATCAGAAGAAATGAATTTTTTACAATTTTTCTAATTGCGGAATGTAATTTTTTTTTCTTTAATTTGAGTTTTGAGTGTTGCCAATTTATTTCCAGCCGTAAAATGGCAATTGTGGCAAACATGAACTATTAGTAACACGTTTCCAAAAATCTTCAGTTGCGTGAGACCGGCGTCACCATTAAATTTGCGTCACCAATGTTAATCGGAATCTATAAATTTTAGTTAGAGATCTGCGTAATTATTTTTGAAAAACATGTTACCTCGTGAATTAATTCAGAGGAGGAATTGCGTGTGAACTCGTTCTTTTTGATGATGATATTTCGCAAGTTTAAATATTTGCAGGAGTTCTTGCAGTCGGACGGAATAAACAGGGCACGCCCCGAAGTTTCGCTGTAAGTTTCAGTTTTAACAGTGTAAATATAATTTCGCTCCAACAACGAATCTTCTCCGGCTCAATTTGGATTCTGCCGCGACGTTAATTAAATAATAAAATTGTCTCCCGGAAAATTATCGCGCCCCGACGACGGGAAAACGCGCGCCCGCTTAGAAAAAAAAAGAAAGCCACTCTATATGGAAATTTTAATTTCACCTCAATCACTCGTTAAAATTCGACGTAATATTTATTAATGGGATTAATCCGTGGTTTACAGAGCTAAACTGAATTGAAAAAATTACTACATTAAGTATGCACTTTTTTGGGACACCCGGTATATTTTTATGATTTTGAATTCCCTTTTTTATAAGCTTTCATTCAATACCAAGTCGTACTGTATTGACTCGGGGAGTTCTAACGAAAACTCTGATGACAAATTGTGGTTAAATGATTAAATTAATATATTAAATTGTCTATTTTTGAATTTCAACTTGATTTAAAAATGCCATTAAAAATAGGTCCGTACTTAAAAAAATTTAATTGATTTGGGTATCTTAAAAACGAAACGTCGTATTTGATAATGGAATTATTTTCTGGAAAAACTTGCTTTAAAAAATTTAAATTTAAATAAAGTCGTAAAAAAATAAAAACCAAATTTTTTTTCGGTCGTGGTAAATAAAGTCGTAAAAAATTAAAACAAAATTTTTTTTTCGGTAGTGAGAAATTTTTAAATGTTGTTTCAAAAAACTATTCAGCATTAAAATACGCAACTTTTCCGTCATTTAACCAACTCTTTATCGCCTATATTTACCGAGATACCAATGCTAATGCATCGAATTTGTAACACCCTGTATAACAAAGATAATAATAATAGTAATAATAATATATTTAACGGGATTCACCGTGTACATTTAAGAAATAATTAGAATATAAAATATAAAATTAAAATTAAAAATACAAAAGTTAATTGTTATTGATATTATTATTTGTAACACCCTGTATAGTGGTTATTGCGGTTTTTACAACGAAATATTCGCCTCAAGCATTCAATATTCCTCCAACAGTCTATAAATAATAAATACTGAATATCACAATTGACTTCACTTCAAACTATACGGTATAATAGAATGGATGTTTCGCATCTGCCATTTCATTCCGGTAAAATAGGTACACGAGAAGTTTTTTTTTTTTTGATTTTAAACAATACGGTTTGTTTTAATGGACGTGTACAATCGACCGGGCTATTTTGTTTTCAATTATTTCCGTCTGGTTTCGGTGTCAGGATCCAATCAAAATATTTTCAAAATTAACAACAACAACGACACACTTGAAATAATACGCCAGTTATCCATCCAACTTTTTTTTTATCATCGTGCAAAATTGTAGGGATGAGCAATGTTTAAAAAAAAAAGTTGTGTGCGCGCTGTATCTCAAAAACTAATAGAGCTATTGATATGAAACTTTGAACATACGCCTTATTGGATAATCCGAAGAACTGGAAAGCTTTTGGTAAAATTTCTAACACCGGAAGTGGGTGTTTACCTTAACCGTTTTTTATTTTTCTCCAATATTTTTTTAAATATGCAAAATAACACAAAAACATTTAAACAAACTTTGAAGACAACAAATGAATGAACATCTTTTGCTTGAAAACATTTTGCAAAAATCATTTTTATTCGAGAAAAAAAATTATTATTATTTTTTTAATTTTTGGTTTATAATTATAAAACGATAATAGTTAGAGCAAATTCATGTTAATAATAATTGTAGAGAATGCCAAAATGAACAACTTGTCGGACTAAGTTTTTTCTTAATGTTTTTGATTTTTGAGTAAACTGACTATTAATGTGTGTGTCTTGTGTGCGCTGTATCTCAAAAACCAATACAGCTATTAACATGAAACTTTAGACATAAGTCTTATTTGATAATCCAAAGAACTGAAAAGCTTTTGGTAAAATTTCGTACACCGGAAGTGGGTGTTTACCTTAACCGTTTTTTGTTTTTTGCTAATATTTTCTTAAATATGAAAAATATCACAAAAACATTTAAACAAACATTGAAGACAACAAAGAAATGAACATCTTTTCGTTGAAAATATTCTTCATAAAATCATTGCTATTTGAGAAAAAAATGTATTATTTTATTTTTTATTTTTGGTTTATAGTTATTAGTTTTATGGTTTAATTTATGTTAATTGTAGAGAATGCTAAAATGAACAACTTATAAAGAATAAGTTTTTTTCGAAATCTCTTTAGTTTTCGAGTAAACCGAGTTTTTAAATTTGAAGTATAATTTTTCCATCTTTTATAATTTTGACGTTTTAAACGTCAGTTTCATCCGCTCGATGTACATTTAAAATATGATTTAAATTGAAAATAAACCATGAAAGCGTAAATATAAATGATTCCATCAAGTCGGAGAATGTAACATGATGGCCACATCACCATTTTTTTGTTGATTAACAATAAGAACGTATTTATATTTATTTTTATGCTTACGCTTTAGGGCTTACCCAGAATAATATAATGTACGGAACCCTCCCTTGCACAAAACTCCAATAACTAGACCCTGCAATAAAAAAAACAGAATAAGAAGGTGAAAAGACCTCCCTTTGAAATAAATTTTTAACAGAAAGCAAAACTAAAAATTGTAAATAAAGATGTTTGGATACTGCAGATGTTAAAAATACCATGCTTTAAAATTTCGAAATTGTTTATTGCCCCAAATTTAAATAAGCAAACATGATATGAAAGAAAATTGTATAAAAAAGTAATATATATACATTTTAGTTGGGTAGGTAAATATTTGTCTTCCTTGGAGGATTGCGTTCCGCTCCTAATTTATTCCCCCCGCTGATTGAGGGGATGAAACGAGGGGGGCAAAAAAGGCCAATGTTATGATTCCTCGTTAAAATTTTGCTTTGATATTAAATATTACCATGTAATCATTCCTTAAAGCCGCATCAATTTAGTGATGTTTTTGATGGGATACGTATTTTTTTAATGAAATATAAATAATTTTAATAAAACAAAAATTCCCTAACTTCTTGTAGAAAAATGCAATAAAATGAGAAAAACGATACTAATCATCTTCTACTAGTTAAGTGTACATCTAACGATTTGTTAATTGTAGACTCTTAGAGACTCTTAAATTGTAGAAGACGAAAAAAATTTCTCATTTTATTTTTTATAAATAATTTTATTTTTATTTAATAAATTATAATTCAAAGGATAAAGGCGCTATGTGGTGAATAAATTATAGCAGTGCCTCTACAAATATTAGTAACATTATTATATTGTGGTTTAAAAATATATAACTAAATTATTAAATAATGCTACAAATGCAAATTTTGAAGGCCAAAAATGCACTTTTTTCAGAAATTGCTCTATAAATTCCACATTTCCTTTAGCCAGATTATTCTTAAATAACGTACCTTTTTATCTGATTCAAAAAAATTATCCAAAATTTACAGTAACAAAAATGGCTTTGTTACAAACCAAATTTTTGATGGCAAAAAAGCACTTTTTTCAGAAATTGCTCTATAAAATCCACATTTCCTTAGACAAATGTTTAAAATTTAGCCAGATTATTCTTAAATAAAGTACCTTTTTATCTGTGTGAAGAATAATATTCGAAATTTATGGCTTTGCCGAAAACGAACTTTTTGAAGTTGAAAAATACACTTTTTCCAGAAATTGCTTTATAAATTCGCCATTTCTTTATACAAATGCTTAAAATTTAGCCAAAGTATTCTTAAATAACGTACTTTTTGATCTGTTTGAAGAAAATTATCCGAAATTTACAGTAACAAAAATAGCTTCGCCGGAAACCAATTTTTTTATGGCGAAAAATGCACTTACTGCAGAAATTGCTTTATACATTCCACATTTATTTAGAAAAATGCTTGAAATTTAACCAAAGTATTCTTAAATGATATACCTTTTATCAGTTTCAAGAAAATAATCCTAACTTTACACTAACAAAAATAGCTTCGCCGGAAACCAAATTTTTGATGGCGAAAAATGCACTTTCTCAAAAAACCGTTCTATAAATTCCATATTTCTCTAGACAAATTCCTAACAAAAAGAAAAGTATTCGTAAATAACGTATCTTTTGATTAGTTTCAAGAAAATTATCCGAAATTTACAGTAACAAAAATGGCTCCGCTAGAAACCAAATTTTTGATGGCAAAAAAAGTACTTTCTCCAGAAATCGCTCTACAAATCTCACATTTTTTTAGACAAATACCTGAAATTTCGAGAGAATAATCTCGAAAGACGTTAATTTCAAATTGACTAAAGAAAATTATCTGAACTTTCTAATAACAACATTGGTTGCGCTAGAATGTAAATGTTGATGACCAAAATTGCACTCTATTCAGAAATTCCACATTTCATTAGAAAAATACTTGAAATTAACACAGATTATTTTGGAATAACTTACTTTACGTTCTGTTTTAAGAAAATTATCCGAACTTTACAGTAACAAAAATGGCCAAAAAAACCAAATTTTGATGGCGAAAAATGCACTTTATTTAGAAATCTCTCAATAAATTTCACATTTTTTTAGACAAATGCTTGAAATTTGGACAGAGTAATTTTAAAAGACGTTATTTTCAAATTGATTAAAGAAAATTATCTGAACTTTGTAATAACAACAACGGTTTCGCTAGAATCCAAATTTTGATGACGAAAACTGCACTTTTTCCAGAAAATACTCTATAAGTTCCATATTTCTTTGAACAAATGCTTGAAATCAACGAAGATTATTCGTGAATAATGTACCTTTCGTTTTGTTTTAAGAACATTATCCGAACCGTACAGTAACAGAAATGGATTCGAAAAAAAAAAAAAATTTAATGTCCAGAAACGCACTTTATTGAGAAATTGGTCTATAAATTCCACATTTCTTTAGACAAACTGTTGAAATTTAGACAGAAATGAGCTTATTTTGTTTGAAAACATTTTTCATAAAATCATTGTTATTCGAGAAATTGTTTTTTTTTTCATTTTTGGTTTATGATTATGAAACGATAATAGTTACAGTAAATTTATGTTAATAATAATTGTAGAGAATGCCAAAATGATAATTAAAGAATCTATCTTTAAACATATTTTTTTGGAAATGTTCACGTTAGCGTATATATTTTTTTGAAATTTTTAAACCCAAAAAAATGTGTTTAAAAAAATCTTAACTGTTTTGAAAATTCACGAATTATAAAAATTCTAAACTTATTTGATAATCAAAGAGTTTATCTTTAAGCAGAATTTTTTTTTGTAATTTTGACGATAACGCATATATTTTTTTGAAATTTTTAAACCCAAAAAATGTGTTTAGAAAAATCATAACTGTTTTGAAAATTCACGAATTATAAAAATTCTAGACTTATTTGACAATCAAAGAGTTTATCTTTAAACAGCATTTTTTTGTAATTTTGACGATAACGCATATATTTTTTTGAAATTTTTAAACCCAAAAAATGTGTTTAAAAAAATCATAACTGTTTTGAAAATTCACTAATTATAAAAATTCTAGACTTATTCGATTCGAGTTTATCTTTAAACAGCAATTTTTTTTGTATTTTTGACGATAACGCATATATTTTTTTGAAATTTTTAAACCCAAAAAATGTGTTTAAAAAAGTCATAACTGTTTTGAAAATTCACGAATTATAAAAATTCTAGACTTATTCGATAATCAAAGAGTTTATCTTTAAACAGCAATTTTTTTTGTAATTTTGACGATAACGTATATATTTTTTTGAAATTTTTAAACCCAAAAAAATGTGTTTAAAAAAATCATAACTGTTTTGAAAATTCACGAATTATAAAATTTTTAGATTTATTCGATAATCAAAGAGTTTATCTTTAAACAGTATTTTTTTTTGCATTTTTGACGATAACGCATATATTTTTTTGAAATTTTTTAACCCAAAAAAAGTGTTTAAAAAAATCATAACTGTTTTGAAAATTCACTAATTATAAAAATTGTAGACTTATTCGATAATCAAAGAGTTTATCTTTAAACAGCAATTTTTTTTGTAATTTTGACGATAACGCATATATTTTTTTGAAATTTTTAAACCCAAAAAATGTGTTTAAAAAAATCATAACTGTTTTGAAAATTCACGAATTATAAAAATTCTAGACTTATTCGATAATCAAAGAGTTTATCTTTAAACAGCAATTTTTTTTTGTATTTTTGACGATAACGCATATATTTTTTTCGAATTTTTTTAACCCAAAACTATAGCCTGCGGAAGAATGTGTTTAAAAAAATCATAACTTTTTTGAAAATAAACGTATTTTGAAAATTCTAAACTTATTCGATAAATAAGGAATCTGTCTTTAAACATACATTTTTTTTAAATTTTCACATTAACGAATATATTTTTTCCAAATTTTTTAACCCGAACTATAGCCAAGAATGGCTTTGAAACATTAGCTAAATTGTTGTTTAATATTGTTGATAAGACTATAGAGCCATTTTTTTGCCATCAAAATCATTTCTAAATGAGGCCAAAGAATTATTTTTGATTTTTTTTAAATTAACATGTTTTCAAATATTACGAATTCAAGGAAGGAATTATTTAAACGGAATGGAAAAAAAACAGTAAATTAATTGCTGTTTAATATTGTTGATGAGACTATGGAGAACAACTGAGGCACTAAAATGGATTTATTAAGACAAACTTGAGACCAGTTTCGAACTTGAGACCAGTTTCGCACTATTTTGCATCATCGGTGGACTAATCGGATGATTGAAAATGGACAATTGCCAGGAATGTAATAACTCACTCAAATATCGAAATTAAATGTTTAAGACAATATTTACGGGATGCATAGTTCGAGATTTTTATCCGCTTGAGATTTTTTTGGTCCGCCACTGTTTTAAATACACATTTTTATACATGAGTTAAATTATGAACAAAAACCGCAATTATTTATTTACGCAAAAGCTTTTATATGTACATTGACAACAAATTACAAACATTTTAAAATGTAACAAAATCAAACAGTAAGGGGCAACATCGTTTACTACTACTCGAACAGTAAAAGAAATGATTGATAATTACTCTAAACGCTTTAATCAGTTCAACAGGAATTTACAAAAAAAAATCGCCCCCCCTAAAGACGACGCCCCTTACCCTTACCTTGCGGGTGCTGCTGGATACGATGCACTTGTTTTATCACCGGCACACTTATAATTGTTTGCGTCGTAATCTAGTTCAAAGATGATGCGTAATAGTAAACCATCTTTAAGGCGCAAACAACGCCTGATGCAATGGTACATCACCTTTAAGCCGCGAACAACTGCATCGCGCATGTGACGTCACGCCGCTTATCGCAGTTTGTACGAAGAGTGCCCACGCTTAGACAGTGTTGTGCAATGATTTCGCTAGTGTTAATATCTTGTGTGACGATGATTAGTGTAGTGTATTAATTGTGTCGTGTAATTAGTGATGATGATTGAGTTTAGAATAGTGAGGTGTTAAGAGACAAGACGTAGAAGCGCATTCAATGTGGAGAGGGCGCCGGAAGGTGAGTCGTTGTTGTTATTTAATTGTTGTGGTAAATCGACCCGTGTATAAAAAATGTGCATTTGCAAGCAGATAAAGAGTGTGATGAAACTGTTGTATTATGTGAATTTTAGGCAAAAATTGAAATTAGATCATATTCAGTGTATTTACATCCGATTTTTAGGAATTGTATTATTTTAACATAATTTCTTTCGTTAATATTAGCGGCGTTTATTTCGTGGTACATCTTGATTGTAAATTGCAATAAAACACTACCACTATATAGAATGGTCGAAACTATAGCCACCTAAATAAAATATAGTGGTTTGTGTTTTATTCCAATATTGTTTTACCGATATTAATTGTTTCGCGTAATTAATCGATAAAATGAATACACCTTTAAGTTTATCCAACAACTAAAGCCAACGATTGTCGCATAGTAACACGCGAATGCAATGTATTTAATTCGGTGTGAGAAAAAAAAATATTACCGAATTTATTGGTTTATGTAAAGCGAAAAAAAAATAGTGTGTAAACGCCGTTAAACCGCAATATTACGTAACACTTTCACCGATTTTGTCAACCGCAATTTTTCTTCGCCGTTGCAGCTCTAGAAATTTTGTAATTATCGCGATTGCACGGTATTTAATTGCCACGCAAATTTAACCTTCGATCTTGTTTGAAGTCGGCGGTATTGAGGTCGGAATATATTATCGAACCAACGCACCTTAAAGGTATTTGAAGAATACGTTCACACCATAAATATTTACATATAATAATTGAAAAGTAAATAAGAGAACAACGCAGGGTATTTCAAAACGTTTCACATTAACTTTATAATTTATTTCGGCTCTTATTAACATATAAAGCACATAAGTCATCTTCTACAAAAATTAAATTAGATTTGCAAATCATCGTTTTATCGAACTAAATAGAGTTTTTGGAAATGCACCAATTATTTTGTGAATATTAAATTTTTGAAAATTTTAGATCTCGAATTGTGTAATACTTGAGCAAAAAAATAAAAGAAAATATAAAACGTGTCGACGAAATTCTACAAAAATTAATTTAGATTCGCAAATCATCGTTTTATCAAACTAAATAGAGTTTTTGAAATTCCAACTATTATTTCGTGAGTATTGAAGTTTTGAAAATTTTAATTTTCGAATTGTGTAATACTCTGGCAAAAAATTAAAAAAAAATATAAATCGTGTCGACGAAATTCTACAAAAATTAAATTAGATTTGCAAATCATTGTTTTATCAAATTAAGTGCAGTTTTTAAAAATCCACCGATTATTTCGTAAGTTGCGAATTTTTGAAAATTTTAATTTTCGAATTCTGTAATACTTGAGCAAAAAAATAAAAGCAAATATAAAACGTGTCTGCTAAATTCTACAAAAATTAACATAGATTTGCAAATCATCGTTTTATCAAACTAAATAAAGTTTTTGAAAATCCACCAATTATTTCGTGAGTATTGAATTTTTAAAAATTTAAATTTTCGAATTGTGTAATACTTGAGCAAAAAAATAAAAGAAAATATAAAACGTGTCAACGAAATTCCACAAAAATTAAATTAGATTTGCAAATCATTGTTTTATCAAACTTAATGGAGATTTTGAAAATTCACCAATTATTTTGCGAATTGTGAATTTTTGAATATTTTAGATCTCGAATTGTGCAATACCTGAGTTACAAATTTAAAAAAAATATATAAAACGTGTCTACTAAATTCTACAAAAATTAATTTAGATTTGCAAATTATCGTTTTATCAAACTAAATGGAGTTTTTGAAAATCCACCAATTATTTCGTGGGTATTTAATTTTTGAAAATTTTAATTTTCGAATTGTGTAATACTCGAGCAAAAAAATAAAAGAAAATATGAAACGTGTCGACGAAATTCTACAAAAATTAATTTAGATTTGCAAATCATCGTTTTATCAAACTAAATAGAGTTTTTGAAAATACACCAGTTATTTCGGGAGTATTGAATTTTTTGAAAATTTTAATTTTCGAATTGTGTAATACTTGAGCAAAAAAATAAAAGAAAATATAAAACGTGTCGACGAAATTCTACAAAAATTTATTTAGATTTGCAAATCATCGTTTTATCAAACTAAATAGAGTTTTTGAAAATCCAACTATTATTTCGTGAGTATTGAAGTTTTGAAAATTTTAATTTTCGAATTGTGTAATACGTGAGCAAAAAAAACAAAAGAAAATATAAAACGTGTCGACAAATTTCTACAAAAATTAAATTAGATTTGCAAATCATTGTTTTATCAAATTAAGTACAGTTTTAAAAAATCCACCGATTATTTCGTGAGTTATGAATTTTTGAAAAATTTAATTTTCGAATTGTGTAATACTTGAGCAAAAAAATAAAAGAAAATATAAAACGTGTCTGCAAAATTCTACAAAAATTAAATTAGATTTGCAAATCATCGTTTTATCAAACTAGAGTTTTTGAAAATCCACCAATTATTTCGCGAATTGTGAATTTTTGAAAATTTTAATTTTTGAATAGTGTAATACTTGGGCAAAAAAATAAAAGAAAATATAAAACGTGTCTACTAAATTCTACAAAAAATAAATTAGATTTGCGAATCATCGTTTTATCAAACTAAATGGAGTTTTTGAAAATCCACCAATTATTTTGTGAGTATTGAATTTTTGAAAATTTTAATTTTCGAACTGGGTAATACTCGAGCAAAAAATTTAAAAAAATATATAAAACGTGTCTACTAAATTCTACAAAAATTAAATTAGATTCGCCAATCATCGTTTTATCAAACTAAATAGAGATTTTGAAAATTCACCAGTTATTTCGCGAATTGTGAATTTTTGAAAATTTTAGATCTCGAATTGTGTAATTCTCGAGTTAAAATTTTTTTTTTTTTTATAAAACAGGCTTCTTTATGGTAACGATGATTTCTAGCAAATGTAATAACATGTTCATTAATTTCCCCAAAAATCCCCTTCGTATAAAATACCCACCCCAAGAAATACTCCATTGATTGAAGTTCCCCAAAACAATAATTTACCCCCATTTTGTGGGAAAAAACTCCCCAATCTGGCAACGCTGTACAAGATCTTCACTTTTATACCAACAATAATGGTTACCTTCCATCTGCACCCATTATTGTTATTACAACACCAAGGACGACTTTGTGTAACAACATAAGTCGGAATGCGGAAAAAATGCATTTATTTATCAAGAACGATAATTCGGGATTTGCATAGAAAGGTTGCAAAATGGTGCAATTGAAAATGAAGTATTTCGTTTGGATGGAACAAAGCAAGTTTGAAGCGCTTCGGGCGAGCAATGTCAATCTCAAGGCGGCCGTGTTACGTTTACGTCCAAGGCTGCAAAATATTCCATCTCCTGACTCTTCTCCGGCCATAATTACCACACAGCATCGTTAATTGCGGCTGTTTACGAAGTGAATGGAAGACGGCCACAACAGGTGTTTCATCACCCGTCACGTAAACACTGCACGTTATTAATATTTTATGAGGTGTTTGTATTTTGCAAGCGCTAAGAATTCGACGTTTATTGTCTATCCAACTGGTTTGTTTATTTATTTAAATAACATAGGTGAAAATATTATTTTCATGCCACGAATGTGAGTCCTCACGAGGGAAATGCAACTCGTGCAAGGCAACAATTTGATGTTTATTATCTATCCGGCTGATTTATTTTTTTTAATAACACAGGTAAAAATATTATATTCGGAGGTAACATAATAAGCGGTGCAATTATTATAGAGAATTTTTTATGAACGCCACGAATGTGAATCCCAACGACGGAAATGCAACTCGTGTTTTGCACTCGCAGTCTTCGGAAATGCAACGAGTGTAAAGCACGAGTCGTATTTCCGAAGATTGAGAATCGCATTTGCGGTATTTATTAAAAATAATTTCGATTATTAAGTACACCACGAATTATATTTAGGAAGAGAATATAACGAATACGAAAAATGTCCTTAAAAATCACGTTTTTTCTAACGGAAAACACGCGATTTTTAGGTACACTTTTCTAGAAAACCACAGGACCGATTTCTCTGAGATTTTGCACACATATTCTTGCCTCCAAAATAAGAATTTTTGACTGACGAATTGAAAAAAATTTTGGATTCAGAATTGTGACTTAAAAAAAAACATGGGTTTTTTAATTTCTAAAAAAATCCGCACTCAATATATTTTGAGTTTTTTCATTTATAAATTATCCGCACTCAATATATTTTGAGTTTTTTAATTTCTAAAAAATCCGCACTCAATATATGGGAATATTCTCTGGTAGGTATCGATACCACCTTTAAAACAAAGCAAAAATCGCGTCAATAGCTTTTATAGTTTTGAAGAAATGTGCGTCTAAACTTAGCAACGTAAATTTTTCGGGACAGTCAACAAACTTAAAAATAGTCCGTACAAGAACTAGCCTCCCCCACTTAGCTTACAAATTTAGATTACTTCTACTAATCAAAAAATTGTAAAATATTTTTTCTATGCCGAGAATCAGAATCAGAATCAGAATCGATAAAAAGAAATAATTTTTTTATTAATTTTTGAGAAAGTGATCCTCTTAACATACCAAACATTAATTTAGTTACATACTATTGTAAAATAAAATTATTAAACTTTTCAGATTTCTAAGATATTCTCTTCGCCCTTTGAGTTAGTTCTTAGCTCCTGCATAATTAATTTAGCAGGACGCTGATAATTTCCTCCGCAAAGCGAATAATAACTTCTTTCCGTGTACAGGTTAAGTCTTATCAGGGGAATTTATAAAGAGTGCTTTTATGAAAGAATAAATTCAGGTTGGGGGTTTTTATCTTTGAAGTGGACTGGATAAGGAAGTCCTTCCTGCTTTCTATCTGTAATAAAGTTTAGGAGCTTTGGTAAAAAAAACATAGTGCTCTCGCCGGAAGTTTATCAAGACCTCAAACCGTAAAATATTTTTCTTTTCTGAAAGTAATTTAAATTAAACACAACATCCTGATTTAATATACTGCATAACCTAGAGAGAAAGACCTCTGGTCGATAGTTATTTGTCGGAATAATACATTTACTAGCGTATTCCCTTCTTTCGAAATTGTGAAGAAAATGCAATTATTTCGGCGCCCTAAGAAAATATGAAAACAATTACCATCGGCTTAAAATTTCACAAATTTATTCAAAATTTATTTGGCATTACGCTACTATAAAAATCTGTAAATACCCCATCCCTAAACTTCGAAAAAATCTCATTCGAACAGAGCGTGGGATTGTGGAAAAATACAACAATTTCAACGACTTAAAAAATATATAAAAACAATTGCAATCGACTTGAAATTTCACGTGTTTATTCAAAATTCATTTGTGATTACAATTCTATGCAAATCTATTAACACCGCATCCCAAACTTCGAGATAATTCCAATAGCGTGGAATTGTGGAAAAGTGCAATAATTTCGACGACTTGGAAAAAATGTAAAAACAATTACCATCGACTTGCAATTTCACTAATCTATTCAAAATTTATTCAGGATTACGTTTCTAGACAAATTGAAAGCACCCCATTCCCTAATTTTGACATAATTCCATTCGAACGGCGCGCGAAATTGTGAAAAAAATGCAATTATTTTGGCGGCCTGCAAAAATATGAAAACAATTACGGTCGGCTTAAAATTTCACAATTCTGTTCAAAATAAATTTGGCATTACTCTACTATAAAAATCTGTAAACACCCCATTCCTAAATTTCGAGAAAATCTCATTCGAACAGAGCGTGGAATTGTGGAAAAATACAAAAAAATTCGACGACTGGAAAAAAATATAAAAACAATTGCCATCGACTTGAAATTTCGCAAATTTATCCAAAATTCATTTGTGATTACGATTCTACAAAAATCTGTAAATGCCCCATCCCTAAACTTCAAGAAAATCGCATTCGAACCGAGTGTGGAATTGTGGAAAAATAAAATAATTTCGACGACTTAAAAAAAATATAAAAACAATTGCCATCGACTTGAAATTTCGCAAATTTATTTACAATTCATTTGTGATTACGATTCTACAAAAATCTGTAAACGCCCCATCCCTAAACTTCAAGAAAATCGCATTCGAACCGAGTGTGGAATTGTGGAAAAATAAAATAATTTCTACGACTTAAAAAAAATATAAAAACAATTGCCATCGACTTGAAATTTCGCAAATTTATTTACAATTCATTTGTGATTACGATTCTACAAAAATCTGTAAACGCCCCATCCCTAAACTTCAAGAAAATCGCATTCGAACCGAGTGTGGAATTGTGTAAAAATAAAATAATTTGGACGACTTAAAAAAAATATAAAAAAATTGACATCGACTTGAAATTTTCCAAATTTATTCAAAATTCATTTGTGATTGCGATTCTATAAAAATCTGTAAACGCCCCATCCCTAAACTTCAAGAAAATCTTGTTCGAACAGAGCGTGGAATTGTGAAAAAATAAAATAATTTCGACGACTTGAAAAAAATATAAAAACAATTGCCATCGACTTGAAATTTCGCAAATTTATTTACAATTCATTTGTGATTACGATTCTACAAAAATCTGTAAACGCCCCATCCCTAGACTTCAAGAAAATCTCATTCGAACCGAGTGTGGAATTGTGAAAAAATCAAATAATTTCGACGACTTGAAAAAAGTATAAAAACAATTGCCATCGACTTGAAATTTTCCAAATTTATTCAAAATTCATTTGTGATTACGATTCTACAAAAATCTGTAAACTCTTCATCCCTAAACTTCATGAAAATCTTATTAGAACAGAGCGTGGAATTGTGGAAAAATAAAATAATTTCGACGACTTGGAAAAAATATAAAAACAATTGCCATCGACTTGAAATTTCGCAAATTTATTCAAAATTCATTTGTGATTACGATTCTATAAAAATCTGTAAACACCCTATCCCTAAACTTCAAGAAAATCTTATTAGAACAGAACGTGGAATTGTGGAAAAATCAAATAATTTCGACGACTTGAAAAAAATATAAAAACAATTTAAGTTTCCTGACACGTGTTTTAAACTCTGCAGATCATTATCAACGTAGAACCTTTGATAATAATCCGTAAAGATCGAAGCACGTGTTAGGAAACTGAAAATAAAATCATGGATCACTTACTATGCTTTAAAACCACATTTTTTTTTACGTTGTGGTTTTAAAGGCTTAGTGTTATCATGGATTACCACGTAGTAACGGTAGTAACCATCATCATGGTGTTCTTCATCGAATACTCTAAAGTAAGTCAACGAAATACGTTTAAGAAAATTAACTGAATAAATAAAACGCTTCACTACATAATCTCCAGAGATGTACTATCCCACAACAATACGAAAAAAGGAAGTACACATAAAATTAACGCCACGGCAATAAAATAACCATTACGTTTACTTTTATGAGAGGCGGCAGCGGTTCGAATAAAGTTTCCCAGCTTTTTCCAACGGCTGGAAAAGCCGTCTTCTCGAACTCGCCGATATTTTCACTTGCCAACCACTTAATGCATTATTTAGTATTCCACGTCGATGTTTTGTCAAGCCCGAAGAAAATGCAACAGTGGAAGTTCCTTTTATCTTTTTTTTTGTTCGACAGAATTTATTGAATAGGAGTAGTTCATTATTTTTGCTTCGGTGACAAAACAATAAGTTTTTTAGTAGGCTTAGAAAAACAAATGCTGTAGTTAAATTATAATAAAAAAATTAAATATAAAATAACTGTCATTCAATGTAAACTTTAATACAACAAAATTACTACATAATTTTAAAATTAAATCCGACTCGTATTTTCATCATTGGGCCTTGTTTACAAACTTCCCGTCTTCAATTCATCCTAACATTTATGAATACTCCGTACTTTGGCTTCGCGAATCAAAAGTTGAGGCGAATTAGCCGCCGTTTCATCCGTGCGAATTTAATTATCCAAATGCGAGAATGGAAAAATCGAAATCCAAATCCGGCGCAGAACCGGATTATCCTTTCCCCCCTTTTAATCCAATTAATCGTTCCGAGTTCGCCCATTTAAATGTTCCTCGATGTAATCAATCGGCAAGGAAACCAATCTCTTCGTCCCATCACATGTGGAGAACCCAATTTCCCTCTGATCCTCATCTTATCAGATTATTCCCTGTTCATCCTCTTCCATTAAAGGAAAAATTATTTACTCGATTTAGTTTATTAATTAATTGCGTTAGTGAATCCGGAATTATTTTAAAAGACTATGTCACCATCATCAGGGCCGTTCCTGGCGGGGGTGCACCAGGGCGGCCGATCCAAGGGGGTTACAACAAAAATTGTAATAATTTTGGGAATGACAATTCATTCTCATGTGATTATCTCCAAATTTTGTGACGGAATGTTTTGATATTTTTACTAAATTGTAAAGTACAATAATTGTTAAGTAAATTCAGAAAGTTTCAAGTACCTGACAATTGTTTTTATATTTTTTATTCACTTGAAAAATTAGAATTTCCAGATTGACAATATATTCTGTCCTCATGTGATTATCTTCAAATTTTGTGACGAAATGTTTTAATATTTTGACTAAATTGTAAAGTACAATAATTATTGAGTAAATTCAGAAAGTTTCAAGTATCTGGCAATTGTTTTTATATTTTTTATTCACTTGAAAAATTAGAATTTACAGATTGGCAATATATTCTGTTCTCATGTGATTATCTTCAAATTTTGTGATGAAATGTTTTGATATTTTTACTCAATTGTAAAGTACAATAATAATTGAGTAAATTCAGAAAGTTTCAAGTATGGGACAATTGTTTTTATATTTTTTATTCACTTAGAAAATTAGAATTTCCAGAATGACAATATATTCTGTTCTCATGTGATTATCTTTAAATTTTGTGACGAAATATTTTGATATTTTAACTAAATTGTAAAGTACAATAATTATTGAGTAAATTCAGTCAGTTTCAAGTATCTGACAATTGTTTTTATATTTTTTATTCACTTGAAAAAATAGAATTTTCAGAATGACAATATATTCGGTTCTCATGTGATTAACTTCAAATTTTGTGACGAAATGTTTTGATATGTTTACTAAATTGTAAAGTACAATAATTATTAAGGAAATTCAGAAAGTTTCAAGTATCTGACAATTATTTTTATATTTTTTATTCACTTGAAAAATTAGAATTTCCAGATTGGCAATATATTCTGTTATCATGTGATTATCTTCAAATTTTGTGACGAAATGTTTTGATATTTTTACTCAATTGTAAAGCACAATAATTATTGAGTAAATTCAAAAAGTTTCAAGTACCTGACAATTGTTTTTATATTTTTTATTCACTTGAAAAAAATAGAATTTCCAGATTGGCAATAAATTCTGTTCTCATGTGATTATCTTCAAATTGTGTGACGTGATGTTTTGATATTTTTACTAAATTGTAAAGTACAATAATTATTGAGTAAATTCAGCAAGTTTCAAGTATCTCACAATTGTTTTTATATTTTTTATTCACTTGAAAAATTAGAATTTCCAGATTGTCAATATCTTCTGTTCTCATGTGATTATCTTCAAATTTTGTGACGAAATATTTTGATATCTTTACTAAATTGTAAAGTACAATAATTATTGAGTAAATTCAGAAAGTTTCAAGTACCTGACAATTGTTTTTATATTTTTTATTCACTTGAAAAATTAGAATTTCCAGATTGGCAATATATTCTGTTCTCATGTGATTATCTCCAAATTTTGTGACGGAATGTTTTGATATTTTTACTAAACTGTAAAGTACAATAATCATTGAGTAAATTCAGCAAGTTTCAAGTATCTGACAATTGTTTTTATATTTTTTATTCACTTGAAAAATTAGAATTTCCAGAATGACAATATATTCTGTTCTCATGTGATTATCTTCAAATTTTGTGACGGAATGTTTTGATATTTTTACTAAATTGTAAAGTACAATAATTGTTAAGTAAATTCAGAAAGTTTCAAGTACCTGACAATTGTTTTTATATTTTTTATTTACTTGAAAAATTAGAATTTACAGATTGGCAATATATTCTGTTCTCATGTGATTATCTTCAAATTTTGTGATAAAATGTTTTGATATTTTTACTCAATTGTAAAGTACAATAATTATTGAGTAAATTCAGAAAGTTTCAAGTATCTGACAATTGTTTTTATATTTTTTATTCACTTGAAAAATTAGAATTTCCAGATTGACAATATATTCTGTCTTCATGTGATTATCTTCAAATTTTGTGATGAAATGTTTTGATATTTTTACTCAATTGTAAAGTACAATAATTTTTGAGTAAATTCAGAAAGTTTCAAGTATCTGACAATTGTTTTTATATTTTTTATTCACTTGAAAAATTAGAATTTCCAGATTGACAATATATTCTGTCCTCATGTGATTATCTTCAAATTTTGTGACGAAATGTTTTAATATTTTGACTAAATTGTAAAGTACAATAATTATTGAGTAAATTCAGAAAGTTTCAAGTATCTGGCAATTGTTTTTATATTTTTTATTCACTTGAAAAATTAGAATTTACAGATTGGCAATATATTCTGTTCTCATGTGATTATCTTCAAATTTTGTGATGAAATGTTTTGATATTTTTACTCAATTGTAAAGTACAATCATTATTGAGTAAATTCAGAAAGTTTCAAGTATCTGACAATTGTTTTTATATTTTTTATTCACTTGAAAAATTAGAATTTCCAGATTGACAATATATTCTGTCCTCATGTGATTATCTTCAAATTTTGTGACGAAATGTTTTAATATTTTGACTAAATTGTAAAGTACAATAATTATTGAGTAAATTCAGAAAGTTTCAAGAATCTGGCAATTGTTTTTATATTTTTTATTCACTTGAAAAATTAGAATTTACAGATTGGCAATATATTCTGTTCTCATGTGATTATCTTCAAATTTTGTGATGAAATGTTTTGATATTTTTACTCAATTGTAAAGTACAATAATTATTGAGTAAATTCAGAAAGTTTCAAGTATCTGACAATTGTTTTTATATTTTTTATTCACTTGAAAAATTAGAATTTCCAGATTGACAATATATTCTGTCCTCATGTGATTATCTTCAAATTTTGTGACGAAATGTTTTAATATTTTGACTAAATTGTAAAGTACAATAATTATTGAGTAAATTCGGAAAGTTTCAAGTATCTGGCAATTGTTTTTATATTTTTTATTCACTTGAAAAATTAGAATTTACAGATTGGCAATATATTCTGTTCTCATGTGATTATCTTCAAATTTTGTGATGAAATGTTTTGATATTTTTACTCAATTGTAAAGTACAATAATTATTGAGTAAATTCAGAAAGTTTCAAGTATCTGGCAATTGTTTTTATATTTTTTATTCACTTGAAAAATTAGAATTTCCAGATTGACAATATATTCTGTCCTCATGTGATTATCTTCAAATTTTGTGACGAAATGTTTTAATATTTTGACTAAATTGTAAAGTACAATAATTATTGAGTAAATTCAGAAAGTTTCAAGTACCTGACAATTGTTTTTATATTTTTTATTTACTTGAAAAATTAGAATTTACAGATTGGCAATATATTCTGTTCTCATGTGATTATCTTCAAATTTTGTGATGAAATGTTTTGATATTTTTACTCAATTGTAAAGTACAATAATTATTGAGTAAATTCAGAAAGTTTCAAGTATCTGACAATTGTTTTTATA
This sequence comes from Ocypus olens, assembly GCA_910593695.2. Taxonomy (NCBI): domain Eukaryota; kingdom Metazoa; phylum Arthropoda; class Insecta; order Coleoptera; family Staphylinidae; genus Ocypus; species Ocypus olens. The sequence continues at coordinate 1,271,250 of OU343058.1, forward strand.
TTTTTTATTCACTTGAAAAATTAGAATTTCCAGATTGACAATATATTCTGTCCTCATGTGATTATCTTCAAATTTTGTGACGAAATGTTTTAATATTTTGACTAAATTGTAAAGTACAATAATTATTGAGTAAATTCAGAAAGTTTCAAGTATCTGGCAATTGTTTTTATATTTTTTATTCACTTGAAAAATTAGAATTTCCGGAATTACAATATATTCTGTTCTCATGTGATTATCTTCAAATTTTGGGACGGAATGTTTTAATATTTTTACTAAATTGTAAAGTAAAATAATTATTGAGTAAATTCAGAAAGTTTCAAGTATCTGACAATTGTTTTTAAATTTTTTATTCACTTGAAAAATTTGAATTTCCAGATTAACAATATATTTTGTTCTCATGTGATTATCTTCAAATTTTGTGACGAAAAATTTTGATATTTTTACTAAATTGTAAATCACAATAATTATTAAGTAAATTTTGAATGGACTTTTTGCGTGGGTGAATGCATACCTGCCTGCAGATATATCTCCAATTCACCTAAAATTGACTAAAATTTTTACTGTCATTCTTGACAGCAAAAAATGTTCTCCATAGTATTATCACCAATATAAAATAACAATCAGGCTACTGTTTTTCTTTCATTTTGTTTAAATAATTCTTTTCTGAAATGCATATTTGAAAACATGGTGAATTAAAAAAAAATCAAAAATAAGTGTTTGGCATCATTTAGAAATTATTTTAATAGCAAAAAATGTTCTCCATAGTCTTATCAACAATATTAAAGTAGTAAACTTGGGTAACTAAGATTTCGAGAAAAAATCAATTTGTCACATTTAAAAGGTCAAAGCATCTGCAACAAGAGAGGATTTCAAATTTCAATTACAAATAAAACATTTTTTTTTAAATATTTCATGTCGCAGTAGATTTAACCAGTGATATCATCCAATTACGCAATAATTTGTATCACCAGCGTTTAACGTCCGGAAATGTCCCAGCTTTACGGTTTTTATCGTCTTAATCGCCACTTTCGAGTAACGATAATTGCTCCAGGAGCTTTGGTCGGGGTTTAATGAAATCGATATTATTTGCAAATTCAAGACGATTACCTTTAACGACTTAAAATTATTCAATTCGACTAGAAACGTTTATATGTAAATTTCAAGCGCTGGAGGCTAGTTGAAATACTCAATAATTACAAGAAAACGTGCGTAAATAAGAACAAAAGTAATTTCAGTAGAGGGCAAATGGAATATACTCGATAATCTAGTGAATAATTTGTTACTGTAAAAATTACATAATTTCAAACTATTGCTCTAAAATATTGGCTATAATAATAATAATAATTGTTGTTGTTGTTATTATTATTATTATTATTATGATTATTGTTGACTAAGACTGTATTATGCCCAACGCCCCATGCAACTAGGCTAGTTATACGAGGAGAGATCAAGTGGTATTTTAGGTTTATTACTTACTGCAGCGACAACGTTTCCACCAGGTGAATATTTCACGAGTCTCTAATTGCTCCAGTTGACGAATAAATTATACAGGGAATGAAATTGAAGTTAATCAAAATTTAAAATTCTCACAGGACCCAGAACCGTTTCCTACCGACAAACAATTTGAATTTTTTATTTCTTTCTGATTAATGTCGCTTTTTATTTGACTATTTATACACGCACTCACGCACTCTATAAAAAGATTATTAAAATTTCTGGATAATTTACAGAGGCGCGTGTCCTGGTCAGCAGGAAATATAATAAGCGGAAAATTGCTTTCGGGAGGAATTTGGGCTGCTTGATTTTATTTATTTATTTATTTCTCAACAGACAAAAATGTCTAATTACAGAAAAAAATTTAATTAAATTGTTACATAGTACTCTTAAATCTAAAAAAAATAATAATTTGCACTAAGAATTTGATGCGAATTCATATAATTTCACCAGTTATAATTTAATTTGGACCTTATGCATTAATTTCTTAAAAATATTCCTGTTCCTTCAATGTAACTTAATTTATATATGTCAATAATTTTATTTTTACTTTTGTAAATACTCTGTATGCCAACAATAAATATCTGTCTATATATCGATGTGGTTAATTTTTTAGTTGTTATTTGAAATTTTATCCAAATCACAAAAAGAAACATAAATTCATTATGTAATTTTGCAAAGCAATTATAAATAGGAACAAAACCTTTTCCTCCTCTGGTGAAAGCAAGATTGAATACGTTTTATGTTCACTTGATCGTCCTTGATTCGTATCCTGCAAATAATAGCGTAACGGATAAGAAAGGTATCCAAAATGTATTCGTTTTCTTTTTTTTTCGTGTATTCGGGAATAAATTGCGTGGTACAGTAGTTGGTGCCTTGGAATTACACTCGGCGTCAAAAAAAGCGCCACTCGAAAAATCGGGAAAAAACTAAAAAGCGTTGAAGAGAAACAATAAAAATTTAGTGATAATTTAATTTTGACGTATTACATATCTTTCCTCGTCTAAAACATAATTTGTGGGTTTGAAAAACGCACGCATAATTTTTGTAAAAAAAAAATCGCGAAAAAACTCGATTTTTCAAACCGCCGTAACTTGGTTCAATTTGGTCGAAAATCGATGAATCTTTCAGTTTGGGAAATATTCAAGTTTTATCTTTAAGAGATATGTGTAGTTGATTTTGACCCCAAGTCCAACCCACCCCCCGTAACAACGCGATGGAAAAAAAAGTTTTTTATGTAAAAAATTGTCCAACTTTGGCAAGCTGTACCGTGCTCAAAAAAAAATCGGCGGGAAATTTCACCACAACTTCAGAAAAACTTGATCAATTTCCTTCAAATGCCTTAAAAATTCGAGTCGTTTCGATGATATGGAGCAAAGTTATGAATTTTTGAAAAAAAAATGACATTTTTCACTTTTTTTGCCGTAATTTGAGTTATTTTGTACCAAAATCGATGAACTTTTGCAGTCTGAATAGTTTTAAATTTTCTCTTCAACGTCATGTGAATTGTTTTATTGCTAAAACGATTCCACCCCCTGCCACCCCCTAAAGAAAAAAAAAATGTTTTTGAAGTTTAAATGTGCAAATTTGGTATAAAAAAATAATCGTGGACTCAATCGGTCAGCATGGCAATTAAGTTCAATCATTTTCCTCCAATTTCAAAATTCAAGTCGATGCGATGATTTTGCGCGAAGTTATGCAGTTTTGAAAAAAATTACATTTTGCGCCTTTTTGGCCATAACTAGGCGAATTTCGAAAGAAACTCGATGGAATTTTGCGAAAGTTTTCGACTTTAGTGACCCCCTGAAAACCCCCACAAAAAATGTTTTGGATTGGCAAAAAATGTTAAATTTTTACAACTTGTAAAAATTCCATTTCGGTCATAAATCGGTCAATTTTTCTCAGAAGCCGATGATTATTTGCGATCAGAAAAGCATAAAGTTCATCGATTTTGGTGCAAAATTACTCAAGTTATGGCCAAAAAAGTGAAAAATGTATTTTTTTTTCAAAACTGCATAATTTCGCGCCAAATCATCGCATCGACTTGAATTTTGGAGGAAATTGGAAGAAAATTATTGAACTTTATTGCCATGCTGACCGATGGAGTCCACGATTTTTTTTTTTGCACGAGGTACAAGAAACAAAATTTGCACATTTAAACTTCAAAACATTTTTTTTCCTTTAGGGGGTGGCAGGGGGTGGAATCGTTTTAGCAACAAAATAATTCACATGACGTTGAAGAGAAAATTTGAAACTATTCAGACTGCAAAAGTTCATCGATTTTGGTGCAAAATTACTCAAGTTATGGCCAAAAAGGCGCAAAATGTATTTTTTTTTCAAAACTGCGCAACTACGCTCCAAATCCTCGCATCGACTTGAATTTTGAAGGAAATTTTAGGAAAATGATTGGACTTTATTGCCATGCTGACCGACTGAGTCCACGATTTTTTTTTTGCACGCGGTACAAAAAACCAAATTTGCACATTTAAACTTCAAAGACATTTTTTTTCCTTTAGGGGGTGGCAGGGGGTGGAATCGTTTTAGCAATAAAACAATTCACATGACGTTGAAGAGAAAAGTTGAAACTGTTCAGACGGCAAAAGTTCATCGATTTTGGTGCAAAATTACTCAAGTTATGACCAAAAAAGTGAAAAATGTCTTTTTTTTTTCAAAAACTCATAACTTTGCTCCAAATCATCGAAACGACTTTATAGGAAATTGATTAAATTTTTCTCCCATTGTGGTGAGATTTCCCGCCGATTTTTTTTGCGCACGGTACAGCTTGTCAAAGTTGGAAATTTTTTTGCATAAAAAACATTTTTTTTCCATCGCGTTGTTACGGGGGGTGGGTTGGACTAGGGGTCAAAATCAACTACACATTCTTAAAAATAAAACTTGAATCTTTCCCAAACTGAAAGATTAATCGATTTTCGATCAAATTGAACCAAGTTACGACGGTTTGAGAAATCGTGATTTTTCGAGTGGCGCTTTTTTTTGACGCCGAGTGTATTCAAAAATTATGCGTGCGTTTTTCAAACCCACAAATTATCTTTTAGTTGAGGAAAGGTATGGAATCAGGGGCTGTTTCAAAGGGGGGGTAATCGGGTAATTACCCCCCCCCCCCTAAGAATTTTTCGCTTAACAATTTTTATTGTAATGAATTACCGATATTCCATATTCCAAACAAATAATATAACCGGTAAATTTCTCCAACTCTTTAAAACGTTAGAAAAGGATAGGGAGATTTCACGGAATAGAATATTATATACATTCTTTTACATGATTTAATAACCTTGGCGGTAGAATTTTGTAGTTTTTTTTTCACACACAAATTGTATTTTCTTTGTAAAAATGGGTTTCCCGTATATATTTTAAATAAATAAAAGATGTATGAGAGCAGAAGCATCAGTGTATTTATCTTTTTTTTTAATTACCCCCCCTAGACGTTGGTTGGAAACGCCCTTGTAAGTAATACGCCAAAATTAAATTATCACTAAATTTTTATTGTTTCTCTTTAACGCTTTAATCCGAAAAATTATTTTTTTCCGACAAAAAAATAGTCGAAATTAATTTCTTTCATTCTCCCGACGAAAAAAAAAACAACGTACTACCCCGATGACTCACGGATGTCGAATAAATCTAAATTAATTTCGCATCGCAAATGAAATATTTCGAAAAAGGAAATAATGAATTTCATTTGCATTTTGTGTCCATAATAATGGAATTTTTTTAAATTGTTGCACCTGGAAAATAAAAATCGGTTACATGGAAGTTTTAATTAATGCTGCTGTGCGATCGCTTCGAAATAAAACACGGCCGTAGGTCCCAAAACACCGCGGCAATTTGCGATTTGCAATTTCTTTAATTAAAATCGATTCGTGCACGAGGAGATATTCGGCCATCATTTTAAATTAATTTGTTACAGCATATACGAGTTGAAAAATGTGTGGGGGGTGCGGTGGCCCAGTGAGTAGAGCTCCTGCTTACAGGCCTCGTGGTCGTGGGTTCGAATCCCATCCGCGCGGTCACTTTTTCGGAACGAAAAATGACCGTGTTTACTGTGTATGTCCCTTTCATCATTATAAATGATTATTATACAAATTATCGGTTGTGGCAGAATGCCCTAGTTGGCTACGTCAATTCCCAAATCATCCTCAACGCTTCCTCAACCCGAATTCCTGTCAACGATACCTTACAAAAAAAAGTGTGTTATTTGAGATCGAAATTGTGTTGTTAAAATTATAGAAATATTTGTATTCCGCCTTTCTATGTTATTTGAGGTCAAAATTGTGTTATTACAATTATATAAATATTAGTTGTATATTAATCTTTCATTGGCGTTATCAATAATATTAATAAATAACTTTGAGTTTGCAAAAGTTCCGGTAAAATTTTGAGACATTTAGGATGATGTTGTCCATGTAGCTATAAACGCCATTGCTACTACTAAATTGGCGCAGTCGGTAGGAACACTAAATTATCTTTATTTAAGCGTATAAAGTTACGATTTTGTACGGAACGATTTGAGTACAATTTATAAAGCACGTAAAAATGTATCAATTTGTTGCAAATTATTGTTCTTCAGTTATGGCATTGACATTGTCGAAATAACTAGAACCACGATTGCTGCTACTAATCGGCGCAGTCGGTAGGAATATGAAATTATCTTGATTAAAAAATGTTAAGTTACGATTTTGCACGAAACGATTTGAATACAATTTACAAAGCAGGTAAAAATGTATCAATTTGTTTCACATTCTTGTTATGGAATTTATATTATCGAAATAACTAGTACCACAATTGCCGCTACGAATCGGCGCAGTCGGTAGGAGTACTAAATTATCTTGAATAAAAAGTATTACGTTACGATTGTGTGTGTGTGTGTGTGTGTGTGTGTGTAATGATTTGAGTAGAATTTACAAAGCACGTTATACATTTATCAATTTGTTGCACATTCAGTTATGTAGGAAATTGTTATTTGTATGCATAATATGTAGGTGAAGTAACGTACGTCACCTTATCGCCTGGATATTAATAAAAATGCGCACAAAGAGGGCGCGAATTTGCATAATTCCCGTATATACGCCGGAACTTTTTCTCTCCTTCCTTTCCTCCTCTTCCACGACGAAACGAAACGAAACTTTTGCAGGCGTGTGCATGTGGGACACGCGGTAATGCTCCAAGTTTTATTGGAAGGCCCGCCGTCGAGGTATCATTAAGTAATTTAATTTTACACCCTCTCAACACATAAAAATATAAATTATGAATTATACTCGAGAATGTGCGGAATTATAAATAAATTGCGCCGAAAGTCGCCGACGTCCTGTTTTAAAAGTCGTAAAGTTGAGATCTCTGTTGGAGCGGAGATGCAAATACATCTTTATTCAGAGCAATTTTTAACAATAAATTTGGTTGGTTAGACCATAGGTCTTTGTGCGCTACCAAATTGTATTTTATTTTATTTTTTGCCATATTCAACGAAAAACCTGTGGCGTTATTTATAAATTAATTCAGGTATAGAAAAATCGCCTAATCAGAACTTATGTAAGTACATTCTAATAATTATAAAGCCAAAAATTAAAAAGAAAAGTTTTTGGCTCTTAGTTAAATATAACAATAATTGTGTGGCAGCGAATGTGTTAAATATCGCTTAATACATTTGTAATTGTGGATCATAATAGTTGGCGCAGTCGGTAGGATTTATAATAATAATTAGTTATTTGTATAATAGTAGAGTCATATTTTACATAATACATTCGTAACTGTGGATCATAACAATTCGCGCAGTCGATAGGATTTATAATAATAATCAGTTATATCATCGTACGAATAATAATTAAATGAATATTAAAAAGCAACCGAAGTAGAATTATTCAGCAAAATACTAGAATCTGCGATAATAAAACGTTAAAATTATATCTTAAACTAAAATAATTCTGCTTTGATTACTTTTTAATATTCATTTAATTATTATTCGTACACATATTATTATTTAAAATTTGACGATAATATAACTGATTATTATTATAAATCCTATCGACTGCGCCAATTGTTATGTTTATTGCAAGCTTTAATATCATATTTAAGATATTATAAATCCACGAGTATTACGTTCCGTGTTCTTAATATTATATATTTAGACTTGGCGTACTTTGGTGTATCGTAGATCAAAGATTCTGCATTCTGCTTGGAGCCGCGTAATCCTGCACTCGAGACCAATTAATAATAATGTGTAAAATTGCTGATGTCTCGGGTGTATTACACATAATACCAGGAGTCTTCGTTTTCACAAATATAATATAAACGCAAAAAAATCCAGGTTTGTAATTGGTTGCTACAAAAAATGCGATAATGATAATTAAAAAAAAAACATTATTTAGACAGATGAATGCAAAGTGTTATAATAACGTCCTTCCCGTTTTTAAAAATCACCTCAAATATCGAAGAGATATTAAGAAAAAAACAACATTTTTTTCGGTTTTTTGGATTTCACTCGAAAACAAAATAAAATACAAGGAACTGTTTTATGCCATCCATTAGATAATAAAAAAGTGTATTAAAAACGTCTTTAGCGTTTTTAAATATCACCTCAAATAACGAAGATATGAAGAAAAAGAGAATTTTTTTTCAGTTTTTTAGATTTCACTCGAAAACAAAATAAAATACAAAGAAAAATTTTATACCATCTATTAGATAATAAAAAAGTGTTATAAGAACGTCTTTACCGTCTTTAAATATCGCCTCAAATAACGAAGATATAAAGAAAAAGAGAAAAAAATATGTTTTCGTTTTTTTTTTGGATTTAATTCGAAAACAAAATATATACAAAAAAAAGGTTTATGCAATCTGTTAGATTATAAAAAAAAAGTGTTATAAGAACGTCCCCATCGTTTTTAAATATCACCTCAAATAACGAAGATATAAAGAAAAAAAGAAAAACAATTTTTTCGTTTTTTGGATTTCATCAAAATAAAATACATAGAAAAATTTTATGCCATCTATTAGGTAATAAAAAGTGCTATCAGAACGTTGTTACTGTTTTTAAAAACCACCTCAAATAACGAAAAAATAAAGAAAAAGAGAAAAAAAATCGATTTTTTGGATTTAACTCGAAAACAAAATAAAATACAAAAAAAATCACCATCTATTAGTTAATAAAAGAGGTGCTATAAGAACATCTTTTGTTTTTAAATATCACCTTAAATGACAAAGATATAAAGAAAAAGAGAAAAATTAGTTTTTTGTTTTTTTCGACTTAACTCGAAAACAAAATAAAATACAAAGAAAAATTTTATGCCATCTATTAGATAATAAAAAAGTGCTATTAGAACGTTGTTACTGTTTTCAAAAATCACCTCAAATAACGAAGACATAAGGAAAGAAAGAAAAAAAAGATTTTTTTTTATTTAACTCGAAAACAAAATAAAAGACAAAGAAATTTTTTATGCCATCTATTAGATTATAAAATTTGCGATATGATCGTCTTTACCGTATTTAAATAGCATCTCAAATAACATAGAAATGAAGAAAATAATAAAAATATTTTTTAGGGTTTTTGGACATAACTTGAAAACAAAAGAAAATACAAAGAAAAATGTTACTCTATCTATTAGATAATAAAAAAGTGTTATAAGAACGTTTTTACCTTTTTTAAATATCATCTCAAATAACGTAGATATGAAGAAAAGAAAAACATTTTTTTCGGTTTTTGGACTTCTCTCGAAAACAAAATAAAATACAAAGAAAAATTTTATGCCATCTATTGGATTATAAAAAAAATGTTATAAGAACGTCTTTACAGTTTTTAAATATCACCTCAAATAACGGAGATATAAAGAAAAAAAAAAACATTTTTTTCGGTTTTTGGACTTCTCTCGAAAACAAAATAAAATACAAAGAAAAATTTTATGCCATCCATTAGATAATAAAAAAGTGCAGTAAGAACGTTTTTGCCGTTTTTAAATATCACCTGAAATAACGAAGATATATAGAAAAAAGGAAAAAGAAATTGGGTTTTTGGACTTGAATCGAAAACAAAAGAGAATACAAAAAAATAATGCCATCTAATAGATAATAAAAAAATGCTATAAGAACGTCTTTACCGTTTTTAAAAATCGTCTCAAGTAAAGAGAAAAAAAAAAATTTTTTTTCGGATTTTTTGACTTCACTCAAAAACAAAATAAAATACAAAGAAACATTTTATGCCATCTATTAGATGATAAAAAAAATGTTGTAACAATGTCTTTACGGTTTTAATATATCACCTCAAATAACGAATATATAAAGAAAAAAAGAAAAAAAATATTTTTTCGTTTTTTTTTGGACTATCTCGAAAACAAAATAAAGTACAAAGAAACATTTTATGCCATCCATTGGATAATAAAAAAGTGCAATAATAACTTCCTTACCGTTTCTAAATATCACCTCAAATAACGAAGATTTAAAGAAAAAAAGAAAAATAAATTGGGTTTTTTTGGACTTGAATCGAAACAAAATAAAATACAAAGAAAAAAATGTATGCTATCTATCAGATAATAAAAAGTGTTATAAGAACGTCTTTACCGTTTTTAAATATAACCTTAAATAACGAAGATATAAAGAAAAAAAGAAAAAAAATCGTTTTTTTTTATTTAACTCGAGAACAAAATAAAATACAAGGAAAAGTTTTACGCTATCCTTTAGATAATAAAATAGTGCTATAAGAACGTCATTACTGATTTTAAATATGGCCTCAAATAACAATGATATAAAGAATGAAAGAAAAAAAAATATTTTTTGGACTTCACTCGAAAACGAAATAAAATACAAAAAAATGCCATCTAATGGATAATAAAAAAGTGCTATAAGAACGTCTTTACCGTTTTTAATAATCACCTCAAATAACGAAGATATAAAGAAAAAAAAACATTTTTTGGGTTTTTTGGACTTGAATCGAAAACAAAATAGAATACTGCCATCTAAAAGATAATAAAAAAGTGCTATAAGAACCTCTTTACCGTTTTTAAAAATCATCTTGAGTAAAGAAAAAAAAATCATTTTTTTCGGATTTTTGTACTTCACTCGAAAACAAAATAAAATACAAAGAAACATTTTATGCCATCCATTAGATAATAAAAAAGTGCTATAAGAACGTTTTTACCGTTTTTAAAAATCATCTCAAGTAAAGAAAAAAGACAATTTTTTTTCGGATTTTTGGACTTTACTCGAAAACAAAATAAAATACAAAGAAAAATTTTATGCCATCTATTAGGTGATAAAAAGAGCTATCAGAACGTCGTTACTGTTTTTAAATATTACTTCAAATAACGAACATATAAAGAAAAATATTTTTTTCGGTTTTTTGAACTTAACTCGACAACAAAGTAATTAATCAATCAATTATTATTCAGCATAAAATACTGTAAAAGTGCCGAATTTAAATATACCATCTATCTCTTCTAATAAGCGAGATCCCCATGGTGAGCCTCGAATTTGAAACGCCCTGTATAACTTGGTTTCGGAGGGAAAAAAAACTAAAAGTATTTCAATTTTAATATTCCATGTTTTGTAACATACTTCATTATATCCACTAGTTTGATAATACACCCTCGTACATTATAACGTGAAATATGCAAATAATAGCGATAATTGCTTGCAATTTCGGCGCATAAAACCGGAACATCCGGCTATTTGTAATTTCTGGTTGGAAAATATTCGGAAAATTTCCGGACTTTTTGTGTGGTATTTTTTTTTCGTCGGCATCCAGAGTGCCGGGGGTATTTTACGTGATACGTGATTTGGTTTAAATGCAGCGCGGAAAAAAAGTAAGCCACTTTCAACATTCAAATGTAATACGGGGGAGTTTATGTAAATACGCGATTCCACTTCTGGAAAAGTTTACCTTATATTTTTACACGTTTTAATTAAATATTTCTAGTTTATCTAGCAAACGAATTTATTTTATTTACCACGGGTAAAACACATATTCATTGATTACGACTGATTATGATGAAAATGGTTGCGAATGTAACTATGTGGTAATACATAATTAAACTGAATCGAAAAATTGGTTGCTGTAGTTAAAACATAGTAAATTATGTAATAATAATAATAATAATAATGCCTACTTTATTTGATAAATATGTAAAATAATCATGTCAAAAGACTGTCAATAAAAAAAAATATATTTTTTTACGTTGGTTTAATAATAAATTTAAAAAAATGGAGGCGTACAATTGTTCAATTTTTACCTGCGCGGAAAACGTAGGAACTCGGTGACAATCGAACGGGCGGGCGCATGAATTTACAAAGCGCGCTGCGACGTTTCGCGCTAACGTACTCTGGCGAAAAGTTTGTAATTTATTATATTATCACTTTGTTTGCAAAAGGAACAGCACGGAAAAAACAACAAGAGTACAATTTATGTTTTATTTGCGGCCGCTTCTATCGGTGTGGATTTTTAATTAACGTTGATCGATGCGAGAAACACAAGTAAACACAACCTAAGTTTCTATAAATTACACTTTTTTTAACAGAAACAAATTGCAATTCTCCCAATTTTCACAGAGTTAAATCACCCGGAGAATATAAATAACGCCCGGCCCGTCACATTCTCGTAATCACGACAGTTATTGTCTGCATAAATGTCTGTCTGGCTCCATACGAATACACGCGAGTGCGGATGGTGTTATCGGAAGTGCAATTACACAAACAGGAGTAGCATGGTGCATCCAGCGACATGATGAGGATGCGGCGCGGCGCAGGAAGAGAATCGGGAGGCGGAGGAATGGATTAAATGGGGCGATTTAGAAATTGCGGATCTCTGAAATCCAACATGTGGCATTAGCATGTGTAGTTGAATATAAAGTGTAATGGAGGCATTAAGTGTCTGCATTCATCTTCTCTCTCGCCGTGACGTCGCGGTCATGTGTTGCCTCTGGCACCTGCAATAACTCATGCACTTACACTTGCAAACATCGAGTTGTAAAGTGATAAAATTTGAAATAGAGTTATTCAAATATCAAATAAGTATAGATCGTGCAGATAAAATTTTACAAAAATTTGATTTAGTTTAGGAAACACCATTTTTTCAAAATAATTTTGGTTTTTGAAAATACAACAATTTTGCGAATTTTGTTAAATTCTAAATTTTGAATTGTTGAATTTTCCACGAAAAAATTGAAATAAATATAAATCGTGTATGTAAAGTTATATAAAAATTTGATTTAGATTAGGAAACATCACTCTTTCAAAATAATTTTGGTTTTTAAAAAAACAACAATTTTCCTGCGAGTTGCGAATTTTTTTAAATTCTAAATTTTGAATTGTTGAATTTTCGACGAAAAAATTGATATAAATATAAGTCGTGCGGGTAGAGTTTTATAAAAATTAGATTTAGTTTAGGGAACATCACTCTTTCAAAATAATTTTAGTTTTTAAAAAAACAACAATTTTTCTACGAGTTGCGAATTTTTTGAATTTCTCAATTTTAAATTGTTGAATCTTCGACGAAAAAATTGAAATAAATATAAATCATGCGGGTAAAATTTTATAAAATTTTTATTCAGTTTAGGAAACATCACTCTTTCAAAATAATTTTGGTTTTTGAAAATCCAACAATTTTCATACGAGTTGCGATTTTTTTTAAATTCTAAATTTTGAATTGTCGAATCTTCGACGAAAATAATTGAAATAAATATAAATCGTGCGGGTAAAATTTTAAAACTTTCTTATTTAGTTAAGGAAACATTACTCTTTCAAATTAATTTTGGTTTTTGAAAATCCAACAATTTTCCTGCAAGTTGCGAATTTTTTGAAATTCTCAATTTTAAATTGTTGAATCTACGCCGAAAATATTTGAAATAAATATTAATCGTGCGAGTAAAATTTTATAAAAATTTGATTTAGTTTAGGAAACATCACTCTTTCAAAATAGTTTTAGTTTTTGAAAATCCAACAATTTTCCTGTGAGTTGCGAATTTTTTAAAATTCTAAATTTTGAATTGTTGAATCTAGGACGAAAATAATTGAATAAATATTAATCGTGCGGGTAAATTTTATAAAAATTTGATTTGGTTTAGGAAACATCACTCTTTCAAAATAATTTTGGTTTTTGAAAATCCAACAATTTTCTTCCGAGTTGCGAATTTTTTAAAAATATAAATTTTGAATTGTCGATTTTTGACGAAAATACAATGAAATAAACATAAATCGTGTAGGTAAAATTTTACAAAATTCTTATTTAGTACAGGAAACATCATTCTTTCAAAATAATTTTGATTTTTAAAAATCCAACAATTTTCTTCCGAGTTGCGAATTTTTTAAAAATATAAATTCTGAATTGTCGAATATTCGACGAAAATAAATTGAAATAAACATAAATCGTGTAGGTATAATTTTACAAAATTCTTATTTAGTTCAGGAAGCATCATTCTTTCAAAATAATTTTGGTTTTTAAAAATCCAACAATTTTCTTCCGAGTTGCGAATTTTTTAAAAATATAAATTTTGAATTGTCGAATCTTCGACGAAAATAAATTGAAATAAACATAAATCGTATAGGTGAAATTTTACAAAATTCTTATTTAGTTCAGGAAACATCATTCTTTCAAAATAATTTTGGTTTTTGAAAATCCAACAATTTTCTTGCAAGTTGCGAATTTTTTTAGATTCCAAAAATCTTTGTAATTATTTTACACCATTTTCAGGAAAAATACATATTAATAAGACTAGCAACATTCTTGGACTTTTTTGTGTTAAAATTTTAACAGTGCAGTATTGTAAGATGGAATGAGCCAAGATTGAAATTTCACTTCTTTTTTTTCAGTGAGTAATTCCCCCTTAAATTGAATAATACGGTAACGAAGGTCAACAAAAAGTTGTGCTTTGTTCGAGTTTAATTAGAATTTATGTTTAACGTTCCAAAATTGCTGGCCCACACCGCGCAACATGAATTTATAGTGTTTACTTTACGTATCAATTAAATTACATTTACCCCGCCGTCAAGATTAAATCAAATCAAACTTTGCCGAAGAAGAAGTGCACGAAATTTCGGCGACGTTGTTTGATCAGTGTCGGGGCGAAATTCAATTAAGTGTTAATAAATACTTAAATTTATGCAGATGCATTATTACATACAAGGCGAACCACTGTTGCCCGAGAGAGAGAGAGAGAGAGAGAGAGAAACATAGCAGTCATGTCTGAGATTAATTTATTACTTAAAACTGAACTAATCTAGTCTTCTATGACGTGAATTGTTAAATTAAAATCAATTTGACAAGTTGAAACAATTTGTGTTATACATGAATATGGTGGGTTATAATTTTTAATTTTCTCCAACTAACCCTTCTTTTTCATTGATATTAGTTTCAATAGCCTGTAGGCTAAATATCCAAATTTTTAAGATTCCACACTCTACACTCCACTCTCCACACTCCACACTCCTCACTCCACACTCCACACTCCACACTCTACACTCTACACTCCACACTCCACACTCCACACTCCACACTCCACACTCCACACTCCACACTCCACACTCCACACTCCACACTCCACACTCCACACTCCACACTCCACACTCCACACTCCACACTCTCCACTCTCCACTCCACACTCCAAACTCCAAACTCCACACTCCACACTCCACACTACACACTCCACACTCCACACTCTACACTCTACACTCCACACTCCACACTCCACACTCCACACTCCACACTCCACACTCCACACTCCACACTCCACACTCCACACTCCACACTCCACACTCCACACTCTCCACTCTCCACTCCACACTCCAAACTCCAAACTCCACACTCCACACTCCACACTACACACTCCACACTCCACACTCTACACTCTACACTCTACACTCTACACTCTACACTCTACACCCCACACTCCAAACTCCAAACTTCACACTCCACTCTCCAGACTCCACACTCCACACACTCCACACTCCACACACTCCACACTCCAAACACCACACTCCACATTTCACACTCCACGTTCCTAATTTACGTCACAGCCAACTCTGAATCAAAATCTTGTGGCTCACCCGATATTTAGGTAACAGTTAAAATTGCATAAAACGATTATTTGCTATTTCAAACAGCTGAAATTTTCTAACAGCAATCAATTTTATAAATCAAAGCAATTTATAAAACGCTTCGAGGATCGGGTAGAATGAAGAGCCGCCATTTATAGATGGATTGATTTATGGATGACATTTTTTTTTCTCGATTTTCTTTTTGCAATGACTTTATTTAATACGTGTCTCTCTCTCGGTGGACGTAAAGGTGGGAGAAGTAGAGAGGGTCGAAATTTTAATTAAGAAAAAGTTAATAATTAAAGGGATGAAAGTGCGCTCGCTCGGTTATGTTTCACAGGTTACTTATTAAGGAAAGTTTCGAGCGTTACGGCCCTCATCCAGCTTCGGCTCTCGCCGCCCTTCCACCAGACTTATCGAAACTTTGTTTAATAATATCGCCCTTACAATTAACTAAGTGTTCATGCGCCATTTATCATATTCTGCTAACGCGAACGCGAGGCCATTAATTTTCGAAATAATTTTATTCCGAAATTATAATTAATTATAGGAATTGTTGCTATTTTTGTTTTCAATCGCAAGATTAACAATAAGGCTTTTTTGATGATGTTATTCACAGATATTTTCAAAAGATTTTTTTTACTGAATTATGAAGCAGTAACACTATTTGGCCTATTTTTTCTCTTAAATATTGCAATTTCACTTGTTTGATTTATAATCATACAGCCTTTTGTGTGTGTGTGTGTGTGTGTGACTCCGACTCGGAAATTACGATTTCGATCCGAATTTGAAAAGTGCCCTTAATGGCCAGATATCATCTGTATATACGTTTGCATGTGCGCCACGAGTTTTGATTGCGGGGCAAAAGAGATTACTTCGTTCCGGTCAGGGATTAGTTGTAAATTTGGAGAACGAACGAGAGTTTTAAATTTACGTGATGGGATTGTGCACTCAATTATGCAGTCTTTTGCAATGTTTTTATTTTCAATGTGCCATAACACAAATTACACTTTTCAGAATAATATAAAGTTTTTCAAAGTAGCGCATGAAGAAAACCCCCAAACCATAATATAAATTAAATTATATTTGTAAAAGGGCTAAACGACTAAGTCGATGGCCCTTTCTAACATATCTATGTTCATGTATATATAAAGTTTTTATTTTCAATATGTCATATTACTGCATACCAATACAAATTGCACTTTTCAGAATAATATAAAAGAATCCCTTAATGTTCCAGCAGCTCCTGCTTATAACAGACGACCATCATTTCAACGAATTTCCCCTAATGTCCCTCATTAGCCCTCAGCGGCGCATTTTAATTGCATTTTTTCCACACACACACACACACTTTAAAATAAATTATTTCCTTAAACTGAGCGTAATTGCAAAATTTTTTCGCCCCGGAATGCAAACGTGTGTAATTACGTGCACTTCCTTCTGTTCCTCGAAAATGAAAAAAAAACACTTTTATGGAATTTATGTCCCCTATTAGACAACTTACCAAGTTCTTATCGTAGTCTGTGTTTTTGGGAAGAGCGTTCTCGATGAAACGCGGAGATTTGTGGCTGGGCGGTGGATACGTCATGAAAATACACACCGGGGGTGAAAATAAGTGAAAATGATGTCTGGCGAGTGTTGCTAAAAGAAAGTGTGTTAATATTGAGCAGTGGCGGCTCGCTATGTAGAGCCGAGGAGCCATGGCACCACCACTAATTTCAAGCTCAGCAAGGATTTTTCAGATCACTTTTCGTCTTTATTTGATTTATTTAAAGCTTCTGTAAAGGTTTTCAATTTCAATTATCGTTCGTTTTTTTTTCAAAATGTAGGCATATATTTTAAGCACCAAAATGTTCCACCAGCCTCCACTGATATTGAGGATATTAAAAGAAAACAAACACTTCAAACTTGAATGAAACGACATTAAAATTACATTCAACGATTTAAAAATTTGTAAAAAATTAACCACTGGAGGAATAAACTTTAGAATGTCAAAATTCATTATAAATTGATGTATTTTTAAAGTCTTGTCAGAATAATTGATATTTCTGGGCTGAAAACAAAATGGCGACACTCCAAACTGAAACTGAACGGAACTAAAATTACACGAAATTATTTAAAAATTTGTAAAAAATTAACCACTAGAGGAATAAACTTTAAAAAATCAAAATTTATTAGGAATTGATGCATTTTCAGAGTCTTGTCAGAATAATTGATATTTCTGGGCTGAAAATAAAATGGCGACACTACAAACTGGAACCGAACAAAATTAGAATTGCACGAAACGATTTAAAAATGTGTAAAAAATTAACCACTAGAGGAATAAACTTTAAAATGTCAAAATTTATTAGGAATTGATGCATTTTCAAAGTCTTGTCAAAATAATTGATATTTCTGGGCTGAAAACAAAATGGCAACACTCCAAACTGAAACCGAACGATTCCAAAATTGCACGAAACGATTTAAAAATTTGTAAAAAATTAACCACTAGAGGAATAAACTTTAGAATGTCAAAATTTATTAGGAATTGATGCATTTTCAAAGTCTTGTCAAAATAATTGATATTTCTGGGCTGAAAACAAAATGGCAACACTCCAAACTGAAACCGAACGATTCCAAAATTGCACGAAACGATTTAAAAATTTGTAAAAAATTAACCACTAGAGGAATAAACTTTAGAATGTCAAAATGCATTAGAAATTGATGCATTTTCAAAGTCTTGTCAAAATAATTGATATTTCTGGGCTGAAAACAAAATGGCGACACTCCAAACTGAAACTGAACGGAACTAAAATTACACGAAATTATTTAAAAATTTGTAAAAAATTAACCACTTGAGGAATAAACTTTAAAATATCAAAATTTATTAGGAATTGATGCATTTTCAGAGTCTTGTCAGAATAATTAATATTTCTGGGCTGAAAATAAAATGGCGACACTACAAACTGGAACCGAACAAAATTAGAATTGCACGAAACGATTTAAAAATGTGTAAAAAATTAACCACTAGAGGAATAAACTTTGAAATGTCAAAATTTATTAGGAATTGATGCATTTTCAAAGTCTTGTCAAAATAATTGATATTTCTGGACTGAAAACAAAATAGCGACACTCCAAACTGGAACCGAACAAAACTAAAATTGCACGAAACGATTTAAAAATTTGTAAAAAGTTAACCACTAGAGGAATAAACTTTAGAATGTCAAAATTTATTAGAAATTGATGTATTTTCAAAGTCTTGTCAAAATAATTGATATTTCTGGGCTGAAAACAAAATGGCGACACTACAAACTGGAACCGAACAAAACTAAAATTGCACGAAACGATTTAAAAATTTATAAAAAATTAACCACTAGAGGAATAAACTTTAAAATGTCAAAATTCATTAGGAATTGATGCATTTTCAGAGTCTTGTCAAAATAATTAATATTTCTCGGCTGAAAACAAAATGGCAACACTCCAAACTGAAACCAATCAAAACTAAAATTGCACGAAACGATTAAAAAATTTGTAAAAAATTAACCACTTGAGGAACAAACTTTAGAATGTCAAAATTAATTAGAAATTGAGGCATTTTCAAAGTGTTGTCAAAATAATTGATATTTCTAGGCTGAAAATAAAATGGCGACACTACAAACTGGAACCGAACAAAACTAAAATTGCACGAAACGATTTAAAAATTTGTAAAAAATTAACCACCCAAGGAATAAATTTCAAAATGCTAAAATTAGTTGAAAATTAATGCATTGTTGATATTCTATAAAAATTATTACCATTCCTTGGCTGGAAATAAGACAGCAACACTTCAAACTTGGACCCAGTGAAATTAAAATTGCATTTAACGACTTAAAAATTTGTAAAAAATTAACCACTCAAGGAATGAACTTTAAAATGCTAAAATTAGTTAAAAATGAATGCATTGTTAAAATTCTATAAAAAATATTAACATTCCTTGCCAGGAAGCAAGACAGCAACATTTCAAACTTGAATCGAACGAAATTAAAATTGCATTCAACGATTTAAAAATTTGTAAAAAATTAACCACCCAAGAAACAAACTTCAAAATGCTAAAATTAGTTAAAAATTAATGCATTTTTGATATCATATAAAAATTATTAACATTCCTTGGCTGGAAACAAGACAGCAACACTTCAAACTTGGACCCAGCGAAAATAAAATTGCATACAACGACTTCAAAATTTGTAAAAAATTAACCACTCAAGGAATAAACTTTAAAATGCTTAAATTAGTTAAAAATGAATGCATTGTTGATATTATATAAAAATTATTAACATTCCTTGGCTGAAAACAAGACATCAACACTTCAAACTTGGACCCAGTGAAATTAAAATTGCATTCAACGATTTAAAAATTTGTAAAAAATTAACCACTCAAGGAATAAACTTTAAAATGCTAAAATTAGTTAAAAATGAATGCATTTTTGAAATCCTATCCAAATTATTAACATTCCTTGGCTGGAAACAAGACAGCAACACTTCAAACTTGGACCCAGTGAAATTAAAATTGCATTCAACGACTTAAAAATTTGTAAAAAATTAACCACTCAAGGAATAAACTTTAAAATGCTAAAATTAGTTCAAAATTAATGCATTGTTGATATCCTATAAAAATAATTAACATTCTTAAGCTGAAAACAAAACAGCACTACTTCAAACTTAAATCTGAAGAAATTAAAATTGCTTGAAACGATTTAAAAATTTGCATTAAATTAACCACTCAAGGAAATAACGGTAAAATGCTATAATAAATTCAAAAATTAATGCTTTTATGATATCCCGCAAAAATAATTTACATTTCTTGCCTGAAAACAAAATATTAGCAATATTTGTTGGCAGAAGCCTTAACAAATCATGGCAGTACAGTTTTATGTCTCGTCGGTAATTTAAGAAGAAAGTCCGATGGAAATTAATTTATGAAGAAACTTTTCCACAAAATATCCATCAAAACCGTATTTCCTAACGGTATTGAGCAAGCCCATTAGCGACTTGGTAATTGCAAAGTGAAACAGTTAATGTCGCCGGAGCGAAAATCTTTTCAAACTTTCAACACACACACACCGACGACGCTCTTACATCAAAACTCCAAAATTGCGTTACATTAACACATTTTAACATTAAAACTGCATCTACTACAGTAAGAAATAATAGACGTTTATTGCCCAACAGGAAACATGTCCCTACTTCTTGTGTATGTTGTCATGTAATTGGGAGTTAATTCCTGTAGGGTAATAAATACCTATTAATTTATTTATTTATGTCCCAATTTTTATATTTATTTTGGAGAATATATGTAAAGTTAGAAAGTTATATGGTTTAAAGTCCATTCACAGAAATGCATTCTAATTATTGTTTTGTATTATTGTATTTTAATGTAATTGCTATGTTTTTTTCAAAGATGAATCCGCGAATAAATAAATAAATAAAGTTGCCAAAACTATAGCCACGGAAATAATGCATTTTTAAAAGTTATACAAATTAATAGTGTTTTATTAATTAAATAAATAGATAAATAGAAATACTGTACTTTGTAAAACCATTTCAGCAAATAAACGTAAAGTTAAATCGACAATTATTAAAATTTTTATTCATTTCAGGTTTTCTATGTTCATCAAAACTTCTTGGCAGCAGGGTGAATACGCTAATAAAGGTGAGTTTGTTTTGAAAATTTATTAATCTCCCTGCTAACGAAAGTTAAACACTGCGCCGCGCGGGGCGGGGTTGAAGGGGGGAGGATTCTTACCCATTAAGCGTTTTCGAGTTTGCCGAATTTAAATTCTGCAAAGGAGGCCGCTTAATTATCTAAAGTAGAGTTTAATGAACTTGAACTAAAAAAAAAATTAAAAAGAGTACAAAAAAAAAACCAGGAAACTCTTGATTTTACCAGCGAATAGCAAATTTCAAGGATTATGCCGGATTTACAGATGATTAATTTTTTTTTCTCGCTTAGTTTCTCTGCGGTTTGTTGTGTAACTCGTTAATTCAAGAACACACGAGATAATTGATGTAATTAGCGTGATTGCGTTAAAATAATGCATAGAAAAATATGAAATATTAGTAATGAAAACCCTTGATTTGTTACGGATGAATTACATGTAATATTTAAGTGAAGAAATTTAAAAAAATCACCTGCGTTCACACGTGCACTCTTTCATGCGTTCTACAGCTTGAATTACGGATGAATTACATGAAGAAATATTCGCGAAATGTTCAAAAATCAACTACATTCACACGTACACTCTTTCGCGCCTTCTTGAAACGCTCCGTTCTACTAACTTACTGAAAATGTCAAAACTCAAAAATCGTTTTTTTTTAAATTTATGACTTTATTTAAATCAATTGGAAAGTTTCTAGAATTTTCCGAGCACCCTGCATATTTTTTCCACATTGTTAAACCTAACCAAAGTTTTTATGTTTTAGCATCTTTAATTTAAAAAAATCACAACTTTCTTAGAAAGTGATTCAAATCGCAAATATAAGTGAATTGTGTTAAATTAATAATCCATCCATAATTTAGAAAGTTTTTGGAATTTTTCTGGCACCCTGTATATTTTTCCACATTGTTGTTTTATATTGTTGCATCTTTAATTTAAAAAAAAATCACAACTTTCTTAAAAAAATGATTCAAATTGCAAATATCAATGAATTGTGTTAAACCAATCATCCATCTATAAATTAGAAAGTTTGTGGAATTTTCCGAGCACCCTGTATATTTTTTCCACCTTGTTAAACCTCACCAAAGTTTTTATATTTTTGCATCTTTAATTTAAAAAAATCACAACTTTCTTAAAAAGTGATTCAAATTGCAAGTATCAATGAATTGTGTTAAATCAATCATCCATCCATAAATTAGAAAGTTTCTGGAATTTTCCGAGTACCCTGTATATTTTTTCCACGTTGTTAAACCTCACCAAAGTTTTTATATTGTTGCATCTTTAATTTAAAAAAATCACAACTTTCTTAAAAAGTTATTCAAATTGCAAATATAAATTAATTGTGTTAAATCAATCATCCATCCATAAATTAGAAAGTTTTTGGAATTTTCCGAGCACTCTGTATATTTTTTCCATATTGTTAAACCTCACCAAAGTTTTTATATTTTTGCATCTTTAATTTAAAAAATCACAACTTTCTTAAAAAGTGATTCAAATTGCAAATATCAATGAATTGTGTTAAACCAATCATCTATCTATAAATTAGAAAGTTTGTGGAATTTTTTGGCACCCTGTATATTTTTTCCACATTGTTGACATTGTTAAACCTCACCAAAAGTTTTATATTGTTGCATCTTTAATTTTAAAAAATCACAACTTTCTTAAAAAGTGATTAAAATTGCAAATATAAATGAATTGTGTTAAATCAATCATTCATGTATAAATTAGAAAGTTTCTGGAATTTTTCGAGCACCCTGTATATTTTTTCCACATTGTTAAACCTCACCAAAGTTTTTATATTTTTGCATCTTTAATTAAAAAAAATCACAACTTTCTTAAAAAGTGATTCAAATTGCAAATATAAATGAATTGTGTTAAATCAATCATCCATACATTAATTAAAAAGTTTTTGGCATTTTCCGAGCACCCTGTATATTTTTTCCATATTGTTAAGCCTCACCAAAGGTTTTATATTGTTGCATCTTTAATTTAAAAAAATCACATTTTTTTTCAAAAAGTGATTCAAATTGCAAATATTAATGAATTGTGTTAAATGAATCATCCATCTATAAGTTAGGAAGTTTTTGGAATTTTCCGAGCACCCTGTATATTTTTTCCGCATTATTAAACCTCACCAAAGTTTTTATATTGTTGCATCTTTAATTTAAAAAAATCACAACTTTCTTAAAAAGTGATTCAAATTGCAAATATAAATGAATTATGTTAAATCAATCATCCATACATAAATTAGAAAGTTTTTGGAATTTTCAGAGCACCCTGTATATTTTTTCCACGTTGTTAAACCTCACCAAAGTTTTTATATTTTAGCATCTTTAATTTAAAAAAATCATAACTTTCTTAAAAAGTGATTAAAATTGCAAATATAAATGAATTGTGTTAAATCAATCATCCATGTATAAATTAGAAAGTTTCTGAAATTTTTCGAGCACCCTGTATATTTTTTCCACATTATTAAAACTCACCAAAGGTTTTATATTTTTGCAATCCAAAAATTCTTTCTGAACCTCTTGAGGCGGATAAACCCCTTTTCAAAATAGTGACCCTTATTCTAAGCATCCTGAATTAGGATTGGAAGAACCCATTTGATTCAACTACGTAATTTACATTAAAGAGCGATAAAATAAAAATAAAAACTACACGCAATTTTATTAAAATTCATGCGTTCCCCACATGTTAAATGGAAAGTGAAAAGGGCCCATAAACCGGGAAACCGGGGGGTGGGTGCGTGGCGGCCCGGAAAATCAAAGAGGAACGATCCCTTTCGGAGTTTTATTTTAAAATTAAAGTCGAATTAGAAGAAAAATATGGGGGGACCGCCGCCCGGGAAACGGGCCGAGAGAGCGAGCAGGAAGATAATACATAATGCATAAGATCGCGATATTACATCTCTAAGGAAGGGCGGTAACAGATGAAGGGGAGACCGGAAACACGGAAAAGAATAAAATCGCAGTGGCGGCGGCGGCGGCGGCGGCGACCTCACCTCCCGAGATTAAATTTTCTTCTTCTTTTTGCGCACGAGGAAAGACGATACAAACTGATTACACCACCGCCGCCGCGGCTCGCAAATAAAATCGGAGGTTTCGCAATAATAAATCAGTGCGGTCGGTGAGGGGTTGTAATTAAGGGAGCTGGTACGTATCTTGCCCCCGGGGTGTAGTGGCTATTGATTGTTCCGGGGGTACATATGGGGTAATTATGCAGGCGTACACGTGAAATTTGCATTAACATACAACGTGAATCTGTTGGTAATCAGCTTGAGTCAATGCAGTTATATCGGATTTATTGTTAAAATATATAACTGTAATTTATTCAATATACTGGGGTTTATTCATCATACTGTGGTTTATTCATTCCACTGTGATTTATTCACTCTACTGTGGTTTATTCACTCTACTGTTGCTTATTCACTCTACTGTGGTTTATTCACTCTACTGTGGTTTATACTCTCCACTGTAATTTATTCACTCGACTCTGGTTTATTCACTCGACTGTAGTTTATTCACTCGACTGTGGTTTATTCACTCGACTGTGGTTTATTCACTCTACTGTTGCTTATTCACTCTACTGTGGTTTATTCTCTCCAGTGTAATTTATTCACTCGACTGTAGTTTATTCACTCGACTGTAGTTTATTCACTCGACTCTGGTTTATTCACTCGACTGCAGTTTATTCACTCGACTGTAGTTTATTCACTCGACTCTGGTTTATTCACTCGACTGCAGTTTATTCACTCGACTGTAGTTTATTCACTCGACTCTGGTTTATTCACTCGACTGTAGTTTATTCACTCGACTGTGATTTATTCACTCGACTGTGGTTTATTCTTTCCACTATGATTTATTCACTCGGCTGTGGTTTATTCTCTCCACTGTGATTTATTCACTCGACTGTGGTTTATTCTTTCCACTGTGATTTATTCACTTGACTGTGGTTTATTCTTTACACTGTGCTTTATTCACTCGACTGTGGTTTATTCTTTCCTCTGTGATTTATTCACTCGACTGTGGTTTATTCCCTCCACTGTGATTTATTCACTCGACTGTGGTTTATTCTTTCCACTGTGCTTTATTTACTCGACTGTGGTTTATTCTCTCCACTTTGATTTATTCACTCGACTGTGGTTTATTCTCTCCACTGTGATTTATTCACTATACTGTGGTTTATTCTCTCCACTGTAATGTATTCACTCGACTGTGGTTTATTCTTTCCACTGTGATTTATTCACTCGACTGTAGTTTATTCACCCGACTGTGGTTTATTCACTCGACTGTGTTAATTCACTTACAACTCTATGAAAATATAACCGAATTTGAACCGGTATTGCCAATATGAAAATCAGAGTTAATCACATCGTCTTTCAGTAAATCACGTTTGTTAACTGCGAACGTGATGTATGCTGAATTTTAGCGATAAATAAATAAATATGAATCGTGAAGATTTTACTCTTGAAACAATCTTTCCATACATCACTGCTCCGAATGTATTCTTAAGATAAATACACCTACATCACTTTTTTTTGTAAAATTTCCCGAGGGAAAATTCCAGTTCGTGCATTTTCGTAGATTTGAAATTAAAAATTGAAGATGAAATATCGCCTACAACAAGATAAATGAAATCCTCGATTCAGATTTTAATTATTCGAGTAATACAACACGTCGAAACTAAAACTGGCGGGCGGTCCATTCGGCGTGCATCTTAATTAATTTATTTCTCGCTCATTTTCCCTCTTCCAGATTGATCGCTCCTCGTTGCACCAAAACAGACACATTAATTGCTTCTCGGCGGTTACCATTTCGCCCTCTCTCCCACGAGTGTTATTAATAAATTACGAAATTACGCATCATATGCACACACTCGCCCCGCCTCGGAAGGAAATTTATTTCCCTCTTCAGTCTCTGGATAATTTAAAGCGATCAACAGATTTATCGTTTCATTTCCTTCGTCGTTTACACGGACATGCCGAGGGGAAGGGGGTGTTAAATTGAAAAGTCGAATAATTTTAGAAATTATTGTTTTCCATCAATGACAACTGTAGAATGTGCAATTATTGACAATGAGATGTTTCACAAAAACATAATGTTTCTGTCAAATTTACATGCGTTATGACAGGTGCTTCAAATATTGACAGATGTATCCTAAATATTGTATAAACCTAATCCTGTAATAATATGTACCCTACCTTTAACGCTACAAAAAAGACAGTTCTTCTAAGCAAAATTTTAATTATGTTTCGATTTATCCGACTGTAAAATTTTTATCCGATTCGACAAATGCTTCAAATTTTGACAGAATAACCTCGAACAACACTTAAAACTAATCTGTAAGGAAAGCAAGAAAATCATTACGTAACATCCACTTGCACAAAAGAGTTGCGCAATCCCGCGTTGGACTTGAACTTAAATATTGAAAGAGCGACGTGACGTGACGTGCAAATAAAACAATTCCATAATCCAGTAGGCATGAGTAATTAGCAAAGTGTTACAAAGTGCACGTGCAAAACAAACGAATCCGCGGTCCCTTGACACAGATATGCAGCAAACCCAACCGACCAACAACCATCGTCGTTGCCCAACTATGGATTTTTCAAAGGCGACGACCCGAAACACGCTAACCCGCATATTTTCCCTCCTGCTGTCAATTATATTCCCATTATCCATTGTCCAACTATCGAACTATTAGTAGTACCGCGTACTCACCCCAACACCGGAATCGATAGGGTGGCTGGAAGTGTAATTTTCTTCCTGCAAGACACTGACGAATTGTATGTAATATTTAGAGCGGCGCTGCTTTCAGGAAAACTGCTTTATTATTCTTCCGAACAGACGGCGGAGCAAAAACCCCTTGGACTCTTCATGTTTTATTTACGGATTTGTAAGAGGGAAAGACCTTTATTAAATTAACGACAGTCTGCGGGGAATTTAACGTAATCTTAAATGATAAAAAAATCATCTGGAAATAAATTTGATCCCTTTGGTCATATATTTGAATAAGAGGTAATTATAATGAAATATATTTTTTACTCTGTGATTTCAATGTTCAAATAAAATTTGTATGCCTGTTAAGGATTTTTCTCTTGCGAAGTTAAGCATTTTCAATCCTTAGTGAACGAGCTAGTCTATAGTGGTAGCAAGTACAGCTTTACAAATAATTATAATGAGCTCATTTATGAATTGCCCGTATATGGTGGATGCGCCGGGAACTAAAAATTACTTCTCTTTATAACAAATCAAAACTGATTGGATGTTTTTGTTAAGTTCCTTGGCTGATACTGTTGTTAATAATTACCACGATTTAATTTTTAAGTTTCCAGCGAAAAATAATAATTGAGAGAGAGAGAACATATTTATTCAATAACTATATAATATATGTACATTAAAGTTCTTACATCTAAAAAAGTTTTATTTAATATATTAAATTATTATTGAACGGGCTATCGACCGAGGTCTTTCCGCCCCTGATAATAATTGAATACCCGAGAAGAAATTAATTTCGAAAATAAAAATTAACGATATTTCTTTTAGAATAATAGGAAACGAAAGGAATGACGACCCGCCCATTCACGATTCCGTTTAATTAAAGCTTAATTCCACCGCGCCGAAAATGTATCATTATCGCGCACAATAAACACGAGAAAAGGGGGAAAAATTTTTAATGAAAAGGAGTCCAAAGTGGTGCACTTAGGGCGCGATATTCAAAATCGTCTTGCCTTATTATTCCTCCCATAATTCAGGCAAAGATTCGGACAAAGGGGGCGCCGCGAACAAAGAAGCGCGATAAAACGCAAATGTTTTAAAATTGCCACGAGAACTAAGCCGCAGTAATAAAACAGATTCATTACGGAAAACAAAAGAGGAAGTTCGTGTTCATTTTTTTTCTTGCAAACGCGCGCAATAAGAATATCTACGTTCTTACCAAAAATGTTATAAATATTATATCAAAGTTTTCTTTGGAAAAATTAATGATAATCTACTACCTAAAGCCATCCCAAAATGTCTATCCATAAAGCATAAACGAGGGTTTTACAGATGGAAAACAAAGGATGAAATACTGAAACTTTGCCTTTTACTTTTTTTCTTTGATAAATGTGTGCATACGTAGAAAACCTCGACTTTATTCAATTGGTAGGATTGTAGAATTGTAGAAAATTGTTTTAGTAATGATTGCTCTTTCATATTTTGAAAAAAAAAATCAAAAATCTACGGTAGAAACAAAATGACTGCTGTTACAAATCAAAATTTTGAATTGAAAAAAAAGTTGTTAAAAAAATGTGCGTTATTGAAACTGGCTTTAGCTGTCAAAATCGTTTTAGTAATGATTGGTGTTTCATATTTAGAAAGATTTTTTCTAAAATCCACCGTGGAGACAAAATGGCTGCGGTCGAATATCAAAATTTTCAATTGAAAAATGCGCAAAATTAATTTCTGTTGTTAAAAAAATGTGCGTTATTGTAACTGGCTTTAACTATCAAAATCGTTTTAGCAATAATTGGTGTTTAATATTTTGAAAGAAGTTTTCTAAAATACACCGTGGAAACAAAATGGCTGCGGTCGAAAATTAAAATTTTAAATTGAAAAATGCGCAAAATTAATTTCCAAGTTATAAAAAAAAGTGTGTTATTGTAACTGGCTTTAACTGTCAAAATGGTTTTAGTAATTATTGGTGTTTATTATTTTGAAAGAATTTTTCTGAAATACAGCGTGGAAACAAAATGGCTGCCGTCGAAAATCAAAATTTTGAATAGAAAAATGCGCAAAATTAATTTCCGAGCTGTTAAAAAAAATGCGTTACTCTAACTGGCTCTAGCTGTCAAAATCGTTTTAGCAATGATTGGTGTTTAATATTTTGGAAGAATTAAAAAAAAATCTAGCATGGAAATAAAATGGTTGCGGTCGAAAATCAAAATTTTGAATTGAAAAATGCGCAAAGTTAATTTCCGAGCTGTTAAAAGAAAATTGCGTTATTCTAACCGTCTCTAACTTTCAAAATTGTTTTAGTAATGATTGGTGTTTAATATTTTGGAAGAATTTAAAAAATATCTAGCGTGAAAACAAAATGGCTGCGGTCGAAAATTAAAATTTCGAATTGAAAAAATGCGCAAAATTAATTTCCGAGCTGTTAAAAAAATTGCGTTATTCTAACCGGCTCTGGCTTTTAAAATTGTTTTAGTGATTGGTGTTTAAGATTTTGGAAGATTTTTTAAAAATCTAGCGTGGAAACAAAATGGCTGCGGTTGAAAATCAAAATTTTAAAATGAAAAATGCGCAAAATTAATATCCGAGCTGTTTAAAAAAAAATTGCGTTATTCTAACCGACTCTAGCTCTCAAAATCGTTTTAGTAATGATTGGTGTTTAATATTTTGGAAGAATTTTTGAAAAATCTATCGTGGAAACAAAATGGCTGCGGTCGAAAATCAAAATTTTGAATTGAAAAATGCGCAAAATTATTTTCCGAGCTGTTAAAAAAAATTGCGTTATTCTTACTGGCTCTAGCTGTCAAAATGGTTTCAGTAATGATTGGTGTTTAATATTTTGAAAGAACTTTTTGCAAAATCCACCGTGGAAACAAAATGGCTGAAGGTCAAAAATCAAAATTTTCAATTGAAAAATGCGCAAAATTAATTTTCAAGTTGTTAAAAAAATGTGCGTTGTTGTAACTGACTCTAACTGTCAAAATCGTTTTAGTAATGATTGGTGTTTAATATTTTGGAAATATTTTTCAAAAATCCACCGTAGAAACAAAATGGCTGCGGTCGTAAATCAAAATTTTTAATTGAAAAATGCGCAAAATTAATTTTCAAGTTGTTAAAAAAATGTGCGTTGTTGTAACTGACTCTAACTGTCAAAATCGTTTTAGTAATGATTGGTGTTTAATATTTTGGAAATATTTTTCAAAAATCCACCGTAGAAACAAAATGGCTGCGGTCGTAAATCAAAATTTTCAATTGAAAAATGCGCAAATTTATTTTTCAAGCTGTTAAAAGAAATGTGCGTAACTGTAACTGATTTTAACAATCAAAATCGTTTTAGTAATGATTGGTGTTTAATATTTTGGAAATATTTTTCAAAAATCCACCGTAGAAACAAAATGGCTGCGGTCGTAAATCAAAATTTTCAATTGAAAAATGCGCAAAATTAATTTTCAAGTTGTTAAAAAAATGTGCGTTGTTGTAACTGACTCTAACTGTCAAAATCGTTTTAGTAATGATTGGTGTTTAATATTTTGGAAATATTTTTCAAAAATCCACCGTAGAAACAAAATGGCAGCGGTCGTAAGTCAAAATTTTCAATTGAAAAATGCGCAAAATTAATTTTCAAGTTGTTAAAAAAATGTGCGTTATTGTAACTGACTCTAACTGTCAAAATCGTTTCAGTAATGATTGGTGTTTAATATTTTGAAAGAATTTTTCAAAAATCCACCGTATAAACAAAATGGCTGAAGGTCAAAAATTAAAATTTTAAATTGAAATATGCTCAAAACAAATTTTCAAGTCGTTAAAAAAATGTGCGTTATTCTAACTGGCTCTAGCTGTCAAAATGGTTTCAGTAATAATTGGTGTTTAATATTTTGAAAGAATTTTTCAAAAATCCATTGTGGAAACAAAATGGCTGCGGTCGAAAATCAAAATTTTGAATTGAAAAATGCGCAAAATTAATTTCCAAGCTGTTGTGCGTCATTGTAACTGACTCTAATTGTCAAAATCGTTTCAGTAATGATTGGTGTTTAATATTTTGAAAAAAAAATCAAAAATCTACCGTGGAAACAAAATTTTGAATCGAAAAATACGCAAAATGATTTTTTAAGGTGTTAAAAAAATATGCATTATCGCTACTGCCCTTTGGCTTGAAAAAAAAAAATACAGAAACATTTGCCATCAACTAGAAAATTTCAAAATTTACTCAAAATTCAATCCGTATTATGGTTCTACAAAAAGCTGCAAATACCTCATTTAAAAATCTCGGAATAATTTCAGATGAATCGAGCGTAAATTTGAGAAAAATTGTAATGGTTTTGGTGGCTTGAAAAAAAAAATCAAAAACAGTTGCTATCGACTAAAAAATTTCTAAATTTACACAAAATACGTTCCAAATTATGATTCTATTAAAAGCTGCAAATATTTCATTTATAGATCTTGGGATAATTTCAGATGAATCGAACATAAGGTTAAAAAAAATTGTAACAGATTTAGTATCTTGAAAAAAATACAAAAACATTTGCCAGCGACTTGAAAATATCAAAATTTGCTCAAAATTCATTCCGTATTATGTTTCTATAAAAAGCTGCAAATATCTCATTTATAAATCTTGGGATAATTGTAGATGAATCGATCATAAGGTGTAATACAAAAATAATAGTTTTAGTAGCTTAAAAAAAATTGCCATCGACTTGAAAATTTTAAAATTTACTCAAAATTTATTTCTTATTACGGTTCTATAAAAATTTGCAAATATCTTATTTATAAATCTTAAGATAATTTCAAATGAATCGAATATACGGCTAAAAAAATGTAATAGTTTTAGTAACTTGAAAAAAAAAATACAAAAACATTTGCTATCGATCTGAAAATTTCACAATTTACTCAAAATTCAATCCGTATTATGGTTCCACAAAAAGCTGCAAATACCTTATTTATAAATCTCGGGTTGATTTCAGATGAATCGAGCGTAAATTTCAGAAAAATTGTAATGGGTTTGGTGGCTTGAAAAAAATACAAAAATAGTTGCTATCGACACAAAAACTTTTATAATTACTCAAAATAATTCCAAATTATAATTTTATGAAAAGCATAAATATTTTGGGATTTCATTTGAAATGAGCATACAATTCAGACGAGTTGTAATAGTTTTGGTGGCTTGAAAAAGTTCAAAAACAATTGCCGTCGACTCAAAAATTTCTAAATTTACTCAAAATATGTTTCGAATTATAATTCAATTTCGATAATTTCATTTTAATTGAGAATTCAATTGAGAAAAGTTGCAACAGTTATAACGGCTAGAAAAAAAATTCAAAAACAGTTGTCATCGTCATTTCTAAATTTACTCAAAATAAGTTCGGAATTATAATTCAATTAAAAGCTGGAAATATTTCGTTCATAAATGTTCCGATAATTTCATTTGAATTGAGCATTAAATTGAAAAAAGTTGTAAGAGTTATATTGGCTTGAAAAAAAAAATAAAAAAACGGTTGCAATCGACTCAAAAATTTCAAAATTTACTCAAAATACGTTCCGAATTATGATTTTATTAAAAGCTAAAAATAGCCATTTATAAATTTTTTGGTAATTTTCGATGAATCGAGTTAAGAGTTGAGAAAAATTGTGGAAATTTGGCGGCTTGAAAAAATCTACTAAATTTACTTGAAGTAATTACAAAATTGTTTAAATACGTAATACATTGGGTTACCTACGTTTTGACGGATTAATTTTGTGTTAACTTAACGTTAAAATTGAAAAAAAAGAAAAAGTTTGGTGGCTTGAAAAAATTTGTTCAAGTAATTCCAAAATTATTTAAATATGTAATACATTGGTTTACTTAAGTTTTGCGTATTATTTTGTGTGGTTAACTTAACGTTAAAATTGAAAAAAAAACTTAAGAATAATAAAGAAAATGTAAGCTAAGTATAATCTTATAATAAAACTCTTTCAACTTTGTTTTGTATAACTTATATATTTATTTTTGCGACTCAAGTTTCTGTAATACGAGTATAATTACCATTTTCAAACAAGAAGTGATCATGAAGTATAATAATTTTTAAAGGCCCTGTACAAACCTGTAACCGATATAGATTTGATGATGGTCGCTAGGGTAGTTGCTGCAGTTAATTTGAAGGTTATATAAAGAGGTAGATACATATTTATTTACGGTTAATCACCATTTTACAAAAATATACAAAAAGAAAATAGTGTAGGGTGATTATAACCATTTTTAAAGGCCTGTTTGATGATGGTTGCTAGAGTACATTATTTTCAGGTCATGAATGGTATAAAACGTCGAAAGTTGTTTCATTTAAACTCAAAACTCAAACTTAAAAAACCTAATTTGGGATCATATATTTATTCACCGTTTCCCGATGCGTACGTCCGGAGGAAAAGTTGTTATCCCAATTCGCAGCGCGGGTCTCGAGTTCGGCAAGTGGGATTATAATGTAAACCGCATCCTTAGACCGGATTGTAAAGGGAACGAGAGTCCCTAACGATTCCTACATTCGCGTTTTAAGCGCAGAAAATCGTCCCATTAAAACTGGCGCGATTAAAATAAACACTTCCACCTTGACCCCCCTCCGGATTGGAACCGGAGCGATGATTTCGTATGTAAATCCGGGGATAACCTTAAGCTAAAAAAGTGAATGATGCGCCCGTTTATGGCGAAGAATGGTATTTGATGCACCGGGTGACACGTATATGTAATTGTAATCGGTGACCTTAACTCGGTTACCTGAATAATTCGATTGTTGCGATGGAAGAAATAAGATTGATTTATTTTGACCTCGCAGCAATTAATTGTCGAGATAATTTTATTGCTGTTTAGTTGGCTCAGATGTATACCTTAACATTCCAATTTGTCTCAAATGAAATTATTTTTAAATAGTTAAAAAAACCTTTTATTTAAAATTGGATACACCCCAAACAGTCAGTATGAATTATATTCATTTTTTGCTGTAAACTTATTATTCGTGTATCGGCAGCACGTTGGTGCATGAGAGACGACGACGGGTGAACTGGTACTCCACCAGAGGCCCTTTTATGCGTGGGCCTCTGGTGGAGTACCGGTTCACCCGTCGTTGTCGCTCATGTCACTGACGTGCTGCTGATACACTAATAACACGTTTACACTACTATAAAAAAAACTGAACATAATTCACACTGACATGATAGACTGTTTTTTTCAAATAAAAGATTTTTTTTAACTACTACGAGTATTTCAAAATCCTATTTGTTACACACAAGTGCTATTAGATTACATTAATTCGTCCGCTTTAATTAAGCATTGCTGTTGAAATTATAATGTTAATTTTCGCATAATACAGTCCATATTGTGAATTATTAAAAAGAGCCTCATTCTCGTGCGTTAATTGCGGTTGTAACAAATGTTGCTGCCGCTGCTGCTAATGTACGGACGGTGGTCATATTATCATTTTAATAGTTTATTAGGCCCCGTCCCGTAATTTATGGAGAGATACGATCGATGTAACAATCCTGTTGTCTCCTAGTGTATCCGGGTGTGCGAATTTGTTAAATATTTATTGCGATCAGCATCTTATCAGTAATGTTGCGAAATTAAATTGTTATGTTTGTTACTGTATTTTGCATTGTGTTATTTTTACTGAAATAAATCAATTAAAATCAGTCGTTCACAAGATATCGCGAATCTGTTTATTGAGGATTTTGTAACAAAAGTTCACCTTAAACTCTCCAAACAATTTAATAAAATAATTAAATATTGAATGTATATAAATTTTACAGCCGAAAAACCTAAGAGTTTGTTATTAAACTCTTGGGTTAAGGTGATGTGGAAAGCTATATAAACTGTTTAGATTTTAATCGAAATCTGAAGAGTTGATTTTATGCTATTTAAAAAATTTTAATTTTATAATTATTTAAATTTGCGAAAATTCAAACGATATTTGTGATTTGTGATTTTTTTTAATATCCGTGGTTAACTGATCATTTAAAATTACCAATTGATTTAAAAAACCAATCTAAAGCTAAATTACAAAAGACTAAACAGCCATCTGATTGGAATTATTACAAAAGTTTCGCGTAACCGCAATCAAAAATACAAATAGAGCTTATCACGATAAGATGTGACCAAAATATTTTATGGAAACATTTTCGATCCATGGAAATAAAAAAAAAATCTCCTCAGAATATTATAAGAAAGTATCGATGAAATTAACACACTTTAAATTCGAATTCCTTCGTGATTATTTTTTTAATTAATGATTCAAAAATACAAAAATTTGGGCGAGATTTAAAAATATAGGTAAAATATAAAGGGCGTTCAGAAAATTTCAAGAACTCGCCAATTTATAGATATATGATTGATTTAACACAATTCATTTGTTTTCTCAATTGGAATCACTTTTTAAGAATTAATTAATTTTTCAAAATTAAGCATCCAAAAAAATAAAAACTTGGTTGTGGTTTAAAAATATAGATAAAATATACAGGGCGTTCAGAAAATTTCAAGAACTTCCCAATTTACAGATGTATCATTCATTTAATACAATTAATTTATATTTGCAATTTGAATCACTTTTTAAGAAAGTTGTGATTTTTTTAAATTAAAGACGCAACAATATAAAACCTTTGGCGAGGTTTAACAATGTGGAAAAATATACAGGGTGCTCGAAAAATTCCACAAACTTTCTAATTTATAGATGGATTGATTGGGCTTCGGTCGAAAGTCAAAATTTTAAATTGAAAAATGCGCAAAATTAATTGTGAATCTGTTAAATAAAAGTGTGTGTTATTGTAACTGTCTCTTGCTGTCAAAATCGTTCGAGTATTGATTGGTGTTTAATATTCTGGAAGAATTTTTCAATAATCTACTGCGGAAATAAAGTGGCTGCGGCAGAAAATCAAAATTTTCAATTGAAAAATGCGCAAAATTAATATCCAAGCTGTTAAATAAAATGTGCATTATTGTAAATGGCTCTGTGTGTCAAAATCGTTTTAGTAATAATTGTTGATTAATATTTTGGAAGAATTTTTCAAAAATCCACCGCGGAAACAAAATGGTTGCGGTCGAAAGTCAAAATTTTGAATTGAAAAAAGCACAAAATTAATTTCCAAGTTGTTAAAAAAAATTCTGTCATTTTAACTGGCTCTAGCTGTTAAAGTCGTATAAGTAATGATTGGTGTTTAAAATTTTTGAAGAATTTTAAAAAAATCTACCGTGGAAAAAAAATGGCTGCGGTCGAAAATCAAAATTTTGACATGAAAAATGCGCTAAATGAATTTCTGCTGCTAAAAAATTGTGCGTTATTGTAACTGGTTCCAGCTGTCAAAATAGTTTTAGTAATAGTAGCAGTTTAATATTTGGGAAGAATTTTTCAAACATCTACCGTGGAAACAAAATGGTTGCTGCCGGAAGTCAAAATTTTTATTGAAAAATGCGCAAAATTAATTTCCAAGTTGTGCGTTATTGTAACTGGCTCTAGCTGTTAAAATCGTTTTAGTAATACTTGGTGTTTAATATTTTGGAAGAATTAAAAAAAAATATTCCATTGAAATAAAATGGCTGTGGTCGAATTTGAAAATTTTGAATTGAAAAAATGCACAAAAGTAATTTCTAAGTTGTAAAAGAAAAGTTCGTTATTGTAACTGGCTCTAGCTGTTAAAATCGTTTTAGTAATAATTGGAGTTTAATATTTTGCAAGAATTTTTTTAAAAATATTCCGTTGAAACAAAATGGCTGTGGTCGAATTTTAAAATTTTGAATTGAAAAAATGCACAAAATTAATTTCCAAGCTGTAAAAAAAAGTTCGTTATTGTAACTGGCTCTAGCTGTTAAAATCGTTTTAGTAATAATTGGTGTTTAATATTTTGGAAAATTTTTTAAAAAAATATTCCGTTGAAATAAAATGGCTGTGGTCGAATTTGAAAATTTTGAATTGAAAAAAATGCACAAAATTTATTTCTAAGCTGTAAAAAAAAAGTTCGTTATTGTAACTAGCTCTAGCTGTTAAAATCGTATACGTAATAATTGGTGTTTAATATTTTGGAAGAATTTTTAAAAAAATATTCCGTTGAAACAAAATGGCTGTGGTCGAATTTGAAAATTTTGAATTGAAAAAAATGCGCAAAATTAATTTCCAAGCTGTAAAAAAAAAGTTCGTTATTGTAACTGGCTCTAGATGTTAAAATCGTTTTAGTAATAATTGGTGTTACATATTATGGAAGAATTTTTAAAAAGTATTTAGTGGAAACAAAATGGCTTAGGTCGAAATTAAAAATTTTGAATTGAAAAATGCGCAAAATTAATTTCCAAATTGTTAAAAAAAATCTGCGTTATTGTGACTGGCTCTAGCTGTCAAAATCGTTTTAGTAATGATTGCTATTTAATATTTTGGAAGAATTTTTCAAAAATCCACCGTGCATACAAAATGGTTGCGGTCGAAAATCTAAATTTTGAATTAAAAATTGCGAAAAATTAAATATCAAGTTGTCCAAAAAAATGTTCGTTATTGTGACTGGCTCTAGCTGTCAAAATCATTTTAGTAATAATTGGTGTTTATTATTTTGAAAGAATTTTTAAAAAATATTTAGTGGAAACAAAATGACTTTGGTCGAAAGTGAAAATTTTGAATTGAAAAAAATGCACAAAATTAATTTCTAAGTTGTAAAAAAAAAGTTCGTTATTGTAACTAGCTCTAGCTCTTAAAATCGTTTACGTAATGATTGATGTTTAATATTTTGAAAAAATTAAAAGAAAATCTTTCGTGGAAACAAAATGGCTTTAGTCGAAAGTAAAAATTTTGAATTGAAAAATGCGCAAAATTAATTTCCAAATTGTTAAAAAAATCTGCGTTATTGTGACTGGCTCTAGCTGTCAAAATAATTTTAGTTATGATTGGTATTTAATATTTTGGAAGAATTTTTCAAAAATCCACAGTGGAAACAAAATGGTTGCGGTCAAAAATCTAAATATTTAATTAAAAATTGCGAAAAATTAAATTCCAAGCTGTTTAAAAAAAATGTTCGTCATTGTAACTGGCTCTAGCTGTCAAAATCGAGTAAGTAATGATTGGTATTTAATATTTTGGTAGAAATAAAAAAAAATCTACAGTGGAAACAAAATGGCTGCGGTCGAAAATTACAATTTTAAATTGAAAAAATGCGCAAAATTAAAACTGTTGGCAAAAATGTTTGTTATTTTAACTGACTCTAACTGTCAAAATTGTTTTTGTTTTTTTAATATTTTGGAAGAATTTTAAAATATATACGGTGGAAATAAAATAGCTTCTGTAGAAAGTAATTCATCTTTAATATCGGAAGTTTAACAATCACGGAAAACAGAGTTTGTGTTTAAGTTAAAGTGGATACGGAGGGTGGTGGGTGGGCCCTATTCTACTCTCCAATTTGTGAAACATAAACGAGGCTTTTACAGTTGGAAAACAAAGGATGAAACACTAAAACTTTGCCTTCTATTTTTGCTTTTTGATAAATTAGTTGATGTGTTGAAACCCTGGGCTTAATTCAACTGATTGTATTGTGGGATAGGGCCCACCCACCACCCTTCGTATCCACTTTAATTTAACCTATAAAACTATGTGTTATTCAACATTTGTTTGTAATGGTGGAAGTTACTTCTGATTAGATATTTCAAAAAGCTGCCATGGGATTATTTTCAAATTTTGCACATATTTTATTTATATGTTGTATAGTTTAATACAGACTCAATAAGTGGAAGGGTGCCTTGCAACTCTTCGGAAGTCAGTGCAGGCCGCACTACTTTCTATAAAGGTTTATCGTCCTTTAAAAATCCATCAGCATTACAAGTGTTATTGTCCGCTTCTCAAAAATTTCTTTTACATCTCCCGATGTTGAGGTTAGAGTTTCTCTTGATTAATTTTCATCATTGAACCAGAAATTCATTTCCCCCCTTCGCGAAGGGGGAACTTTATTTATAGCCGGTATGAAAATTCCGTTCGGATTCACCGATTCCGTCTTGTAGATGAACGCCGGTGAGCAAATCGCTCATTCCCGAGAAGAAAGCCCGGGGAAGGAACAGAGGGCGCACTTTTTCCTCCTCCTCCTCCGCCACCCCTTACATTTCATTTTTCTCCATGACTTTGCTAAATTGTCCCACACACTGAATACATAATCCCCCGCCGGCTCCGGGCTTCATTATTTACCAAAAACGTCGTCCGGGAAATTCCCTCCCCGCGATGATGGTATCGGATTAAATCACTTAATTGGAATTAGCGGGGCGCGGAAGTGCGAGGAGAAAATGGCTTTTAATTAAATTCCCCAGGTGTCGGATTATTTTTCATTTTCGGGGGGGATGTGCAATTAGAAAGCAAAAAAAAACAAACAGGTGGGCGGGGGTTTTCGGTCGACTGCGTCCTACAAAGCACATCGATCAAAGGTGGTGTAAAATCTTAAAGCGAGATCAAAAGATATATTTGCCGGGAGGGAAAATTGCATGCGAATGGGCGTGCAGAATCCGCGACCTAAATCTTTATGTTTTTCCACACAAGAGGGGGCGAAATGTCGCCTTGATTATGCACACGCTACTTTTCCCTTTAATCAGAACAGTTTTATCGACAATCGAATGAATAGAGGAAGACAACGAGCTTCAGAATAGAAAGAACTATTGCTATGTTGACTTGTGTCACACAAATAAACTATTATATTGTAATTTTCAACATTAAATTAAATTTAAACAAACGCTAAAAATCTGAAATATTTTACTATAGAGGCATAGATTGATTCTTTAGTAATAAAATCCATTAAAGCAAAATAGTTTCACCTAAAAAATTAGGGCGCAATCGCGTAAGAGCTGAACTCTTCCGCGAGATATTTTAGTTGGCGTAATGTGATCTGTAGAAAATGGTTATGTTTAAGCGATAGGATTTTTAAGAGATGTGTTTATCTGAAAAACTATTGCGGGAAGAACAGCCTTTTAGCATCCTGCACTTATCCTATTTAAATTCTTCTCATCGCTCCATTCATATAATTAAAATCTAATATTTTCCCCATCCAATAAATGAGGAAAAAAATAAAGCCATTATTCTTCTTCATTGGGCCACCTTGTATATAAATAAACACGTTATTCGGTACAATACATACGTTATTCATATTTTGGTTACCTGAGATACCGAAGGAATTAATCAATTCCATCGCAGGGAATTATTGTCGGAGTAATTTTCTAATTATAATAATAATGAGACGTAATGCATCTCGTTGTCAATTTGCGAATTGAGTCGGAAATAATCAACGAGACCATATGTTCGTCTCCGCGTCGGTTACCAGGCGAGCCGAGAGAGGCTTAATTGAATTAAATCTGAACAATTGCTTCATCCCACAAGAACTCGCAAGGCCGATTATGCCCGCGATTACATCAACTGACACACACTTGATGATAAATAACAACAAATCCACTAATCTCCGTGGAATGTTAATTGCACGCGGGCCTCAATCGAGTCTGTAACGCATTTCGAAAATTCAATGCTCAATATAATTTTGCAGAAAAATATGCTACATCATGTGGTTACAGAGTAGCTATTTCTTATTAAAAATCTTCAATTATAAAAATTATTTATTAGTAGTAGCACTATAAAAAATATAAAATATATTGATAAAACTCGTCTCGAGTTTACACTTTTTAACATTTTCAATTTACTCCAGGCCGAGTAACAATTATTTTCAGATTGATCTCGTACAGAATTTACCATACGACGTATCTATCTATACCGGATGGTAATTTCGGCAATAAAAAATAATTTCCGTTATTCAGTTGTACGTATTGACCGCCGCGCCGGTGCGTGGGAGTAATTTGAAAATTATGTGAATTTAAGTGCGCGAACCCTCGTAAAATGTGGCCGTGCGAAAGATCGGAAAGCACGAAATTTCGTGGGCACATGAAAAATGCTGATCATTGATTACGTCGCAACGGCACATTTACGAGTCGAAGGGAAAAAAATTCACCGGATACACAATTTTAACCGAATTTGAATTCTCGTTTCTCATCGCATTATACATAAAAATAGGCAGGAAAAAAAACCACGAAGTCGATAAACAATAATTTTTTGCACTAGAGACGACTACTAGATGGCGTAGCAAACCATTCTACAATTTTATAATGTAATATGTTGCGATTTAAACAATTATTCATCATCGGTCAAGAGAAATTTATTAATTTTTGTTAGTGTAGGGATTCTCCTTACCTTTGGCAGGTCAATGCAGATGTTGACAATCGTGGCAATAGGAAACCAACAAATGTCAGATGAATTGAAAAAGTCAATCTTGCTGATTAATCATCTATTTCATCGATTTATTCTTAATAATTTAGTTATGTAGGAATTTATGATAATATTTTTTTCGATTAATTCATTGTCGTTCGGTCGAGGAATTGAGCACGTTTGTTGAATCGTTAATTGGCATCTACAAAGTGGGGATTCCAGTTTTGGTTGTGTAATCGTAGGTTATGGCCAAGGACGAACGTGAAATAAACTCTAATATATTCGGACCTCTTGTTTGTATATAAAGCCTGAAGACATCGATTAAAAAAAATGTACTGTAGTTGATTTTCCATTAAAATACGAAACGAAACGCCAACAATCCAAATTTAAGCCGCGAAAATGAAAAATACATTTAGCTATTTAAATCATCGTAAAATTAAGCTTCCTATTAAGTTAAAAAAATTTAATTAATTTTGGCGACCCGAAAAAAATATAAAAACAATTGCCATCAACGTAAAATCGTACAAATGTACTCATAACACATGCCAAATTATGATTCTGTAAAAACTACAATCATTCAACACCTATTTTTATGAAAAAATTTATTTGGAAAAAGTATAAAGTTAAAAAAAATGAATTAATTTTGGCGAACCGAAAAAAATATAAAAACAATAGCCATCAACGTGAAATTTTACAAATGTACTCATAACACATGCCAAATTATGATTCTGTAAAAACTACAATCATTCAACACCTATTTTTATGAAAAAATTTATTTGGAAAAAGTATAAAGTTAAAAAAATTGAATTAATTTTGGCGAACCGAAAAAAATATAAAAACAATAGCCATCAACGTGAAATTTTACAAATGTACTCATAACACATGCCAAATTATGATTCTGTAAAAACTACAATCATTCAACACCTGGGTTTATGGAACAAATTATTTGGAAAAAGTATAAAGTTAAAGAAATTGAATTAATTTTGGCGATCCGAAAAAAATATAAAAACAATTGCCATCAACGTATAATTGCACAAATGTGCTCATAACTCATGCCAAATTATTATTCTGTAAAAACTACAATCATTCAACACCTAGGTTTATGAAAAAATTCATTTGGAAAAATATAAAGTTAAAAAAATTGAATTAATTTTGGCGACCCGAAAAAAATATAAAAACAATAGCTATCAACGTGAAATTGTACAAATGTACTCAAAACACATGCCAGATTATGATTCTGTAATAACTACAATCATTCAACGCCTAGGTTTATGAAAAAATTTATTTGGAAAAAGTATAAAGTTAAAAAAATTGAATTAATTCTGGCGACCCGAAAAAAATATAAAAACAATTGCCATCAACGTGAAATTTTACAAATGTACTCATAACACATGCCAAATTATGATTCTGTAAAAAGTACAATCATTCAACACCTAGGTTTATGGAAAAATTTATTTGGAAAAAGTTTAAAGTTAAAAAAATTGCATTAATTTTGGCGACCCGAAAAAAATATAAAAACAATTGCCATCAACGTGAAATTGTACAAATGTACTAATAACACATGCCAAATTATGATTCTGTAAAAACTACAATCATTCAACACCTAGGTTTATGAAAAAAATTATTTGGAAAAAATATAAAGTTAAAAAAAATGAATTCATTTTGGCGACCTGAAA
The DNA here is from genome assembly GCA_910593695.2 of Ocypus olens. Classification (NCBI taxonomy): domain Eukaryota; kingdom Metazoa; phylum Arthropoda; class Insecta; order Coleoptera; family Staphylinidae; genus Ocypus; species Ocypus olens. Next base: position 1,314,046 of record OU343058.1, read on the forward strand.
AAAATATAAAAACAATTGCCATCAACGTGAAATCGTACAAATGTACTCATAACACATGCCAAATTATGATTCTGTAAAAACTACAATCATTCAACACCTAGGTTTATGAAAAAATTCATTTGGAAAAATATAAAGTTAAAAAAATTGAATTAATTTTGGCGACCCGAAAAAAATATAAAAACAATTGCCATCAACGTGAAATTTTACAAATGTACTCATAACACATGCCAAATTATGATTCTGTAAAAAGTACAATCATTCAACACCTAGGTTTATGGAAAAATTTATTTGGAAAAAGTTTAAAGTTAAAAAAATTGCATTAATTTTGGCGACCCGAAAATAATATAAAAACAATTGCCATCAACGTGAAATTGTACAAATGTACTAATAACACATGCCAAATTATGATTCTGTAAAAACTACAATCATTCAACACCTGGGTTTATGAAAAAAATTATTTTGAAAAAGTATAAACTTAAAGAAACTGAATTAATTTTGGCGAACCGAAAAAAATATAAAAACAATTGCCATCAACGTGAAATTGTACAAATGTACTAATAACACATGCCAAATTATGATTCTGTAAAAACTACAATCATTCAACACCTGGGTTTATGAAAAAAATTATTTTGAAAAAGTATAAACTTAAAGAAACTGAATTAATTTTGGCGAACCGAAAAAAATATAAAAACAATTGCCATCAACGTGAAATTGTACAAATATACTAATAACACATGCCAAATTATGATTCTGTAAAAACTACAATCATTCAACACCTAGGTTTATGGAAAAAATTATTTGGAAAAAGTATAAAGTTAAAAAAAATTGAATTAATTTTGACGATCCGAAAAAAATATAAAAACAATTGCCATCAACGTGAAATTGTGCAAATGTACTCATAACACATGCCAAATTATGATTCGGTAAAAACTACAATCATTCAACACCTATTTTAATTAAAAAAATTATTTGGAAAAAGTATAAAGTTAAAAAAATGGAATTAATTTTGGCGACCCGGAAAAAATTTAAAAAATAATTGCCATTAATGTGAAATTATACAAATGTACTCATAACACTTGCCAAATCACGATTCTGAAAAACCACAATAATCCATCCTCTAAGTTACAAGTTAATTTTGGATTCCCGGCGCACCCACCATAAATACTAGACACTTAAATGAGTTATCTGCGATGGTTGCGACCATTAAAAACTAGCTTGTTGGCTAAGGTTTAAACTTTACAATAAAACATATTTATTTGTAAAGACACGTTTCGAGCCTCAGAGTTACATCTTTATTTTTTAATGTATTTTAAAATATTGAGATTTTTTTAAATCCGATATTTTCAATCGGACATATCAGGGACAGGGTTACATTTCAAAACTCTGAGAAATCGAGTTTCTCTCCATTTGCGAAAAAAATATTTTATTTTTTAAATATATTTCTTAAACGGATAACACATTTTTTATATATTAGAATATAGATTAAATACTTTAAAATACAATTAAAATTAAACTAAAATAAGGACGATGCCGAATGCTCGACCCTAATCCAAAATACATGCGTCCATCCGCCAAAAGGCCCATTATTTCGCGAAATATTGGCCCACATTAAGACCAGAAATTGCACCCTCATCCCCATATAAATACCGGTTTGAAAAATCGCCCGGAATTGGTCACTAAACGCGCGGGCGAAATCCCTTTCGAGAAATGATTGGTCAATAAAAGTGAAATTTGTGCGTCGATTCGTTGGATTAATTAAGGGACAACGGAATGACGGGATTAGGGGATTAGTCGGGGTCGTCCGGTTATGATGTTGCGGGTTAATGTTCGCCAGAAACATATTTGTAAACGTCATTACCTTTATTAGAAAATAATGTTGTTTTATTTAAGTTACATTAACGAATTCAAAACTCATTAAATAAAATTATTAGAAAAAAGTATTATACAATCATACTTCTAACTACTTGCTTTAGAAGTATGATTGTATAATACTTTTTTTTTTAATAATTTTTTTAATGAGTTTTGAATTCCGTTAATGTAACTTAAATAAAAATTTTTTTTGGAATGATTTGGAAGATTCGTATATACATAAATAATTAATGTAGATACAAATTTCAAGGCTATAATTTACTCTTAATTGCTCTTCCATTATAATTGTCTATAACTTTACTGCCTATTGAAAGTCGAATGGATGGTAATTTAGTTTACGTTTGTGAACACATTGACATGAGCTTTGCACAAGCCCTAAAAGCTGTATTTTGGGACGTACAGTCGGGGGTATTATAAACATAGCAACGAACTTAAAATAAGCCTATTTGCTTAATTAATGATAAGTCATTCCAAACTGAATTGATATAATTTTATTATGTGAATAATTATATACTGAGATATAATTCATGACCTCGTCGTGGTAGTCTCAAGACTTCCAGGTTTATGAAGCAGCCTACAACACCTGTGCGTTTGCTATTGGTCCTTGATCCTTGTAACTGGTCACCCACGGAATTATATACAAGACTTCCTTATATTGGTGTTTTCATTTAAACAAATTTAATGATAGTTCGAAAAAATAATTTGCATACACGTGTATAAATCGATCAACGTAACCTTCCATTTACTGAAATGATTTCCAGTCAGTTTTAAATAATTGATAAAGTACAGGGAAGTATTTTGATCGTGAATATCTCTTTGTAGAACTTTTGTAGAACTTTTAGTATTTTTACTTGCGTCGGTCAGTGTTATAAGCAATATTTTGTAATCATAATAACATCTATCTCGGGCTTTAGATATACAAGGTGCTGTTAAAATGGCGGATTAACTCAATGGTACGTTGTCGAGGATTACTTCGAGAATATGGAAAAACGGTATTGTATTTTTTCGCAGCTGAAGACAAATTTTGTGCAATTTTCAATTCAAAATTTTGACTTTCGACCAACGCCATTTTGTTAGTGGCAAAGATTTCTTATTGATTCTTGCAGGATATTGAAGACTGGTTAATTCTAAAGCGATTTTAATAATTAAAATTAACTACAATGGTAAATACATTTTTCTCGCAGCTGAAAACTAATTTTGTGCAATTTTCAGTTCAAAATGTTGACTTTCGACCGACGCCATTTTGTTTGTGGTAAAGATTTCTTATTGATATTGATTCTTACAGGATATTGAAGACTGGTTATTTATTTCTAAAGCGATGTTAATAATTAAGCCTAACTACAATGGTAAATACATTTTTTTCGCAGCTGAAAATGAATTTTGTGCAATTTTCAATTCGAAATTTTAATTTTCAACCGACGCCATTTTGATCTAGCTACAATGATGAATACATTTTTTTCGCAACTGAAAACTAATTTTGTGCAATTTTCAAATCAAAATTTTAACTTTCGACCGACGCCATTTTGTTTGTAGCAAAGATTTCTCAATAATTCTTTCAGAATATTGAAGTCTGATTGTTTCTAAAGCGATTTTATTAATTAGGGCTAGCTACAAAGATGAATACATTTTTTTCGCAGCTAAAAACTAATTTTGTGCAATTTTCAAATCAAAATTTTAACTTTCGACCGACGCCATTTTGTTTGTAGCAAAGATTTCTCAATAATTCTTTCAGAATATTGAAGACTAATTATTGCTAAAGCGATTTTATTAATTAGGGCTAGCTACAATGATGAATACATTTTTTTCGCAGCTAAAAACTAATTTTGTGCAATTTTCAAATCAAAATTTTAACTTTCGACCGACGCCATTTTGTTTGTAGCAAAGATTTCTCAATAATTCTTTCAGAATATTGAAGTCTGATTGTTTCTAAAGCGATTTTATTAATTAGGGCTAGCTACAAAGATGAATATCAAACTAATTTTGTGCAATTTTCAAATCAAAATTTTAACTTTCGACCGACGCCATTTTGTTTGTAGCAAAGATTTCTCAATAATTCTTTCAGAATATTGAAGTCTGATTGTTTCTAAAGCGATTTTATTAATTAGGGCTAGCTACAAAGATGAATACATTTTTTTCGCAGCTAAAAACTAATTTTGTGCAATTTTCAAATCAAAATTTTAACTTTCGACCGACGCCATTTTGTTTGTAGCAAAGATTTCTCAATAATTCTTTCAGAATATTGAAGACTAATTATTGCTAAAGCGATTTTATTAATTAGGGCTAGCTACAATGATGAATACATTTTTTTCGCAGCTAAAAACTAATTTTGTGCAATTTTCAAATCAAAATTTTAACTTTCGACCGACGCCATTTTGTTTGTAGCAAAGATTTCTCAATAATTCTTTCAGAATATTGAAGTCTGATTGTTTCTAAAGCGATTTTATTAATTAGGGCTAGCTACAAAGATGAATACATTTTTTTCGCAGCTAAAAACTAATTTTGTGCAATTTTCAAATCAAAATTTTAACTTTCGACCGACGCCATTTTGTTTGTAGCAAAGATTTCTCAATAATTCCTTCAGAATATTGAAGTCTGATTGTTTCTAAAGCGATTTTATTAATTAGGGCTAGCTACAAAGATGAATACATTTTTTTCGCAGCTAAAAACTAATTTTGTGCAATTTTCAAATCAAAATTTTAACTTTCGACCGACGCCATTTTGTTTGTAGCAAAGATTTCTCAATAATTCCTTCAGAATATTGAAGTCTGATTGTTTCTAAAGCGATTTTATTAATTAGGGCTAGCTACAAAGATGAATACATTTTTTTCGCAGCTAAAAACTAATTTTGTGCAATTTTCAAATCAAAATTTTAACTTTCGACCGACGCCATTTTGTTTGTAGCAAAGATTTCTCAATAATTCTTTCAGAATATTGAAGACTGATTGTTTCTAAAGCGATTTTATTAATTAGGGCTAGCTACAATGATGAATACATTTTTTTCGCAGCTAAAAACTAATTTTGTGCAATTTTCAAATCAAAATTTTAACTTTCGACCGACGCCATTTTGTTTGTAGCAAAGATTTCTCAATAATTCTTTCAGAATATTGAAGACTGATTGTTTCTAAAGCGATTTTATTAATTAGGGCTAGCTACAAAGATGAATACATTTTTTTCGCAGCTAAAAACTAATTTTGTGCAATTTTCAAATCAAAATTTTAACTTTCGACCGACGCCATTTTGTTTGTAGCAAAGATTTCTCAATAATTCTTTCAGAATATTGAAGACTGATTGTTTCTAAAGCGATTTTATTAATTAGGGCTAGCTACAATGATGAATACATTTTTTTCGCAGCTAAAAACTAATTTTGTGCAATTTTCAAATCAAAATTTTAACTTTCGACCGACGCCATTTTGTTTGTAGCAAAGATTTCTCAATAATTCTTTCAGAATATTGAAGACTGATTGTTTCTAAAGCGATTTTATTAATTAGGGCTAGCTACAATGATGAATACATTTTTTTCGCAACTAAAAATTAATTTTGTGCAATTTTCAATTTAAAATTTTAACTTTCGGCCGACGCCATTTTGTTTGTAGCAAAGATTTCTCAATAATTATTTCAAAATATTGAAGACTGATTGTTGCTAAAGCGATTTTACTAATTGGGGCTAGCTACAATGATGAATACATTTTTTTCGCAACTGAAAATTAAATTTGTGCAATTTTCAATTCAAAATTTTAACTTTCTATCGACGCCGTTTTGTTTTTAGCAAAGATTGCTTATTAATTCTTTAAGAATATTGAATACTGATTAATTCTAAAACGATTTTAATACATTGATGGATACATTTTTCTCGCAGCTCGAAAATGAAAAAAATCGAAAAATCAACTATTTTAATAATCATCGTAGAACATTAAAGTGCACTTAATTTTGCATCAGGATAACGAGAGAAATCGATTGCCGTTTGTAAATTTCAGCTAGCTAAAATAGTAACAAAACTCACCAAGTTCAAAATCTGAAAAGTCGAATTTTTACTAAAATTTTTTAAAGTTATACATATTTGAATTTGATTTAATAATTAATTGCCAAGTTCAAAATCTTTTACACTAAAATTTTCAGTTATACACAATATTTTATTTAATATTTAATAATTAAATATATTCGATGATTTTTATTTAATTATTTAATAATTAAGACATGATCATGTTTTAAGGTGTAAACAGCTACTTTTTTTACTTATTTATATCTTCGTCAACATCACGATCCTATTTACCTTGTGGCCCTTTTTTCGTTGAGGTGATGAATGAAATTGCGTGGAGACTGTGCACGTCGTTCGTGTGTGGGCACAGGAGGGTTGTCAAAAATTTATACCGGCCCGGCGTCAAGGTGTTTTGATAGAATATTTAATAACGTTTTCATTATTCAACGATATTTCATGTGTTTCGCCCTCCCGAAATGCTGATACAGTTTTTCACCGGCAGATTTCATTTGCATGATTTCCAAATGCTGTTGGACGTCGGGTACGTAACGTACAGACCCACCAAATTGATAAATAACGTGATATGTAAAAAAAAATAATTTGTTATTTTTAATATTTTTAATATGTTTTGAGTTATATGTAACGTATCCTATTACCTGGATTCCCCTTTTTTTGACTTGTGTAAAACATTATGTAGTTTCTGGCATCAATAAATTATTATTATTATTATCGCCTTGACTTTTTCAAATTTGGTTACATGTTTATTCTTTGTATGTACATGTAAATTTTGTGCCATTTTTTAAATAAAACTTATATTATTATTATTATTACATTGAAAAGTGAATAAAATAAAAATTATTATATTAATTGTAACAATTCTTTAATAAAGATAATTGTATGTAATATTCTTATTCTTACACCCTTGTATTCCACCTTTTTTTATTTATTAAATTATACTTGAAAAGAATCTTTCGAAATATTTTTTTTTGCAAAATTGCGACAAAAAATTTAAAATTCATTGGTCGAAATAGTTACTTAAAATCGCTTGAAAATTTGCTTGAAGTATTTTAATTTTGAATATAAAAATTGTACTGCAAAGAGAAAATATTGAATAAAGAACGAATTTTAAAATACAGCAGGAAATTGCTGTTTGTTTAATTAATTAAAATGTAACACGCACATGGAAAATCTGGCACTTTAATTCAACGAGGATTCCATAATGCTTTTGAATTAAAAAATGTTAGCTAACATTTTTTTTTCGATTAAAAATAAAATAATTTATAACATGTCCGACGACGAGCTTCAATTCAATAATGATTTTAGAATGTATTGTATACATTATTCCATGGTTCATTTAATATGCGGGTTATTTGTTTTACCTAGATATTTTTTTATACGTCGGAACTTGTGAATAATATTTACGTTCAAGTAATTTCTATTGCGGTTAACCACAATTTTGCAATCAATTGCGGAACTATAGAATAATGCAATTATTATTGTTTATTCATTCAATATCTGAGATCGATGTGATTTTAAATATTTAGTTAAATTCTTCCAACGATAGTTTTCTCCCACAAATTTTCTGCATAATATAAAATACAGTAAGTGGACTTCACAAAGGTGGTAATAAATATAACACCAGCTTAAATTGACGTGACAGTGGTATTATATTTTCGGCTGTGTAAAACATCTTTCAGATGATTATTAGTTCAATTAATATTTACCCTTTCACAATGTTTATTAACATTTTTTTTTTATTTCGATGTATTTTTAACTTAATTTCTAATTTAAACAATAACGATTTAGAAACGTATTCGGTAACTGACAGACATAAAGACCACGTTTACACAGCTGAAAATATAATACCGGCTTAGGAAAAACCTGTCTTAAATAAATGTTTGTGAAATTCGCCGAAAGTGGCGTAAAGTTCCGCACACAGTCCATAATTTCTCTACTAAATGTTTTCAAAAAATACAAAAATGCATTCGATGACCGACAATGACAGATAAAGAACGTTTACACAGCTGAAAATATAATACCACTGTTATGTCAATTTAAGCCAGCGGTATATATTTTTTGTGTGTACTTTGTATTATGCAGAACATTTTCTGGAAAAATTCAAATCTTATATAAATGTTTGTGAAATTCATGTAAATTCCGCACAAAATTCACAATTGCTCTATTAAATGTTTTCAAAAAAATAATGGCTGGGACAGATCAATTTTTATTCATTATTGCGCACTCAAAATACTAGTGTTTGACGTGTGACGCCATTGGTATTTTTTTTAAACAGAATACGATTTTTTTTATTAGGATTTTGTGGAGCTCTATTTTTTTTTTTTAATATTTATGAGTGTATTAAAAGTAATGGATTATTTTGTACACTTTTTTTATTATCAGCAATTATACAAACAACATTTTTCAGTAGTCCACAATTCACACACGGATTGTAATTACTTTTCGCAATTTTTCATCAAATAAAATAAAAAAAAACCGGGTAGCAATTACGCGTCCCACATTATGAATCAATCATTCCAAATTGAAACACGGCAGCAGGAATGTGTTTTTATTTTTTTACGGAGTGTGTCCTGCGGGGACAACGGTGCCAATAAAACCGGAGGACGCCATCAAAAACGATACGAGAATATACGTATCCATAAAAAAATATATTTCACTTGTTAAAAATTTTCCATTTTCCGGTTATGGGCCTCCTCGGATTACGGAAAGCCCATCTATAATTAATGCGAGTCTGCCGATGGTGCGTGCAGGAGTTTCCTGCATCAAAGGGACGGCATATCATTATTTCCCCTATTAATATCACGTGCAGGCAAACAGCAATCACGAATGGTGTATTGGTTGATTTGAGTAATTGTTGCTGTTTGATGTCTGCAGGAAAAATGAAGTCTTGGAAAATGAAGAATTTGGGAAAGGGTCGATGGCCCGGCAGAAATTATTAATTGAAAATGCACAAAATTAGTTTTCAGCCGCGAGAAAAATGTATCTATCATTGTAGCTGGTCTTATCATATTAAATGATAAGTCTTCGATATTCTGAAAGAATCAATAAGAAATCTTTACTACAAACAAAATGGCGTCGGTTGAAATTTTGAATTAAAAATTGCAGAAAATTAGTTTTCAGCTGATAGCCAGCTTTGGCTATTAAAATCGGTTTAGAGACAATCAGTCTTCAATATTCTGGGAGAATAAATTAAAACTCTTTGCTACACACAAAATGGCGTCATTCGAAAATTAAACATTTGAATTGAAAATTGCACAAAATTATTATTTTTTTCATTTTTGAGTTTTTCTTTGCTGGCGCGTCACGGGCTTCAAATCGACATTTGTTCTTGCGAAAGTACATTTTCTGAACCGTCGTTAGGGGATCTTTCCGGTGATGTATAGAAATCTCGAATCGAACCTATGGTTTCTTCAGGAAATCATTTCAAAGCCAATTTTTGAGCGAAAGTAGGAAGGGGGGACCCTTCTATCGAATTTCACGTTTTCGACAAAAATTAAAAATCGCCAATTTTAATTGAATCCGACTAACTTGCACCCAAGAAGCACAGATCCGCGTTCGATTTTGATTCTTCGTTTAGCCGCTACGGCCGTTCGAAGTCTGAAAAAATCGACTTTTTTCAAAATGTTCATGGTGACTTGCTAATTTTTTTGCATTTTTTCCTAGATGACATTTTTTGACGCCAATTGATTTAACCCATTCTTTTGTTGAAGAAAATGGTATTACATAAGGGTCTGCGATGATTATTAAGAGAATTGATTTTTTTTCGATTTTTTCCATTTTCGAGTTTTCTTTGCTGACGCGTCACGGGCTTCAAATTGACATTTGTTCTTGCGAAAGGACATTTTCCAAAGCGTCTTGAGAAGATCTTTCCGGTGATGTATAGAAACCCCGAATCGAACCAGTGGTTTTTTCAGGAAATCATTTCAAAGTCAATTTTTGGGAAAAAGTTAGAAGGGGGGAGGGGATGATTTTTCAGGTTTTCGTCAAAAATTTTGAATCAGCAATTTTAATTAAATCCGACTAACTTGCATCCAAGAAGCACAGATTTGAAATCCGCGTTCGATTTGGATTCTTCGTTTACCCGCTACGTCCGTTCAAAGTCTGAAAACTTCGACTTTTTTCAAAATGTTCATGGTGACTTGCTAATTTTTTTGCATTTTTTCCTAGACGAATTTTTTTGACACCAATTGATTTGGCTCGTTTTTCTGATGAAGAGAAAGGTATTACATAAGTATCTACGGTGATTATTAAATGAGTTGATTTTTTCGATTTTTTCCATTTTTGAGTTTTCTTTGCGGACGTGTCACAGGCTTTAACTTGACATTTGTACCTTCGGAAGTACATTTTCTGAAGATTCTTAAAGCGACCTTTCTGGTGACGTGAAGAAACCCCGGATCGAACCAGTGGTTTCTTCAAGAAATAATTTTTAATGCAATTTTTAAGCAAAAGTAAGAAGGGGGGACCCTTGGATGATTTTTCAGGTTTTCGTCAAAAATTTTGAATCGCCAATTTTAATTAAATCCGACTAATTGACACTCGAGGAACACAGATTTGCAATCCGCGTTCAAATCGGATTCTTCGTTTAGCCGCTACGGCCGTTCAAAGTCTAAAAAAATCGACTTTTTTCAAAATTTTCCATAAAGTTCACGGTGACTTGCTAACTTTTTTGCATTTTTTCACCAATCGATTTATCTCGTTCTTCTGATGAAGAAAAAGGTGTAACTTAAGGGTCTGCGATGATTATTAAAAGAGTTGATTTTTTTCGATTTTTTCCATTTTCGAGTTTTCTTTGCGGACGCGTCAAGGGGTTCAAATTGACATTTGTTTTTGCAAAAGTACATTTTCTGAAGCGTCTTGAGGGGATTTTTCCGGTGATGTATAGAAACCCCACATCGAACCAGTGGTTTCTTCAGGAAATAATTTCAAAGCCAATTTTTGAGCAAAATCTGAAAAAAATCGACTTTTTTCGAAAATTTTCAAACTGACCAAACCGATTTTTTTAATGTGAACTGAATTATTCAATATTTCCGCAAAACAAATATCTTGTATTTTTCTTTTTATAAATAAGGGATTTAAAATCAATTGCTATTTTATTTCCACTATTTCCGCATTCTTGCCCCTCTTTTTTGTTATTTCGTGCTCGAGCAGAATTTACAAGGGGAAGACGCGTGCATTCGGATAAAGTGCAGCCAGCGACGAGATTATATGCACAGAGATGCAAACGCAGCCAAATAGAATGGAAAATTTCGTTTTGATGTTTTTCAATTTCACGCCTTCCTACACGATTCTCCCTCGGGGGCACCGCCCTTACGTTATTTATACGAGCACACAACCACAACAAATGGATTTTTTTAAGGGTAATTTGAGTGATCGGACTTTTGATTTATATTCCAATAAAATTAATTTAGCCGGAAATAAAAGAAACTTGGTTTTGTTTACATTGTGAAAATACGAAATTAGTCAGTTTTTCTTACAAAACAGTATTGTCAAGACATTAGTTGCTGTAAATTCTGGCCAACACACTAATTAAAATTAAATACGCAAATAAACCTTTTTCAAAATCAACTCTATGGGACCGATAAATAACACAACTCCCAGACGATTCCTTTATGTAACAGTTCGCTCATTTCATTAACATAAAATGGAAATAAATAAATCTACAATCTGAAACTGACGTTTTCCGCCGATGATGATTCATCAGATGAATCGAAACTAGTCCAGAAATAAAATCTAATATTTTCTTTAATTGGAAGTACATTATATACCCCATCACAAATATTGTCAATATTGTCAGAATTAACACCACTTCAGTTATACTATCAGATCAAAGTATCTACATGAATTTCACTTTTTGTTTTCTGTTGTAGAACGTGGATTTCATTATAATCACGACTGAATCGCGAAATTTAAAAAAATTAAAACTTGCCCCTCTACGTGTCGTAAAATGTTTCGTATTTTTATGTAAAACTAGCAGAAGAGTAATTAATTTAATCTTGGAATGTAGTGCAGTTTCGGGTGGTGGTTTAATTGCGTTCAGCTTAATTATAACCGGGTGATTTAGCTTGTTAACATGCGCCGAGCTACGAACTTTACCCTAATCTGATTGTCAACAATGAAGGGATGTATATTCTGGAACGTTACCTGTTTCGGACTTATAACCCACCCTCGATGCACCCCGCGCCTTTAATGAGCTGCAACGTATCCGAACGCGCGCCCAAATGAAATGAAATTAGTGATGTATACATAAACTTCTATTAAGCATTTTTGGCGTATAATAATACATAATAAGAATTATGTAATAATATTTTACACAGGGTTACGTGAAGGATGAATGTCGGTTTCTAAAGAATTATATTTAAAAAAAAAATGCGTATTTTCAACATTAAATAAAATTTAAATAAACGCTGAAAATCTAAAATGTTTTACTATAGAGGCATAGATTGATTCTTTAGTAATAAAATCCATTAAGACGAATTAATTTTACCTGAAAAATAAGGACGCAATTACGTATGAGCTAGATCCTTCCGCGAGATATTTAACACGTTCTCTGCCACCGACGCGCTAGTGCGCAAACTTTATACTTGTGTATTTATTTATTTATTTAATTTAATCCTTTTTGACTAAATAAGGTACAGTATAGGAATCGTTAATATACATATAAATTAAAATTATAAAACATTAAAATTATAAAATATAAAAATATATACTTTGTCAAATGTGCAATCCCAATTGTAGTGGCAGCGAACATGTTAAGCTGGGAAATTGAAATTGTTTATTTTATAATTTCTAATTATTTTATTTCGTTTCAGGTAATGGCACATGAATCTTAGACAGCTGTTTGTTTCAAAATATCAGTGTAACGAGTAAGTACTTAACAAATTATAATTACTTGCTGTGCTCTGATGCTTCGTATAAAATGTATTCGTAACAGGAGGTTATTTTTTGCAAAACAACTTATTTAATCGACAATGTTTTATTGCTCATAGAATCAATCAAATTTAAAGAACACACGATCCAACCTGAGTCAGCAGAGAAAGTAAAAATTGATGTCAAGTTTCTACTGTAATAATCAATTAAACTAGACGTATGTTTGAATTGCGTAATTTGGGGAAAAAATGAGCCACTTCGCGGTAGAGTGCGTCCCGCGGAAATACAAAAATAACGATTTTTTGGAGAAAAGTGAGCACTCCAAGGTTTTTCCATTGTCTGTCCGATTACAAATGACGGATCACTTAAACAATGCGCTCCTAATTACACATTATGCTAATTCGCGTGTCCGACGCTTTTTCACCGTCAAATCCACTTTGTGTGCCGAGTCCCCATTATTGCATTATATAAAGAACGTTGTCATTGGAATTCCGACGAAATTATTTCCGGTCCCGTGTCTTCGTAATTAATTCCAATTTCCATACTTAAACGATCGTAATCGTTTCTTTTCGGGGATTACAGACGCACTTTGTTAATCTATTGTTGGAGAATAACGGCGTTCACGTGTACGCGCAATCCGCACGCTTGAACCGGTCCGTTCCAATCCCGCGCGATGGAGCGTGCGGATGAACTCAAGGACATCGCGACGGTCTTAGCGCGCGGGATTAGTTCCAGCGTTAACTTCTTACCGCGTGCTGCCGTAACGGAGGATACGATTAAGTCCACTTTTTCTCAACACGATTGGAACGCCACCCTCGCGATGGAACGGGGCGTTCCAAGAACGCACGAACGAGTGTATGTGTGAACGCCACTAATAATTAATGGGACTTGCATTTGAAATATCAATTTTCCTTTAACTCCTTCAACTTTAAGCCTTCAGCAATTTTTCTCAACTGACCGAATGGAATAGTATCATATTTTGCTCTTGCAATAAACTATCCACCCTGACATTTGAATGTGGGTACGCACACCGAAAATCGCAGCGATTTATAATCTCCTCTCTCGCCTCCCGTTATTTCCTGCGAGAGCCGCCCACGGCGGAATCCAGCTACAGGTAGGCATTTATTCCATCCTTGATATTTTATTCGGTAGTCCGTAAATGTCATTACTGCACAACATCCATTCCTTCGGCTCGCACCGTCGCGCATCAATTAATGCCCGAGCGGGAATGGGTGTAGCCGCCGCAGAGAGACGTTCCCTGCACATTCCTGCGAGGAATCGTGACTGCTGGATCAATGAAAGTGCACGAACCGAGGAGGTTTTCACCTATTCACCTATTTGCGTATTGTGTTATTTATTCATTGAAATTTAACAATCGCATTTAAATTAATTATTATAAAAAAAAAATGCAATAATTACAATTTCCACTGCGATTTGCAATTCGTTGCAATCGCATTTATTAATTATTTGTTTTGTAATAATCCCATAAATTAATGATAGAACTCCATTAATCGCTCGATTGAATACGGTAAAAAATTGTAAAATAATTAATCACGCACTATTTTACAATTTGTTAATTACGTATGGACAAACGCGAAATGGTAATTACATGCTAATTTATTCGGAAGAGGGATTTATTTCTATAATTAATTTTAAAATAATATATTTGTTTGGATTTATAATAATTAGTTTTTTATGTTTAAAATCATCTCCAGACATTGAAAAACAAATCGCCAACAAAATTTACTCCTAACTAATTCTGTTGTTTATCGTTAAGAACCATCATGAATTTTTTCACCCAAAATTTTTCCACTTTTTTTTCCTGACTTATGGTATGGAAAAATGGTCGAAAATCATGAAATGGCCAAATAACTTGTAATGTACATCAAAAAGTTCACAAAAGGACGGGGAATACATGGCTAAATTTTCAGCCGAATCGTACTTGCAGTTTTCTCGTTTCGCGGTCTCAAAATGGGCACTCGAAAATTGTCCAGAAATTTCGGTCAATTTCAGGAATTTTTTGGCGCGGTCTCACAAAACAGATTTAGATGATATTACACAAGTTTATAGCTGCATTCGTCAAGAATCATATGTTGCCATTCATAACCATCTGTAATTTTCACGAACCAAAATTTGTTCGTTTGAATTAGTCGGTGTCCGATAACGTCAATCTGCAGGGTCTGAGTATTCGCTTCCCGTAAGGCTCCATGTTAATTTTCAGTTGGTGGAAAATGCCAGAAGAAATTTTTTTTTTCGGAAAATAATTACTCTACACGTTTTTTCTTATCGTTAAGAACCATCATGATTTTTTTCAGTTTTTTCTAAGACCCGAAATTTTTCCACTTTTTTTATGGAAAAATGGTCGAAAATCATGAAATGGCCAAATAAGTAGTAATATATATCAAAATACGTGGTTAAATTTTCAGCCGAATCGTATTTGCAGTTTTCTCGTTACATGCTCTCAAAATGGGCACTCGTAAGATGGCCAGAAAATTCTGTCGATTTTGGGATTTTTTTGGCGCCGTCTCACAAAACAGATATGGATGATATTACATGAGTTTGTAGCTACATTCTTCTAGAATCCTATGTTTCTATTCATAACTATTTTCCGTATTCACCAACCGAGATTTATTTGTTCGAATAAGTCGATGTCCGATAGCGTCAATCTGCATGGTCTCAGTATTCGCTTCCCGTAAGGCTCTATGTTAATTTTCAATTGGTGGAAAATGCTAGAATATTTTTTTTTTTTTGGGAAAATAATTACTCTACATGCTTTTTCTTATCGTTAGGATTTGTCATGAATTTTTTCAGATTTTTCTAAGACCCAAAATTTTTCCACTTTTTTTCCTGACTTATGGTATGGAAAAATGGTCGAAAATCATGAAATGGCCAAATAACTTGTAATGTATATCAAAATGTTCACAAAAGAACGGGGAATACGTGGCTAAATTTTCAGCTGAATCGTACTTGCGGTTTTCTCGTTTCGCGCTCTCAAAATGGGCACTCGCAAATTGGCCAGAAAATTCTGTCGATTTTGGGATGTTTTTGGCGCGGTCTCACAAAACATGTACGGATGATATTACATAAGTTTGTAGCTACATTCTTCTAGAATCCCATGTTTCCATTCATAACTATCTGCCGTATTCACGAACCGAAATTTGCTTGTTTAAATGAGTCGGTGTCCGATAGCGTCAATCTGCAGGGTCTCAGAATTCGCTTCCCGTAAGGCTCCATGTTAATTTTCAGTTGGTAGAAAATGCTAGAAGAATTTTTTTTTTTGGGAAATAATTACTCTACGCGCGTTTTCTTAATGTTAAGAACCGTCATGAATTTTTTTAGAATTTTCAAAGATCCAAAATTTTTCCACTTTTTTTCCTGACTATGGTAAGGAAAAATAGGCGAAAATCGTGAAATGGCTAAATGACTTGTTATGTACATCAAAATGTTCCCAAAAGAAAGAGGAATACGTGGTTAAATTTTCAGTTGAATCGTATTTCCTGTTTTTTCGTTTCGCGCTCTCAAAATGGGCACTCGAAAATTGTCCAGAAATTTCGGTCAATTTCGGGAATTTTTTGGCGCGGTCTCGCAAAGCAATTATGGATGATGTTACATCAATTTGTAGCTGCATTCTTCTAAAATCCAATGCTTCTATTCCCAACTACCTACCACATTGACGAACCGAGATTTCTTTGTTTAAATGAGTCGGTGTCCGATAGCGTCAATCTGCAGGGTCTCAGTATTCGCTTCCCGTAAGACTCCATGTTAATTTTCAGTTGGTGGAAAATGCTAGAACAAATTTTTTTCTGGGGAAAATAATTACTCTGCACGCTTTTTCTTATCGTTAAGAACCGTCATGAATTTTTTCAGATTTTTCTAACACCCGAAATTTTTCCACTTTTTTTCCCGACTTATGGTATGGAAAAATGGTCGAAAATCATAAAATGGCCAAATATCTCGCAATGTACATCAAAATGTTCACAAAAGAACGGGCAATACGTGATTAAATTTTCAGCCGAATTGGACTTGCAGTTTTCCCGTTTCGCGCTCTCGAAATGGGTACTCGCAAATTGTCCAGAAATTTCGGTCAATTTTGGGATTTTTTTGGCGCGGTCTCACAAAACAGATTTGGATGATATTACATAAGTTTATAGCTGCATTCTTCAAGAATCATATGTTGCCATTCATAACCATCTGCAATTTTCACGAACCAAAATTTGTTCGTTCGAATTAGTCGGTGTCCGATAGCGTCAATCTGCAGGGTCTCAGTATTCGCTTCCCGTAAGGCTCTATGTTAATTTTCCGTTGGTGGAAAATGCTAGAACAATTTTTTTTTTTGGGAAAATAATTACTCTGCACGCTTTTTCTTATCGTTAAGAACCGTCATGAATTTTTTCAGATTTTTCTAAGACCCGAAATTTTTCCACTTTTTTTTCTGACTTATGGTATGGAAAAAAATGGTCGAAAATCATGAAATGGCCAAATATCTTGTAATGTATATCAAAATGTTCACAAAGGAACGGGGAATACGTGGTCAAATTTACAGCCGAATCGTACTTGCAGTTTTCTCGTTTCGCGCTCTCAAAATGGGCACTCGAAAATTGTCCAGAAATTTCGGTCGATTTTGGGATTATTTTGGCGCGGTCTCACAAAACAGATTTGGATGATATAACATAAGTTTACAGCAGCATTCTTCAAGAATAATATGTTGCCAGTCATAACCATCTGCAATTTTCACGAACCAAAATGTGTTCGTTCGAATTAGTCGGTGTCCGATAGCGTCTATCTGCAGGGTCTCAGTATTCGCTTCCCATAAGGCTCTATGTTAATTTTTAGTTGGTGAGAAATGGTAGAATAGATTTTTCCAAGACCCAAAAATTTTCCACTTTTTTTCCTGTAATGTTTTATGTAATGTATATCAAAATGTTCACAAAAGAACGGGCAATGCGTGGTTCAATTTTCAGCCGAATCGTACTTGCAGTTTTCTCGTTACGTGCCCTCAAAATGGGCACTCGAAAATTGTTCAGAAATTTTGGTCAATTTCGGGATTTTTTTGGCGCGGTCTCGCAAAGCAGTTATGGATGATATTACATCAATTGGTAGCTGCATTCTTCTAAAGTCCAATGCTTCTATTCCCAACTACCTACCACGTTCACGAACCGAGATTTGTTTGTTTAAATGAGTCGGTGTCCGATAGCGTCAATCTGCAGGGTCTCAGTATTCGCTTCCGGTAAGGCTCCATGGTTATTTTCAGTTGATGGGAAATGCAAGAAAAAATTTTTTTCTTGGGAAAATAATTACTCTGCAAGCTTATTCTTATCGTTAAGAACCGTCATGAATTTTTTCAGATTTTTCTAAGACCCGAAATTTTTCCACTTTTTTTTCCTGATTTATGGTATGGAAATATGGTCGAAAATCATGAAATGGCCAAATAACTTGTAAAGTACATTAAAATATTCATAAAAGAACGGGCAATACATGGTTAAATTTTCAGCCGAATCGTACTTGCAGTTTTCTCGTTTCGCTCTCTCAAAATGGGCACTCGAAAATTGTCCAGAAATTTCGGTTAATTTCGGGAATTTTTTTGACGCGGTCTCGTAAAACAGTTATGGATGATATTACATCAATTTATAGCTGCATTCTTCTAAAATCCAATGCTTCTATTCACAACCATCTACCACGTTCACGAACCGAGATTTGTTTATTTAAATGAGTCGGTGTCCGGCAGCGTCAATCTGCAGAGTCTCGGCTTTCGCTTCCCGTAAGACCTCATGTTAATTTTCGGTTGGTAAAAATGATATAATTTTTTTTTTTTTTCGGGAAAATAATTACTCTACGTGCTTTTTCCCATCATTAAAAAGCGCTGTGAATTTTTTCAGAATTTTCTGGTACCCAAAATTTTTCCTAATTTAAAAATTAAATTTCAAGGTTAATAAAGTCGTAACCAAGAGAGTTGTCTATGATTCTTTTCTAATCGTAAGAAATAGCATCTTGAAACTCACGATTGTGCATTTTGAACACTCCGGAAAAAAATATTAGTGTTTGTAGGGTGCTGTGCCTTCGTTAGCAGCAGTGGACTGAAACTATTTTCGCGAGAGCTACCAACAGCGTGTGGTGATCAATTAAATGCACTTATGTCGGGAAAAATGGGAGCTCAGAAAAATCAGCCGATTAACCCGGGGATGTGGTTCCTCGGCTCCGTATCCTTCCTGGGAAGTACCAAATGCCCGACACTTCGTACAATGATTGAATTTTGGCGATTGGCGATTTTATGAAGAGCGAAGCACGAATACACAGTTATAAACGAGTCAACGCACATTTATCGGTACGGCATGGAACGGATAAATTTTTGCCGATGCGTGCCGTCCGTCCGATTCCGACAAGTGTGCGCGTAGCTTTAGTTGCACGGATTCTTGGACGACTCTCTCCGCACTCAATTCTTCAAATCGGCTAATTCTGGGCGAGGGTTAACAAAAAATAGGAAAAATTGTGCGCATGGAAATAATGGATGGAATGAATGGCAAGTAAATGCATTCAAACAAACTAACAATTATCTCGCGTTATTTGCACCGAACAGTGTTAATAATAAATATATTCATGCCAGAACTTTTAAAGTCAAAAAGAAAAACAATTTTACGATATCAAATTCGTAATAAATTTCCGCAATACGAGAGAATGTCGGGTCCGTGCGACTAAAGAACGATTTCAAGCGAACGGACGGTGGTCCGCCACCGTAAAAACGGAAAACATAAAAGTTTACGCTTCTTTAGAAAGTACCTTCCTTGCTTTACGGATAATTTTAAAACCCCCCCGCTAAAAGCGTTTTACGGATAATTTTGTTTTATTTCTTTTTTTTGTGGCAACGATAAAAACGCAAACGCTCATTTAAAACGCAATCTTAATCAACGCTTTTTCTAACGCCATCAACGCATTAATGCCACATTAAAAATTCAATTTCCAAAATTATAAAAATGGTATAAGTAAATTTTAACTTGCGGTAAATTGTTTGCCCACTCTCACTTTATAATTGATAAACTACGAATTGTTTTTACCGATCGTACTACGAATAAGTAGAGCATATAGAAACGTAAAATGTAACACATAAGTTGTAATTTTATTACAAACATATTAATATACTTGCTAGCCAATCATAATTAACTTTTGCTGAGTGTTCCTTCATTCTTCGTCTTTAAATATCAAGATATTGAAATGTCAGATTACAAAATATTGGTTATAAAACTAACCGCACAATCAACTCTCGCTATGCCCTATCGGTACTTCCTTCGCAAAACGATCAACTTCAATCAATGTGTGTGTGTATTATTCTTATTATTATTTATTATTATTATTCGACGAAAGATTGTTTGAACGGTAATTGTTTTGGCTGTGAGATAAATGAGGTATATCGCATATTATTACGCCATGAGTTTAAAAAAATTAATTAATCTCAGGCATGGCCAACTCAGAAACAAAATTCTGCGGCTCACACCTTATTAAATTCAACTCAGTTTTCACTCGTTATTTCGTTTATCAAAGCTGGAATTAAATATAAACACCATGGGAAAGGTGGGAATAATTCAACCGGGGGGAATATTGAATCAATACACTTTTCTTTCTCGTCGTTTAATTTTTTGTTGTGTTTCTTTTTTCATTTAATGTTGATTTATCGCATTACAATGATAAATTTAAAGACTGTGCCTGGCGTCGTTTTATTTATCGGTTGTGTTTATCAGAAGCAATATGCTAATTTTTTTATTGGAATTTTTTTTTTTTTGTAAAACAGAATCTCATCTTCGTCATTTTCACTTTCTCCTTATAAAGTACGGGAAACGATTTGATCGTGAAAATATTTTAACGGAAATATCTGTTTAGAGATCCCCAGAGGCAAATGTTTGAAACTCTTTACAAAAAGTTTTTGCATGTAACGCCAAAGTGACTGAATATTGTACTAAACCCAATCTGAATAGCATAACCAGGATTTAGTAAAACATTCAGGCAATAGATTCCGCCACTTTGCAGTGTCTACCTTTAACGGTGTTTGGAGAGCAACTAACCACACTGATGAGATATAAAATGTCGAATCCGGTCTGTACGCGTTCTGATGGGAAAAGTTTATAAAATTACATCTTTGAAGATGACTGAAGTTTCAAAAATTCAAATAAAACGAATAACTTTGTTGGTATCACTTTATTATATATTATTCAAAATGTATCACGAAGTGAAAGCCTCTACAGTTACTTATTTGTTTCAAAAATTGTCAGAAGTTTTGCGTATATTGTTATAGCCTATTCGGTGGAATCTGGCGGTCAAGATCGTAAAACGGTCGGTCCGCCCTGAGGATCGACGCACCCTCGAAGAAAAGGTATTGGTGGTTCGTCTAATTGCATCCAATACATTTATTACTGTCCTTCGCTCCTATTGGTATACGCACTTTTACACCAGTACTTCTCAACAAAGATTGGTTTGAGATAAAAAATATTACCGAGCTCCGACCCTCTTCTACGACCACGGCCGCCAGATTCCGGAGAACGGGCTATACACAAGGTCTTCTCGAGTGATGATTACAAGATCACTTCTCGAATTGTTGTTTACGTTTTCGCTCTCTAATCGACCATAGGATCACTTCTTGAATTTTCATAATCCTTGTTGCTTCTTCCAATCGTCCACAACTCAAAGGTTAAAACCGGATCATCGAAAGCAAACAGGATTTAATTACAATCCCCACCACCCCCCACCCAACCCCCCAAACATCTTATCGTTCAAATCCAGTGCCCCATAAAACGCCCATTAGCGGTCGGTTTTCGGCATCGTCGGGACGTGCCCGTGCATATTTTGCGGGGATTAACGGGACGCACTTTTTTTTTTCTTGATCGAACACGTAATCTGCACGGGATGTATTAATATAGATGCAGGGTGCGGAGGATCGGAAATAGAAGATAAGACGGGAGAGAGGCAAATACGGCCGTGTTTTTGGTCTGATTATATAACTTCTAGTTGGGGACGTGCCCGACGGGATGCCTACGCTTTATTAATTATACACTGCATCAGCGCGTTTCTACCCCCTTATGAAACATCGGCGTTGAGGGGGTGAGGATTGAGAATGGCAAAAATTTATTCGATTTTCCACCGCTGTTTATTTTAGAGAATTTTTCCAGATTTTGAACGGCCTTAGCGGCTCGACGAATCCTCGAAATCGAACACGGTTTGCAAATTTTTGCTCCTTGTGTGCCAATCGGTCAGATTCAATTGAATTTGGCGATTTAAAATTTTTAACGAAAGTATAAAAACCCATCCCTCTTCTCACGTTTGCTCAAAAATTGCATTTAAAATGATTTCCTGAAGAAACCACTGGTTCGATTCGGGGTTTCTATACATCACTGGAAAGATCCCTTCAAGACCATTCAGAAAAGGTATTTGCGCAATCAGAGATGTTAATTTGAAGCATGTGATGCGTCCGCAAAGAAAACTCGAAAATGGAGAAAATCGAAAAAATCAACTTTTTTTTTAATAATCATCGTGGACCATTTTTTGATCAAAACAACGAGACAAATCGATTGGAGTTAAAAAAATTCATCCAGAAAAAATTGCGAGGAAGTTGGCAAGTCGCCAGATACTTTATGGAAAATTTTGAAAAAAGTCGATTTCTTCAGTCGAAATCGAACGCGTTTTTTAAATCGGTGCTCCTTGGGTCCAAATTAGTCGGATTTAATTAAAATTGGTGGTTTTTCATTTTTGACGAAAAAAATCATGTGCTTATATTTTTTATGGAGACATGCGAACTTTTAGAAATTTTCCATTTGTTGTGACTCTGCGCGAATTCGTGGCGCGAGGGAGGAAATTAATAATTTTTATAATGTTTGGGGGGCGGTGATTCGAATTTAATTTTTTTATATGTTAGCATGGTTAATGTGCAAACTATTCATGTGCTTATATTTTTTATGGCGACATGCGAACTTATAGAAATTTTCCATTTATTGGGAGTCTGCGCGAATTCGTGGCGCGAGGGTGGAAATTAATAATTTTTATAATGTTCGGGGGGCGGCGATCCGAATTTAATTTTTTTATATGTCAGCATGGTTAATGTGCAAACTATTCATGTGCTTATATTTTTTATGGCGACATGCGAACTTATAGAAATTTTCCATTTATTGGGAGTCTGCGCGAATTCATGGCGCGAGGGTGGAAATTAATTATTTTTATAATGTTCGGGGGGGCGTTAATCCAAATTTAATTTTTTTATATGTCACCATGGTTAATGTGCAAACTATTCATGTGCTTATAATTTTTATGGCGACATGCGAACTTATAGAAATTTTCCATTTATTGGGAGTCTGCGCGAAATTCGTGGCGCGAGGGTGGAAATTATTAATTTTTATAATGTTCGGGGGGCGGTGATCCGAATTTAATTTTTTTATATGTCAGCATGGTTAATGTGCAAACTATTCATGTGCTTATATTTTTTATGGCGACATGCGAACTTAAAGAAATTTTCCATTTGTTGGGGCTCTGCGCGAATTCGTGGCGCGAGGGTGGAAATAAATTATTTTTATAATGTTTGGGGGGCGGTGATCCGAATTTTATTTTTTTATTTGTCAGCATGGTTAATGTGCAAACTATTCATGTGCTTATAATTTTTATGGCGACATGCGAACTTACAGAAATTTTCCATTTGTTGTGACTCTTCGCGAATTCGAGGCGTGAGGGTGGAAATTTAATATTTTTATAATGTTCGGGGGGCGGTGATCCGAATTTTATTTTTTTATATGTCAAACTGGTTAATGTGCAAACTATTCATGTGCTTATATTTTTTATGGCGACATGCGAACTTAAAGAAATTTTCCATTTGTTGGGACTCTGCGCGAAATTCGTGGCGCGAGGGTGGAAATTAATAATTTTTATAATGTTCGGGGGGCGGTGATCCTAATTTTATTTTTTTATAAGTTAGCATGGTTAATGTGCAAACTATTAATGTGTTTATATTTTTTATGGCGGCATGCGAACTTACAGAAATTTTCCATTTGTTGTGACTCTGCGCGAATTCGAGGCGCGAGGGTGGAAATTTAATATTTTTATAATGTTCGGGGGGCGGTGATCCAAATTTTATTTTTTTATATGTTAGCATGGTTAATGTGCAAACTATTCATGTGCTTATAATTTTTATGGCGACATGCGAACTTATAGAAATTTTCCATTTATTGGGACTCTGCGCGAAATTCGTGGCGCGAGGGTGGAAATTAATTATTTTTATAATGTTTGGGGGGCAGTGATTCGAATTTAATTTTTTTATATGTTAGCATGGTTCATGTGCAAACTATTTATGTACTTAAATTTTTTCTGGTGACATACGAACTTTTAGAAATTTTCCATTTGTTGGGACTCTGTGCGAATTCGTGGCGCGAGGGTGGAAATTAATAATTTTTATAATGTTCGGGATTCGAGGGGCGGTGACCCGAATTTTATTTTTTTATATGTCAGCATAGTTAATGTGCAAACTATTCATGTGCTTATAATTTTAATGGCGATATGCGAACTTATAGAAATTTTCCATTTGTTTGGACTCTGCGCGAATTCGTGGCGCGAGGGAGGAAATTAATTATTTTTATAATGTTCGGGGGGCGGTGATCCGAATTTATTTTTTTGATATATCAGCATCGTTAATGTGCAAACTATTCATGTGTTTAAATTTTTTATGGCGACATGCGAACTTATAGAAAATTTCCATTTTCTTAAGTAAATTTAGAACTTATTTTAAATTTAAAATCTATTGCTTAAATGTATTGCTAACTTCACACCCGTTCGGAAAATGTACTTTCGCAAGTACAAATGTCAATTTCAATCCAGTGACGCGTCAGCAACGAAATCAGTTATTCCTCACAGTAAAGGATTTATTAATTAATATTTTTTACTTGTAATTATGAATTTTGCGCGGTGTTTTAATTCCATAGAATTGACGGTCCGTCATGTGCATTAAATATAACTTTATCGGTTTGCTTCATTGATTGGAACCATTGGAGCAATTAGGTGCTGATTGGAAGTAGTTAAAACTGTGTCAGCATACGAAAGCAATTTCATTTTTCTCTATATACGTGTGCTCGTTATCAACATTGCGTAATTTAATTTAGCCACTTGCATCCTGTATACGATTTATAAATAAACTCCATTCAATCTTCCATCAACTCACTTGTGACGAGATGCATTCAGCGGAATTACTTGCTAATCAAAACAACGAACAGTTCGAATAATAAATTTGTGTGTCGGTGTAGATTTAGATGCCTTTACATATTTATTTATAATTTATCAATTACATAGTGTGAGTGGGTAAATAATATTACAATTATTTTCGCTCAGAATTGGTAGTTGGCCAGTATTTTCTTTAAATTAATTTCACTTTTAAACATGCCATTACCATGAATAGAATGTAGGGTAAACTGTTGAGGAAATCTTTTGATGGGGTGTCTGTTTAGAGGCGATAGGGATCAATTTGTATAATGTTGAACCCTTGTCAGACATCATCATCGACTCATGGCCAGAGGATGATTTATCGTCCGATTACATCAACCGAGAGATTATGGTGTGCTTAAATGGTGAACAGCGTTATGCAGAAATTTGTTTGCAAAGTTTTTCGCAGTGTTAATGCTACCCTTTCTCTGGCACAACAATAAATAATTGAAAATCCTTTATTGCCACGGTATGAAGATTTAATTTCAAACCTTCATTTGTATACCGTCTGTAAAAAAAAAACGATAAAAGTAAACTGTTGCATGCCTTTGTTCTTCGCGAGATGATTTCCCCGATGACCTTAATATTAATATTTCGTTAAATTGCTCCGGCACGTTCCTTTCTTAAAGGCAATTAAATGGCATTGTTTGGGACCTTGACGTTCGGAGTTGATGATATTGTTACGTGATCGACAGTTGTTACAGATCGTGGCCGCATGAATCTTTCATAAATCATGTCGCGCGTGTGTGTCTGTTTATGTATCCTCGAGGACAATGAAGGAGTTCATAAAAATGGGAGGACATGGGCGTTATGTCACCAGAAGAGGTTTTTCTCGGCGTGATTGATTGCGCCTCGCCAACGTGAAACGTTATAAATTGAACGGTTTTCGACCTGACGACGATGCCACGTCGAATCTTAAGAAAATCATTCGTTGTCCATAAATAAATTTCTCATTCTCATCGAATGCTTGGTGTAGGTGGAAGATCATCAGTGGAATGAACTCTGCCTTTTCCACGTGTGATCAGAATTTTGGTTAATTTTTTTTTGTACATTATTTCCAACTTGCTTGAATACTTTTTTCCAATTGTAAATTTGTGGTGATGTTTGGTAGCAACGTGCAATGCTCATCATTTCCTAATTAGTGCCTGTGTGAATTTATCTATGTATGTGTGTGCGTGTGTGTGTATTAGTGTGCCCATTTGACGACCGGTAATGAAACATCCCTGTCAAATGTAGCAAATGGCATCATCAAATGCTGAAAATTTCCATCTGCGACCAACGTCGGCCAAATCCGTTCGCATAAAACGTCGATTCCGCACCCCCTACCACCTGCACTAAAATGCACTCATGGCCGACCATTCACACCAAAGAGGGAAATAATGCCGCGTCTGCAAATCGGAATATAAGAATCTCCTATTCCAGTTCTATAAATTTTTTTTTATAGATTTTGTCATAATTTCATGTAATCAGTGCGAAAAATCGTAAAAAATTGTTGTGTTTTTGGTGGCATGAAAAAAATATAAAAACAATTGCCATGGATTTGTAACTTTCCAAAATTACTCAAATATCATTCGAGATTATTATTACGTGAAAAACTGCATACACCCCATCACCAGATTTTGTCAAAATTTTATGTAATCAGTGCGGAAAATCGTAAAAAATTGTTGTGATTTTGGTGGCCTGAAAAAAATATAAAAATAGTTGCCATCGATTTGTAACTTTTCAAAATTACTCAAATATCATTCGAGATTGTTATTACGTGAAAAACTGCATACACCCCATCACCAGATTTTGTCAAAATTTCATTTAATCAGAGCGAAAAGTCGTAAAAAAAAATTGTTATGATTTTGGTGGCCTGAAAAAAATATAAAAACAATTGCCATCGATTTGTAACTTTCCAAAATTACTCAAATATCATTCGAGATTATTATTACGTGAAAAACTGCATACACCCCCTCACCAGATTTTGTCAAAATTTTATGTAATCAGTGCGGAAAATCGTAAAAAATTGTTGTGATTTTGGTGGCCTGAAAAAAATATAAAAATAGTTGCCATCGATTTGTAACTTTTCAAAATTACTCAAATATCATTCGAGATTATTATTACGTGACAAACTGCAGACACACCATCACCAGATTTTGTCAAAATTTTATGTAATCACAGCGAAAAATAGTAAAAAATTGTTGTGATTTTGTTGGCCTAAAAAAAATATAAAAACAATTGACATCGATTTGTAGCTTTCCAAAATTACTCAAATATCATTCGAGATTATTTTTACGTGAAAAACTGCAGACACACCATCACCAGTTTTTGTTAAAATTTTATGTAATCAGAGCGAAAAATCGTAAAAAATTGTTATGATTTTGGTCGCCTGAAAAAAATATAAAAACAATTGCCATCGATTTGTAACTTTCCAAAATTACTCAAATATCATTCGAGATTATAATTACGTGAAAAACTGCATACACCCCATCACCAGATTTTGTCATAGTTGCATGTAATCAGTGCGGAAAATCGTAAAAAATTGTTGTGATTTTGGTGGCCTGAAAAAAATATAAAAACAATTGCCATCGTTTTGTTACTTTCCAAAATTACTCAAATATCATTCGAGATTATTTTTACGTGAAAAACTGCAGACACACCATCACCAGTTTTTGTTAAAATTTTATGTAATCAGAGCGAAAAATCGTAAAAAATTGTTATGATTTTGGTCGCCTGAAAAAAATATAAAAACAATTGCCATCGATTTGTAACTTTCCAAAATTACTCAAATATCATTCGAGATTATAATTACGTGAAAAACTGCATACACCCCATCACCAGATTTTGTCATAGTTGCATGTAATCAGTGCGGAAAATCGTAAAAAATTGTTGTGATTTTGGTGGCCTGAAAAAAATATAAAAACAATTGCCATCGTTTTGTAACTTTCCAAAATTACTCAAATATCATTCGAGATTATTTTTACGTGAAAAACTGCAGACACACCATCACCAGTTTTTGTTAAAATTTTATGTAATCAGAGCGAAAAATTGTAAAAAAATGTTATGATTTTGATCGCCTGAGAAAAATATAAAAACAATTGCCGTCGATTTGTAACTTTCCAAAATTACTCAAATATCATTCGAGCTTATTATAATGTGAAAAATTGCAGACACCCCATCACCGGATTTTGTCAAAATTTCAAGTAATCAGTGCGGAAAATCGTGAAAAATTGTTGTGATTTTGGTGGCCTGAAAAAAAAAAATAAAAACAATTGCCGTCAATTTGTAACTTTCCAAAATTACTCAAATATCATTCGAGATTATTATAACGTGAAAAATTGCAGACACCCCATCACCGGATTTTGTCAAAATTTCAAGTAATCAGTGCGGAAAATCGTGAAAAATTGTTGTGATTTTGGTGGCCTGAAAAAAAAAAATAAAAACAATTGCCGTGGATTTGTAATTTTCCAAAATTACTCAAAAATCATTCGAGATTATTACTACGTGAAAAACTGCATACACCCCATCACCAGATTTTGTCATAATTTCAAGTAATCAGTGCGGAAAATCGTAAAAAATTGTTATGATTTTGGTGGCCTGAAAAAAATATAAAAAGAATTGCCATTGATTTGTAACTTTCCAAAATTACTCAAATAACATTCGAGATTATTACTACGTGAAAAACTGCATACACCCCATCACCAGATTTTGTCATAATTTCAAGTAATCAGTGCGGAAAATCGTAAAAAATTGTTATGATTTTGGTGGCCTGAAAAAAATATAAAAACAATTGCCATCGATTTGTAACTTTCCAAAATTACTCAAAAATCATTCGAGATTATTACTACGTGAAAAACTGCATACACCCCATCACCAGATTTTGTCATAATTTCAAGTAATCAGTGCGGAAAATCGTAAAAAATTGTTATGATTTTGGTGGCCTGAAAAAAATATAAAAACAATTGTCATCGGTTTGTAACTTTCCAAAATTACTCAAATATCATTCGAGATTATTACTACGTGAAAAACTGCATACACCCCATCACCAGATTTTGTCATAATTTCAAGTAATCAGTGCGGAAAATCGTAAAAAATTGTTATGATTTTGGTGGCCTGAAAAAAATATAAAAACAATTGCCATCGATTTGTAACTCTCCAAAATTACTCAAATATCATTCGAGATTATTATTACGTGAAAAACTGCATACACCCTATCACCAGATTTCGTCAAATTTTCATGTAATCAGTGCGGAAAATCGTAAAAAATTGTTATGATTTTGGTGGCCTGAAAAAAATATAAAAACAATTGCCATCGATTTGTAACTTTCCAAAATTACTCCAAAATCATTCGAGATTATTACTGCGTGAAAAACTGCATACACCCCATCACCAGATTTTGTCATAATTTTATGTAATCAGTGCGGAAAATCGTGAAAAATTGTTATGATTTTGGTCGCCTGAATAAAATATAAAAACAATTGCCATCGATTTGTAACTTTCCAAAATTACTCAAATATCATTCGAGATTATTATTACGTGAAAAACTGCATACACACCATCACCAGATTTTGTTAAAATTTCATGTAATCAGAGCGAAAAATCGTAAAAAAATTGTTGTGATTTTGGTGGCCTGAAAAAAATATAAAAACAATTGCCATCGATTTGTAACTTTCCAAAATTACTCAAAAATCATTCGAGATTATTATTACGTAAAAAACTGCATACACCCCATTAACAGATTTTGTCATAATTTCATGTATTTCAGAGCGAAAAATCGTAAAACGCCAGGGATTAGAAAATATTATGGAGCATCTTGTATACTTAGAAACAATATTAATTAAAGGGTTTAATACCCTCGTCTTCCATTAAGGGGTTAAAGCGCAGACACCGATTATTTCAAGATACACAAATCGATGATCCATCATCAGTGCCGGGGCCCACAAATATTAGCACCCCTTTTACATATACCACCATGGCACACAAATCGCCCTCGTCAAACCGCCGTTTCAAAACACTTGTTTACACCCGTATTATCCCACAAAATCACGCAATATACACTAAACACATCGACTCATCCTCTGCATATAAAGTGCTCTAAAAAAAATTAGCAGTTCACTTGTAAAAATAGCACTTGTTTGGGTTATTAAAGTGAAGTGCGTACAATGATTAAATTAAACATTAGAACGCAATTGAGTTGAGTTGAGTGTCTGAAAAAATATAAATAATAATTTAAATGCTTATTGTAATAAATAATATTATAATATATAATATATAATATATAATATATAATATAATATTATACTGGTGGAAAAAAATTAAAGAAATTGAAATTCGTGAAATTTCGACCATTTTCAAACCGCCATAACTCGACGTATTTTCAATCGATTTTGTTGAATCTTTGAGGGCGAGAAACTTTGAAGTGTCTTCTTTAAAGTCACGCATGCGTATTTAATCGCAACCCCTTCCGCCCCCTCTAGCACCCCTGTGAAAAAAATTTTTTTTTCAGGCAACCATGTCCAATTTTGACCATGTCTACGGAGTTGGAAAAATTTTGTCGACACGATTCACCATAAAGGCATTAAAATTTGATCAATTCCGTATGCAGGATTCAAAGAACGAAGTTTCTACGACGATTTGGCACCAAAAAAGTTCGTTATACATTGTGAATACTATGATAAAACACTTTTAACTTTTTGTCCAGTT
Organism: Ocypus olens; assembly: GCA_910593695.2. Taxonomy (NCBI): domain Eukaryota; kingdom Metazoa; phylum Arthropoda; class Insecta; order Coleoptera; family Staphylinidae; genus Ocypus; species Ocypus olens. Next base: position 1,344,677 of record OU343058.1, read on the forward strand.
ATACAAAACAAAGTACGTGTTTTATTATAGTGAACCATCAATGGAGAAAGGTCCCTGATAATATTTAAAAAATTTGGTTATTCATAGTTATAGGACTTGCTGAATACAGGATAGTTAGATTCAAAATTGGCTTAATGAAAACAGAAACAGTTTTAGCAACAATTGCAAATACAATTAGCGCAACTGCACGTGCGCTAATTATAACAATGAATTGCGCAATCCTGAAATAACAATAATCATGCACCTGCGGTCCTAATCATGCAGAATTTCGAATCAATAATCGCATTTGCATAAAACACATCCACAGTTGCACACGCACACACGTGGACGCTTTAATCGTAATCGTCGACGATAAATCCCGAATATTAAAACGAATTCCGTCGGGAATTAATAATTAGCCGAAAGATTAATGCTGATGATGGCAACATTATAATCGAGAAACTTGGAAAAAACACGAAAAACTTTTCTCATTATTTTTATGTAATTATTTCTCCGGGCGGCCATTAGACCCCCCCTCTCCCCGCCCTGGAAAAAAATGCAGTTATCAATTTCTTAATTGGTTTCTGAAGGAAGGGCGCGCGCGCGGGCTCGCGCCACAGCTGCGCCACCCTTTTCGGATTAATTGCGAAAAATTTATGAATTCACGTTGAGCTCGATTTTTCGCGAAAGGTGAAGCCTTTCGGAGACATGGAAGTCACTTTAAGACCTGAGTGTAAACTCGTGTCGCGTGAAATGGATGAGCCCTTCGGATCATGCGGGTTTGAAAAAAGGGTGAAATTTCGCTGATTAATTAATTAATTGCATTTCGATCGAAATACGTTTAATTTATTCGGTTTTACCATGGCATTAGGCTTTTATTGAAGACGAGGCTTCAGGGTACTTGTGAGGGCTTTTTCGTGCCACCATTTCTGTTGTGGTTAACTTGCGATGATTTTCAATGGATATTTGTAGAGATATATTATTCAAAATTGGTCTTTCAACCATATCAACCATCTGTTGCAATAAATGTGCAATTCCCAAGTGAATTTCTTAAAAATGCTTTTTTTGGTCATCAAAATTTGCCTTTTTAGTGCAACCATTTTTATTGTGGTAAACTTACGATTGTTTTCTTTGGAAATTCATAAAGACACATTATTCAGGATTAGTCTGTCAAAATTTCAACCATCTGTCGAAATAAATGTGGAATTCCCATGCGAATTTCTGAAAATAGCGCTTTTTTGGTCATCGAAATTTAGAACAAAAATTTGGATTTTTATGGACTCTCGCTCAAAATTTGACCTCCGTGAATGTCGTAATTCCAAGTACATCCACATAATTATTATTTAATTGCAAAGACAATGGATTTATAATTCAGCACTCACGCCGATCAATTAAAATTTAACGCCAAGTGGATCGCGGATGATCGCATCGTTTTCGTCTAGCAATTCACAAAAAAAAAAACTAGTAAAGTAAGGTCAAGCACTGGGTTTGAACACAACGGTCTGCGATTGACCAGTCAGTAATCGTCGGATACTTTTACTGCGTAGGTGCTTATTTCCGCGAGTGTTGATTAAGTTTTGTTTTGTTCGAAGAATATGTTAGATGGTGTACATTTAAGGAGTATCAATTAAAATATTCAAGGTGAGTTTTATTATTATTTAACATCTCAGGTAGAAATTTGTAATGTTTATTTGTCTCAAAAAGTCAGTTAAATTATACTATTAATTAAAATATTGAAGGTGAGTTTAATATCATTATTTATCACCTAAGATAAAAACTTTGTTTTGAATGTTTGTCTCGAAAAATCGGTTAAATTATTTTTCTGTTGGTTTTAAACGGTCATAGCTACTTGAGCGAGTTGTCCGTCCGATGTGGGAAATTTTAAGGCGGGCGGCGTAACTTCTTCCCCGTACGTTTCCTAAAGTTAAGTCATACTTTTTTGGACTAATCTCAAAAAACTACGTCTACAGAAAAAAAAATCAGCCTCCTTCTCGATTTACCCTAAAGTAAATACTTACTATAAATTGTTATAAAATTTCCAAAAATAATTATTGAAAAACATTTCTTAGCTCTTAAAAATACGAACCTTAAGCTATGATCATGTGTGATCGTAGCGTTTTAATTAATTCCCAGAGTAGAATCCATTTTAAGTAAATATCAAATTTGTAGGAATTTCAAGCCACGACCTCGGTGATCGATTGAAAATATGGTTGTGCAGTAAATTTACTACATTGTTGAATGAAATAAGAGACGCTAGTCTAACACTACTTTTTTTGCGACGAGCAGATCATACCCTTCAAAGCTCGCATATCATTAAAAAAAAATTATTGCATTGAAGTTAAGACTTTGCAGATTTATTCAAACTCATTTAAAACTATAATTCTGCGAGAAATTACAAAAATTCCACTTTTTAATTTTGTTAGAATTAAGGGTACATTTTTAAAAATTGTTGAAAAAATCGATGACTTTAAAAATATTTAGAAACAAATGCCATCGAGTTGAAACTTTACAGATTTGTACAAATATATTCAAAATTATAATTCTGTAAAAATTAACAAAAATTCAATTACTCAGTTTTGTTAAAATTTAGGGTAATATGCCCGTCGATTCGTAAAAAATCCTATAAATTGTGTTTCGAAAATAAGATGTTTTCACTTTCTAAATTCATTCAAAAGTAATTGTAGATTATGATTTTGTAATCAGATTAAAAAAATCCTTCCCTAAATTTAGAGATAATCCCACATGAATGAAATGAAAAATTGTGCGAAATTTTAATTTTTTCAGCGACTGGAAAAAAATATAAAAACAATTGCCATCGGCTTGAAACTTTATCAATTTATTCAAAAATAATTGCAGATTACGATTTTGTAATCAGATTAAAAAAATCCTTCCCTAAATTTAGAGATAATCTCACAGGAATGAAATGAAAAATTGTGAAAATTTTAATCATTTTCGCGGCTGGAAAAAAAATATAAAAACAATAGCCATCGGCTTGAAACTTTCTAAATTCATTCAAAATTAATTCCAGATTACGATTTTGAAATGATATTAAAAAAATCCTTTCCTAATTTTAGAGACAATCCCACATGAATGAAATGAAAAATTGTGCGAAATTTTAATTTTTTCAGCGACTGGAAAAAAATATAAAAACAATTGCCATCGGCTTGAAACTTTCCAAATTTATTCAAAAATCATTGCAGATTACGATTTTGTAATCAGATTAAAAAAATCCTTCCCTAAATTTAGAGATAATCCCACAGGAATGAAATGAAAAATTGTTAAAAATTTTAATCGTTTTGGCGACGGGAAAAAATATAAAAACAATTGCCATCGGCTTGAAACTTTCTAAATTTATTCAAAAATCATTGCAATTTACGATTTTGTAATAATATTAAAAAAATCCTTCCCTAAATTTAGAGACAATCCCACATGAATGAAATGAAAAATTGTGCGAAATTTTAATTTTTTCAGCGACGGGAAAAAAATATAAAAACAATTGCCATCGGCTTGAAACTTTCTAAATCTATTAAAAAAACATTGCAGATTACGATTTCGTAATTAGATTTAAAAAATCCTTCCCTAAATTTAAAGATAATCCCACAGGAATGAAATGAAAAATTGTGAAAAATTTTCATCATTTCGGCGACTGAAAAAAATATAAAAACAATTGCCATCGGCTTAAAAGTTTCTAAATTTATTCAAAAATAATTGTAGATTATGATTTTGTAATAATATTAAAAAAATCCTTGCCTAATTTTAGAGACAATTCCACAGGAACGAAATGAAAAATTGTGAAAATTTTTAATCGTTTCGGCGACTGGAAAAAAATATAAAAAGAATTGCCATCGGCTTAAAATTTTCTAAATTTATTCAAAAATCATTGCAGATTACGATTTTGTAAATAGATTGAAAAAATCCTTCCCTAAATTTAGAGAGAATCCCACATGAATGAAATGAAAAATTGTGAAAATTTTTAATTTTTTCGGCGACTGAAAAAAAATATATAAAAACAATTCCCATCGCCGTAAACCTCTTAAAATTTACTTCATCGTAATTCTAGATTATGGCGGTGTAAAAGCTGTAAACATGCAAAGCCTAATTTTTGAGAAAATCTTAGTTTAATACAGAGCAAAATTGTAAAAAAAATGGTAACAAATTCAACGATTGAAGAAAAATATAAAGAAATGCTATCGGCTTAAAACTTTCCAAATTTATTCAAAAATCATTGTAGATTACGATTTTGTAATGATATTTAAAAAGCCCTTCCCTAATTTTAGAGAAAATTTCACATGAATGGAACGCAAAATCGTGAAAACAGAAAAAAAAATTAATAACAATTTCCATCGCCATAAAACTCTAAAAATTTACTTAAAATTCTTTCTAGATTATTATGATGTAAAAGTTGCAAGCATGCAAAGTCTGATTTTTGGGAAAGTCTTAGTTTAATATAGAGCAAACTTGTAAAAAAAAATGGTAACAATTTCAACGATTGAAGAAAAATATAAAAAAAAATGCCATCGGCTTAAAACTTTCTACATTTATTTAAAAATAATTGTAGATTACGATTTTGTATTAAGATTGAAAAAATCCTTCCCTAATTTTAGAAATAGTCGCACATGAATGGAATGCAAAATTGTGAAAAATATTAATCTTTTCAGTGATCAGAAAAAAATATAAAAACAATAGCCATCGGCTTGAAACCTTCTAAAGTTATTAAAAAATCATTACAGATTACGATTTCGTAATGATATTAAAAAAATCCTTTCCTAAATTTAGAGATAATCCCACAGGAATGAAATGAAAAATTGTGAAATTTTTTAATCATTTCGGCGACTGGAAAAAAATATAAAGACAATTGCCATCGGCTTGAAACTTTCTAAATTTATTCAAAAATCATTCCAGATTACGATTTTATAATAATATTAAAAGAATCCGTCCCTAATTCTAAAGACAATCCCACATGAATAAAATGAAAAATTGTTGTCAGTTTGGCGACTGTAAAAGAAACATAAAGACAATTGCCATCGGCTTAAAACTTTCCAAATTTATACAAAAATCATTGTAGATTACGATTTTGTAATAGGATTGAAAAAATCCTTCCCTAATTTTAGAAATAATCGCACATGAACGGAACGCAAAATTGTGAAAAATTTCAATCTTTTCGGCGACCAGAAAAAAAATATAAAAACAATTGCCATCGACTTAAAATTTTCTAAATTTATTCAAAAGTCATTGTAGATTACGATTTTGTAATAGGATTTAAAAAATCCTTCCCTAATTTTAGAGGTAATACCATATGAACGGAAAGCAAAACGTTTATAACGAAATCTACACTAGACATTAGTAGTTTTTAGGTTTTCGTCAAAATGTTTAAATCGCCAGTTTTAATTAAATCCGATTAATTGATGCATAAGGAATACAGATTTGCAAACCGCGCTCATTTTGGATTCTTCGTTTAGCCGCTGCGGCTATTTAAAGTAAGAAAAATCGTTTTTTTTTTCTTCAAAATTTTTTGCTATTTTATTCAGCTGAAATTTTAAAACGCCAATCGATTTTTCTTGTACTTTTGTTGAAAAAGATAAAAATAGTAGGCACCCCTGTGAAAGTAATGCGGTTTAAAGTTTGAAATATGTATCCCGTCGCCCGCTGAAAATACTTCCCTGCGGCCACGAGACGGACCATTAATAATACATGCGGGGCAACGGCGCCCTTAATATTTTCCCTTTTATTTCAAATCAAGACGAATACGTTATTCATGGAATTTAGTGCTCGCACACAGTAACAAACTACCACCACCGACGGGGTTGCGTTATCTCGTCTCCATACATCCCGAATCTCCACGAATAAATCGTTAATTTTCAATTTGCACAACACTCAATTAACGCTTTTTGCTGGAGTCTCCCCCTCGAGCGCGGTTAATTGAATAGAGTTCGCCCCATTAAATTAGCATGAGATTACTACGTGAAATCAATTAGTTAATATGGATGGATGGAAAGGGATGGGATTATTACGGCCCCAAGATTGTTATTATTATTATTAGTATTGGAATGACAGTAATGTTGCGAGCGGGTAATTATGTCGAGTAATTAGCATCACTCTATGTGTGAGGGATTGTAAATGGTTTACGATGTTTGCGCCGTCGGAGGGTTTTACTTCTTAATAAAATTAATTGGGCACATTTGTGACGATTAATCGAGTAGTTGGCCGTGTGTAGTGTACGTAGTGTACATAATTACATGCGAATGCGTTTTGTAAGCTCGGTTTAATCGTCCGCTGTGCACTTACTTCTACTTAATGGCTCAAATAATGGCCGGATTGAGTGAATGATGGGTTGAATCATAAAATAAAATACGATTCGTTTTAAGTGGGTTTTACTAAAACCAGATAATAAACTCCCGGTTCGCGAATACAATAGAACATCATCAAACCAATGTATTCCTTAAAATATAACTAGCGGCCGATGACAGTCAACGCGGTAATGCCTTAACTTCATCATTATGCAATTAAAGATTTATTAAGGCAATATTATATTATATCATTTATAATTGTACGATTTATATTTATATTTCTTAAGAATTTTATAAGCTGTTGCATGATATACCTAAAGCTACAAAGATACCCTCTGAACATTTGAGTAACTCCTCCAATACAAGGTCTAAATTCATCTTTACCAAAAACTGTGTTCTCGTGTAATTATTTCCAAATTTTGTGAAGGGATGTTTTTAAATAATGATTAAAATATGGAGCAGAATGTATTTTGAGTAAATTAGGAAAATTTCAAATCTGCAACCACTGTGTTTATATTTTTTTTTTCTAATTATAAAAAATGAGAAAATTTATCATCAAAAACTGTGTTCTCGTGTGATTAATTTGAAATTTTGTGAAGGGATGTTTTTAAATAATGATTAAAATATGGAGCAGATTGTATTTTGAGTAAATTAGGAAAATTTCAAATCTGCAGCCACTGTCTTTATTTTTTTTTTTCTAATTATACAAAATGAGAAAATTCATCATTAGCAAAAACTGTGTTCTTGTGTGATTATTTCCAAATTTTGTGAAGGGATGTTTTTAAATAATGATTAAAATATGGAGCAGAATGTATTTTGAGTAAATTAGGAAAATTTCAAATCTGCAACCACTGTGTTTATATTTTTTTTTTCTAATTATAAAAAATGAGAAAATTTATCATCAAAAACTGTGTTCTCGTGTGATTAATTTGAAATTTTGTGAAGGGATGTTTTTAAATAATGATTAAAATATGGAGCAGATTGTATTTTGAGTAAATTAGGAAAATTTCAAATCTGCAGCCACTGTCTTTATATTTTTTTTTCTAATTATAAAAAAATGAGAAAATTCATCATTACTATAAACTGTGTTCTCGTGTGATTATTCCCAAATTTTGTAAAGGGATGGTTTTAGATGATGATTCAAATATGGAGCAGAATGTTACCTAGGGTGATCTCCCAACACTAGAGTAACCCCTGAATACTAGGGTAGCCCCCCAACACTAGGGTAACCCCCCCAACACTAGGGTAACCATCCAATACTAGGGTAACCATCCAGAAGCATCACGCGTCCTTAATTTATCTAATTTCTCCGACAAAAAAGTGGTAACCTTACTTATTGAATTAGCAGATCAAACTAAGTTTATCTTAAAATACTTTCAAGGTTACAAACTGCCGTTTTAAGCATTATGATGATCCCTTAACCAGAACAAAATAATAGTACCTTATACTGAGTTTAACCCTTTAACGACCATTTCACTCACCCAAATTCAAGTTCAGAGTGCCGCCATTTTGTTTACAAGCAAGATCCGTCAATTATTTTTTGATATGTAAGATATATGTCAAAAAAATTTCAAAGTAATTCCACGTGCGATAATTTTTTTTAATCACAATGCTCACAATTTCATCACTCAAATTCAAGTTCAGAGTGCCACCATTTTGTTTACAAAACAGGTGCGTCAATTTTTTTTAGATTTATCAAAAATATATCATTTTGAGAGCATTTAAGAATATTGAAGAAAATTCCACGAGCTACGATATTTTTAGAATTTTTTTAATCGCGATGTGCACCTTTCACTCACTCAAATTCAAGTTTACAGTGCTGCCAATTTGTGTTCAATAAGGGTACGTCAATTATTGTTTGTGGTGTCAAAAATATGTATTTTCTGAGTGTGTCTGAGAAATTTGAACTTAATTCCGCGTGCAATAATATTTTTAGATTTTTTTTTAGTCACGAGATGCACATTTCACTCACTCAAATTCGAGTTCAGAGTGCTGCCATTTTGTTTACAAGCCAGGTGCGTCAATTATTTTTTGGTATGTCTAAAATATGTCATTTCTGAGTGCATTTGAAGAAGTTGTAAAGGTAATTCAACGTGCGATGATATTTTTAGAATTTTTTCAATCACGAGGTACACATTTCACTGACTCAAATTCAAGTTCAGAGTGCTGCCAATTTGCGTCAAAGCAAAGTGCGTCAATTATTTTTTGTGGTGTCAAAAATATGTATTTTCTGAGTGTATCTGAGAAATTTGAACTTAATTCCTCGTGCGATAATATTTTAAGATTTTTTTTAGTCACGAAGAGCACATTTTACTCACTCAAATTCTAGTTCAGAGTGCCACCATTTTGTTTACAAGCCTGTTGCGCCAATTATTTTTGGATATGTCTAAAATATATCATTTCTGAGAGCATTTGAAAAATTTCAAAGTAATTCCGCCTGTGATATTTTTACAAATTTTTTAATCACAAGGTGCACATTACAATCACTCAAATTCAAGTTCAGAGTGCCGCCATTTTGTTTACAAAACAGGTGCGTCAATTATTTTTAGATATATCAAAAATATGTCATTTCTGAGTGCAGTTGAGAAATTTGAAGGTAATTTGAAGTGCGCTAATGTTTTTAGAATAACAGCAAGATGCTCATTTCACTCACTCAAATTCAAGTCCAAAGTGGTGCCATTTTGTTTAGAAGCAAGATGCGTCAATTATTTTTTGTTATGTAAGATATATGTTATTCCTAAGTGCATTTGAAAAATGTGAAGGTAATTCAAAGTGCGATAATATTTTTAGAATTTTTCTAATCGCGATGTGCACATTTCGCACTCAAATTCAAGTTCAGAGTGCTGCCATTTTGTTTATAAGCAAGGTGCGTCAATTATTTTTAGATATATTAAAAATATGTAATTTCTGAGCGCATTTGAAAAGTTTGAAGATAATTCCATAAGCGATGATATTTTTAGAATTTTTTCAATCACGAGGTGCAAATTTCAATCACTCAAAATCAAGTTCAGAGTGCCACCATTTTGTCTACAAGCAAGGTGCGTCAATTCTTTTTGGATATGTCAAAAATATGTCATTTCTGAGGACATTTGAAAAAATTAAAGGTATTTCTACTTGCGATGATATTTTTAGAATTTTTTTAATCGCGAGATGCACATTTCACTCACTCAAATTCAAGTTAATAGTGTCGCCATTTTATTTAGAAGCAAGATGCGTCAATTATTTTTTGATATGTCAAAACTATATCATTTCTGAGCAGATATAGATAATATTAAGATAATTCCACGTGCGATAATGCTTTTAATTTTTTTTTTAGTCATGAGGTGTACATTTTACTCATTCCTATTTATGTTCAGAGTGCCGCCATTTTGTTTACTAGTTAGGTGCGTTAATTATTTTTAGATATGTCAGAAATATGTCATTTCTGTGTGAATTTTAAAATTTTGACGGTAATTCCATCTGCGATAATATTTTTAAAAACATTTTAATCACGAGGTGCACATATCAATCACTCAAATTCAAGTTCAGAGTAACACCATTTTGTCTACAAGCAAGGTGCGTCAATTCTTTTTGGATATATCGAAAATATGTCATTTCTGAGGACATTTGAAAAAATTAAAGGTATTTCTACGTGCGATGATATTTTTAGAATTTTTTTAATCGCTATGTGTGCATTTAAGTTCAGATTGCTGTCAATTTGTGTCCAAGCAAAGTGCGTCAATTATTTTTTGTTATGTCAAAAATATATAATTTCTGAGTGCAGTTGAGAAATTTGAAGGTAATTTGAAGTGCGCTAATATTTTTAGAATTTTTTTAATAGCGAGATGCACATTTCACTCACTCGAATTCAAGTTAATAGTGTCGCCATTTTGTTTACCAGCAAAGTGCGTCAATTATTTTTTGATATGTCAAAACTATATCATTTCTGAGCAGATATAGAAAATGTTGCGATAATTCCACTTGCGATAATATTTTTATTTTTATTTTTTGTCACGAGGTGCACATTTCACTCACTCAAATTCAAGTTCAGAGTGCTGCCATTTTGTTTACAAGCAAGATGCGTCAATTATATTTTGTCATGTCAAAAATATGTAATAGCTGAGTGTAGTTGAGAAATTTGAAGGTAATTTGAAGTGCGCTAATATTTTTAGAAATTTTTTAATTGCGAGATGCACATTTCACTCACTCAAATTCAAGTTAATAGTGTCGCCATTTTGTTTACAAGCAAGGTGCGTCAATTATTTTTTGATATATCAATATCATTTCTGAGTAGATATAGAGAATATTAAGATAATTCCACTTGCGATAATATTTTTATTTTTATTTTTAGTCACGAGGTGCACATTTCATTCACTCAAATTCGAGTTCAGAGTGCCGCCATTTTGTTTACAAGCAAGATGCGTCAATTATCTTTTGGTATGTAAGATATATGTCATTCCTGGGTGCTTTTGAAAAATTTTAAGGTAATTCCGTGTGAGATGATATTTTTAGAATTTTTTTAATCACGAGGTACACATTTCACTCAAGTTCAGAGATATTTTGTTTCCATATTTTCTTAAAAAATGGGGTTAAGGGTTAATAATAAACTTGATTCATTATTATTTCTTCTCTCGAAAATCATTGAAACTATTAATTGCATTTAAATGTTTATCTTCACGTTGATTGGTTTATTTCATATAATAATTTGTGTCGATTGCAAATTGGGTGTATCTGTCGTAGTCGTCTCACATATGCCATTAGGGTAAACACGCGCGCGTCGGTGTTTGCCGCTCGAACGGAATTCGCCCCCCTCAAGTATTTGAATACGGCCTCGATGATATGAATCTTCCTTCGGGGAGATCGAAGGGTGGGTGGATGCGCTCGTCGTGTTTCCCTCTCTAAAGGATGTATCATATGTAAATAGTTGTAAGCCGGGATTGGCGACGGGGACGCAGATTCAATATTGAATCTGTATGATTTGCAAATAGTTGCAATTTACTGCCATAATGAAAAATAATATTACGGAATTGTTGAATAAATATAGTAATTCCACAAATACACGCAGGGGTAGTAATATTATCGAAGCGTGTGAGTTGGTTTCGGAATTTTTGGAATATGAGGGTGAGGGGGTTCCAATTGGAACTTCTTTAATTTTTTTGTAAATTAGGGATTATATAACAATTCAAGAGCGTATCCAAGACATTCTGTACCATCGACATTCTTGGATTTTAGAGTTAATTCAAGTTACGTTGATTTTTCTATATTCAATTTTAAACGGTTAAACATTAGTTAGAATCGTATAATCGGCTGAAAGAATCGCTTTCCATAATATAACATAATCATTAATAAATAACAAAAAAAAAAGTATTGGTCCAAGGATTGAACCCTGTGGGACACCTTAAATTATTAAATTGCACTTAAAGAAAAGAAAACCTCAAAAAGAAAATTGGTACGTTTGAAAGTCTCGTCATTGCGCGCATTTTCAAAAAATCGACATTACAGTACGTTAAATGTAGTTTTGAAAATTTTGAAGCCAATTCAGCAAGTGATAGATTTTTTGGAATTTTTTAAATCGTAAAATGCAAATTGCTTAAAATTCGGTTCAAGTTTTGAGTGTTGCAATTTTGTTTCTGGTTGTTGTACGTCAATTATTTTCTAGTGTGTTAAAAGTATTTTATTTATGAGTAGTTTTGGAAATTTTGAAGCCAATTCACCAAGCGATAGATTTTTTGGAATTTTTAAAATCGCCAGATGCAAATTACTTATAATTTTATTCAAATTTCGAGTGTTGCAATTTTGTTTCCAGTTGTTGTACGTCAATTATTTTCTAGCATGTTAAAAGTACTTTATTTTTGAGTAGTTTTCGAAATTTTGAAACGAATTCAGCAAGCGATAGATTTTTTGGAATCTTTTTAATCGCCAGATACAAATTACTTATAATTTTATTCAAATTTTGAGTGTTGAAATTTTGTTTGCAGTTGTTGTACGTCAATTGTTTTCTAGCATGTTCAAAGTACTTTATTTCTGAGTAGTTTTAGAAATTTTGAAGCCAATTCCCCAAGCGATAGATTTTTTTTGAATTTTTTAAATCGCAAGATACACATTATTTATTTTATTCAAGTTTTAAGTGTTGCAATTTTGTTTCCAGTTGTTTTACGTCAATTATTTTCTAGCATGTTAAAAGTACTTTATTTTTGAGTAGTTTTGGAAATTTTGAAACCAATTCAGCAAGCGATAGATTTTTTGGAATTTTTTTAATCGCCAGATACAAATTACTTATAATTTTATTCAAATTTTGAGTGTTGCGATTTTGTTTCCAGTTGTTGTACGTCAATTGTTTTCTAGCATGTTAAAAGTACTTTATTTCTGAGTAGTTTTGGAAATTTTGAAGCCAATTCCCCAAGCGATAGATTTTTTTTGAATTTTTTAAATCGCAAGATACACATTATTTATTTTATTCAAGTTTTAAGTGTTGCAATTTTGTTTCCAGTTGTTTTACGTCAATTATTTTCTAGCATGTTAAAAGTACTTTATTTTTGAGTAGTTTTGGAAATTTTGAAACAAATTCAGCAAGCGATAGATTTTTTGGAATTTTTTTAATCGCCAGATAAAAATTACTGATAATTTTATTCAAATTTTGAGTGTTGCAATTTTGTTTTCAGTTGTTGTACGTCAATTGTTCTCCAGCATGTTAAAAGTACTTTATTTCTGAGTAGTTTTGGAAATTTTGAAGCCAATTCCCCAAGCGATAGATTTTTTTTGAATTTTTTAAATCGCAAGATACACATTATTTATTTTATTCAAGTTTTAAGTGTTGCAATTTTGTTTCCAGTTGTTTTACGTCAATTATTTTCTAGCATGTTAAAAGTACTTTATTTTTGAGTACTTTTGGAAATTTTGAAGCCAATTCAGCAAGCGATAGATTTTTTGGAATTTTTTAAATCGCAAGATGCAAATTACTTATAATTTTATTCAAATTTTAAGTGTTGCAATTTTGTTTCCAGTTGTTGTACGCCAATTATTTTCTAGCATGTTAAAAGTACTTTATTTCTGAGTAGTTTTGGAAATTTTGAAGCCAATTCAGCAAGCGATAGATTTTTTGGAATTTTTTTAATCGCCAGATGCAAATTATTTATAATTCTATTCAAGTTTCGAGTGTTGCAATTTTGTTTCCAGTTGTTGCACGTCAATTATTTTCTAGCATGTTAAAAGTACTTTATTTCTGAGTAGTTTTGGAAATTTTGAAGCCAATTCAGCAAGCGATAGATTTTTTGGAGTTTTTTTAATCGCCAGATGCAAATTATTTATAATTCTATTCAAGTTTTAAGTGTTGCAATTTTGTTTCCAGTTGTTGTACGTCAATTATTTTGTAGCATGTTAAAAGTACTTTATTTTTGAGTAGTTTTGGAAATTTTGAAGCCAATTCAGCAAGCGATAGATTTTTTGGAATTTTTTAAATCGCAAGATGCAAATTACTTATAATTTTATTCAAATTTTAAGTGTTGCAATTTTGTTTCCAGTTGTTGTACGTCAATTATTTTCTAGCATGTTAAAAGTACTTTATTTCTGAGTAGTTTTGGAAATTTTGAAGCCAATTCCCCAAGCGATAGATTTTTTTTGAATTTTTTAAATCGCAAGATACACATTATTTATTTTATTCAAGTTTTAAGTGTTGCAATTTTGTTTCCAGTTGTTTTACGTCAATTATTTTCTAGCATGTTAAAAGTACTTTATTTTTGAGTACTTTTGGAAATTTTGAGGCCAATTCAGCAAGCGATAGATTTTTTGGAATTTTTTAAATCGCAAGATGCAAATTACTTATAATTTTATTCAAATTTTAAGTGTTGCAATTTTGTTTCCAGTTGTTGTACGTCAATTATTTTCTAGCATGTTAAAAGTACTTTATTTCTGAGTAGTTTTGGAAATTTTGAAACCAATTCACCAAGCGATAGATTTTTTGGAATTTTTTTAATCGCCAGATACAAATTACTTATTATTTTATTCAAATTTTGAGTGTTACGATTTTGTTTCCAGTTGCTGTACGTCAATTGTTTTCTAGCATGTTAAAAGTACTTTATTTCTGAGTAGTTTTGGAAATTTTGAAGCCAATTCCCCAAGCGATAGATTTTTTTTGAATTTTTTAAATCGCAAGATACACATTATTTATTTTATTCAAGTTTTAAGTGTTGCAATTTTGTTTCCAGTTGTTGTACGTCAATTATTTTGTAGCATGTTAAAAGTACTTTATTTTTGAGTAGTTTTGGAAATTTTGAAGCCAATTCAGCAAGCGATAGATTTTTTGGAATTTTTTAAATCGCAAGATGCAAATTACTTATAATTTTATTCAAATTTTAAGTGTTGCAATTTTGTTTCCAGTTGTTGTACGTCAATTATTTTGTAGCATGTTAAAAGTACTTTATTTTTGAGTAGTTTTGGAAATTTTGAAGCCAATTCAGCAAGCGATAGATTTTTTTTGAATTTTTTAAATCGCAAGATACACATTATTTATTTTATTCAAGTTTTAAGTGTTGCAATTTTGTTTCCAGTTGTTGTACGTCAATTATTTTGTAGCATGTTAAAAGTACTTTATTTCTGAGTAGTTTTGGAAATTTTGAAGCCAATTCCCCAAGCGATAGATTTTTTTTGAATTTTTTAAATCGCAAGATACACATTATTTATTTTATTCAAGTTTTAAGTGTTGCAATTTTGTTTCCAGTTGTTTTACGTCAATTATTTTCTAGCATGTTAAAAGTACTTTATTTTTGAGTAGTTTTGGAAATTTTGAAACCAATTCAGCAAGCGATAGATTTTTTGGAATTTTTTTAATCGCCAGATACAAATTACTTATAATTTTATTCAAATTTTGAGTGTTGCGATTTTGTTTCCAGTTGTTGTACGTCAATTGTTTTCTAGCATGTTAAAAGTACTTTATTTCTGAGTAGTTTTGGAAATTTTGAAGCCAATTCCCCAAGCGATAGATTTTTTTTGAATTTTTTAAATCGCAAGATACACATTATTTATTTTATTCAAGTTTTAAGTGTTGCAATTTTGTTTCCAGTTGTTTTACGTCAATTATTTTCTAGCATGTTAAAAGTACTTTATTTTTGAGTACTTTTGGAAATTTTGAAGCCAATTCAGCAAGCGATAGATTTTTTTTGAATTTTTTAAATCGCAAGATACAAATTACTTATAATTTTATTCAAGTTTTAAGTGTTGCAATTTTGTTTCCAGTATGTTAAAAGTTAAAAAAATTGAAAAAAATTCAAATCGTTGCGCAATTGTTTTGAAAGTGCTAAGAGCTATTTTACCATCGATTTGCTAACTAATTCAGTTTGCATCCTCTTAAAATTCCAACTAAGACAATTGTTATGAATTTTCGAAATTATCCCTGCAATGAGACTAAAATTTCAACCGAAGTTAAAAAAATTGAAAATAATTAAAATCGTTGCGGAATTGTTCTGAAAGTGCTAAGAGCTATTTTGCCATTGATTTTATAACTAATTCAGTTTGCATCTTCTTAAAATTCCAACTAAGACAATTGTTACGAATTTTCGATTTTTTCCCTGCAATAAAATTAAAATTTCAACGGAAGTTAAAAAAATTGAAAAAAAAATAAAATCGTTTGGTAATTGTTTTGAAAGTGCTTAGAGCTATTTTGCCATCGATTTGCTAACTAATGCAGTTTGCATCTTCTTAAAATTCCAACTAAGACGATTGTTACGAATTTTCTAAATTATCCCTGCAATCAAATTAAAATTTCAACCGAAGTTAAAAGAATTGAAAAAAATTAAAATCGTTGCGCAATTGTTTTGAAAGTGCTAAGAGCTATTTTACCATCGATTTTCTAACTAATTCAGTTTGCATCTTCTTAAAATTCTAACTAAAACGATTGTTATGAATTTTCGAATTTTTCCCTGCAATGAGATTAAAATTTCAACCGAAGTTAAAAAAATTGAAAGAAATTAAAATAATTGCGCAATTGTTTTGAAAGTGCTAAGAGCGATTTTGCCATGAATTTTCTAACTAATTCAGTTTGCATCTTCTTAAAATTCTAACTAAAACGATTGTTATGAATTTTCGAATTTTTCCCTGCAATGAGATTAAAATTTCAACCGAAGTTAAAAAAATTTAAAAAAATTAAAATCGTTGCGCAATTGTTTTGAAAGTGCTAAGAGCTATTTTACCATCGATTTGCTAACTAATTCAGTTTGCATCTTCTTAAAATTCCAACTAAGACAATTGTTATGAATTTTCGAAATTATCCCTGCAATGAGATTAAAATTTCAACCGAAGTTAAAAAAATTGAAAAAAATTTAAATCGTTGCGCAATTGTTTTGTAAGTGCTAAGAGCTATTTTACCATCGATTTGCTGACTAATTCAGTTTGCATCATCTTTGAATTCCAACTAAGACAACTGTTATGAATTTTCGAAATTATCCCTGCAATGAGATTAAAATTTCAACCGAAGTTAAAAAAATTGAAAAAATAAAATCGTCGAGTAATTGTTTTAAAAGTAACATTATTAACAAAGGATAAGAGCCATATCGATAATTGACGTAACATTTTTGTTTAAATTATAATCGCGAATTCGACGAGATTTAATAATTGAATATTCAATTCAACAAGTCTCAAATTTATTTAATTAAATATTCCATCGAATAAAATTTAAGCGTAAATATTCGCCCAAAAGTAAATTGAATAAACATCGCGAACGGGGAACGTAAATCACCGCGCAAACAATAATTTAATTTCGAAAAGTTTGACACCGCATTAATAGGTTATCGCGATTTTAATTAACAGAATAATCAACGAGAAAATATTCTTAAGCCAAAACAATAAAATTGAAATATTGCTCGCTTCAGAAAGCCGAATTAAACTCAATATATTTTTAATTAGATTTAAGGCCGAGGCCCTCTGCTATATAGGCAACCTAATAAACTCGATATATTTTAAATAGAATTTAATGATCACGTCCGCTGCTATGTAGGCAACCTTATAAACACCTCCAAGTGAATGTCATTGATATAATATTCTTTTGAGAAACTGGCAATTCTGTAACAATCGCAGCAACTATTTCGATGACTTAAATAGTGCAGTGAGCACCATTCAACGATATAAAATGCTTCAGATAGGCGAATTTAATCCAATAAATTGGAACTAACAATAAGATTTAATAATTACGTCCGCCGCTATGTATGCAACCTCATGTACACATCTACGTGAATGTTATTTCTTACGATAACAATAACACCGGTAGTTCTGTACCAATCATAGCAACTATTTCGAGTGCCGTGTGCGTCTCAATACAAAATTCCGAAATTCATCATACATTCAAATCACCTCTCGCCAAAGTAATCGAATAATGGAAATATTTCGCAATACACCTTTATACGACCACCGCTTCATCCCTCCTCTATACACATTCATGAATTTAATCGTAAACTCTAAATAAGAAAAAAAAAACAATGCGGGGAAGTATACACGGTGCGAATATGAATTTCTCGGTGAGTGTGTATAAAAAAAAATAAATAAACGCAGGCGAAAGGAAAATGGTGGAAACCGTAAAGTCCTATTGATATTTGATGGTCGGGAAACGCCGGATAAACATTATTTCGTGTTTAGGTCGGTTTTATAAGCAACGCTTTTTGCGTCTGGAATGCACAAACGTGGGCAAAGTGAATTGTTTCGTAATCATGGCATCATCGTTTAATAAAGCAAACGAAACTAAATTATTTGATGTGAATGATATTTGGAATGCACCAAATTAACAGTAATTATTATAAACTGATATTATAATATGATATGTAAATATTCAAAGGAATATAAATTAAATTAAATTTAACTTTATTTTTTTTTACAATTATTCCAACACCGTTTGAAATAAATTAACGCGCTTTTATAGTCGTTTACGTCGTAATCTAATTCAACCTGTTAAAGATGATGCGTAATAGTACATCATCTTTAAGGCGTAAACAACGCCTGATGCAATAGTACATCACCTTTAAGCCGCGAACAACTGCATCGCGCATGTGACGTCACGCCGCTTATCGCAGTTTGTACGAAGAGTGCCCACGCTTAGACAGTGTTGTGCAATGATTTCGCTAGTGTTCATATCTTGTGTGACGATGATTAGTGTAGTGTATTAATTGTGTCGCGTAATTAGTGATGATAATTGAGTTTAGAATAGTGAAGTGTTAAAAGACAAGACGTAGAAGCGTATTCAATGTGGAGAGGGCGGCGGAAGGTGAGTCGTTGTTATGGTATTTAATTGTTCTGGTAAATCATCTTATGTATAAAAATGTGCATTTGCAAGCAGATAAAGAGGGTGATGAAACTTGCAAATGAATAAAAAGGTTGTGTTACGTGAATTGAGTCATATTTCGATCAATTTGGGGAAAATAATATAAATTTTTATTTGTATCCGATTTTTCGGAATTGTATTATTTTATTATCGTTTAAGAGATAATTGTTTCGCACAATTAATAGACCACACAAATCAGAGTGGCGTCGCAATCAAATTAATATACTCCAAAACTAAAGCCAAAGATTGTTGCATAGAGATAAAAAAAAATCGCAACTTGCAAGAAAATTGTTGAATTTCAAAAAACCAAAATTATTTAGATAGAATGATGTTTCCTATACTGAATAAAATGTTTGCAAAATTTTACCTGTACGATTTATACTTTTTTTTTCATTTTTTTCGTCGCAGATTCGACAATTCAACAATTCGAATTTTAAAAAAAATCGTAACTCACGAGAAAATTATTGGAATTTTAAAAACCAAATTTATTTTGAAAGAATGATGTTAACTGCTCTTTATAAATTTTTTGTAAAATTTTACCAAAGCGATTTATATTTATTTCAATTTTTCTCGTCGTAGATCGACTATTCAAAATTTCGAATTTTAAAAAATTCGCAACTCGCAGGAAAATTATTGGATTTCTAAAAACCAAAATAATTTTGAAAGAATGATGTTTCCTACTCTTAATAAAAATTTTATAAAATTTTATATGCACGATTTATATTTATTTCAATTTTTTCCGTCGTAGATCGACAATTCAAAATTTCGAATTTAATAAAATTCGCAACTCGCAGGAAAATTATTGGATTTTTAAAAACCAAAATTATTTTGAAAGAGTGATGTTTCCTACTCTTGATAAAAATTTTGTAACATTTTACCTACACGATTTATATTTTTTTTTTTTCATTTTTTTCGTCGCTGATTCGACAATTCAACAATTCGAATTTAAAAAAAATCGTAACTCAAGAGAAAATTATTGGATTTTTCAAAAGCGAATTTATTTTGAAAGAATGATGTTTCCTACTCTTGATAAAAATTTTGTAAAATTTACATGCACGATTTATATTTATTTCAATTGTTTTCATCATGGATCGACAATTCAAAATTTATTATTTAAAAAAAAATTCTCAATTCGCAGGAAAATTGTTGGATTTTCAAAAACCAAAATTATTTTGAAAGAATGATGTCTCCTAAACGAAATAAAAATGTTTGTAAAATTTTACTTGCACTATTTATATTAATTTCAATTATGTTTCGTCGCAGATTCGATAATTCAAAATTTATAATTTAAAAAAATCGCAACTCGCAAGAAAATTGTTGGATTTTCAAAACCCAAAATTATTTTAAAAGAATGATGCTTCCTAAACTAAATAAAATTTTTATAAAATTTTATCTGCGCGATTTATATTTATTTCAATTTTTTTCGTCGTAGATCGTCAATTCAAAATTTACAATTTTAAAAAATTCGCAACTTGCAAGAAAATTATTGGATTTTTAAAAACCAACATTATTTTGAAAGAATGATGTTTCCTAAACTTAATTTTGTAAAATTTTACCTGCACGATTTATTTTTATTTAAATTTTTTCGTCGTAGATTCGATAATTCAAAATTTAGAATTTAAAAAATTCGCAACTCGCAAGAAAATTGTTGGATTTTCAAAAACCAAAATTATTTTAAAAGAATGATGCTTCCTAAACTAAATAAAAATTTTATAAAATTTTATCTGCGCGATTTATATTTATTTCAATTTTTTTCGTCGTAGATCGTCAATTCAAAATTTACAATTTAAAAAAATTCGCAACTTGCAAGAAAATTATTGGATTTTTAAAAACCAACATTATTTTGAAAGAATAATGCTTCCTAAACTAAATATAATTTTTGTAAAATTTTACCTGCACGATTTATATTTATTTCAACGTTTTTCGTCGCCGATTCGACAATTCAAAATTTGGAATTTTAAAAATTCGCAACTCGCAAGAAAATTGTTGGATTTTCAAAAACCCAAATTATTTTGAAAGAATGATGCTTCCTAAACCAAATAAAAAGCTTGTAAAATTTCACCTGCACGATTTATATTTTTTTCAAATCAATTAAAATTTTTTCGATTTTTTCAATTTTGGAGTTTTATTTGCGATCATGCCACGTTAAAATTAACATTTATTCTTGCGCAAGTGTATTTTCTGATTCATCTTGACCACATCTTTCCAGTGATGTATAGAAACTCCGAATCGAACCAGTGGTTTCTTCAGAAAATCATTTCAAAGCCAATTTTTGAGCAACAGTAAAAAGGCGAGACTCTTCCATAATAAAATAAAAAAAACACGCAAGAAATTTACAATAAATGGATTCGACAGTGACTATTGACCTCTAGTACCAAGAATTTATTCAATAACGGTTAAAAATCGCAAAGTTTATTTTTTTTATTACACACATGTAGCGCATACCTAAATAACAATAAACAAAATTATTTCGCGATTTTGCATATTGAAATGTTATCATCACCCAAGCGGTTTGACGAGAATAAGTGCGTTGAACTCGGGAAACAAGATTCTCCTAAGCCTCTTAAAAAAAAAACAGTCCACAAGAAATCAAAACATATCATTATTAGTTCGTTGACTTCAAATCGTATTAACTACACATTTTTTTCATCGGCAGTCTCGATGATTTTATAATTGGTTTAACATTAATTGAATCTCAGTTTGTTTCCCTAATTAGGATTCTATAAATAATTTCATTAGCAGATTTTGTTTACTACACATAAGCGAAAACTACTTTTAAATTCAATAAAACGAAATATAGCGTAGAAAACTACTTTGTTCATAATCACTGAATAAAGCACTTACTATATTTTTTACTACAATTTATGAAAAAAACATAGTAAGTGTTTTATTCAGTGATTATATAATGAATTACCACGTAGTAACTGTCGCAACCATCACCATGACTACTTTGTTCAATTGATTAATCGTTCAAAAATAGAGAAAATTGAGTATTATAACGTTTTATATTTTATTGTTTATATCAAGAAAAGTGAGTGTTATCATATTAAATATTACAATTTTATTTAAATTATTATTTTCTTTAGAATATTCGTATATTGTTTGTGTAAATAAGATTTTTTCGAATTGAAATCACTTGCATGGGACACGAACCCAAACCGGGTTACTCGACTACGTGAGTGACTTCAATGGATGCATTATTAGTGAGCATTATAGTGTTGGCAAATTTTTCTGAAAGAACCACAGAATCACTTTTTGTTTGCAAAAATAATTTAATTTTTGAGTTAAAATCTCTTGCATGGGACACAAATCTAAACCGGGTTACTCGCTTATGCGAGTGACTTCAATGGGTGAGCATTCTGTAATAATCAATTTATCATCTTAGTTTCTTTGAAAGAACCATATTTATGTAAAAAAAAATAGAAACATCATCCTGAGATGAATTCACCTGCGAGTAAATAAATTCAAGTCTTTTAAAACAGGACGAACAAATGGAATAAATTGATTGCGCAGTAAACCAAAGATAAATCGTTCCTCCGCACCATCGGGGGAATAATAAAATGTCCCGAGCTTTTGCAAACACGGCAAACCACCCGTTTTGGATAGGCACACTTGCTGGTTAAGTTCTGCGCCACAAATTGATTCCACCTACGCCCTTTATTCAAAAAGAAAAAAAAAACGACGAGCGACGGTCCCTTATTTAACCGAATTACGAAGGGCCCCCACGTTGTTTGCTTGCATATGCCCAGGTAGTAATTTCCTGGCTACCTGTCGTATTTAGTCCTAATTAACATTCGGAAACTAATTAAGTTCGTGTCCCCCGAACTCCCACCAGAACTACTGAAGGGTGGGTGGTAATCAATTCGACGAGTATTGCATTTGGAAATGTCCCTTTGCAGTGCAGAGATGCAGAGATAGAGAATGATGGTGAGGTGTATACGTCCTTAAAATCAATTGTTTTATCATAATGGTAAAGTTCTGATATTTTCCAATTTTTTTGGCAGACTGCACGCTTGGTCAAGCCACATCCAACTCACATGGTCTGCAAACAATATTTAATACTATAAAATTGCAGTATACATTATTTATTGTGATGGTTGAATATTTAAATACTTTTTTTCATCTTCCAACAATTCAGTTAAATAATAAAATTGAAATAAAACATTATTAGATAATGTACTTCCAGGCTTTTTGTAGATGCGAGAAACTTGTCAGTGTATCTCTTGCAAAGGAAAGAGGCGAGAGCTCGTTTATTGGGCTTTAGGCAAACAATTTCGGCTCATATTGTTGATCCCTTAAGGGGCGGATTTTTTGCCGTTTTTTTCTTTTCTCTCTCTGGGCATGTTTCCAGGACGGTGTAATATAAACGGAAATGGGGATGACTCGTTATTAAAATTAGACGACTTCACTAGAGTACGTTTCCTGTTCAGAAAACTATTGTGTATTTATAATTTTCACAGGAACATAATTTAGTCAAATTGAGAAGTTTCAAGTCGATGGTAATTGTTTTTATATTTTTTTCAAGCCACTAAAATTATTACATTTTTTTTTTTAATTAACGCTCTGTTCTCGGCGAATTATTCCAAAATTTAGGGATAAAGTGTTAATAATTTTCACAAAAACGTAATTTGGCGTTTATTCTAAGTAAATTTGAGAAGTTTCAAGTCGGTAGGAATTGTTTTTATATTTTTTTCAAAGTCACTAAAATTATGGCGTTTTTTTGAAAACATCACGCTCTGTTCGCATTAAATTATTCCAAAATTGAGGGATGAAGTGTTAATAATTTTCCCAGAAAAGTAATTTGGCATTTATTATAAGCAAATTTGAGAAGTTTCAAGTCGGTGGCAATTGTTTTTATATTTTTTTGAAGTCGCCAAAATTATTTCAATTTTTCAAAACTTAATCTTCGGTTCACATTAAATTATTTCAAAATTTGAGGATGAAGTGTTAATAGTTTTCACAGAAACAACGTAATTTGGCATTCATTCTAAGCAAATTTGAGAAGTTTCAAGTCGATGGCAATTGTTTTTATATTTTTTTCGAGTCACTAAAATTATTACATTTTTTCAAAAATATACGTTCTGTTCTCGTTAAATTATTCCAAAATTTAGGGATGAAGTGTTAATAATTTTCACGGAAACGTAATTTGGCATTCATTCTAAGCAAATTTGAGAAGTTTCAAGTCGGTGGCAATTGTTTTTATATTTTTTTCAAGTCGCTAAAATAATTACATTTTTTCAAAAATTCACGCTCTGTTCACATTAAATTATTCCAAAATTTAGGGACGAAGTGTGTGTATTTTTTACAGAAACGTAATTTGGCATTTATTCTAAGCAAATTTCGTAAATTTCAAGTCGGTGGCAATTGGTTTTATATTTTTTGCAAGTCGCCAAAATGATTACATTTTTTTAAAACTTAATGTTCGGTTCATATTAAATTCTTTCAAAATTTAGGGATGAAGTATTCATAATTTTTAAAGAAACGTAATTTCGCATTCATTCTAAGCAAATTTGAGAAGTTTCAAGCCGGTGGCAATTGTTTTTATAATTTTTTCAAGTCGCCAAAATTATTACACTTTTTCAAAACTTAATGTTCGGTTTACATTAAATTATTTTAAAAGATGAGGATGATGTGTTAATAATTTTCACGGAAACGTAATTTGGCATTCATTTTAAGCAAATTTCATAAATTTCAAGTCGGTGGCAATTGTTTTTATATTTTTTTCAAGTCGCTAAAATAATTACATTTTTTTCAAAACTTCACGCCATGTTCTCATTAAATTATTCCAAAATTCAGGGATGAAGTTTTAATAGTTCTCACAGAAATACAATTTTGCATTCATAATAAGCAAATTTGAGAAGTTTCAAGTCGGTGGCAATTGTTTTTATATTTTTTTCAAGTCGCCAAAATTATTACATTTTTTCAAAACTTAATGTTCGGTACATTAAATTATTTCCAAATTTGGGAATGAAGTGTTAATAGTTTTCACAGAATCGTAATTTGGCATTCATTTTAAGCAAATTTGAGAAGTTTCAAGCCGGTGGCAATTGTTTTTATATTTTTTTCGAGTCACTAAAATTATTACATTTTTTCAAAAATTCACGTTCTTTTCTCGTTAAAATATTTCAAAATTTAGGGATGAAGTATTAATAATTTTCACAGAAACGCAATTTGGCATTCATTCTAAGCAAATTTTAGAAGTTTCAGGTCGATGGCAATTGTTTTTATATTTTTTTCGGGCCACTAAAATTATTACATTTTTTTCAAAACTTCACATTCTGTTCTCATTGGATTTTTCCAAAATTTTGGGATGAAGTGTTAATAGTTTTCACAGAAACGTAATTTGGCATTCATTTTAAACAAATTTGAGAAGTTTTATGTCGGTGGCAATTGTTTTTCATTTTTTTTTAAATCACTAAAATTATGGCGTTTTTTCAAAACTTCATGCTCTGTTCTCATTAATTTGTTGTTGTTTTAAATGGAATTTAATTGAATGTAATATTAGCAATTAATAATGATTTAATTGAGTGCGATAATACTTTGGAAGCGCAAAAAATAACGTGCCGGATTGAAAATTTTAATTCGTAGCGTCCGTTGACTGTTCGTCCTTGACCACTGTCAAAACGTGAACGAACCATCGATGATCGCTTTGATGTCAATCAATAAACTTAATTACGCAGGTGTGCGAAATGATTTAACCGGACACGCGAGTGTGTTGAACCTCGAAAATAAAAAAAAAACAAAAAATAAAAAATACGAAAACTTGTATGGAAATTTTATCAACGGGATTTTCAGGATGAAATTTATTAACAATTTTTTTATTATCATTTATTCTATTGATTATATTCATTGGAATTTACATATAATAATAATAATGATGATGTTTATTTACGGTTTAACCATTTCAACATAATCGTACATTGTTTTTTTTTCACACTTACAAATTGTATTTTCTTTGTAAAAAGGGGTTTCCCGTATATATTTTAAATAAATAAATAAATAAATTAAAAATATTACAATAAGTTTAAATTTAGTACTAAACTTAACTAACAAACTGACCTAAACTAAAATAAAATATAAATTAATAAAAACAGAATTTCCCGGTGATGGGATTATTTTCATTGAATTAATAAAAATCAAATTTCTACCGTTATTTCACAAAAGGTCGTGGTGGTGACAATCATTCAATTTTCGACTGATTTTTTTTTATTTTTTATTAAAACCTATTACATGCAGAGATTTAAAACTTGCGGATTTGCAACATTATACACCAATTAAAATATCAAGAAATTAATATCATTGTAAAAAAGAGTTCGCATTTTCTTTATTTATTTCAAGATTATAAAACACATTAACTTATGAAATTTTTTGATTATTTTCAAAATTCGAAACTACTGTTAATTTGGATTTGTAACTTAACAGAGTTTATTATGGTTATCCCTTTGCTCCGCTCGGAGGATTATTTAAATTGTGGAGTCAATCGAACCCAAAACATTAGTTCCAATAGTTTATTAGATTAAGCCCCGGCCGAGTGCCTTAATTGCCACGAAAGTTACACTTTTCGCCCTCGCCCTAATTCAGGGCCGAAGTTAAAATCCGACGAAAGCTTTATTAACACCCCCCCCCCCCCAATCAATTTTATCCTGTCTAACCATACTATTAAAATTTTTCCAATTCGTGTTATTTATTTATTAATATTTTTAGAACGTGTATATAATTTATGTTTTTTTTTTCTATTTACGGTAAGATGATGATGGAGACGAGTAAAAGTTGTATATAATTGATGGAAGGAGTTTGGGCGAGCGGAGATAAACAGGGGAAAGTTAGATAAGAGAAATTCTTCTTTAAATTCAGTCGTTTGTGTTTGTGCGAGAGTTTACGCTGCAGAATTTAAATTGAGAGAGGAGCGAAGTCTCAAAATAAAATAAGGGCGCCTTCAACCTTAAAGTCCGAGTTTAGTTTAGTTTAATACGACGTACACGCGGACGATTCTTTCCTCCTTAGAGCCGGAAAATAAAGTTACAATTAAGTTAGACCGTAGCCATACACGAGGCGCGGATGTATTTTTGCGAAATAAAACAATTGCAATCGATAAGAATGAGGGAAGTGCAATTCTCGATATTAATTGTATCCAACAGTTTTGCTTCTGGTGAAAATAATTGAATTTTTTTTTGTGGAAGTATCGAATGCTGATGGTTAAAAATGGTATTTTTAACATGCCGAACTTGGCGCGTTTTGTGCTATAACATACTGGGCCCTGTTTTACCCTCTTATATATTTTTCACGATTTCCCTTTTCCGTTTTATTTATTGATTACTTTCGTAGGTCGCATATAAAACCCAATTGGAAAATAATGTGGCCTGCAATCGCAGTGATTGGCAATTTCCGGAGGACACACAATGCCCTCCAATGGGACTAAATTGTATTTTTTTTCCTGTGTAAAGTGGCGAACAAATAGTTCAATCTATTTAAATCACGTTTGTGCCCTTTTCTCTAATAACAAAAAAAAAACTACACCTCCAAGTACAAGTAAACAAGTATATAAAAAAAAACTACGATTATAATGTTCAAATATAGATGCAAACAAAAAAACTTATTGATTATTTTCTTTAATCAACAATGGTAAAACGGTTTTACCATTCTTGATGGCGAAGAATAGTTAATTCGAAAAAAAAATTTTTTTTCTCTTCAAAGCTTCACGATTAAAATTAGTGCTGTTCTCGTGTGATTATCTGGGAATCTACTGAAGGGGTGTTTTCATAGTTTGCTTGTAACATAAAGCACAATCGATTTTGAGTATATTTTCAAAGTTTTCGAGGGTGCAACAATTGTTTTTGTATTTTTTTTTACCGATGGAAAAATGGCGCAACTTCGCGATTAAAATTATTGCTGTTATCGTGTGATTATCTGGGAATCTACTGAAGGGGTGTTTTCAGATTTTGCCTGTAACTTAAAGTACAATCGATTTTGAGTAAATTTTGAAAGTTTTTGAGGGTGCAACAATTGTTTTTGTATTTTTTTTACCGATGGAAAAAAGGCGCAACTTTGCGATTAAAATTAGTGCTATTCTCGTATGATTATCTGGGAATCTACTGAAGGTTTGTTTTTGGATTTTGCTTGTAACATAAAGTACAATCGATTTTGAGTATATTTTTAAAGTTTTCGAGGGTGCAACAATTGTTTTTGTATTTTTTTTATCGATGGAAAAACGGCGCAATTTCCCGATTAAAATTAGTGCTGTTCTCGTGTGATTATCTGGGAATCTACTGAAGGGGTGTTTTCAAATTTTGCTTGTAACATAAAGTACAATCGATTTTGAGTATATTTTTAAAGTTTTCAAGGGTGCGGCAATTGTTTTTGTATTTTTTTTACCGATGGAAAAAAGGCGCAACTTCACGATTAAAATTAGAGCTGTTCTCGTGTGATTATCTGGGAATTTACTGAAGGGGTGTTTTCAGATTTTGCTTGTAACATAAAGTACAATCGATTTTGAGTAAATTTTGAAAGTTTTCGAGGGTGCAACAATTGTTTTTGTATTTTTTTTACCGATGGAAAAAAGGCGCAACTTCGCGATTAAAATTAGTGCTGTTCTCGTGTGATTATCTGGGAATCAACTGAAGGGTTGTTTTTGGATTTTGCCTGTAACTTAAAGCACAATCGATTTTGAGTTAATTTTTAAAGTTTTCAAGGGTGCAACAATTGTTTTTGTATTTTTTTTACCGATGGAAAAAAGGCGCAACTTCACGATTAAAATTAGTGCTGTTCTCGTGTGATTATCTGGGAATCAACTGAAGGGTTGTTTTTGGATTTTGCCTGTAATCTAAAGCACAATCGATTTTGAGTTAATTTTTAAAGTTTTCGAGGGTGCAACAATTGTTTTTGTATTTTTTTTACCGATGGAAAAAAGGCGCAACTTCACGATTAAAATTAGTGCTGTTCTCGTGTGATTATCTGGGAATCTACTGAAAGGGTGTTTTCAGATTTTGCTTGTAACATAAAGTACAATCGATTCTGAGTAAATTTTTAAAGTTTTGAAGGTAAAACAATTTTATTTTACTTATCAAGAAACTGAGTTCAAAAAAGAGTTGCAATCAAAACGGCACTGCATCTTTATTTTTATATTACGCGTACCTAAGCAAATAAATATTTTATTATTATTATTATTAACCGCAAGCGGTTTGCCGGGAGCTTTAGATGTGGTCATCGCCAAACCGCTTCCGTTTAAAACGCAATGTGTAATCGAGCTTTTAGTTTTGGAAAACCAAACAAACATAGAGACATGAATAATAAAATCGCTTCGTATAATTATCGCATTCAACTAGTAAAAATCCAATCTAACTCGGTTTTTAGAAAATCAATAATAAAATCTCTTTCGCATTCAACTAGTAAATATTCAATCTAACTTAGTATTTGAAAAATTAAACAAACATTGAAACATCAACAATAAAATCTCTTTCGTATTCAATTGATGAAAATCGTACGATAAACGGGATAAACGTAAAATATTTTTTTTCATCGTTTTTTTTTTATATGTTTGCTTTAAAAAGAATAAGGTATGCACAAGTGGCAACACATCAGCTGTATTGAAATTACGTATCCGAGCAACGCGAAAGACGTCTCCATCCGTGGAATATTTTTCATCGGCGATAAAAAGTGTGAAAAGCTGTCAGGCGATGCATAAAAAAAATACACATTTCGGCAAAATAAAAACTAAGATAAAGAAATGTGTAAAAATGGGCGACGATTCATCACCCGATAACGCATTTTGCGGGAGCCTTTAGAGTGCAGATGGGAACTTATTTATATTCCCTTTACGTCATATTAAATGACAAGAATGTATGTATACAGGGTATCCACAGAAATTCACAAGATGTAGAAAATAATAAGAAAATAAATTGTTTGGAGAGAAGAAAAGTGACCCAGTCTTATCCTAACCGCCCTGAGCTGACCACATGGACTTGCATTCGAGGCAAAAAAAAATATATTTGGACCTAACTTCAAGAAAAATAACAAAATTGTGATAGAGAAAGAAATAATACATTTACAATTGACCAGAGCTTACAAAATTGAATTTAATATACATACAGGGCTTTTACTGATTATTTTACGATGGAACAAAGGCGTTCATTGTTAAAATAAAAGCCCTGTATACAGTGCGCGCCTAAAGTATAGAATGTATTTAGTAAAATCGAAATAAAATATTTTTGGAAAAAATCCTCGAACTTATTAAAATAGAAGACCTACTAACGCACATTCTATAATTATATTCTCATTAAATCATACGATTAGCTGCTAATCTTTCCATGGTCTGTACTTTTTATTTTAATTTAAATGATATTACAAAGTAAATGGCTTGAACAATCGATCATAAATTCGGATATAAAACGGCCGTTTGAAATAATATATTATATTTAAAATTCCATTATTTTCTTTATTGAATTTTTGCGTCGGGTTTGATTGTGTTAAATATTGAAAAGGGTGGACTTTTAATTTCGAATGAAGCGAATGAAAGGGAAGAGAAGGAGGAAATGATGAATGTTCGGCGATATACGACGAATATATTTCTTTGGATGCGGTGTGAGCGTGCGAGACATTAATCAAAATTATTTGAAATGTAAAAATACCGTGTGTCACGAGAGAAAAATTTAATGAGATTTTTTTTTGCTGCATCCCCCGATGAATAGAGGGGATCAAATGTTATTGATTAAATCTTAAAACGGCGAAAATATTTGGCTTCTGCAATAATTGAATGTATGGCATCATTATTTTTTATTTTAATAAAAAAAGTTACTGCAGACAAAAATATAACTTATTTGCTAATATTAATTAATGCATAAAGTTATTATTTGTTATGTAGGAAGCTTCTTATTCATTACACATGCTTTTATATCGAATGAAATATTTTTAAAAAGTGTTTTATTCGTGCATTAAGTTATGTCATTTAATTTGATAGAAAGAAAGTCTTCTAGCTAAGAACAACAATAAATTTGATTAATTTTTATATTTGCTACGATGTAGGAGTTTGTAAACAAACCAAAAATGCCCATCCCAGCCGTATTTCCAGATGAACAGAAATTTTATCACAAATACCTCAGCTACAGTAAACTTAAATAAATATGTGTTTCTGGGTGAATAATGTTTTAATAATCTGACCCGAAACCGTTGTCACATTTGTCTAGGACGCATTAGCATTAGTAGTCGAGAATGTTCTGGATGCAGCAGGCAGTGTCACTCCAGTAAATCTCCTCCACACCGCGGCAGGACTTAATTATAGATCCTGTCTTACCTAAACCACACCAGGAATATCCTGCCAACTTCCCATCTCTTCCTCTTCCTGAGCGAATAACGCCACCCTCCTCGTCCTCGACTCACCTACACACCTACACGCCTAAAACCTAACCTCGCCTCCTCGTTAAATAGTTTCGCTTAATTGCGAACGGTCGCTCCGCACTGTCTACATCAATTATTCATTCCGTTTCAATCCCCCGTAGATTTTACAGTTGGAACACAACACCTTACAATTTCAGCCCCCTTCCGGATATGGGGGGTGGAGAGATGAAGAGGCGCAATCATTATTTATTTGATGGTGCCTGATTAAATTTCATTGCTCGGAGAGAGAGGGGCTGTGTGTTTTATTGGGAAATTAATTACACGCGAGATTAATCATTTCCTCCTGCCTGATGCTGCTGCTCAAAAGTTGGACTAATGGGAACAAATCAATTACGTCAATCCATCAATTTTAATGTTGGGGTTGCCCAAGTGTTTTATCAATATGCCTGTGATGGGCGAAATTTTGAAGAGGTTTTGACGAAAATTGCAAAAAAGTGCATTGTACTCATCACCACGATCTTCAATGGCAAATTCCGGAAAAATTTGTAAAACCATGTTTTCAGATTTGGTGTTTATTTTAGAGCTATATATGTCTGTAATCTTGTGTGGAAATTTCATTAAATTATTTTAAGAATTTTAGCTGAAATTTGCAAAAATTTAGTGGAAAGAGCACAAATCTCATCACCACGATCTTTAATGGTAAATTCCGGAAAATTTTGTAAAACCATGTTTTTAGATTTGGTGTTTATTTTAGAGCTATATATGTCTATAATCTTATGTGGAAATTTCATTAAATTATTTTAAGGATTTTAGCTGAAATTTGCAAAAATTTAGTGGAAAGTGCACAAATCTCATCACCACGATCTTTAACGGTAAATTCCGGAAAATTTTGTAATACCATGTTTTAGGATTTGGTGTTTATTTTATAGCTATATATGTCTTTAATCTTTTGTGGAAATTTCATTAAATTATTTAAAGAATTTTAGCAGAAATTTGCAAAAATTTAGTGGAAAGTGCACAAATCTCATCACCGCGATCTTTGACGGTAAATTCCGGAAAATTTTTTAAAACCATGTTTTAAGATTTGGTGTTTATTTTAGAGCTATATATGTCTGTAATCTTGTGTGGAAATTTCATTAAATTATTGTAAGGGTTTTAGCGGAAATTTGCAAAAATTTAATGGAAAGTACACAGATCTCATCACCGCGATCTTTAACGGTAAATTCCGGAAAATTTTGTAGAATCATATTTTAAGATTTGGTGTATTTTAGAGCTATATATGTCTGTAATCTCGTGTAGAAATTTCATTAAATTATTTTAAGAATTTTTGCAGAAATTTGCAAAAATTTAGTGGAAAGTGCACAAATCTCATCACCATGATCTTTAACGGTAAATTCCGGAAAAATTTATGGAACCATGTTTTTAGATTTGGTGTTTATTTTAGAGCTATATATGTCTTTAATCTTGTGTGGAAATTTCATTAAATTATTTTAGGAATTTTAGCTGAAATTTGCAAAAATTTAGTGGAAAGTGCTCAAATCTCATCACCACGATCTTTAACGGTAAATTCCAGAAAATTTTGTATAATCATGTTTTAAGATTTGGGGTTTATTTTAGAGCTATATATATCTGTAATCTTGTGTGTGGAAATTTCATTAAATTATTTTAAGGATTTTAGCTGGAATTTGCAAAAATTTAGTCGAAAGTGCATAAATCTTGAAAAATCATAAAAATTGTAAAACCATGTTTTCAGATTTGGTTTTTATTTTAGAGCTATATATGTCTATAATCTTGTGTGAAAATTTCATTAAATTATTTTAAGATTTTTAGTTGAAATTTGCAAAATTTAGTCGAAAGTGCTTGAATCTTAAAAAATCATAAAAATTGTAAAACCATGTTTTCAGATTTGGTTTTTATTTTAGAGCCATATATGTCTATAATCTTGTGTGAAAATTTCATTAAATTATTTTAAGATTTTTAGTTGAAATTTGCAAAATTTAGTCGAAAGTGCTTGAATCTTAAAAAATCATAAAAATTGTAAAACCATGTTTTCAGATTTGGTGTTTATTTTAGAGCGATATATGTCTATAATCTTGTCTGGAAATTTCGTTAAATTATTTTTAAAATTCTAGTTGAAATTTGCAAAAATTTAGTCGAAAGTGCATAAATCTTAAAAAATCATAAAAATTGTAAAACCATGTTTTCAGATTTGGTGTTTATTTTAGAGCTATATATGTCTATAATCTTGTGTGTAAATTTCATTAAATTATTTTAAAAATTCTAGTTGAAATTTGCAAAAATTTAGTCGAAAGTACATAAATCTTAAAAAATCATAAAAATTGTAAAACCGTGTTTTCAGATTTAGTGTTTATTTTAGAGCTATATATGTCTATAATCTTGTGTGGAAATTTCATTAAATTATTTTAAGAATTCTAGTTGAAATTTGCAAAAATTTAGTCGAAAGTGCGTAAATCTTAAAAAATCATAAAAATTGTAAAACCATGTTTTCAGATTTGGTGTTTATTTTAGAGCTATATATGTCTATAATCTTGTGTAAAAATTTCATTAAATTATTTTAAAAATTCTAGTTGTAATTTCCAAAAATTTAGTCGAAAGTACATAGATCTTAAAAAATCATAAAAATTGTAAAACCATGTTTTCAGATTTGGTGTTTATTTTAGAGCTATATATGTCTATAATCTTGTGTGAAAATTTCATTAAATTATTTTAAAAATTCTAGTTGTAATTTCCAAAAATTTAGTCGAAAGTACATAGATCTTAAAAAATCATAAAAATTGTAAAACCATGTTTTCAGATTTGGTGTTTATTTTAGAGCTATATATGTCTATAATCTTGTGTGAAAATTTAATTAAATTATTTTTAAAATTCTAGTTGAAATTTGCAAAAATTTAGTGGAAAGTGCACAAATCTCATCACCACGATCTTTAACGGTAAATTCCGGAAAATTTTATGGAACCATGTTTTTAGATTTGGTGTTTATTTTAGAGCTATATATGTCTATAATCTTGTGTAAAAATTTCATTAAATTATTTTAAAAATTCTAGTTGAAATTTGCAAAAATTTAGTCGAAAGTGCATAAATCTTAAAAAATCATAAAAATTGTAAAACCATGTTTTCAGATTTGGTGTTTATTTTAGAGCTATATATGTCTATAATCTTGTGTGGAAATTTCATTAAATTATTTTAAAAATTATTGTTGAAATTTGCAAAAATTTAGTCGAAAGTGCATAAATCTTAAAAAATCATAAAAATTGTAAAACCATGTTTTCAGATTTGGTGTTTATTTTAGAGCTATATATGTCTTTAATCTTGTGTGGAAATTTCATTAAATTATTTTAAAAATCCTAGTTGAAATTTGCAAAAATTTAGTCGAAAGTGCATAAATCTTAAAAAATCATAAAAATTGTAAAACCATGTTTTCAGATTTGGTGTTTATTTTAGAGCTATATATGTCTATAATCTTGTGTGTAAATTTCATTAAATTATTTTAAAAATTCTAGTTGAAATTTGCAAAAATTTAGTCGAAAGTTCATAAATCTTAAAAAATCATAAAAATTGTAAAACCGTGTTTTCAGATTTGGTGTTTATTTTAGAGCTATATATGTCTATAATCTTGTGTGGAAATTTCATTAAATTATTTTAAGAATTCTAGTTGAAATTTGCAAAAATTTAGTCGAAAGTGCATAAATCTTAAAAAATCATAAAAATTGTAAAACCATGTTTTCAGATTTGGTGTTTATTTTAGAGCTATATATGTCTATAATCTTGTGTGAAAATTTCATTAAATTATTTTAAAAATTCTAGTTGTAATTTCCAAAAATTTAGTCGAAAGTACATAGATCTTAAAAAATCATAAAAATTGTAAAACCATGTTTTCAGATTTGGTGTTTATTTTAGAGCTATATATGTCTATAATCTTGTGTGAAAATTTCATTAAATTATTTTAAAAATTCTAGTTGTAATTTCCAAAAATTTAGTCGAAAGTACATAGATCTTAAAAAATCATAAAAATTGTAAAACCATGTTTTCAGATTTGGTGTTTATTTTAGAGCTATATATGTCTATAATCTTGTGTGAAAATTTAATTAAATTATTTTTAAAATTCTAGTTGAAATTTGCAAAAATTTAGTGGAAAGTGCACAAATCTCATCACCACGATCTTTAACGGTAAATTCCGGAAAATTTTATGGAACCATGTTTTTAGATTTGGTGTTTATTTTAGAGCTATATATGTCTATAATCTTGTGTAAAAATTTCATTAAATTATTTTAAAAATTCTAGTTGAAATTTGCAAAAATTTAGTCGAAAGTGCATAAATCTTAAAAAATCATAAAAATTGTAAAACCATGTTTTCAGATTTGGTGTTTATTTTAGAGCTATATATGTCTATAATCTTGTGTGGAAATTTCATTAAATTATTTTAAAAATTATTGTTGAAATTTGCAAAAATTTAGTCGAAAGT
The DNA here is from genome assembly GCA_910593695.2 of Ocypus olens. Lineage (NCBI taxonomy): Eukaryota > Metazoa > Arthropoda > Insecta > Coleoptera > Staphylinidae > Ocypus > Ocypus olens. Next base: position 1,380,036 of record OU343058.1, read on the forward strand.
GCATAAATCTTAAAAAATCATAAAAATTGTAAAACCATGTTTTCAGATTTGGTGTTTATTTTAGAGCTATATATGTCTATAATCTTGTGTGGAAATTTCATTAAATTATTTTAAAAATTATTGTTGAAATTTGCAAAAATTTAGTCGAAAGTGCATAAATCTTAAAAAATCATAAAAATTGTAAAACCATGTTTTCAGATTTGGTGTTTATTTTAGAGCTATATATGTCTTTAATCTTGTGTGGAAATTTCATTAAATTATTTTAAAAATCCTAGTTGAAATTTGCAAAAATTTAGTCGAAAGTGCATAAATCTTAAAAAATCATAAAAATTGTAAAACCATGTTTTCAGATTTGGTGTTTATTTTAGAGCTATATATGTCTATAATCTTGTGTGGAAATTTCATTAAATTATTTTAAAAATTATTGTTGAAATTTGCAAAAATTTAGTCGAAAGTGCATAAATCTTAAAAAATCATAAAAATTGTAAAACCATGTTTTCAGATTTGGTGTTTATTTTAGAGCTATATATGTCTATAATCTTGTGTGTAAATTTCATTAAATTATTTTAAAAATTCTAGTTGAAATTTGCAAAAATTTAGTCGAAAGTTCATAAATCTTAAAAAATCATAAAAATTGTAAAACCGTGTTTTCAGATTTGGTGTTTATTTTAGAGCTATATATGTCTATAATCTTGTGTGGAAATTTCATTAAATTATTTTAAGAATTCTAGTTGAAATTTGCAAAAATTTAGTCGAAAGTGAATAAATCTTAAAAAATCATAAAAATTGTAAAACCATGTTTTCAGATTTGGTGTTTATTTTAGAGCTATATATGTCTATAATCTTGTGTAAAAATTTCATTAAATTATTTTAAAAATTCTAGTTGTAATTTCCAAAAATTTAGTCGAAAGTACATAGATCTTAAAAAATCATAAAAATTGTAAAACCATGTTTTCAGATTTGGTGTTTATTTTAGAGCTATATATGTCTATAATCTTGTGTGAAAATTTCATTAAATTATTTTAAAAATTCTAGTTGTAATTTCCAAAAATTTAGTCGAAAGTACATAGATCTTAAAAAATCATAAAAATTGTAAAACCATGTTTTCAGATTTGGTGTTTATTTTAGAGCTATATATGTCTATAATCTTGTGTGAAAATTTAATTAAATTATTTTTAAAATTCTAGTTGAAATTTGCAAAAATTAAGTGGAAAGTGCACAAATCTCATCACCACGATCTTTAACGGTAAATTCCGGAAAATTTTATGGAACCATGTTTTTAGATTTGGTGTTTATTTTAGAGCTATATATGTCTATAATCTTGTGTAAAAATTTCATTAAATTATTTTAAAAATTCTAGTTGAAATTTGCAAAAATTTAGTCGAAAGTGCATAAATCTTAAAAAATCATAAAAATTGTAAAACCATGTTTTCAGATTTGGTGTTTATTTTAGAGCTATATATGTCTATAATCTTGTGTGGAAATTTCATTAAATTATTTTAAAAATTATTGTTGAAATTTGCAAAAATTTAGTCGAAAGTGCATAAATCTTAAAAAATCATAAAAATTGTAAAACCATGTTTTCAGATTTGGTGTTTATTTTAGAGCTATATATGTCTATAATCTTGTGTGGAAATTTCATTAAATTATTTTAAAAATTATTGTTGAAATTTGCAAAAATTTAGTCGAAAGTGCATAAATCTTAAAAAATCATAAAAATTGTAAAACCATGTTTTCAGATTTGGTGTTTATTTTAGAGCTATATATGTCTTTAATCTTGTGTGGAAATTTCATTAAATTATTTTAAAAATCCTAGTTGAAATTTGCAAAAATTTAGTCGAAAGTGCATAAATCTTAAAAAATCATAAAAATTGTAAAACCATGTTTTCAGATTTGGTGTTTATTTTAGAGCTATATATGTCTATAATCTTGTGTGGAAATTTCATTAAATTATTTTAAAAATTATTGTTGAAATTTGCAAAAATTTAGTCGAAAGTGCATAAATCTTAAAAAATCATAAAAATTGTAAAACCATGTTTTCAGATTTGGTGTTTATTTTAGAGCTATATATGTCTATAATCTTGTGTGTAAATTTCATTAAATTATTTTAAAAATTCTAGTTGAAATTTGCAAAAATTTAGTCGAAAGTTCATAAATCTTAAAAAATCATAAAAATTGTAAAACCGTGTTTTCAGATTTGGTGTTTATTTTAGAGCTATATATGTCTATAATCTTGTGTGGAAATTTCATTAAATTATTTTAAGAATTCTAGTTGAAATTTGCAAAAATTTAGTCGAAAGTGCATAAATCTTAAAAAATCATAAAAATTGTAAAACCATGTTTTCAGATTTGGTGTTTATTTTAGAGCTATATATGTCTATAATCTTGTGTAAAAATTTCATTAAATTATTTTAAAAATTCTAGTTGTAATTTCCAAAAATTTAGTCGAAAGTACATAGATCTTAAAAAATCATAAAAATTGTAAAACCATGTTTTCAGATTTGGTGTTTATTTTAGAGCTATATATGTCTATAATCTTGTGTGAAAATTTCATTAAATTATTTTAAAAATTCTAGTTGTAATTTCCAAAAATTTAGTCGAAAGTACATAGATCTTAAAAAATCATAAAAATTGTAAAACCATGTTTTCAGATTTGGTGTTTATTTTAGAGCTATATATGTCTATAATCTTGTGTGAAAATTTAATTAAATTATTTTTAAAATTCTAGTTGAAATTTGCAAAAATTTAGTGGAAAGTGCACAAATCTCATCACCACGATCTTTAACGGTAAATTCCGGAAAATTTTATGGAACCATGTTTTTAGATTTGGTGTTTATTTTAGAGCTATATATGTCTATAATCTTGTGTAAAAATTTCATTAAATTATTTTAAAAATTCTAGTTGAAATTTGCAAAAATTTAGTCGAAAGTGCATAAATCTTAAAAAATCATAAAAATTGTAAAACCATGTTTTCAGATTTGGTGTTTATTTTAGAGCTATATATGTCTTTAATCTTGTGTGGAAATTTCATTAAATTATTTTAAAAATCCTAGTTGAAATTTGCAAAAATTTAGTCGAAAGTGCATAAATCTTAAAAAATCATAAAAATTGTAAAACCATGTTTTCAGATTTGGTGTTTATTTTAGAGCTATATATGTCTTTAATCTTGTGTGGAAATTTCATTAAATTATTTTAAAAATCCTAGTTGAAATTTGCAAAAATTTAGTCGAAAGTGCATAAATCTTAAAAAATCATAAAAATTGTAAAACCATGTTTTCAGATTTGGTGTTTATTTTAGAGCTATATATGTCTTTAATCTTGTGTGGAAATTTCATTAAATTATTTTAAAAATTCTAGTTGAAATTTGCAAAAATTTAGTCGAAAGTGCATAAATCTTAAAAAATCATTAAAATTGTAAAACCATGTTATCAGATTTGGTGTTTATTTTAGAGCTATAATATATGTCTGTTATGTGTGAAAATTTCATCAAAATTTTTTTGGATTTAGCTGAAATTTGCAATTTTTTTCTCGAAAGTGTACAAATCTTATCCTGACGATTTTTCATGGTAAATGATTGAAAAGCGGATATAAAAATAGCATACCCCTTGTCGAAAATCAACATGTGCACGTGTATGCGTATATATTATTATATTCCCTATTACTGGAATGTTGTTCATTTGGTATTAAATAAATAAATATATAAATTGTAAAGTTTTCGACTTGTCGGAAACAAATTACATTTATTATTATAACGAATTCATAAATTAACTTTAACAAATTCAAATTTGCGATGCGAATACACACGCATTTGCGGGAGGGTCGAAATAATATTTATGAAAATTTCCACGGCCGCGCAAAATAATTCAAACTAAATGCAGCACATTAGGGCGAGTACATAATGTAACGCGCACGTGCCTCTGGGATTTGTAATAATTTAAAGTTTGTTCGGTATTAACAGCATGCATATATACATGCGTGTAACTTTATGAAAAGGTCAAAACCGAAACTGAAACGGAAATGAGGTGCCTTGTCGGGATGAACACGAATTAGTTTTGGTAGTAACATCAAATCCGACGGAAATTATTCGTTATTATTATATTCGAAACGCAATTGTAACCAGCGTCTCGGCGAATATGTCGTAAGGCAATAACAGTTTAACAGTACATTGGCTCCAAGAGTCGTTCCACCTATTCTACCACAGTGTAGGATGATCATATGCGATTTGTTCGCGTTGGAGCCGTTAAAACAAAGCGTTTTCGAATTCCGATTTTAACAATTATTTACAGTTACATGTTTCAGGCCGTTAATTTGTTTCCAGATGAGTTCAGTTGACTGAAACTTTCGTCATTCGTGTTTGCTGATAACAATAAAAAATTATAACTTCTTCGGCTTCTACATTCTTTAACATAAATTTAGCAAGTGTGTTTTATTTAATTAAAAATGTATCACGAAGTGAGTGCCGCCAACTTGAATCAATTTTCTTTAACATAAGGTTATTGAAACATTGTTATATCTTTGGAAGTGGAATCTTAAAATTCTAGACTCTAACACAAGGTTTTTAATGGATGAAGTGAAGAACTCTACTGGCAATCGCTGGTCCGGCGCTGATTCGTTATTTATTAATTCTAAAAATGTAGATGATTTTTTCTTTATATTCAAAAGATCGGGCATGAAAGAAAACACGCGGAAACCGCACATCACGTGTTAAAATTGAATTTGCCAGACACGAGAGATCCATTTTTCGAGACGCCATTCAAATGTATCATATCTAATGGCTTTATAATGTATATTCTGTTTGGAGAGGGTGAGCTCACCCTTTTATAACCACCTTATTCACCTAAAGCCGATCTGCGATTCTATATTACACCTCACCAGCCCCTGGTTTTATATATTTTATATCACGAAGATTTTTATTTCGCAATGATCTCGAATATTAAAATAAAATCTTTCGCAGGGTTTCAGTTATTAATGAAATATTTTTAGATAATTTAAAATGACAGAACTGTAGATATATATAGTAATTTTATAACAAAACACTTTTAACTTTGTTTTGTATAACTTATATATTTATTTTTGTGACTTAAGTTTCGGTAGTACAATTACTAATTTCAAACATGAAGTGTTTTTTAAACAACATTATAGTAATTTTGCTTATCAGAATTTTTTTCAGACATGCTGGTTCATTTTTCAATTAAATTAAAAACAACCTCACCTTTTGCAAATGCGTTAAATAAGTGTAGTCACTTTAACTCGCAAAAAAAAGTAATTTTCCTCAAATTTGCTTCCTTTTTTTAACTTACACTTTAAAGCTACTATTTTTTTAAAGACTTGCAATCCTCCAGTACATCTTGTCCCTTAACCAAATTACCCGAAACTATCCCCATAATATTTATTCAGCCTTCTAATATTTTACATATATAAACATAAAATACATTTTCGCAGTGAACTCCCCCGATGGCGGCTCGAGATTTATGAATATTTCAAATCGAAATGTGGAATAAATCTGAATACATTAAAAGAGAGGTGGAGGAAGAAGAAGAGGGGCCTCGAGTAATTTTTCACGAGTTAACTTCACGGTCCCGCTTTAATCCATCCCCTGTACTTACTTTTTTGCCGGTTTAATAATTTTAAGTGTCCCACCATCTCGAATCTGAGGGGGAGACCGAATTCCCCCCTCCACCTCCGCATCTTCCCACAATTAATCTTTATTGGAAACATTGTCTTGCAGCAGCAGGAATCCTCAGCCACGTCGGATTTACTTCATTCCTGGTCTTATTTCTAATTGAAATCCGACGTCACTCAGGATTTTCCGCTATTTATTAGATATTTTTTTCTCGGTCTGTCAATAAATTGTGTTTACCACGGCAACTTTGATGTTTGTTCTTAAAGAAGGTATTACATTAATAAAATTTATTAATACTCGTTTAGCCGCTACAGCCGTTCAAAATTTCTCCATAAAGTTCATGGTGACTAGCTAACTTATTTGCAATTTTCTCTGGATAAATTTTTTTAACGCCAATCGTTTTATCTCGTTCTTCTGATGAAAAAAAAGGTATTACATAAAGGTCTACGATGATTTTTAAGAAAGTTGATTTTTTCGATTTTTTTCCATTTTCGAGTTTTTTTGCTGATGTGTCACGAGCTTGAAATTGACATTTGTTCCTGCGAAAATGCATTTTCTGAAGCGTCTTGAAGCGATCTTTCGAGTGACGTCAAGAAACCCCGGATCCAACCAGTGGTTTGTTCAGGAAATCATTTTTAATACAATTTTTGTTAAAAAGTAATAAGGGGGGACCCTTGGATAGAATTTCGGGTTTTCGTCAAAAATAAAAAATCGTCAATTTTAATCAAGTCCGACTAATTAGGACACGAAGAACACAGATTTGCAATCCGCGTTCAAATTGGATTCTTTGTTCGGCCGCTACAGCCATTCAAAGTTTGAAAAAATCGACTTTTTTCAAAATTTCTCCATAAAGTTCATGGTGACTGGCTAACTTTTTTGCAATTTTCTATGGATGGAATTTATTAACGCCAATTGTTTTATCTCGTTCTTCTGATGAAAAAAGAGGTATTACATAAAGGTCTACGATGATTATTAAGAAAGTTGATTTTTTCTAATTTTTTCCATTTTCGAGTTTTTTTGCTGACGTGTCACGGGCTTCAAATTGACATTTGTTCCTGCGAAAGTACATTTTCTGAAGCGTTTTGAAGCGATCTTTCGAGTGACGTCAAGAAACCCCAAATACAACCAGTGGTTTCTTCAGGAAATCATTTTTAATGCAATTTTTGTTAAAAAGTAATAAGGGGGGACCCTTGGATAGAATTTCGGGTTTTCGTCAAAAATTAAAAATCGCCAATTTTAATCAAATCCGACTAATTAGGACACGAGGAACACAGATTTGCAATCCGCGATCAAATTGGATTCTTCGTTCGGCCGCCACAGCCGTTCAAAGTTTGAAAAATCGACTTTTTTCAAAATTTCTCCATAAAGTTCATGGTGACTTGCTAACTTTTTTGTAATTTTCTCTGGATGAAATTTCTTAACGCCGATCGTTTTATCTCGTTCTTCTGATGAAAAAAAAGGTATTACATAAAGGTCTACGATGATTTTTAAGAAAGTTGATTTTTTCGATTTTATCCATTTTCAATTTTTTTTTGCTGACGTGTCACGGGCTTCAAACTGACACTTGTTCCTGCAAAAGTACATTTTCTGAAGCGTCTTGAAGCGATCTTTCGAGTGACGTCAAGAAACCCCAGATCCAACCTGTGGTTTCTTCAGGATATCATTTTTAATGCAATTTTTGTTAAAAAATAATAAGGGGGGACCCTTGGATAGAATTTCGGGTTTTCGTCAAAAATAAAAAATCGCCAATTTTAACCAAATCCGACTAATTAGGACACGAGGAACACAGATTTGCAATCCGCGATCAAATTGGATTCTTCGTTCGGCCACTACAGCCGTTCAAAGTTTGAAAAATTGACTTTTTTCAAAATTTCTCCATAAAGTTCATGGTGACTAGCTAACTTTTTTGCAATTTTCTCCGGATGAAATTTTTTAACGCCAGTCGTTTTATCCCGTTCATCTGATGAAAAAGAAGGTATTACATAAAGGTCTACGATGATTTTTAAGAAAGTTGATTTTTTCCAATTTTTTCCATTTTCGAGTTTTTTTGCTGATGCGTCACGGGCTTCAAATTGACATTTGTTACTGCAAAAGTACATTTTCTGAAGCGTCTTGAAGCGATTTTTCGAGTGACGTCAAGAAACCCCGGATGCAACCAGTGGTTTCTTCAGGAAATCATTTTTAATGCAATTTTTGTTAAAAAGTAATAAGGGGGGACCCTTGGATAGATTTTCGGGTTTTCGTCAAAAATAAAAAAATCGCCAATTTTAATCAAATCCGACTAATTAGGACACGAGGAAAACAGATTTGCAATCCGCGATTAAATTGGATTCTTCGTTCGGCCGCTACAGCCGTTCAAAGTTTGAAAAAATCGACTTTTTTCATAATGTCTCCATAAAGTTCATGGTGACTTGCTAACTTTTTTGCAATTTTCTCTGGATGAAATTTTTTAACGTCAATCGTTTTATCTCTTTTTTCTGATGAAAAAAAAGGTATTACATAAAGGTCTACGATGATTTTTAAGAAAGTTGATTTTTTCGATTTTTTCCATTTTCGAGTTTTTTTGCTGACGTGTCACAGGCTTCAAACAGGCATTTCTTCCTGCGAAAGTACATTTTATGAAGCGTCTTGAAGCGATCTTTCGAGTGACGTCAAGAAACCCCAAATACAACCAGTGGTTTCTTCAGGAAATCATTTTTAATGCAATTTTTGTTAAAAAGTAATAAGGGGGGACCCTTGGATAGAATTTCGGGTTTTCGTCAAAAATAAAAAATCGCCAATTTTCATCAAATCCGACTAATTAGGATACGAGGAACACAGATTTGCAATCCGCGTTCAAATTGGATTCTTCGTTCGGCCGTTACAGCCGTTCAAAAAATGAAAAAATCCACTTTTTTCAAAATTTCTCAATAAAGTTCATGGTGACTAGCTAACTTTTTTGCAATTTTCTCTGGGTGAAATTTTTTAACGCCAATCGTTTTATCTCGTTCTTCTGATGAAAAAAACGGTATTACATAAAGGTCTACGATGATTTTTAAGAAAGTTGATTTTTTAGATTTTTTCCATTTTCGAGTTTTTTTGCTGACGTGTCACAGGCTTCAAACAGGCATTTCTTCCTGCGAAAGTACATTTTATGAAGCGTCTTGAAGCGATCTTTCGAGTGACGTCAAGAAACCCCGGATCCAACCTGTGGTTTCTTCAGGAAATCATTTTTAATGCAATTTTTGTTAAAAAGTAATAAGGGGGGACCCTTGGATAAAATTTCGGGTTTTCGTCAAAAATAAAAAATCGCCAATTTTAATCAAATCCGACTAATTAGGACAGGAGGAACACAGATTTGCAGTCCGCGATCAAATTGGATTCTTCGTTCGGCCGCTACAGCCGTTCAAAGTTAAAAAAATCGACTTTTTTCAAAATTTCTCCATAAAGTTCATGGTGACTTGCTAACTTTTTTGCAATTTTCTCCGGATGAAATTTTTTAACGCCAATCGTTTTATCTCGTTCTTCTGATGAAAAAAACGGTATTACATAAAGGTCTACGATGATTATTAAGAAAGTTGATTTTTTCGATTTTTTCCATTTTCGAGTTTTTTTGCTGACGTGTCACAGGCTTCAAACAGGCATTTCTTCCTGCGAAAGTACATTTTATGAAGCGTCTTGAAGCGATCTTTCGAGTGACGTCAAGAAACCCCGGATCCAACCAGTGGTTTCTTCAGGAAATCATTTGTAATGCAATTTTTGTTAAAAAGTAATAAGGGGGGACCCTTGGATAAAATTTCGGGTTTTCGTCAAAAATAAAAAATCGCCAATTTTAATCAAATCCGACTAATTAGGACAGGAGGAACACAGATTTGCAGTCCGCGATCAAATTGGATTCTTCGTTCGGCTGCTACAGCCGTTCAAAGTTAAAAAAATCGACTTTTTTCAAAATTTCTCCATAAAGTTCATGGTGACTTGCTAACTTTTTTGCAATTTTCTCCGGATGAAATTTTTTAACGCCAATCGTTTTATCTCGTTCTTCTGATAAAAAAAAGGTATTACATAAAGGCCTACGATGATTTTTAAGAAAGTTGATTTTTTCCAATTTTTTCCATTTTCGAGTTTTTTTGCTGTCGTGTCACGGGCTTCAAATTGACATTTGTTTCTGCGAAAGTACATTTTCTGAAGCGTCTTGAAGCGATCTTTCGAGTGACGTCAAGAAACTCCGGATCCAACCTGTGGTTTCTTCAGGAAATCATTTTTAATGCAATTTTTGTTAAAAAGTAATAAGGGGGGACCCTTGGATAGAATTTCGGGTTTTCGTCAAAAATAAAAAATCGCCAATTTTCATCAAATCCGACTAATTAGGATACGAGGAACACAGATTTGCAATCCGCGTTCAAATTGGATTCTTCGTTCGGCCGTTACAGCCGTTCAAAAAATGAAAAAATCCACTTTTTTCAAAATTTCTCAATAAAGTTCATGGTGACTAGCTAACTTTTTTGCAATTTTCTCTGGGTGAAATTTTTTAACGTCAATCGTTTTACCTCGTTCTTCTGATAAAAAAATAGGGATTACATAAAGGTCTACGATGATTTTTAAGAAAGTTGATTTTTTCGATTTTTTTCCATTTTCGAGTTTTTTTCCTGACGTGTCACGCGCTTTAAATTGACATTTCTTGGTGCGAAAGTACATTTTCTGAAGCGTCTTGAAGCGATCTCTCGAGTGACGTCAAGAAATCCCGGATCCAACCTGTGGTTTCTTCAGGAAATCATTTTTAATGCAATTTTTGTTAAAAAGTAATAAGGTGGGACCCTTGGATAGAATTTCGGGTTTTCGTCAAAAATAAAAAAATCGCCAATTTTCATCAAATCCGACTAATTAGGATACGAGGAACACAGATTTGCAATCCGCGTTCAAATTGGATTCTTCGTTCGGCCGTTACAGCCGTTCAAAAAATGAAAAAATCCACTTTTTTCAAAATTTCTCAATAAAGTTCATGGTGACTAGCTAACTTTTTTGCAATTTTCTCCGGATGAAATTTTTTAACGCCAATCGTTTTATCTCGTTCTTCTGATGAAAAAAACGGTATTACATAAAGGTCTACGATGATTTTTAAGAAAGTTGATTTTTTAGATTTTTTCCATTTTCGAGTTTTTTTGCTGACGTGTCACAGGCTTCAAACAGGCATTTCTTCCTGCGAAAGTACATTTTATGAAGCGTCTTGAAGCGATCTTTCGAGTGACGTCAAGAAACCCCGGATCCAACCTGTGGTTTCTTCAGGAAATCATTTTTAATGCAATTTTTGTTAAAAAGTAATAAGGGGGGACCCTTGGATAAAATTTCGGGTTTTCGTCAAAAATAAAAAATCGCCAATTTTAATCAAATCCGACTAATTAGGACAGGAGGAACACAGATTTGCAGTCCGCGATCAAATTGGATTCTTCGTTCGGCCGCTACAGCCGTTCAAAGTTAAAAAAATCGACTTTTTTCAAAATTTCTCCATAAAGTTCATGGTGACTTGCTAACTTTTTTGCAATTTTCTCCGGATGAAATTTTTTAACGCCAATCGTTTTATCTCGTTCTTCTGATGAAAAAAACGGTATTACATAAAGGTCTACGATGATTATTAAGAAAGTTGATTTTTTCGATTTTTTCCATTTTCGAGTTTTTTTGCTGACGTGTCACAGGCTTCAAACAGGCATTTCTTCCTGCGAAAGTACATTTTATGAAGCGTCTTGAAGCGATCTTTCGAGTGACGTCAAGAAACCCCGGATCCAACCAGTGGTTTCTTCAGGAAATCATTTTTAATGCAATTTTTGTTAAAAAGTAATAAGGGGGGACCCTTGGATAAAATTTCGGGTTTTCGTCAAAAATAAAAAAAGTTCATGGTGACGCTAACTTTTTTGAAATTTTCTCTGGATGAAATTTTTTAACACCAATAGTTTTATCTCGTTCTTCTGATGAAAAAAAAGGTAAAACATAAAGTTCTACGATGATTTTTAAGAAAGTTGATTTTTTCAATTTTTTCCATTTTCGAGTTTTTTTGCTGACGCGTCACGGGCTTGAAATTAACATTTGTTCCTGCGAAAGTACTTTTTCTGAAGCGTCTTGAAGCGATCTTTCGAGTGACGTCAAGAAACCCCGGATCCAACCAGTGGTTTCTTCAGAAAATCATTTTTAATGCAATTTTTGTTAAAAAGTAATAAGGGAGGACCCTTGGATAGAATTTCGGGTTTTCGTCAAAAATAAAAAATCGCCAATTTTAATGAAATCCTACTAATTGACACACGAGGAACACAGATTTGCAATCCGTGTTCAAATTGGATTTTTCGTTCGGCCGCTACAGCCGTTCAAAGTTTGAAAAATTGACTTTTTTCAAAATTTCTCCATAAAGTTCATGGTGACTAGCTAACTTTTTTGCAATTTTCTCCGGATAAAATTTTTTAACGCCAGTCGTTTTATCCCGTTCTTCTGATGAAAAAAAAGGTATTACATAAAGGCCTACGATGATTTTTAAGAAAGTTGATTTTTTCCAATTTTTTCCATTTTCGAGTTTTTTTGCTGACGCGTCACAGGCTTCAAATTGACATTTGTTTCTGCGAAAGTACATTTTCTGAAGCGTCTTGAAGCGATCTTTCGAGTGACGTCAAGAAACCCCGGATCCAACCAGTGGTTTCTTCAGGAAATCATTTTTAATGCAATTTTTGCTAAAAATCCCTTGGATAAAATTTCGGGTTTTCGTCAAAAATTGAAAATCGCCAATTTTCATCAAATCCGACTAATTAGGACACGAGGAACACAGATTTGCAATCCGCGTTTAAATTGGATTCTTCGTTCGGCCGCTACGGCCGTTCAAAGTTTGAAAAAATCGACTTTTTTCAAAATTTCTCCATAAAGTTCATGGTGACTAGCTAAATTGTTTGCAATTTTCTTAGGATGAAATTTTTTAACGCTAATCGTTTTATCTCGTTCTTCTGATGAAAAAAAAGGTATTACATAAAGGTCTACGATGATTTTTAAGAAAGTTGATTTTTTCCAATTTTTTCCATTTTCGAGTTTTTTTGCTGTCGTGTCACGGGCTTCAAATTGACATTTGTTTCTGCGAAAGTACATTTTCTGAAGCGTTTTGAAGCGATCTTTCGAGTGACGTCAAGAAACCCCGGATCCAACCAGTGGTTTCTTCAGGAAATCATTTCAAATGCAATTTTTGAGCAAAATAATTTTGTGTTGTATAAGGTTGTCACTGCATCGTATCATATGCAACCACATATACTTATTTGTATTGAATGCAGTAGTTAGAGAGTAATAGCCAGACTGTAAAATTACATTAAGCAAAAAATTCAATTTAACACGAAAACATATAAAATACATTTTATTGAGGAAGTTGTCGCTCTGCTAGTCCATTTAATACGAGAAAACATGCTTGAACAAATATCAAGAAACAAAGCGGAACGTCCGACTTATTGATACCACTTTATATATAACGCATTCGTCGACGACGTAGAAATCTTTCGCTCGATGTAATTCCATAAATGCCCCGAAAAAGAAACAAACATAAAACTCGAACGGCGGCCTAAATATGTTTGTGTGTGTGTGCGAACGTCAAGATTTCCAGTGTCGATGACAGTTCGATCCATTTAACACCGCATTTCCGCACACCATCCGCACGATGATGAAATACCGCAAGTGACAAGTTGAAAGGGAAAATGGCAACGAATATGCTGTTACCGTGTTATAGAAAATACGAACCGATTTGAAATACAGGGATTTGACAACTGGGACTATCTGAAACGTTGCAATAATCTACATAATTTAGTGGAAATAAAATTTTATAATAAAAATCCGTGATCTGAGTTTTCTTGATTATAATCAAGATCGCACCTCCATTCGCTGAGCGCCTACACTTCTTTTTTCTAAAAAGTCACGCAGCGATCGTCATTGCCAGTAATAGCACTGTTCTCGTTGTCTAAAAAAAAATTCCAATGATTCGTTTCGAGCAAATTCTTCACCAGAATTTTTTGTAGATAATTTCAGGATTTTTGTCTCCTCAGTGAGACACGTTTTGTATAAACAATATCTAATAATATTGAACGAGTTATAAACTAAAGCAAATACTTCACCCGCAGATTGAAGTGGGGAATAAACTTGACGTTTAGTGTACGCAAATAAAAGATGTTGCTCCCGCCGCTAATACCACTCGTGGCGTCCTTAACAAGAAAAAAAAAATCAACCCTCGCGCGCACACATATTGCGGAAATATAAGACTCTTTGTGAATGTTTGAGTATTGTGCTTGCGGGCTTATTCCTACCGGCTCCGGAGTGGTTTCAACTTTCCATTCTCTCTCGTTTCTCTTATGCAATGTTAAACAGCGCAAATAAATTTGCGAATTTCGTGCTCGGGATGCGACTTTTTTTTTTGCTAAGTATCTCATCCCTCCTCGAAACCGGCCCTCCTGTACTCGACCATGGGGAAATTTCACGTCTCACTGGAACTACTATTGTTATTTATTAAATATTACAGTAATAAAAAAAAATAAAATATCCAATTTTCCGTTATTAAATTTAAAAAAATTTCATCGAAGAATCGATCGTTTTAATAAATGAACGTGATGTTTAGAATCCAATATGGAATAATAAATACAGTTTATTGAAACTCTAATACATAAGAACTACATAAGCCAACTTACAGTGCTTGTATTCTTGAAAAATCAACAATTAAATAATTTCAAACTTTTTTCTCGATCATTCCTGCAAAAATTAAACACCGACGATTAAAACACGATCCCGACTCTCAGACCTCAACACATGTTTCGCAATATCATAAATCACGCTCTCTTTTCTGTAGCGCAAATTTGAATACATGCAAGCTGTAGCGGTTTTTCCGGCGAAAAAAAAAGTCAGGGGGGTGGAGCCGTACGGGGGGCATTTTTCGCCCCTTGCCGGTGTCCTGTAACATTTTAAATTATCTGGGGCATTCCCGGGGCCGCCCGACGCTTTAATATGATAATAAATCAGGACGGTAATAACGGCAATTAATAACAGCTCTCGTTCCTCTCGTCCCTCTCCGCCATCCCTTACTGTCTTTACGAATAGTTTTAAATTGATTTCCAACATTCGCCGACGTGCTTTACTGCGCGGATTAACTGAATTTAAATTGTGAATTTGTCACACCCTGATAATATCAGAAGGTGGCAGGATGAATTATCAACGTGAACATTTACATTGTCCGTCATGTTAATGCATAAAATGCAAAAGTCATTTTTATCAAACAGATACCAAGCAGTGCATAAATCATCACTTTCACCAATTTCACGAGGTATTCCTCAGGTATCAATTTTGGGGCCTCTATAATTTTTAATACTTATTAACGATCTTTTTTCGACTTGAATAAAGCTCAAGCGAGAAGTCTAGTAGTGAAATGGTGCGAACCACTATGATTATGATTATGAAATGAAACAGAAATAAATAAACTGTATTTGATACTCGAAACATCCCCATTTTACCCTTAATATACAAAATACGATACATGATGAACAAATTTAATTTTTTTTTCGGACATACGGAGCAGATGTTTTCGAAGTATTTTTATCATAATCGCATTGCAAAAGGGTGTCCAAAATTTTGTGTCAAACTTTAAATAATTTTATTTTTCTCATTTTTAATTATTACATACAGAATAAAAAAAAAACGAAAAAAAAAAAATTCTTCTAAATATAAAATCATCATGTATTATCATGTCAATAGAGAAGAAACTTTAATATATTATTTGATTTTCAGGCAATACAGGTCGTGGAAATTCAATAAAAATATTGACGCAATTAGGCAGATAACACGTTGACAGATAGTTAAGTGGGGTATCCGATGGCTGATTTATTAGCTATCGGGTGTTGCAAAATATCCCTTTGACTGGATGGATTCGTTGACTCCATTATTCATCACCTGCCTTAATTTGATCTGCCGCCCTATTGATCCATTTCAAAATCCACAAGTTTATACGCAACTTACATTTTAACATTTATACTTTTCTTAATTAATAATATAGTCGTTGAATTCTACAACATTGGGCATAACTTAGTCAATGATTTAACAAGAAACAATTACACAATTTTTTTACGATTTTTTAAATTCCAACTAGAATCTTATAG
The DNA here is from genome assembly GCA_910593695.2 of Ocypus olens. Lineage (NCBI taxonomy): Eukaryota > Metazoa > Arthropoda > Insecta > Coleoptera > Staphylinidae > Ocypus > Ocypus olens. The sequence continues at coordinate 1,395,786 of OU343058.1, forward strand.
CAGGGATAATTTTGAAAATTCATAACTTTTTTCTTAGAGGGAATTTTTAAACGCGATAAACTTCCTTGGTTAGTAGATAGATGCAAAAGTATCTGTTAGTATTTGCAAAACAATTACACAACGATTTCAATTATTTTACGATTTTTTAAATTGCAACTTGAATTTTATTCTTTTTGAAAATTTATAACTTTTCTCTTAGTGGGAATTTTTAAACGCGATAAACTTCCTCGGTTAGTAGATAGATGCAAAAGTATCTGTTTGTATTTGCGAAACAATTACACAACGATTTCAATTTTTTTATGATTTTTTAAATTAAAATCTTTTTGCAGGGATGAATTTGAAAATTTATAACTTTTTTCTTAGTGGGAATTTTTGAACGCGATAAACTTCCACGATTAGTAGATAGATGCAAAAGTATCTGTTGATATTTGCGAAACAATTACACAACGATTTCAATTTTTTTACGATTTTTTAAATTCCAACTTGAATTTTAATCTTTTTGCAGGGATGAATTTGAAAATTTATAACTTTTTTCTTAATGGGAATTTTGAAACGTGATAAACTTTCTCGGTTAGTAGATAGATGCAAAAGTATCTGTTAGTATTTGCAAAACAATTACACAACGATTTCAATTATTTTACGATTTTTTAAATTGCAACTTGAATTTTAATCTTTTTGCAGGAATGAGTTTGAAAATTTATAACTTTTCTCTTAGTGGGAATTTTTAAGCGCGATAAACTTCCTCGATTATTAGATAGATGCAAAAGTATCTGTTAGTATTTGCAAAATAATTACACAACGATTTCAATTTTTTTACGATTTTTTAAATTCCAATCTTTTTGCAGGGATGAATTTGAAAATTCATAACTTTTTTCTAAATGGGAATTTTTAAACGCGATGAACTTCTACGGTTAGTAGATAGATGCAAAAGTATCCATTAGTATTTGCAAAACAATTGCAAAACGATTTCAATTTTTTTACGATTACGATTTTTTACTTGAATTTTAAACTTTTTGCAGGGATGAATTTGAAAATTTATAACTTTTCTCTTAGTGGGAATTTTTAAACGCGATAAACTTCTACGGTTAGTAGATAGATGCAAAAGTATCTGTTAGTATTTGCAAAACAATTACACAATGATTTCAATTTTTTTACGATTTTTTTAATTCCAACTGGAATTCTAATCTTATTGCAGGGATGAATTTTAAAATTTATAACTTTTTTCTCAGTGGGAATTTTTTAACGCAATAAACTTCCTCGGTTAGCAAATAGATGCAAAAGTATCTGTTAGTATTTGCAAAACAATTCCACAATGATTTCAATTTTTTTGCGATTTTTTTAATTGCAACTTGAATTTTAATCTTCTTGCAGGGCTGAATTTAAAAATTAATAACTTTTTCCTTAGTCGGAATTTTTAAACGCGATAAACTTCCTGGGTTAGTAGATAGATGCAAAAGGATCTGTTAGTATTTGCAAAACAATTACACTATGATTTCAATTTTTTACGATTTTTTAAATTCCAACTTGAATTTTAATCTTTTTGCAGGGAGGAATTTGAAACTTTATAACTTTTTTCTCAGTGGGAATTTTTAAACGCGATTAACTTCCTCGGTTAGTAAATAGATGCAAAAGTATCTGTTAGTATTTGCAAAACAATTACACAACGATTTCAATTTTTTTACGATTTTTAAGTTCCAATCTTTTTGCAGGGATGAATTTGAAAATTTATAACTTTTCTCTTAGTGGGAATTTTTAAACGCGATAAACTTCCTCGGTTAGTAGATAGATGCAAAGCATCTGTTAGTATTTGCAAAACAATTACACAACGATTTCAATTTTTTTACGATTTTTTAAATTCCAATCTTTTTGCAGGGATGAATTTGAAAATTTATAACTTTTTTCTTAGTAGGAATTTTTAAGCGCGATAAACTTCCCCGGTTAGTAGATAGATGCAAAAGTATCCGTTAGTATTTGCAAAACAATTACACAACGATTTCAATTTTTTTACAATTTTTTAAATTCCAACTTGAATTTTAATTTTTCTGCAGGTATGAATTTGAAAATTCATTACTTTTTTCTTAGTGGGAATTTTTAAGCGCGATAAACTTCCCCGGTTAGTAGATAGATGCAAAAGTATCCGTTAGTATTTGCAAAACAATTACACAACGATTTCAATTTTTTTACAATTTTTTAAATTCCAACTTGAATTTTAATTTTTCTGCAGGTATGAATTTGAAAATTCATAACTTTTTTCTCAGTGGGAATTTTTAAACGCGATAAACTTCCTCGGTTAGTAGATAGATGCAAAAGTATCTGTTAGTATTTGCAAAACAATTACACAATGATTTCAATTTTTTTACGATTTTTTTAATTCCAACTGGAATTCTAATCTTATTGCAGGGATGAATTTAAAAATTAATAACTTTTTCCTTAGTCGGAATTTTTAAACGCGATAAACTTCCTGGGTTAGTAGATAGATGCAAAAGTATCTGTTAGTATTTGCAAAACAATTACACAACGATTTCAATTTTTTACGATTTTTTAAATTCCAACTTGAATTTTAATCTTTTTGCAGGGATGTATTTAAAAATTCATAACTTTTTTCTCAGTGGGAATTTTTAAACGCGATAAACTTCCTCGGTTAGTAAATAGATGCAAAAGTATCTGTTAGTATTTGCAAAACAATTACACAACGATTTCAATTTTTTTACGATTTTTTAAATTCCAATCTTTTTGCAGGGATGAATTTGAAAATTTATAACTTTTTTCTTAGTGTGAATTTATAAACGCGATAAACTTCCTCGGTTAGTAGATAGATTCAAAAGTATCTGTTAGTATTTGCAAAACAATTACACAACGATTTCAATTTTTTTACGATTTTTTAAATTCCAATCTTTTTGCAGGGATGAATTTGAAAATTTATAACTTTTTTCTTAGTGAGAATTTTTAAACGTGATAAACTTCCTCGGTTAGTAGATAGATGCAAAAGTATCTGTTAGTATTTACAAAACAATTACACAACGATTTCAATTTTTTTACAATTTTTTAAATTCCAACTTGAATTTTATTCTTTTTGCAGGGATGCATTTAGAAATGTATAACTTTTTTCTTAATGGGAATTTGTAAACGCGATAAACTTCCTCGGTTAGTAGATAGATGCAAAAGTATCTGTTAGTATTTGCAAAACAATTACACAACGATTTCATTTTTTTTACGATTTTTTAAATTCCAATCTTTTTGCAGGGATGAATTTGAAAATTTATAACTTTTTTCTTAGTGAGAATTTTTAAACGTGATAAACTTCCTCGGTTAGTAGATAGATGCAAAAGTATCTGTTAGTATTTGCAAAACAATTACACAACGATTTCAATTTTTTACGATTTTTTAAATTCCAACTTCAATTTTAATTTTTCTGCAGGGATGAATTTGAAAATTTATAACTTTTTTCTTAGTGGGAATTTTTAAACGCGATAAACTTCCTCGGTTAGTAGATAGATGCAAAAGTATCTGTTAGTATTTGCAAAACAATTACACAACGATTTCAATTTTTTTACAATTTTTTAAATTCCTACTTGAATTTTAATTTTTCTGCAGGTAACTTTTTTCTTAGTGGGAATTTTTAAGCGCGATAAACTTTCTCGGTTAGTAGATATATGCAAAAGTATCTGTTAGTATTTGCAAAACAATTACACAACGATTTAATTTTTTTTACGATTTTTTAAATTCCAACCACAATTTCAATCTTTTTGCAGGGATGAATTTGAAAATTTATAACGGTTTTCTTAGTGGGAATTTTCAAACGCGATAAACTTCCTCGGTTAGTAAATATATGCAAAAGTATCTGTTAGTATTTGCGAAACGATTACACAACGATTTCAATTTTTGTACGATTTTTTTAATTGCAAATTGAATTTTAATTTGTTTGCAGGGATGAATTTGAAAATTTATAACTTTTTTCTCAGTGGGAATTTTTAAACGCGATAAACTTTCTCGGTTAGTAGATAGATGCAAAAGTATCTGTTAGTATTTGCAAAACAATTATAGAACGATTTCAATTTTTTTACGATTTTTTAAATTCTAACTAGAATTCCAATATTATTGCAGGGATAATTTTGAAAATTTATAACCTTCGTCTTAGAGGGAATTTTTAGACGCAGTAAACTTCTTCAATTAGTAGACATATGCGAAAGTACCTTGTAGCATTTGCAAAATACTTACACAACGATTTTAATTTTTTTACAATTTTTAAAATTCCAACAATAATTTGAATCTTATTGAAAAGGGAATTTTTAAACGGGGTAAAATTCTTATTCGTTTAGTAGACAGATGCGAGATATGAATTCTTTGTCACCACAACACTATCAGAATCTAATACTTCCTTTTTTTAATAAAAAAAAGGGCAGCAGATACATAAATTCCAGGACGGAATCACGCCGGCGATTTATTAAACCGCGAAAGGAAAATGATATCCCTCGCAACTCTAATTCCGTTACGAGTCAATCTGGCAAAGTTGCCATGCCGAAAAAACTTTCCAAATTAGTTGCGGCGAAACATTACTAATGGAAATAAAGCGCGAAAAAGTGACATCAACTATGAAACTTTTCTTTTCACCGGACATTTATCTCAGCGCCGCACCTTATTACACTCCTGTGTCCCGAATACAAATTGGTTTTTCATGGTTTTTACACGATTACGGCGGTAAACGAGGATGGATTGGTTTCTGATGGGATTTTTTAAGTTTATTAATAAACAATGTTATAATAAATATTCAGGTTAATCTAAGGCGAGAAACAAGGATGGATTAGTTTCTGATAGTTTTTTTAAATTGCTTTTAAAAAGTTTGTTGAGTAATTTTTTTTGTCTCTAATTTATTTATTTATAAATATTCAGGTTAATCAGCTGCGACGTGATAATCTAAAACTAAATTGTAAAAACAAGGTGTTGAATTATCCATATACGAGTTGGTGGTGATTTTAAATTATTTTTTCAAGTTGTGCCACGTTAACAATTTTTTGACAAGCGCGTTAACTGTGCCGCCGAACATATTTTAAACGATTAAATGTGTGTACATTTAGCTCAACTATCCTTATTAAATAATCAAACATTTTACCAGCAACCGTGCTAATTTATGTAAGTAACTTTATGTTTTATAACAGAGCGATTTTTTACGATCATTCTGGTGGATGCGCCTGGCTGTGTTGTTTTAAAAATAAATTAATCGCTGTTGCCTATGAATTGAAATGCGCATATCCATTATTAAAACTTCTTTAGATAATGGACAACGCTTTTAACTATCTGAATGAGAACTGTAGCGGTTTTAAACGCTACCATGTTTTGTTTAATCATAAAATTTCTTATTGTGACCCACCGTAATACATCGATTGACTAACTTACTAATTGAGTAATAAATCAATTTGATTAAATTACGAGTAAAACACGTTACCATCGATATTTTATTAATAACTTTTGTTGGTGAAACTAATTGCTTCCCGATAATAGTTTCCGCGCCGGTTGAATTATTTAGCATCGTAAATAACGGAAAGGAAACGGCCTCTCTCTGCCCCTGACAGGGTTATATTAAATAATATTACAGTGTTCCCAACATTAGCACCCTATATATTAATGTAGCCTAGCCATAGCGCGATAAATCATCCGAAATCATTTTCTCCGCTCGGACAGATCCAGAGGGAGAATTGATGCGGCATTTTCCATTTTCACTTCGGCCGAGAGAAAACCGCTCAATTCGTTCGCGTTTCTGTTAACTCAATTACCAGACGTGAAATAATTATTTAAGATTGTTAATATAGAAATATAACTTTGCATACATTTAAAAATTCAGGTTTCACATTATCAGACATGAAATAATTATTTAAGATGCTTAATACAAAAAATATTACTTTTAACACCTACATGTAAAAATATAACTCAATTATCACATATGAAATAATTATTTGATGCTCAATACAAAAATATAACTACACATCCTCGGTTGTTAATTCAATTATCGGACATGAAATAATTGTTTAAGATGCTCAATACAAAAATGTAACTTCACATTCTCGTGGTGTGTATAAGAAATGGATGAGGGGAAAGTTGAGGGTCGAAATTGGAGAAAACTGCTAAAGGGAAAAGTTTATTTCGTGACAATAAAAGTGTAACAATACACATCAGTCCTTCTTTTTTTCGTTTTTTTTTTTGTTTTGTTTTCATTCGAACTTATTGTTCGAGACAGTGCGGTTCCTCACTTTTCCTTCCGGATGTAGACAATTACGTGAAACAACGGAGAGACTTTAATTATTAGCTGAAACTGGAGAGGATTTTCTGCGCCGTTTCCGACGGCCGGACACGACTACAAACGTCGACGGTATATTATCTTAAATCGTCCTTTGTTGGTGGTATAACTGGTAAATTTATGTCAATAAATACATTTTATCAAAGCGTTGTTTTATGCCGTCGTAAAGTATTAAGAGTATATAATAAGTGAAAATGTAGCATTGTTTATTTCACTCTTAAACATATGTTTTATTAGTCGGTTGCCTATAATTTTGCTGTCTATTATTATGCAGTCACGTATAATGTGTTGCCTACGATTACGAATTTGTGTATATTGTGCTGTCTATTATCATACAGTCACGTATATTGTGTTGCCTACGATTACGAATTTGCTTATATTGTACTGTCTGTTATTGTCATCAATAGTATACTCATAAATATATGAGCAGTCACCAAATAACAAAATACATTAAAAAACAAGTTTCATATGGTAATTTGATTTATTCCAGCTTATAAAACGTATTAATCGACGATACGCACAGAACTTGTCTAGTAATGAATTTTTCTAAATTTGATTTAGTAAAACATCATTCACTATAATATCTGCAGATTTACCGAATAATCACCTTTGCGTTCTCGTTTTGAAGAATTAACGGATATAACCGGACTCTCGGGGATTCCGTCAATTAGTGGAACAGTTAAAGGTGTATTCGGGATTTCAGCTCGTTTTCCCCCCGTAGTTTAAGAGGATTTTTTCATTTGGGTTTCGGTCTTAGTTGGCAACTTTCCGTCCTTACCGTCCGTACGTGTTCCAGCTACATATTGTGTTGTTTGGTGTTAAAAGACTTTTCGGTTTTGTCTTACCTAAGCAGAACTAAATAGACACGGATATGTATCCGCGCTACGTGTTCGTTTCCTCTAATATTATTATTACTGCCATGAATACGAATAATAATGTTATTGCTTATATACCTGAAACCGATTAAACAGATGATGTAATAGTAATAGTAATATTTTTCTCCACGACCATTGTCGAATTTAAGCATTCTGAAATCAATTTTGATTATAGAACGTACACATTCTCACTCTTGTTATGGAACAAAACACTATGCGCTTATGCGTTTTGCATGTAATTCATTCCATAACAAGGGATAGAATGAATATTCTCACATCGTTTCGAATAAAACAATTAGCCTTGGATATCACAATTGTCAAAATACTATAAACATAACCACAAACGTGATAAAACGTAAGTTCTTTGTGTTCATTATTTTATTAGTCTATTTTAACTGGTCGAGGAGAAAGTATAGTCTGCTACTCGGTAAGAATGGAAATTCAGATGCTCGTGGTTCCTCGCGCTCGCCTCACGGCTCGCGCTCGAAATATTCCACTCGCATCGAATTTCCATTCTAACCTTGTTACAGAATATACTAATTTGTATGCATTAGTTATAATTGTTATAATATAATTCATAGTGAAATGGGGGATCTTTCAAGAGAAGTATCAAAAATGTTTTTAACTTCTATACTCGTATAATTCATATCAATCAAATTTGATTAACGGAATCATCAGACCCTATTTAATAATAACCCTGTATAATTTTACTAACGAGGTTATTATTTCAATTTTTTATTAATTTTTTAAACCAACGGTGCAAAACCGACTTTTTTTAGTTTTTATTTTTTTATGCGGCTATCACTAAACCATTTTAATTAAAATTTTAGGGGCGTGTAGGTAACGATAAAAGGCACCCAAATACGCAATAAAATATACCGCGTGTAATTTAAAAAAATATATCATCATGGCGTTACACTTTTTTGGGACACCCTGTATAATCAAAAATATTTTCCTGAAATTCATCCTGGGATATAATTAACGTCTGCAAAATATCAAAATCCTAACTTAATCAGTAACTGAGCTTTAGAAGAAAGAAAGTAAAATTGTGTAGTAGTTATGGTGAATGCGCCGGGCAAAACATTTTTATTTTAGTAACTATTTTTATTTCTTTCAAATTCCAACATGAATTATAGGCCCAACAGTGGCGGGGTAAAACGGAGAGGGATATAATGCATACATCGACGTTTTGTGTCGATGGTGATGTGAGTTATGTGGCAAATAAGCGCCCTGTGGAGGGCCCGTGCGTCGCCGAGCAAATTCCATTAATTGCATCGTATCATTCCGAAGGGCCATTGTTGTATTGATATACTTGTTGCTCGTTATTAGGCACATAAATTACTGAAAGGGGCACGTACATGCAATCCCCGCCCGGCCCTCTTTGATCCACCAGACCGCACTGTATTATTAACATATGAATATTATCCGTTTTATCTCAACATATATATACATCCACGTTTGTGTGCATTACGATGACGGCGACGTCAAAGAGTCGAAATTCCGTTTCAGGTTGTCCATTCCGTTGCAAATTAATCTCCACTTTATACATACCGTACGGAATATTAGAAATTCGCCGTTATAATAATATTTATTGCCTAAAAGGCAAAGAAAATAACAATATGAGTGTTATTCATTCTAATAGTGTGATATGTTAATTCTTGTACTATTGTGTTCAAATTAGAAGTAATGAAGTAATTTTTTACAATTTTAATAATCACCGAATGCATTTTTTTTACAATTCAAGTTTAAAGGGTTGTTATTTTGTTACCAACTGTGATATGTGAATTCTTGTACTGGTATGTCAAAAATAGATTATTTCTGGATGGATTTTGAAAATTTGAAGCTATTTCAAGCATGAAGTAATTTTTTACGATTTTAATAATCGCCGAATGCATTTTTTTTTTCTTACAATTCAAGTTTAGAGGGTTGTTATTTTGTAACCAACTGTGATATGTCAATTCTTGTACTGGAATGTTAAAAATAAATTATTTCTGGATGCATTTTGAAAATTTGAAGCTATTTCAAGCATGAAGTAATTTTTTACGATTTTAATAATCGCCGAATGCATTTTTTTTTTCTTACAATTCAAGTTTAGAGGGTTGTTATTTTGTAACCAACTGTGATATGTCAATTCTTGTACTGGAATGTTAAAAATAAATTATTTCTGGATGCATTTTGAAAATTTGAAGCTATTTCAAGCATGAAGTAATTTTTTACGATTTTAATAATCGCCGAATGCATTTTTTTTTTTCTTACAATTCAAGTTTAGAGGGTTGTTATTTTGTAACCAACTGTGATATGTCAATTCTTGTACTGGAATGTTAAAAATAAATTATTTCTGGATGCATTTTGAAAATTTGAAGCTATTTCAAGCATGAAGTAATTTTTTACGATTTTAATAATCGCCGAATGCATTTTTTTTTTCTTACAATTCAAGTTTAGAGGGTTGTTATTTTGTAACCAACTGTGATATGTCAATTCTTGTACTGGTATGTCAAAAATAGATTATATCAGGATGGATTTTGAAAATTTGAAGCTATTTCAAGCATGAAGTAATTTTTTACAATTTTAATAATCACCGAATGCATTTTTTTACAATTCAAGTTTAAAGGGTTGTTATTTTGTTACCAACTGTGATATGTGAATTCTTGTACTGGTATGTCAAAAATAGATTATTTCTGGATCGATTTTGAAAATTTGAAGCTATTTCAAGCATGAAGTAATTTTTTACGATTTTTATAATCGCCGAATACAATTTTTTTCTTACAATTAAAGTTTAGAGGGTTGTTATTTTGTCACCAACTGTGATGTGTCAATTCTTGTACTGGTATGTCAAAAATAGATTATTTCAGGATGGATTTTGAAAATTTTAAGCTATTTCAAGCATGAAGTAATTTTTTACGATTTTTATAATCGCCGAATGCAATTTTTTTTTCTTACAATTCAAGTTTAGAGGGTTGTTATTTTGTAACCAACTGTGATATGTCAATTCTTGTACTGGAATGTTAAAAATAAATTATTTCTGGATGCATTTTGAAAATTTGAAGCTATTTCAAGCATGAAGTAATTTTTTACGATTTTAATAATCGCCGAATGCATTTTTTTTTCTTACAATTCAAGTTTAGAGGGTTGTTATTTTGTAACCAACTGTGATATGTCAATTCTTGTACTGGTATGTCAAAAATAGATTATTTCTGGATGGATTTTAAAAATTTAAAGCTATTTCAAGCATGAAGTGATTTTTTACGATTTTTATAATCGTCGAATGCATTTTTTTTCCTACAATTCAAGTTTAGAGGGTTGTTATTTTGTCACCAACTGTGATATGTCAATTCTTGTACTGGTATGTCAAAAATAGATTATATCAGGATGGATTTTGAAAATTTGAAGCTATTTCAAGCATGAAGTAATTTTTTACGATTTTTATAATCGCCGAATGCATTTTTTTTTCTTACAATTCAAGTTTAAAGGGTTGTTATTTTGTTACCAGCTGTGATATGTCAATTCTTGTACTGGTATATCAAAAATAGAATACTTCGGGATGGATTTTGAAAATTTGAAGCTATTTCAAGCATGAAGTAATTTTTTACGATTTTTATAATCGCCGAATGCAATTTTTTTCTTACAATTAAAGTTTAGAGGGTTGTTATTTTGTCACCAACTGTGATATGTCAATTCTTGTACTGGTATGTCAAAAATAGATTATTTCAGGATGGATCTTGAAAATTTTAAGCTATTTCAAGCATGAAGTAATTTTTTACGATTTTTATAATCGCCGAATGCAATTTTTTTCTTACAATTCAAGTTTAGAGGGTTGTTATTTTGTCACCAACTGTGATATGTCAATTCTTGTACTGGTATGTCAAAAATAGATTATTTCTGGATGGATTTTGAAAATTTTAAGCTATTTCAAGCATGAAGTAATTTTTTACGATTTTTATAATCGCCGAATGCAATTTTTTTCTTACAATTCAAGTTTAGAGGGTTGTTATTTTGTCACCAACTGTGATATGTCAATTCTTGTACTGGTATGTCAAAAATAGATTATTTCTGGATGGATTTTGAAAATTTGAAGCTATTTCAAGCATGAAGTAATTTTTTACGATTTTAATAATCGCCGAATGCATTTTTTTTTCTTACAATTCAAGTTTAGAGGGTTGTTATTTTGTAACCAACTGTGATATGTCAATTCTTGTACTGGTATGTCAAAAATAGATTATTTCTGGATGGATTTTAAAAATTTAAAGCTATTTCAAGCATGAAGTAATTTTTTACGATTTTAATAATCGCCGAATGCATTTTTTTTTTCTTACAATTCAAGTTTAGAGGGTTGTTATTTTGTAACCAACTGTGATATGTCAATTCTTGTACTGGAATGTTAAAAATAAATTATTTTAGGATGCATTTTGAAAATTTTAAGCTATTTCAAGCATGAAGTAATTTTTTACGATTTTAATAATCGCCGAATGCAATTTTTTTTTCTTACAATTCAAGTTTAGAGGGTTGTTATTTTGTCACCAACTGTGATATGTCAATTCTTGTACTGGAATGTTAAAAATAAATTATTTCTGGATGCATTTTGAAAATTTGAAGCTATTTCAAGCATGAAGTAATTTTTTACGATTTTAATAATCGCCGAATGCATTTTTTTTCTTACAATTCAAGTTTAGAGGGTTGTTATTTTGTAACCAACTGTGATATGTCAATTCTTGTACTGGAATGTTAAAAATAAATTATTTCTGGATGCATTTTGAAAATTTGAAGCTATTTCAAGCATGAAGTAATTTTTTACGATTTTAATAATCGCCGAATGCATTTTTTTTTCTTACAATTCAAGTTTAGAGGGTTGTTATTTTGTAACCAACTGTGATATGTCAATTCTTGTACTGGTATGTCAAAAATAGATTATTTCTGGATGGATTTTAAAAATTTAAAGCTATTTCAAGCATGAAGTAATTTTTTACGATTTTAATAATCGCCGAATGCATTTTTTTTTTCTTACAATTCAAGTTTAGAGGGTTGTTATTTTGTAACCAACTGTGATATGTCAATTCTTGTACTGGAATGTTAAAAATAAATTATTTTAGGATGCATTTTGAAAATTTTAAGCTATTTCAAGCATGAAGTAATTTTTTACGATTTTAATAATCGCCGAATGCAATTTTTTTTTCTTACAATTCAAGTTTAGAGGGTTGTTATTTTGTCACCAACTGTGATATGTCAATTCTTGTACTGGAATGTTAAAAATAAATTATTTCTGGATGCATTTTGAAAATTTGAAGCTATTTCAAGCATGAAGTAATTTTTTACGATTTTAATAATCGCCGAATGCATTTTTTTTCTTACAATTCAAGTTTAGAGGGTTGTTATTTTGTAACCAACTGTGATATGTCAATTCTTGTACTGGAATGTTAAAAATAAATTATTTCTGGATGCATTTTGAAAATTTGAAGCTATTTCAAGCATGAAGTAATTTTTTACGATTTTAATAATCGCCGAATGCATTTTTTTTTTCTTACAATTCAAGTTTAGAGGGTTGTTATTTTGTAACCAACTGTGATATGTCAATTCTTGTACTGGTATGTCAAAAATAGATTATTTCTGGATGGATTTTAAAAATTTAAAGCTATTTCAAGCATGAAGTAATTTTTTACGATTTTAATAATCGCCGAATGCATTTTTTTTCTTACAATTCAAGTTTAGAGGGTTGTTATTTTGTAACCAACTGTGATATGTCAATTCTTGTACTGGAATGTTAAAAATAAATTATTTCTGGATGCATTTTGAAAATTTGAAGCTATTTCAAGCATGAAGTAATTTTTTACGATTTTTATAATCGCCGAATGCAATTTTTTTTCTTACAATTCAAGTTTAGAGGGTTGTTATTTTGTAACCAACTGTGATATGTCAATTCTTGTACTGGTATGTCAAAAATAGATTATTTCTGGATGGATTTTAAAAATTTAAAGCTATTTCAAGCATGAAGTGATTTTTTACGATTTTTATAATCGTCGAATGCATTTTTTTTCCTACAATTCAAGTTTAGAGGGTTGTTATTTTGTCACCAACTGTGATATGTCAATTCTTGTACTGGTATGTCAAAAATAGATTATATCAGGATGGATTTTGAAAATTTGAAGCTATTTCAAGCATGAAGTAATTTTTTACAATTTTAATAATCACCGAATGCATTTTTTTTACAATTCAAGTTTAAAGGGTTGTTATTTTGTTACCAACTGTGATATGTGAATTCTTGTACTGGTATGTCAAAAATAGATTATTTCTGGATGGATTTTGAAAATTTGAAGCTATTTCAAGCATGAAGTAATTTTTTACGATTTTAATAATCGCCGAATGCATTTTTTTTTTCTTACAATTCAAGTTTAGAGGGTTGTTATTTTGTCACCAACTGTGATATGTCAATTCTTGTACTGGTATGTCAAAAATAGATTATTTCAGGATGGATTTTGAAAATTTTAAGCTATTTCAAGCATGAAGTAATTTTTTACGATTTTTATAATCGCCGAATGCAATTTTTTTTTCTTACAATTCAAGTTTAGAGGGTTGTTATTTTGTAACCAACTGTGATATGTCAATTCTTGTACTGGAATGTTAAAAATAAGTTATTTCTGGATGCATTTTGAAAATTTGAAGCTATTTCAAGCATGAAGTAATTTTTTACGATTTTAATAATCGCCGAATGTATTTTTTTTTCTTACAATTCAAGTTTAGAGGGTTGTTATTTTGTAACCAACTGTGATATGTCAATTCTTGTACTGGTATGTCAAAAATAGATTATTTCTGGATGGATTTTAAAAATTTAAAGCTATTTCAAGCATGAAGTGATTTTTTACGATTTTTATAATCGTCGAATGCATTTTTTTTCCTACAATTCAAGTTTAGAGGGTTGTTATTTTGTCACCAACTGTGATATGTCAATTCTTGTACTGGCATGTCAAAAATAGATTATATCAGGATGGATTTTGAAAATTTGAAGCTATTTCAAGCATGAAGTAATTTTTTACGATTTTTATAATCGCCGAATGCATTTTTTTTTCTTACAATTCAAGTTTAAAGGGTTGTTATTTTGTTACCAGCTGTGATATGTCAATTCTTGTACTGGTATATCAAAAATAGAATATTTCGGGATGGATTTTGAAAATTTGAAGCTATTTCAAGCATGAAGTAATTTTTTACGATTTTTATAATCGCCGAATGCAATTTTTTTCTTACAATTAAAGTTTAGAGGGTTGTTATTTTGTCACCAACTGTGATATGTCAATTCTTGTACTGGTATGTCAAAAATAGATTATTTCAGGATGGATTTTGAAAATTTTAAGCTATTTCAAGCATGAAGTAATTTTTTACGATTTTTATAATCGCCGAATGCAATTTTTTTCTTACAATTCAAGTTTAGAGGGTTGTTATTTTGTCACCAACTGTGATATGTCAATTCTTGTTCTGGTATGTCAAAAATAGATTATTTCTGGATGGATTTTGAAAATTTGAAGCTATTTCAAGCATGAAGTAATTTTTTTACGATTTTTATAATCGACGAATGCAATTTTTTTTCTTACAATTCAAGTTTAGAGGGTTGTTATTTTGTTACCAACTGTGATATGTCAATTCTTGTACCGGTATGTCAAAAATAGATTATTTCAGGATGGATTTTGAAAATTTTAAGCTATTTCAAGCATGAAGTAATTTTTTACGATTTTTATAATCGCCGAATACAATTTTTTTTCTTACAATTCAAGTTTAGAGGGTTGTTATTTTGTTACCAACTGTGATATGTCAATTCTTGTACCGGTATGTCAAAAATAGATTATTTCAGGATGGATTTTGAAAATTTTAAGCTATTTCAAGCATGAAGTAATTTTTTACGATTTTTATAATCGCCGAATGCAATTTTTTTTTTCTTACAATTCAAGTTTAGAGGGTTGTTTATTTATTTATTTATTTATTTATTTATTTAGACGTTTCAACTTTTACAAGAATACATATATATATATATATATATATATATACATATAATTCCACAATAAGTGATATAATATTAAAACAAGCAACAATACATACATGGTTGGTAGAGCATATAAACAAAGGTAGAAATTCTTAATAGTAATTATAAATAACTAACAATATAAAGTAATATAATACAAAAACAAAAAATAGATTACAAAAATTTAATGGGGTGTCGATAATGCAGAATAGCATTTCCTTCTAAATAGGTGAATGGACGAGTTGAATAAGTCAATACTATCCGGCAAACTATTAAATAATCTCATCGCTCTGCATATTGTGTTATTAACTCCGTAGTTGGCTGCATGAAATTTTAATCTAAAGAGATTATCGTGCCTTCGTAAGTGAGGTGGGAGAACATTAAAAGTTAAATGCCCCAGCAGCTCACTGCACTTCAAAAAACCATTCGCCAAATTAAACAACATGGACAAGTCAGCCACTAATCTACGTGTTTGTAAGCTAGGAATATTTAAAATATTGCAAAGATACACTTTATCATGACAATCTATACCAGATCGAAAGGAATACAGTCTTAAGAACTTATGTTGGACTCTCTCCACTCTAGAGATATCACAGCTGGTTGATGGTGACCAAATAGATGCAGCATATTCGAGAATTGGGCGAACTAACGCCAAGTATAAGTGTCGCAAAGTATTTGGTGAGAAATTATAAGAGAAACGATGAACAAAACCAAGTGTTTTACTAGCTCTAGCTACAATCAAAGAAATGTGTTCCTTGAATGATAATTTCTCATCAAATAAAACACCTAAATCCTTTACTAAATTTACAGATTGTAGGGTGCTGTTATTAATTTTATAATGATATACAATATTCTGTCTCTTCCGCGAATAAGTAATTTTACAGCATTTTCTCACATTCACATCTAGTTCATTGATAGCACACCACTGATCCATAGATGATAGGTCTTCTTGTAGTGCCTCACAATCACTCGTATTAGAAATTGAACTGAATAATTTTATATCATCAGCGTAAATGAGAAACCTGCAAGATTTAAAATTTAGAGCAATGTCGTTGTTATTTTGTTTCCAGCTGTGATATGTCAATTCTTGTACTGGTATGTTAAAAATAGATTATTTCTGGATGGATTTTGAAAATTTTAAGCTATTTCAAGCATGAAGTAATTTTTTACGATTTTTATAATCTCCGAATGCAATTTTTTTCTTACAATTCAAGTTTAGAGGGTTGTTATTTTGTTTCCAGCTGTGATATGTCAATTCTTGTACTGGTATGTTAAAAATAGATTATTTCTGGATGCATTTTGGAAATTTGAAGCTATTTCAAGCATGAAGTAATTTTTTATGATTTTTATAATCGCCGAATGCAATTTTTTTTCTTACAATTCAAGTTTAGAGGGTTGTTATTTTGTCACCAACTGTGATATGTGAATTCTTGTACTGGAATGTCAAAAATAGATTATTTCTGGATGGATTTTGAAAATTTTAAGCTATTTCAAGCATGAAGTAATTTTTTACGATTTTTATAATCGCCGAATGCAATTTTTTTTTCTTACAATTCAAGTTTAGAGGGTTGTTATTTTGTTTCCAGCTGTGATATGTCAATTCTTGTACTGGTATGTTAAAAATAGATTATTTCTGGATGCATTTTGGAAATTTGAAGCTATTTCAAGCATGAAGTAATTTTTTATGATTTTTATAATCGCCGAATGCAATTTTTTTTCTTACAATTCAAGTTTAGAGGGTTGTTATTTTGTCACCAACTGTGATATGTGAATTCTTGTACTGGAATGTCAAAAATAGATTATTTCTGGATGGATTTTGAAAATTTTAAGCTATTTCAAGCATGAAGTAATTTTTTACGATTTTTATAATCTCCGAATGCAATTTTTTTCTTACAATTCAAGTTTAGAGGGTTGTTATTTTGTTTCCAGCTGTGATATGTCAATTCTTGTACTGGTATGTTAAAAATAGATTATTTCTGGATGCATTTTGAAAATTTTAAGCTATTTCAAGCATGAAGTAATTTTTTATGATTTTTATAATCGCCGAATGCAATTTTTTTCTTACAATTCAAGTTTAGAGGGTTGTTATTTTGTTACTAACTGTGATATGTCAATTCTTGTACTGGAATGTCAAAAATAGATTATTTCTGTATTCGTAACATAATTTTCTGTATTCATCGCGTTTTATGTGGTTGGTGACCCTCTTCTTGTATAAATCATCGCGCTTTATAAATACACATACTTTTCGAGTCTCGACCCTCTTCGCCCTTTTCTGCGCCTAACTAATAAATCTCCCTGAAAACACTTTCACTTTAATATACGTTCCTTTCGATTGGTTTTTTCCTCCTCTAATTGTTTGATCTATATATATTTTCCCTTCTTTTCTTACAAGTTTAATTCCAAATTTAATTTGAGACTTCTATTAAGAATAAAGCAATCACGTAAAAAATTATGTTTTTTTGGCGTAGACTTTTAGCCGATCAGCCACTAACGATAATTTTTCGTTTCTTATAAGTTTAACAATTTATTAGTCTGTTCATTGCTTATTAGACACGTTATAATTTTAGTGTTTAATTTCATATTTAATTTAGGACTGTTAAAAATAAAGCCATCGCGTAAAAATTGTATAGTTGAATTTCAAATGTAATTTAAGACCCATTAAAAATAACGTGCCATCACGTAAAAAGTTTATTTCAGATAAGTATTAACGCTCCGCCCGGATTTTTATTGTTAAACGTGGCGAGTGTTTTTTTTTGTCTCGTTTCATTCACGGTCGGTCCGCGTTTTTCCATTAGTTAAATTTCGGGTCGAGCACACATATTATATCGTGAAAAGTCCACCCTTTTCCTGTGTTACACCCTGATGCAAAATCACACCCATTTACAATCTCATGAATACAATATTACTTTTGAATACATGTTTTCACATTATATGGAAATTATAATAAAAACTGTTACGTGTGGAAACAAATCAAATATTTTTAATTCAATAATCAAGAGTGTTCTAATAACTACCCATTTTAATTTCATATTTCAATCCCCGTGTGTACATCTGGTTAGTAGCAAATTTGTATCAGGATTAACTTCATACCAACTGCATTATCATCCTCAGACCTTTGTTATCTCCAAGTAGGGCATTAATGGGATAATTATTTCCAAGTTCCCTACAAACTCCCATTGTGTCTGCCTTGAGTATCGAATAGCTTTCCACCCTTCCTAAGACGCGAGCCTTCTCTCAGCCTGTCATAATCATACCTAATTGCGTGATTACCGGAGAAATACTATCGATCCAATTCCCGAAAATTTTGCAAATATTCGATGAATACTAATAAACATTTTAATAAAAATTTTATTTACTCTACGCTCGGTTCGTTACGAAAATTCAAAATCCACGCTTGGAGTAATGAATGGATTTTGACATAATCATAATCTAGAATGTGTTTTGAGTGCATTTGAATAGTTTCAACTCGATGGCAATTGTTTTTATATTTTTTTTAACACCAGGAAATTTTTACAAATTTTCTTAACTCTACGCTCGGTTCGTTGCGAAAATTCAAAATCCACGGTTGGAGTAATGAATGGATTTTGACATAATCACAATCTAGAATATGTTTTGAGTGCATTTAAAAAATTTCAAGTCGATGGCAATTGTTTTTATATTTTTTTCAACGGCAGGAAATTTTTACAAATTTTTTTAACTCTACCCTCGGTTCGTCACGAAAATTCAAAATCTACGGTTGGAGTAATGAATGGATTTTGACATAATCATAATCTAGAATGTGTTTTGAGTGCATTTGCAAAGTTTCAATTCGATGGCAATTGTTTTTATATTTTTTTCAACAGTAGGAAATTTTTACAAATTTTCTTAACTCTACGCTCGGTTCGTTGCGAAAATTCAAAATCCACGGTTGGAGTAATGAATGGATTTTGACATAATCACAATCTAGAATGTGTTTTGAGTGCGTTTGAAAAGTTTCAAGTCGATGGCAATTGTTTTTATATTTTTTTCAACAGCTGGAAATTTTTACAAATTTTCTCAACTCTACGCTCGGTTCGTTGCGAAAATTCAAAATCTACGCTTGGAGTAATGAATGGATTTTGACATAATCATAATCTAGAATGTGTTTTGAGTGCATTTGCAAAGTTTCAATTCGATGGCAATTGTTTTTATATTTTTTTCAACAGTAGGAAATTTTTACAAATTTTCTTAACTCTACGCTCGGTTCGTTGCGAAAATTCAAAATCCACGGTTGGAGTAATGAATGGATTTTGACATAATCATAATCTAGAATGTGTTTTGAGTGCATTTGAAAAGTTTCAAGTCGATGGCAATTGTTTTTATATTTTTCTCAACAGCAGGAAATTTTTACAAATTTTCTTAATTCCACGCTCGGTTCGTTGCGAAAATTCAAAATCCACGGTTGGAGTAATGAATGGATTTTGACATAATAATAATCTAGAATGTGTTTTGAGTGCGTTTGAAAAGTTTCAAGTCGATGGCAATTGCTTTTATATTTTTTTCAACTGCAGGAAATTTTTACAAATTTTTTTAACTCTACGCTCGTATCGTTGCGAAAATTCAAAATCTACGATTGGAGTAATGAATGGATTATGACATGATCATAATCTAGAATGTGTTTTGAGTGTATTTGAAAAGTTTCAAGCCGATGGCAATTGTTTTTATATTTTTTTCAACTGCAGGAAATTTTTACAAATTTTCTCAACTCTACGCTCGTATCGTTGCGAAAATTCAAAATCTACGATTGGAGTAATGAATGGATTATGGCATGATCATAATCTAGAATGTGTTTTGAGTGCATTTGAAAAGTTTCGAGTCGATGGTAATTGTTTTTATATTTTTTTCAACAGCTGGAAATTTTTACAAATTTTCTTAATTCCACGCTCGGTTCGTTGCGAAAATTCAAAATCTACGGTTGGAGTAATGAATGGATTTTAACATAATCATAATCTAGAATGTGTTTTGAGTGCATTTGAAAAGTTTCAAGTCGATGGCTATTGTTTTATATTTTTTTCAACTGCAGGAAATTTTTACAAATTTTCTTAACTCTACGCTCGGATCGTTACGAAAATTCAAAATCTACGCTTAGAGTAATGAATGGATTTTGATATAATCATAATCTAGAATGTGTTTTGAGTGAATTTGAAAAGTTTCAACTCGATGGCAATTGTTTTTATATTTTTTTCAACAGCTGGAAATTTTTACAAATTTTTTAAACTCTACGCTCGGATCGTTACGAAAATTCAAAATCTACGCTTAGAGTAATGAATGGATTTTGACATAATCATAATCTAGAATATTCTTTGAGTGCATTTGAAAAGTTTCAAGTCGATGGCTATTGTTTTTATATTTTTTTCAACTGCAGGAAATTTTTACAAATTTTTTAAACTCTACGCTCGGATCGTTACGAAAATTCAAAATCTACGCTTAGAGTAATGAATGGATTTTGACATAATCATAATCTAGAATATTCTTTGAGTGCATTTGAAAAGTTTCAAGTCGATGGCTATTGTTTTTATATTTTTTTCAACTGCAGGAAATTTTTACAAATTTTTTAAACTCTACGCTCGGATCGTTACGAAAATTCAAAATCTACGCTTAGAGTAATGAATGGATTTTGACATAATCATAATCTAGAATGTGTTTTGAGTGCATTTGAAAAGTTTCAACTCGATGGCAATTGTTTTTATATTTTTTTCAACAGCTGGAAATTTTTACAAATTTTCTTAACTCTACGCTCGGATCGTTACGAAAATTCAAAATCTACGCTTAGAGTAATGAATGGATTTTGACATAATCATAATCTAGAATATTCTTTGAGTGCATTTGAAAAGTTTCAAGTCGATGGCTATTGTTTTTATATTTTTTTCAACTGCAGGAAATTTTTACAAATTTTTTAAACTCTACGCTCGGTTCGTTGCGAAAATTCAAAATCCACGGTTGGAGTAATGAATGGATTTTGACATAATCACAATCTAGAATGTGTTTTGAGTGCATTTGAAAAGTTTCAAGTCGATTGCAATTGTTTTTATATTTTTTTCAACAGTAGGAAATTTTTACAAATTTTCTAAACTCTACGCTCGGTTCGTTGCGAAAATTCAAAATCCACGGTTAGAGTAATGAATGGATTTTGACATAATCATAATCTAGAACGTGTTTTGAGTGCATTTGAAAAGTTTCAAGTCGATGGCAATTGTTTTTATATTTTTTTCAACAGCTGGAAATTTTTACAAATTTTTTAAACTCTACGCTCGGATCGTTACGAAAATTCAAAATTTACGCTTGGAGTAATGAATGGATTTTGACATAATCATAATCTAGAATGTGTTTTGAGTGCATTTGAAAAGTTTCAAGTCGATGGCAATTGTTTTTATATTTTTTTCAACAGCAGGAAATTTTTACAAATTTTCTTAATTCCACGCTCGGTTCGTTGCGAAAATTCAAAATCTACGCTTGGAGTAATGAATGGATTTTGACATAATCATAATCTAGAATGTGTTTTGAATGTACTTGAAAAGTTTTAAGTCGATGGCAGTTGTTTTTATATTTTTTTCAACAGCTGGAAATTTTTACAAATTTTCTTAACTCTACGCTCGGTTCGTTGCGAAAATTCAAAATCTACGGTTGGAGTATTGAATGCAGGGGCGGCTCATTATATATATCCAAGTAGCCTTAGTATTACTTGTAGTTTTAAGCTCGGCAAGAATTTTTAACTAATTCTAACTTTTCTACGCCAATAGTTGTGTAAAATTGTGTGCAACGACAATACAGATAAGGTTTATCCACTTTGCTGTTTACAATCATCCAGTCTTTAACATCGACGAGTTTAAACAATACCTCAGGCTTAAATTGACTTAACACAGGTGTTATATTTTCGGCTGTGTAAACGATCTTTTAAATGAAAACACATAAATGTTACTTTAAAAAAAACAGTACAAACAGCTAATTTCATTAACTCGTCTTCTAAGGATTATGAAAACACAGTCTCCCTTAGGATAACTACAAAGGGAGACATCGAAGGTCCTCGAATGTTAATAATCCTCTCACCTAATTTCGATGATTAACAGCGCTGTTTTCATTGCCTTTCAAGACTTTTACGCGAGACACGGGGATAAGAATGGCGGGGGGGGGGGGGGGATTTAATTAAAATTTCATTGCATACGTGAAACTGGAGCCGGAACTAGAACTGGAAGACGCTCGACAATTTCATTTAACAATTATGCAATTTCACAGGGTGTTGTACTCTGATTACACTCAGTCACGTTGAATTGTCGTTGTAAATTAAAACTTGACGTTTCTTTTAATAGTGTTTATACATTTATAATTTACAGGGAGTTAAATTGTAAAGTGATAAACACTTTGAAGCAATGTATCAAATAATTCAGCATGAAAAGTATATAAAATTTTTTTTTTATCATGTGATCATTTTATGCTAAACTTTTATTGAAAATTATTAGGATCATAATAGTACCATTATTTCTATTAATTAATAGGTCATATATTTTATTACGGTGATTGAAAATTCAAGAAACACTCGATTCAGTAAACAACCTCTCTCTGAGAAGATTATTTACAGCTCAGTCAAATAACGTTTACACAGGGCCCGGGAAACATGAAATGTAAACGTTCCGTTCGCGAAATGAAATTGCGTCTTTTCTAATATAAATTATGTTATTTCAGGATAAATGAAATTGCCCCCCGTCCCGAGAATGACGAACGCAATTTGGATGGTCCTGCCGGCGCTGCTGCTGCTGCATCCCCTGCTTCTTCTTCATCTGGTCTCAGGTAACTTTGAATAAACACCCCAATGTGTATGTGTGGGTGTGTGAAAGGGACGGAAATGCAAACATTTCCGCATTACCCAATTTTAGCATCGCTGATTTTTATTTGCCCCGAAGCCAACAAACGAACCCGCCGGGGAAACTAAGGGCTTAACTGTGTGTGTGTGTGTGAAGGGGGATGGATTGTGTAATTGGATTAAGTAAGGCCCATCGATTTTACTATTTTAAGGCGATTAATTAACGGCGACTGGGTGTAATTTGATTCGGTCACGAAACGGATACAGTTTTAGTTGTGGCACGAAATCGTAAAGTGTTGTTTTTTTTATTCGATGTGTTTTGTACAGAAATTAATTTTTCAACCCCATTTTTATATATCGAGGCTGATTATTTTCCCAAAATTGTAATTTTAGTTGGCACGAAGTGTTTTTTGTTCGATGTATACTAGTGCAGAAATATTTTTTTTTTTACATTGGGACTGATGATTTAAAAAAAAAAATACGGATACGGTTTTACTTGTGACACGAAGTGTCGTTTTTGATTCGATATATACTTGTTTGGAAATTATTTTTCCAACCCCATTTAGATGGTTATACATCTTTATTCAGATCAATTTTTTTTAACAGTAATTTGTTTGAACGTACAATCAATTTACTACGCCAAAAAAAAAATAGAAAAGCAATTGAAACAAACTCGAAACTTTTCAAAATAACTCATAACAGATTGAACTTTGTATTTCTAGAAAAAATTGCAAACACCCCTACCCCAGATTTTGAAATAATCACACTTGAACACCCCCTTACATACATTTTAATGAACGGCATTTTTCAAACCGTTAAAAAAAATAAAAAAACAATTCAAACAAACTCTAAACTTCTCAAAATAATTTAAACTAGATTGAACTTTGTATTTCTAGAAAAATTTGCAAACACCCTTACTTCAGATTTCGAAATAATCACACTTGAACACCGCCCTTACATATATTTTAATGAACGACATTTTTCAAACCGTTAAAAAAAATAGAAAAACAATTCAATCAAACTCTAAACTTTTCAAAATAACTCAGAATAGATTGAACTTTGTATTTCTCGAAAAATTTGCAAACACCCCTACCCCAGGTTTCGAAATAATCACACTTGAACACCGCCCTTACATACATTTTAATGAACGACATTTTTCAAACCGTTAAAAAAAATAGAAAAACAATTCAAACAAACTCTAAACTTCTCAAAATTACTCAAAATAGTTTGAACTTTGTATTTCTAGAAAAATTTGCCAACACGCTCACCCGTATTTGGAAATAATCACACTTGAACACCCCCTTACATACATTTTAATGAACGACATTTTTCAAACCGTTAAAAAAATAGAAAAACAATTCAATCAAACTCTAAACTTTTCAAAATAACTCAAAATAGATTGAACTTTGTATTTCTCGAAAAATTTGCAAACACCCCTACCCCAGGTTTCGAAATAATCACACTTGAACACCGCCCTTACATACATTTTAATGAACGACATTTTTCAAACCGTTAAAAAAAATAGAAAAACAATTCAAACAAACTCTAAACTTTTCAAAATAACTCAGAACAGATTGAACTTTGTATTTCTCGAAAAATTTGCAAACACCCCTACCCCAGGTTTCGAAATAATCACACTTGAACACCGCCCTTACATACATTTTAATGAACGACATTTTTCAAACCGTTAAAAAAAATAGAAAACAATTCAAACAAACTCTAAACTTTTCAAAATAACTCAAAATAGATTGAACTTTGTATTTCTCGAAAAATTTGCAAACACCCCTACCCCAGGTTTCGAAATAATCACACTTGAACACCGCCCTTACATACATTTTAATGAACGACATTTTTCAAACCGTTAAAAAAAATAGAAAACAATTCAAACAAACTCTAAACTTTTCAAAATAACTCAGAATAGATTGAACTTTGTATTTCTAGAAAAATTTGCAAACACCCCTACCCCAGGTTTCGAAATAATCACACTTGAACACCCCCTTACATACATTTTAATGAACGACATTTTTCAAACCGTTAAAAAAATAGAAAAACAATTCAATCAAACTCTAAACTTTTCAAAATAACTCAGAATAGATTGAACTTTGTATTTCTCGAAAAATTTGCAAACACCCCTACCCCAGGTTTCGAAATAATCACACTTGAACACCCCCTTACATACATTTTAATGAACGACATTTTTCAAACCGTTAAAAAAATAGAAAACAATTCAAACAAACTCTAAACTTTTCAAAATAACTCAAAATAGATTGAACTTTGTATTTCTCGAAAAATTTGCAAACACCCCTACCCCAGGTTTCGAAATAATCACACTTGAACACCCCCTTACATACATTTTAATGAACGACATTTTTCAAACCGTTAAAAAAATAGAAAAACAATTCAAACAAACTCTAAACTTTTCAAAATAACTCAGAACAGATTGAACTTTGTATTTCTCGAAAAATTTGCAAACACCCCTACCCCAGGTTTCGAAATAATCACACTTGAACACCGCCCTTACATACATTTTAATGAACGACATTTTTCAAACCGTTAAAAAAAATAGAAAAACAATTCAATCAAACTCTAAACTTTTCAAAATAACTCAGAATAGATTGAACTTTGTATTTCTCGAAAAATTTGCAAACACCCCTACCCCAGGTTTCGAAATAATCACACTTGAACACCGCCCTTACATACATTTTAATGAACGACATTTTTCAAACCGTTAAAAAAAATAGAAAAACAATTCAAACAAACTCTAAACTTCTCAAAATTACTCAAAATAGTTTGAACTTTGTATTTCTAGAAAAATTTGCCAACACGCTCACCCGTATTTGGAAATAATCACACTTGAACACCCCCTTACATACATTTTAATGAACGACATTTTTCAAACCGTTAAAAAAATAGAAAAACAATTCAATCAAACTCTAAACTTTTCAAAATAACTCAAAATAGATTGAACTTTGTATTTCTCGAAAAATTTGCAAACACCCCTACCCCAGGTTTCGAAATAATCACACTTGAACACCGCCCTTACATACATTTTAATGAACGACATTTTTCAAACCGTTAAAAAAAATAGAAAAACAATTCAAACAAACTCTAAACTTTTCAAAATAACTCAGAACAGATTGAACTTTGTATTTCTCGAAAAATTTGCAAACACCCCTACCCCAGGTTTCGAAATAATCACACTTGAACACCGCCCTTACATACATTTTAATGAACGACATTTTTCAAACCGTTAAAAAAAATAGAAAACAATTCAAACAAACTCTAAACTTTTCAAAATAACTCAAAATAGATTGAACTTTGTATTTCTCGAAAAATTTGCAAACACCCCTACCCCAGGTTTCGAAATAATCACACTTGAACACCGCCCTTACATACATTTTAATGAACGACATTTTTCAAACCGTTAAAAAAAATAGAAAACAATTCAAACAAACTCTAAACTTTTCAAAATAACTCAGAACAGATTGAACTTTGTATTTATAGAAAAATTTGCAAACACCCCTTCTTCAGATTTTGAAATAATCACACTTAAACACCCCCTTACATACATTTTAATGATCAAACCGTTAAAAAAAATAGAAAAACAATCGAAAAAAAATCTAAACTTCTCAAAATTACTCAAAATAGATTGAACTTTGTTTTTCTGGAAAAATTTGCAAACACCCCTACCCCAGATTTTGAAATAATCACACTTGAACACCGCCCTTACATATATTTTAATGAACGACATTTTTCAAACCGTTAAAAAAATAGAAAAAACAATTCAAACAAACTCTAAACTTCTCAAAATAACTCAGAATAGATTGAACTTTGTATTTCTAGAAAACTTTGCAAACATCCCTACTTCAGATTTTGAAATAATCACACTTGAACACCCCCTTATATACATTTTAATGAACGGCATTTTTCAAACCGTTAAAAAAATAAAAAAACAATTCAAACAAACTCTAAACTTCTCAAAATAATTTAAACTAGATTGAACTTTGTATTTCTAGAAAAATTTGCAAACATCCTTACTTCATATTTCGAAATAATCACACTTGAACACCCCCTTACACACATTTTAATGAACGACATTTTTCAAACCATTAAAAAAATATAAAAACAATTTAAACAAACTCGAAACTTTTCAAAACAAATCAAAATAGATTGAAATTTGCATTTCTAGAAAAATTTGCAAACACCCCAACTTCAGATTTTGAAATAAACACACTTAAACACCCCCTTACACACATTTTAAGGATGGACATTTTTCAAACCGTTAAAAAAAAATAGAAAAACAACTGAAAGAAACTCTAAGCATCTCAAAATTACTCAAAATAGATTGAAATTTGTATTTCTAGAAAAATTTGCAGATACCCCTACTTCAAATTTTGAAATAATCATACTTGAACACCCCCTTACATTTGATAGACAATTTTCAAACAAAAAAAAAATAGAAAAACAATTGAAACAAACTCTAAACTTTTAAAAATAACTCAGAACAGATTGAACTTTGTATTTCTAAAAAAAATTCCAAACACCCCTACCCCAGATTTCGAAATAATCACACTTGAACCCCCACCTTACACATTTTTTTTTAAATCGCGATTTCGTTCACTTCGAAAATGTCAGATTTTGACAGTTCTGGTTTACTCGTTACAAATATTTCTTAATTGCGTTACACTAAATTTGTTATATTTTGACATTTAAATGGTCAAAATCAAAATCCGCTTTCTCAAGGTAAGCAGTTTAAAAAAAAAGTTGAACATATTAAATTCTCTTCATTTCTACAAATAACTCATTAAATTAACAAAAAAACGCATTTAAAACCTTTTTTTTTTTAATAAAACAAGCTGTTGTTGACTTTGGACTCGGAAAATTTGCCATTTTGAAAAACTCCAAACCGAAGACGTTCACAAATATTTTCTATATTTTTGGGTCAAGGCAATTGAAAGTTATTTTTGAAAGTTTCTAATTATTGATTGTTTTGATTTTATATCCCTAAAAAAATCGATTTTTTACAGTTTTTTACGGAAATTTTCATTTTGGGGTCCCTAGATGGCATTTAAACAATTTCTGGAATTTTTTTTTGTGTCTGTGTGTGTGTCTGTTTGTGTGTCTCTGTGTGTGTGTGTCTGTGTGTGTCTGTCTGTCTGTCTGTGCGCGCTGTATCTTAAAAACTAATAGAAAAATTAATATGAAACTTTGAAAATCCGTCTTATTTAATAATCTGAAGAACTGAAAAGCTTTTGGTAAAATTTCGTACACCGGAAGTGGGCGTTTACCTTAACTGTTTTTTGTTTTTTTCCAATATTTTTCTTAAATATAAAAAATTCACAAAAACATTTAAACAAACATTAAAGACAACAAAGAAATGAACATCCTTTGCTTGAAAATATTTTTCATGAAATCATTTTTATTCGAGAAAAAAATTTATTATAATTTTTCAAATTTTTGGTTTATAATTATAAAACGATAATAGTTACAGCAAATTTATGTTAACAATAATTGTAGAGAATTCTTACGAACAACTTACAAAGAACAAGTTTTTTTCGAAATCCCTTCGGTTTTTGAGTAAACTGAGTTTTTGAATTTGAAGTATAATTTTTCCATCTTTCACAATTTTGACGTTTTAAACGTCAGTTTCATCCGCTCGATGTACATTTAAAATATGATTTCAATTGAAAATAGACCATGAAAGTGTAAATATAAATAATGATACCATCGGAGAAAGTAACATGATGGCCACATCATCATTTTTTTTATTTTGGTTTATGTCTTACGAACACCAAACTAAACTTTATTTCAGGGATTATCATGTAATTTTAAGCTGTTGAAAATTAAAGGGGGTGAATTAAAAAGCAGACCCAACAAAGTGGGCCTTGGGACCCAGAAAGGTTGAGAAACACTGCTCTAGCCGAAACATAAGCAACATTTTCAAATTCCTCTTAAACTTTTCCCTGACTTAGGGCCGCTTTTACTAGATATTATTAGATATTAGATATTAGAGTTTATTGGTCTTTTTCATTGCAAGTTAACAATAGTAGACAAGTCAATACAATCAATATATTTACCATAGTCGGTTTAATTAAGGTTAACACTAAATGCAAAAATACGCTTTTACAATGTCTAGTTAAAGCAGGGTTAGGGTTAAGAAGCAGATAATTCGCAGTTATCTTATCCGGTGCTTGGAGCAGCAGATAAATCTCGGTTAACTCGCAGGCAATGCGCACAGCAAGCACACGCACCATGCCGGCATTATAGCGATCTGCAATCGGTATTACATATAAGGGCCGTTAGAGGGCGATAAACTAATTTCTAAAAAACATGCATTCTGGCATATTTCTAGGTGGAATATTGAAAAGAAGCTCGAGGGGGTCAAGGGTCGCAACAATGATTACAAATACCACAACTTTCTAAACTTTTCGCAAGTAAAACGAAAAATGCCAATTCTATAAACTACGCAACCGCATGTATCCACAATGCTGCCAACGTTGGCGTTTCGGGAGAAAATCTATCTAAGCGTTTGTAAAAGGCAGCGTGCGTTAACTAAGAGATAAATGATGGGATTAGTTAAAGGGGGTATAAGTTAACCTTCATTTATCCGACGATTGTAAAAGCGGCCCTTAGTTGATAGAATAATCGTAGGCTAAGGGTACTTCAGCCTACATAACCTCTGTTATGTGATAATACTTGATTTGTCTGAATTCAGATTACACAACATTTTTTTCTCCCCGATGAAATGATGTATTAACCACTCTATATTATTAAAAACTCACGCGAGTGCGATGAACTTTTTTAACCCCTGGATTACGCAATCCCTGATTCCTTCGTAGCATAAATTCAAACGTCATTAACTGTCAAATTCTATTAAAAAAAACTGCACATCAAAATTATCAGTGATGGAAAGAGCCATCCTACACCTGCGCTACTGTCTATTCAGAATAACCAGAAACTTAAAAAAAAGAGATGCAGACTGCATCAAAAAAAAGATAAAAGCACTGAAGTGTCCGCGCGAGGAAATAGAACTGGAGCAACAGCGACTGCAGAGGAACGAACTCCTGAAGAAGTACGCAATGTGGATACCCCTGAGCACCTTGGCCATATCCTTCTACGTGCCGAACTTCATGCCGCACGTCATGGACCAGCTCTTCGATTGCGAGTGGTGTCGCTCGTACAACTACTTCGATACTTTCCGGCTGCTTCATTCCAAACGATAGCCTACCATGATATCGTGAGAGTGACAAGTTTCCAAAAAGAAAATGTCAAATTGCAAAATTTCCGTGTGAAATGAACGTGCGTAAATTGGGTTTCCAGTCGTTTGGTAGGCTATTGGTAAATTCGACGACGCCTCTGGTGAACGGTCCGAGGATCGCGGTGACGCGGGATCTCTGCAGCAACCGTTGCTGCCCGAAGAGGTTGCAAAAGAAGATTTTCGGAGGGTGCAAGCCGCCGCGGCGCAATTGCGATTGCGCGTGGTACGCTAAGAGGTTTGCAATCGGTAGTCTGGTTTTCCTACTGTGGTTAACCTACATCGCAAATTTTAGGAGGGATATTATGGAGTGTCTCCAGCTGGATTATCCGAAGGTTTATGATTTATTGGAATATCTGAGGTTTATCAAGTGCGGCGGCTGCTAGTTATACTTTTTTTTTAATGGGTTTGGAATAAACGATGATTTGACTTATTTCGTTGTTTATTATTCTTTGTTGTTAAAATATTTGCCTTTTGCGTGCTGGATGCACACATTTTCCAAAAGATTTGAGGTGTAGTTGCACTATTTATCAGCTAGAGCTACTATTTATCTGTGATTGAATTATACAAAACAGGTGCCTAAGAAGTTATCGAAGATCGATGCGAGATCCATAGGATGTAGACTCAGTTGTCTTCGATGGCACCTTCATTATACATGCGAGATCCTTGGGCCATGAAGACTCGGTTATGGTCTTCATAGCCAAAGGATTTCGCATTTATAATGAAGGCGCAATCGCAGACAACTGAGTCTTTACATAATGGATCTCGCATTTATAATTAATCTCACAATTTCTCGAAGAACCGCTTCAGTTTTTCAGGCAATAAACCGCAACTTCTTGCCGTTTCAACTGCCTCGTTAATCTCATTCAACGTCGTTGGCATTTAAAACTGAACTGAATTGAACTGAACTGAAAATATTCACTTACACAACACAAACTGTCAAAATGGCTTCCGTTGTTATCATCGTTACCAACGTTAAAACGTAAACTTTGGCGGGAGAAAAGGCTCGATGTAAATATTTTAATCAAAACGGTGATGAAACGTCCTCAATCGTTCATAAATGCAACGAGTGGCTGTTATGGGCTTTGGCGTGTTTTTAGCCCTCGCTGGCGCTCGAGTTCAAAATTACGTCTCATTACGACCTAAATCGTAATGCGACATCTACTGTCACTTTTTAGAACAAAATTCAATATCCGCCATTATGATTTCATGGCTAACCTTTGTTTTTAATTCAACGTAAACACAAACGTCATTAGCTGTCAGATTTGATCAAAAGCCACACATCAAAATCATCAGTGATGGAACGAGCGATCGTATACTTGCGATACTGTCTATTCAGGAACGTCGAAAAAAATCTCGACCGCGTCAGAATTGAACAGCTGAAGTGTCCGCGCGAGGAAATGGAACTGGAGAGGCGGCGAGCGCAAAGGAAAAAACTGATGGAATACGCATTGCGAATTACCTCAGGTATTTTGGCCATATCCTTCTACGTACCGAACTTCATGCCGCACTTCATGGAGGAGCTCCTCGCTGGCCGGTGGTACCGTTCGTACAACTACTTTGATACTTTCCGGATGCTTGGTGACAAACAATAGCCTAATGTAATTAAAGGTTAAAAAACATTATTTTACCTTAAAGTACGGACCTGAGCTTATGGTGAAATAAATGATCTTGGGCGATTTATTAGAACAGTGAGAATGTAGAGAAGAATAAAGGCAGTGTTGATAGCTTAAAACTCTATCCCGCATTCAAAACAGTTAAACGTAAGGCTCCGAATAAATCCAAAATCTACAATTCTTTATTTCTATCGTTTAGTAGTTCACACAGGTCAAACCTTCGTTTCAGTTCTGCAGATGGGATTGTAGGACAGGGCCCACCCACCATTCACTAATTTTACCTTAAAGTACGAACCTACACTTATGATAAAATAAAATTTCTTGGGTGATTTATTAGAACCGTAAGATTAAAACGAACACTTAAAGCAGTATTTGTAGCTTGTGTAAAAATGAAACCAGAAGGTCGTGGGTGGGCTCTGATCCGCATTCAAAACAATTGAACGTTTATTTATTTATTTGTTACAAAAACCCAACAGACATTATGTCCAATTAAAGGGTCTACAAATATATACAATGTAATGTGTAATTTAAAACTAAACATATTATTACTAATAACAATAACAATGATAATAATGATTATGTTATTATAAAACTAACAAAAATTTATTTTACTATAATTAATGATTTTAAGCAAGAGTTGTAATAATTAACAATTTTCAGGACATATCCAAAATCTACAATTCATTATTTGTATCGCATAGTTGTTTATACAGGTTAAACCTTCGTTTCGGTTCTGTCAATTGGATTGTAGGACATGGCCCACCCACCACCCTTACAATCCAATTTACCTTAAAGTACGGACCTAGACTTATGATTTTTTTTTTTTTTTTGGTGATTTATTAGAACCGTAAGATTGAAACAGACACTTAAAGCTTGTATAGAAATGGAACCGGAGGGAGGTGGGTGGGCTCTATTCTACATTTAAAACAGTTAAACATAAGCCAGGAGTTGCAATATTTAACAATTTAGAAGACAAATCCAAAATCTACAATTATTTATTTCCGTCGTTTAATAGTTTAAACAGGTGAAACCCTCGTTTCGGTTCTACTGATTGTATTGTAGGATAGGGCCCACCCACCACCCTTAGAATCCATCTTACCTTCAACTACGGACCTAGACTTATTTTCATTAAAATTTCTTCGAAGATTTATTAGATATGTAAGATTGCAAAAAAAAACAGCAGTATTTGTAGTATAAAATCGGAGGGTAGTGGGTGGGCTATATATCACATTTAAAGCCAAGAGTTTTTTACTTATAGCTTGTGCAAAAATTGAACCAAATCGGGGGGGGGGGGGGGGATGGGCTCTATAATTTTTATTTCATACAAACACATAAAGCAGTGTTTGTGGGTCGTGTAAAAATAAAACCCAAAGGTGGTGGGTGGGCTCTATCCTACAGTCAAAACATTTAAAGCCAAGAGTTGCAATAATTAACAATTTAGAAGACAAATTCAAAATCTACAATTATTTATTTCCATCGCTTAATAGTTCTCACGGGTGGAGATTAAGTTTCGGTTCTACTAATTGAATTGTAGGATAAGGCTCACCCACCACCCTTACAATTCATTTTACCGTTAACTACGGACATCGACTTTTGACAAAATAAATTTTCTTGGGTAATTTATTAGAACCGTAAAATTGAAGCTTGTGCAGAAATGAAATCGGAGAGTGGTGGGTGGGCTCTATTCCATATTTAAAACAGTTGAGCATGAGTCAAGAGTTGTGATAATTAATAATTTAAAAGACAAATCCAAAATCTACAATTATTTATTTCCGTCGTTTAATAGTTCAAACAGGTGAAACCCTCGTTTCGGTTCTACTAATTGGATTGTAGGATAGGGCCCACCCACCACCCTTGGAATCCATCTTACCTTAAACTACGGACCTAGACTTATGATGAATTAAAATTTCTTTATTAGAATCGTAAGATTGTAAAAAAACAGCAGTGTTTGTAGTTTGTATAAAAATAAAACCAAAGGTGGTGGGTAGGCTCTATTCCATAGTCAAAACATTTAAAGCCAAGAGTTGCAATAATTAACAATTTAGAAGTTGACAAATCCAAAATCTACAATTATTTATTTCCGTCGTTTAATAGTTCAAACAGGTGAAACCTTCGTTTCGGTTCTACTGATTGGATTGTAGAATAGGGCCCACCCACCACCCTTAGAATCCATTTTACCTTAAATTACGGACCAAGGCTAATGATTAAATAAAATTTCTTGGGTGATTTATTAGAACCGAAATATTAAATAAATACTAAAAGCTAGTGCAGATATTAACCCAAAGAGTGGTGGGTGGGCTTTATCCCACATTTAAAATAGTTGGTCATAAGCCAAGAATTGTAATAATTAACAATTTGGAACACAAATCCAAAATCTACAATTCTTTATTTCCATCGTTTGGTAGTTCACACAAGTAAACCCTCGTTTCGGTTTTACAAATTGGATTATAGGAAACCGAAGGATGGTGGGTGGGCTCTATCCCACAGTCAAAACATTTAAAGCCAAGAGTTGCAATAATTTACAATTTAGAAGACAAATTCAATATCTAAAAAAATTTGTTTTTATCGTTTTGTAGTTCACACAGGTAAAACCTTTGTTTCGGTTCTACAGATTGGATTGTAGGATAGGGCCCACCCACCACTCTTACAATTCATTTTACCTCAAACTACGGATTTCGACTTATAATATTTTTTTTTGTTTGTTATTTATTGGAACCGTAAGATTGAAACGAACACTTAAAGCAGTGTTTGTAGATCACGTAAAAATAAAACCCAAAGGTGGTGGGTGGGCTCTATCCCACAGTCAAAACATTTACAGCCAAGAGTTGCAATAATTTACAATTTAGAAGACAAATTCAATATCTGAAATTTTTTATTTCTATCGTTTTGTAATTCACACGGGTGAAACCTTTGTTTCGGTTCTACAGATTGGATTGTAGGATAGGGCCCACCCACCACCCTTACAATTAATTTTACCTTAAGCTACAGACCTAGACTTATGACAAAATAAAATTTCTTCTGTCACTTATTAGCGTAAAATTGAAACAAACACTTAAATCAGTAATTGTAGCTTTCATAGAAATGGAAGAGTGATGGGTGGGCTCTATTTCACATCTAAAACAGTTGAACATAAGCCAAGAGTTATAATAATTAACATTTAGAAGACAAATCCAAAATCTACATTTCTTGAAAACTTCACAAAGGTAGGTTTTACCTAATTCTGCAAATTGTATTGTAGGATATGGACCACCCACCACCCTTACAATTTATTTTACCCTAAACTATGGACCTAGATTTATGATAAAATAAAATTTATTGAGTGATTTATTAAAACCGTAAGATTGAAACGAACACTTAAAGCTCTAACTCACATTTACAAGAGTTAAAGAAGTGCCACTCACTTGAAACTTTTCAAAACTACCCAAAATACATTCTTCCTGTCGATTTTACAAAAATCCGCACATAATCCTTCACTTGATTTTGAAATAATCATCGGAGAACAGAATTGATCGCAGTTCTGGGATTCAACTTTCTGTTCGACCGAAAAAAAAATTGAAAAACAATAGATACATTCCTGAAACTTTCCAAATTTACTCAAAATACATTCCACTTTACAATTCCTATAAATCTAAACACAACTCTTTACCAGATTTTGAAATAATCATCGGAGAACAGAGCTTATCGCAGCTCTGGGATTGAACTTTTTGTTTGTGCGAAAAAATAAAATTGAAAAACAATGGATACATTCTTAAATTTTTTTAAATTTACTCGAAATACATTCTACATTACGATTCCTATAAATCTAAAAACAAATCTTTACTATATTTTTGAAATAATCATCGGAGAACAGAACGTTCGCAGTTTTGGGATTGCACTTTCTGTTTGAGCGAAAAAAAAAACATTGAAAAACAATGGACGCATTCTTAAAATTTTCAAAATTTACTCGAAATACATTCTAAATTACGATTCCAATAAATCTAAACACAAATATTTACTAAATTTTTGAAATAATCATCGGAGAACAGAACGTGTCGCAGTTCTGGGATTGCACTTTCTATTTGAGCAAAAAAAAAACATTGAAAAACGATGGATACATTCTTAAAATTTTCAAAATTTACTCGAAATGCATTCTACATTACGATTCCAATAAATCTAAACACAAATATTTACTAAATTTTTGAAATTATCATCGAAGAACAGAACGTGTCGCAGTTCTGGGATTGCACTTTCTATTTGAGCAAAAAAAAACATTGAAAAACGATGGATACATTTTTAAAATTTTCTAAAATTTACTCGAAATGCATTCTACATTACGATTCCAATAAATCTAAACACAAATATTTACTAAATTTTTGAAATTATCATCGAAGAACAGAACGTGTCGCAGTTCTGGGATTGCACTTTCTATTTGAGCAAAAAAAAAAACATTGAAAAACGATGGATACATTTTTAAAATTTTCAAAATTTACTCGAAATGCATTCTACATTACGATTCCAATAAATCTAAACACAAATATTTACTAAATTTTTGAAATAATCATCGGAGAACAGAACGTGTCGCAGTTCTGAGATTGCACTTTCTATTTGAGCGAGAAAAAAAAACATTGAAAAACAATGGATACATTCTTAAAATTTTCAAAATTTACTCGAAATACATTCTAAATTACGATTCCAATAAATCTAAACACAAATATTTACTAAATTTTGAAATTATCATCGGAGAACAGAACGTGTCGCAGTTCTGGGATTGCACTTTCTGTTTGAGCGAAAAAAAAACATTGAAACACAACGGATACATTCTTAAAACTTTACGAATTTACTCAAAATATATTCTCCTTTACGATTCCCATAAATCTAAACCTAAATCTTTACGAGATTTTGAAATAATTATCGGAGAACAGAGCGTATCGCAGTTCTGGGATTCAACTTTTAATTCGAGCGAGAAAAAAAAATTGAAAAACAACAGATACATTCTCAAATCTCTACAAATTTACTCAAAATACATTCTACTTTATGATTCCTATTAGACTAAGCACAAATCTTCACTAAGTTTTTAAATAATCACCGGAAAACAGAATACATAGCAGTTCTGGGATACAACTTTTTGTTCGAGCGAGCAAAAAAATTGAAAAACTATGGATACATTCTTAAAAGTTTTAAAATTTACTCAAAATACATTCTACTTCACGTTTCCTATAAATTTAAATGAAACTCTTTGCCAGATTTTAAAATAATCATTGGAGAACAGAGTTTATCGCAGCTCTGGGAAAAAAATTTCTATTCGAGCGAAAAAAAAAATGAAAAACAATGGATACATTCTTAAAATTTTCCAAATTTACTCGGAATACAATCTACATTACGATTCCTATAAATCTAGACACAAATCTTTACTATATTTTTGAAATAATCATCGGAGAACAGAATGTTCGCAGTTTTGGGATTGAACTTTGTGTTCGAGCGAAAATAAAATTGAAAAACGATGGATACATTCTAAAACTTTACAAATCAACTCAAAATATATTCTACTTTACGATTCCTATTAATCTACATACAACTCTTTACTAGATAAAACAAAACGTTGCAGTTCTGGGATTTAGCTTGTTTTTTACAGCATACAAAAATTATCTGCGTCTTAGGTCATGATCTTCTTTATTTAAGGAATTAAAAGATCCATTCGTTATTCGAAATTACTTGTCAATCTCTAAATTTTCTAAACAAATTCTACTGGAATTAAAAATATATGCCACACGTTTAATAATCAATCTTTATTTCCCGTTGCCTTCTTGCCATTTATAAATCTGAGACTATCGAGAAAGTTATAACACCTACACCACCCGGCTTCTTCTAAACTGTCCAAGACGTGCGGCATAAAATTCGAAACGTATAACGATGCTCCCAGAAGAAAAATCGACACCTTCGCCATCCTCTTCACGAAATACCTCATCGATTGCTTGCTGTGCATCCTGTCCAACGCTGCTACGTCGTACATCTCTTCTTTCAGTTCGCACTTCAGACACTTTCCGTACGTTCTGGCGTCATCTTTGGAAATTTTATGGCCGTCCGACGTGGGTTTCTTGGCGGGACGCAGGATCGTATAGAATGGCCGCTCCATCGTCTAAATTCTACTGATGTTGATGCAACTAAAACATGTTGTCAAAACATGAATTTTGATGGTTTTGATTTTTTTTTTGGTTAGGATTGATAAAATCAAGGCCGGTGTCTTGGTGATAGATAAAGCTGTTAGTTTATCAAAGAGTGAAATCAATAAGGGCCATGGAAATATTGTCCATAAAAAAGAAAACGATTTTCTTATATACAATCATCTTTATTCAAGAAAATATAATAACTTATTTTTTTTGTAATCGATCATAGGTCTTTCAGCCATCGATTTTCTTATTTATTATGGAATGAGAAGGGAAAATTTAGCCATTTTTAGAATCACTTATATTGCTGTTTAGTTACTTTTAAAATGAGAAATACGATTTGCAAACACTTTTAGATTGTACTTAATGACCAAAAGCTTTACCACAAGAAACAAAATATGCAAATTTCAACACAATTTTTAGCTTTTCGGTGTTCTAAACAAACAATTTGACCGGTTTATACGTGAACACACCTTATTTGTGTTTGTGGTAAAGTTTTATGGCCACGCGAGTACAGTCCCTTCGATTAGTCAAACGCGACAGCTGCCCGGCGCTTGTCTCCAAGACAGATTACCGCGTAGTGAAAGAGAGCTTTGGCCGGCCCTCCCCCTCCTCCGACCTTCTATCAGCGGTCGCTATTTTCTAAAAAGACCGCTCGTTATCCCGGTGTGCTTATTTTTCGTCGGTGCATTGTTTTAACTTCCCCAGCCAACTAGTAAACAAGTTGTGGTTGAAAAGGATAATGGGCGTCGGCGTTCGCCTGAGGAATATTAGGAAAACTTTCTATAATAATAGACGGAGAAACTGCTGTGTCTACGGGTTCTAATGATAACAAGTTAAATACGGTTTCAGACAGGGTGAAAATCGGAATTCAAAATATCGTCTGTGAATGATGATAAATTATAACATCGAGCGTACAACAACGAAGTTGGCTTTGGAAATCTCGAGTAATGTCTGCAATAAGATCGCACGCGTGCAATGCTGTTTGCGGTTAAACGGTGACGTGTCAGATATTATAATTAGAGGTTATTAACGTCATTACGCATGCGCAGACATGACTTTAGATTTCCAGCGCGCGAACTTCGTCGTCGATTTTTGTTGTACGCTCGTTATATTTAAATAATTATTAAGTTTATTCGGTTCATATACAACTCGACTATCATAATGTTTCATTAACAGACCGAGTTAATAATTTACATTAAAATACTGGTGACATAATAATTAGAGTATTATTTACTTTTTACTCCAATCGCGTGAATAATCTCGAGGTAAACTCGAACGTTACAGACAATGCTCGGGCATTATTCTTCGCACTCTCTCCCTCTCCTTTATCTCTCTATAATTTAGTCGTTGCTACGTCTAAATCTACCCCCTGTGCGTTCGCACGCTAACTCACCCACTCGGTCTAGCTCAGTCTTCTACACCTAACTGCGTTCACCAATTAAAATGACTATTAATTATCAGAGACTCCACTTTCTTAACAACTATTATCCGGTTTTATCTCCCGAAAGTATGCAGACGGTATTTAACAGCGGCACAGAGGATCGTCCTTAAGTTTAACTGCGGTCAAAGGCACTCTCTTACATTTTTTTTTATATAACTTGTGTACACTGATTAAAATTTAAAATCTCTGACAATAAAACAAAGTAGTTTGCCTGCAAACGAAATTCGAAAGTATTTACAAGCGCGACAAGAAAAATGCTCACGCGAACAATTAGCATAGAAAAGTGCTCACAGCGAAAACTCCGCACACGAAAACTGGAGGGGAGGGGGATTAAAAGTACTTGGGGGGCCGTGAAAATATTTTAAAAAAATTAATAAAAAAGTTATAAAAAATTTTACCGAAAATTTCTTCGTTTAAATCGTTTAAGTAGACTCTTATCTACACGTTGTTGTTAAAAAATTAAATTTGAAACGCGTCAAACAGTGCCATATTGGACTTTGAATTCTTGTCATTTTAAAAAGGGATTTCGCGTGGACTCGAGAAAAAATAATTGAAATTGTGACTTTATTGTACATCTATAGGCTTATATTAATTACATTCTCAGCGTTTTATTCATCAAAAATCATTAAAATTGAACAAAATATTATTCCGTGGTGGAGGCGCCGGGGAATCCGTGGCTGAAAAATCCGTGTGTATCTTTACATCGGTTGTTGGCCCCATCTAGGGGCCGCGAATATACTAACAACCACTGGACTAGAAAACAATTGTCCAACAACTGGAAACAAGATTGCAACACTCAAAACTTGAACCAAATTTAAGCAATTTGCAACTAGCGATTAAAAAAATTCCAAAAATCTATCGCTCGCTGAATTAGCTTCAAAATTCTGAAAACTACTCATAAATAAAGTACTTTTAACACACTAGAAAATAATTGACGTACAATAACTAGAAACAAGATTACAACACTCAAAACTTGAATCGAATTTTAAGCAATTTGCAACTAGCGATTAAAAAAATTGCAAAAAATCTATCGCTCGCCGAATTAGCTTCAAAATTTTTAAAACTACTCATAAATAAAGTACTGTTAACACACTAGAAAATAATTGACGTACAACATTTAGAAACAAGATTACAACACTCAAAACTTGAACCGAATTTTAAGCAATTCGCATCTAGCGATTAAAAAAATTCCAAAAAATCTATCGCTCGCTGAATTAGCTTCAAAATTCTGAAAACTACTCATAAATAAAGTACTTTTAACACACTAGAAAATAATTGACGTACAACAAGTAGAAACAAAATTGCAACACTCAAAACTTGAATCGAATTTTAAGCAATTTGCAACTAGCGATTAAAAAAATTCCAAAAAATCTATCGCTCGCTGAATTAGCTTCAAAATTCTCAAAACTACTCATAAATAAAGTACTTTTAACACACTAGAAAATAATTGACGTACAATAACTAGAAACAAGATTACAACACTCAAAACTTGAACCGAATTTTAAGCCATTTGCAACTAGCGATTAAAAAAATTCCAAAAAATCTATCGCTCGCTGAATTAGCTTCAAAATTCTCAAAACTACTCATAAATAAAGTACTTTTAACACATTAGAAAATAATTGACGTACAATAACTATAAACAAGATTACAACACTTAAAACTTGAATCGAATTTTAAGCAATTTGCAACTAGCGATTAAAAAAATTCCAAAAAATCTATCGCTCGCTGAATTAGCTTCAAAATTCTCAAAACTACTCATAAATAAAGTACTTTTAACACATTAGAAAATAATTGACGTACAATAACTATAAACAAGATTACAACACTTAAAACTTGAATCGAATTTTAAGCAATTTGCAACTAGCGATTAAAAAAATTCCAAAAATCTATCGCTCGCTGAATTAGCTTCAAAATTCTGAAAACTACTCATAAATAAAGTACTTTTAACACACTAGAAAATAATTGACGTACAATAACTAGAAACAAGATTACAACACTCAAAACTTGAATCGAATTTTAAGCAATTTGCAACTAGCGATTAAAAAAATTCCAAAAAATCTATCGCTCGCTGAATTAGCTTCAAAATTCTCAAAACTACTCATAAATAAAGTACTTTTAACACACTAGAAAATAATTGACGTACAATAACTAGAAACAAGATTACAACACTCAAAACTTGAACCGAATTTTAAGCCATTTGCAACTAGCGATTAAAAAAATTCCAAAAAATCTATCGCTCGCTGAATTAGCTTCAAAATTCTCAAAACTACTCATAAATAAAGTACTTTTAACACATTAGAAAATAATTGACGTACAATAACTATAAACAAGATTACAACACTTAAAACTTGAATCGAATTTTAAGCAATTTGCAACTAGCGATTAAAAAAATTCCAAAAAATCTATCGCTCGCTGAATTAGCTTCAAAATTCTCAAAACAACTCATAAATAAAGTGCTTTTAACACACCAGAACATAATTGACGTGCAACAACTGGAAACAAAATTGCAACACTCAAAACTTGAACCAAATTTAAGCAATTTGCAACTAGCGATTAAAAAAATTCCAAAAAATCTATCGCTCGCTGAATTAGCTTCAAAATTCTCAAAACTACTCATAAATAAAGTACTTTTAACACATTAGAAAATAATTGACGTACAATAACTATAAACAAGATTACAACACTTAAAACTTGAATCAAATTTTAAGCAATTTGCAACTAGCGATTAAAAAAATTCCAAAAAATCTATCGCTCACTGAATTAGCTTCAAAATTCTCAAAACTACTCATAAATAAAGTACTTTTAACACACTAGAAAATAATTGACGTACAATAACTAGAAACAAGATTACAACACTCAAAACTTGAACCGAATTTTAAGCCATTTCCAACTAGCGATTAAAAAAATTCCAAAAAATCTATCGCTCGCTGAATTAGCTTCAAAATTCTCAAAACAACTCATAAATAAAGTACTTTTAACACACTAGAAAATAATTGACGTACAACAACTAGAAACAAAATTGCAACACTCAAAACTTGAGCCGAACTTTAAGCAATTTGCATTTTACGATTTAAAAAATTCCAAAAATCTATCGTTTGCTGAATTAGTTTAAAAAAATCAAAAACTACTCAGATATAAAGTACTTTTAACACAGGGGAGAGGCGTGAAAATTTTATTAGAATTTTTTAAGTTTTTGTATCTTTACTTTTTCTCTTGCAAGCACTTTGATTTATTGCCAGATATTCTAAATTTTAATCAGGCTCAACATATTAAAAAGTATTCAATAACGAAAAATGCTACTGCGGTTTGTTGGAAGTGTAATATAAATATGAAGTTTTATTTATTATTTGTGAATTAATTCGCTTTTACCATTTCAAAAATTAATGCTTCCTCTGGTAATGCTGGTAGTACCGTTAAAGCAATTTATTTTATTTTCTCATTCCATCATCCCTTCGACGAATCCTCGCTCTCTTTCGGATTTCGTATATTCGGCGGACTTCAGCAGCAATTACATTAGGACACACCGCCGAAGACATAAACTGTGCCACGTCGGGGACTAAATTTCATTTGGTCAAGTAGCAGTAGTGCACACGAAATTGGAACTAAATAAGACCCTCCGCGTCCAATCACACAGATGACGACGTTTTTACGACTCTTTTATAGATTTCACGTGATAGAGTTTGAGGATTTCCGCCGTCAGATTTTATTAGGACGCGATCAAAATGTTTTTTTCTGATACAGCATCTGCACCGTTACCTTAAAGTGTTGAAAAGAAAGCAAATATTTCGAAGCACAACTACCATTTAATAGCAACAGAAAGCCATTCATAGATCCACCTAACTTAAAAAGTTTACCACAGCTGCATTTTTCCGATCAATAATCATAATCTTAACATGACAGTTCCTTTGTGGTAAAAAGGAAGCGAACTTCAGTTACTACAACTTTATTAAACTCACCGATTAACTGCACTTCGGAAAATTGTTTAAGCTATAACGATTTTTTTTACTTAGGCTTAACCATTCAGTTGGATAACTAATTTATTTATTTATTTATTTATTATATTTATAATTAATGTAATGTGACACTCGATTCAAGGGATGATTTATGCCGATTAAAATGTAAACCGTAAAAGCTCGGTGAAGACTAAATTAAACGGATTATAATTTTTTTTCTCGAAGATGCAATAAAAACTGGATAAAATAACGTAAATTTTTGTGGACAAGTGCTTGAAATTTAAACATGTTATTCTTGAATAACGTATCTTTCGTTCTGTTTTAAGAAAATTATCCGAATTTTGTTCACTAGAAACCAAATTTTGATGGCCAAAAATGCACTTTATTGAAAAATTGCTTCCAAAAAACTTCCAAATTTCTTTAGACAAATGCTTGAAATTGGGACAGAATAATCTTAAAAGAGATTCTACTCAAATAGGATAAAGAAAATTATCCTAACTTTACAATACCAAAAATGGCTTCGTTGGAAACCAAATTTTGATGGCCGAAAATGCATTTTATTCAGAAATTGTTTTATAAATTCCACAGTTCTTGAGAAAAATGCTTGAAATTGAACGAGATGATTCTTGAATGATGGCATTTTGAAATTAACACCAAAAAAAATTGCTGCGCTACAATGAAAATTTTGATGCCCAAAAATGTACTTTTTACGGAAATTGCTCTATAAATTCCAGATTTCTTGAGAATTTTTTTGAAATTTAGCCGATTATTCTTGAATAGTTTTATTTTCAAATGAAGCAAAGAAAATTATCCGAACTTTGCA
This sequence comes from Ocypus olens, assembly GCA_910593695.2. NCBI lineage: Eukaryota > Metazoa > Arthropoda > Insecta > Coleoptera > Staphylinidae > Ocypus > Ocypus olens. Next base: position 1,440,005 of record OU343058.1, read on the forward strand.
GCAACAACAATGATTTCGCTGGAAAGTAAATTTTGATGGCCGAAAATGCACTTTATTCAGAAATTTCTTTATAAATTCCACATTTTTTCAGAAAAATTCTTGAAATTTGTACGGAATAATCTCGAAAGACGTTCTATTCGAATTGACTAAAAAAAAATATCCGAACTTTACAGTAACAAAAATGGCTTCGCTGGAAACCAAATTTTGATGGCCGGAAATACACTTTATTCAAAAATTGTTTTATAAATTCCACATTTTTTGAGAAAAATGCTTGAAATTTGGTCGAAATAATCTCCAAACATGTTCCATTCAAAGTGACTAAAGAAAATTATCTGAACTTTACAGTAACAAAAATGGCTTCGCTGGAAACCAAATTTTGATGGCTGAAAATGCACTTTATTCAGAAATTTCTTTATAAATTCCAGATTTCTTGAGAAAAATGCTTGAAATTCAGCGAGATGATTCTTGAATGAAGCTATTTTGAAATTAACACCAAAGAAAATTGCTGCGCTACAATGCAAATTTTGATGGCCAAAAATGCACTTTTTACGAAAATTGCTCTATAAATTTCAGATTTCTTGAGATTTTTTTTTTAAATTCATACGATTATTCTTAAATAATTTTATTTTCAAATAAAGCAAAGAAAATTATCCCAACTTTGCAGCAACAACAATGATTTCGCTGAAAACTAAATTTTGATGGCCGAAAATGCACTTTGTTCAAAAATTTCTTTATAAATTCCACATTTTTTCAGAAAAATTCTTGAAATTTGTACGGAATAATCTCGAGAGACGTTCTATTCGAATTGACTAAAAAAATTATCCGAACTTTATAGTAACCAAAATGGCTTCGCTGGAAACCAAATTTTGATGGCTGAAAATGCACTTTATTCAGAAATTTCTTTATAAAATGTTTTGAGAAAAATGCTTGAAATTCAGCGATATGATTCTTGAATGATGGTATTTTGAAATTAACACTAAAGAAAATTTCTGCGCTACAATGCAAATTTTGTTGCCCAAAAATGCACTTTTTGCGGAAATTGCTCTATAAATTCCAAATTTCTTGAGATTTTTTTTTGAAATTCAGTCGATTATTCTTGGATAATTTTATTTTTAAATAAAGCAAAAAAAAATATCCGAACTTCGCAGCAACAACAATGATTTCGCTGGAAAGTAAATTTTGATGGCCGAAAATGCACGTTATTCAGAAATTGCGCTATAAATTCCACATTTCTAGAGAAAAATGTTTGAAATTCTGCCAGATTATTCTTGAATGACGTTACTTTCAAATTAATTAAAGAAAATTATCCGAATTTTGTAGAAACAAGAATGGCTGCGCCAGAATGCAAATGTTGATGGCTGAAAATATACGTTTTACGGAAATTGCTCTATAACTTCCAGATTTCTTGAGAAAATTTTTTGAAATTAAGCCAGATTATTCCTAAATGATGTTATTTTCAAATTAATCAAAGAAAATTATCCGAACGTTGCAGTAACAAAAATGGTTTCACTAGAAACCAAATTTTGATAGCCAAAACTGCACTTTATTCAAAAATTGTTCTATAAATTCCAAATTTCTCTAGACAAATGCTTGAAATTTAGACAGAAAAATTTAGAAAGACGTTCTATATAAACTGGCTAAAATTATCGAACTTTGTTGTAACTTTGTTGTGACAAAATTGACTTCGCTAGAAACGAAATTTTGATATCCGGAAATACAGTTTTTTTTTGCTGACGTGTAACTGGCTTCAAATTAACATTTGTTTTTCAAAAAGTGCATTTTCTGAAAGATCTTGAAGGAATCTTTCCAGTGTTGTATAGAAACTCCGAATCGAACCAGTGGTTTCTTCAGGAAATCATTTCAAAGCCAATTTTTGAGCAAAAGTCTATCGAATTTCAAGTTTTCGACAAAAATTAAAAATCGCCAATTTTAATTAAATTCGACTAACTTGTACACAGGGAACACAGATTTGAAATCCGCGTTCGATGTAGATTCTTCGTTTGGCCGCTTCAAAGGTTAAAAATTTGAAAAAATCGAAAAAATCAAAATTGGTTCATGGTGGCTTGCTATTTTTTTTGCATTTTTCCTAGATGAAATTTTTTAACGCCAATCGCATTAGCTCGTTCTTCAGGTGGTATAAGGTATTACATAAGGGTCTACGATGATTATTAACACAGTTGAATTTTTCGATTTTTCCCATTTTCGAGTTATCTTTACTGACGTGTCACGGGCTTCAAATTGACATTTGTTCTTGTAAAAGTACATAATCTGGAGCGTCTTGAGAGGATCTTTTCGATGGTGTGTAGAAACCCCGAATCGAACGAGTGGTTTCTTCAGGAAATCAATTCAAAGCTAATTTTTGAGGAAAAGTTAGAAGGGGGACCCTTCTATCGAATTTCAAGTTTTCGACAAAAATTAAAAATCGCCAATTTTAATTGAATCCGACTAAATTGCACCCGAGAAGCACATATTTGAAATCCGCGTTCGATTTAGATTCTTCGTTTAGCCGCTATGGCCGTGCAAAATCTGAAAAAATCGCCTTTTTTCAAAATTCATGGTGACGCTAATTTTTTTACATTTTTTCCTAGATACATTTTTTTAACGCCAATAGCATTAGCTCGTTCTTCAGGTGGTATAAGGTATTACATAAGGGTCTACGATGATTATTAAGAGTGGATTTTTTCGATTTTTTTCCATTTTCAAGTTTTCTTCGCCGACGCGTCACGGGCTTCAAATTGACATTTGTTCTTGCGAAAGTACATTTTCTGAAGTGTCTTGAGGGGATATTTAAGATGATTCTTCTTCTGTTATCAAATCGGAGAAAGTTTTATGATGGCCACATCAAAATTTTTAAAGATTTTATTAAATTCCAGACGAAATCTTCAAAAAAAAAATTCAATCTTCTGCATGATTTATATTGTTGTAAAAAGCTATTTTTCAGTCAGTTATAGAGAAATAGTATTTCCACTACATAACACATTTTTAAAATTATTTTTACAAATGTTCATTTTGTATTTGAATAAATGCATTGTCTGAGTAAAAATCTTGTAAATATAATATTTCCAAAACCTAAGAGTTTAGTTTTTTTTTTAAATTTACTAATAGAGTAGCGTGAGAATTTATGTAGTTGAATATATGGTTAATATTGATTGAGCTAGTTTTGATCAAATTATAATATTTTATACACGAGTGAATGTTTCCACTCAAAATATTACTGTCCACAGAGCTGTACATTAAACTATTAACTATTTGATTAACCTCAAAGGGTGGCCTCAGTCAGAGCATGACGAAATATTTGTTAAATGCGGCGTGACCATTATTTTATTCCAATTTTGGGAAACACAGACTGGACCGGGGCCAACGTCTTGCTCACTGCACCACCAACTTCGGCGTTAAAGAAACTTTTTAATGCCCCTCCGCACAGTTTCCGAGTCAGAGTTTATTTATAGCTTGTTTTGAGGAAAGTAAAACTAAATTTGATTCCAATTAATAATAATAATAATGTTTATTTACGGTTTAACCATTTTAACATAGTTGTTCGTTGATTAAAAATATTACAATAAATTAAAAATGTTTGATAATAAATTTGTTACAAACATTTCTGAATTGTGATTAAACTTGAGACAACCTCACTTGTTGCAGATGCAGCATTGTAGCTAATAATAATAATAATAGGTTTATTTTCCAACAGAATAAAACATTCTAATTACAGCGAAATTTTACAATTATTATTTTATTCATGATGATGGTTGCGACCGTTACTACGTGGTAATTCATTATAGAAACACTGAATAAAACAATTACTAAGTTTTTTACCACAATTTATGGTAAATTGTGGTAAAAAACTTAGTGTTTTATTCAGTGTTTCTATTATTTTACTATTTTCTCTCCACATTTCCCGAGGCATCTGCGTTTTGGTCGTTTACAATTCTTGCATTTCAATCTCTCATTATCATTAAATTTTCGTTCTCTTTTCGTATTTCGTTTGATAGTTCTTGTCCATGTTCCTCGGGGTATCCCCCTGCGTTTCGGTCATTCAAGTCTCTCATTATCGTTACGTTTTCGTTCCCTTCTCGTGCCACGTTTGGTAGTTCTTGCAGTTTTAATTTTAAAATTTCGCTAAAATTAGTACATGGTAACTGGTTCATATGAATACAAAGTATAAAAAGAAATATATCTGATAGTAAATTTAAACCCCTGACAGCAGGTTACAATTTATCAGGGGCGCATTTCGCTGGTTTATATAAACGTCAGTGCGGTGAGTGCAATTCATCATAATAATATTTACAGGACAATAAAGAGAAAAATAAGGACGCGCGCCCGTCATTTGTCTTCGTCCTGGCAAAAGGTGGAGAACCGTAACACTCCGGGCATTATCCCCGCGCTCTGTCTCGGAGGATTAATGGTGAAATGCTGGAGGACACTTTGGTAGCGCGTCGTCCAACTTCACATCTCCAAAGAGGAGATGTGTTTCGATATTTCCTGTCTGTTTCCACGCCCAAGGATGCTAAAGTTTCTCCGGCATTGTTCCCCAGATGTCCGGAAAGTGGTAGACAATTTACATTAAGGTGCAACATAAATTACACAACAGACAACACCCAAGAGGAAGAGTCAAGGGGCGAAATTGTTGGTTTTCTGATTCGTTTATTAATTTTCGTTCGTATATCTGGAATTGCAGTTGCTAGCAACAAGTTATTTGTAAATAATAGAAAAGCCAAAGTGGCGGAATCTGTTGCCTAATTGTTGTACTAATCCTAATCCAAGTGGCATAACCACCGACAGATATAGGAAGAATCTAACCGCGCTGGTGAGACCTGAAGGTTGAAGAAGCTGATGAATTAAATTATATTTTTATAAGTTTGGATATACTGCAGTCTTGCAGTCTTTTTACATTATGAATCATTAAGCTGCAGAAGATTTAAGAATTATCATTGATCTACTCAATGATGATCTTTCTTTCATATTTCAAAACAATGTGTGTGTATGTATCGTGTGAGCCACAAAATTTTATTTCAGAGTTGGCGTGAGATAAATGAGGTATGTCACATATTATTACGTCATGAGACTATTGAATTAGATTTAAAAAATGAATTAATCTCAGACACGACTACTATGTTTATCTCTCTCTCTCTCTCCCTCAGGCAAGGCCAACTCTGAAACAAAATTCTCTGGCTCACACCTTACATTTCATATTATAAAAGTAACTAAAATTAATGTAATCAAAACGTCTTTATTAATTTATTCAATAAGTGTGATTGTCTCATGTTAATTTGTAAGTGAAATGAAAAAAATATCAAAACCTTCAACAGTTTCTTTCGGAATCATGGAAATAACATGAATAATATAATCATCTCTCTCCAATATTTTTCATTACCTTTATTCACGACAAATTTGTTATTTTCTTGCTTGCATGCAGTCCGTGATTAATAATAAATTATCTCAGAGGAACTCATCTCGGAAATGCAATCTCTCATTAATATGAAATTATCTTAGAGGAACTCATCTCGCAACGATCTGATTTTGTTTACTTTGTGCAGGAAATTTTGTTTACAGACGTATGCAATCATATTTCACCTGAATACGAGCGCGTAGCTAACAAAATCAATTGAAAAAGAAAACACGACAGCATCTCTTTTGTTTTAAAGAAAAGATTACTTTCTAAATCTATTCAGAAAGAATGCCTTTTTAACACACTAAAAATTAATTGACGTATCTAAGCCGGAAACAAAATGACAACACCTGGAAGCAAAATTTGCATCTCAAGATTTAAAAAATTCTAAAAAAAATATTACTCGTGGAATTATTCGCAGAATCCAATTAAAATCGACTTAGAAATAACGTATTTTTAACATACTAGAAAATGGTTGATGTACCTTATCTGAAAAAAAAATGGCAACACTGAAAACTTGAATTTAAACATAAGCAAAATTTGCATCTCATGATTTAAAAAATTCTGAAAAAATATTGCTCGTAGAATTATTCGCAGAACCAATTAAAATCGACTCAGAAATAATGTATTTTTTACATACTAGAAAATGGTTGATGTACCTTAGCTGGAAACAAAATGGCAACACTGAAAACTTGAATTAAAAAATAAGCAAAATTTGCATCTCAAGATTTAAAAAATTCTGAAAAAATATTGCTCGTGGAATTATTCGCAGAATCCAATTAAAATCGACTTAGAAATAATGTATTTTTAACATACTAGAAAGTGGTTGATGTACCTTAGCTGGCAACAAAATGGCAACACTGAAAACTTGAATTAAAACTTAAACAAAATTTGCATCTCAATATTTAAAAAATTCTGAAAAATATTACTCGTGGAATTATTCGCAGAATCCAATTAAAATCGACTAAGAAATAATGTATTTTTAACATACTACAAAATAGTTGATGTACCTTAGCTGGCAACAAAATGGCAACACTGAAAACTTGAATTAAAACATAAGCAAAATTTGCATCTCAAGATTTAAAAAATTCTGAAAAAATATTACTCATGGAATTAGTTGCAGAATCCAATTAAAATCGACTTAGAAATAACGTATTTTTAACATACTAGAAAATGGTTGATATACCTTAGGTGGAAACAACATGGCAACAGTGAAAACTTGAATTTAAACATAAGCAAAATTTGCATCTCAAGATTTAAAAAATTCTGAAAAAATATTACTCATGGAATTAGTTGCAGAATCCAATTAAAATCGACTTAGAAATAACGTATTTTTAACATACTAGAAAATGGTTGATATACCTTAGGTGGAAACAACATGGCAACAGTGAAAACTTGAATTTAAACATAAGCAAAATTTGCATCTCAAGATTTAAAAAATTCTGAAAAAATATTACTCGTGGAATTAGTAGCCGAATCCAATTAAAATCGAGTTAGAAATAATGTACTTTTAACATACTACAAAATGGTTGATGTACCTAAGCTGGCAACAAAATGGCAACACTAAAAACTTGAATCAAAACATAAGCAAAATTTGCATCTTAAGATTTAAAAAATTCTGAAAAAATATTACTCGTGGAATTATTCGCAGAATCCAATTATAATCGACTTAGAAATAATGTATTTTTAACATACTAGAGAAAGGTTGATGCACCTTAGCTGGCAACAAAATGGCAACACTGAAAACTTGAATTAAAAAATAAGCAAAATTTGCATCTCAAGATTTAAAAAATTCTGAAAAAATATTACTCGTGGAATTAGTAGCAGAATCCAATTAAAATCGACTAAGAAATAATATATTTTTAACATACTAGAAAATGGTTGATGTACCCTAGCTGGCAACAAAATGGCAACACTGAAAACTTGAATAAATACTTAAGTAAAATTTGCATCTCAAGATTTAAAAAATTCTGAAAAAATATTACTCGTGGAATTAGTAGCCGAATCCAATTAAAATCGAGTTAGAAATAATGTACTTTTAACATACTAGAAAATGGTTGATGTACCTAAGCTGGCAACAAAATGGCAACACTGAAAACTTGAATTAAAACATAAGCAAAATTTGCATCTCAAGATTTAAAAAATTCTGAAAAAATATTGCTCGTGGAATTATTCGCAGAATCCAATTAAAATCGACGTAGAAATAATGTATTTTTAACATACTAGAAAATAGTTGATGTACCTTAGCTGGAAACATAATGGCAACACTGAAAACTTGAATTAAAACTTGAGCAAAATTTGCGTCTCAAGATTTAAAAAATTCTGAAAAATTATTACTCGTGGAATTATTTGCAGAATCAAATTAAATTCGACTTAGAAATAATGTATTTTTAACATACTAGAAAATGGTTGATGTACCTAAGCCGGCAACAAAATGGCAACACTGAAAACTTGAATTAAAACTTAAGCAAAATTTGTATTCTACGATTTGAAAAATTCTGAAAAAATTATCACTTATGGTAATTGACTTAAAATCTCTAAATATATTCACAAAGAATGTATTTTTAACACACTAAAAATTCATTGGCGTACCTAGTCTGGAAACAAAATGGCAACACTGAAAACTTGAATCAAAACATAAGCAAAATTTGTATTTTACGATTTAAAAAATTCTGAAAAAATTATCACTTATGGTAATTGCTTCAAAATTTTTAAATCTATTCAGAAAGAATGTATTTTTAACATATTAAAAATTCATTGACGTGCCTAGCCTGAAAACAAAATGGCAACACTGAAAACTTGAATCAAAACATAAGTAAAATTTGTATTTTACGATTTAAAAAATTCTGACAAAATTATCACTTACGGTAATTGCTTAAAAATTTATAAATCTATTCAGAAAGAATGTATTTTTAACATACTTAAAATTCATTGATGTATCCAGCCTGGAAACAAAATTGCAACACTGAAAACTTGAATCAAAACATAACGAAATTTGTATTTTACAATTTAAAAAATTCTGAAAAAAATATCACTAATGGAAATTGCTTCAAAATTTTTAAATCTATTCAGGAAAAACGCATTTTAACACATTAAAAATTAATTGACGTATCTAGCCAGGAAACAAAATGGCAACACTGAAAACTTGAATAAAAACATAAGCAAAATTTGCATTTTACGATTTAAAAAATTCTAAAATAATTATCACTTACGGTAATTGCTTCAAAATTTCTAAATCGATTCAGAAAGAATGTATTTTTAACATACTAAAAATTCATTGGCGTACCTAGTCTGGAAACAAAATGGCAACACTGAAAACTTGAATCAAAACATAAGCAAAATTTGTATTTTAGATTCGAAAAATTCTGAAAAAATTACCACTTATGGTAATTGCTTAAAAATCTTTAAATGTATTCAGAAATAATGTATTTTTAACATATTTAAAATTCATTGATGTATCTAGCCAGAAAACAAAATTTGTATTTTACGATTTGAAAAATTCTGAAAAAATTACCACTTATGGTAATTGCTTAAAAATCTCTAAATGTATTCAGAAATAATGTATTTTTAACATACTTAAAATTCATTGATGTATCTAGCCAGAAAACAAAATGGCAACACTGAAAACTTGAATCAAAACATAACGAAATTTGTATTTTACGATTTGAAATATTCTGAAAAAATTATCATCACTCATGGTAATCGCTTAAAAATCTCTAAATGTATTCAGAAAGAATGTATTTTTAACATACTAAAAATTCATTGACGTACCTAGCCTGGAAACAAAATGGCAACACTGAAAACTTGAATCAAAACTTAAGCAAAATTTGTATTTTACGATTTGAAAAATTGTGAAAAATGACTACTTATGGTAATTGCTTAAAAATCTCTAAATCTATTCAGAAGGAATGTATTTTGACATACCTAGCCTGGAAGCAAAATGGCAACACTGAAAACTTGAATTAAAACATAAGCAAAATTTGCATTTTACGATTTGAAAAATTCTGAAAAAATTATTACTTATGGTAATTGCTTAAAAATCTCTAAATGTATTCAGGAAGAACGCGTTTTTAACATACTAAAAATTCATTGACGTATCTAGCCGGAAAACAAAATGGCAACACTGAAAACGTGAATCAAAACATAAGCAAAATTTGCATTTTACGATTTGAAAAATTCTGAAAAAATTGTCACTTATTGTAATTGCTTCAAAATGTCTAAATGTATTCAGGAAGAATGTATTTTTAACACACTAAAAATTCATTGACGTACCTAGCTCAGAAACAAAATGGCAACACTGAAAACTTGAATCAAAACATAAGCAAAATTTGTATTTTAGATTTGAAAAATTCTGAAAAAATTACCACTTATGGTAATTGCTTAAAAATCTTTAAATGTATTCAGAAATAATGTATTTTTAACATACTTAAAATTCATTGATGTATCTAGCCAGAAAACAAAATTTGTATTTTACGATTTGAAAAATTCTGAAAAAATTACCACTTATGGTAATTGCTTAAAAATCTCTAAATGTATTCAGAAATAATGTATTTTTAACATACTTAAAATTCATTGATGTATCTAGCCAGAAAACAAAATGGCAACACTGAAAACTCGAATCAAAACTTAAGCAAAATTTGTATTTTACGATTTGAAAAATTGTGAAAAATGACTACTTATGGTAATTGCTTAAAAATCTCTAAATCTATTCAGAAGGAATGTATTTTTAACATACTAAAAATTCATTGGCGTACCTAGCCTGGAAACAAAATGGCAACACTGAAAACTTGAATCAAAACATAAGCAAAATTTGCATTTTACGATTTGAAAAATTCTGAAAAAATTGTCACTTATTGTAATTGCTTCAAAATCTCTAAATGTATTTAGGAATAACGTATTTTTAACACACTAAAAATTCATTGACGTACCTAGCCAGGAAACAAAATGGCAACACTGAAAACTTGAATCAAAACATAAGCAAAATTTGTATTTTACGATTAAAAAAATTCTGAAAAAATTACCACTTAGGGTAATTGCTTAAAAATCTCTAAATCTATTCAGAAAGAATGTATTTTTACTACACTAAAAATGCATTGATGTATCTAGTCTGGAAACGAAATGGCAACACTGAAAACTTGAATCAAAACATAAGCAAAATTTGTATTTTACGATTGAAAAAATTCTGAAAAACTATTACTCATGGAATTAGTCTCAGAATCAAATTCAAATTGATTTAGAAATGATGTGTTTTTAATATACTAGAAAATAGTTGATGTACTGGACTGGAAATAAATTGGAAACTCAGAAGACTTGAAGTGCAATCTCCATTTTTTTTTATTAAAAAAATAAACTGAGATTTCCAAGCTCTGAAGCAAGCAAGCTATCCACTAGAACATATGAAGGGTTAAAGGTAAATAGTGTAAATTAACCCTTTGCTTATATCACCACCGAATACATAACCGTTAGTGGCTGAATGGTTAACGCCAAAGCAAAAAAACCCTCAGCGAACGAATGTAGTATTCACGACATTATAAAATTAAGTTCCCGGCGCATCCACCAAAACATCAATTCACAAATGAGCTCATTTTAGTTGTTTGTAAAGCAAAGTTTGCGACTATTATAAACTACTTCATTAACTAAGGGTAAATTATGCTTGTTTTCTCGCTCTAATAATACAGTGATTAATTTATTAAAATTCCGTCGATCAACTGGTCATTGTTCTGCAAAAAAACGCTGGGTAAACCATGAAAAGTTAAACCTATTATTATGTTTTAAACGTGCAAACGGAGTTTTTGTAAAAAGTGTAGAAAAATATTGCACCTTAATATCCGTAAATGGGGCGTAATTCCGGGAAAGTTGCGCTAATAAGCAGCAAACAGAACGGGGGCTTTAGAAGTTGGCCCATTCCTCCGCAAGCGACTGCCAACTGTTCTTTAACTCGTTAACTTCACAATTTAATCTTTCCCGGCGAAGTACATATTCATGAAAGCCGTATGCAAACTGCTCCGACAGGACTTCAACTCCTCCTCGGGGGAAACTCGAAAACGTCCTTGAGATTATCAGACGAAAAATTATTCAGGGAAGCGAAGCTGTATTATTGAACGAAATTTTAAACATCAAAATGCAAAGGAAAAAAAACAACAACATTTAAAGGCTTCCTACAACAGATAATTTTTTAAATTAAAGAAAGTCGAAAAGTAGCCTGAAATTATTTATTTATTTACAAAACCCAACAGACGTAATGTCCATTGAAGGGTTACAAATTGAAACTACAAATTAATCACAGATTACAAATTAATATTAATATTTAAGGCCCAAAAATTCGCGAATTTTTTCGTGCGGGTAAAAAAGTATAAATCAATTTTTAAGTACTGAAAAATTTCAAAAATTACTTACAAGAGATTCTATATAGTGTTAACAATGTCCTGTATGTCCTAATCATAATTAGTTTAAGTTAGATTAGTCTTTATTGTAATTTTTCTTTTTGTATTAATTTTTTTTTGTTACTGTAATTTTTTATAAATCCGTTAATAAACTTATTATTATTATTATTATACATCGGGAGTCTCGTACAACCAGACAAAACCTATAAATTATTTTTTGATCGATTTACAAATTTCATAATTATAAATTAACGTATAATAGTTGAAAAACATTAAATCCCTGGTAATTAGTTAATTAGCCCTTTTGTAAAACATGGCTCGAATTTCTCGCTTCGTCGACCTCAATCAACTTCCGTCTCATTAAATCGACAAAGCATGAATACATAGCCTCGCATTTTTCTTCCATCTCCTCCGCCCTTATCTCTCTCTCGAGTTGAATGAAACGGGGCGGAGGAGGGGAAGACGCTGTCAAACTTGAATAATCCGAGCACCCTCACTTTTATATATCCTGAAAAAGTTTTTACGGCGATATCAAACACACCGCCCCACGCCCACGCACGTAGGTATAACAAAGAAATCGGTCAAGGTTGATGGAATTTATCGAAACGAAAGTTATTTGAAGTGAGATGATTTTGTTTGCCTTTAGATACTTTCTCTGAAAAAATATTATCACGACCCTCATGATGAAATTAATTAACACTTCATAAATTTTGGAATAATTTAATGAGAACAGAGCGTGCAGTTTTGAAAAAAGTAATAATTTTAATGATATAAAAAAAATTGCCAATGACTTGAAACTTCTCAAATTTGCTTACAAAGAATGCCAAATAACATTTCTCTAAAAACTGTTAACACTTCATTCCTAAATTTTGAAATAATTTAATGAGAACAGAATGGGAAGTTTTGAAAAATGTAATAATTTTAGTGACTTGGCAAAAATATAAAAACAATTGCGATCGACTTTAAACTTCTCAAATTTGATTATTATAAATGCCTAATTACGTTCCCGTAGAAACTATTAACACTTCATTCCTAAATGTTAGAATAATTTAACGAGAACAGAGCGTGAAATTTGGAAAAAATGTAATAAAAAAACCAAAATTTAACAAAAACGGTCCTCTAATTATTGTTAATAAAACTATTAAAAACATTTGTGGCCATCAAAATAATTGCTAAAAGAGGCCGAACACTTACTTTTAATTTTTTTTTTAATTTGCAATATTTTCCAATATTATGCACTTCTGGAAAAAATTATTTAAACAAAATAGAAGAAAAACTGTTCTTTAATTGTTCTTGAATATTGTTAATAAGACTATGAAAAATATTTTTGGCCATTAAAATCATTTCCAAATGCGGCCAAACACTTAGTTTTGATTTTATTAAATTTGTTATGTTTTCCAATATTGTGCACTTCAGGAAAAAAATTATTTAAACAAAATAGAAGAAAAACTGTCTTTTAATTGTTTTTGAATATTGTTAATAAGATCATGAAGAATACTTTTGGCCATCGAAATCATTTCCAAATGTGGCCAAACACTTATCTTTGATTTTATGAAATTTGCAATATTTTCCAATATTATGCACTTCAGGAAAAGAAATATTTAAACAAAATAGAAGAAAAAATGTGCTTTAATTGTTTTTGAATATTGTTAATAAGATCATGAAGAATATTTTTGGCCATCGAAATCATTTCCAAATGTGGCCAAACACTTATTTTTGATTTTATGAAATTTGCAATATTTTCCAATATTATGCACTTCATGAAAAAAAATATTTAAACAAAATAGAAGTAAAACTTTCCTTTAATTGTTCTTGAATATTGTTAATAAGATCATGAAGAATATTTTTGGCCATCGAAATCATTTCTAAATGTGGCCAAACACATATTTTTGATTTTATTAAATTTGTTATGTTTTCCAATATTGTGCACTTCAGGAAAAAATATGATTTAAACAAAATAGAAGTAAAACTGTGCTTTAATTGTTCCTGAATATTGTTAATAAGATCATGAAGAATATTTTTGGCTATCGAAATCATTTCCAAATGTGGCCAAACACTTATTTTTGATTTTTTTAAATTTGCAATATTTTCCAATATTATGCACTTCTGGAAAAAAAAAATTTAAACAAAATAGAAGAAAAACTGTCCTTTGATTGTTCTTGAATATTGTTAATAAGACCATGAAGAATATTTTTAGCCATCGAAATCATTTCTAAATGTGGCCAAACACTTATTTTTGATTTAATTAAATTTGTTGTTTTCCAATATTCCACTTCAAGAAAAAAATTATTTAAACAAAATAGAAGAAAAACTGTCTTTTAATTGTTCTTGAATATTGCTAATAAGACCATGAAGAATGTTTTTGGCCATAGAAATCATTTCAAAATGTGGCCAAACACTTATTTTCGATTTTATTAAATTTGTTATGTTTTCCAATATTGTGCACTTCAGGAAAAAAATTATTTAAACAAAATAGAAGAAAAACTGTCGTTTAATTGTTCTTGAGTGTTATTAATAAGATCATGAAGAATATTTTTGGCCATCGAAATAATTTCTAAATGTGGCCAAACACTTATTTTTGATTTTATTAAATTTGTTTTGTTTTCCAATATTGTGCACTTCAGGAAAAAAAAATTAAACAAAATAGAAGTAAAACTGTCTTTTAATTGTTCTTGAATATTGTTAATAAGATCATGAAGAATATTTTTAGCCATCGAAATCATTTCAGTAACTTTCGATTTGTTTTCTAATTTGACAATATTTTCGAATAAATATTTTGCATTTTAGAAAAATTATTTAAACAAAATAGAGGAAAAACCATCCTCTAATTGTTATTGAATATTGTTAATAAGACTATGAAGAACATTTTTGGCCATCAAAATCATTTCGGTAACTTTCGATTTGTTTTCTAATTTGACAATATTTTCGAATGAATATTTGGATTTCAGAAAAAAATATTTAAACAAAATAGAGGGAAAAACCATCATCTAATTGTTATTGAATATTGTTAATAAGACTGTGAAGAACGTTTTTGGCCATCAAAGTCATTTCGATAACTTTCGATTTGTTTTCTAATTTGACAGAGTTTTCGAATGAATATTATGCATTTTAGAAAAAAATATTTAAACAAAATTGAGGAAAAAACATCCTCTAATTGTTATTGAATATTGTTAATAAGACTGTGAAGAACATTTTTGGATATCAAAATAATTTCGGTAACTTTCGATTTGTTTTCTAATTTGGCAATGTTTTGGAATGAATATTTTGCATTTCAGAAAAAATTATTTAAACAAAATATAGGAAAAACCATCCTCTAATTGTTATTGAGTATTGTTAATAAGACTGCGAAGAACATTTTTGGCCACCAAAATCATTTCGGTAACTTTCGATTTGTTTTCTAATTTAACAATGTTTTCGAATTAATATTTTGCATTTTAGAAAAAAATTATTTAAACAAAACAGAAGAAAAACTATTCTCTAAAGGTTATTGAATATTGTTAATAAGACTGTGAAGAACATTTCTGGCCATCAAAACCATTTCAGTAACTTTCGATTTATTTTCTAATTTCACAATGTTTTCGAATGAATATTTTGCATTTCAGAAAAAAGTATTTAAACAAAATAGAGGAAAAACCATGCTCTAATTGTTATTGAATATTGTTAATATGACTGTGAAGAACATTTTTGGCCATCAAAATCATTTCTGTAACTTTCGATTTGTTTTCTAATTTGACAATGTTTTCGAATAAATATTTTGCATTTCAGAAAAAATTATTTAAACAAAATAGAGGAAAAACCATGCTCTAATTGTTATTGAATATTGTTAATAAGACTGCGAAGAACCATTTTGGCCATCAAAATCATTTCGGTAACTTTCCATTTATTTTCTAATTTGACAATGTTTTCGAATGAATATTTTGCATTTCAGAAAAAAATATTTAAACAAAATAGAGGAAAAACCATCCTCTAATTGTTATGGAATATTGTTAATAAGACTGTGAAGAAGACTTTTGGCCGTCAAAATCATTTCGATAACTTTCGATTTGTTTTCTGATTTGACAATATTTTCGAATGAATATTTTGCATTTTAGAAAAATTATTTAAACAAAATAGAGGAAAAACCATCCTCTAGAGGTTATTGAATATTGTTAATAAGACTGTGAAGAACATATTTGGCCATCAAAATCATTTCGGTAACTTTCGATTTGTTTTCTAATTTGATAATGTTTTCGAATGAATATTTTGCATTTCAGAAAAAATATTTAAACAAAATAGAGGAAAAACCATGCTCTAATTGTTATTGAATATTGTTAATAAGACTGTGAAGAACATTTTTGGCCATCAAAATCATTTCGGTAACTTTCGATTTGTTTTCTAATTTGACAATGTTTTCAAATGAATATTTTGCATTTCAGAAAAAAATATTTAAACAAAATAGAGGAAAAACCATCCTCTAATTGTTATTGAATATTGTTAATAAGACTGTGAAGCACATTTTTGGCCATCAAAATCATTTCGGTAACTTTCGATTTGTTTTCTAATTTGACAATGTTTTCGAATGAATTTTATGCATTTCAGAAAAAATTATATACAACTCGCTATTAACCTGTTAATTAAAAAGAACATCAAACCCAACAATTTCTAGAACAACCGGCGCATTTCCTTATATTTTTACTACAGAAATGAGCATAGCAGCATCAAAGTATGTTGTGCTTCCCGGCGCATTCACCATAATTTTACATAAAATTACATTCTTACACAACGGTTTCCCGTACACATTAATAAATTACGTCTCGAATTCAAACAATTTCGGTCGGTTTGACAGTAAAAACGGAGCCGTTTCGCGTTCTTGTAAAACACACAGTGAGAAACTGTAGCCAGTGCACACAATTGCCCGACGATTCAACAAAAGCGGCGGTCCTTTTTGCGGGGGGGCACGCCATGGGTTATCTTGCGGTGTCAGACTCGGAATGATATATTATTTAGTTTAAAATAACAGTTTTAAACCGGGATCTCCCTCTCGCTTCCTCTTTAATAGTTTACGTGCGTATTCCCGGACACTTTTCGGTATTTAGCAATGTCATGTGATAAACGGATGTTTGGTTACATTAAACAGCATTAATCGCGGAAAAATAAACAATTAGAAGGCTGAAAGATCTCTGGACGATGGTCAGTTAATAATAGTGATATGACAAAAAAAAAATTAATGTTACAGGCAATTGACCAGAAGTCTTCCAGCCTTAACAATTAGATTATTTGGATTTAAATTAAATATTCAAAATGCTTCAACAACGTTGAAATTAATGTGCGTAATACTTTAACATTTCTTGCTTTTCACGATACAAATCTAATTGATTTAGTTAAACGCATTTATTATGAAGACAATACAACAGGGGGGACGCAATGGAAATTATTTCGCTCGAATTTGAATAAAAGGGACCCGAATTTCTGTGCAAAAGTGACGAAGTGTTCGCCAGTTATCAGACGTGAAAAACCGTCGCACATTAAGGGCCCGCCCTTCATTTATCGCAGTGATACACGTCCTTCTTCCGTGCGAGCAAGAGAGCCGGGGAATTATTAAGGGCGATTGTCGTCGTTCGGCTCTGATCGCCCTCTTCGTCCTTTGTAGCGAGTTCAGAGGATCAGGATTACTCGCAACTAAATTAGAGTGGTGATTTAAATGAATCGGGGACGATTTCGAACGGGGAAAACCTCGGGGGTGATCAAATTGATTTTGCAGTGAAAGAGGGAACTATTTCGCGGTGGCTTTATTGCGAAATAAAAAATTTCTTTTTTCGACTTGTTTCACAAAGGGCGAGTGGACAACTTTTGTCTTTGATAACTAATAATTTTTATAGTGTTCGAATGGTTTAGAATAGAATAAAGGTACAATCTGCAAAATTTCAAAATCCTAACTCTATTAGAAACTGAGTAAACAGGAGATGAAATTTCTGTATAATCTCGGTTAGGTCGTTTTTATTTTTTCTCTCTGATATTACTGAACCGATTTAAATACAATTTTAGAGGTATGTAGGGAATCGTAAAAGGCACCAAAAGAAGCAATAAAATATATAGCGTGTTATTTGAAAAAATACATCATCATGTCGCCACACTTTTTGGGACACCCTGTATAATAAAAAATCATTTTCCTAAACACGCCGCAAAATGTAGGTAAAGTTTGCAAAATTTCAAAATCCTAACTCTATTAGAAACTGCGTAAACGAGAGATGAAATTTGGACATTGCGCACCCCGGCGCATGCACCATAAAGGAAGTAGTTTTTATTTTTTGCTCTGACACCACTGGAACGATTTGAACAAAATTTTAGGGGTATGTGGATAATGATAAAAGGCGCCTAAATAAACAATCAAAAATACAGTATGTAATTTAAAAAAATACATTATCATGTCGTCACACTTTTTTGGGACACCCTGTATAATCAAAAATATTTTTTTTAAATACGTAATAAAATGTAGGTGAAGTCTACAAAATTTCAAAATCCCAACTCTATTAGAAACTATAGGAACGGGAGATGAAATTGCGACACCGTATTATCTCGGTTAGGTAGTTTTTTTTTTCTCTGATATTACTAAAAAAATTTCGCTTTCGATTTGGATTCCTCGTTCAACCCCTATGGATATTTAAAGTCTGCAAAAATCAACTTTTTTCAAAATTGAAAAAACCATGTTCATGGTGACTAGCTAACTTTTTCCAATTTTTTTTTTTTATGAAATTTTTTAACGCCAATCGATTTATCTCGTTCTTCTGATGAAAGAAAAAGGTATTACATAAAGGTCTACGATGATTTTTAAGAAAGTTGATTTTATCGATTTTTTCCATTTTCGGTTTTTTTTTGCTGACGTGTCACGGGCTTTAAATTGACATTTGTTCCTGCGAAAGTACATTTTCTTAAGCGTCTTGAAGCGATCTTTCGAGTGACGTCAAGAAACCCCGGATCCAACCAGTGGTTTCTTCAGGAAATCATTTTTAATGCAATTTTTGCTAAAAAGTAATAAGGGGGGACCCTTGGATAGAATTTCGGGTTTTCGTCAAAAATAAAAAATCGCCAATTTAAATCAAATCCGACTAATTGAGACACGAGGAACACAGATTTGCAATCCGCGTTCAAATTGGATTCTTCGTTCGGCCGCTACAAACGAATCGACTTTTTTCAAAATTTCTCCATAAAGTTCATGGTGACTTGCTAACTTTTTTGCAATTATTTCTAGATGAAATTTGTTAACGCCAATTGATTTATTTCGTTCTTCTGATGAAGAAAATGGTATTACATAAAGGTCTACGATGATTAGTACGAAAGTTGATTTTTTCTAATTTCGAGTTGATCATTAGTTTTTTATCAAATTAAAACGCTTTACAAAATACAAGTATTTTTTTAATTTTCTTGAAAATCCATCGATGAATATAAATAAATTCTGTAGGAACTATTTTAGACATTAATGGATAGAAAAATAGTTTTTTTTTTTTAATTTCATCAAAATCGTTGCTTTGATTTGCTTCGAAAATATTAACTTTCGGATGAATTTCTTTAATTTTCTCGAAAATCCATTGTTGCATTTTATTAAATTCTCTAGAAATCACTTCAGATATAGCTATATACCTACAAAAAAATGTAAAACAAATATATTTCCAGTTAATAATAAATAAAAATATAGTAACAAATTCTCCAGAAGACATTACAGAACTTTCAAAGGATTTCCAATGAAAATTTTGAGAACAACTTTGTTAAAGATGTGCTAAAAATTATTCCGAACAAAACTTAAAATCTGTGAGTTTTGTTCAAAAAAAAACTAGAAAATTTTTCTAAAAATATATTTTCCCGAATTTGAGGGTTTTAAAATTGAATGCCGACTTTTTTTGAAACTAACGCTAACAGGCGGACAAATATATTTTTTTTAATAACATTTTGTGTTCAAAATAATTTCAAAGCAACTTAAAAAAATTACAGAAAAAGAGAGAAAATGTCTAATTCTGAATTTTTGTATGAATCAAATTATGATTAATATTGTATGCTGAATTCATATTTGTTACTAACTTTTTTTTGACAGATGGCGAAAATTGATATATTTTGAGATTTATCTCACCACGTTCTGAATATTGGAGATAATTTGGAAATATTTTTTTTTGTCCATTATAGAAGTTCGATGTACCGAATTCAATTTGTTTAAATAATAGTTTAATGTATGCTGAATCCATATTTGTTGCTAACTTTTTTGTGGGAGATGGCGAAAATTGATATATTTTAAGATTTATCTGACCGCGTTCTGAGTATTGGAGATGATTTGGAAATATTTTTTTCTCTATTGTAGAAGTTCGATGTACCGAATTAAATTTATTTAAATAATAGTTTAATATATGCTGAATTCATATTTGTTGCTAACTTTTTTGTGAGAGATGGCAAAAATTTATATATTTTGAGATTTATCTGGCCGTGTTCTGAATATTGGAGATGATTTGAAAATAATGTTTTTTTCTTTATTTTATAAGTTCGATGTACCGAATTAAATTTATTTAGATAATAGTTTAATGTATGCTAAATCCATATTTGTTGCTAACTTTTTTTGAGAGATGGCGAAAATTGATATATTTTGAGATTAATCTCACCACGTTCTGAATATTGGAGATAATTTGGAAATATATTTTTTTTTGTCCATTATAGAAGTTCGATGTACCGAATTAAATTTGTTTAAATAATAGTTTAATGTATGCTGAATGCATATTTGTTACTAATTTTTCTTTGGGAGATGGCGAAAATTGATATATTTAAAGATTTATCTGACCGCGTTCTGAGTATTGGAGATGATTTGGAAATATTTTTTTCTCTATTGTAGAAGTTCGATGTACCGAATTCAATTTGTTTAAATAATAGTTTAATGTATGCTGAATCCATATTTGTTGCTAAGTTTTTTTTGAGAGATGGCGAAAATTGATATATTTTGAGATTAATCTCACCACGTTCTGAATATTGGAGATGATTTGAAAATAATGTTTTTTTCTTTATTTTATAAGTTCGATGTAACGAATTAAATTTATTTAAATAATAGTTTAATGTATGCTGAATACATATTTGTTACTAACTTTTTTGTGGGAGATGGCGAAATTTGAAAAATTTTGAGATTTATTTGACCGCGATTTGAATATTGGAGATGATTTGGAAATTTTTTTTTCTCTATTGTAGAAGTTCGATGTACCGAATTGAATTTGTTTAAATAATAGTTTAATGTATGCTGAATCCATATTTGTTGGTAACTTTTCTCTGAGAGATGGCGAAAATTGATATATTTTGAGATGTATTTGACCGCGATCTGAATATTGGAGATGATTTGGAAATTTTTTTTTTTTTGTCTTTTATAGAAGTTTGATGTACCGAATTAAATTTGTTTAAATAATAGTTTAATCTATGCTAAATGCATATTTGTTACTAACTTTTTTTTGAGAGATGGCGAAAATTGATATATTTTGAGATTTATCTCACCACGTTCTGAATATGGAGATGATTTGAAAATAATGTTTTTTATTTTATTTTATAAGTTCGATATACCGAATTAAATTTGTTTAAATAATAGTTTAATGTATGCGGAATGCAAATTTGTTACTAACTTTTTTTTGAGAGATGGCGAAATTTGATATATTTTGAGATTTATCTCACCACGTTCTGAATATTGAAGATGATTTGAAAATAATGTTTTTTTTTCATTTTATAAGTTCGATGTACCGAATTAAATTTGTTTAAATAATAGTTTAATGTATGCTGAATGCATATTTGTCACTAACTTTTTTTTGAGAAATGGCGAAAATTGATATATTTTGAGATTTATCTCATCACGTTCTGAATATTGGAGATGATTTGAAAATAATGTTTTTTTCTTTATTTTATAAGTTCCATGTAACGAATTAAATTTGTTTAAATAATAGTTTAATGTATGCTGAATGCATATTTGTTGCTAACTTTTCTTTGGATGATGTCGCGAATTGATATATTTTAAGATTTATCTGACGGGCATATGCTTGTATGTCATAATTTACAACTTTGCGAAAAATTGTTGGACCTCATTCTTCAACCCTCCATTATATCTTGATTAATTGTTGCATTCGATGGAGGCACGACAGCAAAAAAAAATAACAACACTAAGCAGTGCCATTGTGCGGAGTTTTCCCGTTGAAAAATCACTTCGGCTTTTCGGTCACGCTTTAATTTCTTTCAGCGCATAACGTTACAATTAAGAGCTTTTTCAACGTCTTCAAGTCGTGGAGGGGTTTCGGCTGTTCCAAGCGATGTTAAATTGTTACGCTTTTATTCCCAAAGCTTATATCGTTCTACTCTAAAGAGGGCAAAACTGGAAAGAATACCAAATAAAAATTAGTTTCAGTTTTAAACAGCACCACCAGAAAATTAAAGATGCCTTGTGTTTTATTTATTTATACAATTCTCAGCATCTTCCTTTATGACTTGTGTAAAGCTTTTAAAGTTCTGGCATGAATAAATTATTATTATTATTATTGAATAAATTATTATTATTATTGAATAAATTATTATTATTATTGAATAAATTATTAATATTATTATTGAATAAATTATTATTATTATTAAACTATCTTTGCGTTTGGTGATAAAGTTGTTGTTTCATGTTACTATTATTACGAATGGAATAATGCAATCATCGTAAGGCTAACAAGAAGTTGCCACTTCTGAATGCGGGAAGAAACTTTAATACCTGGCGCGGGCCCACAAAACCGGATTTACGACATATAAGGTGTCAAAAAGTGGCCGTAAATTACGGCCGCGTCGCCCGAATTATTCGCCGCGAACTCAAAATTGCATTCCGTCGCGGAAATTTATATTCTTTCGTCGACTTTTCTTCCACGTATGAAAAAAACTAAATCACATAAACAGTATACTTCTTTGCGATTATACATAGTCGAATATTATAGCTATTAATATAACGGGAATATAATGCGATTCATAATAATAATAATAATCTTTATTGTATTTGTATATATATGCAGAAAGGCATATCGAAAATAAAATAATTTTTTTTCCAATGCCCTTTTTGAGTTACGATTTTTTTAAACGCCACCCGTGAATTAATGAGCTGTTGGATAATTTTTGTTTTTTCGTTTTAATTTTTTTTCATGACCTTTTGACAGTTTGTAGTTGACAAATACACCGACAGAAAGGCACTACACAAATAAAAATTAAAAATCGCACCGAAATGGTGGATGCGCCGGGAATATATGGCTGGAATTTTTATGGCTAACTTCTCGTCGGTTATTTTATTTACGTTCTAGTTAAATTATAAAATCTTCACTAATTCATAACAATTCACAGGCTATATTATTAAACTCGAGTCGAGTTTAATGACATGAAAAAATAATCTAATATCGGTGCCGTGGTTTTACGGGCGTGTGCCACAGATGGCGCTTTTACTATTTGATACACTTTTATTTCGCACGAAATCACCAAGCACCGCGGGCTGCATATGGATTTTTATATCACCACGAAACCTGCAATACTCATACGAATTTGATGCCCGCATAAAACGAACTTAATGAAATAATGGCGTTTCGTAATTCCTCAGAATGTTTCATTAATTCCTGAAGTAACACACAATTACATTAACGTTAAAGATCAAAGCTAGAGTTGAAAGACCACAGGTTGATCGATTGCCTATTTGGCTTTCAAATGAATAGTATTAATTAGGTTAAAAATAATAATAATAATTAATAATACTAAATTGTCTATATTCTATAGTTCATTATGCCATACAAATACAAAATATATTAAATAAAAATACATATGTAAAAATATAATATTAATAGGTTTGTATAAGTTTTGCTGAATTAACATGTGATGTACAGAATCCTGAATTTCACTTTCCGTCTTAGTTGTTTATTGATGCTTAACAATAATGTCTTACATAAGTCACCATATACAATGTAAACATACAGTAATGTACTTAGCAAATAGAAATACAAAATTACAAAAAAAACATAATACAGATGCAGAATATAATATTAAATATCTTCTACGGCTCAGTTGTAATTACGTTAGGATTTTGATAATTTATAGATTTCACTTGTATCTCTAAAGCCCTTTATTTTTCTTATTTTTAATTAATATCATTTTGCGCGGAATTTAAAAAAATAAACATATTTTCCAATCGCAATTCCTAACACATTAAAAGTTATTTGCAAAAAACCCGTTTTATTAATTATTCCTAGAGACATTGTAATAAATAAAAATTAAAGGTGGCTTTAAGAAACTATTTGCTAACATTTATTATATATTTTAAACATTAAATATTGTTCCCCCATCAAAACACCTACAGACCTTTCAGGTCTCATCAGTGTAGTTAGTTGCTGATGGGGAAACGGAGATTACTATTGGAATATAAGTATTCCAAACACCGTTAAACTATAACATATTTTGTAATTACAATTATTACCAATATTTATTACTATACTTCTGAATAGTTAATAAAATAACAATGTGTTACCCGGCGCATTCACCAGAATTACGATGCAGAGACACCTTCCGTCTTCTGTAGCTCAGTTACTGATTAATCAAGGATTTTTATATTTTGTAGAATGTACTTGCATTCCATGACGTATTTAATGCAAATATTTTCGATTTTACAGGGTGCCCCAAAAAAGTGTGACGTAACGATGATGTATTTTTTAGATCACATCCAGTATGTTTTATTGTTTATTTGGGTGCCCTTTATCATTACTTACACGCCCCTAAAATTTTATTAAAATCGGTTTGGTGATTTCCGCATAAAAAAATAAAAAATGGAAAAAATCAGTTTTGCACCTTTTCATGAAAAAAATTAACAAAAAAATAGAAATAGTGCAACGTTGATAAAATTATTCAGCGTATTTATTAAAAAAGGTCTGGCAGTCCCGTTAACTAACTTTTATTTATAAGAATTAACAGGGTGTCAAAAAATTGGTGTCAAACTTCAGAGCGCTTAATTTTTTCTTATTTTTTATTGGAGCCCCTGTATATTTTTCAGGAATTTAATTTGCATCCAAGAACCACTGATTTGCAAACCGCGTTCGATTTGAAGTCTTCGTTTAGCCTCGAAGTCTGAAAAATCAATAATTTTCTTAAATTTCTCATGTGAGTTTCCAACTTTTTTGTAATTTTTTCCAAATGAATTTTTTTAACGCAAATCAATTTAGCTCATTTTTCTGATGAAGAAAAAGGTATTACATATGGATCTACGATGATTATTAAAAAAGTTGATTTTTTCGATTTTTCCCATTTTCGAGTTTTCTTTGTTGACGCGTCACGGGCTTCAAATTGATATTTGTTCTTGCGAAAGTACATTTTCTAAAGCGTCTTGAGAGGATGTTTCCAGTGGTGTATGTAAACCGCAAATCGAACCAGTGGTTTCTTCAGAAAATCATTTCAAATGCAATTTTTGGCAAAAAGTAAGAAGGGGGGACCCTTGGATGATTTTTCAGGTTTTCGTCAAAAATTTTAAATTGCCAATTTTATTTGTATCCGATTAACTTGCATCCAATGAGCATAGATTTGAAATCCGCGTTTGATTTGGATTCTTCGTTTAGCCGCTACGGCCGTCCAAAGTCTGAAAAAAATGATTATTTTCAATATTTTCTAACTTGCTCATGGTGACTTGCCAACTTTCTTGCATTTTTTCCTGGATGAAATTTTTTAACGGAAATCAATTTAGCTCGTTTTTCTGATGAAGAAAGAGGTATTACATAAGAGTCTACGATGATTATTAAAGGAGTTGATTTTTTCAATTTTTTCCACTTTCGAGTTTTCTTTGCTGACGCGTCACGGGCTTAAAATTGACATTTGTTATTGCAAAAATAAATTTTCTAAAGCGTCTTGAGATGATCTTTCTGGTAATGTATGGAAACCCCGAATCGAACTGGCGGTTTTTTCAGGAAATCATTTCAAAGCCAATTTTTGAGCTTCGTTCGTGTGATGACAAATAATGGACACTTTAATCGTCTCGGATGAATTCTGAAACGCCCTCCATATTACAGCGTTTTGGTGTAATGTAATAATAAAGCCCGAAAATGTAATAAAGTGAGATGGATATAAATAGCGTTTAATGTTTGTTAAATTATACGATAAGGTCCACGGCAAAGGTCCAGTTAACATGCAAATGGCATTCGGGCAAATATTAGTCTAACACGCTATGCGAGGGTGGACCTTGTTCATAAAAACATCTTTGCATAATAATCAGGAACGACCTTAACATCCTTGTATATGAAGGCCTCGAAGATAAAAATACCTGTGTTTGTTTTTTTTACACACAAAAAAATCAATTCTGATATTAATCAACGATAAAATCGTTTTGCTAAAAATCAATATATAAAATAATCACCTGCGTTTAAATTCATAGGTACGAACTAAAAACGAAAAACATAATTTTATTTATTTATTTATAAACGGTTACACCTTTTTAACAAAGTATTTACAATAATATAATTATAACACCTAAATTACAATCTTCAGAATTAAACAATGTATGGTGTTTAATCATAATAAACTAATGGTTAACATAAAATTTTTAAATTTACTCTAGATCGCGAATGATCGGTATGACCATGAACTAAACCATCAATGGTGGTCTACAATTTTTGGAAAGAAAAAAA
Source organism: Ocypus olens (assembly GCA_910593695.2). Lineage (NCBI taxonomy): Eukaryota > Metazoa > Arthropoda > Insecta > Coleoptera > Staphylinidae > Ocypus > Ocypus olens. Next base: position 1,466,431 of record OU343058.1, read on the forward strand.
ATATTTTAAAAGCAGTCGTTTACATGAATATGCAGGGCTTTTATTTTAACACTGAACATATTATTATTAACGCCTATGTTCTATCGTAAAATAATCACGATGATGATGATGATGATGGTTTGTGGAGGGCGACCATTAACAATCATTAAAATAAATGCAGACCTACTTAAAACGAACCGTTTTCCAGTGAAAAAAAGTGTTTGCTGTATTATTTATTCATTCTCTATCCAGTATAGAAAAAGAGTTTATTATTTAATAATTACTCAATTTTCCTAACGCGGTGATCTCCTTAAATCGCCCGGTTGCGGCGGCCCTGATCTTGACACTGAATTGTTTCACAAAATAAATTCAAACGTCATTTTATTAAACATCACCCATCAAAATTTCCGGTTATGCAAAGATCAACTCACTATTTCAAAAAAATGTACCTCGAACTGCGTCCAGCTGGTTCAGAAAAGAAGACGAGCAGAGGTGGCGCGAGGAAATGGAATCGAGAAGAAAGCGACGAGAAATAGACGATTTCCTGCTGAAATTATCATACCAATCGATGTTATAATATCCAATTTTGGTTTAAATAATAACTTGAGCAGTTAGTACTTTGTGGTAATTATTTTTATGTACACTTTTAATTTCCTTAAATAATTAACATCATTTGAAAATTTTTTAAACTGTCGCGATTTTTTTTTGAATTGTCGAATCTACAACTAAAACAATTAATATTTGTAATATTTTACAAAAATTTAATTTTGCTTAGGAAACACTGTTCTTTCAAAATAATTTTGGTTTTTAAAAATACAACAATTTTCTAGCGAGTTGCGAATTTTTTTTAATTCTGAATTTTGAATTGTCGATCCACGACGAAAAAATTTGAAATAAATATAAATAGTGCAGGTAAAATTTTACAAAATTTTAATTTAGTTAAGGAAACATCATTCTTTCAAAATAATTTTGGTTTTTAAATATCCAACAATTTTCTTGAGAGCTGCGAATTTTTTTAAATACTAAATTTTGAATGGTCGAATCTACGACGAAAAAAATTTTAATTGTTGGCTATTCAATTTAATAATCGCTCGTGTAAGACACCCTGTAGAGATAGCAGGAGGTTTTAATAATCGTGGGCAATTTAATTCAATAATCGTTCGTTTGATTTGTAACAGATCGCGTGTGCGCGTTTTATAGCGGATTCAAGAATTAATCGGCATAAAATTAAAATTTGCGCACCCGGTATAAATCACGCGGACGATGATAATTCCCAAATCGGACGTTCGGGTATTAGCAGCACGGCGAACATTTTATTCATTTCGCGAATTGCTAATTGCCTTTCAATTCCGATCGAACGCGCCAATAATGTTCCGCCCGACGTGTCGCCATTTTTCAATTTCGCGTAAAATATTCGAAACTTCACAATCGATGCTGATTTAATTAATTACGGTGTTGTATTTTATTTGTTGCACGTTTTAACTAATTCATTTGTTTAGAATGGTAAAACGTGGGTAATAGAGAATTAAAAGGTGATTCAACGGAATTGGAAAATTTATAACTAATTAATTGTGGTTGAAAGATAATGAATTTTTCAATTCAATTTAATTAAAAAAAAAACAAACAGTTTAACTTATAGAAATTCTATTGCAATTCCTAGCAGATTCCTAGTACTGAATTTTTGTTCAAAAATTTTTTTTTTTTCAAGTCTTAAGAACGCTATTTGTGTACGACAAAAATTTTGGGACTTTCAGGAACGGAGATATGCAAAATGACTGTTGTCCTAAATAGTGCTTAAATCGACTGTAAGCGCCTAATAACGATTAAAAAAAATATTTTTTCAAACAATGTTTTCTATTTTTTCTTTCAAGGCTAAGAGCTCATTTTGAACATTATTTGTCTATAAAAAAATTGTGGGACTTCTAGGAACGAAGATACGCAAAATTACTTTTGTCGTACATAGTGCTTAAATCGGCTGTAAACGCCAAAAAAACGATTAAAAAATTATTTTGTTCAAAAAATTTTTTCTATTATTTTTTCAAGTCTAAGAGCTCATTCCGAACACTATTTCTCTATAAAAAAATATTGTGGGACTTTGAACAAATGACAACACAAGGAATACAGATTTGAAATCCGCGTTCAAATTGGATTCTTCGTTTAGCCACTGCGGCCGTTCAAAGTCCGAAAAAATCGACTTTTACAAAATTTTCCATAAAGTGGTGACTTGCTAACTTTTTTGCCAATCGATTTGTCTCGTTCTTCTGATAACGAAAATGGTATTACATGAAGATTTACGATGAAAATAAAGAAAGTTGATTTTTTCGGTTTTTTCCATTTTCGAGTTTTCATTGCTGATGTGTCACGGGCTTCAAATTGACATTTCTAGTTGCTCGAATACATTTTCTGAAGGGTTTTGAAGGGATCTTTATGGTGATATATCGAAACCCCGAATCGAACCAGAGGTTTCTTCAGGAAATCACTTTAAATGTAATTTTTGGGAAAAAGTAAGAAGGGGGGACCCTTGGATGATTTTTCAGGTTTTCGTCAAAAATTTTGAATCGCCAATTTTAATTAAATCTGACTAATTAAGACACGAGAAACACAGATTTGCAATCCGCGATCAAATTGGATTCTTCGTTCGACCGCTACAGCCGTTCAAAGTTTGAAAAAATCAACTTTTTTCAAAATTTTCCATAAAGTTCATGGTGACTTGCTAACTTTTTTGCAATTTTCTCTGGATGAATTTTTTTAACGCCAATCGTTTTATCTCGTTCTTCTGATGAAAAAACAGGTATTACATAAAGGTCTACGATGATTTTTAAGAAAGTTGATTTTTTCGATTTTTTCCATTTTCGAGTTTTCTTTGCTGACGTGTCACGGGCTTCAAATTGACATTTGTTCCTGCGAAAGTACATTTTCTGAAGCGTCTTGAAGCGATCTTTCGAGTGACGTCAAGAAACCCCGGATCCAACCAGTGGTTTCTTCAGGAAATCATTTTTAATGCAATTTTTCTTAAAAAGTAATAAGGGGGGACCCTTGGATAGAATTTCTAATTTTCGTCAAAATAAAAAAATCGCCAATTTTAATCAAATCCGACTAATTAAGACACACAGAATACGGATTTGAAATCCGCGATCAAATTGGATTCTTCGTTCGACCGCTACAGCCGTTCAAAGTTTGAAAGAATCAACTTTTTTCAAAATTTTCCATAAAGTTCATGGTGACTTGCTAACTTTTTTGCTATTTTCTCTGGATGAAATTTTTTAACGCCAATCGTTTTATCTCGTTCTTCTGATGAAAAAGCAGGTATTACATAAAGGTTTACGGTGATTTTTAAGAAAGTTGATTTTTTCGATTTTTTCCATTTTCGAGTCTTCTTTACTGACGTGTAGCCCGTGACACGTCAGCAAATTAACAAATTAACATTTGTTGTTGCGCAAATACATTTTCTAAAGGGTCTTGAAGGGATCTTTACGGTGATGTATAGAAACCCTGAATCGAACCAGTGGTTTCTTTAGTAAATCATTTTAAAAGTAATTTTTGGGAAAAAGTAATCAAAAATTTTGAATCGCCAATTTTAATTAAATCCGACTAATTGACACACAAGGAACAGAAATTTTAAATCCGCGTTCAAATTAGTTTCTTCGTTTAGCCGCTATAGCCGTTCAAATTCTGAAAAAATCGTTTTTTTTTTAAATTTACGATGAAGTTCATGGTGACATTACGGTCCTTCTCCCAAGAACGTATTTTTTTCTTTTAAAGTCGAAAAGCCGAAACTCTCAGGGATGGCAGAAGATATACCTGCCTTTCATTATGATTTTTTTTTTAAATATAAAACTACACTTACGCTCAATTTGCGCCCCCCAGGGTTTGTTTTTCTTCTTTTAAAGACGTATTTTTTTTTCATTTCAAGTCAAAAAACTGAAACTTTCAGGGATGGCAGAAGATATAACGGGCTTTCATTGGGAATTTTTTCAAAAATTTTGAAACTACCCTTACGCTGAATTTGCACCCCCTGGATTCGTTTTTCTTCTTTTACGAACGTATTTTTTTTCTTTTCAAGTCGAAAGACTGAAACTCTCAGGGATGACAGAAGATGCCTTTCATTATGAATTTTTTTAAATTATAAAACTATACTTACGCTCAATTTGCACCCCCCCCCCCCCCCCCAGTGTTTGTTTTTCTTCTTTTAAAGACATATTTTTTTTTCTTTTCAAGCCGAAAAGCTGAAACTTTCAGGGATGGTAGAGGATGGAACTGGCCTTTATTGTGAATTTTTCAAAAATTTTAAAACTACCCTTACGCTGAATTTGCACTGCCCTGGATTCGTTTTTCTTCTTTATAGGACGTATTTTTTTCTCTTTTAAAGTCGAAAAGCTTAAACTTTCAGGGATCGTAGAGGCTTTGATTTGTAATTTTTTCAAAAAATTTGGAGCGACCCCTATGGGCCGTTTGCAGCCCTTGGCTTCAATTTCTTCTTTTAGGGATGTATTTTTTTTCTTTTCAAGTCAAAAAGATGAAACTTTCAGGGATGGCAGAAGATATTTTTTCAAAATTTTTAGAAACTGCCCCTGCGCTCCATTTACACCCCCTGGGTCCGTTATTATTATTTTAAGGACGTATTTTTTTCTTTTCAAGTCGAAAAATGAAACTTTCAGGGTTGGCAGAAGATATTTTTTCAAAATTTTTGGAACTGCTCCTGCGGTCTATTTGCATCCCCCTGGATTCGTTTTTATTATTTTAACGACGTATTTTTTTCTTCTCAAGTCGGAAAGCTAAAACTTTTAGGGGTAGCATACAACCGGCTTTCAAAAAAAATTGAAAGAAATTCAAATGAAATAAAAAGAAATAAAATTTTCAAAAAAGTAAAAATTGAAAAATTAAAAAAATTTAAATAAAATAAAAAGAAATAAAATTTTCATAGAAGTAAAAATTGAAAAATTAAAAAAAATTAAATAAAATGGTAATAAAATAAAAAGAAATAAAATTTTCAAAAAAGTGAAAATTAAAAAATTAAAAAAATTTAAATAAAATAAAAAGAAATTAAGTTTTCAAAAAAGTGAAAATTGAAAAATAAAATAAAATAAAAAGAAATAAAGTTTTCAAAAAAGTAAAAATTGACAGCGCAGCGGAGCCGTCGATCGTCACCAAATACTTTACTTATTTCATTGATATAATAATAATAATAATAATAATCTTTATTCGTGCTAAACAAAAGGAATGTGTACACAAGTCAGAGGTGGCGAGAGAGCCCATGCTATGTGGTAAAAAAGACTTAATTAACACACATTAAAATTAACATATTAAAATTTAAAATTCAAAACTCTAATCTAAAATATTAAAATTTAATATAGTTGGTATTACACGCAAATACAGATCAGTAGGCGGTTAAAATGTGATTTGAATGGGCGCTGTGCCGTCGTCCGTCATTAATAATTTTGCTTAATTAATTAATTATCGATAATGTTACGTTAGAATTAGATGCAACTCTAGTAAGACGGTATAAAAAAATTGAACAAAATAAAAAACAAATTAAAAAATTGAAAAAAAAATTGTTCTTTAAAATAAATACATTTTCACAAAATTTAACCCTTTGCACTCGTATTTATAGTGACCATAGTGACAAAACGTATTGTGGCGACAATAAGGCGACATACGAGTGCAAAGGGTTAACTTTAGCCTAGGAAAACCAAGTTATACTTTTAAATAGTTAATAATATATCCAAACGTTGCCCGGCGCATTCACCAGAATTACCATACAGGGTCCTGCATTCCACCTCCCGCCTTCTATAGCTCAGTTACTAATTAAGTTAGGATTTTGATACTTTGTAGAACATCACGAGAACACGATTTATTTACTTAACAATGAGAATGTTTTAATTTACTGTTGCGAAAAAAAGTTGTTTTATCACGTATAATTCCATTGATGTTATAAAACTCTCTCACCTGCATTAACTCAAGCAGCAAGTTTAATTTCCACTGGACGGCGAACGTCCGAATTTAATCACCCCCAGATCACACTGAGTGTAAACTCCTGTTTCAATTTATCCCCCGGTGTCGGGGATGACGTTGACAGAGGCGGCAGTAGCAACGGGCGAAATAAACTGAATTAATGCCAACTTTTTTTTCCGTTTTTTTTTTATTATCTCTCCAACAAAACGCACACACGGAATTCGCACCTATTTAAAGCCCCACCCGCACCCTCTCCCAACCCTCCGCAATATTTGTCATGTTCCCGACCCGTTTGTATAACGGGGGATGTACTTATTCCCCGAGTCAGGTATGTAAGTTATATACCTTGTTAGATCCCTCCTCGAATGCGATTGTATAAATCAACCCCCCCGCGCGCCCCCTCCACCGGAAACACTTGCACTTCATTACCACCCGTTTATGGGGAGTTTATTAAAAGCGTCTCCACCATTTATCATTTGTAATTTGTAACCGTTTGCCTTTTTGAAGTGAATCAACTGCTTTCTTATAACTAAAGTTTATTGATCGGTTGTTTTCTTGTGACGAAAACAAAACATTATCATGCAAGTGAGGAATTATGCTCCATCTATAATGTACAATTTCTGACATGTTCCTCGGAGGAGACGGTACAAAGGATTACAAGGAAATAGTTTCCAAGTACAAAGTGACGAACTTGGGTTATTAGTGTGCGCGGTGTGAAATTTAACTAAGCGCTCTTTCTTGGCGCAGTTTCTTCATCCCTTGGATGTTAATGGTGAAAATGTTACATACTTATATTCGTAAATTTATTGGTGCCAGTGGTAAATCTTCGACCGATGTGAAGATAGCCACGGATTTTTCAGCTACGGATTTCCCGACGCATCCACCACCAAAAAAAAATTCTTCAATTTTAATGATTTATAATAAATCAAACGCTGAGAATGTAATTAACATTAGCCTATAGATGTACTCTCAATCCACAATTTTAATTATTTTTTCTCGACTCCACGGGAACTCTCTTTTTAAAATGACAAGAATTCAAACGCGTTCCAAATTTAATTTTTTAACAACAACGTATAGAGTCTACTTAAGCGATTTAAAGCATTTAATTTTGGGTAAAATTGTTTATTACTTTTTTATGAATTTTTCTTCTCGGGTCCACCCGAACTATACATATAATATAGCAAACTTTCAAAGTCCAAAATGGCACTGTTTGACGCGTTTTATATCGGACTTTTAAAGTTTGCTAAATTATATGTACAGTTCGGGTGGACCCGAGAAAAAAAATCATAAAAAAGTTATAAACAATTTTACCCAAAATTTAATGCGTTTAATCGTTTAAGTAGGCTCTTATCTACACGTTGTTGTTAAAAAATTAAATTTAAAACGCGTCACACAGTGCCATATTGGACTTTGAATGTTTGCTAAATTATATGTACAGTTCGGGTGGACCCGAGAAAAAAAATTCATAAAAAAGTTATAAACAATTTTACCCAAAATTAAATGCATTTAATCGTTTAAGTAGGCTCTTATCTATATGTTGTTGTTAAAAAAATAAATTTAAAACGCGTCAAACAGTGCCATATTGGACTTTGAAAGTTTGCTAAATTATATGTACAGTTCGGGTGGACCCGAGAAAAAAAAATCATAAAAAAGTTATAAACAATTTTACCCAAAATTTAATGCTTTAAATCGCTTAAGTAGACTCTTAGCTATACGCTGTTGTTAAAAAATTAAATTTAAAACGCGTCAAACAGTGCCATATTGGACTTTGAAAGTTTGCTAAATTATATGTACAGTTCCGGTGCACCCGAGAAAAAAAAAATCATACAAAAGTTATAAACAATTTTACCCAAAATTTAATGCGTTTAATCGTTTAAGTAGGCTCTTATCTACACGTTGTTGTTAAAAAATTAAATTTAAAACGCGTCACACAGTGCCATATTGGACTTTGAATGTTTGCTAAATTATATGTACAGTTCGGGTGGACCCGAGAAAAAAAATTCATAAAAAAGTTATAAACAATTTTACCCAAAATTAAATGCATTTAATCGTTTAAGTAGACTCTTATCTATACGTTGTTGTTAAAAAAATAAATTTAAAACACGTCAAACAGTGCCATATTGGACTTTGAATGTTTGCTAAATTATATGTACAGTTCGGGTGGACCCGAGAAAAAAAAATCATAAAAAAGTTATAAACAATTTTACCCAAAATTTAATGCTTTAAATCGCTTAAGTAGACTCTTAGCTATACGTTGTTGTTAAAAAATTAAATTTAAAACGCGTCAAACAGTGCCATATTGGACTTTGAAAGTTTGCTAAATTATATGTACAGTTCCGGTGCACCCGAGAAAAAAAAATCATACAAAAGTTATAAACAATTTTACCCAAAATTTAATGCGTTTAATCGTTTAAGTAGGCTCTTATCTACACGTTGTTGTTAAAAAATTAAATTTAAAACGCGTCAAACAGTGCCATATTGGACTTTGAAAGTTTGCTAAATTATATGTACAGTTCCGGTGCACCCGAGAAAAAAAATTCATAAAAAAGTTATAAACAATTTTACCCCAAATTTAATGCTTTAAATCGCTTAAGTAGACTCTTAGCTATACGTTGTTGTTAAAAAATTAAATTTAAAACGCGTCAAACAGTGCCATATTGGACTTTGAAAGTTTGCTAAATTATATGTACAGTTCCGGTGCACCCGAGAAAAAAAAAATCATACAAAAGTTATAAACAATTTTACCCAAAATTTAATGCGTTTAATCGTTTAAGTAGGCTCTTATCTACACGTTGTTGTTAAAAAATTAAATTTAAAACGCGTCAAACAGTGCCATATTGGACTTTGAATGTTTGCTAAATTATATGTACAGTTCCGGTGCACCCGAGAAAAAAAATTCATAAAAAAGTTATAAACAATTTTACCCAAAATTTAATGCGTTTAATCGTTTAAGTAGGCTCTTATCTACACGTTGTTGTTAAAAAATTAAATTTAAAACGCGTCAAACAGTGCCATATTGGACTTTGAAAGTTTGCTAAATTATATGTACAGTTCCGGTGCACCCGAGAAAAAAAATTCATAAAAAAGTTATAAACAATTTTACCCCAAATTTAATGCTTTAAATCGCTTAAGTAGACTCTTAGCTATACGTTGTTGTTAAAAAATTAAATTTAAAACGCGTCAAACAGTGCCATATTGGACTTTGAAAGTTTGCTAAATTATATGTACAGTTCCGGTGCACCCGAGAAAAAAAAAATCATACAAAAGTTATAAACAATTTTACCCAAAATTTAATGCGTTTAATCGTTTAAGTAGGCTCTTATCTACACGTTGTTGTTAAAAAATTAAATTTAAAACGCGTCAAACAGTGCCATATTGGACTTTGAATGTTTGCTAAATTATATGTACAGTTCCGGTGCACCCGAGAAAAAAAATTCATAAAAAAGTTATAAACAATTTTACCCCAAATTTAATGCTTTAAATCGCTTAAGTAGACTCTTAGCTATACGTTGTTGTTAAAAAATTAAATTTAAAACGCGTCAAACAGTGCCATATTGGACTTTGAAAGTTTGCTAAATTATATGTACAGTTCCGGTGCACCCGAGAAAAAAAAAATCATACAAAAGTTATAAACAATTTTACCCAAAATTTAATGCGTTTAATCGTTTAAGTAGGCTCTTATCTACACGTTGTTGTTAAAAAATTAAATTTAAAACGCGTCAAACAGTGCCATATTGGACTTTGAAAGTTTGCTAAATTATATGTACAGTTCGGGTGGACCCGAGAAAAAAAAATCATAAAAAAGTTAAAAACAATTTTACCCAAAATTTAATGCTTTAAATCGCTTAAGTAGACTCTTAGCTATACGTTGTTGTTAAAAAATTAAATTTAAAACGCGTCAAACAGTGCCATATTGGACTTTGAAAGTTTGCTAAATTATATGTACAGTTCCGGTGCACCCGAGAAAAAAAAAATCATACAAAAGTTATAAACAATTTTACCCAAAATTTAATGCGTTTAATCGTTTAAGTAGGCTCTTATCTACACGTTGTTGTTAAAAAATTAAATTTAAAACGCGTCACACAGTGCCATATTGGACTTTGAATGTTTGCTAAATTATATGTACAGTTCGGGTGGACCCGAGAAAAAAAATTCATAAAAAAGTTATAAACAATTTTACCCAAAATTAAATGCATTTAATCATTTAAGTAGACTCTTATCTATACGTTGTTGTTAAAAAAATAAATTTAAAACGCGTCAAACAGTGCCATATTGGACTTTGAATGTTTGCTAAATTATATGTACAGTTCGGGTGGACCCGAGAAAAAAAAATCATAAAAAAGTTATAAACAATTTTACCCAAAATTTAATGCTTTAAATCGCTTAAGTAGACTCTTAGCTATACGTTGTTGTTAAAAAATTAAATTTAAAACGCGTCAAACAGTGCCATATTGGACTTTGAAAGTTTGCTAAATTATATGTACAGTTCCGGTGCACCCGAGAAAAAAAAAATCATACAAAAGTTATAAACAATTTTACCCAAAATTTAATGCGTTTAATCGTTTAAGTAGGCTCTTATCTACACGTTGTTGTTAAAAAATTAAATTTAAAACGCGTCAAACAGTGCCATATTGGACTTTGAATGTTTGCTAAATTATATGTACAGTTCGGGTGGACCCGAGAAAAAAAAAATCATACAAAAGTTATAAACAATTTTACCCAAAATTTAATGCGTTTAATCGTTTAAGTAGGCTCTTATCTACACGTTGTTGTTAAAAAATTAAATTTAAAACGCGTCAAACAGTGCCATATTGGACTTTGAAAGTTTGCTAAATTATATGTACAGTTCCGGTGCACCCGAGAAAAAAAAAATCATACAAAAGTTATAAACAATTTTACCCAAAATTTAATGCGTTTAATCGTGTAAGTAGACTCTTATCTACACGTTGTTGTTAAAAAATTAAATTTAAAACGCGTCAAACAGTGCCATATTGGACTTTGAAAGTTTGCTAAATTATATGTACAGTTCGGGTGAACCCGAGAAAAAAAATTATAAAAAAGTTATAAACAATTTTTCCCAAAAATTTAATGCGTTTAATCGTTTAAGTAGGCTCTTATTTACACGTTGTTGTTAAAAAATTAAATTTAAAACGCGTCAAACAGTGCCATATTGGACTTTGAATGTTTGCTAAATTATATGTACAGTTCGGGTGGACCCGAGAAAAAAAAATCATAAAAAAGTTATAAACAATTTTACCCAAAATTTAATGCTTTAAATCGCTTAAGTAGACTCTTAGCTATACGTTGTTGTTAAAAAATTAAATTTAAAACGCGTCAAACAGTGCCATATTGGACTTTGAATGTTTGCTAAATTATATGTACAGTTCGGGTGGACCCGAGAAAAAGAAAACATAAAAAATTTTACCCAAAATTTAATGCGTTTAATCGTTTAAGTAGGCTCTTATCTACACGTTTTTGTAAAAAAATTCAATTTAAAACGCGTCAAACAGTGCCATATTGGACTTTGAATTCTTGTCATTTTAAAAAGAGAGTTCCCGTGGAGTCGAGAAAAAATAATTGAAATTGTGGATTGACAGTACATCTATAGGCTAATGGTAATTACATTCTCAGCGTTTGATTTATTATAAATCATTAAAATTGAAGAAATTTTTATTAGGTGGTTGTGGCGCCGGGAAATCCGTGGGTAAAAAATCCGTGGCTATCTTCACACCGGTAATTATTGCGCACCGAAAAATTTGTTTGAAAGTTTTCATAATATTTTCCATATTTAAAAAATTATTGGAATAAAACGAAAAACGGTTAAGGTAAACATCTACGAAATTTTGACACATATTTTAGCAGTTAAATACATTTTTTTTAGAATCTATTTTACACGTTATATATTTCTTGGATTTTTTTTCATAAATGTTCAACAAATAGAAAAATGGAATTTACAAAAATTCGCAACTCGTTTAAAAATCAGTTCAAACGTGGATTTTGCGATTTTTAAAGGTGGGCTTTAAAAAAAAACGAACGTGGATCGAAGAGTGTTCCCGTTAGTGAGCCCCAAAGCTCAGCATAAGCCTCCCCCGCCTACTGAACAGATTAATCTGGATAATTCCCCAAATCCAATCGAGCTAAGAGACCGTCCCTCCTCATCCCTTATAATCCCTCGTCCATTTATTCCTATGATTTAAACTACGTGAATTTTTCGCGGGCAATATCCATAAAGTAAACAATATGGGGATTAGAGCAGCGGCGGCGCACACCGCCGTTGTTTACAAGTCGGAATCCCGTTACAGGCCCGTGCAAGAAAACATAAACGCCGGATTATCGCACCTTCCCCGTTTCCGGTGGAATGCTCTGTGAATATTTAACTTTAATCTGGAAGTAGTAAGGTAAACCACAGCGGAGCCCCCCTTTCTATCCCATCTTATCGTGCGCCGCTGTTGCTGCTCGCCCATTCACACGTTTAATATTAAATAAGATGTATTTACTGCCGGTACTATTTAGATTTACTGCTTGGGCGCTTGTAGTAATGAGATTTACACGGGTGGGTTTCTCCATGATTAATCTTCCAGACTGCAACTTATCAAATGTTTAATTTCCCAAAGATATTTACTTCGAGAAACTACAAAAAATCACCAAAGATATTTGTTCCCGTTTATCACGTTTTAATATTCAGAAATTGTGAAACCAACCAAGTGCCTCGTTTCAACAACCCTAAATATTCCCAAAGATAATAATATAATTTAAAAGTTTTTGGGGAATCGAACCTCGGAATTTCATCAAACTCTACAAAAAAAAAGCCACATGAAACTTTTTACGGCCCGCAGCAGTAAAGAGCCCTAAAGCCTGATGATTTTAAAGCCATTTTTACAACGAGGGCAACCTTTTTCCATTACACTTTTTTTTTAACACGACGTTTATTGTGTACACTCTCTCCATTCCGCTAAAAAATAAAAATTGAACTCGGGACGGGCGCCCTTTTATCGTCGACCGAAAATAGAGGCGCAGGGGCGGTTGGGGGGCATTCCTAAATCTTAATAATTGCATAACTTAAAAGTTGCCCGCAAAAAATCCCCCCTATTGTCGACAAAAATGTCGCCGCTTTTATTATTGCTCCGCAAATTAATTTAAAGAAAAAAATTCAGATTTATCTAGAGTTCCATGATATACAAAACAATTGATAAAGGTGAATCCCGTTAATAAACGTTTTATTATTAAATCCTCAAACTGGAAACAAAATGGCGACGCTCTAAATTGAAGAGAACAAAATTTACATCTCGCGCATTAATTAAATTCTAAAATATAATCACTTGCGCAATTGCCTTTCAAACTTTTAAATCCACTTAGAAATAATATATTTTTCATAAAATACAAAAAGAATTGATCTAACTGGAAACAAAATGGCGACGCTCTAAACCCGAATTTAGGGAAACGAAATTTGCACTCGCGATTAATAAAATTCAAAAAAAAAAATCACTTGCGGAAAAACCCTAAAAACCTTCAAACTCACTTAGAAGTAATGGTTTTTTAAAACACCATAAAAAAATTGTTGTTTATGAATTTTTGAAAATATATTTTTTTCAATTACGAACACTCGAGTGAAAAAAATAAAAATTAATATGAAACGCAGACATAAAATCCTAAAAAAAAAACAGTTCACTTCTCAAGACGTCGATCTTTTAAAATAATTTTTGTTTTTGAATGTGAAGCAATGTTCAGTCGAGTTATGAATTTTTGAAAATTTCTTGTTTTTCAATGTCGAACTCTTGAGCGCAAAAAATATAAATCAATATGAAACGCAGAAAAAAACATCTACAAAAATTCAAATCACTTTACAAGACGCTGATGTTTCAAAATAATTTTGGTTTTTAAATGTGAAGCAATTTTCAGTCGAGTTATGAATTTTTGAAAATTTCTTGTTTTTCAATGTCGAACTCTTGAGCGCAAAAAAATAAAAATTAATACGAAACGCGGGAAAACAATCCTACAAAAATTCAAATCACTCCACAAGACATTGCTCTTTCAAAATAATTTTGGTTTTTGAATGTGCAGCATTTTTCAGTCGATTTATGAATTTTTGAAAATAAATTCGAGTGGAAAAAATAAAAATTAATATGAAACGCAGGGATAAAATCCTACAAAAAATCTATTCACTTCTCAAGAAGTCGATCTTTCAAAATCTTTTCAGTCGAGTTATGAATTTTTGAAAATTTCTTGATTTTCAATGTTGAATTCTCGAGCGAAAAAAAATATAAATTAATATGAAACGCGGGAAAAAATTCTAGAAAAATTTAAATCACTTTACAAGACGTCTATCTTTCATAATAATTCTGGTTTTTTAATGTACAGCAATTTTTAGTTGAGTTATGAATTTTTGAAAATGTATTTTTTCAATGACGGACACTCGAGGACAAGAAAATAAAAGTTAATATGAAACGCAGGGATAAAATTTTACAAAAAATCAGTTCACTTCACAAGACGTCGATCTTTCAAAATAATTTTGGTTTTTGAATAAATTTTTAAACGCAAATTTAGAGAAACGAAATTTTGCATCTCGCGATTAATTGAATTCTAAAAAAATAATCTCTTGCGGAATTGCCTTCAAAACCTTCAAATCCATTAATAAATAATGTATTTTTGATACACTACAAAAAAAAAGATAATCCCTAACTGCAAACAAAATGGCGACACTCTAAACGCGAATTTAGAGGAACGAAATTTTGCATCTCGCGATTAATAGAATTCTAAAAAAAAATATCTTTTGCGGAATTACCTTCAAAACCTCCAAATCAATTAATAAATAATGTATTTTTGATACACTACAAAAAAAAAAGATAATCCCTAACTGCAAACAAAATGGCGACACTCTAAACGCGAATTTAGAGAAACTAAATTTTGCATCTCGCGATTAATATTATTTAAAAAAAATTATCTCTTACGGAATTGCCTTTAAAACCTACAAATCCATTAATAAATAATATATTTTTGATACACTACAAAAAAAAAAAGATATTCTCCGACTGGAAACAAAATGGCGACGCTCTAAACTTGAATTTAAGATACCGAAAAAATTGCATCTCGCGATTAATTTCAAACCAAAATGTCTCGAAGAATTATTCGAAATTTATTGCACCTCCCTCGGGGCCGAAAAATCCCTTCTGCAGTGATTCATGGATTTGATTCGTGGCCATTCGTTTCCCTAGCTGCGACACATTGAAAATAGTGAATGCAGCGAAGATCCATATAAATTTATTTATTTACTTCTTTTTAAGCTTCCGGCGCATCCACCATTATTGCACCGAATATTGCTTCGTGCTCGAGGAGAAATTGACGGATCCGTATGAAAGCGGAAGGGATAAACGTTTATCCCGCGTTCGTTTGTGTATTTTTAAAACTATTTCCACGGAGGGTGGATGCATTGTACGAAAATAGATAATGTTTTCGCGAGCGGATCGAGGAATATTACGAGATCAAATCCTCGTTAAAGATTTATATCTGCTTAGAGGAAATTTATTAATCATTTATTTGCTGCAATGCACTTTAAGGGGTGCTGTAATCAAGTTTATTAACTGCGCGTGTAATGGGAAGTGTGCGATTGTCGGATATTCGAATATTCGGATATATGATACGTGAATAATCGTCGCTGGAAATGGCTGTCGACAATTTGATGTCCGTTGCGTATTTACATCAAATATCCACACATTACAATGAAAACATGTAAACGAAAATCTACTCAGGTTTTGCATTTTTAAGACGAGGATTTCGTTTCAAATCGATTGAAAAAAATGTGTTCATGCATTCAATATTTTTTAAATTATTTAAATTACAGTTTGCGCAATTTTGAGGTCGACTTAAAAAATTGAAAAACAATAATCTCAAACTGTAAACTTTCAAAATTTTCTTAAAATAGATCATTCTTCATAAATCTATAAAAATCTGCAAACATTCCTTTACAAGATTTCAAAATAATCACATTTAAACACACTTTGCTTCAATTTTCGCGTTACGCAATTATAAAGTCGAAAAAAAAAATATAAAAACAATTGCCATAAACTTCAAATTTTCAAAATTGACTCAAAATAGATTATTCTTCATAACTTATATAAATCTGTAAATCTGTACTTTCCTTCAATTTTCGCGTTACGCAATAATAAAGTCGAAAAAGAAAATTATAAAAACAATAGCCATTAACTTAAAATTTTCAAAATTGACTCAAAATAGATTATTCTTCATGAACCTATTAAAAACGGCAAACATTTCTTTACAAGATTTCAAAATAATCACATTTAAACACACTTTGCTCCAATTTTCGCGTTACGCAACAATAAACTCGAAAAAAAAATATAAAAACAATCGCCATAAACTTCAAATTTTCAAAATTGACTCAAAATAGAATATTCTTTATTAACCTATATAAATCTGCAAACATTCCTTCACAAGATTTCAAAATAATCACCTTTAAACACACTTTGCTTCAATTTTCGCGTTACGCAATAATAAAGTCGGCAAAAAAATATAAAAACAATTGCCATAAACTTTAAATTTTCAAAATTGACTCAAAATAGAACATTCTTCGTTAACCTATGTAAATCTACAAACAGTCCTTCACAAGATTTCAAAAAAACACATTTAAACACATTTTGCTTCAATTTTCGCGTTACACAATAATAAAGTCCGCAAAGAAAATATAAAAACAATTGCCATAAACTTCAAATTTTCAAAATTAACTCAAAATAGAATATTCTTTATTAACCTGTATAAATCTGCAAACAGTCCTTCACAACATTTCAAAAAAATCACAATTAAACACATTTTGCTAAAATTTTTACTTTACGCAATAATAAAGTCGGCAAAAAAAAATATAAAAACAATTGCCACAAACTTCAAATTTTCAAAATTGACTCTAAATAGATTATTCTTCATAACTTATACAAAACTGCAAACAGTCCTTCACCAGATTTAAAAATAATCACATTTAAACCCACTTTCCTTCAATTTTCGCGTTACGCAATAATAAAGTCGGCAAAAAAAAATATAAAAACAGTTGCCATAAACTTAAAATTTTCAAAATTGACTCAAAATAGATTATTTTTCATAACTTATATTAATCTGCAAACAGTCCTTCACCAGATTTCAAAATAATCACATTTAAACACACTTTGCTTCAATTTTCGCGTTACGCAATAATAAAGTCGGCAAAAAAAATATAAAAACAGTTGCCATAAACTTAAAATTTTCAAAATTGACTCAAAATAGATTATTTTTCATAACTTATATAAATCTGCAAACAGTCCTTCACCAGATTTCAAAATAATCACATTTAAACACACTGCTTCAATTTTCGCGTTACGTAATGATAAAGTCGGTAAAAAAATATAAAAACAATCGTCATAAACTTCAAATTTTCAAAATTGACTTAAAATAGAATATTCTTAATTAATCTATATAAATCTGCAAACATTCCTTCACAAGATTTTAAAAAAATCACATTTAAACACATTTTGCTACAATTTTCGCGTTACGCAATAACAAAGTCGAAAAAAAAATATAAAAACCATCGCCATTAACTTCAAATTTTCAAAATTGACTCAAAATAGATTATTCTTTATAACTTATATAAATCTGAAAACAGTCCTTCACCAGATTTCAAAATAATCACATTTAAACACACTTTGCTTCAATTTTCGCGTTACGCAATAATAAAGTCGGCAAAAAAAAATATAAAAACAGTTGCCATAAACTTAAAATTTTCAAAATTGACTCAAAATAGATTATTTTTCATAACTTATATTAATCTGCAAACAGTCCTTCATCAGATTTAAAAATAATAACATTTAAACACATTTTGCTAAAAATTTTGCGTTACGCAATAATAAAGTCGGCAAAAAAATATAAAGACAATCACCAGACACTTCAAACTTCCAAAGTTTACTAGGATTTTTTTATATATACATTTGCAAAGTTGAATTTTGTAGTGATTTAATTTTTTTTTTAAATTAATTCAGTATAAAACGTCTACACAATTAATTATTTCTAAACAGACTTATCTTCAATGATGGAATTAATATAATGAATAACGGTTGAGGTGTCTTTAAAATTAATTAGGGGTTAGTTGTTCACACACAATATTATTTACAATTAACACGTAGAATGGGCGAGACGTGGTTTGGGTGCGGTTGAGGGCTCTAATGGCCAGAGGGACACTAATTAACTTACTTAGCCGATCTAATTAAAATGCATGGACTAAGCCAGGCAAAGGGTAATGGAAAAGAAAACTGGGCGAAAAAGGAACGTTAACGTGACGTACGGGAATAAAAAGGGTTCTCGTTAACCACAAAAATTAAATTATTTCAGATGTGAAAAAAAAATCCACCGACGAATTAATATCATAGATTTGTGGTAAATAAATAAATGATCTTCTGAAATATGTCACAACTCATAATTTATTTATTTAACACAATGAACATTTTGGAGATGTTTACGCGTTCGCATGTTAAAAAAAAAGAAGGAGAGTTATGACACATTTCACGCAGCAATTATGCAGAATAAAACGTTTTCTCGTAATTTCATTAAATAAATTTACATTCAGATGAAGGGCCACCCCCCGCCCAACAGACGCAGTTCGGTGAGGAAATTAATTTTTCATGGCGAACGTAAACATTCATCCCGGATTTTAATTAAGTTTTTTATTTGCAACTAGGTGAACAATGAATTTGACGAAAATTTAGGAAATTGATTTTATCGTGAAACAATAATGTTTTCATTTGTTGTGGTCGTATAAATATAAATTTAAATTATTTTTACATTAATATTTGCAATAAATGGTAAATAAATGTTTCCATTAGTATACATTTTGTTAATAAATTCAAATGTGGATGGCTGTGAGACATCGGGCTTTATTTTTCTTTGGTAACGTTTTTTCGTGTGCCATATAAATTTTCATAAAATTTTGATTAGCCGTAAAAATATCAATCTATCTATATCGAGTCCGGAGATACGGTATTTTCAAATTTTCCAATCACTTTTTTTTAAAACATTACAAAAGATTACTTCAAGTCATGCAACAATATGAAAAAATGTTAGTTAGTTAGTTATTTATATTTATACTATTAATTTACGAGTTACGTCGTATTTTTTTTTTTGAAGACACCATGCATATCTAACGTGCGTATAATAAGTAGTCGAAGTTTTATTAAACCGTAAGAGTAATTATTATGATAAGAGCCTGAAATGTGAAGGCGTGTCGGATGGATGGATGGTGAGAGGGTTGTAAAATCTACATACTTACAACCCTCTTAATATTGTGACAAGTACTTTCTGCTCCGAATTATTTCACGTTATTACTTGAGCCATTAACGAGGCACAGTCGTAGGGCTCGGATGGAGAGAGAGAAAGAGAGAGAAAGAAAGAGGAATGCCAGCATTAATCCTGCGGCTCCGAATTGAATAATTCCCTCATATTTTCTTTGCGAATTCCGCAACCGGACTTCCCAAACTGCCACAATTTAAACAATGCAGCAGAGAATTTTTTTTTTATAAATTGTACAAAATAATTGTGTCGCGGACGTGCAGTAAATTCTTTTATAATTTATCAACATTATTATCATTTTTAAATCTTGTTTGCAAATAATGATTTTCTGCTGTAACTTCCACCAATTTATATATTCAGAATAATTAAAATCACCCTAAACTTAAGAAACACTTTAGCGACACTCGTTAATTTTAAACACCTGTACACCTTGCGAATGCCATTTTTAATACACGTTTTTTGAAACACTTTTGCATTTCGTGTGTTAATAAAGTTAATAAAGCGAACTGTAGAGAGAAAAGAGAACCGGAATAATGGTAATAATATAAACCTGACTGTGGGCAAGTTCTCTTCGATTACAATCGCCCGGATTTAGGCGGTAGCAATGAAATGTTCACCAAGCCCTTCAGTTTACAATTATCCACAAGTATTCTGCAGTAATATTGTTAACTACGGACTAATGGCGCCGACCAGTAACACGATTTCCCCCGGTACAACACCCGCGGCAGAAGTGGTGCATGCGCCGGGCGCACAATAATATTCAATTACGGCAGGATTGTTCTGGCCGTCACTACGTGATAATTGCGATTTTTAATTTGTAAGTATGAAAAAAATGATGATTGTTTAATTTAATTTAACTTTATTTATTATGCTAAGACAAATGGCAAAATTATATTTTTAAAAATTCGCAATTCGGTTGAAATTTGGTGTATTTAAAAAAACAAATATGACTTTTTAAGAGTGATACTTTAGTAATCTAATACAATTTTTCTAGAATTTATTTTGTGCGCTTTATATTTTTAACGAATTTTTTTCACAGATACGTCCCAAAAGTTCAACAACGTGAAAATTAAAAGTTTCAAACATTCGTATCTTGTTCGAAAATGAACGAAACTTTAAAGACATAAGTCCCTTTGAAAGAGATGTATTTAAACAATTTAATATATTTTTTTTAGAATTTATTCTGCACGGGACATTTTTTTTTTAATTTTCTTCTCAAATATTCAACAAATCGAAAAACGAAATTTTCAAAAATTCGTAACTTTAAAAATTCGTGGTTTTCAAAAAACAAAAGTTAATTTTAAAGGGTGGTATTTTGGTAATTTAATACAAGTTTTCTAGATTTTAGTTTCTGCGGTTTATATTTTTAAAGAATTGTTTTCACTGATACGTCCCAAAAATTCAACAACACAAAATATTTTTTTTTTTTAATATTCGCATCTCGTTCGAAAATGTATGGATCTTAAAAAAACAAAAGTGTCTATGGAAGAGTTATATTTTATCAATTGGTTATAATTGAATTCATTATCGACTGTACCTATTTTTAGGATTTTTTTTAATTAAATGGTGAATTTCAAAAATTCGTAACTCGTCTAAAAATTTGTGAATTTTAAAGACCAAAAGTGCTTTTCGAAGAACAGTATTTTAGTTATTAAATATATTTTTTTTTAGAATTTAATCTGCACGCTACATATTTTTTTTTAGAATTTTTTTTCTCAAATGTTAAACAAATCGAAAAATGAAATTTTTATAAATTCGTAACTCGTTTGAAAATTGGTGAATTCTACAAAACAACAGTTTTTTTTAAGAACTGTATTTTAACAATTAAATACATTTTTTTTAGAATTAATACACATTAGGTACATTTAAAAAAATAAAAATTCTTGAATGTTCAACAAATGGAAAATTAAGTTTTTAAAAATTTATAACTCGTTTGAAAATTGGTGAACTTTAAAAAACAAAAGTGTTTTTCGAAGAAGAATATTTTAGCAATTGAATATAATTTTTTTTTTAATTTATTCTACACGGTACATATTTTTTTAGAGTTTTTTTTTTCTCAAATATTGAACAAATCGAAAAATGAAATTTTCAAAAATTTGTAACTCCTTTCAACAGTGGTGAATTTTAAAAAACAAAATTTTCTTGTGAAGAACTATATTTTAGCAATTAAAAATAATTTTTTTAGAATTAATTCTACACGGTACATATTTTTTTTTTGAATTTTTTTCTCAAATCGAAAAATGAAATTTTCAAAAATTCGTTTGAAAATTGGTAAATTCTACAAAACAACAGTTTTTTTTGGAGAACTGTATTTTAACAATTAAATTAATTTTTTTAGAACTAATACACATTAGGTACATATTTAAAAAAAAATAAAAATTCTAGAATGTTCAACAAATAGAAAATTAAATTTTCAAAAATTCATAACTCGTTTGAAAATTGGTGAATTTTTAAAAACAAAAGTGTCTTAGAACTATATTTTAATAATTAAATATAATTTTTTTAGAATTTAATTTCCACAGTAAACATTTTTTTTCAGAATTTTTTTCTCAAAAATTTAACAAATGGAAAAATTAAATTTTCAAAAATTCGTAACTCGTTTAAAAATGGTTGAATTTTAAAAAACAAAAGTGTATTCGGGAGAGTTATATTTTGGCAATTGAATATATATTTTTTGGAATCTATTTTTTACGGTACATATTTTTTTGAAATTTTCAAAAACTCGTTTTTATTTTAAAAATCGGTGGATTTAAAAAAAAACAAAAGTGATATTGTGGTAATATAATATAATTTTTCTAGAATTTATTTAGCGCGGTTTGTATTTTTAACGAATTTTTTCACTGATATGTTTAAGAACGAGAAAATCAAAAGTTTATAACATTCGTATCTCATTAAAAAATGTATGCATTTTTAGAAACAAAAGTGACTTTAGAAGAACTATATTTTAACAATTGAATATATTTTTTTTAGAATTTATTCTCCACGGTTTTTTAAATTTTTTCTGAAATACATATTTTTTGGAATTTTTTCTCGAATGTTCAACAAATGGAGAAATTAAATTTTCGATAATTTGTAACTCGTTTGAAAATTAGTGAATTTTGAAAAGCAAACGTGTCTTTTGAAGAACTTCTTTAACAATATTTTTAGAATTAATTTTTCACGGTACATATTTTTCGGAATTTTTTTCTCAAATGTTCAACAAATGAAAAAATGAAATTTTCAAAAATTCGTAACTCGTTTGAAAATTGATGAATTTTAGAAAACAAAAGTGCCCTTAGAAAAAACATATTTTAGGAATTGAATATAATTCTTTTAGAATTTATTCTCCACGGTACATATTTTTTTAGAATTTTTTCTTAAATGTTCAACAAACGGAAAAATGAAATTTTTAAAAATTCATAACTTGTTTGAAAATTGGTGAATTTTAGAAAACAAAAGTGCCTTTAGAAGAACCATATTTTAGGCATTGAAAATAATTCTTTTAGAATTTATTCTCCACGGTACATATTTTTTTGGAATTTTTTTCTCAAATGTTCAACAAATGAAAAAATGAAATTTTCAAAAATTCGTAACTCGTTTGAAAATTGATGAATTTTAGAAAACAAAAGTGCCCTTAGAAAAAACATATTTTAGGAATTGAATATAATTCTTTTAGAATTTATTCTCCACGGTACATATTTTTTTAGAATTTTTTCTTAAATGTTCAACAAACGGAAAAATGAAATTTTTAAAAATTCATAACTTGTTTGAAAATTGGTGAATTTTAGAAAACAAAAGTGCCTTTAGAAGAACCATATTTTAGGAATTGAAAATAATTCTTTTAGAATTTATTCTCCACGGTACATATTTTTTTAGAATGTTTTCTTAAATGTTCAACAAATGGAAAAATGAAATTTTCAAAAATTCGTAACTCGTTTGAAAATTGGTGAATTTTTTTAATCGATAAAAAGTTCTCCAAACCATTGAATTAAAATAATTTTTTATAAATAACCGGAAAGTGTAGTAAGTATTGGACGGTACAGTGTTAATAGAAATTTCAAAAAGAAACCCTATATTGATTCGTTCCTTTAATTAAAAGCGACGTCGCCAAAGCCGGTGACAATGGCGAAAATAATAATAATTTGCAAATTGGGCTTCGGTTACGTTTAGCGTCGTTTGATCAATTTTTTAATTGCAGTTCGAATTTTCTTCGTTAATTACTGCGAACGCTTTCCTCTTCAATTAAACCTATAATAACGGTGGCGGAGGGCGAGTAAAGCGAGTAAAAGAGTGCGCCCCCATCTCAACTGACACCTGAACTATAATCTATTCAGACGAATGCATCTAGTTTCAATGAATGGAGGAGATAAATTCAAAGGCCCTATTTTCCATTACTACTATTAATTGCATTCAAACGGACTCTTAATTGCAATATTTAACGCTGGATTACGATTTGAAATAGTCTGGAATCTGATTAACAAGATTATAAATTAATTTCAATTAATAAATTAAATTCTAGAGCAGTTTTTCTGTCACAAATTTCACATTGCAATTGTGCAACAATATTTGAACAACTATCCCCAGTAATTAAATTCCTTTCACTATACCGCGGTCGTATCTGCTGGCATTTCTTTCTCTTCTCCATTTTCATTCTCTCGCTGGATGAATTTCAATTTACGTTTTCGATATGTATACATTTGTATATAAACATTTTCAGTAAAAGGCGCACACGTCTCGTCCATTTTCATCACTGGTCCGGAGGCGCATTATTGAATAATTAAGGGGGAAAACTGGAAGCTCGCAGCAGCGGCAGCGTTCGCCATCCGAGGAAATTGTTGTTTTGTTTAAATTTTAATCAAGAAAACTGGTGTCGTTCCCGTTTATTCGACCGGGGGATTATGTACGCCCGCAGTTTTGCAACAGTTGGCCGTACATTTTTTTACAATGTCTCCCGTGTATTCAATTCGAATGCACCGATTTACATATTTTAAAGATTTAAAATATACATTCGGTAATCGGTCAGAGATTACAATGAATTTGGAATTGTACTTCTACAGAAGACATCTGCAAGTTATTTTATTAACTATATAACAATCCCAAATTAATAATTTTCGATAATAATATAAATTGTGAAATGCGTCTACGTGTCATAAGGATCGTAGATGAATTCTCCGCTTCGCTGCGCCGTTGAAGGCGTGAGCCTGCAGACCTTATTTTCGGACGTTATCTACGTAATTAAATAAAAATAAATTCTAACTTTATTCGGATCTCTTCAGTTTCGCTCTGTTGTCCGTACATGAATAATATTTTGTTCTAGAAGAATATTTTTAAATTCTACGACATGCATCGTCTCTGCTTCGCTGTGCCGTTGAACGCGTAGACCTGCAGACCTTCTTCTCGGACGTTATAAATGAAAATAGGTTTTAACTTTATTACGATGTAATACAATAGAAAACTTTCGCACTTCAATTTTTTAACGTCACTAGGAAAATAATTTCGCTCTGATCGTGCGTACGTGGCTGGCGTGAAAATAAACAACTTTTAACAAGTAGCAGCTTCAGGGAAACCAAATTTGCACCTGATTTTTTTAACATCACTAGAAAACGTACATTAATGAGCAACCCACACTGAAGGCTTTTTCAATTTAACGAAGAAATTTTATATTTTTTAATGCCGATTGCAGTTTAGGGATTTCACCTGGCTGCAATATAGTGAGCACAGGTTATTAATTAGGACGGCAATCACACAATACACGACCACCGCCGGTATAACGTATTGCCGGCATCTATCAAGAGACCATGCTAATATCCGTCTGTTGGTAACAATTATTGTTAATTTATAACTCCATAATTGCATTCAAGCGGTTGGCAGCGGTGGTTGATGCAGACCTCCGACTAATATCGGAATTCAATTTATACACCGCAGTGAGTACTTAATTTGCATTAGTAATTTTGTCACTAATTTTTTATTTGAAGAATTCAATTTTTTTAGATCAAACAATTTTTTTTGTAGTTTATCAAAAATATAAATATTTTTTGTAGTTTATCAAAAATATATATTTTTTTTGTAGTTTATCAAAAATATATATATTTTTTGTATATTTGTAAATTTTGAAGGTAATCCCGCAAGTGATTATATTTTTTAGAATTTTATTAATCACGAGATGCAACTTTCATTCCCTTCAATTCAAGTTTAGAGTGTCGCCATTTTGTTTCCAGTTGGGGGATATTAATTCTCTTTGTATTTTATGAAAAATATATTATTTTTGAGTGTATTTGAAAGTTTTGAAGATAATTCTGCAAGTGGTTATTTTTTTAGAATTTTAATAATCGCGAGATGCAACTTTCATTCCCTTCAATTCAAGTTTAGAGTGTCGCCATTTTATTTATAGTTGGGGGATATTAATTCTCTTTGTATTTTATTAAAAATATGTTCTTTTTGAAAGGATTTGGAAGTTTTGAAGATAATTCTGCAAGTGGTTATTTTTTTAGAATTTTAATAATCGGGAGATGCAACTTTCATTCCCTTCAATTCAAGTTTAGAGTGTCGCCATTTTGTTTCCAGTGGGGGGATATTAATTCTTTTTGTATTTTATTAAAAATATATTATTTTTGAGTGGATTTGGAAGTTTTGAAGATAATTCTGCAAGTGGTTGTTTTTTCAGAATTTTAATAATCGCAAGATGCAACTTTCATTCCCTTTAATTCAAGTTTAGAGCGTCGCCATTTTATTTCCAGTTGGGGGATATTCATTCTCTTTGTATTTTATGAAGAATATATTATTTTTGAGTGTTTTTGAAAGTTTTGAAGATAATTCTGCAAGTGGTTATTTTTTTAGAATTTTAATAATCGCGAGATGCAACTTTCATTCCCTTTAATTGTCGCCATTTTGTTTCCAGTTGGGGGATATTAATTCTTTTTGTATGTTATGAAAAATATATTATTTTTGAGTGGATTTGAAAGTTTTGAAGATAATTCCGTAAGTGATTATTTTTTTAGAATTTCAATAATCGCGAGATGCAACTTTCATTCTTTTCAATTCAAGTTTATAGTGTCGCCATTTTGTTTCCAGTTAGAGGATATTAATTCTCTTTGTATTTTATGAAAAATATAATATTTTTGAGTGGATTTAAAAGTTTTGAAGATAATTCCGTGAGTGATTATTTTTTTAGAATTTTAATAATCGCGAGATGCAACTTTCATTCCCTTCAATTCAAGTTTAGAGTGTCGCCATTTTGTTTCCAGTTGAGGGATATTAATTCTCTTGGTATTTTATGAAAAATATATTATTTTTGAGTGGATTTGAAAGTTTTAAAGATAATTCTGTGAGTAATTATTTTTTTAGAATTTTAATAATCGCGAGATGCAACTTTCATTCCCTTCAATTCAAGTTTAGAGTGTCGCCATTTTGTTTCCAGTTGGGGGATATTAATTCTTTTTGTATTTTATGAAAAATATATTATTTTTGAGTACATTTGAAAGTTTTGAAGATAATTCCGTGAGTGATTATTTTTTTAGAATTTTAATAATCGCGAGATGCAACTTTCGTTCCCTTCAATTCAAGTTTAGAGTGTCGCCATTTTGTTTTCAGTTGGGGGATATTAATTCTCTTTGTATTTTATTAAAAATATATTATTTTTGAGTGGATTTGAAAGTTTTGAAGATAATTCTGCAAGTGGTTATTTTTTTAGAATTTTAATATTCGCAAGATACAACTTTCATTCCCTTTAATTTAAATTTAGAGCGTCGCCATTTTGTTTCCAGTTGGGGGATATTAATTCTCTTTGTATTTTATGAAAAATATAATATTTTTGAGTGGGTTTGGAAGTTTTGAAGATAATTCTGCAAGTGATTATTTTTTTAGAATTTTAATAATCGCGAGATGCAACTTCCATTCCCTTTAATTCAAGTTTAGAGTGTCGCCATTTTGTTTCCAGTTAGGGGATATTAATTCTCTTTGTATGTTATGAAAAATATATTATTTTTGAGTGTATTTGAAAGTCTTGAAGATAATTCTGCAAGTGGTTGTTTTTTTAGAATTTTAATAATCGCGAGATGCAACTTTCATTCTCTTTAATTCAAGTTCATAGTGTCGCCATTTTGTTTCCAGTTGGGAGATATTAATTCTCTTTGTATTTTATTAAAAATATATTATTTTTGAGTGGATTTGGAAGTTTTGAAGATAATTCTGCAAGTGGTTGTTTTTTTAGAATTTTAATAATCGCGAGATGCAACTTTAATTCCCTTTAATTCAAGTTTATAGTGTCGCCATTTTGTTTTCAGTTGGGGGATATTACTTGTGTTTTTGTATGTTATGAAAAATATATTATTTTTGAGTGAATATGAAAGTTTTGAAGATATTATTTTAGAGTTTTATTTACACGGTACATATTTTTTTGGAACTTTTTTCTCAAATATTTAACAACTGGAAAAATTAAATTTTCAAAAATTCGTAACTCATTTGAAAATTGGTGAACTTTAAAAAATAAAAGTGTCTTTTGAAGAACTATATTTTAACAATTTAATATAATTTTTTAGAATTTATTTTCCACAGTACACTTTTTTTTAGAATTTCGTTCTCAAATATTTAAAAATTGGAAAAATTAAATTTTTAAAAATTCGTAACTCGTTTGAAAATTGGTGAACTTTAAAAAACAAAAGTGTCTTTCGAAGAACTAAATTTTAACAATTCAATATAATTTTTTTAGAATTTATTTTCCACAGTAGACATTTTTTTTTAGAATTTTTTTCTCAAAAATTTAACAAATAGAAAAATTAAATTTTTAACAATTCGCAGCTCATTTGAAAATCGCTGTATTTTAGAAAAACAAAAGTGGCTTTTGAAGAGTGAGTGATATTTTGGTAATTTAATACAATTTTTTCAGAATTTATTTTCCACGGTTTATATTTTTAACGAATTGTTTTGTCTCAAATGTTCAACAACGAGAAAATTAAAAGCAGTGTTTCTGTCTACATCTTACCTTGGCCCCGTGCGTGTTAAAACTCGACCAGTTGTTAATCAGCCCCGGGCGATTGAAGATTATCAAAATATTCGTTTTTTTTTTTGTCTGGTTTCGAGATTAAATTCTTATCACTAACCCGCGGCGGCGTACCTGTTGACAACAGATCCAGTCCAGTCTGCAGTTCGCGGTCGCGATGAACGGGCGTTTTAGTCCGGATTATTTATTTTTCGAAAGTTTTAGTACCCGTTGTGTTGTGAATGTTGTGATACATCTTCAGGATTTGTGTGCTGTGTGGGTGTTTGTGTTTTTCCGCTCCATTTCGCCCAATCAATTCGAGGGAAACATCATCTACGTTACTTCTTAACCGCCAGTAAGTTTAAATTAAGTCTCTTTCATAGACAATGAAGTAAGGCATTATTTGAGTAGCTTTAGAAAATTTCAAGTGTCTAGCAATTGTATTTATATTTTTTTAAGCTCACGAGGAAAAGTGCAATTTCAGATAATTACAAATTTTGTTCTCGTGGAATTATCTCGAAATGTAGTGGAGGGATGTTTGCAGATTTTGACAGTATCGTGGAGTATTATGTTGTTTGAGTAAATTTAGAAAATTTCAAATGTCTGGCAATTGTTTTTATATTTTTTTACGCGTTCGAGAAAAAAATCAACTTTAGATAATTACAAAATTTTGTTCTCGTGGAATTATCTCGAAATGTAATAAAGGGATGTTTGCAGATTTTGACAGTATCATGGGTTAATATGTTGTTTGAACAAATTAAGAAAAAATCAAGTGTCTGTAAATTGTTTTTATATTTTTTTAGCGCTCGAGAAAAAATACAACTTTAAATAACTCTAAATTTTGTTCTCGTGGAATTATCTCGAAATGTAATGAAGGGATGTTTGCAGATTTTGACAGTATCGTGGGTTAATATGTTGTTTGAGTAAATTTAGAAAATTTCAAGTGTATGGCAATTGTTTTTATATTTTTTTAAGCGCTCGAGAAAAAGTGCAATTTCAGATAATTCCAAATTTTGTTCTCGTGGAATTATCTCGAAATGTAGTGAAGGGATGTTTGCAGATTTTGACACTATCGTGGAGTAATATGTTGTTTGAGCAAATTTGAAAAATTTCAAGTGTATGGAAATTGTTTTTATATTTTTTTCCAAGTCACTAAAATTATTACATTTTTTAAAACTTAGCGCTCTGTTCTCATAAAATTATTCCAAAATTTAGGGATGAAGTGTTAACAATTTTTACAGAAACGTAATTTGTCATTCATTGTAAACAAATTTGAGAAGTTTCAAGTCGATGGCAATTGTTTTTATATTTTTTTTCAAGTCACTAAAATTATTACATTTTTTTGAAAACTTAATCCTCTGCTCTCATTTAATTATTTCAAAATTTAGGGATGAACTGTTAACAGTTTTTACACAAACTTGATCTGTCATTCATTGTAAGCAAATTTGATAAGTTTCAAGTCGGTGGCAATTGTTTTTATATTTTTTTCAAGTCACTAAAATTATTACATTTTTTTTTAAACTTAACGCTCCGTTCTCATTAAATTATTACAAAATTTAAAAATGAAGTGTTACAAGTTTTTACAGAAATGTAATTTGGCATTCGTTCTAAGCAAATTTGAGAAGTTTTAAGTCTGTAGCAATTGATTTTATATTTTTTTAAGCCCTTAAGAAAAAGTATAACTTTACATAATTGCAGATTTTGTTCTCTTAGAATTAGCTCGAAATGTAGTGAAGGGATATTTCCATATTTTGCCAGTATCGCAGAGTATTATGTTGTTTGAGAAAATTTGGAAAATTTTAAATGTCTGGCAATTGTTTTTATATTTTTTAAGCGCTCGAGAAAAAGTGCAACTTTAAAATAATTATAAATTTTGTTGTTCTGGAATTAGCTCGAAATGTAAATAAGGGATGTTTGCAGATTTTAACAGTATCGTGGAGTAATATGTCGTTTGAGTAAATTTAGAAAATTTCAAGTGTCTGGCAATTGTTTTTAAACGTTTTTAAACGCTCGAGAAAAAAATGCAACTTTTGATAATCGGGGTATTATCTCGAAATGTAGTTAAAGGGATGTTTGCAGATTCTTACAGTATTATGAAGTAACATGTTGTTTGAATACATTTAGAAAATTTCAAGTGCCTGGCAATTGTTTTTATATTTTTTTAAGCGCTCGAGAAAAAATCTAATTTTAGATAATTGCAAATTTTGTTCTCGCGATTATCTTGAAATGTAGTAGAGGGATATTTGCAGATTTTTACAGCATCATGGAGTAAGAATATTAAAAAAAAATAAAAACCGTCTGCATGCTTTCAAATTATACAATGCTTCCCGAAAGTAACGGATAAAATCGTTGAGAAAAATATTTCAAAAAAATGCTCGGACATGTCGATTTTTATTTTTAAATTATAATTTGGGGATGGAATTTTTAAGCCCCTACCTTTCAACCCCTAAGCGCTAGCCATCCCAATTTTAAAAATTAAAATACCTAAGTCCGCTTTCTGATGTATCCTTTGATAGAATTTTTAATGCCGAATACAACAAAATACATATTTTTAAAATTGATTTATTTATTTATTGATTAACGGAAAACTCCTTTTATACATGAAATACATATATACAAAAAGGAAACGGTTAATAAATAACGGAGATAATATTTACCAACAGTATTTAAATGAAAAAGCCAAAATTCGAGCAGGCGCTGATGCGGCTCTAGCAATGAGTGCTAAAAACAATTCTCAGTACAGTCTGTAAAAATTGTGTCATATTTTGAGAAATTAAGAAATACACTAAATAATAATAATGTTCTATCAAAATTTAAAAAATGTGTATTTGAAAAATAACAAACCAATATAAATTTTTTTTTCTTTTTTTTTCTTTTTTTTTTCTTTTTTTTTGCATAAGTTTGACCATTCAGCCACTAACGATGATCACTATAAAATTATAAATTAAATTAAATGTTCAAATTGCTGCCCGTTAACGGTGGGGCAATATAATATTTATTTATTTATTTATCCATTTACGGGAATCCCAATTTTACACAAATTCTAGAGATAAACTCTTTTTGAATATTATCCAACATTTCCGAGATGATTGAGCGGATTTCTTGTCGAAATCTTTCCTTCAAAGCCTCAAAATATGAAATGTTGGATATTAGAAAAATCTGAAAATATTCATGATGGTTCTTAACGATGACAAAAAGCCTACGAAGTAATTATTTTCTCGAAAAAAAAATTGTCTTTACCATTTTTCACCAACCGAAAATTATCATAGGGCCTTATGGGAAGCGAATACCGAGACCCTGCAGATTTACGCTATCGGGCACCGATTAATTCTAACAATCATATCTTGGTTCGCGAATACGGCAGATAGTCATGAATGGAAGCATTGGATTCTAGAAGAATGTAGCTATAAAATTGTATAATATTATCCATATCTGTTTTGTGAGACGGCGCCAAAAAATTCTTAAAATCGACCGAAATTTCTGGCCAACTTACGAGTTTCCATTTTGAGAGCGTGAAACGAGAAAACTGTAAGTACGATTCTGCTGAAAATGTAACCACGTATTGCTTGTTCTTTTGTCAATATTTCGTGTTTATTACTAGTCATTCGGGCATATCATGATTTTCGCTCATTTTTCAATACCATTAGTCAGGAAAAAATGATGAAAATTTTGGGTCTTAGAAAAATCTGAAAAAATTTATGACGGTACTTAATGATGAGAAAAAGCGTGTGGAGTAATTATTTTCTCGAAAAAAAAAATTGTTCAACCATTTTTCACCAACCGAAAATTAACATGGGGCCTTACGGGAAGCGAAAACCGAGACCCTGCAGATTGACGCTATCGGACACCGACTAATTCAAATGAACAAATCTTGGTCCGTGAATACGGTAGATAGTTATGAATGGAAGCATTGGATTTTAGAAGAATGTAGCTACAAACTTGTATAATATCATCCATATCTGTTTTGTGAGACGGTGCCAAAAAAATCTTAAAATCGACCGAAATTTCTGGCCAATTTACAACTGCCCATTTTGAGAGCATGAAACGAGAAAACTGCAAGTATGATTCTACTGAAAATTTAACCACGTATTGCTCGTTCTTTTGTCAACATTTCGTGTTCATTACAAGTCATTCGGGCATTTCATGATTTTCACTCATTTTTCCATACCATTGTCAGGAAAAAATGAGGAAAATTTTTGAGTCTTAGAAAAATCTGAAAAAATTAATGACGGTTCTTAATGATGAGAAAAAGCGTGTGGAGTAATTATTTTCCCGAAAAAAAAAATTGTTCAACCATTTTTCACCAACCGAAAATTAACATAGGACCTTACGGGAAGCGAATACTGAGACCCTGCAGATTGACGCTATCGGACACCGACTAATTCAAACGAAGAAATCTTGGTTCGTGATTACGGCAGATAGTTATAGATGGAAGCAATAGATTCTAGAAGAATGTAGCTACAAACTTGTATAATATCATCCATATACGTTTTGTGAGACGGCGCCAAAAAATTCTCAAAATGGATCGAAATTTCTGACCAATTTACGAGTTCGCATTTTGAGAGCGTGAAACAAGAAAACTGCAAGTACGATTCTGCTTAAAATTTCACCACGTATTACTCGTTCTTTTGTGAACATTTTGATGTTAATTACAGGTCATTCGGCCATTTCATGATTTTCGCTCATTTTCCAAACCATTAGTCAGGAAAAAAGGGAAGAAATTTTGGGTCTTAGAAAAATCTGAAAAAATTCGTGACGGTTTTTAATGATGAGAAAAGGCGTGTGGAGTAAATATTTTCCCGAAAAAAAAGTTGTTCAACTATTTTTCACCAAGTGAAAATTAACATGGGACCTTACGGGAAGCGAATACTGAGACCCTGCAGATTGACGCTATCGGACACCGACTTATTCAAACGAGTAAATCTTAGTTTGTGAATATGGCAGATAGTTACGAATAGAAACATTGGATTCTAGAAGAATGTTGCTACAAATGCATGTAATATCATCCGTATCTGTTTTGTGAGACCGCGCCAAAAAATTCTTAAAATCGACAGAAATTTCTGGCCAATTTACGAGTGCCCATTTTGAGAGCGCCAAACGAGAAAACTGCAATTACGATTCTGCTGAAAATTTAACCACGTATTGCTCGTTCTTCTACGAACAGTTTGATGTTAATTACAAGTCATTCGGCCATTTCATGATTTTCGCTCATTTTTCTAGGAAAAAATGAAGAACATTTTTGCATCTTAGAAAAATCTGAAAAAATTTATGACTATTCGTAATGATGAGAAAAATCGTATGAAGTAATTTTTTCCCCAAAAAAAAAAAATCTTCCACCATTTTTCACTAACGGAAAATTAACATGGGGCCTTACGGGAAGCGAATAGTGAGACCCTGCAGATTGACGCTATCGGACACCGACTTATTCAAACGAGTAAATCTTAGTTTGTAAATATGACAGATAGTTACGAATAGAAACATTGGATTCTAGAATAATGTAGCTACAAATCCGTGTAATATCAATTATATCTGTTTTGTGAGACCGCGCCAAAAAATTCTCAAAATCGACCAAAATTTCCGGCCAATTTACGAGTTCGCATTTTGAGAGCGTAAAGCGAGAAAACTGCAAGTGCGATTCTCCTGAAAATTTAACCACGTATTCCTCGTTCTTTTCTGAACGTTTTGATGTACATTACAAGTCATTTGGCTATTTCATGATTTTTGCCCAATTTCTAGGAAAAAAATTTTGGGTCTTAGAAAAATCTGAAAAAATTCATGACGGTTCTTAATGATGAAAAGAAGCGTGTAGAGTATTATATTATTAATATAATTGCTAATTAATATTTTCTTTTCTTATTACAGGATTGCCATCGATGAGAGACAGCCTGACAAATCCGGTGCACGTGCACGAGGGGGACGACGCGCTGATCACGTGCGTCGTTAGGGATATCGGGGAGAACACCGTCATGTGGAAGAAGGAGGACAGGGAAAGACACAGCCGAAGGGTCCTCACCGCCGGAGATAACAGGGTCACTGCAGATAAGAGATTCTCCATCCTACACGATTCTGGTGAATATTTTTATTGCTTATTTTCGAACGCCCAATTTGCAATATTAACACATTACTGTCCGGAGACATATAAATAGGTTTTTTTATTCTATTTTGGTTTTACTGTTGCATCAAATATTGTTTAACAATGAGGGTTATTGTTAAACAGTTTGATCTCATTGGTAAACTGTTTTTGGTGAAATATTTTATTTTCGAACGCCCAATTTTCAATATTAACACATTACTGTCCGGAGACATATAAATGTGTTTTTTTTTCTATTTTGGTTTTATTTTTGCATAAAATACTGTTTAACAATGAGCGTTATTGTTATTGCACTTTGATCTCATTGGTAAACTGTTTTTGGTGAAATATTTTATTTTCGAACGCCCAATTTTCAATATTAACACATTACTGTCCGGAGACATATAAATATGTTTTTTTTTCTATTTTGGTTTTATTGTTGCATCAAATACTGTTTAACAATGAGCGTTATTATTAGACAGTTTTATCTCATTGGTAAATTCCGGTTGAAAGAAAGGCCAAAATCGCAAATCAGTAGTCACCACAACTTGCGCGAAATGTTTGTAATTTATTATATTTGACACTTTTTCGCAAAATCGATAACACAATGTGCTTAATTCGCGGCGGAAAATAATAACTTTTTTCGGTGTTTTTGTCCAATGCGGATTTTATCCAGAGAATTGATTCACACGGCATCTCGGAATAACGATGAAAAGAATTACCGGCGATCGAATGTATGGCGAAACAAGTGTAAACCTATTTTAAATTTTATAATAAAATATTTACTACTTATTACAAAAGTTGCGCCAATTTTTGTACGTAGTTTCACAACTAAGTTATGCAACTGGCTATGCAAACAAGAAATTGAATATTTCAAAATTCTTAACTATAACACCTTTAAATCTTAAAATTGACACGCGCTCAATTAAGCCGGACCGTAATGTGTTAATTGCGCAAGAACAGTTATATTCGCATTAACTATGGCAAATCAAATGCTCTGAGGTTACTGCGGAGTAATTTGCGGTTTCCTCATGGCTGGCCTTTCCATTGCACTTCGGATTGGCTGGCCCCAAAAAAAAAGTTATGGTCGCGAGAGTGATTTTGACTTTCATTTTGCTATCTGCTACGACTGTTACATTTATTTAATACAAATCGATTACGATCAGTGAAGATTACTCACCGCTTTATACCGTTGCATTGCGCACGCACCATGCATATCATCTGAGGTACCGGCGCGCACATTTTGCTGCCGCGCGAAAAACTACAGCTTGAAGTAATTTAAAAGTTTGAGCTCGTACACAAAGAACATATTCGATGAAAAATTCAGAATATGTTATTTATTAAAATGAGCTTGTTATAATATTCCGCGCTTAAAATTAAAAGCAGTATCTAACAGATTTATCGAAATATTCGCGGTACACGAATTCCAATAATGGGAAACAATAATGGATATTTGTGCATTGAATTCCGCGTCCATTATATTTGATAAAATATCAACGTTAATGCGTTGTTTGGCGCAGTCATTGTCCGAAAATAGTTTGTGAAACGACCGTGAATAGTTGGAATATCGATGTTCGTAATTCGGATGTTGGTAAAATATTCTCCTCTCTCTCTCTCTCTCTCGCTTTATGTATTTAATAGTGCAACAAACAACGAGAGTTTGTATTAAGTCTGGCCGGCAGGCCCGAGAGCACAATGCCTTATTTGAAAAGTTTCGGTTATAGGTCGGTGGTTCATAAGCGGACGGATTCCAATGGGATAGGAATTTATATTGCGATCAATATTGCTCCACTACAACAGTCCCTTCTTCTTGCGAATGGTGCCCTTACATTCCTAGAATTAGCGCTTTTATGCGATGTAATATAATAATCGGTTTTGAGGGTATTGAAGAATAATTCAACCATATTACACGTATGAAAAATATTTAATGAATAATTGATGTCAGAACTAAAGAATTTTGGGAATTTCCAGACTCGGAACTTTGAATCGCTCTACAAATTTTTGAAGAATAATTCATTTAAGTAACTTACTCTTTCGAAGTATGACGTTATTTCAAAATGCAGGGGCGATGGATTTGTAGTTCTTGCAGATTCTGTATTTCGTATGTCTTTTGAGGAAATTTGGAAATTTTCAAGTCGGTGGGAGTTGTTTTTATATTTTTTTGAAGCCTCCGAAATTATTTGAATTTTTTAGCAACTTACTCTTTCGAAATATGATATTATTTCAAAATGCGGGGGCGAGGGATTTGTAGTTCTTGCAGAATCTGTATTTGGTATGTATTTTGGGAAAATTTGGGAAATTTCAAGTCGATGGGAGTTGTTTTTATATTTTTTTGAAGCCTCCAAAATTATTTGAATTTTTTAGTAAATTACTCTTTCGAAATATGCCATTATTTCAAAATGCGCGGGCGAGGGATTTGTAGTTCTTGCAGAATCTGTATTTGGTGTATATTTTGGGAAAATTTGGGAATTTTTAAGTCGGTGGGGGTTGTTTTTATATTTTTTTGAAATCTCCAAAATTATTTAAATTTTTTAGCAACTTACTCTTTCGAAATGTGACAATATTTCAAAATACAGGGGCGGGGGATTTATAGTTCTTGCAGAATCTGTATTTGGTGTATATTTTGGGAAAATTTGGAAATTTTCAAGTCGATGGCAGTTGTTTTTATATTTTTTTGAAGCCTCCAAAATTATTTGAATTTTTTAGCAACTTACTCTTTCGAAATGTGACATTATTTCAAAATACAGGGGCGAGGAATTTGTGGTTCTTGCGGAATCTGTATTTGGTGTATATTTTGGGAAAATTTGGAAATTTTCAAGTCAGTGGCAGTTGTTTTTAATATTTTTTGAAGCCTACAAAATTATTTAAATCTTTTAGCAACTTACTCTTTCGAAATATGCTATTATTTCAAAATGCAGGGGCGAGGGATTTGTAGTTCTTGCAGAATCTATATTTGGTGTATATTTTGGGAAAATTTGGAAATTTTCAAGTCGGTGGGAATTGTTTTTATATTTTTTTGAAGCCTCCAAAATCATTTGAATTTTTTAGCAACTTACTCTTTCGAAGTGTGACATTATTTCAAAATACAGGGGCGAGGGATTTGTAGTTCTTACAGAATCTGTATTTGGTATGTATTTTGAGAAAATTTGGAAATTTTCAAGTCGGTGGGAGTTGTTTTTATATTTTTTTGAAGCCTCCAAAATTATTTAAATTTTTTAGCAACTTACTCTTTCGAAATATGCCATTATTTCAAAATGCGGGGGCGAGCGATTTGCAGTTCTTTCAGAATCTGTATTTGGTATGTATTTTGAGAAAATTTGGAAATTTTCAAGTCGGTGGCAGTTGTTTTTATATTTTTTTAAAGCCTCCGAATTTATTTAATTTTTTTAGCAACTTACTCTTTCGAAATATGACATTATTTTCAAATGCAGGGGCGAGGGATTTATAATTATGGCAGAACCTGTATTTGGTGCATATTTTGGGAAAATTTGGAAATTTTCAAGTCGATGGCAGTTGTTTTTATATTTTTTTGAAGCCTCCAAAATCATTTGAATTTTGCAGCAACTTACTCTTTCGAAATATGCTTTTATTTCAAAATGCAGGGGCGAGGAATTTGTAATTCTAGCAGAATCTGTATTTGGTATGTATTTTGAGAAAATTTGGAAATTTTGAAGTCGGTGGGAGTTGTTTTTATATTTTTTTAAAGCCTCCGAATTTATTTAATTTTTTTAGCAACTTACTCTTTCGAAGTATGACATTATTTTCAAATGCAGGGGCGAGGGATTTGTAGTTCTTGCAGAATCTGTATTTAATATGTCTTTTGAGAAAATTTGGAAATTTTCAAGTCGGTGGGAGTTGTTTTTATATTTTTTTGGAGCCTCCAAAATTATTTGAATTTTTTAGCAACTTACTCTTTCGAAATATACTATTATTTCAAAATGGGGTGGCGAGGGATTTGTAGTTCTTGCAGAATCTATATTTGGTGTGTGTTTTGAGAAAATTTGGGAATTTTCAAGTCGATGGCAGTTGTTTTTATATTTTTTTGAAGCCTCCAAAATTATTTAATTTTTTTTAGCAACTTACTCTTTCGAAATATGCCATTATTTCAAAATGCGGGGGCGAGGGATTTGTAATTCTTGCAGAATCTGTATTTGGTGTATATTTTGGGAAAATTTGGGAATTTTTAAGTTGATGGCAGTTGTTTTTATATTTTTTTTTAAGTCTCCAAAATTATTACAATTTTTTAGTAACTTACTCCTTCGAAATATGCCATTATTTCAAAATGCGTGGGTGAGGGATTTGTAGTTCTTGCGGAATCTGTATTTGGTATGTATTTTGAGAAAATTTGGAAATTTTCAAGTCGGTGGGAGTTGTTTTTATATTTTTTTGAAGCCTCCAAAATTATTTGAATTTTTTAGCAACTTACTCTTTCGAAATATGATATTATTTCAAAATGCGGGGGCGAGGGATTTGTGGTTCTTACAGAATCTGTATTTGGTATGTCTTTTGAGAAAATTTGTAAATTTTCAAGTCGGTGGGAGTTGTTTTTATATTTTTTTGAAGCCTCCAAAATTATTTAAATTTTTTAGCAACTAACTCTTTCGAAATATGCCATTATTTCAAAATGCGGGGGCGAGCGATTTGCAGTTCTTTCAGAATCTGTATTTGGTATGTATTTTGAGAAAATTTGGAAATTTTCAAGTCGGTGGGAGTTGTTTTTATATTTTTTTGAAGCCTCCAAAATTATTTAAATTTTTTAGCAACTAACTCTTTCGAAATATGCCATTATTTCAAAATGCGGGGGCGAGCGATTTGCAGTTCTTTCAGAATCTGTATTTGGTATGTATTTTGAGAAAATTTGGAAATTTTCAAGTCGGTGGGAGTTGTTTTTATATTTTTTTGAAGCCTCCAAAATTATTTGAATTTTTTAGCAACTTACTCTTTCGAAATATGATATTATTTCAAAATGCGGGGGCGAGGGATTTGTGGTTCTTGCAGAATCTGTATTTGGTATGTCTTTTGAGAAAATTTGTAAATTTTCAAGTCGGTGGGAGTTGTTTTTATATTTTTTTGAAGCCTCCAAAATTATTTAAATTTTTTAGCAACTAACTCTTTCGAAATATGCCATTATTTCAAAATGCGGGGGCGATTTGCAGTTCTTTCAGAATCTGTATTTCGTATGTCTTTTGAGAAAATTTGTAAATTTTCAAGTCGCTGGCAGTTGTTTTTATATTTTTTTGAAGCCTCCAAAATTATTTGAATTTTTTAGCAACTTACTCTTTCGAAATATGACATTATTTCAAAATGCGGGGGCGAGGGATTTATAATTATAGCAGAACCTGTATTTGGTGCATATTTTGGGAAAATTTGGAAATTTTCAAGTCGATGGCAGTTGTTTTTATATTTTTTTGAAGCCTCCAAAATCATTTGAATTTTGCAGCAACTTACTCTTTCGAAATATGCTTTTATTTCAAAATGCAGGGGCGAGGAATTTGTAATTCTAGCAGAATCTGTATTTGGTATGTATTTGTAGAAAATTTGGAAATTTTGAAGTCGGTGGGAGTTGTTTTTATATTTTTTTAAAGCCTCCAAATTTATTTCATTTTTTTAGCAACTTACTCTTTCGAAGTATGACATTCTTTTCAAATGCAGGGGTGAGGGATTTGTAGTTCTTGCAGAATCTGTATTTAGTATGTCTTTTGAGAAAATTTGGAAATTTTCAAGTCGGTGGGAGTTGTTTTTATATTTTTTTGAAGCCTCCAAAATTATTTGAATTTTTTAGCAACTTAATCTTTCGAGATATGCCATTATTTCAAAATGCGGGGGCGAGGGATTTGTAGTTCTTGCAGAATCTGTTTCTGGTATATATTTTGAGAAAATTTGGCAATTTTCAAGTCGGTGGGAGTTGTTTTTATATTTTTTTGAAGCCTCCAAAATTATTTAAATTGTTTAGCAACTTACTCTTTCGAAATATGCGATTATTTCAAAATGCGGGGGCGAGGGATTTGTAGTTCTTGCAGAATCTGTATTTGGTATGTATTTTGAGAAAATTTGGCAATTTTCAAGTCGG
Source organism: Ocypus olens (assembly GCA_910593695.2). Classification (NCBI taxonomy): domain Eukaryota; kingdom Metazoa; phylum Arthropoda; class Insecta; order Coleoptera; family Staphylinidae; genus Ocypus; species Ocypus olens. The sequence goes on from OU343058.1 coordinate 1,506,775, forward strand.
TGGAAGTTGTTTTTATATTTTTTTGAAGCCTCCAAAATGATTTAATTTTTTTATCAACTTACTTGTAGTTCTTGCAGAATCTGTATTTGGTATGTCTTTTGAGAAAATTTGGAAATTTCCAAGTAGGTGGGAGTTGTTTTTATATTTTTTTGGAGCCTCCAAAATTATTTGAATTTTTTAGCAACTTACTCTTTCGAAATATACTATTATTTCAAAATGGGGTGGCGAGGGATTTGTAGTTCTTGCAGAATCTATATTTGGTGTGTGTTTTGAGAAAATTTGAGAATTTTCAAGTTGATGGCAGTTGTTTTTAAATTTTTTTGAAGCCTCCAAAATTATTTGATTTTTTTTAGCAACTTACTCTTTCGAAATATGCCATTATTTCAAAATGCGGGGGCGAGGGATTTGTAATTCTTGCAGAATCTGTATTTGGTGTATATTTTGGGAAAATTTGGGAATTTTAAGTTGATGGCAGTTGTTTTTATATTTTTTTTAAGTCTCCAAAATTATTACAATTTTTTAGTAACTTACTCCTTCGAAATATGCCATTATTTCAAAATGCGTGGGTGAGGGATTTGTAGTTCTTGCGGAATCTGTATTTGGTATGTATTTTGAGAAAATTTGGAAATTTTCAAGTCGGTGGCAGTTGTTTTTAAATTTTTTTGAAGCCTCCAAAATTGTTTGAATTTTTTAGCAACTTACTCTTTCGAAATATGATATTATTTCAAAATGCGGGGGCGAGGGATTTGTGGTTCTTGCAGAATCTGTATTTGGTATGTCTTTTGAGAAAATTTGTAAATTTTCAAGTCGGTGGGAGTTGTTTTTATATTTTTTTAAGCCTTCGAAATTCGGACGATCTTTTATAAAAATAACGTTCTGCATAAAAAATTTAGTATTGATTGTATTTCAGGCCGTAAAAACATTTCACGTACCGTAACGTATGTTGTTTGTATAACTAAATAATGCACACGTGATTGGATTTATGTATGCCACCTTGTTTATGATTTCTCGAGCGTAAAATCCAAAAGAAAAATATTTGCGCCGAGCAGAAAGGCTTCGGCTGAAATACGTTTATGCCTTCATATTGATATTCCGGATAAGATTTTATAAATATAGACCGAGGAGGGGTGCATTTTTATGTGCTCGCCCCCCCAACACTACTTTATTACGCCCTTATTTCACTCGCTTATTTAGAGCATTCAGAAAATGTTATCTTATACAATTCACTTTATGATTATTATTAACGTCGCTAATTTGATCATTTATTTAATGGTAATAAAAAGAAAATGAACATCATGTAATTTTATTTGATAGTACATTAAAAGATAAAGAAGGCTTTATCTCACGAGCTCAAGGTTAGTGCGATGGAACGAGTATTTTGTAGATTTTAATATACAAATAACAACAATTATAATTGTTACATACAGTTAAATATGTATATAATTATTAACACGCTTTTTCTCATCATTAAAAATAGTCACGAATTTTTTCAAATTTTTTTAAGACCTAAAATTTCTCCCCTTTTTTATAATCTGCTAGAGCTCTACATAGATATACATCCCAGACAAAAAAAATATTTTATTAAGTCGCAATTTTTCATCGGGTATCGTCTTTCTTTTTTCGTACTTTCCAACTTCTCCGACTTAAATCCTCGAATTACGGTTTGTTTCCAGTGTTGGCTTGATTAAAATTGACCCGAATAATAATAAGTAACACTAATTACACTCCATAGACGTTCGAAACCTTCTGGAGCCGTAATCCGATCTGCTCGCCACAATTTGCGCGAGGATCAGCATACTCGAACCAATAAACGAGATTACATCAGGTAAACCGGCATTAAATTTAACGAAATGACCGTTTCCTTCTGCCTTCCCCCCTTTTGCGGGAACCGCAATACAATGGGCAACTTACACACTGCGGCCGTTTTCAAAACGATGGACCGGTTTTATCCGAGTGGGCAGCCGCAAAGCGCGAGTCCCCCCTAATCCCCCGGATTGCGATCCAGAAACGGGATCCACCGAAATATTTTGGAAAGGGCGGCCGCAGACTGTCCGGGAATTAATCTCCACATAACTTTTCGCTAAAATGTCTCGTACAAACAAATTATGCTTAAGTAAGGCTTCGCGTCGGTCTGCCACCGATTTTTCGAGTTTTTTTTTTGCGAACGCGTCACGGGGACAAGTTGACATTTGTTGTTGAGAAAGGATATTTTCTGGAGCGTCTTGAAGGGATCTTTCCAGTGATGTATAGAAACCCCGAATCGAACCAGTGGTTTCTTCAGGAAATCATTTTAAAGTCAGTTTTTTAGCAAAAGTAAGAAGGGGGGACCCTTCTATCGAATTTCACGTTTTCGACAAAAATTAAAAATCGCCAATTTTAATCGAATCCGACTAATTTGCACCCGAGGAGCACAGATTTGAAAACCGCGTTCGATTTTGATTCTTCGTTTAGCCGCTACGGCCGATAAAAGTCTGAAAAAATCGAAAAAATGGTGACTTGACAATTTTTTTGCATTTTTTTCCTTGATGAAATTTTTTAACACTAATCGATTTAGCTCGTTCTTCTGATAAAAAAAGGTATTACATAAGGCCCTACGATGATTATTAAAAGAGTTGATTTTTGAATTTTTTCCATTTTCGAGTTTTCTTTGCTGTCACGTCACGGGCTTCAAATTCACATTTTTTCTTGCGAAAGTACATTTTCAGAAGCGTCTTGAAGGGATCCTTCCAGTGATGTATCGAACCAGTAAGAAGGGGGGACTTTTCTATACAATTTCAGACTGCAACATTTTAGTACAAATTAATTACACTTAAAATTTAACTCGTTCAAAACCGTTTTGATTAAAGCGAAAACAAGTTTTTAACGATGCACAAAGTTTGAAAGCTCGGCTATTCATCGGAATATGAAATATGTAAAACACATATTTGCATTCGGTCAAAGTGCACCAATCTGCTCGAGTAACTACAAATCACTTGGGAGTAATTAGACGTAAAGTGTAAATATTTAACTTTGGCAGCAATTAAGCCCGCATTTTACGGAATTAATAAAACGCCTCGAAATACTTTCCTTTGTGTGTGTGCGTGAGGGTTGTTAAGATGCAGACAAAGAAAGTGCGTTGCGCAACCGTTCACGGTTAGTTAAACGGGAGGAATATCCATCTTCGGGGATGATTATCGTAATTCCTCTCCCAACGACAATGATATTGTCAATAGCTTACACTTTGTCTTCTCTCTCTCTTAGGAAGTTTACTCGCCTGACAATTATACGTCGGCTGATAGTTGGAAAGTTTTATGCTCCCAGAGGGATTACTCTGTAATCAAATTGCAACGATAATCTACTTAAGGGAATATTTACTCGCTTTTTGATCTTTAAACTATAACTCGCGATTTACTTCAATTATTTTTTAGGTGTGTTTAAAAAAATGTTACCTTTTTATAAACAAATGGCCCTCCAGACCGAAAATCTGGAGGTTGCAGGTTCGATCCATGTCGGAGGCATGTTCGCACTTTAAGGATAATTTCCTCCATTATTTGTTTACAAATATTAACCTTATAATTATTTTCATGAACAGAAAATCTTTATTTATTGTATGGTCATATAAAAGAGCTATCAACCTCTTGCCTTTCAATTTATTAATAAAATAGAATAACAATTCTACAATTTTGAGTTTTCACAATCATAAAATGACATGTAAATAATGTTAAGCTAATAATCATAACGATTATGATTTTTTTCTTTAATATGTGAAGGATTATACTCGGCGCGTCGACTCGGTGGTATGATCACGTTGCGTTCACTCCGTGGGGATAGCCTGATTCACACTACCTTACTACATTTTAGTTTTGTTCCGAAAATATAAATCTTACTACTTTAACCCACAAATACTAACTATTTTCCACTTGAAAATCAAGGCTGATTTATGGATAGAACGCAATCACTACATTTAAATAAGACAGAAAGAAACACGAGAGTACATGGCAAACAACGGACTGATTAAAAATAATAATATAAAGAAGAATCAATTTTGAATCAATTTGAAAAGTTTCAAGTTTGTGGCAATTGTTTTAATATTTTTTTTACCCCGCGAGTAAATCTTTAACTTAAAAATTGCACCAAACGTCATTCTTGTCCAATTATCTCGGAATCTGCTAAAGGGGTGGTTTTAGATTTTTACAGAGTTATAAAGAAGAATCAATTTTGAGTCAATTTGAAAAGTTTTAAGTTTGTGGCAATTGTTTTAATATTTTTTTTATCGCGCGAGAAAATTTATAACATAAAAATAGCACCAAACGTCATTCTTGTCAAATTATCTCGGAATCTGCTAAAGGGGTGGTTTTAGATTTTTACAGAGTTATAAAGAAGAATCAATTCTGAGTCAATTTGAAAAGTTTTAAGTTTGTGGCAATTGTTTTAATTTTTTTTTATCGCGCGAGAAAATCTTTAACTTAAAAATTGCACCAAACGTCATTCTTGTCCAATTATCTCGGAATCTGCTAAAGGGGTGGTTTTAGATTTTTACAGAGTTATAAAGAAGAATCAATTTTGAATCAATTTGAAAAGTTTTAAGTTTGTGGCAATTGTTTTAATTTTTTTTTATCGCGCGAGAAAATCTTTAACTTAAAAATTGCACCAAACGTCATTCTTATCCAATTATCTCGGAATCTGCTAAAGGGGTGGTTTTAGATTTTTACAGAGTTATAAAGAAGAATCAATTTGTTACAGAGTTATAAAGAAGAATCAATTTGTAAAGTTCGGCTTCGTGACACACGCTTCACATGCGTTTGCGCTGACCAATCAGCGAACATCACGCAAACCCATTATACCACGGGTTCGGCGCGCCGAGTATACAATCTATCAAACATTCATTTGGGAAATGATGATTTCGGTGCTGTCTGCTAATTTAATGTACAAACAGAATGTAAAACATTTCTCGTGTGATTTCGGTCTGAATTCGTAAATCTGTGACGGAACGGATTTCCTTCGTCCGGGAAATTAGGAAGCATCGATTTTCCTTTCGAAAAAGAAGTCGAATTACGTGAAAGTGCTTAGGGGTGAAATTAGTGTTTTACTTGTATTTTCCGGCGTTTCTTATCTCCCGAAGATTCAATTGAAACTTCGCGCGGGCGGGGGAGATGGGATCGTTTTTGCAGCTGGTGTTTTTTTTAATTACGGGTGCCGTAATTAACAAAAACGTGAAAAAATATAATATAATGTGTAAATGTGTTGTTGTATAAGTAAAGATCGCTAAATGTTAAATACATAATTAGTTCAATCTCTAATTGTAAAATTCTTGTTGTCTTCAGTTAACTTACAAGTGTTGGTTTTGTTTCTAGTCATGGTATGTCGATTGTTTTATAGTGGGTTCAAAATATATTATTTTTGAAGAGATTTGGAAATTTTGAAGGTTATTCCATGAGAGATAAATTTTTTACAATTTTTTCAATCTCTAATTGTAAAATTTTTGTTGTCTTGAGTCAAATTTTAAGTGTTGCAGTTATGTTTCCGGTCATGGTATATCGATTGTTTTATAGTGGGTTAAAAATATGTTATTTTTGAAGAGATTCGGAAATTTTGAAAGTTATTCCGTGAAAGATTAATTTTTTACAATTTTTTCAATCTCTAATTATAAAATTTTTGTTGTCTTCAGTCAAATTTCAAGTGTTGCAGTTATGTTTCTGGTTAGGGTATATCGATTGTTTTATAGTGGGTCAAAAATATGTTATTTTTGAAGAGATTTGGAAATTTTGAAGGTTATTCCATGAGAGATTAATTTTTTACAATTTTTTCAATCTCTAATTGTAACTTTTTTGTTGTCTTCAGTCAAATTTTAAGTGTTGCAGTTATGTTTCCGGTCATGGTATATCGATTGTTTTATAGTGGGTTAAAAAATATGTTATTTTTGAAGAGATTTGGAAATTTTGAAGGTTATTCCATGAGAGATTATTTTTTTATAATTTTTTCAATCTCCAATTGTAAAATTTTTGTTGTCTTCAGTCAAATTTCAAGTGGTGTAGTTTTGTTTCCAGTCATGGCACATCGATTATTTTATAGTGGGTTAACAATATGTCTTTTTTGAAGAGATTAGGAAATTTTGAAATTTATTCCATAAGAGATTAATTTTTTATAATTTTTTCAATCTCTAATTGTAAAATTCTTGTTGGTTTCAGTTAACTTTCAAGTGTTGGTTTTGTTTCTAGTCATGGTATGTCGATTTTTTTATAGTGGGTCAAAAATATGTTATTTTTTAAAAGATTTGAAAATTTTGAAGGGTATTCAATACATTGTGTAAAAAAATAAATTTGATGAATGATTCAAGAAAAATTGGCGCTAGTCTAATTGTAGATTTTTCTCTTGTTTTGTAGCTACGTATATCTAGACTATTTTCTGAAGAAAAAAAAATGTTCAAATTGTTCAGGGGGTTTTCAAAAAAAATTAAAAAATTTAGTCGGAAGTTCGCATTTTAGTAAATAGGAATTTTGATGGGAAATTCCAGGCAAACTAGTGATAAACTATTTTTACGTTTTCTTTTGTTTACCCGATACATACGTATGGAATATTTCCTGAAAAATTTATTCAAATTCATTGAGAGGTGTTTAGAAATTTTTTAAAAATTCGGTCCAAAGTTCGCATTTTGTTAAATAGGAATTTTGATCGGAAATTCTGGGAAAACTAGTGATCACCTATCTTTTACGTTTTCTTTTGTTCACCTGATACATAGGTATGGAATATTTCCTGAAAATTTTATTAAAATTCATTGAGAGGTGTTTAGAAATTTTTTAAAAATTTAGTCTAAAGTTCGCATTTTGTTAAATAGGAATTTGGATGGGAAATTCCGGGAAAACTAGCGATAACCTATCCTTAACATTTTCTTTTGTTTACCTGATACATACGTATGGAATATTTCCTGAAAATTTTATTAAAATTCTTTGAGAGGTGTTTAGAAAATTTTTAAAAATTTAGTCTGAAGTTCGCATTTTGTTAAATAGGAATTTTTATAGGAAAACTAGTGATAGCCTATCTTTTATGTTTTCTTTTGTTTACCCGATACATACCTGTGGAATATTTCCTGAAAAATGTATTCAAATTCATTGAGAGGTGTTTAATTTTTTTTTTAAATTTAGTCTGAAGTTCCATTTTGTTAAATAGGAATTTTGATGGGAAATTCTGGGAAAACTAGTGCCAACCTATCTTTTACGTTTTCTTTTGTTTTCTTGATAGATTCTTATGGAATATTTCCTGAAAAATGTATTAAAATTCAATGAGAGGTGTTTAGAAAATTTATTCTATTGCGTTAGGTTTTTTGGCTTTTATTTCAGTGTTTCTGGTCGGAAAATTCGAGCTAACGTGTTATTTTAGGGGTGAAAATGGCAAATCATTTTTCCTTAAATTTCCAATATTTGGTCTGCATTTTTATTTTCAGACCAATATTTTTTATTTTCTGGCCGAAATTTTAGATCTCTGGCCAGTAATTACGTTTTTTGTTCCAGATTTTTGGTTAATTTGTCAAAATATTCTTTATGTTGGCCTTAATTTCGGAATTATTGGTCTAAATGTTTGATTTTAGAGCAATTTCAGATTTTTTTTAACGTAAATTATGGATTTTTATGCGTTGATTTTTTAATTTATTGTTGGTATTTTAAAGTTTTTGGTCTGTTTTTGATTTTTTGCTTTTTGTTTTAGATTTTTTTAACCTGAATTATTGATTTTTATGTGGGAATTTTTAAGTTTTTTTTTTATGTTTTTGATGTTTGCCTTTTATTTTAAATTTTTTATTATTATCGATTTTTATTCGGAAAGTTTTAAATTTTTTGTTGGTTTTTTTGGTCTGTTTGTGATTTTTTGCTTTTTGTTTTCGATTTTTAAACCTGACTTATTGATTTTTATGTGGGAATTTAAAAGTTTTTGTCGGTGTTTTAAAGTTTTTTCGTCTGTTTTTGATGTTTGCCTTTTATTTAAATTTTTTTATTATTAAATGTTTAATGTTGGCGGCGTTTACTTCGTGGTACATCTTGATTTTAGATTGGAATAAAACACTTTAACTTTTTTATACCACTATATTTTATTGTTTGAAGCCCTGTAGTATATAAAAAATGTAAAGCCGTAATTTAATTTACTTATGTTTGAAAATGACCAGTGAATGGTCGAAACTAGTCATATAAATAAAATATAGTGGTATAAAAAAGTTAAAGTGTTTTATTCCAATCTTTTTTATTATTGATTTTTATTCGGAAAGTTTTAAGTTTTTTGTTGGTATTTCAGAGGTTTTATGGTCTGTTTTTGATTACTTTTATTTGCAAATATTTAAGTTAATTATTAATTTGTTAATTTCATGTAAAATGTGTTTACCGTAATAAATATTATTATTATTATTATTATTATATTGTGGCCAATATTTTTTCTGGTTAAAAACTTATTTTAAACTACGGAGTTATTCAGGGGTTAAAAATGGCGAATTATTTTTTATTTATTTTTTGGCCATATTTTAAATCTTTACCTGTATTTTCTGTATTTTTTTTTTGTTCGAAATTTTTAATTTTTTTGCCCTTAATATTCTGTATTCTCAAATTTTGAATTTGTTTGTTGAAATTTTTGAAATAATCTATTTTGGATGTATGGTCAAAATTTTAAATTTTTTTCGTTCATTTTAGTTTTTTTAACTTAATTATTAATTTTTATGAGCGAACGTTTGAATGGTATATATTTTAGATTTTTAGCATCCTGCTGTATCGATTGTTTTATGGTGGGTCAAAAATATGTTATTTTTGAAGAGATTTGGGAATTTTGAAGGTTATTCCATGAGAGATTATTTTTTTCATTCTCTAAAGAATGCATTTTACTCCTTTGATGAATTTTTAAATATGGATGTTGTTGATACCGTTTGAGTGGTCCTCTGGTATGATATTGATTTTAAACGTTTTAACATGTATGTCTGTAATTTAGATTTAGTTTTTAATTTTATTTTTAATCATTGTTTTTGTTCCGTCTTATTTTTGCGGCAGATTTTTAAATTTATTTATTAGTTTTATCTCTAGGTTAAGTTTTTACGAGTATTTTATTTGTCAATTTTATAATATATTACTATCTGTAGATTCATTTGTAACTGACGAGTGTAAACTTATTACAAGTATGAACACGAATAAACTACATTACATTACATTAATTGTAAAATTCTTGTTGTCTTGTGTCAAATTTCAAGTGGTGTAGTTTTGTTTATAGTCATGGTATATCGCTTGTTTTATAGTGGGTTAAAAATATGTTATTTTTGAAGAGGTTTAGAAACTTTGAAGTTAATTCCACAAGAGATTACTTCAAATTGTACATTTCTTGTCTACTTTCAAGATCATGGGCATAGAGAGTGGTTGAATTTATAAAAACTAACATTTAAATGTTGAATTTTTACTGAAAAATAATCTAACTCACAAGGGGAGGATCAGATGTGTGACTCACCGATTTCATCCATCTTTGGCACATGTGTAGGCCATAACTAGGAGTGTAACAGGTGCAAGTGATAGAGCGCACTATTTAGCCGTTTTCGAGAAAAAATGTTTTTTTGTAATTTGTTATTCATTCGTATGTTTATATACCTTTTGCGTTAACAAACATATACCGACCTTTTAGCGCATCGATAAAACCTCCGATTCGTAGACAGACGGTCGAAGGGTCGAACCCCATTGTTGAAGTTGGGTTCATTCATTTTTTATAGTTTTTTATAAATCCATGTGTATTTAAATATCTTAATTTTAGAATCAATGAAAACGTCTGAATAGTGCGCCCTATTACTTGCACCTGTTACACTCCCAGTCATGACCTACACGTATGCCAAAGATTTATCAAATCGGTGAGTCACACATCTGATCCTCTCCTTGTCAGATAAAATTCATATTTAATAAAATATACATGTCTATGGAATTTTAATTTTCAATTAACACCGATATTGCTCAGCTAATGCATTAATATTTTGAGAATTCGTCTTCAAAATAACTTCCCACTCGTTTCCCTCGCACCTGTCCGAATCGGTGGTCAAACAAATCGGACTCAGCCCATCGACGAAAAACTTCCTGTCGCACTCCTCCAACACGACCCCCTGCTGCCTCAGAAACTGCTGCACGGTCGTCAGACACGAGCAGGCCCACGGGTTTCCGCCGAGGGTCATAAATTTGAGTTTATGAAGCACGCCGCCCATTTCCCCGGGAATGAAAACCAGCATATTCCTCGCCAAATACAGCGTCTCCAGCGGCGATTGTCGAGGAAAACTCTTCGGATTCAGATAGACCAAATTGTTATGTTGCAATTGGAGTTCCCTCAGCCGAGGAAAATGCGCGAGTGCTCCTTCCTCCATCACCTCGATGCTGTTGTGGCTGAGATCGAGTCTCTCCAGGCTGATCGCGCCCGGAAAAGCCACCACACTCCTAATCCGGTTGTTGTTCAACAGCAGCACTTTTAAATTCTTCAGCGGGTTGAAGACGTTCAGGCCGAAAAATGTTAACCGGTTGAAGCCGAGGTCTAAGTGCTCGAGGTCCTCGTGGAAAGCACCTTCGGAAATGTCTATTAAATAATTGCGGTTCAATAATAATTTTTTCAGGCCTGGCAGGTTCAAAATTTTCCTGTTGATACTGGATAAATTGTTGCCGCTCAAAATGATCTGCGCGATCTTGGAATCCTCGAACGCGCCACTCTCGATGCTCGCGATTCCATTTTCCTTCAAATCCAGCTTGACGATCTGCTTTAAATTCGCGAACCATCCCGCTTTGAGAACATCCAATCGATTTTTATACAAAACGATCACGTTCAAATTCTTCAATTTTTCGAAAACTCCCGCGGTCAAATTACTCAGCTTCCCCACCACGTGCAGCTCTTCTAAGTTCGGTGTTAATTTAAACGCGTCACTTTCTAATTGTCCCGTAGGATTTTCGCACTTGTCGCACTGGATGATTAAATTGGTCCACGTGTTCGATGTTTGGTATGTCGCGATGTCTTCGAAATTGTCGCATTGTGTTTGGTATGAAAAGTTGCAATCAGCGCTGGCGCCGCCGGTTGCAGCAATGATGAGAAAAAGGAGTGCGATGCCCGCGTTCATTTCAAGCAGACTGGAAAAACATGTTCGCCAGCAGGAATTTATATATCAGTCTGTTTCAAAAGCAAACATTTGCATGTGGCAGATACGTTATCGTCGACGGCATAAAATTACATTTGGGAATATAACTGGTTTTGCGCCGAGCGTATATTTTTGTCTGTTAATGGACGCGGGTCTATTACAGGATGTACTGTAAATAAACGGTGAATTAATTTGATCGTAGCGGTGTTAAGTCGATCTAAGGATAATAAAGATATGCAAAATGGTAAATGGTGTGTAATAAATCGAAAATATCAACTTTTATTAAAAAAGTAGATTTTTTCTATTTTCGAGTTTTCTTTGCGAACGCGTCACGGACAATTGTTCTTGCGAAAGTACATTTTCTGAAGCGTCTTGAAGGGATCTTTCCAGTGACATGTAGAAACCCGGAATCGAACCAGTGGTTTCTTCAGCCTTCTATCGAATTTCACGTTTTCGACAAAAATTAAAAATCGCCAATTTTAATCGAATCCGACTAACGTGCACCCAAGAAGCGCAGATTTGAAATCCGCGTTCGATTTGGATTCTCAGTTTAGCCGCTACGGCAATTCAAAATTCTGAAAAAATCGATTTGTAAAAAAGTGAATTTCCAACTTTTTTGCTTTTTAAGATAGCTGAATATTTTCAACGCCAATCGATTTCTCTCGTTTTACATATTTATTTATTTATTTATTTATTTACGGGAATTTCCCTTTATAATACAAAAAATATCTCTAAAAATAATACAAATCTGAGAAGATTATACAAAATTATATAAACAAAATTTAAAATTTAAACAAGTAAAGAATTAATTCCTGAAGAAAAAAATGTACACTTTGAAGGTCTACTATGATCATTTCCAAATAACAGATTGTGACTCAATATTAAAAAATTAGCCATGTAACGATTTTATAACAAAATAACAAATCCGCTTCGATGTTAAATTTTTATTTCGCGAAAGGCAAAGAAAAAGGTATTTCAATTTTTTTTTTTTTTTCGTTAAGAAAGCTTACGTAACGCGTGTGTGCGAGATTCACTTAGGGAAATGACTTCTTTCCCCATCTCGCAACTCTCGCATTTCCCCCGATAGATATTTAAAAGGGATATATAGTCGCCCCTCGTCCCCGCGCCGCATTCCGATATGAGGAATTTAATTTGCGCGAAAAATGAGAGACGAAATCTGATGAATGACGGATTGTGCTCTTTTCGAATTACAGAATCTTCCGATGAGCAGAGGGACGTGCCCAACGGCGGCGATGTATGGGTGTTGGTTATCAAAAATTCGAAACCCTCGGATTCCGGCATCTACGTCTGCGAAGTCAACAGCAATCCCATCGTCAGGAGTTTTCATAAACTTAGCGGTAAGTCACGACGACGAAAACGGTTACAAATAATTATTTACGGTAAATTCACCGGTTTAAATATCCGGTTTTACAACCATATATGTCTAGAAGATGCTCCCAAAATTTTGACAAAATCTGTTGAGGAGTTTTTCTGGAATTTAACAAAATCCAGGCGAATGCATGATTTTTAGTTGGAAAAATGTTTGAGCGTAAATTCCGAAAAAATTAGCAATAATGTATTTTCGGATTATTCACTTGTTTTACAACTACATATGTAAAGAAAATGCTGCCGAAGTTTGGACAAAATCCATTAAAGGGTTTTCCTAGAATTTAACAAAATCCAGGCGAGTGCATGATTTTTAGTTGGAAAAATGTTTGAGCGTAAATTCAGAAAAAATTAGCAATAACGTATTTTCGGATTATTCACTTGTTTTACAACTATACATGTCTAGAGGATGCTGTCAAAGTTTTGACAAAATCCATCGAGGGGTTTTCCTGGAATTCAACAAAATCCAGGCGAATGCATGATTTTTAGTTAGAAAAATGTTTGAGCGTAAATTTCGAAAAAATTAGCAATAACGTATTTTTGGATTATTCACTTGTTTTACAACTATATATGTCTAGAAGATGCTGCCCAAGTTTGGACGAAATCCATCGAGGGGTTTTTCTGGAATTTAACAAAATCCAGGCGAATGCCTGATTTTTAGTTGGAAAAATGTTTGAGCGTAAATTCCGAAAAAACTAGCAATAACGTATTTTCGGATTATTCACTTGTTTTACAACTATACATGTCTAGAAGATGTTGCCAAAGTTTGGATAAAATCCATCAAGGGGTTTTCCTGGAATTTAACAAAATCCAGGAGAATGCATGATTTTTAGTTGGAAAAATGTTTGAGCGTAAATTCCGAAAAAATTACCAATAACGTATTTTCGGATTATTCACTTGTTTTACAACTATATATGTCTAGAAGATGCTGCCAAAGTTTGGACAAAATCCATCGAGGGGTTTTTCTGGAATTTAACAAAATCCAGGCGAATGGATGTTTTTTAGTTGGAAAAATGTTTGAGCGTAAATTCCGAAAAAATTAGCAATAACGTATTTTCGGATTATTCACATGTTTTACAACTATATATGTCTAGAATATGCTGTCAAAGTTTGGACAAAATCCATCGAGGGGTTTTCCTGAAATTTAACAAAATCCAGGCGAATGCATGATTTTTAGTTGGAAAAATGTTTGAGCGTAAATTCCGAAAAAATTAGCAATAACGTATTTTCGGATTATTCACTTGTGTTATAACCACATATGTCTAGAAAATGCTGCCAAAGTTTGGACAAAATCCATCAAGGGGTTTTCCTGGAATTTAACAAAATCCAGGCGAATGCAAATTTTTAGTTGGAAAAATGTTTGAGCGTAAATTTCGAAAAAATTAGCAATAACGTATTTTCGGATTATTCACATGTTTTACAACTATATATGTCTAGAATATGCTGTCAAAGTTTGGACAAAATCCATCGAGGGGTTTTCCTGAAATTTAACAAAATCCAGGCGAATGCATGATTTTTAGTTGGAAAAATGTTTGAGCGTAAATTTCGAAAAAATTAGCAATAACGTATTTTCGGATTATTCACATGTTTTACAACTATATATGTCTAGAATATGCTGTCAAAGTTTGGACAAAATCCATCGAGGGGTTTTCCTGAAATTTAACAAAATCCAGGCGAATGCATGATTTTTAGTTGGAAAAATGTTTGAGCGTAAATTCCGAAAAAACTAGCAATAACGTATTTTCGGATTATTCACTTGTTTTACAACTATACATGTCTAGAAGATGCTGCCAAAGTTTGGCCAGAATCCATCGAGGGGTTTTCCTGGAATTTAACAAAATCCAGGCGAATGCATGATTTTTAGTTGGAAAAATGTTTGAGCGTAAATTCCAAAAAAACTAGCAATAACGTATTTTCGGATTATTCACTTGTTTTACGACTATATTTGTCTAGAAGATGTTGCCTAAGTTTGGACAAAATCCATCGAGGGGTTTTTCTGGAATTTAACAAAATCCAGGCGAATCCATGATTTTTAGTTGGAAAAAATGTTTGAGCGTAAATTCCGAAAAAACTAGCAATAACATATTTTCGGATTATTCACTTGTTTTACAACTATACATGTCTAGAAGATGCTGCCAAAGTTTGGCCAGAATCCATCGAGGGGTTTTCCTGGAATTTAACAAAATCCAGGCGAATGCATGATTTTTAGTTGGAAAAATGTTTGAACGTAAATTCCGAAAAAATTAGCAATAACGTTTTTTAGGATTATTCACTTATTTTAGAACTATATATGTCTAAAAGTTGCTGCCAAAGTTTGGACAAAATCCATCAAGAGGTTTTCCTGGAATTTAACAAAATCCAGGCGAATGCATCATTTTTAGTTGGAAAAATGTTTGAGCGTAAATTCCGAAAAAATCAGCAATAACGTATTTTCGGTTTATTCACTTGTTTTACAACTATATATGTCTAGAAGATGCTGCCAAAGTTTGGATAAAATCCATCGAGGGGTTTTCCTGGAATTTAACAAAATCCAGGCGAATGCATGATTTTTAGTTGGAAAAATGTTTGAGCGTAAATTCCGGAAAAACTAGCAATAACGTATTTTCGGATTATTCACTTGTTTTACAACTATACATGTCTAAAAGATGCTGCCAAAGTTTTGACAAAATCCATCGAGGGGTTTTCCTGGAATTTAACAAAATCCAGGCGAATGCATGATTTTTAGTTGGAAAAATGTTTGAGCGTAAATTCCGGAAAAACTAGCAATAACGTATTTTCGGATTATTCACTTGTTTTACAACTATACATGTCTTAAAGATGCTGCCAAAGTTTTGACAAAATCCATCGAGGGGTTTTCCTGGAATTTAACAAAATCCAGGCGAATGCATGATTTTTAGTTGGAAAAATGTTTGAACGTAAATTCCGAAAAAATTAGCAATAACGTTTTTTTAGGATTATTCACTTGTTTTAGAACTATATATGTCTAAAAGTTGCTGCCAAAGTTTGGACAAAATCCATCAAGGGGTTTTTCTGCAATTTAACAAAATCCAGGCGAATGTATGATTTTTAGTTGGAAAAATGTTTGAGCGTAAATTCCGAAAAAAATGGCAATAACGTATTTTTGGATTATTCGCTTGTTTTACAACTATACATGTCTAGAAGATGCTGTTAAAGTTTGGACAAAATCCATTGAGGGGTTTTTCTGGAATTTAACAAAATCCTGGCGAATGCATGATTTTTAGTTAGAGGGTAAAATTAATTTTATTAAAATAAAACAGTACAGTTCGCTGACTTGCAACTAGCGACCGCGTGGTTCTTCGGCCGTGTAATTTACAATTGATTTGATTAAAATTGATTACCGCATCATATTTCCCAAAACATACCAATTTGAAATTCCAAACAGCCGCGCGTATACATTCCGTGCATTCGTTTGCATCTAATTTCCTTATCTCATTTTCCGGCTCAATTATTTTTATTGTGGTTCCGTGCGCGGCCTCTACAATCAAGTCATTTTTTTTTCTTAAGCGCTAGCAGACGACGCGACACGGAGGAGGACATACCTCGCGGACTTTTCCCCCTAAACGTGGTAAAGCGGAGATTAATTAAGTCTCACGTTTCCAATTAAGCGCGCGGACGGGGAAATAAACAATGGAGAATTCAGAGAGAGAGAGAGTATTAATTCGCATTAATTTGCAGTGCTATCAAAGGCCCTGCTACCACCGGAGAACGGCACAGATGTGAATTTGTATGAAGACCAGAAGCCCGCGTTCAACGCCAAAAATCACAATTACACGGACTGCTGCGTCTCCAAGAACGTCTCCTCCACCTGTCTCGGATTTTGCAATATTCAGAGTATCCTCGAAGGTGAGTAATCGTGAATTTTATAATCGTTACGAACACGAGGATGGGGGGAAAAAAATGGGCGGTTTGGCGGTGTAGTGTAGTGGGTGAGGGCGCTGGATGCAAAGTCGCTTGGGTTCGATTCCCCGCCCGGGTGGAACTTTTTTATGATCGAAATCTATTCGTAATCGTTCATTATTCATTTATTTCGTATACAGGATGTCCCACTTAAAGGGCACATTAAGAGTATATGGACTAATGAATGTATTGTTTTTTTCAATGAAAATATTTTCGTTATGCTATTTTTCTTTATGTAGGAAGTACAGGACAAGATCCTGAACACTGCGAGGGCGACTTCCCCAGTATCGTTCGATGCATGGCCGACGGCAGGAATCACGTGCCCTGCTGCATTCAGGAGAAGGTGCCGGACATATGCCAGGACGTGTGCCGGGGTGAATACACTGCGATAACGGATAACATCAAAACACACTTTTCCTGCTCCGCCTACACGGAGCAAACTCTGACCTGCATCGTCGAAGGAATCGGTAAGTGGATAAATTCCATTAGCGAAAGGATTTTCGGAACATCAGCAGGAGGGGAGGAAAGAGTAGTAAATAACGTCATTAACAATTTTCGACTCTCTCCTTCCATCGGAGCATAGTCTGGCAATTATAACCGGATTAAATTAATTAAATTCCTTTCCGGGCTCCCCGAGTGGAATCTTAAATTTTTAAAGTCCATTATCCGTACTGGCTCGATCAATCGTGACGGGGTTAAAATTTGCAGAATTTTCCAGTTAATGATTAATTCGATTGACTTTTTTTAATGTCCATCTGTATAATTGATAATTAGTGTGAAACCTATAGCAAAATTCGATGCCAATTAATTTGTGTGAAATAAAAAAAAGCATAATTATACATAGAGCATCAAGTAATGGAATTTTACATTAATTTATTCGTGTTAATCAATGAAATGAATATGATGGGCGTGTGGGATATTCGGGAAATGACCCAAAATCGAGATTTAAGATATTTATGGCGTACGGACTGTGTGTGGTAATTGAGTTTATCATATGCAGACTTGCCGTGTAATATATCTTGACGGCACCACAAAAGGAACATTCACGTCAGGAACATGTGTATACTCCGCCCGTGTAGTAAATTATTGTTAAATCTACTTAACATCGATTCGTCTTAGTTGAATTCGCATATTAAAAATGAAATTTTATAACAATAAACAATCAGTTTATTGGTTTTTACAAGGTTTTTTCAATTTTTTTTTTAAATGGAAATATCAGTTTTGAGGTCTCTAAAAGCTAAAATTACAAAAATATTTGAACATATATTGAAGACAACTAAATGAACAACTTTCGTCGTTCATAAAAACATTGTTTTTCAAAAAGAAAATTATTGAAAATCAAATTTTACGAACTTTAAAAAAGTGCATTTTGGCATTTTGTAATAATTTTACGAGAAAATTTTGTAATCCTTTTTAAACTTACCCTAAATCCGCCTTATTTCGACATTTGGATTTTGGATTAAAATCAGAGAACGCGTTTGACACTTCAGCAGCAAAAGAAAAAAAGAAAAATCGCAATTTTACATCTTCGGATTTTGAAGACCATTTTGAAGATTTGCGTTGATTTATCGAAAATATCTAATAACCAGTATTTAAAGTGCTCTAAATTTTGTCCATTTTAACATTGGGATCATCAAAATCGAACAACGTGTTCGGCAGTTGTGCAATTTCGAAAAACAAATCGCTATTTTTAAATTCGCGGAAATTCAATTTTTGCATTTTGTGTTAATTTGACGAAAATATTTAGTAATCGTGTAACTAAATTTTACTTATTTTGTCGTTTGAATTATCAATGTCAGTAAACGCGTTTGGCAGTTGTGCAATTTCAAAAATCAAAATTGCAATTTCAAAATCTTCGAACTTTAAAAAAGTGCAATTTTTGCATTTTGTGTTAATTCGACGAAAATATTTAGTAATGGTGTTTAAAAAACTACTAAATTTTACATATTTTGTCGTTTGAATTATGAATCTCAGAATCTGCAGTTGTGCAATTTCAAAAATCAAAATTGCAATTTTAAAATCTTCGAACTTTAAAAAACTGCAATTTTTGCATTTTGTGTTAATTCGACGAAAATATTTAGTAATCGTGTTTAAAACACTACTAAATTTTACATATTTTGTTGTTTGAATTATCAATGTCAGTAAACGCGTTCGGCAGTTGTGCAATTTCAAAAATCAAAATTGCAATTTTAAAATCTTTGAACTTTAAAAAAGTGAAATTTTTGCATTTTGTGTTAATTTGACGAAAATATTTAGTAATCGTGTTTAAAACACTACTAAATTTTACATATTTTGTCGTTTGAATTATCAATCTTAGTAAACGTGTTTGGCAGTTGTGCAATTTCAAAAATCAAAATTGCAATTTTAAAATCTTCGGTCTTTAAAAAACTGCAATTTTTGCATTTTGTGTAAATTTTACGAGAATATTCGATATTCAGTTTTAGAAACCACACCAAATTCGAACGAATTGGGCGGGTCTGCAATTAAAGAAAATTAAAATCGCAATTGAAAGTTTTCTAACTTTGAAAACGTAAATTTGGAAGTTTTGCGTCGATTTTACGAAAATATTTCTTGACCAACTTTTAAATAGTACTAAATTTGGCACATTTTAACATTGGAATCATCAAAATCTAAAGACGCGTCCGGAAGTTATCCAATTCCAAAAATCAAAATCGCGATTTCTAAATTTAAAAAAGTGCAATAATTTTTGCATTTTGTGTTAATTTTACGAGAACATTTTATATTCAGTTTGAAAAACCACACCAAATTCGAACGTATTTAGCAGGTCTGCAATAAAAAAAAAATCGCAAGTGAAAATTTTCTAACTTTGAAAACGTAAATTTGGAAGTTTTGCGTCGATTTTACGAAAATATTTCTTGACCAACTTTTAAATAGTAATAAATTTGGCACATTTTAACATTGGAGTCATCAAAATCGAACGACGCGTCCGGAAGTTATCCAATTCCCAAAATCAAAATCGCGATCTCGAAATTTAATAAACTGCAATAATTTTTGCATTTGCGTTAATTTCCGGGGAAAGTTTTGTAACCCTTTTTAAAATGTCACTAAATTCACCATATTTTGACGTCAGAATCATTAAAATCAAGAGGACACGTTTGGCAGTTCTGCAATTTAAAAAAATCAAAATCGCGATTTCAAAATTCGCCGAATTTAAAAAAAGTGCAGTTTTTGCGTTTTGTGTTAATTTAATGAGAAAATTTTGTAATCCGTTTTAAAACTACACTAAATTTTCCATATTTCGAAATTTGAATCTTCAAAATCGAAGATCACGTTTGGCTGTTCTGCAATTTAAGAAAACTCAAAATGGTGATTTGAAATATTTAACTTTTAAAACGTGAAATTTTGACTTTTTGCATTCATTTTACAAAAATAATTCTCAAACAACTTTTAAATAACACTACATTTGGCACATTTTGATGTAGGAGCCAATAACGCATGTGGTACTGCAATTTAAAAAATCAAAATCTCGATTTAAAAATATTAAAATTAAAAAAAAAAAAAAAATTTTACATTTTGTGTTAAATTTACGAGAACATTTTATAATGCGTAATAAAATAACACCAATCAAATTGAATGAATCAAAATCAGACGGGTTTGGCTGTACTGGAATAAAAAAAAAATCAAAGTCGCAATTTAAAATTTTCGAACATGTGAAATTTTTGACGTATGAATTTATCGAAAATATTTATTAACCAGTTTTTAAATTCCACTAAATTCTCCACATTTTGACACAATTTTACGAATATATTTCTCAACCAACTTTTAAATTGCAGTAAATCCTGACACATTTTAACGTTGGAGATATCAAAATCGGATGACGCGTTCGGCAGTTGTGCAATTTTAAAAATCAAAATCACGATTTTAAAATATTCAAACCCTAAGAAATGCAAATTTGGCGTTTTGTGTTAATTAAGTCCATTTTAAAATAACCCAAAATTCGCCAAAATTTTACTTTTTAATCATGAAAAATAGTGAACGGGTTTGGCTGTTTTGGAATTTAAAAAAATAAATCGCAATTTTTAATCTTCGGATTTTTAAAGTTTTAATGTTTACGTTTCGCGTGGATTTAACGAAAATATTTATGAACCAGTTTTTAAATTGCACAAAATTTTCCACATTTTGAGATTAGAATCATCAAAATCGGACTATGCTTTCGGTAGTTATGCAGTTTCAAAAATCAAAATCGCGATTTTAAAATATTCAAACTTTAAAAAGAGCACCAGAACACAAACATCACAAAAAAAAATATAAAAAACGCAGGTAAATTCCATAAAAAATCATCCTCAATGTACGAAGTATCGCTTATTTAAAACCAATTTCGTTTTTGTAAATTCAACAATTTTTAATAGAATTATGGATTTTTGAAAATTTTCGTTTTAATTCTTTGAGCATTTTAACAAAAACATCGCAGAAAAAAATATAAAAAACGCAGAAAAAATTCCATAAAAAATCATCCTCAATGTCCGAAGTATCGCTTATTTAAAACCAATTTCGTTTTTGTAAATTCAACAATTTTTAATAGAATTATGGATTTTTGATAATTTTCGTTTTAATTTTTTGAGCACTTTAACAAAAACATCGTAGAAAAAAATATAAAAACGCAGAAAAAATTCCATAAAAAATCATCCTCAATGTCCGAAGTATCGCTTATTTAAAACCAATTTCGTTTTTGTAAATTCAACAATTTTTAATAGAATTATGGATTTTTGAAAATTTTCGTTTTAATTTTTTGAGCACTTTAACAAAAACATCGTAGAAAAAAATATAAAAAACGCAGGAAAAATTCCATAAAAAATCATCCCCAATGTCCGAA
The DNA here is from genome assembly GCA_910593695.2 of Ocypus olens. Classification (NCBI taxonomy): domain Eukaryota; kingdom Metazoa; phylum Arthropoda; class Insecta; order Coleoptera; family Staphylinidae; genus Ocypus; species Ocypus olens. The sequence goes on from OU343058.1 coordinate 1,528,008, forward strand.
GTATCGTTTATTTAAAATCAATTTCGTTTTTGTAAATTCAACAATTTTTAATAGAATTATGGTTTTTTGAAAATTTTCGTTTTAATTTTTTGAGCACTTTAACAAAAACATCGCAGAAAAAAATATAAAAAACGCAGGAAAAAATCCACAAAAAATCATCCTCAATGTCCGAAGTATCGTTTATTTAAAATCAATTTCGTTTTTGTAAATTCAACAATTTTCAATAAAGATATGGATTTTTGATCATTTTTAATTTAATTTTTTGAGCACCTGAACACAAACATCGCGGAAAAAAATATAAAAAACGCAGGAAAAATTCCATAATTTTTTTTGCATTTTGTGTTAATTTTACGACAGTTTACGTTTTAAAATCGGTTTTAAAATTACATCAAATTCGCCATATTTTGACGTTTGAATAATCAAAATCAGAAGTGTTTGCTGGTTCTGCAATTAAAAAAAAAAATTGATTTTAAATAATTATGAGTTTTCGCGCTTGAAATTTAAGATGTTCACGGTGCAATGTGTCACGACATTTTGGGACGGCTATACGTTGCCTGTAGCATAATATAGAATATTTTAATATTAACAAATTTGTCGAATTGAAGATGACTTCACGACTAATTCCGTGTCTATGCTTACATTATGTTTACTGGATGATTATGAGTTTCAGGCGTTCCCTCTCTTGAAATTTAAGATATTCACTGTGTAATGTGACACCAGATATTTAGAGGCCTGTACATTTTGTAGAAGAATTTGTTTCTTAATTTTTCAGAATTATTACCAAGCAATCCCCTCGACGTAGAAGTGGAGGCCCTAACCGAAAAATCCCTTCGCATAGCATGGTCACCGCCTGAAATAAACTACGAATCGCTCACCAAGTACTCAATAAACATAACCACCCTGCGGGAATTCGACGACCGCCTGATCGACCCCGAGGAATCGGACCGCGACGGACACGACCTGACCCTAAACCTGACCGCCGTGCACACCGACGTCTCCCCCAACATCACCGCGATCGTAGTCAACAGCCTGACGCCGTTCACCATGTACGAGTTAACGGTGACGGCCTGGAATGCCCACGGGTCCAGCATGCCCTCCTACAAGGTGCGCGCCCTCACGCTGACGCCCGGAAAGATGAAGTCGACGAGCGTCGGGGAGGCCCCCAAGCTGCCGGACATAAAGTCGTGCTGTGCGAACAAGGGCATCAGCCACAAGAATTGCGTTAACAAGCTGTGCGATCCCTCGATGGCAGACACGGCCGAAATCACCGATATAATGATCTGCGCCCCGTGGGCCGCCGACGCTTTCACCTGTCTAACGAACGGACTGGATCACACGCCCTGCTGCAGGGCCAGGGGCCTTCCGGAGCTCTGTCAGCAATTGTGCACCGGGAATGTTACCACCATCGATTTTAATTACTTCAAGTAAGTACAGGATTTATTGGGTATAAAAAGGTGTGAGCCACATATTCTTTTTATCTGAGTTGGCCATGCCTGAGAGAAAGAAACACAGCAGTGATGTCTGAGATGAATTCATTTTCACAGCCAACTCAGAAACAAAATTTTGTGACTCACACGATATCAAGAAAACGTGTACACATACTGTACGTCTAATTAAGTCTGACAGTAATGCATTTGTTGATGGTAAAGATTTTAATTTTAGCTTTAATTTCATTACAATTTCAGATGCCTTCGTCACATGAGCGAGTACACGAACTGCCTCCTGCAGGGCTACGGCGTCCTCCCCAGCTCTCCCGTGGGAGTCCGCGTCACCAACATAGAAACCGAATTCGCGATCCTCCACTGGTCCACCCCCAAAACCCTCGGCGACACCGTGCTCTTCTACAACGTCCAGTACCGCATGATGACCACTTACGAAACGGACTACCTGGCGATCAAGAAGGTGCACAGTCCGTACATCCTGGAGGACCTCGAGAGCGACATGGACTACGAGTTCTACGTCGAGGCGGTGAACACGCACGGAGTCAGCGAGCCCAGCAGCCGGCTCACCTTCAGGACGAGCAGCAAGGTAAATTAATCTGAATAATTTACGCCGCTCCGTCACGATTAAAGTTTTATTAAAGGCATTTTTCACGCAAAACTAATTAATTCCGGAGGACGCCTTCCCCCCAGAAGGTAAATTGGTGCTTTGTTTTTCGATAATGCCGTCTGGTAATTGTAACGGGCTGCAGAAGTTTAAGGGATTATGCCGGGAGGGGGGCGGAGTGCATATGTGTATGCAATTGTTGCATTAAAAGCTCCTCTTGGGAGCATCTCAATTACGGCGCCCTCTTATCGGATATTGTGTATGCATTCCAGTTTGTAAGCTCGACCGCAGTTACGACTGGATTATCCCCCCTTTAACGTTTTATTACCTTTAGTGCACTGCAACAGAATATTAATAATTACTCCATGACTAAACGCAATCAATTAAAAATAAGCGAAGTTTGATACTAAATTTCGGACACCCTGTATAATTCACATCAATCAAACTTGGTTAACGCGACCCTCAGACCTTACCCAATAAACACCCTGTATAATTTTATTAACGCGGCACTATTTTTATTTTTTATGAATTTTTTAAACCAAACGCGCAAAACTGATTTTTTTCTAATTTTAATTTTAATCACTGAATCACACCCTGTATAATTCACATCAATCAAACTTAGTTAACGAAACCCTCAGACCTTACCCAATAAACACCCTGTAAAATTTGATTAACGCGGCACCATTTTTATTTTTTATGAATTTTTTAAACCAAACGCGCAAAACTGATTTTTTCTAATTTTAATTTTAATCACTGAATCACACCCTGTATAATTCACATCAATCAAACTTAGTTAACGAAACCCTCAGACCTTACCCAATAAACACCCTGTAAAATTTTATTAACGCGGCACCATTTTTATTTTTTATGAATTTTTTAAACCAAACGCGCAAAACTGATTTTTTCTAATTTTAATTTTAATCACTGAATCACACCCTGTATAATTCACATCAATCAAACTTAGTTAACGAAACCCTCAGACCTTACCCAATAAACACCCTGTAAAATTTTATTAACGCGGCACCATTTTTATTTTTTATGAATTTTTTAAACCAAACGCGCAAAACTGATTTTTTCTAATTTTAATTTTAATCACCGAACCGATTCTATTAAAAATTTAGGGGCTTATAGCTGACCATAAAAGGCACCCAAATACGCAATAAAAAATACAGCATGTAACCTCAAAAAATATATCATCATTACGTCACACTGTTTTGGGACACCCTGTATAACAAAAAATATTTTCCTGAAACACCTCCTGGGATAAATAATAATTTGCAAATAAATTTTGCAAAATATCAAAATTCTAACTTAATTAATAACTGAGCTACAGAACATAAAATGCAGGACCCTGTGTAGTCATTCTGGTGCATGCGCCGGGTAACAAATAATTATTTTTTTAGAAGCTTATTACTGAACCTATTTTAATAAAATTTTAGGAGCATATAGGTAACTATAAAAGGCACCCAAATACGCCATAAAATATACAGCATGTAATCTAAAAAAATATGTCATCATAACGTCACACTTTTTTGGGACACCCTGTATAATAAAAAATATTTTCCTGAAATACGTCCTACGATACAGGTAAATTTTACCAAATATCAAAATCCTAACTTAATTAATAACTGAGCTACAGAACATGAAATGCAGGACCAAGTGTAGTAATTCATGTTCGAAAACAAAAATTTTCAAAAATCCACAGTTTTGCTTGATAATGCGGATATTTTTAGAAACCGAACTGATTTAAAAAAAGTGGCGTTTTGTAAAGTGGATTGAATTATTTTGCAATTTTATCTCGGCGTTTTATAAATTTTATTTTTATTTTCCTTCACTCGTGTCCGAAACCTAAAATTGTCAAAAAATCAAAATTGTTTTTTTTTTATCGTAAATGATCTAAAAAGGATGACGGTACATGAAGTGAATCAAAATTACTTTTCAAGTTTATTTCGGCGATTTATTACTATTGTTTTAATTTTTCGTCATTCATGTCGAAGAACCAAATTTTCAAAAATGCGCAGTTTGCTTGGCAATGCGGATATTTTCAAAAACCTAACCAATTTCAAAAAAGTGACGTTTTGTGAAGTGGATTGAATTATTTTGTAATTTTATCTCGGCGTTTAATAATTTTTATTTTTATTTTACTTCACTCATGTCCGAAAACGAAAGTTTTCAAAAAATCAAAATGGCAATATTTTCAAAACCGTAACTGATCTAAAAATAATGACGCTACATAAAGTGGATCAAAATTATGTTTCAAGTTTATTTCAACGATTTATTACTATTGTTTAAATTTTTCCTCATTCATGTTCGAAAACAAAAATTTTCAAAAATCCACAGTTTGTGTGGTGATGCGGATATTTTCAAAAACTTGGTTAATTTCAAAAGCATTACGTATAGTGAAGTGGGTAGAATTATTTTGCGATTTTATCTCGGCGTTTTATAATTTTTATTTTTATTTTCCTTCACTCGTGTCCGAAAGCTAAAATTTTCAAAAAATCTAAATTGTTTTTTTTTTTAAATCGTAAATGATTTATTTAAACAGCATGGCGCTTTATAAAGTGGAAAAAAATATTTTTCAATTTTATTTCAGCGATTTATAGCTTTTATTTAAATTTTCAGTCATTCATGTTCGAAAACCAAAATTTTCAAAATTCCACAGTTTGCTTGGCGATGCGGATATTTTCAAAAACTAAACCAATTTCAAAAGAGTGGCGTTTTGTGAAGTGTATTGGATTATTTTGCCATTTTATCTCGGCATTTTATAATGTTTATTTTTATTTTCCTTCACTCATGTCCGAAAATCAAAATTTTCAAAAAAATCAAAATAGCGATCTTTTTAAAACCGTAACTGTTTTTAAAAAAATAACGCTGCATAAAGTGGACAAAATTATTTTTCAAGTTGATTTCAGCGATTTATTACTATTATTTAAATTTTTCCTCATTCATGTTCGAAAACAAAAAATTTCAAAAATCCACAGTTTGCTTGGTGATGCGGATATTTGCAAAAACATAGCTAATTTTAAAAGCATGGCGTTTTGTGAAGTGGATAGAATTATATTGCAATTTTATTTCGGCGTTTTTTGTTTTTAATTTTTATTTTCCTTCACTCATGTCCGAAAATCAAAATTTTCAAAAAATTAAAATAGCGATATATTTAAAATCGTAACTGATTAAAAAAAATAACGCTGCATGAAGTGGACAAAATTATTTTTCAAGTTTATATCAGCGATTTATTACTATTGTTTAAATTTTTCGTCATTCATGTCCGAAAACCAAAATTTTCAGAAATTCACAGTTTGCTTGGTAATGTGGATATTTTCAAAAACATAGCTAATTTCAAAAGAGTGGCGTTTTATAAAGTTGATAGAATTATTTTGCAATTTTATCTCAGCGTTTTATAATTTTTATTTTTAGTTTCCTTCACTCTTGTCCGAAAACTAAAATTAAAAAAAAAAATTTTTTTTTTTTGAAAATCGTAAATGATTTAAAAAGAATGGCGCTTTAGAAAGTAAAAAAAAAATATTTTTTCATTTTATTTCAGCGAATTAAAAAAATTTGTTTAAATTTTCCGTCGTCCATGTCCGAAAGCAAGAATTTTTAAAATCCCACAGTTTGCTTGATGATACGAATATTTTCAAAAACTAATTACAAAAGAGCGGCGTTTTATGAAGTAGATAGAATTATTTTGCAATTTTATCTCTGCGTTTTATAATTTTTATTTTTATTTTCCTTCCCAAAATTTCGCTTCATAGAGCGTAAAAAATTGTTTTTCTATTTTATTTCAGCGATTTGTAACTATTGTTTAAATTTTTCGTCATCCATGTTAAAACTTTCAAATTTACTTAGAAATAATCTATTTTTGATAAACTGCAAAAAAAAAACTGGAAACAAAATGGCGACACTCTAAACTTCAATTGAAGGGAACAAAATTTACATCTCGCGACTAATAAAATTCTAAAAAAAATATCACTGGCGGAATAGCTCCCAAAACTTCCAAATTCACTTAACAATAATATATTTTTAATACAATACAAAAAAAATTGATATCTCTAACCTGGAAACAAAATGGCGACACTCTAAACGCGAATTTAGAGAAACGAAATTTGCATCTCGCGATTAATAATATTCTAAAAAAAAATCACTTAGAGAACTGTCTTCAAAACTTCCAAGTTGACTTATAAATAACATATTTTTGATAAACAATTAATTAAATTGACATTCCCTAACTGGAAACAAAATGGCGACACTCTAAACGCGAATTTGGAGAAATGAAATTTACATCTCGCGATTAATGAAATTCTAAAAAAATAATCACTTGGGGAACTGTCTTGAAAACTTCCAAGTTGACTCATAAATAACATATTTTTGATAAACAATTAATCAAACTTGAAACAAAATGGCGACGCCCTAAACGCGAATTTAGAGAAACGAAATTTGCATTTCGCAATTAATAAAATTCTAAAAAAAAAATCACTTTGAGAACTGTCTTGAAAACTTCCAAGTTGACTTATAAATAACATATTTTTGATAAACAATTAATAAAATTGACATTCCTTAACTGGAAACAAAATGGCGACGCCCCAAACGCGAATTTAGAGAAATGAAATTTACATCTCGCGATTAATAAAATTCTAAAAAAATAATCACTCAGAGAACAGTCTTGAAAACTTCCAAATTGACTTATAAATAACACATTTTTGATAAACAATTAATAAAATTGACATTCCCCAACTGGAAACAAAATGGCGACGCCCTAAACGCGAATTTAGAGAAACGAAATTTGCATCTCGCGATTAATAAAATTCTAAAAAAATAATCACTTAGAGAACTGTCTTCAAAACTTCCAAGCTGACTTATAAATAACATATTTTTGATAAACAATTAATAAAATTGACATTCCCCAACTGGAAATAAAATGGCGACGCTCAAAACGCGAATTTAGAGAAACGAAATTTGCATTTCGCGATTAATAAAATTCTAAAGAAATAATCACTTAGAGAACTGTCTTGAAAACTTCTAAATTGACTTATAAATAACATATTTTTGATAAACAATTTATAAAATTGACATTCCCCAACTGGAAATAAAATGGCGACGCTCTAAACGCGAATTTAGAGAAATGAAATTTACATCTCGCGATTAATAAAATTCTAAAAAAATAATCACTCAGAGAACAGTCTTGAAAACTTCCAAGTTGACTTATAAACAACACATTTTTGATAAACAATTAATAAAATTGACATTCCCCAACTGGAAACAAAATGGCGACGCCCTAAACGCGAATTTAGAGAAACGAAATTTGCATCTCGCGTTTAATAAAATTCTAAAAAAATAATCACTTAGAGAATTGTCTTGAAAACTTCCAAGTTGATTTATAAATAACATATTTTTGATAAACAATTAATCAAATTGACATTCCCCAACTGGAAACAAAATGGCGAGCCCTAAACGCGAATTTAGAGAAACGAAATTTGCATTTCGCGATTAACAAAATTCTAAAAAAATAATCACTTGCTGAATTGCCTTGCAAATTTTAAAATCCACTAAGAAATGATATATTTTTGAAACACCGCAAGAAAAATGATATCCCCTAACTGGAAACAAAATGCCGACACTCTAAACTTGAATTAAAGGAAACGAAATTTACAACCAAAATTTTCAAAAATCACAGATTGCTTGGTAGCGGGGATATTTTCAAAAACCAAACTCATTTCAAAGGAGTGGCGTTTTATGAAGTTTTTAGAATTATAATGCAATTTTATCTCAGCGTTTTATATTTTTTTTTTCTTTACTAATGTCGAATGTACCGAATGCTCGTCTTGGAGATAAATAAATTTAATTGAATTGAATAAATTTAATAATGCTTACTGTAACAAGTAAAGTTGTTTCTAATTTATTAATTCAATTGAATTAAAAAGAAATCACTGTTTACTTGACAATGGAAATATTTTCATAAATCAAACTGATTTTAGAAGCACAACGTTTTGTGAAGCGTTTCATATTTGTTGTCATCGTGACATTTTAAAAGCATAAATTCCAAGTTCGCAAAAAAATTTACAGTGATGGCTAGTCGGCATAAAAATTGCGTTCCTCCGCCGAAGAGCATCATGCGGGTACCGCGCGGCATGAAGCCCTACCTCACCTCTCCCAACGAAAAGGTCCTCGTGAAGACGAAGTACATAACCTTCGTGGAAGACTCGTTCGGAAATTTATACGATAAAACCGGGAAACCGTCGCCGGTGAAACGGTACACGTGGAAGAACCAAAACAACATCGAAGCGCAGGTGATCACGTACGGCGCCAGAGTTACCACGATGAAGGTACCCGATAGGGCCGGCTGCGCCGAAGACATCGTTTTAGGTTGCGACGACCTGCCCGGTTACTTGTTTTACGATAATCTGTACATGGGGGCGACGATCGGAAGAACCACGAATGGTATAGAGGGCGCTACCTTCGTGGCCGATGGGAAGCAGTACTGGGTGATGGCTGATGAGGCGGGAGGGCATTACAACGGGGGGAAGAGAGGATTTGATAAGGTAAACTGGGTGCCTTATGTTAGTGGAAATCGCCTGATCTTAAGCTACATTTCTCGGGATGGCGAACAGGGCTACCCGGGGGATTTGTACGTGAAGATCATTTTCGAACTGACGTGCAAGAACGAGTTTAAAATCAACATTCAGGCCAACTGCACGAAGACCACTCCGGTCGATATTACAAACTTGATTTATTTCAATCTGGCGGGGCACGAGAAAGGCGAGAAGGAGTTGAGGAAACACTTGCTGCTGTTGAACTCGAATTGTTTCACTCCTTATCAGGACAACGGGTTTCCAACTGGCGAGATTATAAACGTGGCTCATACGAGGTTCGATTTTCAAACGCCGAAATTGCTTAACGAAATGTTGGGCGGGTACGATCAAAATTTCTGCGTTAACAGGGGCGTGGATCAAGCCGAGGCTTTCGTCGCGAGGGTCAGTCATCCCTTCACCGGTCGGGTCTTGGAGATCTACAGCAATCAACACGGCGTTAACTTATACACCTGCGATAAATTCGGAAGCGGAATATTGGATATACGTTTTCCGAATTTCGCCGCTCTATCCGTCACCTCGGAAACCGTCGAAGCCAACGCTGGTATTTTCCTTCTCATCAAAAAACTAGAGGAGTACTGCTCGGATGTCCTGCAAATGCCCGAGGAGGAGTACTTAGAAATTCTGAAGACACTAACACGGAAGCTGCTGGATGCATCCAATCGGCTCGCGAAAGATTCCTCTAGTATTATAGTAAGCAGCAACGAGGATACGATTATCACGGACTTTAACGTAGATTTTAACATAGCGACCCTATTGGTACCTTTAGAACTGCAGACTTTATCCGCTATGTTGGAAGCCATACCACTCATCAATTACGACATGGATTGGATCGAGATCCGCATGATAATCGATTGTATCGTACGAAGAAATAGCACATTGACTGAGACTATGCATGCGGAGGATGACGAAGAGGAGGAGGGCAACGGGACGCAAAATAATATCCACAAATTAATCGCAGAAGGTGCGATGGAACCGCTCGAAAATTCGGACCCGAAAGTGAACCCGTTCAAGAGAAAGAACGCGTTTCTCGTGCCCAAAAACAGCATCCCTAAATTCTACCAGGATGGCCGGATCCACGGCAAGAACGGGGTCATCTACAGGAGGTACGGGGGGATAAGTTTGCGCACGCAGAACTACCCGAACGCGATGTACCATAAAAATTTTCCCTCTCCGATCGTGAGGCCAGATCAGACCTACACGCACAGCGTGACCTACAAATTTTGGATACAGTCGGGCGATCCGCAGAAATACCTGGCCAGGATGGGCCTGGAGTGTTTGGAAAACGAGAACAAGAACGCGTGAATTATTACAGACCCTCGGGCGATAAATCGCGGAGCGGTTTCATTTGCGCGCCCCCGCAAATCCACTAAATAATCGCGCTTTTTTATTTTCGTTTCAACTGCGCCGCGATTAAATAACTTTTTTTTTTTTGCTTGGTTGTAAACTTGTTAAAGTATGTGATTAAATTTTAACCACTAAACTTTCTAAAATAGATTACTTGGTATTTTCTGTACTTATCCACAACTGCACATCAAATTTTCCAAAATGTAGGAATCCGCTATTTCTGGTTTTTACAAAATCATAATTTCTTATGCATTATGAGTAAATTTAGTAAATTTCAAGTCGATGGCATTTTTTTTATATTTAATTCAAGCCGCCAAAAATATAACAATTTTTCACGATTTTTCGCACTGATTACACAAAATTACCACAAAATCTGGTGATGACGTGTATTCAATTTTTCACGTTATAATTATCTATAATGTATTTTGAGTAATTTTGGAAAGTTACAAATCGATGGATATTGTTTTTATATTTATTTCAAGCCGCCAAAAATATAACAATTTTTCACAATTTTTCGTACTGTTTACATGAAATTATCACAAAATCTGGTGATGACGTGTGTTCAATTTTTCACGTTATAATAATCTGTAATATATTTTGAGTAATTTTGGAAAGTTACAAATCGATGGCTATTGTTTTTATATTTATTTCAAGCCGCCAAAAATATAACAATTTTTCACAATTTTTCGCACTGTTTACATGAAATTATCACAAAATCTGGTGATGACGTGTATTTAATTTTTCACGTTATAATAATCTATAATGTATTTTGAGTAATTTTGGAAAGTTACAAATCGATGGTAATTGTTTTTATATTTATTTCAAGCCGCCAAAAATATTACAATTTTTCACAATTTTTCGCACTGTTGACATGAAATTATCACAAAATCTGGCGATGACGTGTATTTAATTTTTCACGTTATAATAATCTATAATGTATTTTGAGTAATTTTGGAAAGTTACAAATCGATGGCTATTGTTTTTAAATTTATTTCAAGCGGCCAAAAATATTACAATTTTTCACAATTTTTCGCACTGTTTACATGAAATTATCACAAAATCTGGTGATGACGTGTATTTAATTTTTCACGTTATAATAATCTATAATGTATTTTGAGTAATTTTGGAAAGTTACAAATCGATGGCTATTGTTTTTATATTTATTTCAAGCCGCCAAAAATATAACAATTTTTCACAATTTTTCGCACTGTTTACATGAAATTATCACAAAATCTGGTGATGACGTGTATTTAATTTTTCACGTTATAATAATCTATAATGTATTTTGAGTAATTTTGGAAAGTTACAAACCGATGGCTATTGTTTTTATATTTATTTCAAGCCGCCAAAAATATAACAATTTTTCACAATTTTTCGCACTGTTTGCATGAAATTATCACAAAATCTGGTGATGACGTGTATTTAATTTTTCACGTTATAATAATCTATAATGTATTTTGAGTAATTTTGGAAAGTTACAAATCGATGGCTATTGTTTTTATGTTTATTTCAAGCCGCCAAAAATATAACAGTTTTTCACAATTTTTCGCACTGTTGACATGAAATTATCACAAAATCTGGTGATGACGTATATTTAATTTTTCACGTTATAATAATCTGTAATGTATTTTGAGTAATTTTGGAAAGTTACAAGTCGATGGCTATTGTTTTTATATTTATTTCAAGCCGCCAAAAATATAACAATTTTTCACAATTTTTCGCACTGTTTACATGAAATTATCACAAAATCTGGTGATGACGTGTATTTAATTTTTCACGTTATAATAATCTATAATGTATTTTGAGTAATTTTGGAAAGTTACAAATCGATGGCTATTGTTTTTATATTTATTTCAAGCCGCCAAAAATATAACAATTTTTCACAATTTTTCGCACTGTTTACATGAAATTATCACAAAATCTGGTAATGACGTGTATTTAATTTTTCACGTTATAATAATCTATAATGTATTTTGAGTAATTTTGGAAAGTTACAAATCGATGGCTATTGTTTTTATATTTATTTCAAGCCGCCAAAAATATAACAATTTTTCACAATTTTTCGCACTGTTTACATGAAATTATCACAAAATCTGGTGATGACGTGTATTTAATTTTTCACGTTATAATAATCCTTAATGTATTTTGAGTAATTTTGGAAAGTTACAAACCGATGGTAATTATTTTTATATTTATTTCAAGCCGCCAAAAATATAACAATTTTTCACAATTTTTCTCACTATTTACATGAAATTACCACAAAATCTGGTGATGACGTGTATTTAATTTTTCACGTTATAATAATCTATAATGTATTTTGAGTAATTTTGGAAAGTTACAAATCGATGGCTATTGTTTTTATGTTTATTTCAAGCCGCCAAAAATATAACAATTTTTCACAATTTTTCGCACTGTTTACATGAAATTATCACAAAATCTGATACTGGTGTGCACGTGGTTTTTTACGTAATATTAATCTTGAATGTATTTTGAGTAATTTTGGAAAGTTACAAATCGATGGTAATTGTTTTTATATTTATTTCAAGCCGCCAAAAATATTACAATTTTTCGCACTGTTTGCATAAAATTATCACGAAATCTGGTACTGGTGTGCACGTGGGTTTTCACGTAATATTAATCTCGAATGTATTTTGAGTAATTTTGGAAAGTTACAAATCGATGGCTATTGTTTTTATATTTATTTCAAGCCGCCAAAAATTTTACAATTTTTCACAATTTTTCGCACTGTTTACATGAAATTATCACAAAATCTGGCGATGACGTGTATTTAATTTTTCACGTTATAATAATCTATAATGTATTTTGAGTAATTTTGGAAAGTTACAAATCGATGGCTATTGTTTTTATATTTATTTCAAGCCGCCAAAAATATTACAATTTTTCACAATTTTTCGCACTGTTTACATGAAATTATCATAAAATCTGATTGTGGTGGTCACGTGGATTTTCACGTAATATTAATCTCGAATGTATTTTGAGTAATTTTGGAAAGTTACAAATCGATGGCTATTGTTTTTATATTTATTTCAAGCCGCCAAAAATATTACAATTTTTCACAATTTTTCGCACTGTTTACATGAAATTATCACAAAATTTGGTGATGACGTGTATTTAGTTTTTCACGTTATAATAATCTATAATGTATTTTGAATAATTTTGAAAAGTTACAAATCGATGGCTATTGTTTTTATATTTATTTCAGCCGCCAAAAATATTACAATTTTTCACAATTTTTCGCACTGTTTACATGAAATTATCACAAAATTTGATTCTGGTGTGCACGTAGTTTTTCACGTAATATTAATCTCGAATATATTTTGAGTAATTTTGGAAAATTACAAACCGATGGTAATTGTTTTAATATTTATTTCAAGCCGCCAAAAATATAACAATTTTTCACAATTTTTCGCACTGTTTACATGAAATTATCACGAAATCTGATACTGGTGTGCACGTGGTATTTCACGTAATATTAATCTCGAATGTATTTTGAGTAATTTTGGAAAGTTACAAACCGATGGTAATTGTTTTTATATTTATTTCAAGCCGCCAAAAATATAGTCATTTTTGACGATTTTTCGCACTGATTACACAAATATATCACAAAATCTGGTGATAACATGTATTCAATTTTTCACGTTATAATAATCTATAATATATTTTGAGTAATTTTGGAAAGTTACAAATCGATGGCTATTGTTTTTATATTTATTTCAAGCCGCCAAAAATATAACAATTTTTCACGATTTTTCGCACTGTTTACATGAAATTATCACAAAATCTGGCGATGACGTGTATTTAATTTTTCACGTTATAATAATCTATAATGTATTTTGAGTAATTTTGGAAAGTTACAAATCGATGGCTATTGTTTTTAAATTTATTTCAAGCCGCCAAAAATATTACAATTTTTCACAATTTTTCGCACTGTTTACATGAAATTATCACAAAATCTGGTGATGACGTGTATTTAATTTTTCACGTTATAATAATCTATAATGTATTTTGAGTAATTTTTGAAAGTTACAAATCGATGGCTATTGTTTTTATATTTATTTCAAGCCGCCAAAAATATAACAATTTTTCACAATTTTTCGCACTGTTTACATGAAATTATCACAAAATCTGGTGATGACGTGTATTCAATATTTCTCGTTATAATAATCTATAATGTATTTTGAGTAATTTTGAAAAGTTACAAATCGAAGGCTAAGGTTTTTATATTTATTTCAAGGCACCAAAAATTGTAACAATTATTCACGACTTGTCGCACTGTGACTTACCAACTTATTTGCTATTTAAGATAGCTGAAATTTTTTAACGCCAATCAATTTCTCTTGCTCTTTTGATGAAAAAAGATATTACTTAATGATCTACGATGATTATTAAAAAAAAAAAGATTTTTTCGATTTTTTTTACATTTTCGAGTTTTCTTTGCGAACGCGTCACGGGCTATAAATTGACATTTATTCTTCCGCAAGTACATTCTGGAAGGTTTTGAAGGCATCTTTCGAGTGACGTGAAGAAACCCTAGATCCAACCAGTGGTTTCTTCAGGAAATTATTTTTAATGCAATTTTTGTTAAAAGGTAACAAGGGGGACCCTTAGATAGAATTTCGGGTTTTCGCCAAAAATAAAAAATCGCCAATTTTAATCAAATCCGACTAATTAGGACACGAGGAACACAGATTTGCAATCCGCGTTCAAATTGGATTCTTCGTTCGGCCGCTACAGCCGTTCAAAGTTTGAAAAAATCGACTTTTTTCAAAATTTCTCCATAAAGTTCATGGTGACTTGCCAACTTTTTTGTAAATTTCTCTGGATGAATTTTTTAACGCCACTCGATTTCTCACGTTTTTCTGATGAAAAAAAAACCCAATTTAATGGCCTCCTATGATTATTACGCTTTTAAACTATAAATTACAATTGTCGCAGCTATAAGTTATTAATTTGACGTAAGCTGGAGTTTCCGCGCAGTTTGACTTTAATCCGGACCGTTATTAAAAAGTTCCGTGCCGTTTCGAAATGGAAGGAGAGACAGGAAAAAAAAGAAAGTCGCGCGGCCATTATTTCACCGGATAAGAATCACACGTTAAAGTATTATTACGTGCGAAAAATTGGGGAACTAAATGCATCAGCGGTTCCGTCTAATCTGCACTTCATTCCTATCGAATTCTCCAACTATTTCCAACCGTAAATTGTTATAAATCGCGATTGGAAAATGCAATATGAAAGATGTTCATAAATCACACTGGTGTAAGGTATATGAAATTTTGATGATTACGGATGTAATATGTTCGTTATTGATTCATCGTGTTAATTTTTAAGGTTTAATAAGGATGAATGTCAGTGTCACATTTACTGATCCTACCAACTGCGCCAGATTTTTCGTAAGCGTGGTAAAAGGTGCACCAATAAATTAACATGCGTTTCAGTTATTCAAAGAAAAAGTTTAACTATTGAGTATTACAATGTGACAATCCGGAATATTAGTGTTATATTTATTGGTCCCACCGACTGCGCCAATTTTTTTTTGTTTGACGTTTAATAAGGATAAATGTCAATGTCACATTTACTAATCCCACCGACTGCGCCAGATTTTTTTTTGTGTAGTAAAAGGTGCACCTCTAATAAATAACAACGCGTTTCAGTTATTCGAGGAAAGAGTACTATTAAGTACTACAATGTGACAATACAGAATATTAGTGTTATATTTATTTATCCCACGGACTGCGCCGAATTTTTCATAAGTTCACCTCTGATGAATTTACACCTGTTTCAGTTATTCGAGGAGAAAGTTGAAGAAGCACTCTTTTACAACGTGACGGCGTGCTGCGTCGAGGCGGACCTCAGCAGCGTTTGTTTACCGTTGTGCTCCTACGATGCCAAAATGAGCGACATTAAAGTGCTCGCGGGAGTTTGCGGCGAGGAGTTCCACAAGCTCTTGAGGTGCGGCGCCGGCGGACGGAATCACGGCGCCTGCTGCTCGAGGCGCGGGGTTCCCGCCGCCTGCATATCGGTCTGCAATGGCGTCATCGTGGATTCGCTCTTCGTCACCGCGACCACGTGCGTTCCCTACGTTGGTAACATCGTCCAATGCTTCGAAGAAGGTAAAATAAAATCGATTATTTATTTACGTAATTTCTATAGAGCGATTGGTAAGCGCAAACCGGACGTAACTAAAGTCTAGCAAACTGGAGGTTACTATATAGTCTAGCAAACTGGAGGTTGCAGGTTTGATCTCCGCCGGAAACATATTTATACTTTTTAACGATTATTTATGATGAAGTGTGGTTTTATCTTAGGATCTTCGGCATTGATGGGTGTTTAATTATTGCAGGCACCGGACTATTGCCGGGCCCAATTTCCGAACTGCACGCGACCGTGATTGATGACAAGTCGGTGGCTCTGGAGTGGGAGGGACCGACGGACGGAAACAACGTCACCGATTATGTGATACATTACCAAAAAGTGGATAACACGTCCATGCATGAAACGCTCCTGAAATTAGATAAGGTAATTTACTGCGGCCCCAATAAATTCGTTAGGCTCAATTTGGATGGGGATTTTTTTATTTATAGGAGATGATTGTATAATTTTTCTTTCAGCAAGCAAATACCACAGACACGCAAATCGTACTGTCCGATTTGGAAAAGGGCAAGATCTATCACATATTCGTGGTGGCGAGGAACGAGCACGGCACTTCGCTGCCCTCCTCCATAATTATGATTAATGCAACAAAAGCCGGTGAGTTTTAATAGATGGGCCCCCTTAGTCTTCTCATTTCATTCCCTTCTTCCTCCGCTAATACGCTTTTTGTGTAGAAGGCGAAAGGGTTGCCGGAGTGACGTCGCCGCCTCATTCATTAGCAGTTTCTAGTCACAGTGCCACTTGGGTCGCCATCACCTGGCAGCCTCCAGAGTTCAGCCATCCATCTGAATCGATCACTTACAGGTAAATAAAGAGATGCACTTGTTAACTTTTTTCGTCCTTTCATGCTTTACTTTAATATAAAAATGTACGCGAAAACACACACTGTAGATTTTGACAGTATCATTAAGCGTGATTGATTTTGAGTAATTTTGAAGAGCTTCAAATTTCTGGTGGTGGTTTTTATATTTTTTTTCACCACTTGAAAAAATTCGCAATTTTGGAATTACAACAAACTGTTCTCATGCGATTATCTTGAAATCTAGTGATAGGGTGTTTTGAGATTTTTACGTTACCATTAAGCGTGATTGATTTTGAGTAATTTTGGAAAGTTTCAGATTTCTGGTTGTTTGTTTTTTATTTTTTTTTCACCACTTGAAAAAATTCGCAATTTTGGAATTACAACAAACTGTTCTCGTGCGATTATCTTGAAATCTAGTGACGGGGTGTTTTGAGATTTTTACGTTACCATCAAGCGTGATTGATTTTGAGTAATTTTGGAAAGTTTCAGATTTCTGGTGGTTGTTTTTATATTTTTTTTCACCACTTGAGAAAATCGCAATTTTGGAATGATAGTAAACTGTTCTCGTGCGGTTATCTTGAATTCTAGTAATGGGGTCTTTTGAGATTTTTACGTTACCATCAAGCGTGATTGATTTTGAGTAATTTTGAAAAGTTTCAGATTTCTGGTGGTTGTTTTTATAATTTTTTTCACCACTTGAGAAAATCGCAATTTTTGATTTACAATAAACTGTTCTCGTGTGATTATCTTGAAATCTAGTGATGGGGTGTTTTGAGATTTTCACGTTACCATCAAGCGTGATTGATTTTGAGTAATTTTGAAAAGTTTCAGTTATCTGGTGGTTGTTTTTAAATTTTTTTTCACCGCTTGAGAAAATTCGCAATTTTAGAATTACAACAAACTGTTCTCGTGCAATTATCTTGAAATCTAGTGATGGGGTGTTTAGAGATGTTTACGTTACCATCAAGCGTGATTGGTTTTGAGTAATTTTGAATAGTTTCAGATTTCCGGTGGTTGTTTTTAAATTTTTTTTCACCACTTGAAAAAATTCGCAATTTTGGAATTACAATAAACTCTTCTCGTGCGATTATCTTAAAAACTAGTGATGGGGTGTTTTGAGATTTTTACGTTACCATCAAGCGTAATTGATTTTGAGTAATCTTGAAAAGTTTCAGATTTCTGGTGGTTGTTTTTATATCTTTTTCACCGCTTGAGAAAATTCGCTTTTTTGGAATTACAATAAACTGTTCTCGTGCGATTATCTTGAAATCTAGTGATGGGGTGTTTTGAGATTTTTACGTTACCATCAAGCGTGATTGGTTTTGAGTAATTTTGGAAAGTTTCAGATTTCTGGTGGTTGTTTTAATATTTTTTTTTACCACTTGAAAAAATTCGCAATTTTGGAATTGCAATAAACTGTTCTCGTGCGATTATCTTGAAATCTAGTGATGGGGTGTTTTGAGATTTTTACGTTACCATCAAGCGTGATTGATTTTGAGTAATTTTGGAAAGTTTCAGATTTCTGGTGCTTGTTTTTATATTTTTTTTCACCACTTGAAAAAATTCGCAATTTTGGAATTACAATAAACTGTTCTCGTGCGATTAACTTGAAATCTATTGATGGGTTGTTTTGAGATTTTTGCGTTACCATTAAGCGTGATTGATTTTGAGTAATTTTGGAAAGTTTCAGATTTCTGGTGGTTGTTTTTATATTTTTTTTCGCCACTTGAAAATATTGGCAATTTTAGAATTACAATAAACTGTTCTCGTGCAATTATCTCGAAATATGGTGATGGGGTGTTTTGAGATTTTTACATTACCATCAAGCGTGATTGATTTTGAGTAATTTTGAAAAGTTTCAGATTTCTAGTCGTTGTTTTTATATTTTTTTACCGCTTGAGAAAATTCGCAATTTTAGAATTACAACAAACTGTTCTCGTGCAATTATCTTGAAATCTAGTGATGGGGTGTTTTGAGATTTTTACGTTACCATTAAGCGTGATTGGTTTTGAGTAATTTTGTAAAGTTTTAGATTTTTGGTGGTTGTTTTTATATTTGTTTTCACCACTTGAGAAAATTCGCAATTTTGAAATTACAACAAACTGTTCTCGTGCGATTATTTTGAAATCTAGTGATGGGGTGTTTTGAGAATTTTACGTTACCATCAAGCGTGATTGGTTTTGAGTAATTTTGGAAAGTTTCAGATTTCTGGTGGTTGTTTTAATATTTTTTTTCACCACTTGAAAAAATTCGCAATTTTGGAATTACAACAAACTGTTCTCATGCGATTATCTTGAAATCTAGTGATGGGATGTTTTGATATTTTTACGTTACCATCAAGCGTGATTGATTTTGAGTAATTTTGAAAAGTTTTAGTTTTCTAGTGGTTGTTTTTCAATTTTTTTTACCACTTGAGAAAATTCGCAATTTTGGAATTACAACAAACTGTTCTCGTGCGATTATCTTGAAATGTAGTGATGGGGTGTTTTGAGATTTTTACGTTACCATTAAGCGTGATTGATTTTGAGTAATTTTGGAAAGTTTCAGATTTCTGGTGGTTGTTTTAATATTTTTTTTCACCACTTGAAAAAATTCGCAATTTTGGAATTACAACAAACTGTTCTCATGCGATTATCTTGAAATCTAGTGATGGGATGTTTTGATATTTTTACGTTACCATCAAGCGTGATTGATTTTGAGTAATTTTGAAAAGTTTTAGTTTTCTAGTGGTTGTTTTTCAATTTTTTTTACCACTTGAGAAAATTCGCAATTTTGGAATTACAACAAACTGTTCTCGTGCGATTATCTTGAAATGTAGTGATGGGGTGTTTTGAGATTTTTACGTTACCATTAAGCGTGATTGATTTTAAGTAATTTTGAAAAGTTTTAGTTTTCTAGTGGTTGTTTTTCAATTTTTTTTACCACTTGAGAAAATTCGCAATTTTGGAATTACAACAAACTGTTCTCGTGCGATTATCTTGAAATCTAGTGATGGGGTGTTTTGAGATTTTTACGTTACCATTAAGCGTGATTGATTTTGAGTAATTTTGAAAAGTTTCAGATTTCTGGTGGTTGTTTTTATATTTTTTTTCACCACTTGAATAAATTTGCAATTTTCGAATTACAATAAACTCTTCTCGTGCGGTTATCTTGAAATCTAGTATTGGGGTGTTTTAAGATTTTTACGTTACCATCAAGCGTGATTGATTTTGAGTAATTTTGAAAAGTTTCAGATTTCTGGTGGTGGTTTTTATATTTTTTTACCACTTGAGAAAATTCGCAATTTTGGAATTACAACAAACTGTTCTCGTGCGATTATCTTGAAATATAGTGATGGGGTGTTTTGAGATTTTTACGTTACCATTAAGCGTGATTGATTTTGAGTAATTTTGGAAAGTTTCAGATTTCTGGTGGTTGTTTTTATATTTTTTTTCACCACTTGAAAAAATCGCAATTTTGGAATTACAGTAAACTGTTCCCGTGCAGTTATCTTGAAATCTAGTGATGGGGTGTTTTGATATTTTTACGTTACCATCAAGCGTGATTGATTTTGAGTAATTTTGAAAAGTTTCAGTTTTCTAGTGGTTGTTTTTCAATTTTTTTTCACCACTTGAGAAAATCGCAATTTTGAATTTACAATAAACTGTTCTCGTGCGATTATCTTGAAATCTAGTAATGGGGTATTTTGAGATTTTTACGTTACCATCAAGCGTGATTGATTTTGAGTAATTTTGGAAAGTTTCAGATGTCTGGTGGTTGTTTTTATATTTTTTTTCACAACTTGGGAAAATTCGCAATTTTGGAATTACGATAAACTGTTCTCGTGCGATTATCTTGAAATCTAGTGATGGGGTGTTTTAAGATTTTCACTTTACCGTCAAGCGTGATTGATTTTGAGTAATTTTGGAAAGTTTCAGATTTCTGGTGCTTGTTTTTATATTTTTTTTCACCACTTGAAAAAATTCGCAATTTTGGAATTACAGTAAACTGTTCCCGTGCAGTTATCTTGAAATCTAGTGATGGGGTGTTTTGAGATTTTTACGTTACCATCAAGCGTGATTGATTTTGAGTAATTTTGAAAAGTTTCAGATTTCTGGTGGTGGTTTTTATATTTTTTTACCACTTGAGAAAATTCGCAATTTTGGAATTACAACAAACTGTTCTCGTGCGATTATCTTGAAATCTAGTGATGGGGTGTTTTGAGATTTTTACGTTACCATTAAGCGTGATTGATTTTGAGTAATTTTGAAAAGTTTCAGATTTCTGGTGGTTGTTTTTATATTTTTTTTCACCACTTGAGAAAATCGCAATTTTGGATTTACAATAAACTGTTCTCGTGTGATTATTTTGAAATCTAGTGATGGGGTGTTTTGAGATTTTCACGTTACCATCAAGCGTGATTGATTTTGAGTAATTTTGAAAAGTTTCAGTTATCTGGTGGTTGTTTTTATATTTTTTTTCACCACTTGAGAAAATTCGCAATTTTAGAATTACAACAAACTGTTCTCGTGCGATTAACTTGAAATCTAGTGATGGGGTGTTTTGAGATTGTTACGTTAATATTAAGCGTGATTGATTTTGAGTAATTTTGAAAAGTTTCAGATTTCTGGCGGTTGTTTTTTTATTTTTTTTTACCGCTTGAAAAAATTCGCAATTTTAGAATTACAACAAACTGTTCTCGTGCAATTATCTTGAAATCTAGTGATGGGGTGTTTTGAGATTTGTACGTTACCATTAAGCGTGATTGGTTTTGAGTAATTTTGGAAAGTTTCAGATTTCTGGTGGTTGTTTTTATATTTTTTTTACCACTTGAAAATATTCGCAATTTTAGAATTACAATAAACTGTTCTCGTGCGATTATCTTGAAATCTAGTGATGGAGTGTTTTGAGATTTTTACGTTACCATTAAGCGTGATTGATTTTGAGTAATTTTGGAAAGTTTCAGATTTCTGGTGATTGTTTTTATATTTTTTTTCACCAATTGAAAAAAATCGCAATTTTGGAATTACAACAAACCGTTCTCGTGCGATTATCTTCAAATCTAGTGATGGGGTGTTTTGATATTTTTACGTTACCATCAAGCGTGATTGATTTTGAGTAATTTTGGAAAGTTTCAGATTTGTGGCGATTGTTTTTATATTTTTTTTACCACTTTAATTAAGCGACTAAATTTTAATATTAATTTTATTTTTTCAGATTGTACCATAAGTCGACTTCGGATTCGTCGTTCCAACTGACGAACACAACGGTCACCTCGCATAGGATAGAGAATTTACGCCATAATACCCAGTATATAGTTTACGTTACGGCCATATCAAAGAAGGGACAGAGTCTGCCTTCAGAAACATTAATTGCGTGGACGGATCCGGCTTATCCTGCTTTTGTTGAGGTCAGTTTTGGGTGATTTACTGTATCTTGTGTGCGAGAATGCGTGTGCGATTTACTGAATGTTATGTGCGAGAGAGAAAAATACGTTTCAGTTATTGGATGCACCGAAAGACTTGAGATTGAGATTGAGCAATTAATTGAAGGTTAAAAAAATTTCTATCAGCGGAATTAGATTAAAAAGCAATCCTCACGTTAATTAATTAAGTTAATAAATACTTAATAATAATAATAATATATATTTCGTGCCAAATACAAATAGTTTACACAAGTCAAATTAGGATACATTCAGCGGTGATAGGCGTGTGGAACTGTGGCAGTATATGAATAAAATATGTTAACAAATAAATAAAATAAAATAAAATACCAATAACCAAAATGTTTGTAACTTTATGCCGTGCGAGGCTGAGAAAACGGGTTGTAGAAGATACGTTTATTAATTTCTACATAAAGGCTGAGAAAACGGGATATAGACGTTACGTTCTAAATATTTTCAATAGATGGCGCCTAACTGTAATTTTATAGTAGCATTATTTTTTAGCCACCGACCGTGCACCCGATAAACCTAGTCATCGAAGGCAGCAGCATGACCATCCTCTGCATCGCCATGGGCACCCCCATGCCGACAATCTCCCTGTACATATCAGGCCGGCTGGTGCGACAAGAAATCACCCGTCACATGGTGACGGTGATACACAACGTGACGAAAGACATGGACCAAATTTCGTGTTACGCCGACAACGGTTACGGCACGCCGATGCAGGCCTCGAGGAAAATCACCATCAGCCGTGAGTACAACCCCCCCCCCCCCCCCCCCCCGTAAATTATTCATCCGCACGCGCTCTAAATCTTTAAATATTCAGACGGACCCCACATCCAAGTGAGCGGAATTACGGTGGCGGCGCCCGGGGAATCCGTCACTCTCGAATGCAAAGTGGAGGCGCAGCCCGAGCCCAAGATGATCTTCTGGCGGAGCCACGAGGAGCGAAAGCCGGTGATCCAGGGCGGCAAGTACGACATCTCGGTGGGCGCGGTGAGGGACGAGGACGACAAGTACGTGATGCATCTGACGATTAATAACATCGGCGAGACGGACGTGGGGGATTACTTCTGCCACGCCGAGAACGCTTTCGGGAGCGCCACTCAGCCGGTCTCGGTGAGGATCAGAAATCTCGCCACGTATAATAACGTGACGCAGTGCTGCATCGAGCAGAACGTCAGCGCCGGGTGCATGGACGCGTGCAGTTTCTACCTCGACATAGACGCCGTCATCGACAAGGTGGAGTGCATCGGGGATTTCGATAAGCTGATGAAGTGCGCCGCCGACGGTTCCGATCATAGGAACTGCTGCGCGCAGCGAGGCGTCCCCAGGCGGTGCCTGGACTGGTGCAGGGGTGAATCCGTGCAGAATAACAAAATCTGCTTACTCTCCCACATGAAACATATAATAAACTGCTTCCACGAAGGCAGGGATAAACTCCCCGGACCGCCGCAAAACGTCCGCGTGGAAATGCTGGATTCGCACAGCGTGAAGATCCTCTGGGATCCACCGATCAAAAATCCGCACGCCGTCGAGATGTACAGGGTGTTCTGGCGTGCGGTCGACTCCTCCAATAAAATATCTTTGAAGAACGACACGCAGGACACCTCGTTGAGGATAACGCAGTTGAAGGACGGCGTGACGTACGAGTGCGTGGTCAAGGCCGGCAACAGCAAGGGGTTGTCGGTGCTGACGAAACCAGTCAAGTTTACCGTCGGTGATAAGTACATCACCTCGGCGGCTAGTCATGGGGATGACGGTTCGCACACCGGGGTGGCCGTCGCCGTGGTTTTGGCTTTATTGGTGGTGGCCGCCATCGTCGTAGGTGCTTTCTGGTTAATCAGGACGAAGAAGATGCTGGGAATCAAGAACCAGGGAGGCGTGGCGTTTGAGAATCCCAGTTATCTCCGAGAGGTCAATATGGATCATATCCAGGTAAATTTATTACCTTCACACTCTGCTCATGGTTACTGCGCAACATGCCACCAGATTTTGGTTAGGCTCTACGTATCTATACGCTGTCGTATGCTAACATTTCCACTCTAGCACTGGAGAACATGATGATTTTTATACTCGTGTATCCCTCGGCATAAATCAATTAAAAAAAAAAAATTACTTCGCTATTTCTAAACAAATTGTTTTAGATTACTAATTTTTTTCAAATCGCATTTTTTCCAGTTGGTTAAAAAAATTGAAAAACAATTGCTACTAATTCCAAACTTTCCAAAAACACTTACAAACCATCCTCCTATTATTCTGCAAAAATCAGGAAACACCCCATCCCTAGATTTTGAAATAATCACACGCAAACCGCAGAGCGTTAAATTTGTAAATTGCACTTTTTCCAGTTGGTTAAAAAAATTGAAAAATAATTGCTACCAATTCCAAACTCTCCAAAAACACTTACAAATCATCCTCCTTTAATATTCTGCAACAATCAGGACACACCCCATCCCTAGATTTTGAAATAATCACACGTAAACCCCGAAGTGTTAAATTTTTAAATTGCACTTTTCCCAGTTGGTTAAAAAAATTGAAAATCAATTGCTACTAATTTCAAACTTCTCAAATATACTCAAAAACCATCCTCCTTTAATATTCTGTAAAAATCAGGAAACACCCCATCCCTAGATTTTGAAATAATCACACGTAAACCGCGAAGTGTTAAATTTTTAAATTGCACTTTTCCCAGTTCGTTAAAAAAATTCAAAAACAATTGCTACTAATTCCAAACTTTCCAAAAACACTGACAAACCATCCCCCTTTCATATTCTGCAAAAATCAGGAAACACCCCATTCCTAGATTTTGAAATAATCACACGTAAACCTCGAAGTGTTCATTTTTTAAATTGCACTTTTTCCAGTTGGTAAAAAAATTGAAAAACAATTGCTACTAATTCCAAACTTTCCAAAAACACTGACAAACCATCCTCCTTTAATATTCTGCAAAAATCAGAAAACACGCCATCCCTAGATTTTGAAATAATCACACCTAAACCTCGAAGTGTTAATTTTTTAAATTGCACTTTTCCCAGTTGATTAAAAAAATTGAAAAACAATTGCTACTAATTCCAAACTTTCCAAAAACACTGACAAACCATCCCCCTTTAATATTCTGCAAAAATCAGGAAACACCCCATCCCTAGATTTTGAAATAATCACACGTAAACCTCGAAGTGTTCATTTTTTAAATTGCACTTTTTCCAGTTGGTAAAAAAATTGAAAAACAATTGCTACTAATTCCAAACTTTCCAAAAACACTTACAAACCATCCTCCTTTAACATTCTGTAAAAATCAGGAAACACCCCATCCCTAGATTTTGAAATAATCACACGTAAACTCCGAAGTGTTAAAATTTTAAATTGCACTTTTCCCAGTTGGTTAAAAAAATTGAAAAACAATTGCTACTAATTCCAAACTTTCCAAAAACACTTACAAACCACCCTCCTTTAATATACTGCAAAAATCAGGAAACACCCCATCCCTAGATTTTGAAATAATCACACGTCAACCCCGAAGTGTTAAATTTTTAAATTGCACTTTTCCCAGTTGGTTAAAAAAATTGGAAAACAATTGCTAGTAATTCCAAACTTTCCAAAAACACTGACAAACCATCCTCCTTTAATATTTTGCAAAAATCAGAAAACACCCTATGCCTAGATTTTGAAATAATCACACGTAAACCTCGAAGTGTTAATTTTTTAAATTGCACTTTTCCCAGTTGGTTATCTCAAAATCTAATTCAAAAGTGTTTCCAGATTTTTACTAATTCGTAAAGTAAGATCAGTTTTGAGTACTTTTGGAAAGTTTCAAATTTTTGGCAATTGTTTTTATATATTTTTTTTTCATCGACGGAAATTCGTGACATTTGAATTATAATAGTTACTGTTTAGGGGTGATTATCTCGAAATTTAATTAAGGGATGTGGCTAGATTTTTACTGATTCGTAAAGTGGAATCGATTTTGAGTACTTTTGGAAAGTTTCAAATTTTTGGCTATTGTTTTTATATTTTTTTTTATCATCGGCGAAATTCGTGACTTTTGAATTATAATAGTCACTGTTTAGGGGTGATTATCTCGAAATGTAATTAAGGAGTGTTGCTAGATTTTTACTGATTCGTAAAGTGGAATCGATTTTGAGTACTTTTGGAAAGTTTCAAATTTTTGGCAGTTGTTTTTATATTTTTTTATCATCGGCGAAATTCGTGACATTTGAACTGTAATAGTCACTGTTTAGGAGTGATTATATCAAAATTTAATTAAGGGATATGGCTAGATTTTTACTGATTCGTAAAGTGGAATCGATTTTAAGTACTTTTGGAAAGTTTAAAATTTTTTGCCATTGTTTTTATATTTTTTTTTTCATCAGCGAAATTCGTGACATTTGAATTATAATAGTCACTGTTTAGGGGCGATTTTTCTGAAATGATAGGTGATTGAAACTGTGGCACAATAATCCTAGAAAGTGTGTCTGCAAATTACTAATAAATATTCTACCAACTTTACCCAAAGAAAAATGGCGCTTGTTAAAGCTAAAATTTCATGATCAATAACTGACTTTTTGCAAAAAAATTGCTGTAGTTTTTATTTCCGAAATGATAGGTGATTGAAAGTGTGGTACAGTAATCCTAGAAAGTGTGTCTTCGCAATTTACTAATAGGAACTCTGCCAACTTTATTTAAAGAAAAATGGCGCTTGTTAAAACTAAAATTTCTTCATCAAAAACTGACTTTTTGCAAAAAAATTGCTGTAGTTTTTATTTCCGAAGTAATAGGTGATTAAAAGTGTGGTACAGTAATCCTAGAAAGTGTGTCTTCGCAATTTACTAATAGGAACTCTGCCAACTTTTCTCAAAGAAAAATGGCGCTAGTTAAAACTAAAATTTCATGATCAAAAACTGACTTTTTGCAAAAAAATTGCTGTAGTTTTTATTTCCGAAGTGATAGGTGATTGAAAGTGTGGTACAGTAATCCTAGAAAGTGTGTCTTCGCAATTTACTAATAGGAACTCTGATAACTTTACTCAAAGAAAAATGGCGCTTGTTAAAACTAAAATTTCGTGATCAAAAACTGACTTTTTGCAAAAAAATTGCTGTAGATTTTATTTCCGAAATGATAGGTGATTGAAACTGTGGCACAATAATCCTAGAAAGTGTGTCTTTGCAAATTACTAATAAAAATTCTACCAACTTTACCCAAAGAAAAATGGCGCTTGTTAAAACTAAAATTTCATGATCAGAAACTGACTTTTTGCAAAAAATTGCTGTAGTTTTTATTTCCGAAGTGATAGGTGATTGAAAGTGTGGTACAGTAATACTAGAAAGTGTGTCTTCGCAATTTACTAATAGGAACTCTGCCAACTTTTCTCAAAGAAAAATGGCGCTAGTTAAAACTAAAATTTCATGATCAAAAACTGACTTTTTGCAAAAAAATTGCTGTAGATTTTATTTCCGAAATGATAGGTGATTGAAACTGTGGCACAATAATCCTAGAAAGTGTGTCTTTGCAAATTACTAATAAAAATTCTACCAACTTTACCCAAAGAAAAATGGCGCTTGTTAAAACTAAAATTTCATGATCAGAAACTGACTTTTTGCAAAAAATTGCTGTAGTTTTTATTTCCGAAGTGATAGGTGATTGAAACTGCGGCACAATAATCCTAGAAAGTGTGTCTTCGTAATTTACTAATAGAAACTCTGCCAACTTCACCCAAAGAAAAATGGTGCTTGTTAAAACTAAAATTTCTTCATCAAAAACTGACTTTTTTCAAAAAAATTGCTGTAGATTTTATTTCCGAAATGATAGGTGATTGAAACTGTGGCACAATAATCCTAGAAAGTGTGTCTTTGCAAAGTACTAATAAAAATTTTACCAACTTTACCTAAAGAAAAATGGCGCTTGTTAAAACTAAAATTTCTTCATCAAAAAAATGACTTGTTGCAAAAAAATTGCTGTAGTTTTTATTTTCGAAGTGATAGGTGATTGAAAGTGTGGTACAGTAATCCTAGAAAGTGTGTCTTCGCAATTTACCAATAGGAACTCTGCCAACTTTACTCAAAGAAAAATGGCGCTTGTTGAAACTAAAATTTCTTCATCAAAAACTGACTTTTTGCAAAAAAATTGCTGTAGTTTTTATTTCCGAAGTGATAGGTGATTGAAAGTGTGGTACAGTAATACTAGAAAGTGTGTCTTCGCAATTTACTAATAGGAACTCTGCCAACTTTACTCAAAGAAAAATGGCGCTTGTTAAAATTAAAATTTCTTCATCAAAAACTGACTTTTTGCAAAAAAATTGCTGTAGTTTTTACTTCCGAAGTGATAGGTGATTGAAACTGTGGCACAATAATCCTATAAAGTGTGAAAGTGTTAAAACTAAAATTTCATGATGACGAAGACAGGTCGAAGAGTTGATTTCATTGAGCCTGATCAAGACAGGTCGAAGCTTGTTTTGTCCGGAGATGATCATCATCTTCACTTCTTTGCAAGGCTGTGGAATACTTCTTTGAATCCGCGTGATGAAAAGTTATGCAATAATTCAATGGTCACCCGGGCGACCACTCGGAAGGTTAAAGTCAAGAATTCGGTGTTCGGCAAAATCTACAAAAGAAATACCATTGTTACCAATAAATATTTTCAAGGTGCCGCATACGAACAACGATGGCAGCAACATATCAAACGGAGGCGTGCCCTCGAATGGAATAGCAGTGTCGGCGACATCGGGCGGCCAGGGCTGGAAGCAGGAGTCGCTGCACGTGCCCGCCCAGCAGGAGGTGAACCCCACCCTGTACGAGGAACTGAAACTGGGCCAGGACGGAGCGGGCTTCAAGCGCTTGAAACCCTAGTATGAGGAGAAGCCCGTCGGCGAAGAATCCCGTTTCTAGGACACTGCAAACAATGACTCGAGTGATGTGTATAGTTAGCATAGTAAATTTTTCTAGCGAAATATTAGTTATATATATATATATACCGTAACGGTGAATATATTACATGGGTGCGACATCATTTGTAATTTTAGAAGCACTTACTGTCGAGAAAATTGTGATTATACCTTGTATATATGAATATATTTAACATAAAAACACTACAAAAAAATAAACACGAAACAAAGATTTTAAGGAAAATGGAATTTTAGGTTTAATGTGATTAGGATTACTCGGTAGGGTTTTATAAGAATTCGCACATTGTATCATAACATGAAACATAAATGTCCGGTCCATTTTATAACGTAAAGAAAAAGAAGAGAACAAACCGATAGACTTTAGGTTTCCCTTGCGTAATATCTAGAAATTGAGTTTTATTAAGACTACAAAATGTTAGTACTTAAATTAATAGCTTTCATTCATTCTAAAACTAAAACTATAAAAATGTTGCCATCTTACATTAGAATTTTTTCGAGTAAATGAATTAAAAAATGTGTATTTTTATAAAAGAAAATCGATCTGTTTGAGGATTGTTTTCCAAAAACAATTTATTTCGGTTTTACTGAATATATTTTACATTTTTTTTTTGACATCTAAACGTAAACCCCTGATAATATTTTGTTCATCTCGAATTAGAAATATACTTACATCCAAATGTAGACTTAATACTACAACCTTTCCAGATGTTACGTGTAGTTTAGTATTTTTAAACTTTAGAATAATAAATCAAGTCATTTTCGGTGGACTAGAAACTAAAAAGCGTAAATCATGTGATTAATAATTCATTCGCATCACAAATTATTATATAACTATGAAAACCATTCCAAAAAAAAATTCCTAAAAAAACCATCAAAATGAAGAAAAAATATGTTTCTTTTTTATTTTAAGTCGGTGCTTTTGTTTTTATTGTAATTTAATAAATGGGCTCTTAAGTCAAAAATTAATGATTTGTTTAGTGTTGAGAAGATGTAGAATTCTACCACTGGGGGAAACTTTTGTGGCGCTGCGAATACGAATCGATTTTTAAAGATCGAAATTTATTGAAAGAAATTAAATTAAGCAGATCATAGCACACTGTTTAAGGTGGAATGTATTTGGAAAAAGGTCTAAAACTTGAACAGAAAATTATAATTTTTGGTACTTGTAAAAATTGGGGAAAATATTTTATTCTTGTAAAAAAAAAAATTGCAAAACGAACTCTAAACTTTTTAAACACACTCAAAATAAGGTATGATTTATATTTATAAAAAAGTTTGCAAACACCCCCACCCAGATTTTGTAATAATCACACTTGAACACCTCCTTACACACATTTTAAAGATAGAAATTTTTCAAATCGTCAAAAAAAAATTGAAAAACGATTGAAACAAACTGCAAACTTTTCAAAACAACTCAAAATAGATTGTACTTTGTATTTCTGGAAAATTTGTAAACATCCCTACCCCAGATTTTAAAATATTCACGCATCAACACCCCTTTACACAAATTTTAAATATAGAAATTTTTCAAACCGTCAAAAAAAAAGAAAAACGATCGAAATAAACTGTAAACTTTTTAAAACAACTCAAAATAGATTGTACTTTGTATTTCTGGAACATTTTTAAACACCCCTATCCCAGATTTTAAAATATTCACGCCTGAACATCCCTTTATACATATTTTAAAGATAGAAATTTTGCAATCCGTAAAAAAAAAATTGAAAAACCATTGAAACAAACAGCAAACTTTTCAAAACAACTCAAAATAGATTGTACTTTGTATTTCTGGAAAATTTGTCAACTCCCCCACCCCAGATTTTAAAATATTCACGCCTGAACACCCCTTTACACAAATGTTAAAGATAGAAATTTTTCAAATCGTCAAAAAAAATAGAAAAACGATTGAAACAAACTGCAAACTTTTCAAAACAACTCAAAATAGATTGTACTTTATATTTCTAGAAAATTTGTAAACACCCCTATCCCAGATTTTAAAATATTCACGCTTGAACACTCCCTTACACACATTTTAAGGATAGACATTTTTCAAACCGTGAAAAAAAATAGAAAAACAATTGAAACAAACTGCAAACTTTTCAAAACAACTCAAAATAAATAGTACTTTGTATTTCTGGAAAAATTTGCAAACACCTCCACCCAGATTTTAAAATAATCACACGTGAACACCCCCTTACACGCATTTTAAGGATAGACATTTTCCAAACCGTGAAAAAAAATAGAAAAACAATTGAAACAAACTCCAACTTTTTCAAAACAACACAAAATAGATTGAACTTTGTATTTCTGGAAAAATTTGCAAACATCCCCACCCAGATTTTAAAATAATCACACTTGAACACCCCCTTACACTCATTTTAAGGACTGACATTTTCCAAATCGTAAAAAAAAATAGAAAAACAATTGAAACGAACTCCAAACTTCTCAAAACAACACAAAATATATTGAACTTTGTATTTCTGGAAATATTTGTAAACACCCCCACCCTGGTTTTAAAATAATCACACTTGAACACCCCCTTACACACATTTTAAGGACAGACATTTTCCAAATCGTAAAAAAAATAGAAAAACAATTGAAACGAACACCAAACTTCTCAAAACAACACAAAATATATTGAACTTTGTATTTCTGGAAATATTTGTAAACACCCCCACCCTGGTTTTAAAATAATCACACTTGAACACCCCCTTACACACATTTTAAGGACAGACATTTTCCAAATCGTAAAAAAACAATAGAAAAACAATTGAAACAAACTCCAAACTTCTCAAAACAACTCAAAATAGATTGAACTTTGTATTTCTGGAAAATTTGTAAACACCCCCACCCTGGTTTTAAAATAATCACACTTGAACACCCCCTTACACACATTTTAAGGACAGACATTTTCCAAATCGTAAAAAAAAAGTAGAAAAACAATTGAAACAAACTCCAAGCTTCTCAAAACAACACAAAATAGATTGAACTTTGTATTTCTGGAAAAATTTGTAAACACCCCCACCCTGGTTTTATAATAATCACACTTGAACACCCCCTTACACACATTTTAAGGACAGACATTTTCCAAATCGTAAAAAAACAATAGAAAAACAATTGAAACAAACTCCAAACTTCTCAAAACAACACAAAATAGATTGAACTTTGTATTTCTGGAAAAATTTGTAAACACCCCCACCCTGGTTTTAAAATAATCACACTTGAACACCCCCTTACACACATTTTAAGGACAGACATTTTCCAAATCGTAAAAAAAAAATAGAAAAACAATTGAAACAAACTCCAAACTTCTCAAAACAACACAAAATAGATTGAACTTTGTATTTCTGGAAAAATTTGTAAACACCCCCACCCAGATTTTGAAATAATCACACTTGAACACCCTGAGTTCGAACATTTTACACACCACCTAAAAAAAATACAAAAACAATTGCAACATTCTCTAACTTTTTCAAATTCAATCAAAATCGATTGCGTTTCATGATTCTATAAAAATCCATCAACACTTTTACCCAAAATTTTGAAATATTCACACGTAATCACTTTTTCATTTAATTTTGAGTTTAGATGTCGTAAGTTGCCTTAAATATGAAAAAAACAAGTTGCAAAAAAATTCCAGATCGTTCAAATTTACTGAAAAAAGATTAGTCTTCATGTCTGTAATGAAATCTGTAAACATTCTTGCCCCAAATTTGGAAATAATTACAAGTGAACTTCCTCTGTTTTAATTATGAAGTTTTCGGCGTCAACTAAATAATATAATAATAATAATAATCGTTTATTTGTGTTTACAATTAGTGTTACACAGGTTGAAGAAAAGACAAACAAATGCAAAAAATCTATGTTTTACAAACTTACTCAAAACTGATTAATCTTTTACATAAAAATTTTAATAATTAAAGCCATTTTAATTACAATAATTACAATATAGCATAATATAGATAAAATATAAAAAAGGTATTAACCTAAAATATAATAATAATATCCTTGGCTTAAATTTTGTGATTATTACATTTTTCGTTGGACATTTTTCGACTAAAAAAAAATATTTGATGAAGCAATAATCACTATGTGACTCACAATTTAATGATCGCGCAGCTCATTAAAATTTTCCAGGCATTTTGTAATAGATTGGGCCATTAAAATGTATTCTTAAATTGGAAAATATTTTTGGCATAAATTTTGAAATAATTACATCCTTCGTTGAACATTTTTCAACTCACCAAAAAAATGATTTCATTAATCTATAATCAAAATGTGATTCAATTTAATAATTGCGCAGCTCTTTAAATTTTTCAAGCCATTTTGTAATAAATTGTGAATTAAAATTTTAATAATTCTTGATTTTAAAATATCATAATTTTATTCGCAGCGAAGTGTTACAAAAGTTTCCTCTAATTATTAGTTTTTGATACTTTCTTCTTCATTTTTCTGGGGGGCATTTTATTTATGTGTAGGTAATGTTTAACAAACGATAACTATAAATGATTGTTTTTTACATTTTAATTTATTTGACGGATTCACCTTTTTTACAAATTTATTACAGATATATTATGTAAATACTGTATAAGATATAATAATAATAATTACAGTGGCACTTATAAATAACATTACATTCTAACAGTACTGCGATCAGTATTTCGAGTAACAAATTTTTTTAATTTTTTTTGGCGTCGAATGCGAGGTCATCTGCCACCACCGTTTGTGTTAATATATCATATATTTCGAGTAACAAATAAATTCACTAATTTCTTTATTATATACAATATTGCTTTGAGTGAAAAATCTTGTTAAACTTCTTAAGGCCACGAGGGGTAATTGTGTACCCCCAGCAACTTATTTTTTTTTGAAAATTTCTATTAAACCTAGAACCTGCCGCATGCGCCCTTTAGTTATTCTGGGTATGATCTTTTATTATTTTGCATGAATTTCATCACAAATAAATTGTCGACAATAAATTA
Organism: Ocypus olens; assembly: GCA_910593695.2. NCBI lineage: Eukaryota > Metazoa > Arthropoda > Insecta > Coleoptera > Staphylinidae > Ocypus > Ocypus olens. The sequence goes on from OU343058.1 coordinate 1,562,263, forward strand.
CGAATTTCGTAAAAATTTATTTTATTTGCATTCTATAGTAATCTATAGATTTGTAATATTTTTTTTAATTAAAATTTTATAGTAATCTTCTAAATATCAAAATTTCTTTAGATTTTTGTAATAATTTTTTTTATTCAAATTTTATAGTAACCTTCAAAATATCAATTTTTTTTTAGATTTTCATAATAATTTCTTGTATTTAATAAAAAAATTTGATTTAAACCAACAATCATTTATAGACCATCTTTGTGCAAATGGAAACAAGTAAATAAAAATATATAAATAAAAAAAAAACTGTCTAGTCAGTTGTGTGTATAAATAAGACAATAGTTGTACTAATCATAATAATAGAGTTTTCTTTCGTTATCGATTCCGGATATACAGAAAAATGCGTTTGCTCGTAATGCTCTCCTAAAAAATATTTTTGTAACTTTTTCTGTACATAATTAATAATTTATTAAATTTAAATTTCATTACACGTGCGTGCGTGTGTCTGTGCCTTCATCCAGGAATAACGTATGATTTTTCCACAAAAAAAACCTTTCTTAATGTAACTTTAATAAATCTATAGTCACCACACTGGTTTGTAAAAAAAAAATAGTAAGCAAGTGAAACAGATAGTAAAATAAAATATTGAATTAAACGTTACGCCTACACGTGTCTTTTGTATACCCTCATTACATCCCCTTCGATTAGTAATTGATTTTTTTTACAGACCAAAGCACGTGACGATATTTTAGGGTGGCAATACTAAAAACGCAAAATTTTAATTTTGGGTTCGTCGCTTATGCGGTTAATCGTATGATTTAACATGGAGATTTCAACGGGAGTTGAAAATTAAGTTGCAGATATAATCATTACATCCATAATATGATAAAATTAATTTATGTTGATGAAATACGGAAAAATTCAACGATTTTTGGAAAAAAATATAACTGCGGTCATTATTAGAAAAGTTGATTTTTTCGATTTTTTCCATTTTCGAGTATGGCTACGAAATTGCAATTGTTAATTATGAAAAATTATGGCCACATTGTTTATTTATAAATGCTGAGATTTTCAACCAAATTCCTTCATTGAATATTTTTTTACAATTTTTTAAGTCATTGAATGTCGAATTTAAATTTTCAGTTCGAGTTTAGAGGGTTGCCATTTTGTTTCTCGCTACGTAATGGCAATTGTTTTATGTAAAACCACAGCCACATTGTTTATTTATAAATGCTAAAATTTTTAAGCAAGTTCCTTCAGTGATTATTTTTTTACAGTTTTTCAAGTCATTGAATGTCAAATTTAAATTTTTAGTTCGAGTTTAGAGGGTTGCCATTTTGTTTCTCGCTACGAAATGGCAATTGTTTTTTATGTTAAACCACAGCCACATTGTTCATTTATAAATACTGAAATTTTCAAGCAAATTCTTTCAGTGATTATTTTTTTACAATTTTTCAAGTCATTGAATGTCGAATTTAAATTTTCAGTTCGAGTTTAGAGGGTTGCCATTTTGTTTCTCGCTACGTAATGGCAATTGTTTTTTACGGTAAACCACGGCCACATTGTTTATTAATAAATGCTGAAATTTTCCAGCAAGTTCCTTCAGTGATTATTTTTTACAATTTTTCAAGTCATTGAATGTCGAATTTAAATTTTCAGTTCGAGTTTACAGGGTTGCCATTTTGTTTCTCGCTACGTAATGGCAATTGTTTTTTATGTTAAACCACGGCCATATTGTTTATTTATAAATGCTGAAATTTTCAAGCAAATTCCTTCAGTGATTATTTTTTTACATTTTTTCAAGTCATTAAATGTCGAATTTAAATTTTAAGTTCGAGTTTAGAGGGTTGCCATTTTGTTTCTCGCTACGAAATGGCAATTGTTTTTTATGTTAAACCACGGCCGCATTGTTTATTTATAAATGCTGAAATTTTCAAGCAAATTCCTTCAGTAATTATTTTTTTACATTTTTTCAAGTCATTGAATGTCGAATTTAAATTTTCAGTTCGAGTTTAGAGAGTTGCCATTTTGTTTCTCGCTACGAAATGGTAATTGTTTTTTTATGTAAAACCACAGCCACATTGTTTATTTATAAATGCTGAAATTTTCAAGCAAGTTCCTTCAGTGATTATTTTTTTACATTTTTTCAAGTCATTGAATGTCGAATTTAAATTTTCAGTTCGAGTTTAGAGGGTTGCCATTTTGTTTCTCGCTACGAAATGGCAATTGTTTTTATGTAAAACCACGGCCACATTGTTTATTTACAAATGCTGAAATTTTCAAGCAAGTTCCTTCAGTGATTATTTTTTTACAATTTTTCAAGTCATTGAATGTCGAAATTTAAATTTTCAGTTCGAGTTTAGAGGGTTGCCATTTTGTTTCTCGCTACGAAATGGCAATTGTTTTTATGTTAAACCACGGCCACATTGTTTATTTATAAATGCTGAAATTTTCAAGCAAGTTCCTTCAGTGATTATTTTTTTACAATTTTTCAAGTCATTGAATGTCGAATTTAAATTTTTAGTTCGAGTTTAGAGGGTTGCCATTTTGTTTCTCGCTACGAAATGCAATTGTTTTTTGTGTTAAACCACAGCCACATTGTTTATTTATAAATGCTGAAATTTTCAAGCAAGTTCCTTCAGTGATTATTTTTTTACAATTTTTCAAGTCATTGAATGTCGAATTTAAATTTTTAGTTCGAGTTTAGAGGGTTGCCATTTTGTTTCTCGCTACGAAATGGCAATTGTTTTTTGTGTTAAACCACAGCCACATTGTTTATTTATAAATGCTGAAATTTTCAAGCAAGTTTCTTCAGTGATTATTTTTTTACAGTTTTTCAAGTCATTGAATGTCGAATTTAAATTTTTAGTTCGAGTTTAGAGGGTTGCCATTTTGTTTCTCGCTACGAAATGGCAATTGTTTTTTATGTTAAACCACAGCCACATTGTTTATTTATAAATGCTGAAATTTTCAAGCAAGTTACTTCAGTGATTATTTTTTTACATTTTTTCAAGTCATTGAATGTCGAATTTAAATTTTTAGTTCGAGTTTAGAGGGTTGCCATTTTGTTTCTCGCTACGTAATGGCAATTGTTTTTTATGTTAAACCACGGCCACATTGTTTATTTATAAATGCTGAAATTTTTAAGCAAATTCCTTCAGTGATTATTTTTTAAAAATTTTTCAAGTCATTGAATGTCGAATTTAAATTTTCAGTTCGAGTTTAGAGGGTTGCCATTTTGTTTCTCGCTACGAAATGGCAATTGTTTTTTATGTTAAACCAGAGTCACATTGTTTATTTATAAATGCTGAAATTTTCAAGCAAGTTCCTCCAGTGATTATTTTTTTACAATTTTTCAAGTCATTGAATGTCGAATTTAAATTTTCAGTTCAAATTTACAGGGTTGCCATTTTGTTTCTCGCTACGAAATGGCAATTGTTTTTTATGTTAAACCACGGCCACAGTGTTTATTTATAAATGCTGAAATTTTCAAGCAATTTCCTTCAGTGATTATTTTTTTACAGTTTTTCAAGTCATTGAATGTCGAATTTAAATTTTCAGTTCAAATTTAGAGGGTTGTCATTTTGTTTCTCGCTACGAAATTGCAATTGTTTTTTATGTTAAACCACGGCCACATTGTTTATTTATAAATGCTGAAATTTTCAAGCAAGTTCCTTCAGTGATTATTTTTTTACAGTTTATCAAGTCATTGAATGTCGAATTTAAATTTTTAGTTCGAGTTTAGAGGGTTGCCATTTTGTTTCTCGCTACGAAATGACAATTGTTTTTATGTTAAACCACGGCCACATTGTTTATTTATAAATGCTGAAATTTTCAAGCAAGTTCCTTCAGTGATTATTTTTTTACAATTTTTTAAGTCATTGAATGTCGAATTTAAATTTTTAGTTCGAGTTTAGAGGGTTGCCATTTTGTTTCCCGCTACGAAATGGCAATTGTTTTTTTATGTTAAACCACAGCCACATTGTTTATTTATAAATGCTGAAATTTTCAAGCAAATTCCTTTATTGATTATTTTTTTGCATTTTTTCAAGTCATTGAATGTCGAATTTAAATTTTCAGTTCGAGTTTAGGGGGTTGCCATTTTGTTTCTCGCTACGAAATAGCAATTGTTTTTTATGTTAAACCACAGCCACATTGTTTATTTATAAATGCTGAAATTTTCAAGCCAATTCCTTTATTGATTATTTTTTCTTCGTTTAGCCGATGCGGCTAAATTTCCTAAAAAAATCAAGCTAGTTTAGCTACCTAAAAAAAATTGAAACTTAATTCTTACAAACAATTTAACACTTTTTACGTCCCGACGATGATATCCAGATTTTTTTGTGTTTTTGTTTCGCCATCGTAATCACCATCTTCAGTGAGCAAACACCGCACCGCGCTCGGTCGGCGCAGCAACTGAAGCGGAAAAGGCACTTTTTCCGTCCAACTTTTAATGACATCGTTCCCTTCCCAGTGTCCGCGCCGATCTGTTTCGAGGCAGTAAGTGGGTGTCCGTTATTACCAGTATGTAAACAAATCGTAAATTACAGGTAATGACAGGTGCACGAGCTCGCTCGAATGTGGTCGAATGTGTGTGTTGTGTGTTTCTATTCTCGCGCTCCTCTTTCGCGCTTTTCTAGTCGCAAGCTCAGTTCTGGCTTCAGTGCGACGATAGAATTTGCCGGCGCGGGTTCACCACCATTTCGCGTATATTTTCGTAGTTTCACACGTGTTTTCTTGTTTGTAATTACTGTGCGGTTGTTTACGATAAGTGTGTGTGTTTTTTTTTTTGTAAAGACTGTCCAAATGGATTATTTCCTGCGACGAGATCTTGTGGTAAGCTAATATTTTTATAAATAAAAAAAAACACCACTGTTAGACTAGAATAATGACAGCACAAGAATTATTATTGGTTTAATTTTTTTAACGAGTGTAAATTCAGCATTACCACAAACGATGTTCTCAAGTGATTATTTCAAAATTTCGTGAAGGGATGTTTGCAGATTCTGGTTGGATTATAAAGCAGAATCTATTTTAACTAAATTTGGAAAGTTTCAAGTCTGTGGCAATTGTTTTTATATTTTTTATTCATGAAAAAAAAAATTAGCAAATTCAGCATAACCATAAACTGTGTTCTCGTGTGATTATTTCCAAATTTTGTGAAGGGATGTTTTTAGATGATGATTAAAATATGGAGCAGAATGTATTTTGAGTAAATTAGGAAAATTTCAAATCTGCAGCCACTGTCTTTATATTTTTTTTTTCTAATTACAAAAAATGAGAAAATTCATCATTACCATAAACTGTGTTCTCGTGTGATTATTTCCAAATTTTGTAAAGGGATGTTTTTAAATAATGATTAAAATATGGAGCAGAATGTATTTTGAGTAAATTAGGAAAATTTCAAATCTGCAACCACTGTCTTTATATTTTTTTTTTCTAATTATAAAAAATTATAAAATTCATCATTACCATAAACTGTGTTCTCGTGTAATTATTTCGAAATTTTGTGAAGGGATGTTTTTAAATAATGATTAAAATATGGAGCAGAATGTATTTTGAGTAAATTAGGAAAATTTCAAATCTGCAACCACTGTCTTTATATTTTTTTTTTCTAATTATAAAAAATTATAAAATTCATCATTACCATAAACTGTGTTCTCGTGTGATTATTTCCAAATTTTGTGAAGGGATGTTTTTAGATGATGATTAAAATATGGAGCAGAATGTATTTTGAGTAAATTAGGAAAATTTCAAATCTGCAGCCACTGTCTTTATATTTTTTTTTTCTAATTACAAAAAATGAGAAAATTCATCATTACCATAAACTGTGTTCTCGTGTGATTATTTCCAAATTTTGTAAAGGGATGTTTTTAAATAATGATTAAAATATGGAGCAGAATGTATTTTGAGTAAATTATGAAAATTTCAAATCTGCAACCACTGTCTTTATATATTTTTTTTCCAATTATAAAAAATGAGAAAATTAATCGTTACCTTAAACTGCGTTCTCGTGTAATTATTTCCAAATTTTGTGAAGGAATGTTTTTAGATAATGATTAAAATATGGAGCAGATTATATTTTGAGTAAATTAGGAAAATTTCAAATCTGCAACCACTGTCTTTATATTTTTTTTTTCCAATTATAAAAAATGAGAAAATTCATCATCAAAAACTGTGTTCTCGTGTGATTAATTCCAAATTTTGTGAAGGGTTGTTTTTAAATAATGATTAAAATATGGAGCAGAATGTATTTTGAGTAAATTATGAAAATTTCAAATCTGCAATCACTGTCTTTATATTTTTTTTTTCTAATTACAAAAAATGAGAAAATTCATCATTACCATAAACTGTGTTCTCGTGTGATTATTTCCAAATTTTGTAAAGGGATGTTTTTAAATAATGATTAAAATATGGAGCAGAATGTATTTTGAGTAAATTAGGAAAATTTCAAATCTGCAACCACTGTCTTTATATATTTTTTTTCCAATTATAAAAAATGAGAAAATTAATCGTTACCTTAAACTGCGTTCTCGTGTAATTATTTCCAAATTTTGTGAAGGAATGTTTTTAGATAATGATTAAAATATGGAGCAGATTATATTTTGAGTAAATTAGGAAAATTTCAAATCTGCAACCACTGTCTTTATATTTTTTTTTTCCAATTATAAAAAATGAGAAAATTCATCATCAAAAACTGTGTTCTCGTGTGATTAATTCCAAATTTTGTGAAGGGTTGTTTTTAAATAATGATTAAAATATGGAGCAGAATGTATTTTGAGTAAATTAGGAAAATTTCAAATCTGCAGCCACTGTCTTTATATTTTTTTTTTCTAATTACAAAAAATGAGAAAATTCATCATTACCATAAACTGTGTTCTCGTGTGATTATTTCCAAATTTTGTAAAGGGATGTTTTTAAATAATGATTAAAATATGGAGCAGAATGTATTTTGAGTAATTTATGAAAATTTCAAATCTGCAACCACTGTCTTTATATATTTTTTTTCCAATTATAAAAAATGAGAAAATTAATCGTTACCTTAAACTGCGTTCTCGTGTAATTATTTCCAAATTTTGTGAAGGAATGTTTTTAGATAATGATTAAAATATGGAGCAGATTATATTTTGAGTAAATTAGGAAAATTTCAAATCTGCAACCACTGTCTTTATATTTTTTTTTCTAATTATAAAAAATGAGAAAATTCATCATCAAAAACTGTGTTCTCGTGTGATTAATTCCAAATTTTGTGAAGGGATGTTTTTAAATAATGATTAAAATATGGAGCAGAATGTATTTTGAGTAAATTAGGAAAATTTCAAATCTGCAATCACAGTCTTTATATTTTTTTTCTACTTATAAAAAATGAGAAAATTCATCATTACCATTAACTGTGTTCTCGTGTGATTATTTTCAAATTTTGTGAAGGGATGTTTTTAGATAATGATTAAAATATGGAGCACAATGTATTTTGAGTAAATTTGGAAAATTCCAAATCTGTGACAATTGTTTTTTAAATATTGCAAACCATTTTGGTTTTACTTTTTCTAGTTCCAAATAGAATTTTATATTACCCTTAACAGAATTAATTCTGTCTAAAGGAGAGCTAAATTTAAAACTTTTTTTATTGTCTTAATTGCACGCAGGACCATGAGATGAATGGCAGTTTGGACTTATAAGAAAAACAATTTATGCGATACATTTCCTTGTATAACGTGATTTATCTAAATCCATCTCCTGTATCTTTCCCCCGAATTCATCCCTATTTAGAGTAACACATGTAAGGGGGGGGGCATTATCCATATAACACAAAATGTCCCTTTTTAAACGTTATTTGTATTCGTGGAAGCCTTCGATTTGTTTCGTGACCTATTTCAGAAAGGGAATTTATTTATGGTAAGAATTGCTCACATTTATTTCGATTTGAAACTTTTTTCCATTTTGCCAGTGTCGACTAGGGTTACCAACATGTGACAAGTACAAGAGTATTAGCAAAAAGGATTCAAGAATACTTCAACAGAATTGTATAGATGTAGTACTCAACATTTTTACAGTAAAGAAATTTATACCTATTTTTTCCATTTTGCCAGTGATGTGTAGGGTTACCAACATTTGACAAGTACTCATATGAAGGATTAAAAAAATGGATTCAAGAATGTACACATTATTTTATTCAACAAAATTGTATAGATCTAGTAGTCAAAATCTTTACAGTGAAGAAATTTATATTCATTTTGATTTAAAACTTTTTTTTCACTTTGCCACTCATCTGGAGGATTTGCAAAAATGATTCAATAATGTACACATTATTTTATTCTACAAAATTGTGTAGATGTAGTCAAAATCTTTAGAGTAAAGAAATTTTTATTCATTTCTTCCATTGAGTCAAAATTTTTACAATACTGACATGAATATTTTCTTACATTTATTCATTGTTAAATTTTTTTTAAATTTTACAGTACAAAAATGAATATTTTCTTACACTTATTAATTGTTAAATTCTGTTTTGAATGATCTGCGGAGAAAGAGAAAAGAATGTCCAACAAAGCATAAATTTCACGTTGAATACACTCGCTCTTTAATTTCATGTACGAATGAATTTGAAAGATTGTTGTTACCACTACAACTATAAATTATCACGAATTTAATTTTTAATGGTTTAATGTAAAGTTAACCCAGTAAACTCGGATTTACTGTTTGTTGCCTCCTTTGCGTCCTTATTTATTATGTAAATGCGACTTTCATAAATTATGAATTGAAGAATGCGTATGTATACAATGTATGTTTATATACAAAATTTACGGTTAATGTTAACGAGTTTAACACAATTACCTAATAACAGGCGAACGGACTCTCTGCGAAACGGAAAAAGTCCGAAACCCATAAACGATCCTCGATCGTAATTACCGAGAAATACAGTTGGCAGTCCTAGATTTAACAATTTTTCAGTTTCCAGGTAAAGCGGATGTTGTGTGATTTGTGCTTTTCGTATAAATTTCTTCACTTACCATTTACTGTTAAACATACTTGAGATATAACGAGAAATACAATACTTTTCGTCTCTTAAAGACTCTTAAAGGGAATTTTTATTTTATATTTGATATAATTTCCTATTTATATGTACAACATCTTTATTTCAGTAACTTTTACAAATTTAAGTTTTTCAGTTATTACTATTTAGTTAGTAAGTCACTGTCTGGGCTATCGATTTCCTATTTATTAATATGGATTTGTATGAAATGCTTTAAATCAAATCGAAGGAAAATTTTACAATATTTTCCTCACATCGATCAATTTGTAATTGAAAGCTGAATGAATGCATAAAATCCTTCATCATTTTAATGAAATCAAAGTTATGTAATGAATTATCCAAGGCGATACATACTTCAACATATATGTATACATTTATACGTCAAGGTCAATGTCATCGTCGTATACAGAAATTCATCAGTATAAATGTTTATGCAAAAAACAACATTCCTCGAGCTAGTTTCGCGTGCTCTCGTGTTTGGAATATTTACGGTCTCGCATTCTGCAAATTTCGACTAACAATGTGCTTAATAATCAACGAATTTTACGTTAAATTATTCCTACGAGTTTGCTACACTAAATAAATTGTGATCGTAATATTCGTCGTAATTTAATTTTGAAGACTCAGGAGACGATTCCTGAAGAGATATTTTAGGATTTTTTCAGAAACATAAAATAGAATCAGTTTTAAGTATTTTTGCAAATTTTACACTTTTTGGAAATTGTTTTTATATCTTTTTTTAACGCTGGACGAATTGCGCGATCTCAGAATTACTTAAGCGCATTTCTCGTGCAATAATTTCAAAAATTCCTGAAGGGATATTTTAGGATTTTTTCAGAAACATAAACTAGAATCAGTTTTGAGTATTTTTGCAAATTTTCCAGTTTGTGGCAATTGTTTTTATATTTTTTTTCCCGCTGGGTGAATTACGCGATCTCAGAATTACTTAAGCGCAGTTCTCATGCGGTAATTTCAAAAATTCCTGAAGGGACAATTTAATATTTTTTCAGCAACATAAACTAGAATCAGTTTTGAGCATTTTTGCAAATTTTCCAGTTTGTGGCAATTGTTTTAATATTTTTTTCAACGCTGGACGAATTGTGCGATCTCAGAATTACTTAAGCGCAGTTCTCGTGCGATAATTTTAAAAATTCTTGAAGGGACAATTCAAGATTTTTCCAGAAATATAAACTAGAATCAGTTTTGAGTATTTTTGCAAATTTTCCAGTTTGTGGCAATTGTTTTTATATTTTTTTTCAACGCTGGACGAATTGCGCGATCTCAGAATTACTTAAGCGCAGTTCTCTTGCGATAATTTCAAAAATTCCTGAAGGAATAATTTAAGATTTTTCCAGAAATATAAACTAGAATCAGTTTTGAGTATTTTTGCAAATTTTCCAGTTTGTGGCAATTGTTTTAATATTTTTTTCAGCGCTGGACGAATTGCGCGATCTCAGAATTACTTAAGCGCAGTTCTCGTGCAGTAATTTCAAAAATTCCTGCATGGACAATTTAAGATTTTTTCAGAAACATAAAGTAGAATCAGTTTTAAGTATTTTTGCAAATTTTCCAGTTTGTGGCAATTGTTTTTATATTTTTTCAGCGCTGGACGAATTGCGCGATCTCAGAATTACTTAAGCGCATTTCTCGTGCGATAATTTCAAAAATTCCTGAAGGGATATTTTAAGATTTTTTCAGAAACATAAACTAGAATCAGTTTTGAGTATTTTTAAAAAATTTCCAGTTTGTGGCAATTGTTTTAATATTTTTTTCAACGCTGGACGAATTTCGCGATCTCAGAATTACTTAAGCGCAGTTTCGTGCGATAATTTTAAAAATTCCTGCAGGAACATTTTAAGATTTTTTCAGAAACATAAACTAGAATCAGTTTTGAGTGTTTTTCCAAATTTTCCAGTTTGTGGCAATTGTTTTTATATTTTTTTTTAACGCTGGACGAATTGCGCGATTTCAAAATTACTTAAGCGCAGTTCTCGTGCGATAATTTCAAAAATTCCTGAAGGATAAATTTAAGATTTTTTCAGAAACATAAACTAGAATCAGTTTTGTGTATTTTTACAAATTTTCCAGTTCGTGGCAATTGTTTTAATATTTTTTTCAACGCTGGACAAATTGCGCGATCTCAGAATTACTTAAGCGCAGTTCTCGTGCAATAATTTCAAAAATTCCTGAAGGAATAATTTAAGATTTTTTCAGAAACGTAAACTAGAATGAATTTTGAGTATTTTTACAAATTTTCCAGTTTGTGGCAATTGTTTTTATATTTTTTTTAACGCTGGGCGAATTGCACGATTTTAGAATTACTTAAGCGCAGTTCTCGTGCGATAATTTCAAAAATTCCTGAAGGGGCAATTCAAGATTTTTTCAGAAACATAAACTAGAATCAATTTTGAGTATTTTTACAAATTTTCCAGTTTGTGGAAATTGTTTTAATATTTTTTTCAACGTTGGACGAATTGCGCGATCTCAGAATTACTTAAGCGCAGTTCTTGTGCAATAATTTCAAAAATTCCTGAAGGAACATTTTAAGATTTTTTCAGAAACCTAAACTAGAATCAGTTTTAGGTATTTTTGCAAATTTTCCAGTTTGTGGCAATTGTTTTTATATTTTTTTCAACGCTGGTTGTATTTCGCGACATTTCCTGCCCGTTGATTTCAAAAATGTAGAAAAAATGTAGGTTACCTTAAAAAAACATAAGTTGTACATAATTGCGCTTACACATGATGGCGTACCAAAAATTCAATACAACATTTGCATAAAACACTTCCAACCAAACAAATTTTATTTAAAACATTTTTCTGTAAAAACTCTAAAATAAAAAAGTTATATCAATATTTCGATACTACTGGTATCCCACAGGTATCAAACTTAGGCCCGTTTTTTTTTTTTAATTCATAATAACGTTATAGTTGACATATTCGAAAAAAGCTTCTAATTTCAAAAATGAAGAAAAAAGAATTGGAAAAAATTATACTTTCTATAAAGGGTGATCAAAACTCAATAGAAAAAATCACCCTTACCTAAATAATTTATAACTCTAAACACATTTTTGAAACAGTAGATTAAAATTGAATTAAAACAATTCCCCGCATCGTCGTTTACATTTACACGAAAATCTAACTTCTTGCGGTTATTGAGTTAGGAGTGGAGAAAAATCCACCTGTAATTATATGTAATCAAATTCATAATGGCCTTGCGCTACGATACATTCTATATATAGAGAGAGAGTTATTAAGCAGCAACAACAGCAGCAGCAGAAGCAGCGGCGTGCGGACGGGGGGGCACCAATAATAATACCTACGTGCGTACACACAACAATGTAACGCTTTTTGTCACATTGTCGTCATTATTATTAAACGAAACGATGCTTTGGGAATGCATCGGTTTACGTTTACCCGTTTCTGCACTCTCCGGACAGCCTTCATGCTAAATAGGACGGAACGTCGCCCCTCGATCATTTTACGAGTCCGGAAAAGTGTTCCGAGTTAATTGCGAACGTCTAATCCGGATTCACCGGAACGTGTATTTTTTGTAATTAACGTAATTAATTAAATGATCGGTCGCGGAAGTTTCTAATGCTTTGGATGATACATATTTCCAAAGTTGCGTTCCGTAAAGTTTCGACATTAAAATTCAATTAGGATTAATGAAATTTTTCCATTTTCAAATTTTCTTTGCTGACGCGTCACAGACATTTTTTCTTGCGCAAGTGCATTTTCTGAAAGTTCTTGAAGGGATATTTGCAGTGATGTATAGAAACCCCGAATCGAACCAGTGGTTTCTTCAGGAAATCATTTTAAATGCAATTTTTGAGCAAAAGTAAGAAGGGGAGACCCTTCTGTAGTTTTTCAGGTTTTCATCAAAAATTAAAAATCGCCAATTTTAATTGTGTCCGACTAATTTGCACCCAAGGAACGCAGATTTGTAAACCACGTTCGTTTTGGATTCTTCATTTATCCGCTACGGCCGTTTAAACTTTAAAAAATTCGACTTTTTTCAAAATTTGCCAACTTTTTTGTAATTTTTTGTAAAATTATGTTTGTATTTAAAGTTGAAAGTGAATCAAAGGGTGGTGGGTGGGCACTATCCTATCCTCCAATTAGTAAAATACGATCAATTGTTGCATCTACAATCAAGTTTACAACAAAAACTATAAGACCTTCAATTAATTGTTTCGTTTATTTATTTAATATTTAACACCTGTGAACTCTTGTTTTTGATTCAAGTGATTGGAGGATAAGATGGGGCCCACCCTCCACCCTCAAATGCTGCTTTAACTTAAGCTACAAAACTGTATCGGTTGTGTGTTTTTTTTTATTAAGTCAACCGCTCCAATGAATTAAAAAGTAATTCAATTTAAATTTATATTTAAAGTTAAAATAAAATCGAAGGATATTGGGTGGTCATTGTGCCACCCTCCAATCACTAACTCATGATCAATAATCTGTTTACAACAAAATGATTCTTTCGCTTATTTCATATTTCAAATTTTACATTTTTGTTGAACTTATGTTTTTGATTCAATTGATTGGAGGGTGGGATAGGGCCCACCCACCACTCTGGAGGGTGGGATAGAGCCCATCCATCACTCTCCGAATTTATTTTCGTTTAAGTTACTAATTTTGATTTGAGCATTTTCATCCATCTAATTTTTTTAAGACAGTTTTTGTTTCATTTTTTTGGTGATTTTTGATTTATCAATTTCCAAAATTATCGGGGGGTGTGGAAGTAAGGGGTAATATTTGAACATGTTTACATCATTTTACATTTTTTTTTCTGAGCGAGAGGAAGGTTTCAATTTATAATTTATTTTCAAGCCACAAAATTTTTGGTGATTTTTCGCACTGATTACGTGAAATGATGACAAAATCTGGTGATCGTGTGTATCTATTCTCATCGTAATAATAATCTAGAATATATTTTGAGTAATTTTGGCAAGTTACAAATAGATAGCAATTGTTTTTATATTTATTTCAAGGCGCCAAAAATATAACAATTTTTCGCACTGATTACATGAAATTATCACAAAATCTGGTGATCGTGTGTATCTATTCTCTTCATAACAATAATCTAGAATATATTTTGAGTACTTTTGGCAAGTAACAAATAGATAGCAATTGTTTTTATATTTATTTCAAAGTGCCAAAAATATAACAATTTTTCACAATTTTTTGCACCGAATACATGAAATTATCACAAAATCTGGTGATCGTGTGTATCTATTCTCTACGTAATAATAATCTAGAATATATTTTGAGTAATTTTGGAAAGTTACAAATCGATAGCAATTGTTTTTATATTTATTTCAAGGCGCCAAAAATATAACAATTTTTCACGATTTTTCGCACTGATTACATAAAATTATCACAAAATCTGGTGATCGTGTGTATCTATTCTCTACGTAATAATAATCCAGAATATATTTTGAGTAATTTTGGCAAGTTACAAATCGATAGCAATTGTTTTTATATTTATTTCAAGGCGCCAAAAATATAACAATTTTTCACGATTTTTCGCACTGATTACATGAAATTATCACAAAATCTGGTGATCGTGTGTATCTATTCTCTACGTAATAATAATCTAGAATACATTTTGAGTAATTTTGGAAAGTTACAAATCGATAGCAATTGTTTTTATATTTATTTCAAGGCACCAAATATATAACAATTTTTCGCGATTTTTTGCACTGATCACATGAAATTATCACAAAATCTGGTGATCGCGTGTATCTATTCTCTGTGTAATAATAATCTAGAATATATTTTGAGTAATTTTGGCAAGTTACAAATCGATAGCAATTGTTTTTATATTTATTTCAAGGCGCCAAAAATATAACAATTTTTCGCGATTTTTCGCAGTGATTACATGAAATTATCACAAAATCTGGCGATCGTGTGTATCTATTCTCTACGTAATAATAATCTAGAATATATTTTGAGTAATTTTGGAAATTTACAAATCGATAGCAATTGTTTTTATATTTATTTCAAGGCGCCAAAAATATAACAATTTTTCGCACTGATTACATGAAATTATCACAAAATCTGGTAATTGTGTGTATCTATTCTCTACGTAATAATAATTTAGAATATATTTTGAGTAATTTTGGAAAGTTACAAATCGATAGCAATTGTTTTTATATTTATTTCAAGGCGCCAAAAATATAACAATTTTTCGCACTGATTACATGAAATTATCACAAAATCTGGTGATCGTGTGTATCTATTCTCTTCATAACAATAATCTAGAATATATTTTGAGTACTTTTGGCAAGTAACAAATAGATAGCAATTGTTTTTATATTTATTTCAAAGTGCCAAAAATATAACAATTTTTCACAATTTTTTGCACCGAATACATGAAATTATCACAAAATCTGGTGATCGTGTGTATCTATTCTCTACGTAATAATAATCTAGAATATATTTTGAGTAATTTTGGAAAGTTACAAATCGATAGCAATTGTTTTTATATTTATTTCAAGGCGCCAAAAATATAACAATTTTTCACGATTTTTCGCACTGATTACATAAAATTATCACAAAATCTGGTGATCGTGTGTATCTATTCTCTACGTAATAATAATCCAGAATATATTTTGAGTAATTTTGGCAAGTTACAAATCGATAGCAATTGTTTTTATATTTATTTCAAGGCGCCAAAAATATAACAATTTTTCACGATTTTTCGCACTGATTACATGAAATTATCACAAAATCTGGTGATCGTGTGTATCTATTCTCTACGTAATAATAATCTAGAATACATTTTGAGTAATTTTGGAAAGTTACAAATCGATAGCAATTGTTTTTATATTTATTTCAAGGCACCAAATATATAACAATTTTTCGCGATTTTTTGCACTGATCACATGAAATTATCACAAAATCTGGTGATCGCGTGTATCTATTCTCTGTGTAATAATAATCTAGAATATATTTTGAGTAATTTTGGCAAGTTACAAATCGATAGCAATTGTTTTTATATTTATTTCAAGGCGCCAAAAATATAACAATTTTTCGCGATTTTTCGCAGTGATTACATGAAATTATCACAAAATCTGGCGATCGTGTGTATCTATTCTCTACGTAATAATAATCTAGAATATATTTTGAGTAATTTTGGAAATTTACAAATCGATAGCAATTGTTTTTATATTTATTTCAAGGCGCCAAAAATATAACAATTTTTCGCACTGATTACATGAAATTATCACAAAATCTGGTAATTGTGTGTATCTATTCTCTACGTAATAATAATTTAGAATATATTTTGAGTAATTTTGGAAAGTTACAAATCGATAGCAATTGTTTTTATATTTATTTCAAGGCGCCAAAAATATAACAATTTTTCACGATTTTTCGCGCTGATTACATGAAATTATCACAAAATCTGGTGATCTTGTGTATCCATTCTCTTCGTAATAATAATCTAGAATATATTTTGAGTAATTTTGGCAAGTTACAAATCGATAGCAATTGTTTTTTATATTTATTTCAAGGCGCCAAAAATATAACAATTTTTCGCGATTTTTCGCGCTGATTACATGAAATTATCACAAAATCTGGTAATTGTGTGTATCTATTCTCTACGTAATAATAATTTAGAATATATTTTAAGTAATTTTGGAAAGTTACAAATCGATAGCAATTGTTTTTATATTTATTTCAAGGCGCGAAAAATATAACAATTTTTCACGAATTTTCGCACTGATTACATGAAATTATCACAAAATCTGGTGATCGTGTGTATCTATTCTCTACGTAATAATAATCCAGAATATATTTTGAGTAATTTTGGCAAGTTACAAATCGATAGCAATTGTTTTTATATTTATTTCAAGGCGCCAAAAATATAACAATTTTTCACGATTTTTCGCACTGATTACATGAAATTATCACAAAATCTGGTGATCGTGTGTATCTATTCTCTACGTAATAATAATCCAGAATATATTTTGAGTAATTTTGGCAAGTTACAAATCGATAGCAATTGTTTTTATATTTATTTCAAGGCGCCAAAAATATAACAATTTTTCACGATTTTTCGCACTGATTACATGAAATTATCACAAAATCTGGTGATCGTGTGTATCTATTCTCTACGTAATAATAATCTAGAATACATTTTGAGTAATTTTGGAAAGTTACAAATCGATAGCAATTGTTTTTATATTTATTTCAAGGCACCAAATATATAACAATTTTTCGCGATTTTTTGCACTGATCACATGAAATTATCACAAAATCTGGTGATCGCGTGTATCTATTCTCTGTGTAATAATAATCTAGAATATATTTTGAGTAATTTTGGCAAGTTACAAATCGATAGCAATTGTTTTTATATTTATTTCAAGGCGCCAAAAATATAACAATTTTTCGCGATTTTTCGCACTGATTACATGAAATTATCACAAAATCTGGCGATCGTGTGTATCTATTCTCTACGTAATAATAATCTAGAATATATTTTGAGTAATTTTGGAAATTTACAAATCGATAGCAATTGTTTTTATATTTATTTCAAGGCGCCAAAAATATAACAATTTTTCGCACTGATTACATGAAATTATCACAAAATCTGGTAATTGTGTGTATCTATTCTCTACGTAATAATAATTTAGAATATATTTTGAGTAATTTTGGAAAGTTACAAATCGATAGCAATTGTTTTTATATTTATTTCAAGGCGCCAAAAATATAACAATTTTTCACGATTTTTCGCGCTGATTACATGAAATTATCACAAAATCTGGTGATCTTGTGTATCCATTCTCTTCGTAATAATAATCTAGAATATATTTTGAGTAATTTTGGCAAGTTACAAATCGATAGCAATTGTTTTTATATTTATTTCAAGGCGCCAAAAATATAACAATTTTTCGCGATTTTTCGCGCTGATTACATGAAATTATCACAAAATCTGGTAATTGTGTGTATCTATTCTCTACGTAATAATAATTTAGAATATATTTTGAGTAATTTTGGAAAGTTACAAATCGATAGCAATTGTTTTTATATTTATTTCAAGGCGCGAAAAATATAACAATTTTTCACGAATTTTCGCACTGATTACATGAAATTATCACAAAATCTGGTGATCGTGTGTATCTACTCTCTACGTAATAATAACCTAGAATATATTTTGAGTAATTTTGGAAAGTTACAAATCGATAGCAATTGTTTTTATATTTATTTCAAGGCGCCAAAAATATAACAATTTTTCACGATTTTTCGCGCTGATTACATGAAATTATCACAAAATTTGGTGATCGTGTGTATCTATTCTCTACGTAATAATAATTCTGAATATATTTTGAGTAATTTTGGAAAGTTACAAATCGATAGCAATTGTTTTTATATTTATTTCAAGGCGCCAAAAATATAACAATTTTTCACGATTTTTCGCACTGATTACATGAAATTATCACAAAATCTGGTGATCGTATGTATCTATTCTCTACGTAATAATAATCTAGAATATATTTTGAGTAATTTTGGATAGTTACAAATCGATAACAATTGTTTTTATATTTATTTCAAGGCGCCAAAAATATAACAATTTTTCACGATTTTTCGCACTGATTACATGAAATTATCACAAAATCTGGTGATCGTGTGTATCCATTTTCTTCGTAATAATAATCTGGAATATATTTTGACTAATTTTGGCAAGTTACAAATCGATAGCAATTATTTTTATATTTATTTCAAGGCGCCAAAAATATAACAATTTTTCACGATTTTTCGCACCGAATACATGAAATTATCACAAAATCTGGTGATGCTCTGTGGATAATTTAACATTACCGTCCGTTTTCAGTTGGCAATTTATTTTGCAAGAAATACCTTGATAGACCACACACTGATTTAGTCCGGCGATAACCACACAGCTCGGAAATATCTATCCTTCTTGGTTGAAAATGGTATGAAATTAAAATGAGTAACGCACAAATAACTGTTCATTTGTAAAACGCGTTACGGCGAGTACTCACGCTGTGTATCCCACAAATCACGACATGCATTTTAACCATATAATAGTAATACTAACTGCACGGTTTGAAATTTTAATTTTTGTAATAATTACGTGTTGCTGAAATTGGGAGGTCGTCACGAAATTTGTGCGACCTGTGCTAATCCTAATTGAATAAGTTCGATTTAATTGAATTCCTGTCGAAAAATTCTGTCGGTGTTATTGGAAACAAATTAAAAATATTAATTCCCTAAGGTGATAATATGAGCCTGAAATCTCCGAAAATATTCGTTAAGGCATTAAATAGAAAAATGGATTTAGTTTATATCAACACATTTGTAGATACATTGATTTGAATCGATTTAAATTGACTTGAAATTATTGCGCTGATAAGCTCCCGTTGGTAGGTTGCGATACGCTTCCGTCGTTAAGTTAACAGTATAAACAAACGGTGATTTATATCAACACAAGTGATTTTAAATATGCAAAGAGTTTAATTTTAATCAATTTAAATTGACTGGAATTAATTGAACCGATAAGCTCCCGTTATCAGGTTGTGATAAGCTCCCGTTGTCAGGTTGCAATAAGCTCCCGTCGTTAAGTAAGACAGTATAAACAAACGGTGATTTATATCGTCGCAAGTGATTTGAAATATGCAGAGAGATTGATTTTAATCGATTTAAATTTACTCGAATGAATTTACCTGATAAACTCCCGTTGTCACGTTGCGATAAGCTCCCGTTGTCAGGTTGCAATAAGCTCCCGTTGTCAGGTTGCGATAAGCTCCCGTCGTCAGGTAAAGCAGGATTTACTTTAAACTCGATAAATATTACGTTTTGTAAACTCCACTGAAAAGACGCGTCTCGTAAAGTTTACAGAACATATGAGAATGACGGAGAACTTTCGCACGGATTAAACTTGAGAGGATGAAATGAAAATATTTTATAAAACCTGCCAGACGTTTATCATATTAACAACTTGAGGCCACACACTAAAAATACAATTTGTAGCCTTCTAAATTTCTTGTCTTCGCTCTTTGTTGCAGATAAGTGATGGACAGATAATAAAGTCGGTCTGATTGACGTTAAGCGATCCGATAAGATGCCCCAAACAATTTTGCGCGGCCACAGCAACACGAACGGACACGCGAATCACAGCCACGGTCATGCCCATAATGGCCATGCGAACGGTGGCCATACGAGTGCTCCGCATCACAATCACAACGGATACGCTCAGCACAACGGACACGCCACCCACTACATCCCCAACGGACACGCCAAAACCAATGGACACGTTAAGAGTAAGTGAAGAAATTCCAAATTTATTTCAGAATGGTAAATTGTAGCGTTGCTATCATCCTTATTAATTAATTGATGAAGCGTTTTTATTATCTCGATTTATTCCACATTTATTTTCACCACATTCCATAGGATTTATTGAACAGTGTGTTGTGAGTATTTGTGATGCTCAAATTTTTGGAAAATGAGATAAAAAAATAAACTTAATCGTAGGATTGTATCGTTGGCATGTTGTATTGTAGTGAGTAGTTGCGCCGTCTTGTTGAAACCACGAAGTATTTAAGCGATTCTTAAAATAATGCAAGTGTGAAGTTATGATGTTGTTGGACTGTGGTAAACTTTGAAGTTTGTGATGGCTTTTTTCGTATAGAGACGTTATTTTTTGAAAAAAAACTGTTTCTTGGACAATACCCAAATAAGTGAAAAACGTATAAAATTATGAATTTTTTTTTTCAAATCATGTGCCACTACCTTAAAACATTTTTAATGGAAGTGGCATTAAAATATAAAATTTTGAATTTCTCTTTCCACTTTAAATAAAAATGCCAAAGAAATGAAAACTTCTGAATTTCTCTTGCCACTTCCATTAAAAATGCCAAAGACTCAAAATTGTGAATTTCTCTTTCCACTTTAAATAAAAATGCCAAAGACATGAAAACTTCTGAATTTCTCTTGCCACTTCCATTAAAAATGCCAAAGACACAAATTGTGAATTCCTCTTTCCACTTCAAATAAAAATGCCAAAGACATGAAAACTTCTGAGTTTCTCTTGCCACTTGCATTAAAAATGCCAAAGACACAAAATTGTGAATTTCTCTTTCCACTTTAAATAAAAATGCCAAAGACATGAAAACTTCTGAATTTCTCTTGCCACTTCCATGAAAAATGCCAAAGACACAAAATTGTGAATTTCTCTTTCCACTTCAAATAAAAATGCCAAAGACATGAAAACTTCTGAAGTTCTCTTGCCACTTCTGCTTAACCTTTCAGTGCAAAGAATTGACAGATAACGATTGCCATCTTCTAGCCTTTGATGGGGCTGTAGAATCGATTACATTCAGCTCGAATATCCCGCAGAATGTTTAACATCGATTAAAAATGCAATTAACTCCGTTCTTAATTAACCCAGAAGAAAGTTTCTAATGGAAATTCCTGCACGTAAATTACAATACTGCAGCGACAATTCTCTGTGGCGTTTTTAAAGATTTATTCGCTGGATACTTGCGGAAAGTGCAGCGCACGTCCGTTTGACTTTAATTCGTCCTCGGGAGAGCCTATTGTTTTTCCGTTTCCAGACGTTAATTACCTCAAAATTATTCCCATCGTGCGGAGTTCTATCATTTTCAGTAGTTAGTCAGTCAAGGATCCTGTCGCTTACGCAATTACCACATTCTCTCCTTCTCTTCTGTCATTATCGTCACGTCTGCGCCGCCGATGCATTCATTAAGACGATCAAATATTACGTCGGAATTCCCATTAAAATGATAATTACGATTCAAACGTATACTAATTATAGTCAACCCAAAAAATTCTTTACTGTAACTCGGAAGAAAATTATTGGATATTTAAAAACCAAAATTATTTTGAAAGAATGATGTTTCCTTAACTAAATAAAAAATTTTGTAAAATTTTACTCACATGATTTATATTTATTTCTATTTTTTTCGTCGTAGATTCGACAATTTAAAATTTAGAATTTTAAAAAATTCACAACTGGCAAGATAATTGTTGGATTTTCAAAAACAAAAATTATTTTAAAAGAACGATGTTTCCTAAACTAAATAAAATTTTTGCAAAATTTTACCTGCACGATTTATATTTATTTTAATTTTTTTCGTCGTAGACTCGACAATTTAAAATTTAGAATTTTAAAAATTTCACAACTCGCAAGGAAATTGTTGGATTTACAAAAACCAAAATTATTTTGAAAGCACGATGTTTCATTAACTAAATAAAATTTTTGTAAAATTTTATCCGCACGATTTATATTTATTACAATTTTTTTCGTCGTAGATTCGACAATTTTAAATTTAAAATTTTAAAAAAATCACAACTCGCGAGGAAATTGTTGGACTTTTTTAAAAGAACGATGTTCCTTAACAAAATAAAATTTTTGCAAAATTTTACCTGCACGATTTATATTTTTTTCAATTTTTTTCGTCGTAGAGTCGACAATTTAAAATTTAGAATTTTTAAAAAATTCACAACTCGCGAGGAAATTGTTGGATTTTCAAAAACCAAAATTATTTTGAAAGAATGATGTTTTCTTAACAAAATAAAATTTTTGCAAAATTTTACCCGCACGATTTATATTTATTTAAATTTTTTTCGTCGTAGAGTCGACAATTTAAAATTTAGAATTTTTAAAAAATTCACAACTCGCAAGGAAATTGTTGGATTTTCAAAAACTAAAATTATTTTGAAAGAATGATGTTTCCTTAATAAAATTAAATTTTTGCAAAATTTTACCCGCGCGATTTATATTTATTTCAATTTTTTTCGTCGTAGAGCCGACAATTTAAAATTTAAAATTTTTAAAAAATTCACAACTCGCAAGGAAATTGTTGGATTTTCAAAAACCAAAATTATTTTGAAAAAACGATGTTTCTTTAACAAAATAAAAGTTTTGCAAAATTTTACCCGCACGATTTATATTTTTTTCAATTTTTTTCGTCGTTGAGTCGACAATTTAAAATTTATAATTTTAAAAAATTCACAACTCGCGAGGAAATTGTTGGAATTTTTTAAAAGAACGATGTTCCTTAACAAAATAAAATTTTTGCAAAATTTTACCTGCACGGTTTATATTTTTTTCAATTTTTTTCGTCGTAGAGTCGACAATTTAAAATTTAGAATTTTTAAAAAATTCACAACTCGCGAGGAAATTGTTGGATTTTCAAAAACCAAAATTATTTTGAAAGAATGATGTTTTCTTAACAAAATAAAATTTTTGCAAAATTTTACCCGCACGATTTATATTTATTTAAATTTTTTTCGTCGTAGAGTCGACAATTTAAAATTTAGAATTTTTAAAAAATTCACAACTCGCAAGGAAATTGTTGGATTTTCAAAAACCAAAATTATTTTGAAAGAACGATGTTTCTTTAACAAAATAAAAGTTTTGTAAAATTTTACCCGCACGATTTATATTTTTTTCAATTTTTTTCGTCGTAGAGTCGACAATTTAAAATTTATAATTTAAAAAAATTCACAACTCGCGAGGAAATAGTTGGATTTTCAAAAACTAAAATTATTTTGAAAGAATGATGTTTCCTTAACAAAATTAAAGTTTTGCAAAATTTTACCCGCACGATTTATATTTTTTTCAATTTTTTTCGTCGTAGAGTCGACTATTTAAAATTTAGAATTTTTAAAAATTCGCAATTCGCAAGAAAATTATTGGATCTTTAAAAACCAAAATAATTTTGAAATAAACCTTTTGCAATATTCAACAATAACTCTGTGCTTGTTCTGCATGCTCATTATAACAGATTTATTCAGGAGGTACGGCTGCCAATCAAAGAAGGAACAACGGCGCAATTTTCACTCCACATCGCAGTTTCCTTTCCTGAAGGGGATAATTAATGAGACGCGCTGGCTTTTGGCGATCCGCGACTTTTCCTTTTCGTTCTCTCTCCGTTCACGACCACCGACCAAATGAGATATTAATTATTTGCTCACTTGCGCACGTCCCGCTGAATTAATTGCCATTATAGGGGAATGATTTATTCTTGCTTCGTGACCCCCACTAACTCACACACACACGCACACGATTTGTGCATCCTCTTTTAATTTGCCATTATTTAATCCACTTCCACTTCCTCCTCCTTCCCGCGCGAAGAAGAAACTGCGTGCTTTCATTAATTTCGTGCGTGATTGCCGCGGAGGACGTTTAACAGTACTTTACTGTTGCCGGTCGGTTTCGATGCCCCATTTTCTTGCACTTTCTACGCATTAACATACACGAGGAATTAATCAAATGCTGAGGAAAATCATTCTGAAGAAGGTTGTAAATGGTGTTGGGTCTTAAACCAAGTCTGTACTTCGTTGCGTCTAGTTATTTCGATATAAATTCGCAAATATAATTATTTCAGCCCTCTTTCGGTTAGTTTCAGCAAGATGGAGTAACTACTGGTAATATCTGATCAATGATCAGAACGTGGCCAAGACTCAGGGTTGAAACTTGGAGGTTCTTCCTTTGAAATATTTCACTCAAAACGTAGCTAGGATTGCAATTTAGGATATTCTTCCTTTGAGGGATTTTAGTCAAAACGTAGCTAGAACTTAGGATTGAAACTTTAGACATTCTTCCTTTGAAGGATTTTACTGAAAACGTAGCTAGGATTGAGGGTTGAAACTTTGGACGTTCTTCTTTTTACGAACTTACTCAGAACATGCCTAATAACCCATGCAAAAACTCAGGTCAGGTTTGATATACCGGGGCTGTGGATCCATCCCGATTCGACGCTGAAAATCTCTACTGTGCACAAATTCACGTGCACTTTGTTATTACCGTTTATTTGCCTCCCATATAACTTATTAATCTCCATTAATCCCGCGCGCTCGACCCCGATAATAATTGAATTCTGCAATTAACATAATAATTTGCGTTTCGCGGAGGTAACGCGGCAATACGGCCACATTTTAATTGCCAATTTAACGAGCGCTAATTGCGGATGTATTGCTGACGTATCGTAAAATCAAAGTCCGAGTTATAATTCCGCGCACAGATGCCGTACAATGCATTTTCCATTAAATTGCACTTATTTAACAAGGAAATTGCATTGTAAAGGAAAACAAATGATACTGTTTTCTTGTTGAATTGGTATCTAGATAAACCGTAGAATAAGAATTTGCAATAATTTTTTGATTATCTTCAACCGTTCACGAGATATTCACCTATATGCCAAAAAACAAATGAAATCAAAAACTGTCTTTGTATTGAATAAGCATCTAGAGAAGCTACAGAATAAGAATTTGCAATAATTTTTTTATTATCTTCAACCGTTCACGAGATATTCATCTATATGCCCTAAAAACAAATGAATACAATTTTATTTTTTCGTTGATTTGGCATCTAGAGAAGCCGCGGAATAAGAATTTGCAATATTTTTTTGATCATCTTCAACCGTTCACGAGATATTCACCTATATGCCAAAAAAAAATGAATCCAATTTTATTTTCTTGTCAATTTGGCATCTAGATAAGCCGCGGAATAAGAATTTGCAATATTTTTTTTATTATCTTCAACCTTTCATGAGATATTTACCTATATGCCAAAAACAAATAAACTTAAAAACTGTTTTCTTGTCAAATGAGCATCTAGAGAGGCCCCAGAATAAAAATTTGCAATATTTTTTTGATTATATTCAACCGTTCACGAGATATTCACCTATATGCCAAAAAACAAATGAATCCAATTTTATTTTCTCGTTGATTTGGCTTCTTGATAAGACGCGGAATAAGAATTTGCAATATTTTCTTAGTATCTTTAACCGTTCACGAGATATTCATCTATATGCCAAAAAACAAATGAATACAATTTTATTTTCTCGTTGATTGGGCATCTAGATAAGCCGCAAAATAAGAATTTGCAATATTTTTTTTATTATCTTCAACCGTTTACGAGATATTCACCTATATGCCAAAAAACAAAAGAATCAAATTTTATTTTCTCGTTGATTTGGCATCTAGATAAGCCGCGGAATAAATATTTGCAATAACTTTTTGATTATCTTCAACCGTTCACGAGATATTCACCTATATGCCAAAAACAAATGAAATTAAAAATCGTTTTCTTATTGAACGAGCATCTAGAGAATCTGCAGAATAAGAATTTGTAATATTTTTATGATTATATTTAACCGTTCACGAGATATTCACCTATATGCCAAAAAACAAATGAATCCAATTTTATTTTCTCGTTGATTTGGCATCTAGATAAGCCGCGGAATAAGAATTTGTACAAAAATTTTGATTATCTTCAACCGTTCACAAGACATTCACCTATATGCCAGAAAACAAATGAATCCAATTTTATTTTCTCGTTGATTTGGTATATAAATAAGCCGTGGAATAAGAATTTGCAATATTTTTTTGATTATATTCAACCGTTTGCGAGATATTCACCTATATGCCTAAAAACAAATTAATCCAATTTTATATTTTCGTCGATTTGGCATCTAGATAAGCCGTCGAATAAGAATTTGCAATACTTTTTTGATTATATTCAACTGTTCACGAGATATTCACCTATATGCCAAAAACAAATGAACTCAAAAACTGTTTTCTTGTTGAATGAGCATCTAGAGAAGCACAGAATAAGAATTTGCAATATTTTTTTTTATTATGTTCAACCATTTACGAGATATTCACTTATATGCCAAAAAACAAATGAATCCAATTTTATTTTCTCGTTGATTTGGCAATTAGATAAGCCGCGGAATAAGAATTTGCAATATTTTTATTATTATCTGTAACCGTTCACAAGATATTCACTTATATGCCAAAAAACAATTGATTTCAAATATTGTTTTTTTTGCTAAATCAACATTTCGATAAGCCGCGGAATTTGAATTTGCAATAATTTTTTGATTATCTTCAACCGTTCGCGAGATATTTACCTATATGCCAAAAACAAATGGACTCAAAAACTGTTTTCTTGTTGAATGAGCATATAGAGACGCCGCAGAATAAGAATTTGCAATATTTTTTCGATTACATTCAACCGTTTACGAGATATTCACCTATATGCCAAAAAACAAATGAATACAATTTCATTTTTTCGTTGATTTGGCATCTAGATAAGCCGCGCAATAAGAATTTGCAATACATTTTTGATTATCTCCCACCGTTCACAAGATATTCACTTATATGCTAAAAAACAAATGAAACCAAATACTGTTTTTTGCTAAATCAACTTTTCGATAAGCCGTAAATAATGAATTTGCAATATTTTTTTGATTATCTTCAACCGTTCACGAGACATTTACCTATATGCCAAAAACAAATGAAGTCAAAAACAGTTTTTTTCCTGAATTAACATCTTCATAATCCACAGAATAAGAATTTGCAAGTATGTTGTAATTATCTTCAACCGTTCATGAGATATTTACCTATATGCGAAAAACAAATAAAACCAGAAACTGTTTTTTTTTTGCTGAATTAACATCTCCACAAGCTGCAGAATAATAATTTGCATGCATTTTTTGATTATCTTCAACCGTTCATGAGATATTCACATTTATGGCAAAAACAAATGAAACCAGAAACTGGGTTTTTTGTTGTATTAACATCTCCACAAGCTGCAGAATAATATTTTGCAAGCATTTTTTGATTATCTTCAACCGTTCATGAGATATTCTCCTATATGCCAAAAACAAATTAAAGCAGAAACTGTTTTTTTGCTGAATTAACATCTTCGCAAGCCACAGAATAAGAATTTGCAATATTTTTTGGATTATCTTCAACCGTTCATGAGATATTCACCTATATGCCAAGAAACAAATGAAACCAATTTCGCTTTTTTGCTGAATTAACATCTCCACACTCCGCAGAATAAGAATTTGCAATAATTGTTTCATTATCTTCAACCGTTCACGAGATATCCACCTATATGCCAAAAAACAAATGAAACCAAAATTTGTTTTTTACTGAATTAACATCTCCACAAGTCGCAGAATAAGAATTTGCAATAATTGTTTTAATATCTTCAATCGTTCACGAGATATCCACCTATATGCCAAAAAACAAATGACACAAATTTCGTTTTCTTGTGGAATTAGCATCTTAATAAGCCGCAGAATACGAATTTGCAATAATTGTTTCATTATCTTCAACCGTTGACGAGATATCCACCTATATGCCAAGAAACAAATGAAACCAATTTCATTTTTTTACTGAATTAACACTCCGCAGGATAAGAATTTGCAATAATTGTTTCATTAACTTCAACCGTTCACGAGATATCCACCTATATGCTAAAAAACAAATGAAACCAATTTTGTTTCTTTACTGAATTAACATCTCCACAAGCCGCGGAATAAGAATTTGCAACAATTTTTTGATTACCTTCAACCGTTCACGAGATATTCACCTATATGCCAAGCAAATACTGTTTTCTGCGATTTTTACGGCCGCCTATGCTCATTAATTACGGTGTAATAATGATAGTAACTTATGAAATTACCGCACAACCATGTGTGAATTAGTTTTCGAATGAATCCATCTTTGATCTAAATCAAGTTTAAGTGTACGCACGCATCTTGAGATTACTGACCAAAGTAGGAAGTGCAGACCTAGTTACGTTGCTCCGAACCATATTGTTAACCACAAAAAAAGCCACACCTCAATCCCACGCTCACTATTCTCCTTTTACATTTATTCCTCAATTAAACACCGTCTACTTTCAATCGTTTCTTTATAAATGCTCTAAATAAATATGTTTAACACGATTCGTGCAATAATTTCCAATTCGAAAAAAGGAATAACAAAAGTCTCTTAATTCGCACAAACGACCTGCAAAGTTTTATTTACCTTTTTATCCGCTGAACTCGACCATTTTGAATTGAAATTTTTATCCAGGAGTTAATATCTATACAAAATTCACAATAGAACTTGCCTTCTCGGTTAGTTTAGTTTCGTAATGGAAGCAAACGTTCTTTCCCTTGTGATTAAACCAATCAGAACATTTCCGATAACTATTTTAATGAATTGTAAATTTTCAATTATTAATAATAATAATAATACTTTGGACCATCGATGAAAATCATTGAGCCATTGTAATTATTTATACTGATTTTATGGTATGGCACGTTTAAAAACATACAGCGGTAAGTTAATCAAATGTGAAAAAACTCAACGATGCATTAAATAATCTTTTGCGAAAAAAAAAACCAACAAGGGATGAAAGCAATGGTCGCCCGCTTTGCAGCAACAAAGGTATGAAATCGGAAAAAGGGGTTAATTAAGTGTACACTTTTGTCATAAAATTTCAAGTTCACAGCGCCATACACATATCGCGTTTTAAGAATTAAAACGAACAATAAAATTTGGTGAAGATCCGGCGATCTATAGAAAGAGAAGTGCACAATGTGTACATTAATAACGTGTAATCACCTCATTAGATATCCAATTAATTAAATTAACATTATTCATGAACATCGAAGGTTAGATGTGATTCACAAGCACGAAAATAATCCTCGGCTTGTTGTAAAATAGTGGGGAATTAATATTATTTAAACATTTCCAAATGATTGCCCTCGAACGTAAACACTCTTCATTAGTAGGCACCGACATTTTCTATCGCTAATTAAAATGAACTGAAAGCATCGTTAATTAATTAATTCATTCGCGCATTACTTTAATGTATCCGTCGCATTAATATAGTAATTTGAAAACGGCAATCGATTCTAATGAAAGAAATTTTTTTCCATTTTCGAGTTTTTTTGCTGACGTGTCACGGCCTTAAAATTAACATTTGTTCCTGCGAAAGTACATTTTCTGAAGCGTCTTGAAGCGATCTTTCGATTGACGTCAAGAAACCCCGGATCCAACCGGTGGTTTTTTCAGGAAATCATTTTTAATGCAATTTTTGTTAAAAAGTAATAAGGGGGGACCCTTGGATAGAATTTCGGGTTTTCGTCAAAAATAAAAAATCGACAATTTTAATGAAATCCGACTAATTAGGACACGAGGAACGCAGATTTGCAATCCGCGTTCAAATTGGATTCTTCGTTCGGCCACTACAGCCGTTCAAAGTTTGAAAAAATCGACTTTTTTCAAAATTTCGCCATAAAGTTCATGGTGACTTGCTAACTTTTTTGCAATTTTCTTTGGATGAAATTTTTTAACGCCAATCGTTTTATATCGTTCTTCTGATGAAAAAAAAGGTATTACATAAAGGTCCACGATGATTTTTAAGAAAGTTGATTTTTTCGATTTTTTCCATTTTCGAGGTTTTTTGCTGCCGCGTCACGGGCTTGAAATTAACATTTATTCTTGCGAAAGCACATTTTCTGAAGCGTCTTGAAGAGATCTTTCGTGTGACGGCAAGAAACCCCGGATCCAACCAGTGGTTTCTTCAGGAAATCATTTTTAATGCAATTTTTGTTAAAAAGTAATAAGGGGGGACCCTTGGATAGAATTTCGGGTTTTCGTCGAAAATAAAAAAATGCCAATTTTAACCAAATCCGATTAATTAGGACACGAGGAACGCAGAATTGCAATCCGCGTTCAAATTGGATTCTTCGTTCGGCCGCTACAGCCGTTCAAAGTTTGAAGAAAACGACTTTTTTCAAAATTTCTCCATAAAGTTCATGGCGACTTGCTAACTTTTTTGCAATTTTCTTTGGATGAAATTTTTCAATGCCAATCGTTTTATCTCATTCTTCTGATGAAAAAAAAGGTATTACATAAAGGTCCACGATGATTTTTAAGAAAGTTGATTTTTTCGATTTTTTCCATTTTCGAGTTTTCTTTGCTGCCGCGTCACGGGCTTGAAATTAACATTTATTCTTGCGAAAGCACATTTTCTGAAGCGTCTGGAAGAGATCTTTCGAGTGACGTCAAAAAACCCCGGATCCAACCAGTGGTTTGTTCAGGAAATCATTTTTAATGCAATTTTTGTTAAAAAGTAAGAAGGGGGGACCCTTGGATAGAATTTCGGGTTTTCGTCGAAAATAAAAAAATGCCAATTTTAACCAAATCCGATTAATTAGGACACGAGGAACGCAGATTTGCAATCCGCGTTCAAATTGGATTCTTCGTTCGGCCGCTACAGCCGTTCAAAGTTTGAAAAAATCGACTTTTTTCAAAATTTCGCCATAAAGTTCATGGTGTCTTGCTAACTTTTTTATAATTTTCTCTGGATGAAATTTTTTAACGCCAATCGTTTTATCTCGTTCTTCTGATGAAAAAAAAGGTATTACATAAAGGTCTACGATGATTTTTAAGAAAGTTGATTTTTTCGATTTTTTCGATTTTTTCCATTTTCGAGTTTTCTTTGCTGCCGCGTCACGGGCTTGAAATTAACATTTATTCTCGCGAAAGTACATTTTCTGAAGCGTCTAGAAGGGATCTTTCGTGTGACGTCAAGAAACGCCGGATCCAACCAGTGGTTTCTTCAGGAAATCATTTTTAATGCAATTTTTGTTTAAAAGTAAGAAGGGGGGACCCTTGGATAGAATTTCGGGATTTCGTCAAAAATAAAAAATCGCCAATTTTAATCAAATCCGACTAATTAGGATACGAGGAACGCAGATTTGCAATCCGCGTTCAAATTGGATTCTTCGTTCGGCCGCCACAGCCGTTCAAAGTTTGAAAAAATCGACTTTTTTCAAAATTTCTCCATAAAGTTCATGGTGACTTACTAACTTTTTTGCAATTTTCTCTGGATGAAATTTTTTAACGCCAATCGTTTTATTTCGTTCTTTTGATGAAAAAAAGGTATTACATAAAGGTCTACGATGATTTTTCAGAAAGTTGATTTTTTCGATTTTTTCCATTTTCGAGTTTTTTTTGCTGACGTGTCACGGGCTTCAAATTGACATTTGTTCTTGCGAAAGTACATTTTCTGAAGCGTCTTGAAGAGATCTTTCGAGTGACGTCAAGAAACCCCGGATCCAACCAGTGGTTTCTTCAGGAAATCATTTTTAGTGCAATTTTTGGGAAAAAGTAAGAAGGGGGGACCCTTGGATAGAATTCCGGGTTTTCGTCAAAAATAAAAAATTGCCAATTTTAATCAAATCCGATTAATTAGGACACGAGGAACACAGGTTTGCAATCCGCGTTCAAATTGGATTCTTCGTTCGGCCGCTACAGCCGTTCAAAGTTTGAAAAAATCGACTTTTTTCAAAATTTCTCCATAAAGTTCACGGCGACTTGCTAACTTTTTTGCAATTTTCTCTGGATGAAATTATTTAACGTCAATCGTTTTATCTCGTTCTTCTGATGAAGAAAAAGGTATTACATAAAGGTCTACGATGATTTTTAAGAAAGTTAATTTTTTCGATTTTTTCCATTTACGAGTTTTTTTGCTGATGTGTCACGGGCTTCAAATTGACATTTGTTCCTGCGAAAGGACATTTTCTGAAGCGTCTTGAAGCGATCTTTGGAGTGACGTTAAGAAACCCCGGATCCAACCAGTGGTTTCTTCAGAAAATCATTTTTAATGCAATTTTTGTTAAAAAGTAAGAAGGTGAGACCCTTGGATAGAATTTCGGGATTTCGTCAAAAATAAAAAATCGCCAATTTTAATCAAATCCGACTAATTAGGATACGAGGAACGCAGATTTGCAATCCGCGTTCAAATTGGATTCTTCGTTCGGCCGCTACAACCGTTCAAAGTTTGAAAAAATCGACTTTTTTCGAAATTTCTCCATTTCTTCATGGTGACTTACTAACTTTTTTGCAATTTTCTCTGGATGAAATTTTTCAACACCAATCGTTTTATCTCGTTCTTCTGATGAAAAAAAAGGTATTACATAAAGGTCTACGATGATTTTTAAGAAAGTTGATTTTTTCGATTTTCTCCATTTTCGAGTTTTTTTTGCTGACGTGTCACGGGCTTCAAGTTGACATTTGTTCCTGCGAAAGTACATTTTCTGAAGCGTCTTGAAGCGATCTTTCGAGTGACGTGAAGAAACCCCGGATCCAACCAGTGGTTTCTTCAGGAAATCATTTTTAGTGCAATTTTTGTTAAAAAGTAATAAGGGGGGACCCTTGGATAGAATTTCGGGTTTTCGTCAAAAATAAAAAATCGCCAATTTTAACCAAATCCGATTAATTAGGACACGAGGAACACAGATTTGCAATCCGCGTTCTAATTGGATTCTTCGTTCGGCCGCTACAGCCGTTCAAAGTTTGAAAAAATCTACTTTTTTCAAAATTTCTCCATAAAGTTCATGGTGACTCGCTAACTTTTTTGCAATTTTCTCTGGATGAAATTTTTTAATGCCAATCGTTTTACCTCGTTCTTCTGATGAAAACAAAGGTATTACATAAAGGTCTACGATGATTTTTCAAAAAGTTGATTTTTTCGATTTTTTCCATTTTCGAGTTTTTTTTGCTGGCGTGCCACGGGCTTCAAATTGACATTTGTTCTTGCAACAGGACATTTTCTGAAGCGCCTTGAAGCGATCTTTCGAGTGACGTCAAGAAACCCGGGATCCAACCAGTGGTTTCTTCAGGAAATCATTTTTAATGCAATTTTTGTTAAAAAGTAAGAAGGGGGGACCCTTGGATAGAATTTCTGGTTTTCGTCAAAAATAAAAAATCGCCCGTTTTAATCAAATCCGACTAATTAGGACACGAGGAACACAGATTTGCAATCCGCGTTCAAATTGGATTCTTCGTTCGGCCGCTACAGCCGTTCAAAGTTTGAAAAAATCGACTTTTTTCAAAATTTCTCCATAAAGTTCATGGTGACTTACTAACTTTTTTGCAATTTTCTCTGGATGAAATTTTTTAACACTAATCGTTTTACATCGTTCTTCTGATGAAAAAAAAGGTATTGCATAAAAGTCTACGATGATTTTTAAGAAAGTTGATTTTTTCGATTTTTTCCATTTTCGAGTTTTTTTTGCTGGCGTGCCACGGGCTTCAAATTGACATTTGTTCTTGCAACAGGACATTTTCTGAAGCGCCTTGAAGCGATCTTTCGAGTGACGTCAAGAAACCCGGGATCCAACCAGTGGTTTCTTCAGGAAATCATTTTTAATGCAATTTTTGTTAAAAAGTAAGAAGGGGGGACCCTTGGATAGAATTTCTGGTTTTCGTCAAAAATAAAAAATCGCCCGTTTTAATCAAATCCGACTAATTAGGACACGAGGAACACAGATTTGCAATCCGCGTTCAAATTGGATTCTTCGTTCGGCCGCTACAGCCGTTCAAAGTTTGAAAAAATCGACTTTTTTCAAAATTTCTCCATAAAGTTCATGGTGACTTACTAACTTTTTTGCAATTTTCTCTGGATGAAATTTTTTAACACTAATCGTTTTACATCGTTCTTCTGATGAAAAAAAAGGTATTGCATAAAAGTCTACGATGATTTTTAAGAAAGTTGATTTTTTCGATTTTTTCCATTTTCGAGTTTTTTTTGCTGGCGTGCCACGGGCTTCAAATTGACATTTGTTCTTGCAACAGGACATTTTCTGAAGCGCCTTGAAGCGATCTTTCGAGTGACGTCAAGAAACCCGGGATCCAACCAGTGGTTTCTTCAGGAAATCATTTTTAATGCAATTTTTGTTAAAAAGTAAGAAGGGGGGACCCTTGGATAGAATTTCTGGTTTTCGTCAAAAATAAAAAATCGCCCGTTTTAATCAAATCCGACTAATTAGGACACGAGGAACACAGATTTGCAATCCGCGTTCAAATTGGATTCTTCGTTCGGCCGCTACAGCCGTTCAAAGTTTGAAAAAATCGACTTTTTTCAAAATTTCCCCATAAAGTTCACGGCGACTTGCTAACTTTTTTGCAATTTTCTCTCGATGAAATTTTTTAATGCCAATCGTTTTACCTCGTTCTTCTGATGAAAACAAAGGTATTACATAAAGGTCTACGATGATTTTTCAGAAAGTTGATTTTTTCGATTTTTTCCATTTTCGAGTTTTTTTTGCTGGCGTGTCACGGGCTTCAAGTTGACATTTGTTCCTGCGAAAGTACATTTTCTGAAGCGTCTCGAAGCGATCTTTCGAGTGACGTGAAGAAACCCCGGATCCAACCAGTGGTTTCTTCAGGAAATCATTTTTAATGCAATTTTTGTTAAAAAGTAAGAAGGGGGGACCCTTGGATAGAATTTCGGGTTTTCGTCAAAAATAAAAAATCGCCAATTTTAATCAAATTCGACTAATTAGGACACGAGGAACACAGATTTGCAATCCGCGTTCAAATTGGATTCTTCGTTCGGCCGATACAGCCGTTCAAAGTTTGAAAAAATCGACTTTTTTCAAAATTTCTCTATAAAGTTCATGGTGACTTGCTAACTTTTTTGCAATTTTCTTTGGATGAAATTTTTCAACGCCAATCGTTTTATCTCGTTCTTCTGATGAAAAAATTGGTATTGCATTAAGTTCTACGGTGATTTTTTTTCCATTTTCGAGTTTTCTTTCCTGCCGAGTCACGGGCTTGAAATTAACATTTATTCGTGCGAAAGCACATTTTCTGAAGCATCTTGAAGCGATCTTTCGAGCGACGTCAAGAAACCCAGGATCCAACCAGTGGTTTCTTCAGGAAATCTTTTCAAAACCAATTTTTGAGCAAATGTAAGAAAAATTAAAAATCGCCAATTTTAGTTAAACAACTTTAATCGAGTAATTGTTTTCATGAAGTCCGCGCTTTAAAAACCAGTGGCGATTACGGCGGTCAGAAGAATCGGTTACGTAAGACAAGAGCCAGAAGAGGAACAGATGCTCGCACTTTCCGCGTCGGGGCGATGGCATTGATCTTGTCGAGAATGTTTATTGTCCGCGGCGGTCGTTCTTGCCTTTTTATTATTTCACAGTCGGAGGAGCCGTCGTCGTCGTCGTCGTCATCGGCGCGACAGACGCGGAGGACACTCTCAACTTTCGATTTCGCAAACTCGATAATCCGCGATTACCAGGAAACGAGAAAAATCATTGCCCCGTTTTACCTCGCGCCGAGGAAGGAAATGGGAAAATATCATATTCTCTCTCATTACCACACGGTTCGGTCGGCGGTTACGTTTCCACTTCGATTTCCACAAGGTTAATAACTCGCGATGGTCGATATTCCGCCGTCTTAAATAAATTATGTCGCACACAATCGATGAGCGGAAGGTTAATCAAGGAATTATTGTACACAAATTTTGGGTAATGAAGAAATAGGATGAAATACGCGCCTTTTCAATTTAAAAGCGAGGTGAAAAAAAAGTTGGAAGAATTATGGTCGTGCTGGATCACACACCACACACAGCAGAAGGACATAACTTGCGCTTATCAGATAACAATGGGACATCTATGGAATAGATAATAATTAGATTGTACGCACACCACGCCATTATCGGAACGGTCGAATCGTGAGTTATTAATAAGTTTAATGGTCCTCCGCAGTTCACGATTCCGCGATTCCTTCCGACCGACACAATTTCGCCATTTTAACATTTTTACCGGCGGCGCAACGGCCGCAAATTTCAGCACATTTCACTTTAATGAGTCGATCGCTCGTACGTTTAACCACAAATTGATGTTAATAACGGAACAGTTAGTTAAACTGTGCATCTGGCGGATTATTTATGGAGAGAATTTGAGCTTCAAATTTGGTGTGGACCAAACAATGCTGTATTTGGATGAATGATGAAGTCCAAACTTTGAAATAGAAACAGGAGTTAATGAAATAATAGGAAGCAGAAGGTGCAACAAACGTTGGAATTGATGGTGTGCGAAAGCCATCAGACCTTAAAAAAAATGAGCAATTTTCTAGCTTACCTATAAGAAAATAAGAGTTATAGATTAAATCTATTCTGGAGGAGGTGGTTGAACTTGCTGGAAAAGTGCTGTTCGATATCAACAGCCGAGTAATAAAGATATTACGCAAAACGGTGAACGCTTCAAATGTTCCGCGTCCACGTGCACAGATGGCGTCGTAATTATCTTCTTTACATTACCATCAAGCTGCAATCACCGCCATAAATTGGAACTGCAATAATGGATGAATTTATTTCGCCTGTGAAGGGATCCACCCTTTGCTTGTATAGAGGATTTGAATTGGTGGTCCGTTTCTGGATGTCTTTATTGCGGCGGAATTAACGACGCGACGTCCCGAAATGTGATCAAAACTGTAATTAAAGGCATGATTGCTTCAATTAAACTTGAGCTCCAGTACGATCGACTATTATTGGAAGGAACCAGAAGGTATGAACAATAAAATATTGGCTAGTAAAATAATACAAACTGCGGAAAGCAAATTTTGCCATTGAGTCCATTCTGGCGGTTGTGTTTGTCTTTTTTTTAATTTGAATCCAACCTTACTCCTCATATTTATATTTCAGATATTTCTACAGATGAATTGGGGCTGAATTTCCTATGCTATCTAGGCCAATGTCTTGTATCATCATCCATGGACCTCCAAACCGAACATCGACAATTTGAAGAAAAAATCGCAACGGTGTTAAAATTACATGTCAGCAAATTGTATACTTACCTTTTTTACTTACCTGTATTTTAACCCTTTGCTCTCGTATGTCGCCACATTACGTTTTACCACTGTGCTCTCAAATATACATACGAGTGCAAAGGGTGAATTGCTTAAGTGAATAAAGAATTATTTATTTAACCAGAATTTTATTCAACCATAACATCTTCACGTACCTATACTATCCACAAAATATTTTACGGCTCCATTTTATCAATTGCAATTTATTTAATACACCAGCAACAAGTGAGACTTTCAAATTTCAATTTTAAACTGATGCGGAGCTCAATTTAAATTTTTTAGTCACAGTTTCCAATAAAAGGGGCGCATTTTTCACGTTCGTTTAGCGTTATTTCAACTGACAGACCCTGAAATATATTCGCCCCATTCCGGACTATTTCAACACCTTCGCTCGCACGAATGAGACATCGACATCGCCCAACACAATGTACGCAAAGAAATGCGAAGATTAAACCCGCTCGGTTTTATTCCCTCGCAGGTCACATTTGCGGGATTAAAGATTTAAACACTGCATCGCGACATTGGCACCATTGTTAACGGCTTCTCGTAACATGCAGAAACGTAGGCACTATGTCTTTAGAGACACGATAGATTTTTGCAGTGCAAAACAACTCTTCACGTTCCTAGTCTCCTGATACAAATCTTGAAAATTTTTCGAAATTAATTTAGGGTACACATTCTGAACCGTAAATTTTCGATCGATTTTTGCAGAGTAAAACACCTCTTCACGTTCCTAGTCTCCTGATACAAATCTTGAAAATTTTTCGAAATTAATTTATGGTACACATTCTGAACCGTAAAATTTCGATGGATTTTTGCAGAGTAAAACACCTTTTCACGTTCCTGGTCTCCTGTTACAAATCTTGAAAATTTTTCGAAAATTATTTAGGGTACACATTCTGAACCGTTAATTTTCGATCGATTTTTGCAGAGTAAAACACCTCTTCACGTTCCTGGTCTCCTGTTACAAATCTTGAGAATTTTTCGAAATTAATTTAGGGTACACATTCTGAACCGTAAATTTTCGATCGATTTTTGCAGAGTAAAATACCTCTTCACGTTCCTGGTCTCCTGTTACAAATCTTGAAAATTTTTCGAAATTAATTTAGGGTACACATTCTGAACCGTTAATTTTCGATCGATTTTTGCAGAGTAAAATACCTCTTCACGTTCCTGGTCTCCTGTTACAAATCTTGAAAATTTTTCGAAATTAATTTAGGGTACACATTCTGAACCGTTAATTTTCGATCGATTTTTGCAGAGTAAAATACCTCTTCACGTTCCTGGTCTCCTGTTACAAATCTTGAAAATTTTTCGAAAATTATTTAGGGTACACATTCTGAACCGTAAATTTTCGATCGATCGATTTTTGCAGAGTAAAACACCTCTTCACGTTCCTGGTCTCCTGTTACAAATCTTGAAAATTTTTCGAAATTAATTTAGGGTACACATTCTGAACCGTAAATTTTCGATCGATTTTTGCAGAGTAAAACACCTCTTCACGTTCCTGGTCTCCTGTTACAAATCTTGAAAATTTTTCGAAATTGATTTAGGGTACACATTCTGAACCGTAAATTTTCGATCGATTTTTGCAGAGTAAAACACCTCTTCACGTTCCTGGTCTCCTGTTACAAATCTTGAAAATTTTTCGAAAATTATTTAGGGTACACATTCTGAACCGTAAATTTTCGATCGATCGATTTTTGCAGAGTAAAACACCTCTTCACGTTCCTGGTCTCCTGTTACAAATCTTGAAAATT
Source organism: Ocypus olens (assembly GCA_910593695.2). Classification (NCBI taxonomy): domain Eukaryota; kingdom Metazoa; phylum Arthropoda; class Insecta; order Coleoptera; family Staphylinidae; genus Ocypus; species Ocypus olens. The sequence goes on from OU343058.1 coordinate 1,601,503, forward strand.
TTTCGAAATTAATTTAGGGTACACATTCTGAACCGTAAATTTTCGATCGATTTTTGCAGAGTAAAACACCTCTTCACGTTCCTGGTCTCCTGTTACAAATCTTGAAAATTTTTCGAAAATTATTTAGGGTACACATTCTGAACCGTAAATTTTCGATCGATCGATTTTTGCAGAGTAAAACACCTCTTCACGTTCCTGGTCTCCTGTTACAAATCTTGAAAATTTTTCGAAATTAATTTAGGGTACACATTCTGAACCGTAAATTTTCGATCGATTTTTGCAGAGTAAAACACCTCTTCACGTTCCTGGTCTCCTGTTACAAATCTTGAAAATTTTTCGAAAATTATTTAGGGTACTCATTCTGAACCGTAAATTTTCGATCGATTTTTGCAGAGTAAAACACCTCTTCACGTTCCTGGTCTCCTGTTACAAATCTTGAAAATTTTTCGAAAATTATTTAGGGTACACATTCTGAACCGTAAATTTTCGATCGATTTTTGCAGTGAAAACACCTCTTCTCGTTCCTGGTCTCCTGTTACAAATCTTGAAAATTTTTCGAAATTGATTTAGGGTACACATTCTGAACCGTAAATTTTCGATCGATCGATTTTTGCAGAGTTAAACACCTCTTCACGTTCCTGGTCTCCTGTTACAAATCTTGAAAATTTTTCGAAAATTATTTAGGGTACACATTCTGAACCGTAAATTTTCGATCGATTTTTGCAGAGTAAAACACCTCTTCTCGTTCCTGGTCTCCTGTTACAAATCTTGAAAATTTTTCGAAATTGATTTAGGGTACACATTCTGAACCGTAAATTTTCGATCGATCGATTTTTGCAGAGTTAAACACCTCTTCACGTTCCTGGTCTCCTGTTACAAATCTTGAAAATTTTTCGAAATTAATTTAGGGTACACATTCTGAACCGTAAATTTTCGATCGATTTTTGCAGAGTAAAACACCTCTTCACGTTCCTGGTCTCCTGTTACAAATCTTGAAAACTTTTCGAAAATTATTTAGGGTACACATTCTGAACCGTAAATTTTCGATCGATCGATTTTTGCAGAGTTAAACACCTCTTCACGTTCCTGGTCTCCTGTTACAAATCTTGAAAATTTTTCGAAAATTATTTAGGGTACACATTCTGAACCGTAAATTTTCGATCGATCGATTTTTGCAGAGTAAAACCTCTTCACGTTCCTGGTCTCCTGTTACAAATCTTGAAAATTTTTCGAAAATTATTTAGGGTACACATTCTGAACCGTAAATTTTCGATCGATCGATTTTTGCAGAGTTAAACACCTCTTCACGTTCCTGGTCTCCTGTTACAAATCTTGAAAATTTTTCGAAAATTATTTAGGGTACACATTCTGAACCGTAAATTTTCGATCGATTTTAGCAGAGTAAAATACCTCTTTGCGTTCCTGGTCTCCTGTTTCAAATCTTGAAAATTTTTCGAAATTAATTTAGGGTACACATTCTGAACCGTAAATTTTCGATCGATTTTTGCAGAGTAAAACACCTCTTCACGTTCCTGGTCTCCTGTTACAAATCTTGAAAATTTTTCGAAAATTATTTAGGGTACACATTCTGAACCGTAAATTTTCGATCGATCGATTTTTGCAGAGTTAAACACCTCTTCACGTTCCTGGTCTCCTGTTACAAATCTTGAAAATTTTTCGAAAATTATTTAGGGTACACATTCTGAACCGTAAATTTTCGATCGATTTTAGCAGAGTAAAATACCTCTTTGCGTTCCTGGTCTCCTGTTACAAATCTTGAAAATTTTTCGAAAATTATTTAGGGTACACATTCTGAACCGTAAATTTTCGATCGATTTTTGCAGAGTAAAACACCTCTTCACGTTCCTGGTCTCCTGTTACAAATCTTGAAAATTTTTCGAAAATTATTTAGGGTACACATTCTGAACCGTAAATTTTCGATCGATCGATTTTTGCAAAGTAAAACACCTCTTCACGTTCCTGGTCTCCTGTTACAAATCTTGAAAATTTTTCGAAAATTATTTAGGGTACACATTCTGAACCGTTAATTTTCGATCGAACGATTTTTGCAGAGTAAAACACCTTTTCACGTTCCTGGTCTCCTGTTACAAATCTTGAAAATTTTTCGAAAATTATTTAGGGTACACATTCTGAACCGTAAATTTTCGATCGATTTTTGCAGAGTAAAACACCTCTTCACGTTCCTGGTCTCCTGTTACAAATCTTGAAAATTTTTCGAAAATTATTTAGGGTACACATTCTGAACCGTAAATTTTCGATCGATTTTTGCAGTGAAAACACCTCTTCTCGTTCCTGGTCTCCTGTTACAAATCTTGAAAATTTTTCGAAAATTATTTAGGGTACACATTCTGAACCGTAAATTTTCGATCGATTTTAGCAGAGTAAAATACCTCTTTGCGTTCCTGGTCTCCTGTTACAAATCTTGAAAATTTTTCGAAAATTATTTAGGGTACACATTCTGAACCGTAAATTTTCGATCGATCGATTTTTGCAGAGTTAAACACCTCTTCACGTTCCTGGTCTCCTGTTACAAATCTTGAAAATTTTTCGAAAATAATTTAGGGTACACATTCTGAACCGTAAATTTTCGATCGATTTTAGCAGAGTAAAATACCTCTTCACGTTCCTGGTCTCCTGTTACAAATCTTGAAAATTTTTCGAAAATTATTTAGGGTACACATTCTGAACCGTAAATTTTCGATCGATCGATTTTTGCAGAGTTAAACACCTCTTCACGTTCCTGGTCTCCTGTTACAAATCTTGAAAATTTTTCGAAAATTATTTAGGGTACACATTCTGAACCGTAAATTTTCGATCGATCGATTTTTGCAGAGTTAAACACCTCTTCACGTTCCTGGTCTCCTGTTACAAATCTTGAAAATTTTTCGAAAATTATTTAGGGTACACATTCTGAACCGTAAATTTTCGATCGATCGATTTTTGCAGAGTTAAACACCTCTTCACGTTCCTGGTCTCCTGTTACAAATCTTGAAAATTTTTCGAAAATTATTTAGGGTACACATTCTGAACCGTAAATTTTCGATCGATCGATTTTTGCAGAGTTAAACACCTCTTCACGTTCCTGGTCTCCTGTTACAAATCTTGAAAATTTTTCGAAAATTATTTAGGGTACACATTCTGAACCGTAAATTTTCGATCGATCGATTTTTGCAGAGTTAAACACCTCTTCACGTTCCTGGTCTCCTGTTACAAATCTTGAAAATTTTTCGAAAATTATTTAGGGTACACATTCTGAACCGTAAATTTTCGATCGATCGATTTTTGCAGAGTTAAACACCTCTTCACGTTCCTGGTCTCCTGTTACAAATCTTGAAAATTTTTCGAAAATTATTTAGGGTACACATTCTGAACCGTAAATTTTCGATCGATCGATTTTTGCAGAGTTAAACACCTCTTCACGTTCCTGGTCTCCTGTTACAAATCTTGAAAACTTTTCGAAAATTATTTAGGGTACACATTCTGAACCGTAAATTTTCGATCGATCGATTTTTGCAGAGTTAAACACCTCTTCACGTTCCTGGTCTCCTGTTACAAATCTTGAAAATTTTTCCAAAATTATTTAGGGTACACATTCTGAACCGTAAATTTTCGATCGATCGATTTTTGCAGAGTTAAACACCTCTTCACGTTCCTGGTCTCCTGTTACAAATCTTGAAAACTTTTCGAAAATTATTTAGGGTACACATTCTGAACCGTAAATTTTCGATCGATCGATTTTTGCAGAGTTAAACACCTCTTCACGTTCCTGGTCTCCTGTTACAAATCTTGAAAATTTTTCGAAAATTATTTAGGGTACACATTCTGAACCGTAAATTTTCGATCGATTTTCGTCATTTTTTTTTTCACGGTCAGGAAAATAAGTAAAAAATTGTGGGTCTTAGTATCAGGAGACTAGGAATGAAAAGAGGTATTTTACTGATAAAATGTTACGATTTGTAAAGAGAAGAGGCATTTGTGACGTGCAGACAATCTTAGAATTATTGAGATTTTTGTGGTTCTGAACCGATCAGTCTTTCTTCTGGGTCTTTTTTCTTCTCGTACTTCGTAGCGGAGATAGTAAAAAAAAGGAAAAAAAAATTAAAAACAAAATAAGGAAAAAAGTCGGTATTTTGTGATAAGGAACTTTTCAATAAAATACACTTTGTTGGTATCACACACTCGTTTTCTTTATTTTACGATTATGGTTTCGACAATTACAAACAGAACTTAAAATTAGGCGCTTTGAATAAAAAAAAAAAAATATTACAAATTTGATAGAATTGAAAATTCAGCATGAACACGAGAGGTAATACTGTAATGAAATAAATTGCCGGGTAATATTCTTTTTCCGGTGGAGAGCAACAGCAGGAAATCGCCAGGTAACGTTATATAACGTTAGTTTTAAAATGCACGTCTCTCCTCTGCTCGCCTGCATTTACCACTGCTGCAGTGATTTCACGTGTCGCACCGCTTCCACCAAATCCGACCACCGGGCGCTGGCGATTGAATTATTCATCGGAATCTGTAAGAAGAAAGTGATAGTAATTAGAACGTATAAAAAAAGTTAATAACTTATTAAACATTGCGTTAATAATCCTCTAAAGATGTCAAATGGAAAATGCTTGTTGTTCCACTTAAGCGGCGACAAATTGGCTGTTTAATAGCACGTGTAATTACAAATTACAATGAGAAATGGAAAAGGCTGATTTCTTTCACATGCACATGATAAGTGACATGCCAACTCTTTCGCCTTTTTTCAATTTTTTTTTGTAATTTTTTCCAGATAAAATTTTGTAACGCCAATCGTTTTATTTCGTTCTTCTGATCAAAAAAGACGTATTACATTAAGGTCTACGATGATTATTAAGAAAGTTGATTTTTTCGATTTTTTCCATTTTCGAGTTTTTTTTGCTGACGTGTCACGGGCTTCAAATTGACATTTGTTCCTGCGAAAGTACATTTTCTGAAGCGTCTTGAAGCGATCTTTCGAGTGACGTCAAGAAACCCCAGATCCAACCTGTGGTTTCTTCAGGAAATCATTTTTAGTGCAATTTTTGGGAAAAAGTAAGAAGGGGGGACCCTTGGATAGAATTTCGGGTTTTCGTCAAAAATAAAAAATCGCCAATTTTAATCAAATCTGACTAATTGGCACACGAGGAACACAGATTTGCAATCCGCGTTCAAATTGGATTCTTTGTTCGGCGGCTACAGCTGTTCAAAGTTTGAAAAAATCGACTTTTTTCAAAATTTCTCCATAAGTTCATGGTGACTAGCTAACTTTTTTGAAATTTCCTCTCGATGAAATTTTTTAACGCCAGTCGTTTTATCTCGTTCTTCTGATGAAAAAAAAGGTATTACATAAAGGTCTACGTTGATTTTTAAGAAAGTTGATTTTTTCGATTTTTTCCATTTTCGAGTTTTTTTTGCTGACGTGTCACGGGCTTCAAATTGACATTTGTTCCTACGAAAGGACATTTTCTGAAGCGTCTTGAAGCGATCCTTCGAGTGACGTCAAGAAACCCCGGATCCAACCAGTGGTTTCTTCAGGAAATCATTTTTAGTGCAATTTTTGGGAAAAAGTAAGAAGGGGGGACCCTTGGATAGAATTTCGGGTTTTCGTCAAAAATAAAAAATCGCCAATTTTAATCAAATCCGACTAATTGACACACGAGGAACACAGATTTGCAATCCGCGTTCAAATTGGATTTTTCGTTCGGCGGCAACAGCCATTCAAAGTTCGAAAAAATCGACTTTTTTCAAAATTTCTCCATAAAGTTCATGGTGACTTGCTAACTTTTTTGCAATTTTCTTTGGATAAATTTTTTTAACGCCAATCGTTTTATCTCGTTCTTCTGATGAAAGAAAAGGTATTGCATAAAGGTCTAGGATGAAAATTAAGAAAGTTGATTTTTTCGAATTTTTCCATTTTCGAGTTTTTTTTGCTGACGTGTCACGGGCTTCAAATTGACATTTGTTCCTGCGAAAGTACATTTTCAGAAGCGACTTGAAGCGATCTTTCGAGTGACGTCAAGAAACCCCGGATCCAACCAGTGGTTTTTTCAGGAAATAATTTTTAATGTAATTTTTGTTAAAAAGTAAGAAGGGGGGACCCTTGGATAGAATTTCGGGTTTTCGTCAAAAATAAAAAATCGCCCATTTGAATCAAATCCGACTAATTAGGACACGAGGAACACAGATTTGCAATCCGCATTCAAATTGGATTCTTCGTTCGGCCGCTACAGTCGTTAAAAGTTTGAAAAAATCGACTTTTTTCAAAATTTCTTCATAAAGTTCATGGTGACTTGCTAACTTTTTTGCAATTTCCTCTGGATAAATTTTTTTAACGCCAATCGTTTTATCTTGATCTTTTGATGATAAAAAAGGTATTACATAAAGATCTACGATGATTTTTAAGATAGTTGATTTTTTCCATTTTTTCTATTTTCGCGTTTTTTTTGCTGACGTGTCACGAGCTTCAAATTGACATTTGTTTCTGCGAAAGTACATTTTTTGAAGCGTCTTGAAGCGATCTTTTGAGCGACGTCAAGAAACCCCGGATCCAACCGGTGGTTTCTTCAGGAAATAATTTTTAATGCAATTTTTGTTAAAAAGTAAGAAGGGGGGACCCTTGGATAGAATTTCGGGTTTTCGTCAAAAATTAAAAATCGCCGATTTCAATCAAATCCGACTAATTGACACACGAGGAACACAGATTTGCAATCCGCGTTCAAATTGGATTCTTCGTTCGGCCGCTACAGTCGTTAAAAGTTTGAAAAAATCGACTTTTTTCAAAATTTCTTCATAAAGTTCATGGTGACTTGCTAACTTTTTTGCCATTTTCTCTGGATGAATTTTTTTAACGCCAATCGTTTTATCTCGTTTTTTTGATGACAAAAAAGGTATTACATAAAAGTCTACGATGATTATTAAGAAAGTTGATTTTTTCGATTTTTGTCATTTGCTATTTTTTAAGATACTTACATAAATTGTAATCAACTTACGCTACAGGTTATAATACCCGTAGTTAATAAAATTCTTTTTTATCTTGTTTTAGCAAACATTAACACTTACAATGTATAATCTCACACGGCGCTGCAAACAATTTATTTCGCCTCTTGTATTTACGACCCATTGACAACCACTCGACTGTTTCCTCCTCCATTAATTGCACAGTGTCGTCGAAGAGTGCGAATGGCCCTCCCATTCAATAAAAAGGGTTATAAAGAATAATTTTTTTAACACACGAAACGCGTCTATGGAAGGCGGGGACGTGATTTAATAATTTTTGTATTTCTAATTTTTGCGTTTGCTTTGTCTGGAAGCTTGGATGGGATAGACTAGCATATATACCATGTTCTTCAGGTTTGGCATCCTCGGATTATTAATCGTACCTTTCTCTGCAAAATTTCTTAGAGGGCACAATTTTTAAACTTGACAACTTTTTTGCTGTTGAAGATAGCTGATTTTTTTTAACGCCAATCGATTTGTCTCGTTTTTTTGATGTAAAAAAAGTGTCAGTTAATGGCCTACGATGATTATCAAAAAAGTTTATTTTTTCGATTTTTTCCATTTTCGAGTTTTTTTTGCTGACGTGTCACGGGCTTCAAATTGACATTTGTTCGTGCGAAAGTTCATTTTCTGAAGCGTCTTGAAGCGATCTTTTAAGTGACGTCAAGAAACCCCGGATCCAACTAGTGGTTTCTTCAGGAAATCGTTTTTAATGCAATTTTTGTTAAAAAGTAAGAAGGGGGGACCCTTGGATAGAATTTCGGATTTTCGTCAAAAATAAAAAATCGCCAATTTTAATCAAATCCGACTAATTCGGAGACGAGGAACGTAGATTTGCAATCCGCGTTCAAATTGGATTCTTCGTTCGGCCGCTACAGCCGTTCAAAGTTTGAAAAAATCGACTTTTTTCAAAATTTATCCATAAAGTTCATGGTGACTTGCTAACTTTTTTGCAATTTTCTCTGGAAGAAATTTTTTAACGCCAATCGTTTTATCTCGTTCTTCTGATGAAAAAAAAGTTGTTACATAAAGGTCCACGATGATTTTTAAAAAGTTGATTTTTTCGATTTTTTCCATTTTCGAGTTTTTTTGCTGACGTGTCACGCGCTTCAAATTGACATTTGTTCCTGCAAAAGTACATTTTCTGAAGCGTCTTGAAGCGATCTTTCGAGTGACGTCAAGAAATCCCAGATCCAACCAGTGGTTTCTTCAGGAAATCTATAGTTTTTCAAGTTTTCGTCATAATAATCATAATTTATTTTCCTTTAATAATACGATTCTAGATCTGTTGCTCGCCTCAATTAATTTGATTTAATTATTATTACTCGATTTTATGGCTTTATTAAGTCGGATCTGCGAATTGTTATCCGTGTAAAGGAGCGCGTCGTGTTTTTCTCGGTAATTAGTTCTTTGGACAGAGAGCGATGTATAAAATCGGTAGCTATTGTTTCCGGGCATCGTTCCATATTGTTGGGTGATGTTTTCGAATGTCGAGAGAACTTCACTTTTATATTTCTACGGCTAATTAAGATTAGTACTCTCGAATGACTAATGAATGATGTCTTACTTACAGCAGCAAAAACAATAAATAACATCGATGTTAAAAGAATCATTTTAAATATTTTTATATACATTGGAATGTTGAAAGTGGAAAGAGGAGGAAACAATTGTTGATTCGTATTATAGAGAAGAAAATACAAATTTTAAAATCCTTTTCATGCCACATACATGACTATATAATTAATATTAGATAAATTAAAACAGTTGTTTGGTTTTAATTTTTATTTACCTAATATTACAATTTCGTTTCATCAAGAGTGCAGTGAACAAAGTATTTTCCGTATATAATTAATATTATTACCAAAAATCTTCACTTTCTACTGATCATTTTGAGTCCATCTTTGAACCCCCAGCTGCAGTGTTTGTTGGCGCAGCATTGTCCATCCTGGTGTTCCTCAGCGTCCTCACTCAGTTCCTGCAATGGTTGAGTTGTTGGTCTCAAGTCATGTGAACAGGATTCTTGAAGGGTGTCGTGATGAGATCATCTGCAAAATAGGAGAAAATAAAAGCTATTTCAACTTAGCGAAGTGAGGAACCTTCTCAAGCAACCCCCTACAGAAAATTCCAACCTAGTGGTTGCTTTGCAAACTCATTAATCGAAAATCTGACAATTTACAGTTGCCCAGTTCTCATTAAACAAACCGCGGTAATTTCATGCAAATAAGACATATGTGAGAGAAAATCGCAAAGTCACTGTTTGTTTATCCCGTCGCGTACACTCGTTCCTTCGTTCCTTCATTCCTTGCGGTCGCCCCATTGTGATTGTGCAGTGGGAGTACACAGATAATTGCTTCATTTTTTTCTCCGTTGGCTCATTTGCACATAATGCCCGAAGAGCGTTGATTCGGATTTATTTCCCAAAATTAAAATATTTGGGTTATATTAGGAATGGTTAGGGACGCTGTTTCTATTTGTTATCGGAACTGTGGGAGTTTACACGACGTACACAAAATCACGAATTGTTTTATTCGTTGTAAAATAATAGTGTGTAGTTACCGCTCAACATGAATAATCATTAGCTTAACAAATTACTGTTGAATTTTTAGTACTGTTTTTGTGGCAATAAATCAGTTTAATACTGCAGAGATTTGGATTCGTCATGGGACAATAAAATTAAGAAAAAATGCACTTTTCCAAAAACTGCTCTATAAATTCCACAATTTTTTTAGCACGTGCTTCAAATTTTCACAGTTTATTCTTAAATAACGTGTCTTAATATTTACCTAAGCAAAATTATCAAAACTTTGCAGTGACTAATTTTTTTAAATTTTTTGATGACTAAAATTGCACTTTTCCAAAAATTACTCTATAAATTCCACAATTTTTCTAGCAAGGTGCTTTAAATTTTCTCAGATTATTCTTAAATAACGTGTCTTAATATTTACTTAAGCAAAATTATTAAAACTTCACAGTGACTAATTTTTTTAAATTTTTTCATGACCAAAAATACACTTTTCCAAAAATTACTCTATAAATTCCACAATTTTTTTGGCACGTGCTTCAAATTTTCAGAAATTATTCTGAAATAACGTGTCTTAATATTTACTTAAGCAAAATTATGAAAACTAAAAAAAAAACTAAATTTTTTGATGACCAAAAATGCGCTTTCCCCAAAATTGCTCTATGAATTCCAAATTTTTTTTGGCACGTGTTTCAAATTTTTACTGTTTATTCTTAAATAACGTGTTTTAATATCTACGTAAGTAAAATTATCAAAACTTTGCAGTGACTATTTTTTTTTTATTTTTTGATGACCAAAAATGCACTTTTCCAAAAATTACTCTATAAATTCCACAATTTTTTTAGCACGTGCTTCCAATTTGTACAGATTATTCTTAAATAACGTGTCTTGACATTTACTTAAGCAAAATTATCAAAACTTCACAGTGATTAATTTTTTTAAATTTTTTGATGACCAAAAATGCACTTTTCCAAAAATTGCTCTATAAATTCCACAATTTTTTCAGCACGTGCTTCAAATTTTCATAAATTATTCTTAAATAACGTGCCTTAATATTTACTTAAGCAAAATTAATAAGACTTTGCAGTGACTAATTTTTTTAAATTTTTTGATGACCAAAAATGCACTTTTACAAAAATTGCTCTATAAATTCCACATTTTTTTGGGCACGTGCTTCAAATTTTCATAAATTATTGCTAAATAACGTGTCTTAATATTTACTTAAGCAAAATTATCAAAAATTTGTAGTGACTAATTTTTTTAAATTTTTTGATGACCAAAAATGCACTTTTCCAAAAATTCCTCTATAAATTCCACAATTTTTTTGGCACGTGCTTCAAATTTTCACAGATTATTCTTAAATAACGTGTCTTAATATTTACTTAAGCAAAATTATCAAAACTTTGCAGTGACTAATTTTTTTAAATTTTTTGATGACCAAAAATACACTTTTCCAAAAATTGCTCTATAAATTCGACAATTTTTTTAGCACGTGCTTCAAATTTTCGCAGTTTATTCTTAAATAACGTGTTTTAATTTCTACTTAAGCAAAATTATCAAAACCTTGCAGTGACTATTTTTTTTAAATTTTTTGATGACGAAAAATGCACTTTTCCAAAAATTACTCTATAAATTCCACAATTTCTTTCAAATTTTTACAGATTATTCATAAATAACGTGTCTTAATATTTACTCAAGTAACATTATCAAAACTTTGCAGTGACTAATTATTTTTAAATCATTTGATGACGAAAAATGCACTTTTCCAAAAATTGCTCTATAAATTCCACATTTTTTTTGGCACGTGCTTTAAATTTTCACAGATTATTTTTAAATAACGTGTCTTAATATTTACTTAAGCAAAATTACCAAAACTTTGCAGTGACTAATTTTTTTAATTTTTTGATGACCAAAAATGCACTTTTCCAAAAATTCTTCTATAAATTCTACAATTTTTTTGGCCCGTGCTTTAAATTTTCACAGATTATTCTCAAATAACGTGTCGTAATATTTACCTAAGCAAAATTATCAAAACTTTGCAGTGACTAATTTTTTTAAATTTTTTTATGACAAAAAATGCACTTTTCCAAAAATTCCTCTACAAATTCCACAATTTTTTTAGCACGTGTTTCAAATTTTCGCAATTTATTCTTAAATAACGTGTCTTAATATTTACTTAAGCAAAATTATCAAAACTTTGCAGTGACTAATTTTTATTAAAATTTTTTATGACAAAAAATGCACTTTTCCAAAAATTCCTCTAGAAATTCCACAATTTTTTTAACACGTGCTTCAAATTTTCGTAATTTATTCTTAAATAACGTGTTTTAATATTGGCTTAAGCAAAATTATCAAAACATAACAGTGACTATTTTTTTTAAATTCTTTGATGACCAAAAATGCACTTTTCCAAAAATTCCTCTATAAATTCCACAATTTTTTTTACACATGCTTCAAATTTTCACAGATTATTCTTAAATAACGTGTCTTAGCATTTACTTAAGCAAAATTATTAAAACTTTGCAGTGACTAATTTTTTTAAATGTTTTGATGACAAAAAATTCACTTTTCCAAAAATTGCTGTATAAATTCCACAATTTTTTTAGCACGTGCTTCAAATTTGCTAAGTTTATTCTTAAATAACGTGTTTTAATATCTACGTAAGCAAAATTATCAATACTTTGCAGTGACTATTTTTTTTTTAATTCTTTGATGACCAAAAATGCACTTTTCCAAAAATTGCTCTATGAATTCTACAATTTTTTTGGCACGTGCTTTAAATTTTCACAGATTATTCTTAAATGACGTGTCTTAATATTTACTTAAGCAAAAATTATCAAAACTTTGCAGTGATTCTTTTTGAATTTTTTGATGACGTAGTTTAATCACTGAATAAAACACATTAATTGAAACTTTTTCCATTGATTGTTTCACTTGATAATGACTGTAAAACGTCGAAACTTCAGTCGTGAAATTATGTAACATTTGCACAGACATTAAATACAATGTGGTAAAAACATAGTTAAGTGTTTTATTCAGTGATTATATTATGAATTACCAGGTAGTAACGGTCGCAACCATCATCATGACAGTTGAAGTTCTTTATAGACTCAATAACATGAATAATTATTAATAAATCAGTGTTGAATTTTGAATACTGTTTTTATATTATTGAATCAGTAGACGACGGGTTTCGCGACTTGACTTTACGCGTGGATTGAAAAAAAAGTATTCGTAATGGGACCATGACATTTAAGACAGTTGTAGTTCTTTATTGACTTAATATAACAAAATTAATCGTATGTCAAAAGTCTGTTTCAATTCTGAGATATTAGCGCTCAAAGTGGACCGCGCCGTTTTGATAGAGGAAATTTGCGTACATTGTAGAGCCTTTAGAGTTGAATTTAGAAGAAAAAGTGTGTAACATTTTTTGTTCATTATTACGTCCTCAAGGGACTGACGTTTCGTTTTATTTTGTTCAACTCTCTTTTACACAAATAAGAACACGTTATCTAAAAACTTTATTTTTTTGTTCAATTTAATTATGAAGAAATCATACAAAACATCTTTTTAAATAAATTTTGGCTTCGTCAGTCCCTGGATAATTACATCCTCTTTAATAAGATACAAATTTTATTGAAATCGGTCGAGCCATTCTTGGAAAATCGTGCACGCAAGTTCGAAAAATGCGGTTTGAGAAAAAATGCTTTGTCTAAATCCTAGAAAAATAAGGCTTTTATGAAATCGGCAGTTAAATTTTATGTACGATAATTTCTTGTTTGGGTTTATGGATGTTTCTGATTGTCCTATTTGATGAAAAAAATATGAAATTCACCAATAGCTTAGGCCGATTAGTTCACCATTTAAGACGAGCGAAATAATGTGCAAATACCAGGGAACTGGGAAATATTAGCGATGTCACATTACAGCGTGTAGAAATTAGTTGGTCTCGCTTTACATAGTCGCAGCTGGATTCATTCAAAGTTTATTGCTACTAGTCAACATGCAGATACTATCTACTATCTCCATTGTCTCGCTTGATATGTTAATATCATTTATATTTTTCTATGGGAGCCACCGCTTCCAGCCAGATAACCATCGCGCCCAACCGAACACGCATACCACATCATCTCGCGTCACACGAGAAGAAGGCAAAGAATTCATACGGCACGCATGTGTACTTGCTCATTAAGAAATGGAAATCGTTGTTTACGTGAAGATTATTTTTATCAGTTGTGCAATTTCACGTACTTTTTCTGCCGTTCAATTTATGTGTCAAAAAAAAAACACTTTTTACTTTGTTTGTGTAACACTTTAATTTATTCGTTTGGGTGCAGTTTCGGCAAATCAAACTTTAGTTTTGATAATATCCAGCTGAGTTGCCGTAACTGCAGTCAAACAAACGGATAAATCAAAGTGTTATATAAAGTGAAAAGTGTTTTATTCCATATAGAAAGAAATAAGTTTTGACAAGTTTGAAAAGAAGAAGAGACTAATAAGAGTTGAATTGGAGTTTTGAGAAGAAAACTACTAATTAGAGAATTAAATTACTTTGTTTAAGTTACCAAAAATAAAAACATAAATAATCAACAATCTCAAACGTATAACAATAAAACGGCAGACATTCCTGTACGTATAATTTTCGAACCGGTCGAGGAAAATGTGTATTGATTCTATCTGGGAGATCTGCGCCGATAAACGCGCGATCGCGAGCCGAGATTAAAGATCGAATTGTTATAATTAATGAATTACAGTGTGGCCGGTGGATCTGCACCACAGAGAGAAATCCTTCGAGTGGGAAATTAAATGTAGGAAGTGCTCCCTGCGCACGACTTCGTTGCATCATCGCAATTAATTACGAATCGCTAACGATTCGAACGCATTTGCATACAACTTTCAACTCACCTGAACGAAAAAGTTGCCAATAAAATACGGCAATTGCAAAAATAGTTTTTGAAATAAACTCACGAAACTCAAAATGGGAAAATTTGAAAATACTAATGCATGATCTATATGCGTTCAAAATTGTGAAAATCCTTGCCATATTAAAAAGTAATAACGCCTTTAATTGCATAACAATCTCCAGTGACGGTACATCAAAACTGTTTGAAAATTATCGCAGTGTTAGCTGAAGTTTTTAAAAAAGTTAAAAATATCAGAACAATCTAGGCTTATAGGCCTGATAAAACAAGAAATAAAAAAAAACATGCCGGCGCCTGGATCACTCTGAAAAAAAAAATTATCCACTTCATGCACCGAGAATAGGTGCACCATCGCATTAACTAAAGTTTTATTCGAAGTTCGGCGTCCACCATAAAAAAATAAAAAATATCCAAACAATCTGGATATATAGGCCTGATAAAACAAGAAATAAAAAAAATACGGCGTCTGGATCACTTCGAAAAAAATTAATTATCCAACTCATGTACCGAAAATAAGTGCGCCATCGTATTAACTAAAGTTTTATTCAAAGTTCGGCGTCCGCCATAAAAAATTAAAAAATATCTAAATAATCTGGATATATAGGCCTGATAAGACATAAAATAAAAAAAGATGCCGGCGCCTGGATCACTTCTAAAAAAAATAATTATCCACCTCATGCACAGAGAATGGGTGCGCCAACACATTAATTGTAATTTTATTCAAAGTTCGGTGTTCGCCATAAAAAATTCAAAAATACCCAAACAATCTGGATATATAAGCCTTATATAAAAAGAAATAAAAAAGTATGTCGGCCCGTGGATCACTTCGAAAAAAAAAATATTACGAAATGCAAACCATTAATTGTTTAATTATTTATTTATTTAATGTAAAAATTCAGCTTAACCGCATTCAATATTTAAATGAAGCATCGTGTTCCACTGGTGAACTAATTTATTCGTGGAAATCTTGATGTGTGTAGAAATTTCTTTTGCAGAAATTTTAGTGCGTAGAATTTATATTGGAAGAAAATTTAGTGCGATGAAATTTTGACTTGAAAAAATTTCGGTGCGTAGCAATTTATACATGAAAAAATTTGGCGCGAAGAAATTTATACTGGAAGAAATTTTGATGTAAAAAAATTATACTTGAACTGTTGAGATGAAAAAATTTTTGGGTGAAGAAATTTATATTTAAAAAAAAATTATTCTTGAAATAATTTTGGAGTAAATAAATTTATATTTAAAGAAATGTTGGTGTAAAGAAATTTATACTTGGAAATGTTGGAGTAAAGAAATTTTTTGGGCGAAGAAATTTATACTGAAAAAAATTTATTCTTGAAAATTTTGACGTGTGTAAAAAAATTTTTGAAGAAATTTGAGTGCCTAGAATTTATACTAGAAGAAAATTATTAAATTAAAAAAATTCGGTGCGTAAAAATTTATACGATACAAATTTTGATGTGAAAGAATTTATACTTGAAATGTTGAGATGAAAAAAAAAAAATTGGGCGAAGAAATTTATACTTAAAAAAAGTTATTCTTGAAATAATTTTGGTGTGAAGTAATTTATATTTAAAGAAATATTGGTGTGAAGAAATTTTGGGGTGAAGAAATTTTGGTCTCAAGAAATGAGTACTTAAATCAAATTAGAAGTGAAAAATTTTATACTTGAAATGTTGTGGTTAAAAATTTTTTGGGTGAAGAAATTTATACTTGAAAAAAATTATTCTTGAAAATCTTGAAAATTTTGAAGAAATTTAAGTGCGTAGAATTTATACCAGAAGAAATTTTTGAAATTAGGAAATTTCGGTGCGTAGAAATTTATACATGATACAAATTTTGATATGAAAAAATTTATACTTGAAATGTTAAGATGAAAACATTTTTGGGGGAAGAAATGTATACTTAAAAAAATTTATTCTTGATATAATTTTAGTGTAAAACAATATATTTAAAAAAATGTTGGGGTAAAGAAATTTTGGATTGAAGAAATTTATACTTGAAGAAATTTTGTTGTTAGGAAATGTATACTTAAAGCAATTTAGGTGTAAAAAATTATACTTGAAATGTTGGAGTGAAGCAATTTTTGGGTAAAGAAATTTATATCCGAAATAATGTATTCTTGAAGAAATTTTGGTGTGAAGAAATTTATATTTAAAGAAAGGTTGGTGTGAGGAAATGTTGGAATGAAGAAATTTATTCTTGAAGAAATTTTGGTCTCGAGAAATGTATGCTTGCAGAAATTTAGGTTTGAAAAAAATTAATATTTGAAATGTTGGAGTTGAGAAAGTTTGGTGTGAAGTAATTACACTTAAAGAAATTTTGGTTTCAAGAAATGTATACTCAAAGCAAATTAGGTGTAAAAATTTTATACTTGAAATGTTGGAGTTAAAATTTTTTCAGGTGAAGAAATTTATACTTGAAAAAATTTATTCTTAAAAATCTTGACGTGCGTAGAATTTATACTAGAAGAAAAATTATAAATTAAGAATTTTCGGTGCGTAGAAATTTATACATGAAAAAAATTGGTGAGAAGAAATTTTGGTTTGAAGAAATTTTGGTCTCAAGAAATGCATACTTGAAGCAATTATGGTTTAAAAAAATTATACTTGAAATTTTGGAGTGAAGAAATTTTTGGGTGAAGAACATACTCTTGTTATTAATTATTCTTGATGAAATTTTAGTGTGAAGAAATTTATATTAGATGAAACGTTGGTGTGAAGCAATTTATACTTGAAAAAATTTTGTTCTCAAGAAATGTATACTTGAAGAAATTCAGTGGTGAAAACAATTATACTTGAAATGTTGGAGTAAAAAAAGTTTAGATTGAAGAAATTTATACTTGAAGAAAATTTGGTCTCAATAATGTATACTTAAAGCAAATTAGGTGTAAAAAATTTTAACTTGAAATGTTGGCGTTAAAAATTTTTTGGGTGAAGAAAATTTATTCTTAAAAATCTTGACGTTTGTAAAAAAAAAATTGGAAGAAATTTTAGTACACACACACACACAGACACAATTTTTTTTACTTTCTCCGTTACGAAGTACGAGAAAGTATTGAGATCGTGATTTTTTTTTTCAAAAATTTTTTTACGGAAATATCCGTTTTGGGGTCCCTAGATGCCATTTCAACCATTTCTGGAATTTTTTTTTGTGTCTGTATCTCAAAAACTAATAGAGCAATTGATATGAAACTTCGTACACCGGAAGTGGGCGTTTACCTTAACTGTTTTTTGTTTTTCGCCAATATTTTCTTAAATATGAAAAAAATTTCAAAAACATTTAAACAAACTTTGAAGACAACTAAGAAATGAACATCTTTTGCTTGAAAACATTTTTTATAAAATCATTTTTATTCGAGAAAAAAATTTATTATTTTTTTAAAATTTTTGGTTTATTATTATAAAACGATAACAGTTACAGCAAATGTGTGTTAATAATAATTGTAGAGAAAACTAAAATGAACAACTTATAAAGAATAAGTTTTTTTCGAAATATTAGTTTTTGAAGTACATTTTTCCATCTTCCATAATTTTGACGTTTTAAACGTCAGTTTTATCCGAGTCTACGAAACGTTCGATGCACACTTAAAATATGATTTAAATTGAAAATAAACCATGGAAGCGTAAATATAAATAATACCATCAAGTCGGAGAAAGTAACATGATGGCCACATCACCATTTTTTTTGTACGGAAGGACCTGACAAAGTGGGCGTTTGGCCCCGAAAGGTTGAGAAAGAGTGACTTAAAATAATGCGATTTATCTTCAACTCGTCTCGATTCATCCGTTTGACATCTCTTTGGGTAAAGCATAGAGATCACGTGTCGCGATTCGAAACAAGTCAGAAACACCGATTTACCAATCGTCGAATGATTTTCGAGGAATGCCTTTGCAGTTCAGAGTTTACGGTCCTTCCTGATGTTACGTCGCAGTTTTCAGCGTGTAAACAGATAAGCGCGGCGCAAATGCCGAGGTCGGGCGTATCTTTTCAGGACATGTGTCCTGAAAGTTAACGGACGGATGGAAGGACCGAACCGAGAGTGGACGCAATAAATAAAGTTTAGAGTCTGCGGCCAGATGGGATCTCCGGGTGATGGACTGGCCCTTTGCTACGGTTTCCGATTGGACGTTAACAACTTCTGGTCTGATATTTAGGGGACATTGTTATTAGCATCGAAGGCTTAATATATTATACACCGAGTTTAATTATTCTTGAAATTACAAACATTGTAGTAGTATTTTCATTGATATTAATTTAGTTGATTGCATACATCAAATTTGACGAATTATAATTTACAGTGGATGAACGATTACATCGAAGCGTGTAAACCCAGAGCCTGTATTTAAGCAGCATTCAACAATGAGGGATAACTGTGTGTGGTTGTCTTAACGGTCCATTTTACATCTCCATTGCGAGAGATGGAAGGTCGGATCGTTTCCCCCAAAGGACATCATCAGCTTGATAAACTCTCCAATAGAATAAATTAAACAGCCACAGCAACTGTTTATAATTATTCTTGCAATATCAGATATGGTTAGAGTTAAATATATAGGTTAAGATCTGAAAGATAGAGGATGGAAGATGGTGTAGAGGAGTACGTGCGCGAAGAGATTTAATTTGTCACGGGGATGGCGCATTAATCTGTTTGAGCACACGTAGCGGTTTTCTAATTTGTTGGAAATTATAATATACGGACACTGGCACTTTGTCAATGTTTATATAAAATAATTTGCACATGCCTCCAGACCTGCTGGAACACATTCTTGCGCATGTAATTTAGTCGAAAGACGTATGGAGCTTTCGCTATTTGACTTGTCTACGTTAATATTCCAATTTGTTAACAGATGAATTAAAATAACCACAAACAATTAGAAATTTATTCAGAATTTTACGGAATTATAATTTAGAATGTATCTAAAGTAATTTTAAAAAGTTTCAAGTCATTGGAAATTGTTTTCATATTTTTTTCCAATCGTCAAAATTATTGCATTTTTTTTACAAAATCACACTCTGATTCATCGAAATTTTTCAGAAGAATGCGTGTAAATAAATGCAGATTTTTACGGAATTACAATTTTGAATGTATTTTAAGTAATTTTGAAAAGTTTCAAGTCACTGGAAATTGTTTTCATATTTTTTTCCAATCGTCAAAATTATTGCAATTTTTTTACAAAATCACACTCTGATTCTACGAAATTTTTCAGAAGAATGTGTGTAAATAAATGTAGATTTTCACAGAATTACAATTTTGAATGTATTTTAAGTAATTTTGAAAAGTTTCAAGTCACTGGCAATTGCTTTCAAATTTTTTTCCAATCGTCAAAATTATTGCATTTTTTACAAAATCACGCTCTGATTCTGCGAAATTTTTTAGAAGAATGCGTGTAAATAAATGTAGATTTGTACGGAATTGCAATTTTGAATGTATTTAAAGTAATTTTGAAAAGTTTCAAGTCACTGGAAATTGTTTTCATATTTTTTTCCAATCGTCAAAATTATTGCAATTTTTTTACAAAATCACACTCTGATTCTACGAAATTTTTCAGAAGAATGTGTGTAAATAAATGTAGATTTTCACAGAATTACAATTTTGAATGTATTTTAAGTAATTTTGAAAAGTTTCAAGTCACTGGCAATTGTTTTCAAATTTTTTTCCAATCGTCAAAATTATTGCATTTTTTTACAAAATCACGCTCTGATTCTACGAAATTTTTTAGAAGAATGCGTGTAAATAAATGTAGATTTGTACGGAATTGCAATTTTGAATGTATTTAAAGTAATTTTGAAAAGTTTCAAGTCACTGGTAATTGTTTTCATATTTTTTTCCAATCGTCAAAATTATTGCAATTTTTTTACAAAATTACGCTCTGATTTTACGAAATTTTTCAGAAGAATGCGTGTAAATATATGTAGATTTTTACGGAATTACAATTTTGAATGTGTTCTAAGTAATTTTGAAAAGTTTCAAGTCACTGGCAATTGTTTTCATATTTTTTTCCAATTCGTCAAAATTATTGCAATTTCTTTACAAAATCACGCTCTGATTCTACGAAATTTATTCAGAAGAATGCGTGTAAATAAATGTAGATTTTTACGGAATTACAATTTTGAATGTATTTCAAGTAATTTTGAAAAGTTTCAAGTCACTGGCAATTGTTTGCATATTTTTTTCCAATCGTCAAAATTATTGCAATTTCTTTACAAAATCACGCTCTGATTTTACGAAATTTTTCAGAAGAATGCGTGTAAATAAATGTAGATTTTTACGGAATTACAATTTTGAATGTATTTCAAGTAATTTTGAAAAGTTTCAAGTCACTGGCAATTGTTTTCATATTTTTTTCCAATTCGTCAAAATTATTGCAATTTTTTTACAAAATCACGCTCTGATTCTACGAAATTTATTTATAAGAATGCAAGTAAATAAATGCAGATTTTTACGGAATTACAATTTTGAATGTATTTTAAGTAATTTTGAAAAGTTTCAAGTCACTGGCAATTGTTTTCATATTTTTTTCCAATCGTCAAAATTATTGCAATTTTTTTACAAAATCACGCTCTGATTTTACGAAATTTTTCAAAAGAATGCGTGTAAATAAATGTAGATTTTTACGGAATTATAATTTCGAATGTATTTTTAGTAATTTTGTAAAGTTTCAAGTCGCTGGTAATTGTTTTCATATTTTTTTCCAATCGTCAAAATGATTGCAATTTTTTTACAAAATCACGCTTTGATTCTACGAAATTTTTCAGAAGAATGCGTGTAAATAAATGTAAATTTTTACGGAATTACAATTTTGAATGTATTTTAAGTAATTTTAAAAAGTTTCAAGTCGCTGGCAATTGTTTTCATATTTTTTTCCAATCGTCAAAATTATTGCAATTTTTTTACAAAATCACGCTGTGATTTTACGAAATTTTTCAGAAGAATGCGTGTAAATAAATGTGGATTTTTACGGAATTATAATTTCGAATGTATTTTTAGTAATTTTGTAAAGTTTCAAGTCACTGGAAATTGTTTTCATATTTTTTTCCAATCGTCAAAATTATTGCAATTTTTTTACAAAATCACACTCTGATTCTACGAATTTTATTCAGAAAATTGCGTGTAAATAAATATAAATTTTTACGGAATTACAATTTTGAATGTATTTTAAGTAATTTTGAAAAGTTTCAAGTCACAGGCAATTGTTTTCATATTTTTTTCCAATCGTCAAAATTATTGCAATTTTTTTACAAAATCACGCTCTGATTTTACGAAATTTTTCAAAAGAATGCGTGTAAATAAATTTAGATTTTTACGGAATTATAATTTCGAATGTATTTTTAGTAATTTTGTAAAGTTTCAAGTCGCTGGTAATTGTTTTCATATTTTTTTCCAATCGTCAAAATGATTGCAATTTTTTTACAAAATCACGCTTTGATTCTACGAAATTTTTCAGAAGAATGCGTGTAAATAAATGTAAATTTTTACGGAATTACAATTTTGAATGTATTTTAAGTAATTTTAAAAAGTTTCAAGTCACTGGAAATTGTTTTCATATTTTTTTCAAATCGTCAAAATTATTGCAATTTTTTACAAAAATCACGCTCTGATTCTACGAAATTTATTCAGAAGAATGCGTGTAAATAAATGTAGATTTTTACGTAATTACAATTTTGAATGTTTTTAAAGGAATTTAAAAAAGTTTCAAGTCACTGGCAATTGTTTTCAAATTTTTTTCCAATCGTCAAAATTATTGCAATTTTTTTACAAAATCGCGCTCTGATTTTACGAAATTTTTCAGAAGAATGCGTGTAAATAAATGTGGATTTTTACGGAATTACAATTTTGAATGTATTTTAAGTAATTTTGAAAAGTTTCAAGTCACTGACAACTGTTTTCATATTTTTGTCCAATCGTCAAAATTATTGCAATTTTTCACAACAATACGCTTGAAAATAAATAACAAACAATGCATTCGTCTGCGAGTGAATTCCTGATGATGACTCGAAAAGAAAGGAATCATTAATATGTAACACCTTATTCCATTACACGCGACCATATCGCGTATCAAATCGTAAATCGGCCATCCTTCACATCCATAACGTACGCGAAATTAACATTTTCCTCTCCACTGAATTTTTCCTTCCTTTCTTAATCTCTCATCTCGGTCGCGTGTACGTACATAAACCCGATGGCCCTGCAAGAACTCCCGAAGAAGTGCTTGAGTCCGGCGTGATCTATTCCTTCCTGGCCGCCGGATGCTTTCGCATTTACCACTGCCAACTTCCTCAAAATTGTGGAAATGGATACATGATGTGATTTATAACTTGATTATTTCGAGTGAAAAGTGTTAGGTCAACATATCTGATAAATACAAGAACTTACAACAATACAAATTAGCCATACGATGACTTGGCTTTCTTAATGGGGAAGAGCACCGTCATGCTGGAACCACATGTTGAAATCAGGCACTTGGTTGGTTTCACAACCCTTAATATTAAAAATGTTTCACCACGTGATACACAAAAATCAAATTCCACAAGAATTGCCGAATGTGAATTTTAGTACCAAAATGAAATGTACCACGAGTATACTTACAGATTTTGATCCTCGAAAATTTAAAAACCCTCGAGTTTCGAGTTTCGGTTTATCTGTTTCCATAAAGTTTTCCAAATTTATAACTTTAATCAACAATACAGAAGTCGTTTAACATTCAAATGTTTGCAGATCCAAAACCACATAAACGCTGTTGAAGTTTCGCCAAAGTGTGATATTTTAATCTCGGCGCAGCGGCGGAGAATGGATAAAGTGCGCTTTAGATAAACCAGAATTGCAGTAGCATGTGCCCATTCTTTACGTTCCATGCACCTTCGAGCGACTTTCTGGAGAGGAAGGAAAAGGGGATTAGATTGCACCTGGAAAATATCGCGAGGAGTGAAAAGGAAGAGGTCGCTCGTAAATCGCCCGCGCCGTCGTCGTTCCATTATTAACTTAGCCGTTTGAAAAGAATTTTTAAGGCGCTCTCATTAAAAAAATGTCGGTGTTGGTGCAGCATTAACGCCGCCGCTCCTAACGCTTTTGACTGACAGAGCCAATTAAAATAAATATCAATGTCACTAAGGCGGCGGATAGTGGATGGACGCCACCTCGGGGTGATAACTGTTATTACGAGGGTGATTAAGTTTCCGGGGGGATTTTTGCCATTTCGGTTACTCTCATTACGCTCACGCCCACGCCCACGCCGACAGTCTTCTCTTCCTTGTACATTCGCACTTGAAAACAATCCGCCGTAACAAATGGGCTGTACACCTTTGTGTGGTATTCCGCAGGGTTCGAAACTAGGGCCGCTTCAATGCTCAATTCTGAAATAAATCAAAATCCAGTCCTAAACTTCATTCTCACAGAGGATGGAATTAAAAAAAAAATGCAATAAATTCGACGACTTGAAAAAAATATAAAAACAATTGCCATCGACTTAAAATTTCACAAATTTATTCAAAATTTATTTGTAATTACTATACTACAAAAATATGTAAATATTTCATCCCTAAACTTCGAGAAAATTGCATTCTAACAGAGAACAGAATAAAAAAAAATGCAAAAATTTCAACGACTTGAAAAAAATATAAAAACAATTGCCATCGACTTGAAATTTCACAAATTTATTTAAAATTGATTTGTAAGTACCATACTATAAAAATATGTAATGATTTCATCCCTAAACTTCGAGAAAATTGCATTCTAACAGAGCATAGAATTTAAAAAAAATGCAATAATTTCGACCTGAAAAAAATATAAAAACAACTGCAATGGACTTGAAATTTCCCAAATTCATTAAAAATGTATTTGTAGTTGCTATGTTGTAAAAATATGTAAACATTTCATCCCTAAACTTCGAGAAAATCGCATTCAAACAGAGCGTAGAATTAGAAAAAAATGCAATAATTTTGAAGACCTAAAAAAAATATAAAAACATTTGCCATCGACTTGAAATTTCACAAATTTATTCAAAATTTATTTGTAGTTACTATGCTATAAAAATATGTAAACATTTTATCCCTAAACTTAAAAAAAATTGCATTCAAACAGTGCGTAGAATTAGAAAAAAATGCAATAATTTCGACGACCTGAAAAAAATATAAAAACAATTGCCATCGATTTGAAATTTCACAAATTTATTCAAAATGTATTTGTAAGTACCATACTATAAAAATATGTAAAGATTTCATCCATAAACTTCGAGAAAATTGCATTCTAACAGAGCATGGAATTTAAAAAAAATGCAATAATTTTGAAGACCTGAAAAAAATATGAAAACAATTGCCATCGACTTAAAATTTCACAGATTTATTCAAAATTTATTCGGAATTACGCTAACATAAAAATTTGTGAACATTCCATCCCTAAACTTCGAGAAAAACTCATTCAAACACAGTATAGGATTTAAAAAAAATGCAAAAATTTCAACGATTTGAAAAAAATATAAAAACATTGCCATCGATTTAAAATTTTACAGATGTATTCAAAATTTATTCGGAATTACACTACCATAAAAATCTGTAAACATTTCATCCCTAAATTTCGAGAAAATCGTATTCAAACAGAGCATAGAATTTAAAAAAAAAATGCAAAAATTTCAACGACTCGAAAAAAATATTAAAAAAAATTGCCATCGATTTAAAATTTCACAGATGTATTCAAAATTTATTCGGAATTACGCTACCATAAAAATCGGTGAACATTGCATCCCTAAACTTCGAGAAAACTTCATAGATTTAAAAAAATGCAAAAATTTCAAAGATTGAAAAAAATATAAAAAAAGTTGCCATCGACTTAAAATTTCACAGATGTATTAAAAATTTATTCGGAATTACGAGCTACTATAAAACTCTGTAAACATTCCATCTCTAAACTTTAAGAAAATCTCAATAGAGCGTCGAATTTTGAAAAAATGTAATAATTTCGATGACTCGAAAAAAATATAAAAACAATTGCCATCGACTTAAAATTTCACAGATTTATTCAAAATTTATTCAGAATTACGCTTCCATAAAAATATGTAAACATTCCATCCCTAAATTTCGAGAAAATCGCATTCAAACAGAGCATAGAATTAAAAAAAAAATGCAAAAATTTCAACGATTTAAAAAAAATATAAAAAAAATTGCCATCGACTTAAAATTTCACAAATGTATTCAAAATTTATTCGGAATTACACTACTGTAAAAATCTGTGAATATTCCATCCCTAAATTTCGAGAAAATCGCATTCAAACAGAGCATAGAATTTAAAAAAAATGCGAAAATTTCAACGACTCGAAAAAAATATAAAAACAATTGCCATCGACTTAAAATTTTACAGATTTATTAAAAATTTATACGGAATTACGCTACCGTAAAAATCAGTAAACATTTCATCCCTAAACTTCGAGAAAATCTCATTCAAACAGAGCATGGTATAAAAAAATGCAATAATTTCGACGACTCGAAAAAAATATAAAAACAATTGCCATCCACTTAAAATTTCACAGATTTATTAAAAATTTATTCAGAATTACGCTGCCGTAAAAATCTGTGAACAGTCCATCCCTAAACTTCGAGAAAATCGCATTCAAACAGAGCATAGAATTAAAAAAAAAATGCAAAAATTTCAACGACTCGAAAAAAATATAAAAACAATTGCCATCGACTTAAAATTCAATAGATTTATTCAAAATTTATTCAGAATTACGCTACCATAAAAATATGTAAACATTCCATCCCTAAATTTCGAGAAAATCGCATTCAAACAGAGCATAGAATTAAAAAAAAAATGCAAAAATTTCAACGACTCGAAAAAAATATAAAAACAATTGCCATCGACTTAAAATTTCACAGATTTATTAAAAATTTATTCGGAATTACGCTACCATAAAAATTTATAAACGTTCCATCCCTTAACTTCAAGAAAATCTCATTCAAATAGAGCGTCGAACTTTGAAAAAAATGTAATAATTTCGATGACTTAAAAAAATATATAAAAACGATTGCCACCAACCTGAAACTTTCTACAATTACTCAAAATTTATGATACTTCATGATTTAATAAAAATCTCAAAACAAACCATTTCTAGATTTCGAGATAATCGCAAGGAAGCAGAACTTGTGGTAATTTTAAAATTGCGCATTTTCGCGAGTGATTTCGAGATAATCGCAAGAAAACAATTCCAATTCCTTGAAATATTGACGATTTATTGTTATACTTTTTTTCCTCGGCCATAACGTTCCGTATCACTTGCGTTTCATCACATACACGAGTGCAGTTAAATAAATACCGTAACTGTTCTTCAGCCGGTAAAGAACGGTATGTTTGTACTACGTGCGTTCATTTAATATATGTCATACATTAGAAGTGGTGCTTATTAACTTTTCGAATGGTTCACGCTCGGCTGCCACTGTTAAATTTCAAAATTACGAAATTCGTAGCCAGATGCCTACTGAGTTGCTCAATTCAGTACAGGCGAGAAATGGATTTAATTGGAGTTTTTTTTTTTGAGCGTGTCGTGTAAAGTGTAAATTAAATTATCCGTTCTTGTGCGTGGAAATATTCAAGTCGTACGAATTATACTTCATCGACCTGTTTGGGATAAAAACATTTTCTGCTTCTGCAATTTTGTCTTTTTGAAACTTGACTCTAATTCGTAGTTAATTATCTCTTGCATCGACATGCCTATATAAATCTCACTAACACTAGAATAAAATAATAAAAAAATAAAATAGTGAAAAAAATTATTATAATTTCTAGCACAAATAAATTACTATTATTAACAATTTTGGAGATTGTTTTGCAATTAAAGGCTATATCACTTTTTAACGAAAATCGAAAAGTTATTAATGGCGTTCACACGTACAATCTTTCACGCAAATATAAATAAATAAATAAAATTTCGAACTATTAACCATCAAAAGTTGTGCAGATACCAAGTTATCAAACTATGTATTGTGCGTAGGGAATAGTTTAACGCTTAAGAATCGATTACCACTATCTTCTAGTTTGGAGGCCTAATATGCAAAGTTTGAATGCGGAAAGAGAAAGTTACGTTTCAGCCATGACTTATTATTCCACGCGCGATTAATTGAAATCATTTCCCTTATTCGTGCTTAACATGATAACGTGCACGAGCACAATTACCAATGATGCACTTTTTAATTACACATTTATTATTAAAATATTGCTGAGGAAGAAACGGTTAATTTTTTAAGTGATTTGAAACGTTCTTCCTGGCTGTAATAAATAAAAGATGATTAAAATGTAATAAATTATTGTTATGAGGCGTAACTTACAAAAATTTAATACCAATTGATTGATTTCGCTTTTGTATTCATGAAAATATTTTAAATTCCCTCAGCGATTTATGACATTAAATTGATAAGTTTTCTAGTCGTGAAAAAATGCACTGTTCGTACGTTTCCAGCATTATTATTATTCGTAACGTGTCAGAGAAAGTTCTGACGTTTCGAAAACTAGCGTGAAACGTTAAGTGTTTAGCAATTTAAGCGATTAGCGTTTCTCGATAAAACGGTAATGGGATGGAAAAGGAATCTTTTCGCACGCGCAATAAATTAACGGTTATCCGGTGGACGTGTTTCTCTGCGATTGCAGTTTTACGGGACTTTTTCGAAATGTTCGTGTCTACGTGTGAATGCACTTTTTTTAGAATACAAAGTGTTTAAAAAATATAAAGAAATATACATATAGTTTAAAGAAATTTGCCAACATATGTTGTTTTCTGAGTTCAAAGTCAACAAAACCGCGTTTTTGGTTTTGAAAAATTGCTTAACTTCCAAACGCCTTACTTGATTTTGATAATTTAAATTCCAAAATGTAGCGAATTAAGTGTGTTTTAGAAAAATATAAAGAAATATACGTATCGTTCTAAGAAAGTTGCAAAAATCTCTTGTTTTCGAGTTCAAAGTCAACAGAATCGCGTTTTTGGTTTTGAAAAATTGCTTAACTTCCGAACGCCTTACTTAATTTTGATGATTTAAATTCCAAAATGTAGCAAATTACGCGTGTTTTAAGAAAATATAAAGAAATATACGTATCGTTCAAAGAAAGTTGCAAAAATCTGTTGTTTTCAAGTTCAAAGTCAACAAAATCGCGTTTTTGGTTTTGAAAAATTGTTTAACTTCCGAACGCCTTACTTGATTTTCATGATTTAAATTCCAAAATGTAGCAAATTAAGTGTGTTTTAAGAAAATATAAAGAAACATACATATCGTTCAAGGAAAGCTGCAAAAATCTGTTGTTTTCTGAGTCCAAAGTCAACAAAATCGCGTTTTTGATTTTGAAAAATTGCATAACTTCCGAACGCCTTACTTAATTTTGATGATTTAAATTCTAAAATGTAGCGAATTAAGTGTGCTTTAAGAAAATATAAAGAAATATGCGTATCGTTCAAAAAAAAGTTGCAAAAATCTGTTGTTTCCGAGTTCAAAGTCAACAAAATCGCGTTTTTGATTTTTAAAAATTGCTTAACTTCCGAACGCCTTACTTAATTTTGATAATTTAAATTCCAAAATGTAGCGAATTTATTGTGTTTTAAGCAAATATAAAGAAATGTACGTATCGTTCAAAGAAAGTTGCAAAAATCTGTTGTTTTCTGAGTCCAAAGTTAACAAAATCGCGTATTGCTTAACTTCCGAATGTCTTACTTGATTTTGATGATTTAGATTCCAAAATGTAGCGAATTAAGGGTGTTTTAAGAAAATATAAAGAAATATACGAATCGTTCAAAGAAAGTTGCAAAAATCTCTTGTTTTCGAGTTCAAAGTCAACAAAATCGCGTTTTTGATTTTGAAAAATTGTTTAACTTCCGAATGACTTACTTAATTTTGATGATTTAAATTCCAAAATGTAGCAAATTAAGTGTGTTTTAAGAACATATAAATAAATATGCATATTGTTCAAAGAAAGTTGCAAAAATCTGTTGTTTTCGGGTTCAAAGTTAACAAAATCGCGTTTTTGATTTTGAAAAATTGCTTAACTTCCAAACGCCTTACTTAATTTTGATGATTTAAAATCCAAAATGTAGCAAATTAAGTGTGCTTTAAGAAAATATAAAGGACCATACTTATCGTTCAAAGAAAGTTGCAAAAATCTGTTGTTTTCGAGTTCAAAGTCAACAAAATCGCGTTTTTGGTTTTGAAAAATTGTTTAACTTCCGAACGCCTTACTTGATTGTGATGATTTAAATTCCAAAATGTAGCGAATTAAGTGTGCTTTAAGAAAATATAAAGAAATATGCGTATCGTTCAAAAAAAAGTTGCAAAAATCTGTTGTTTCCGAGTTCAAAGTCAACAAAATCGCGTTTTTTATTTTGAAATATTGCTTAACTTCCGAACGCCTTACTTGATTTTTATGATTTAAATTCCAAAATGTAGCGAATTAAGTGTGTTTTAGGAAAATATAAAGAAATATACGTATCGTTCAAAGAAAGTTGCAAAAATCTGTTGTTTTCGAATTCAAAGTCAACAAAATCGCGTTTTTGATTTTGAAAAATTCCAAAACTTCCGAACACGTTATTTAATTTAGCTGATTCAAATGCTAAAATATAGCAAATTTAGTGTGCCTGGAAAAAGTATTAAGAGATAATCTTGTCGAGTCTACGAAAATTCGAAAATTTCCAAGTTCAAAGTAAAAAACCATCGTTTTCAGTTTTTAAAAATTGCTAATGTGGTAAACGCATTTTTTTATTATGATATTTTATACATTAAAAAGTAGAGAATTCCGTGTATTTTAAACTGTATTAAAATTATCCATGTCGAGACAATGGAAATTGCCGAAATCCCCAATTTTCCAAGTTCAAAATCAATAAAATTAAGTCTTTGATTTTGATAAATTCTTTAACTTACGAGCACGTTATTTAATTTAGATGGTTTAATTTTCAAAATGAAGAGAATTTTGTGTTTTTTGAAATATTAAAAAAGTTCAATTTCCCAAATTTACAAGTTTTCCTGATGTTACTAAAGTGGGCGTTATCGTCCACTTTAAGAAACACTGGTTTAAGTGATAAAAATTTCGAATTTAAAGTTTTACTATAGTGTGCAGTCCGTTTGTAATTAAATACGTTCAGGATTATAACTCCACATCCCAAAATTTCGAGATAATCCCATTCGAATTAAGCGCGGAATTGTGGAAAAATACAGGAATTTCATTGACTTGAAAATAATATAAAAACAATTTTTTTTTTATTTTTTATTTATTTATTTAGAAAAAAATTTCCATCGACTTGAAGTTTCACAAATTTATTCAAAATTCATTCGGGATTATGATTCTATAAAAATATGCAAACACCACATCCCTAACTTTCGAGATAATCCCATTCGAACTAAGTGTGGATTTATGGAAAAATACAATAATTTCAATTAGTCGAAAAAAATTTAAAAACAATTGCAATCGACTTGAAATTACACAAATCTATTAAAAATTCATCCGGGATTATGATTCTATTAAAATATGCAAACACTACATCCCAAACTTTCGAGATAATCCAATTCGAACCGAGTTTGGATTTATGGAAAAACACAATAATTTCGATGATTTGAAAAAAAATATAAAAACAATTGCCATCGACTTGAAATTACACAAATCTATTCAAAATTCATTCGGGATTATGATTCTATAAAAATCTGCAAACACCACATCCCAAACTTTCGAGATAATCCCATTCGAACTGAGTGTGGAATTATGAAAAAAAAAAAAAAATTTCGATGATTGGAAAAAAATATAAAAACAAATCTATTCAAAATTTCTGTCTGCCGTTTTGATACAAAGAAAAACGACATAAGTTACTGTGGTAGATTCCAAAATTTACGATGGTTGAGCCCACCCATCTGTGGTCAAATCTGTCGGCCGACAAAGTATGCTCTCTGGGGGTTAATAGAAGGAAAACATTTTTTCATTTTAATAAACGCTCCGGCACGGCGTCAGAAAGTAGCAAATCGAATAGATTACATCCATTAACACATCAATCCCAACAGGTGAGAATAATGGTACGAAATTTGCCGTGCGAGATGCGCCTCCGGAGCGGCAAAATTTCCGCCGCGTGACATCGAAATTGCAATGTTTTCGTATAATTTAATATTTATCGCGGTCGCGCCGTTGTAATAAAATAATTACAAGATAGGCCGGAGCCACGGGACGTCGCGGTTAAACATTGAGCAAAACGTCTTAACTGGAGGCAGAAGGCGAGGGATGGAAATGCAAAAATCGCGAAATGGCGAATGGAAATAGAAGGCTATATCTGCTTTGTGTGTGTGTGTGTGTGTGTGTGTGTTGTTGTTGTCGATAGATTAATTATTAGATGTAGATTGCAATCGACGTATCTAAGGTAGTGATTGATGCACTCTTATCCCAGAAAAACACGTGTTATTGGTTGGTAAACGTGGGCCAAACGTGTCCGTTGTGTAATGCATGTTAATTTCCTCGAGCGAGTTATTGCAAATGCTGGCATATTTTTTTTGTTATTGTTGAAGTACGCGTTCAAGAGAAAGAAGTTTAGACGAGAGGAAAATTTAATTCTTACATTATTGCAGAGGTCCAAAATTGAATAAAGGTAAAATTTCTACACGATTACAAAGATTTTCATAGTCAAAATTTTGGTAGAGCAAAATTGAATTCTTCCAAAATTACAACGATTTTCATGATCAAAATTATGATAGAGGAAAATTCAGTTCTCGCAAAATTACAAATATTTTCATAGTCAAAATTATGGTAAAGGAAAATTGAATCCTCAAAAAATTATAAAGACTTTCATGGTCAAAATTATAGAGCAAAACTTTATTCTCGAAAAATTACAAAGATTTTCGTGATCAAAATTATGGTAGAGGAAAATTGGATTTAAAAAAAAATTATAAAGTTTTTCATGGTCAAAATTACGGTAGAACAAAATTGAATTCTCGAAAAAAAACAAAGATTTTCGCTCTCAAAATTATGGTAGAGGAAAATTGGATTCTCAAAAAATTATAAATATTTTCACGGTCAAAATTACGGTAGAACAAAATTGAATTCTCGACAAAATACAAAGATTTTCGCTATCAAAATTATGGTAGAGGAAAATTGAATTCTCACAATATTACAAAAAAAATTCATGGTCAATCATAGAAGCAGGATAAGTTCAGATAAGAGCAGAATTGAACCATTAAAGAGGATTTTATGACCAAATAATTAAAAACGACAATCTCTGAAAAGATTGATTGCTTTCATGATGACCGCAAAATCTTTACCTCAAACAATGATTTTCGATGTATCGCGAAAAAAAAACATACAATAACCTAACGTTGCAAAAAAATAATTATAGCTGGATAAGTGCGAGCAAAATAGAATTCTTGAAGAGAATTATATGAGGACATAGTTAAAAATATTATGTTATCGTACTGTATCTATCTGTAATAAATGACTATGACTATGACTATCAAAATCTTCACCACAAATGATAATTTTTAAAAAAGTCGACTGCTTTAGATCATGACCTTAAATAATAATCTTCGATTTATCGCGAAAAAAATAAAATTCATGCAATAACATTTTTTTTTTTTTGGCTTTGTCTTATAAGCCATTCAGCCACTTAAGTTTATAGTATTTGCAGGATAAAACTAAATGCAATAACTTAACGTTGTAAAGAAATAAACACGAATCGATGGTGCTCTTCCTTTTTCCGTTCCTGCGTTTCGTAACTGTAACCGCAATTTGGCTTTATCTCGTGGAACATAGAGAGGATGTTGTTGTGGAATTGAATTTAAATACACAGGCTATATGAGCCACGTTTCAGCATAATTACGTACATTTTCACGGTGTAAATTTCTCGGGCACGTTTCGTGCATTCGCTCTCGAAGTCTTATCGAAAATTTCATCTCCGAACACGGTCGAACGTACGATAAATGCGCGAAACAGTAACAAAACGCCCGAACTTTTAATTACGTTATTATTTTCCGTAAAAAACTGCAAACACACCATTCACAGATTTTGAAATAAATCGATGTAAACGGAACATAATTTCATAAAAATCTGGAAATATTTTGGCGGCGCAAAAAAAAATATAAAAACAATTGCCATCGACTTGAACTTTTCGAAATTTACTCAAAATACATCTAGGATTATAATTCCGTAAAAAACTGCAAACACCCCATTCACAGGTTTTGAAATAAATCGGTGTAAACGGAACGTAATTTCGTAAAAATTTGTAATTATTTTGGTGACGCAAAAAAATATAAAAACAATTGCCATCGACTTGAACTTTTCCTAATTTACTCAAAATTCAACTAGGATTATAATTCCGTGAAAAACTGCAAACACCCCATTCACAGATTTTAAAAAAAATCGGTGTAAACGGAACATAATTTCGTAAAAAATTGTAATTATTTTGGTGACGCAAAAAAAATATAAAAACAATTGCCACCGACTTGAACTTTTCCGAATTTACTCAAAATGCATCTAGGATTATAATTCCGCGAAAAACTGCAAACACCCCATTCACAGGTTTTAAAATAAATCGATGTAAACGGAACATAATTTCTTAAAAATTTGTAATTATTTTGGTGGCGCAAAAAAAATATAAAAACAATTGCCACCGACTTGAACTTTTCCAAATTTACTCAAAATGCATCTAGGATTATAATTCCGTGAAAAACTGCAAACACCCTATTCACAGGTTTTGAAATAAATCGATGTAAACGGAACGTAATTTCGTAAAAATTTGTAATTATTTTGGTGGCGCAAAAAAAATATAAAAACAATTGCCATCGACTTGAACTTTTCCAAATTTACTCCAAATACATCAAGGATTATAATTCCGTGAAAAACTGCAAACACCCCATTCACAGGTTTTGAAATAAATCGATGTAAACGGGACATAATTTCTTAAAAAATTGTAACTATTTTGGTGGCGCAAAAAAAATATAAAAACAATTGCCATCGACTTGAACTTTTCTAAATTTCCTTAAAATACACACAGGATTATAATTACATGAAAAACTGGAAACAATTTCTGGGATTTAACGAGGACACCTTTCGTTCGTGAGAGGAACTGCGTATTATAAGTTTGTTTGCGGTTGAGGTAGACAGTTGGAAGACTTCAGGGTTTGTACGAAGTATCGTTAACTATCAGAAATAGATTCCTTACAAATTACGACCTGAAAATGTTACTTGATAAAGAATGCGCGCCAGAAACTTTTACCACCAGTCGACAAGATAATGTCTGTTGTCGAAGGAAAGTTCGCACAAACAAACTTATTAAACTAATCAACGAACAAACCATACATCGAGTCAAATGCAACGCTACATTCAATTAAAATTAATCAGGCATGCCTATGAGAGATTGTTTACCGTAAAATTTCTATCGGAGAAGACAATCTTTCCGACTTATTTCTTATTAACAGTACTCTTTGTTTGCGAGTTTTATTGCGGTCTCATTTGAATAATCGCACGATTAATACGTTCCTGTTTCTGTTTCAGCTCCTGTTAACGGAAGGTCGTGGATGAACGGACATGCCAATAAAGCCGAAGACAAACAGTCGACACTTTCAAGGTAAAGATATAAAAATATTTAAAATTGAAATTGCGAAGGTTGAAAATTCGTGTATTCAGGATATTTGTGGTTTGTTTAAATCATTTAATTTTAAAGAAATCAAAGATATTTTATTCATATTTTTTTAATATTCTTTACTGTACCTGACGTGTGTAACACTATTGTTATTAACACAAATAAAAATATTATTATTATTATTATTATATATGTAATATTTCATTTGATCTGTGAACATCATGTAATTTTGATCTGCTCCACCAATAAAGAATTACTATTATTATTATTATTATTATTAAACGCCAAAGATGGGTGAAACGGAAATTACTATTGGAATATAAATATTTCAAACACCGGTAAAGGTAGAAAACGCTAAAGTGGCGACATCTATTGACTAATCCCGATGGCATTCTTATATCTGTCAGTGGTTATGCCACAACGAATTAATTGTCTATAAAAAAAAACGAAACGAAAATTGTATTCTAAAAACTTTATTTATTCAGATTAGGCCGGCAAAATTATTTCACTTATAGCACTAGAAACCCTAGCAACGGCAACGATTGCAGTCCATGCTGTGCGAGTCTTCCAATTTTGAGCCAAATGAACATTTACCTAGATACAGCTAAACTTGAAGAAGGTACGTTCATATTTTAACAATTTGCAAATTAGCGCGCCGAGAAAAATTAATTGAAGGATTTAAAGACGGTGGGAGATGTATTCGTTTCGCGTACAATACTTTTGTTTAAGGCCTCGGGCACATTGAGAGAAAGGTTTACCATACTGTAAATCTAATTAAAAAGGCATTATTCAAACAAACATCCAGCGTAATCTACACGATTCAGTCCTGCAAAGATTTGAACGAGGAAGTTATTTTCGCTGTATAATTTAATAATGAAATTTGAGCATTAAAGATTTGTTGTTTACGTACCGAGACGTGCAATACGAGTGCAATATTTTTTGGGCAAGAATGTCGTTTAGCAGGCATCCGAGACCAACAAATCGCAAAAAATATTTTTGGAGAAAGCCCCCAATAAAAATCTTGAAAATGCCCTGATAAAAATTCCTGACCAATTTCTCATTATTCGTGAAAAAATTACAGTAAATATTCTCAAAAAAATCTGGAAAGCCTTGAAAAAAGCCCTGAATAAATTCCGGAAAGTTCCCAATGAAAATCCTGAGAAAGTCCCGATTAAAAAAACTCTTAAAAAAGCCCCGAAAAAAATGTTGGAAAGTCTCCAACAAAAATCCAATTTCGGAAAAATTCTTTAAAAATGATTCGTGAAAAAATTACTGTAAAAATATTCTGGATAGATCCCCAACAAAAATCCTGAAAAAGCCCCGATAAAAATTCGTGACAATTTTTTCTGAAAAAAATTCCTAAAAATTATTGCGGAAAAACTCCTCAACAAAAATCCAGGAAAAAAGTCCCAAAAAATTTTTGCAAGAAATCTTAAAAAAAATTATTCGTAAAAAAATTACTGTAAAAAAATTCCAGAAAAAGTCTCAAATAAGTCTTGAATGTTTTGTAAAGGTCCCCAATAAAAATCCTGAAAAAGCCACGATAAAAATTCCTGACAATTTTTTTTTTTAAAACCTTAAAAATTATTCATGACGAAAATCCCGACAAAAATTCTGAAAAAAGTATTTTTTTTAATTGTGAAAAAGTTTCGATTTTATTCTGAAGAATTTTCCTTAAAAATTATTCATGAAAAAATTACTGTAAAAGAATTCTGGAAAAATTCTTAAAAGAGTCTTAAAAAAAACCCAAATAAATCTGAAAAAAGTCCCCTAGAAAATTTTCAAAAAGGCTCAATAAAAATTCCTGACAAATTTTTTCTAAAAAAAATACATTAAAAATTATTCGTGAAAATTGTTCTGTAATAAAATTCTGGAAAAAGTTTTGAAAAAAGCCCCAAAAAATCCAGGAAAAGTCCCAAAAAAGTCTTGAAAAATGCCGCGAAACATCCTGAAAAAAGTCCCAAAAAAGTCTTGAAAAATGTCGCAAACAATCCTGGAGAAACTCCCAAAAAAGTCTCGAAAAAGCTCAAAAAAATTCTGGAGAAAGTCCCAAAAAATTTTTTAAAAAAATTCTGGAAAAAGTCCCAAAAAAAAATCTTGGAAAAAATTCTGGAAAAAGTCCCAAAAAAAATCTTTAAAAAAATTCTGGAAAAAGTCCCCAAAAAAATCTTTAAAAAAATTCTGGAAAAAGTCCCCAAAAAATCTCTATAAAAATTCTGGAAAAAGTCCCAATAAAAATTCTTGATTCATTTCTCTGAAATATATTGCCTAAAAATTATACATATATGAAAAAATTACTCAAAAAAAATCTCAAAAAAATTCCTAAAAACTTCCCAAAAAGTCTTAAAGAATTATTCGTAATAAAATTACTGTAAAAAAGTCCCAAATAAAGTCTCGAAAAAGTCCTGAAAAAAATCGGGAAAAGGTCCCAATAAAAATTGCAGATAAATTTTTCTGAAATAAAATGCTTAAAATATATTCATGAAAAAATTACTGTACAAAATTCTTCCGCAAAACGTCCCAAAAAAAGTCTTGAAAAAAGCCGCAAAAAAATCCCGGAAAAAGTCCCAAAAATGTCTCGTCTAAGCCCCAAAAAAATTCTGGAGAAAGTCCCAAAAAGTCTCGAAAAAGCCCCAAAAAAATTCTGGAAAAAGTTCCAAAAAAAGTTTTGAAAAAAACTTAAAAATTATTTATGACAAAAATTAGTGTAAAAAAAATTTGAAAAAAATCTTGACAAACATTCTGGAAAAAGTCTTTTTTTTTAATCGTGAAAAAGTCCCAATAAAAATTCTTGACATATTTCTCTGAAATAAATTTCGTAAAATTGTATATTAAAAAATTCTCAAAAAAAAATCCTGGAAAGTCCCAAAACAGTCTTGAAAAAAGCCTTGCAAAAAATTCTGAAATCCCGATAAAAAATCTTGAAAAGTTATTCCTAAAATAATTACTGTAAAAAATTCCCAATAAAAATCGTGGAAAAGTCCCAAAGAAAGTCTTAAAAAAGTACTGAAAAAATTTTGGAAAATGTCCCAATAAAAATTCTTGATAATTTTTTCTGAAATAAATTGCTTCAAAAATAATCATGAAAAAATTACTGTAAAACATTCTTCTGGATAAAATTCTAAAAAAAATCCGGAAAAAAATCTTGGAAAAAGCTTTGAAAAAAATCCTGGAAAAGTCCCGATAAAAATCTTGAAAAATTATTCGTGAACAAATTACTGCAAAAAAAATCCTGGAAAAAGTCCCTAAAAAATCCTGGAAAAAGTCCCAATAAAAAGTCTTGAAAATGTCCTTAAAAAATTGTGGAAAAAGTCCCAATAAAAATTTCTGACAAATTTTTCAGATCTAATTCGCTTAAAAATTTTTCATGAAAAAATTACTGTAAAAAATCCTGGAAGTCTTGAAAAAAGTCCTAAAAAAAATTCTGGAAAAAGTGCTAATTAAAATTCCTGACCAATTTTTCTGAAATTAATTGCTTAAAACTTATTCGCAAAAAAATTCTTAAAAATATCCTGAAAAAAGGCACAAAAAAGTCTTGAAAAAATATCTTGGAAAAAGCCTTGAAAAATCTTCTGGAAAAAGTCCCCAATAAAAATACTGAAAAACTCCCGAAAAAATCTTGAAAACGTCTTGAAAATATTCTGAAAAACTCCTCAATAAAAATCCTGGAAAACGCCTCAAAAAAATGTTGAAAAAATTTTTTGAAAAAATATTCTGGAAAAAGTAATAAAAAATATTGAAAAATTATTCGTGAAAAAATTACTGCAAAAAATTCTACAAAACATCGGGGAAAAAGTCCCAAAAAGCCTTGAAAATCTTCTGGAAAATGTCCCCAATAAAAATACTGGAAAAAGTCCCAAAAAAATATTACAAAAAGCTGTGAAAAAAATTCTGGAAAAAGTCCCGATAAAAAATGTTGAAAAAATTATTCCTGAAAAAATTTCTCAAAAAAATCTTGGGAAAAGTAACGTAAAAGAACATTTGAACACATCGTGAAAAAAATGTGTGAGAACATTATATTTTTAGCGAAGCTATTAAGGTCCTGGTGCGAGGGCCTTTTCTGCACGACTTTACAGTTTAAGTGCTCGTACCTACAAATCCTTCTCTGATTGTATATTCAGCAATTGATCACGATTAGAAACTTGATTGGTGTTAAAAAAAATTAATTAACCATCCGCGTGTGGATTTTCAAGCCACGTAAACGCGCAGATAAATCACCGTCTAATATATCGAGGCACGTGAAGAAGGAAAACGCATACAGCGTATGTAAATCTCATTATACTAATTGAATATCTGGAAATATAAATTAAGCAGATAAACGCACGCAAACGACGAACACGTTTGTCTCTAAAATCCGACCTCTGACTCTTCCGGAAAAATCGCCAACAGTTGTTAACGTGATGTATCGCCGATGTTTCCACGAGTGAGGATTTTTGCCGGAAAATAAATAATTAATAACGGCCTAGCTTGAGGACGTGTACTCGTAATTAGTAATTTTAATTAATGTTCCTCGATGGGGATGTTAATTATAGTCTCCGTTTGTTCGTTAGTTGCCAGATGATGGAGGAGAAGGAGAAGAAGAGGTATTGTGAGGAAAGGAACGAAACCAGGAAGTGTATTCCTGGATTCCCTCACGTGTCGGTGCATTATGGCGGAGGAGAAATGAAGAAGAGTATTAGGTGTTATTTAAATCTCTTGCACGGATTTGTAGATCGTGTTCACTAATGGAAAGTGAATAGATTTAATATGCGCATGCATGTTCTGCCGCGGTAACCTTAAATTACCGCGAATTATCCCTCTGATTGTTGTTTATTATTTCTGGTTAGTGAGCTCTCGAGCTTCAATTATTTTCACCATTTTCGTATCGGAATCTATCATTTGCGAGATTTATGAGTTGTAACTAGTTTGCTCCCTACCACCGGCATAGATCTTATCGATTCATTACATCTCAGTTACATTTAACAACGAAATAATCAAGAATTTGTTATGTTGGAAGCGTCTACTTCATTATCCACGTTTTTATGATGAAATTATACATGTTATACAAACAAAGTTAAAAAGTGTTTTATTGGTCATATAAAAACAGAAGCTTAATTCAAAACAAATTCTTGATTAAACTTTGTTGGTACGACAAAGTGAATCTTCTTACAAACAAATTCTTAATTAAAATAGTTAAATAGTATTTATTGATCATAATCAAGAATGTATTTATTGATTCGAGAAAGGACAAATATTTTTTGCGAGTTGCGCAACTCTTGCGTTCCCATAAATCTAATTAATGTATGCGCACACCTCCTCTACTTCTTCTCCTTCGGCCGACCGCTAAATAACTTACATTGCGCAATCGCGCTCGATCGACTTAAGTTATTACAAAGGAATCGCATACTTCACACATACGCACACCTAAAGTATTTCGATACACTCGCGCGCTGGTGATAATTATCTCGCTCCAAAGTAAACACGTGTTGTACAATGATAAATTTATCGAACGCCACTTTTTCTTATCTTCAAGAAACGCCATTTCTCTAAGAACCATGGCTTGCTTTAATGTAAATATAATTTTCTATAATTCGTCTCGAGTATGTTAATCGAAAGTATTGGTATGTGCGGGAAAAGAAAATTTCATTTCGGAGGCTGCGAGGCGCGGAGGAAGTGATGGGCACTAATTTTCAACACATCACGTATCGGCTCACAGATCGAATTTCTTGGGCACGTTTCGAATTTGCTTAGGTTAAAGGACGATCCATCTCGGTAATGGGCAAACAATTACACCGCGCAACGGTCTTACGTGCAACTTTTGCACTCGTTCAACTTCTAGCTGGATACGACCGTCAAAGTGCACAAGTGAAGTTTCTGAAAATCAAACCAATTTACACGACCAATCTGCATGCAACGATGTCGAGTCTTCGTTTAGCCGCTGCGGCTATTCAAAGCCTGAAAAAAAAATTCAATTTTTTTGCTATTTTAACTACCTGAAATTTTATTACGGAAATCGATTCTCCTCGTTCTTTTGATGAAAAAAATGTGCACTTTAATGGTCCACAATGATTTTTAAGAAAGTTGATTTTTTCAATTTTTTTCATTTTCGAGTTTTCTTTGCTGACGCGTCACTGGCTTCAAATTGACATTTGTTCCTGCGAAAGTACATTTTCTGAAGCGTCTTGAAGCGATCTTTCGAGTGACGTCAAGAAACCCCGGATCCAACCAGTGGTTTCTTCAGGAAATCATTTTTAATGCAATTTTTGTTAAAAAGTAATAAGGGGGGACCCTTGGATAGAATTTCGGGTTTTCGTCAAAAATAAAAAATCGTCAATTTTAATCAAATCCGACTAATTAGGACACGAGGAGCACAGATTTGCAATCCGCGTTCAAATTGGATTCTTCGTTCGGCCGCTACAGCCGTTCAAAATTTGAAAAAACGACTTTTTTCAAAATTTCTCCATAAAGTTCATGGTGACTTGCTAACTTTTTTGCAATTTTCTCTGGATGAAATTTATTAATGCCAATAGTTTTATCTCGTTCTTCTGATGAAAAAAAAGGTATTACATAAAGGTCTACTATAATTTTTAAGAAAGTTGATTTTTTCGATTATTTCCATTTTCGAGTTTTCTTTGCTGCCGCGTCACGGGCTTCAAATTGACATTTGTTGTAGCGAAAGTAAATTTTCTGAAGCGCCTTGAAGGGATCTTTCCAGTAATTAATAGAGACCCCGAATCGAACGAGTGGTTTCTTCAGGATATCATTTGAAAGCCAATATTTGAGTAAAAATAAGAATTCTATCGAATTTTCGACCAAAATTAAAAACCGCCAATGTTGATTGAATCCGACTAATTTGCACCCGAAGACCACAGATTTGAAATCCGCGTTCGATTTGGAGTTTTCGTTTAGCCGCTGCGGCTATTTATAGTCTGAAAAATCGTCTTTTTTTGTAAACTTCCCAATCTTTTAACAATTTTAGCTAGCTGGTCGATTTCTCTCGTTCTTCTGATGAATAAGAGGACCGTAAAACTTAAATAAAATAAAATTTGAAGTTAAATTTTATTAATCCTATCACGACAAGATGTTCCACTTAGTGTATTGAAAACCATACGTAAATTTATGTACAATTTATGGACAATCACTGTTTCACGGAATTTTCATCAGACGACTCCATCGCCGAGCACTCCATCGAGTACTCGCTCTCCTTCGACACGATCATGGGGACATCCTTCAACAAATTACCGCACGCATCCAGGAAGCTCAGCGCCTTCAAACTCTCCTTCTTCTTCCTACAAACGTCGATCTGCTCCTTCAGCTCCTTACAATCGGACTCCGATTTAACGATGTCTTCCTTCAACCTCTCGTAATACTTTCGAACCTCGGTGGATGTGCTGTCCAATTTTTGGATGCTTTCGGCCGCAATCGCAACGCGACTTTTGCTGGCCTCCAGGTCGTTCTGCCGCCTTCCCAGTTTGTACTTGAGGATGTCCACGTGCATGTTGATGTCTTCGCGCGTGGGCAACGATATCATCATGTGCGGATGGGCGATCGCCACCGAGAGCTTGTCCTTGAAGTTTTCGAAATTCCCGGAGATTACGAAGAGGAAGAGGACGACCCCGCACGCCGTGCCGAATATCACCGAACTCAGGAGGAATATCATGGCGAGGAATTTTGGATTTCACTTGGAATTTTGGAATTTATAATATCGCGAGTGAATGAGTTGACATGCGGATGACGTTTCAAATAATTCTATAGAAACTATGCAACGACGGAATTTTATTTTTATTTATTACGTTCCGTATGCAAGAAATGATCGTTTTGTATTAACAAGCAGCTTGTGTGTAGAGAAACATATCCCACAGTATATTAAGCTTGTTAATAAGGACGCGCTCGAAAATATGCGCCATTAGTCCTGAGGTGAGTGCATATTGTTCGCGAAGTTTTCACATGATTTGCATGGAAACAGCTAAGTTTCAGTCTCGTTACAAGTTGGCGCAATTATGCAACACCGATATTCGCCTCGCGGACGTGATAGATAAGCGGATGGGATGGATGGATAAGTGAGGGTTATTAATTATTGTAATTTTTTTTTGCCGTTCGGGGATTCGTTTTTAAGCGCGGCCACTTCTCACGGTGTCTAACGAGGATTAGCATAATGGATTTCGATTAGGTGCGCTT
This sequence comes from Ocypus olens, assembly GCA_910593695.2. Classification (NCBI taxonomy): domain Eukaryota; kingdom Metazoa; phylum Arthropoda; class Insecta; order Coleoptera; family Staphylinidae; genus Ocypus; species Ocypus olens. Next base: position 1,644,702 of record OU343058.1, read on the forward strand.
TAATAATTTTAATCATAGATCTACACAATCAGATGGTGATGGTTACTTCCGTGTTTAACAATAATAGCAACTTAAAAAAATATTTTACTCAACTATTATTTATAGCATAAATATTTAATTTAATTAAATACAGTTGCTTTAAGAGACTAAGTCAAAACATGTAGTCTTTCAGAACTTTCCAGGAAGCAAAAAGTGGAATTTACTTTTTAGGTTGATCTAACGGATTAAGTATTATTTCCTGAAAAAGTGTCAAAAGAAAATACTTTTCGTCTTCCACAATTAAAGAGCCTACAAATTAATTGTAGTCTCTTGGAGACTCTTAAATTGTAGAAGACGAAAAGTATCGTATTTCTCATTTTATTGTATTTTTCTACAAGAAGTCAGGGAATTTTTATTTTATTGAAGTAAAAAAAAAGTTTTTTTCTTTTCTAGAGTCCATTACATGTGTGTAACTTTTATTTTATTGAAGTCAATAGAAATGTTTTTTTTTCCAAGCTAGGAGATATGTCCAAGTAAAAATTAACTCACTCATTTCTGTAATTTACTCAATCGATTTTTTAAAGACAACACCCAATTTATAAGGCAAGTAACATAAATGTTCAAAGAAACCGTATTTTGTATGCTTTAGCTTCTATTTTTTTAAATTCAATCAAAGCGTTCGCAGTGGTTAATTTATAAGGCCTGTAACATTAATGTAAAAATAAACCGCATTTTGTATTCTTCAGCTTCTATTTATTTTTTTTAAATTCAATCGGAGCGTTCGCATTGGTTTATTTATTTATTTCATTACAGATATTGCACAACGGAACGTCAGCGGACTCAGAGCAATTACGTGGCTGTAAAAAGGGCGTGCCGGGAAAGGGGGACTTTATTTGACGACCCGGACTTCCCCCCGATCCCCAGATCACTCTACCACCACAAGAAGCCGCCCCTCAATCCGATCATCTGGATGCGACCACACGTAAGAAATTGCCGAAATTGTTGTTCGATCGTGGGAGAAAAATTACAAAAAAAATAGTTCTCGCAAGGATAAAATTATAAAACTAATAAAATGACTACAAGGAACTTTGCTGTTTCTAAATAAACTTGTTTTTTGTAAATTCGCCGATTTTCAAGCAAGTTATTAATTTTTGAAATGTGTAATTCGAAGGAAAGTTTCGGTCGTGGGAGAAAAATTAAAAAAAAAATAGTTTTCGTAAGGATAAAATTATAAAACAAACAAAACTACTACACAGAACCCTCCTGTTTCTAAATAAACTTGGTTTTTGAAAATACGCCGATTTTCAAGCAAGTTATGAATTTTTGAAATTTTTATTTCGAACGAAAATTTCGATCGTGGGAGAAAAATTATAAAAAAAATAGTTTTCGTAAGGATAAAATTATAAAACAAACAAAACTACTACACAAAACATTGCTGCTTCTAAATAAACTTGGTTTTTGAAAATTCGCCGATTTTCAGGCAAGTTATCAATTTTTTAAATTTTTCATTCGAACGAAAATGTCGATCGATGGAGAAAATTTAAAAAAAATAGTTTTCGTAAGGATAAAATTATAAAACAAATAAAACGTCTACACAAAACCTTGCTGTTTCTAAATAAAATTGGTTTTTGAAAATCCGTCGATTTTCAAGCAAGTTATGAATTTTTTAAATTTTTAATTCGAACGAAAATTTCGATCGAGGGAGAAAAATTAAAAAAAATTGTTTTTGTAAGGATAAAATTATAAAACAAACCTAACGACTACGCAGAACCCTCCTCTTTCTAAATAAACTTGGTTTTTGCAAATTCGCCAATTTTCAAGCAAGTTGTGAATTTTTTTAATTTTTAATTCGAACGAAAATTTCGATCGTGGGAAAAAAATTAAAAAAAAATAGTTTTCGCAAGGATAAAATTATAAAACAAACAAAACAACTACACAAAACTTTGCTGCTTCTAAATAAACTGGGTTTTTGAAAATCCGCCGATTTTCAAGCAAGTTATGAATTTTTTAAATTTTTAATTCGAACAAAAATTTTGATCGTGGGAGAAAATTTAAAAAAAAATAGTTTTCGTAAGGATAAAATTATAAAACGAACAAAACGATTACACAAAACCTTGCTGTTTCTAAATAAACTTGGTTTTTAAAAATTCGCCGATTTTCAAGCAAGTTATGATTTTTTTAAATTTTTAATTAGAACGAAAATTTCGATTGTGGGAGAAAAAATTAAAAAAAAAATACTTTTCGCAAGGATAAAATTATAAAACAAACAAAACGACTACACAAAACCTTGCTGTTTCTAAAAAAAACTTGGTTTTTGAAAATTCGCCACCGCTTTTCAAGCAAGTTATGATTTTTGAAATTTTTAATTCGAACGAAAATTTCGATCGTCGGAGAAAAATAAAAAAAAATAGTTTTCGTAAGGATAAAATTATAGAACAAACCTAATGACTACGCAGAACCCTCCTTTTTCTAAATAAACTTGGTTTTTGCAAATTCGCCGATTTTCAAGCAAATTATGAATTTTTGAAATTTTTAATTCGAACAAACATTTCTATCATGGAAAAAAAATTTAAAAAAATAGTTTTCGTAAGGATAAAATTATAAAACAAACAACTATACAGAACAGTCCTCTTTCTAAATAAACTTAATTTTTGAAAATGCGCCGATTTTCAAGCAAGTTATGAATTTTTGAAATTTTTAATTCGAACGAACATTTCCATCATAGAAAAAAAAATTAAAAAAAAATTTGGCAAGTATAAAATTAAGGAAAACAAATGAAACGACTACCAAGAACCCCAATGTTTCTAGACAAACTTGTTTTTTGAAAATTGGCCGATTTTTAAACAAGGTATGAATTTTTTAAATTTTTAATTCGAACGAACTTTTCTAAAAAAATGTAAAAAAATAGTTTTCGTAAGGATAAAATTATAAAACAAACAAAACTACTTTGCAGAACTCTCCTCTTTCTAACTTAACTTAATTTTTAAAAATTCGCCGATTTTCAAGCAAGTTATGAATTTTTGAAATTTTTAAATCGAACGAACATTTCCATCATAGGAAAAAAAATTTAAAAAAAATAATTTTGGCAAGATAAAATTAAAAAAAAAACAAATAAAACGACTACCAATAACCCCACTGTTCCTAAATAAACTTAGTTTTTGAAAATTCTATAATTTTCAAGCAAGTTATTAATTTTTGAAATTTTTAGAATGCATTTTTCGACTTTTTCAGTTCAAGTTTGGAGTGTCGCTATTTTGTTTTCAACTGGGTATAGCAATTTTTTTAATTTTAAATAAAAAATGCATTATTTGTTTACGAATCTTGAGCTTTTTAAGAAAATTCCTTGGTTGAATAATTTTTTGCAATTTTTTTAATCAAAGAATGTATTTTCCAATTTTTTAGTTGAAGTTTGTAATGCTGCCATTTCGTTTATAAGTTGAGTACAGCAATTGTCTTTATGTTAAATCAAAAATGCATTATTTATTTATGGATCTTGAGCTTTTTAAGTAAATTCCTTTGTTGGTTAATTTTTTGCAATTTTTTAAAACAAAGAATGCATTTTCCAATTTTTTAGTTCAAGTTTGTAATGCTGCCATTTTGTTTGTAAGTTGGGTACAGCAATTGTCTTTATGTTAAATCAAAAATGCATTATTTATTTATGGATTTTGAGCTTTTTAAGCAAATTCCTTGGTTGGTAAATTTTTTGCAATTTTTCAAAGCAAAGAATGTATTTTTCAATTTTTTAGTTCAAGTTTGTAACGCTGCCATTTTGTTTATAAGTTAGGTACAGAAATTGTCTTTATGTTAAATCAAACAAGCATTATTCATTTATAGATCTTGAGCTTTTTGAGCAAATTCTTGGGTTGGTTAATATTTTGCAATTTTTCAATTGTTTTGAATTAGGTAAATTAGGTTTACAGCAATTGTCCTTATGGTAAATCAAAAATGCATTATTTATTTACGGATCTTGAGCTTTTAAAGCAAATTCCTTGGTTGGTTAATTTTTGCAATTTTTCAAATCGAAGAATGCATTTTCTAATTTTTTAGTTCAAGTTTGTAATGCTGCCATTTTGTTTGTAAGTTGAGTACAGCAATTGTCTCTATGTTAAATCAAAAATACATTATTTATTTATGGATATTGAGCTTTATAAGCAAATTGCTTGATTAGTTAATTTTTTGCAATTTTTCAAATCGAAGAATGCATTTTTCAATTTTTTAGTTCAAGTTTGTAATCCTGCCATTTTGTTTATAAGTTGGGTACAGCAATTGTCTTTATGTTAAATCAAAAATGCATTATTTCTTTATGGGTATTGAGCTTTATAAGCAAATTCCTTCGTTGGTTAATTTTTTACAATTTTTCAAATCGAAGAATGTATTTTCCAATTTTTTAGTTTAAGTTTGTAATGCTGCCATTTTGTTTGTAAGTTGGGTACAGCAATTATCTCTATGTTAAATCAAAAATGCATTATTTCTTTATGGATATTGAGCTTTATAAGCAAATTCCTTGGTTGGTTAATTTTTTCCAATTTTTCAAATCGAAGAATGTATTTTCCAATTTTTTAGTTTAAGTTTGTATTGCTGCCATTTTGTTTGTAAGTTGGGTACAGCAATTGTCTCTATGTTAAATCAAAAATGCATTATTTATTTATGGATCTTGAAATTTTTAAGCAAATTAATGGTTGGTTGGTTAATTTTTTGAAATTTTCCAAATCGAAGAATGCATTTTTCAATTTTTTTAGTTCAAGTTTTTAATGCTGCCATTTTGTTTGTAAATTAGTTACAGCAATTGTCCTTATGGTAAATCAAAAATGCATTATTTATTTATGGATCTTGAACTTTTTAAGCAAATTCCTTGATTGGTTAATTTTTTGCAATTTTACAAATCGAAGATTGCATTTTCCAATTTTTTAGTTCAAGTTTGTAATGCTGCCATTTTGTTTATAAGTAGGGTACAGTAATTGTGTCTATGTTAAATCAAATATGCATTATTTATTTATAGATCTTGGGCTTTTTAAGCAAATTCCTTGGTTGGTTAATTTTTTGCAATTTTTCAAATCGTAGAATGCATTTTCCAATTTTTTAGTTAAAGTTTGTAATGCTGCCATTTTGTTTGTAAATTGCGTACAGTAATTGTCTTTATGTTAAATTAAAAATACATTATTTATTTATGCATCTTGAGCTTTTTAAGCAAATTCCTTGGATGATTAATTTTTTGCAATTTTTCAAATCGTAGAATGCATTTTCCAATTTTTTAGTTAAAGTTTGTAATGCTGCCATTTTGTTTGTAAGTTGGGTACAGCAATTGCCTTTATGTTAAATAAAAAATGCATTATTTATTTATGGATCGTGAGATTTTTAAGCAAATTTCTTGGTTGGTTAATTTTTTACAATTTTTCAAATCGAAGAATGTGTTTTTACATTTTTTAGTTCAAGTTTGTAATGCTGCCATTTTGTTTATAAGTTGGGTACTGCAATTGTCTTTATGTTAAATCAAAAATGCATTATTTAATTATGGATATTGAGCTTTTTAAGCAAATTTCTTGGTTGGTTAATTTTTTGCAATTTTTCAAATCAAAGAATGCATTTTTCGATTTTTTCAGTTCAAGTTTGGAGTGTTGGAATTTTGTATTCAAGTAGGCTATAGCAATGCTTTTAACCCTGTTTTTGATAAATAAACATGGTTTTTGAAAATTCACCATTTTTCAAACAAGTTATGAATTTTTGAAATTTTTTGATAGTGGGAGAAAAATTGAAAAAAAAAATAGTTTTCGCAAGGATAAAATTAAAAAAACAAATAAAACGACTACAAAAAACCCTGCTGTTTCTAAATTAACTTGGTTTTTGAAAATTCGCCGATTTTCAAGAGTTATGAATTTTTGAAATTTTTAACCGAACTTTCGATCGTGGGAGAAAAATTAAATAAAAAATAATTGCTATATTCTTGGTAGAAAAAAGAACAGCAACCACTAAAGTGTCCCCCGCAAAAATTGCATTTTAAATGATTTCCTGAGGAAATGATAAAAATCGAAAAAAAAAACACTTTTTGTCACTGGATTTTATTCCTTTGTTCCTGCACTCCACGCTCGTTTCATTGCGATAATTCTAAAATTACATTACAAGAGGAAGCCAGCGAACAAAAAAAAAAATCATCCGAATTAAAATGCACCGTCACACGCGAAACTCTTAATATTCAGCGAGTCTCTGGAGGATTTAAGAAGTCGGGAAGTTCGCGACGACGACGACGACAGGCCTTGGGAGTTTTATACACAATTTTTTTTTTGCCGTATGGACACAGAGGGCACAAATCAATTGTAAATTTCCTCGGCCGGCCGTCGATGATGGGGCATTCTTTGAATCCTTAATGGTAATTGCAGGACGTATATATCAAAAGTTAAACAATTTCCTCCAGCTTAATCCGCCTGCGATTCGTTTCGTTGTTTCTTGCGCCGCGCTTCCTCTTCCTCTCTCGTTTACTTCGCGTTTCTTGTTTGCTGATTGCTCGAATAATTCCGCCAACAGATGATACCGCGCGGATTCGCTTCCTTTAACTAAACACCGCGTTATATGTTTAATTAAGGGGAGGATTTTACGCGGTATTATTCCGTGTTAAGCTACGCGCACACTTGTCGGAATCGGACGGACGGCACGCATCGGAAAAAAATTGCTTAACACAGTTGTAAACGAGTCAACGCACATAACCCGATAAATGTGCGTTGCCTCGTTCACAACTGTGTTAAGCAATTTTATCCGTTGCGTGCCGTTCGTCCGATTCCGACAAGTATGGCGCAGCTTTATAGTATTAGTTTTAAGTTTAATTTTAAGCAAAGAAAAAAAAATTGTAATATTTGTATAGAATTTATGTAAAATGGGGATTCCCGTGAATGGATAAATTTAAAGATAAAGTTCTCAATCAGCACAAGAAAATGTTTCTGTTATTACCGTAAACTTTTTTTTTATTAATCTGTGTCACAGATATTTATTGAGTTAATGTAAATATGAAGTATCTGCATGTCCTCTTTACTAGATAAAGGACTTTAACTAGCTATAAAACGAGTTTCCCGTATGTCTTTCTGCAAGCGAAGAAAATGGTGATAAATCACGCACAACTTCAGATATTAATTTAGCGTTTAGTGGAAAGCGCTGATGGATGATATTTGCAGAGGTTAATTCGTCGGTGCACAAAAGTGGTAAAGTGGCAAAGTGGTCGTGACCCAGTAAATGCCGAGAGGAAGAAACCGTTTCAAACTCTGACCCGACACAATGACCAGGTACTCCAAGTATGACAACCAGACAGCGTACTAATCGCACGTTCGCGGTTAATTGCTTTCTTCGTTGATAAATATTGACGGGAGCAAATTTGATCCCTGTGGGATACCATTACAATCGAAATATTGAAATAACTTTTTTATTTTTGAATTTACGGAAAAATGTTTCGAATAAAATTTGTTTGGTTAGAAGTGCTTTATGCAAATATCGCTTTCAATTAAATGTCATTACGATATACAATTTCAGTTTTTTTTTAACAGTAAACAATTTTTTTTTCTTCATTTTCGAGCAACTTATTACGTCAACTATATCGTTAATAAAAATTATAAATTTTAGAGTCCCAAATTTGATCCCCGTGGGATACCATCAGTATCTAAATATTGAAATAACAACCATACAATCGGAGATGGTAACGTGATGGCCTCATCACCTTTTTATTATTCTACAGTTTACCGAAAAATATTTCAAATAAAATTTGTTTAGTTGGAAGTGCTTTCTATAAATACCACTAACTCTCCCTCTAGTTTTTGAGTTACTCCAAGTTAATGCCAATAGATGGTGGATTTAGAACAAAAATTAACACCAGGAGAACTACGTGACAACTCGTATTTTAATGCAAATTGGCATTTAGGTTAACAATGACTTGTTCTTCGAAAATATGTCCAAATCTAAAATTACCCTCCCCCTACTTTTTGAGTTAATCCAAGTTAATCCCAATAGATGGGATGATTTTTACTTTTTCCGTTACGAAGTACGAGAAACTATTGCGATGGTGAAAATTTTTTCAAATTTTTTTTCTACGAAAATATCCGTCCCAAGGTGGGAAAAAAAATTACGATGTGGCCATCATGTCACTTTCTCCTATCAAATTCTAATAGTCAGTTTACTCAAAAACCAAAGACATTTCGAAAAACACTTGTTTATAAGTTGTACATTTTGGCAGACTTTGGCAATTATGATTTATTTAAAAAACTAAATAAATAAGGTGGTTTAATTTTTCTAAAAAGATAAAGCCCAAATACGTCCCAATAATGCTTTTAAGGTTTGAAGTCTGCATTTAAGTCAATTTTTGAAAAATTAATACTTTTTTGATATTTGAGCATTGAAAATCGCAATTCTTGGGTTTTTGATGGCCATTATCCAGAAACCTAAATTATTAGCGTTGTTTGTTTTTTTTAGAATATTAAAGCCCAATTATCTCCCAATACTGCTATTAAAGTTTAAAGTCTGTATTTACATCAGTTTTAGAAAAATCAATACTTTTTCGATTTTTAAGCATTGAAAATCGCAATTCTTGGGTTTTTGATGGCGATTATCTAGAAAACTAAATAATTAGCGTTGTTTGTTTTTTTAAGATTACTAAAGTCCAATTATTCCCCAATACTGCTATTAAAGTTGAAAGTTAGTATTTACGTCAATTTTTGAAAAATCAATACTTTTTAGATATTTGAGCATATGTGACGTGTACATCCGCTAAATGTTATATTTAGGTTAAATTATTCCATGTATATACATTATATTGGTGGCAACGTAAATAAATAAATATCTATCTATCTATCTATTGAAAATCGCAATTCTTGGGTTTTTGATGGCCATTATCCAGAAAACTAAATTATTAGCGTTGTTTGTTTTTTTCAGAATATTAAAGCCCAATTATCTCCCAATACTGCTATTAAAGTTGAAAGTCTGCCTTTAAATCAGTTTTTGAAAAATCAATACTATTTCGATTTTTGAGCTTTGAAAATGGTCATTCTTAAGTTTTATTTTGATTATCTAGAAAACTAAATAATTAACATGCTCTTATTTTTTACGAATATTAAAGCCCAATGATTCGTCAATAATGTTGTTAAAGTTGTAAGTCTGCATTTATGTCAGTTTTTGAAAAATCGATACTTTTTCAATATTTGAGCACTGAAAATCGAAATACCTGGGTTGGATGGTGATTATCTAGAAAACGAAGTAATTAATGTTATTTGATTTTTCCGGTATATTAAAACCCAATTATTCACCAACAATGCTGTTAAAGTTGGAAATTTAAATTTAAGTCAGTTTTTGAAAAATACATATTTTTCCGATTTTTGAGAGTTGAAACTTGTAAATTTTGGGTTTGAGGCGATCCAGGTCCTCAATGAGCATGAATATTTTTTTAAATTGAAACCTTATCATTGATTTCCAATTTTGTGAAAGTTTTTGCATTTGTTTCTGGTTTTGAATAATCACAGCTTTTTCGATTTTCAATCGATAAAACTTGCCATTCTTGCATCGATCGTGATTATCTGGAAAACGAAACGATTGACGTGCTTTGATTTTTCAATGGTATTAAAGCCAAAATATTCCAAAATATTGCTGTATAAGTCGGAAGTCTGTGGTTCTTTTGGTTTTTGGAAAATTAGCGCTTTTTCGCTTTTTAAGCGTTGAAAATGGCTATTCTTAGTTTTGATTTTGATTATCTAGAAAACTAAATAATAAACTTGACCTTTTGGAATATTAAAGTCCAATTAATCCACAATAATGCTGTTAAAGTTTGGAAGCCTGAATTTAAGTCAGTTTTTAAAAAATCAACATTTTTCCGATTTTTGTTGTTGAAAATTGTAAATTTTGAGTTTGGAGGCAATTATCTAAAAAAACTGCATTCTTAACGGATATGGTTATTATTTTATATAAAAGCCTTATCATTGATTACCAATTTTATGAAAGTTTGCATTTTCTGCTTCTTCGATTTTCAAGCGCTAAAACTTGCCATTCTTGTATTGATCGTGATTATCTGGAAAACGAAATGATTGTCATGCTTTTATTTTTCAATAGTTTTAAAGCTAAATTATTTCGAAATAATTTTGTAAAAGTAAGAAGTCTGCATTTATTTTGGTTTATAAAAAATCAATGCTTTTTCGATATTCGGACGTCGAAAGTGCCCGTTTTCGTGATTTAATGAAAAACTAGGTAAATAAAGTTCATGGATTTTTCTTGAATATTCAAATATGATAATTTTGGAATGAATCCGTTCAAATTAAATGTCTGTAAATGTTCTGAGTTTAAAAAAATCAACGCATTTTTAATATACGAACGCTTAAAAATGCTCATGTTTGGGTTTGATGGTGATTATCTGGAAAACTAAATGATTTTTCTGGAATGGTTCACAAAGGAAATTTTTCTTGTGAAATCAAAATTTCTAGATAGCGTCAAAAATCAAGATTTTATTGCTAAACGTTTAAAATATTATATGCCGAGCTTAATTTTTGAAAATAGATAACTGTCCGCTAATTTTAATTATATTATGGCCTTGCCATTTCAGCGCTCAAATATCGAAAAAAAAACGATTATTTTTCAAAATATAAAACAAGTGCAGATTTCTAGTTTCTGCAAAATTTTTCAAAAATTATTGGGCTTTTATATTAGAGAAAAATCCTGGCACGATAATCATACAGTTTTTCAAAAAATCACTGTAAAACCCAAGAGTTGCCATTTTCAGCGCTCAAATATCGAAAAAAAAAAAACGTTTATTTTTCAAAATCTAAAACAAGTGCAAATTTCTAGTTTCTGCAAAATTGTTCAGAAATTATTGGGCTTTTATATTAGAGAAAAATCCTGGCACGATAATCATACAGTTTTTCAAAAAATCACTGTAAAATCCAAGAGTTGCGCAAATATAAAAAAAAACCGATTATATTTCAAAATCTGAAACAAGTGTAGATTTCTAGTTTCTGCAAAATTATTCAGAAATTATTGGGTTTCCATATTACTGGAAAATCCAAAATCGTTTATCACATATTTTTCGAAATAATCACTTTAAAACCCAAGAATGAATATTTTCACGCTCTCATTTCAAAAAATGCGTTTTTTTTTTTAAACTAAAACAAGTGCCGATCTCCAGCTTCTACAAAATTAATCAAAAATTATTAGGCTTTCATATTACAACCTTCAAATTCGCGGAAACATTTTTTTTTTCTTCAAAAATTCGCGAGGTAATTTTAGCGATTAAAACCTTTTTTGGGTTCGTTCGTTTTTCGTTAAAACGCACCGGTAAATTTTGTCTACAATATCGTTATTACAAATTATAAATATGAGCGGACCCAAATTTGATCCTTGTGAGATACCATTACTATTGAAATATTGAAATAACTTTTTTATTTTAGAGTTTACGCAAAAATGTTTCGAATAAAATTTGTTTGGTTATAAGTGCTTTATACAAAAATCGCATTAAATTTCCACTACATTATCACGTATAAGCGGAATGATGTACAACTTATATTTTTTTAAAGGTAACCTTTATTTTTTCTTCAGTTTTTTTCGAACAACTTTCATTGTTACTAAAGCAAAATATTAAAAAAAAAAAAATTGATATAATTCAAAATTACTTGGAAGTCCCGCGTTGGGCATCATCAGAGTGCGTGGTAATAGCTGATAATAGCCGACCATAAACATAAATGATATACACTTTGTAAGGCGTACCTCGCACATATCGATTACTTTGCCTCGACTGTGTCAAATCAATTTTCACCCTTATTTATGGGCATTGCCTGCACTTTTTCAAACTCTTAAATAAAGTGATCATAACCGTTGCGCTCGCATGTTACACATATCGATTCCCCATTAATAATTCATTATTATTCTTCGGATGTTACCATTAACAGGTCTCGAGTCTTGTATAACAAGTCGACGGGAACCTTCCTTCCAATACTCAACATCTGCGTGCTGTATAAATGCTAATAACTGACCGACGCAATTTCCGAGGAAGTACCTTTTACCATGCGCATGGTACCGTTTCGCGATAACGGAAGTATTTTTTTTTTTTAATAAATATTTTACGGAGTAACAAACAATGCACGTTGCGGAAAGTCGTAAACCTCGGCGTAATTAATTAATAACAACGCCTCTTCATGGAAAGATAATAAAAGTGCACATTCGAATTAATTAAATGCTCCTCGTAGTTTATGGGTCCGACACGAACACCTAGTTTTATAATAATTAAAAGTAATTATGTTGTTAGTCCCCCACATGAGTTGTAAATCACAACAGTGAAAATGTAATTTATAGTTTTTAACTTGATTCGAGAGGATGCGGTGGCCTAGTGAGTAGAGATCCTGCTCGCGGGGCTCGTGGTCGTGGGTTCGAATCCCATCCGTGCGGTCACTTTTTCGGAACGAAGAAGTGGTCGTGCGGGTACATGGATGTCCAGTGTATGCCCCCTCCCAATCATTATATAATATATAATTGAGTATATATATAATAAATAATTAGAAATTAATATATACAGTTAATTGAAAACTCTGGCGGAATGGATCAGTTTCCTATGCCAAGCAAAAAAAAAGAGAAAAAAAAAACTTGATTCGATAACGATTAAATTAAAGAAAAATCACTTTTCAAATGAGACGTGATTATGTGTACACTTTTGAAGGAATGATTTATACTTTCAAATTTATTATGTTTTACGTGTACACTTTTGGAAGAATTTAAAAATGGCTTCAGGTAATATTTTCCAGTCTGCAGTTGATCAATCGAAGATTAATCACGTTTCCCCCGAATTCAATATTCCTCCGCCAGTGGGGAAATACGAAATACATTCGAACCGATTATGAGGGGATAAATCTCAAGTTTCTCCTCGATTAACTGTTTACTTCTCTCCTCTCGGAAATCTGTTACTGTATCTCCCGGTCGTAACACAATCCAGCGGAAAAGAATGGCGCAGTTTCCGCATATCGAGCTCTTGAATGTCCTTTGCTCTTACGGCGTAACGCGATTTAGAATTTATCTGGGAACGAGAAACACCATATAATAACAATAATAAGTAAAAAAATTCGCGGTGGAGCGTTTTTCTCATCACATTTATAATAACAAAAAATTTGTTAACAGAAAAACTTTACATATTTATCGAGTTGTTCGATAATCGCTACTGATGTTAAAAAAATTTGATCACATTAAAAAAAAACTGAAGTTATACATCATTGCGCTTATACGTGATAACGTAGGATAATTTAAATGTGATGTTTATATAAAGCACTTCTAACCTAACACATTTTATTTGAAACATTTTTCGATAAACTCAAGTTTTCGCCACGTGTGTTATCCCACAGGGATCGAATTTGAGCCCGCTAGTATGTTGCTGTTTTGTTTTAACTTTTTCAAATTGCTTCAAAATTTCTAAATTTACTATGAAATAATGTGTTTTTGATATACTAGATATCAATTGATATACCCCAGCTGGAAACAACATGGCAACACCGGAGAAAATGAATTTCGCACCTGCGATTTAAAAACCTCAAATAAATGTTTTATCGCTTTTTCAAATTGCTTCGAAATTTCAAAATTAACTCAGAAATTATGTATTATTGATACACCAGAAATTTATTGATTAATCCCAACTAGAAACAAAATGGCGACGCTAAAAATTGTTTTGGATAAACGAAATTTGCATCTACTTTTTAAAAATTAAAAAAAAAAATATCACTTGTTCAAATAACTTCAAGGTTTCCAAATTGACTAAAAAATAATGCATTTTTGATATGCTAGAAAACAATTGATTAATCCCAGCTGGAAACAAAATGGCGATGCTCAAAATTGTTTTGAAGTAAACGAAAGTTGCATCTACTTTTTAAAAATTAAAAAAAAAATATTATCACTTGTTCAAATTGCTTCAAGTTTCTTAAATTTACTCAAAAATAATGCATTTTTGATACGCTAGAAAACTATTGATTTATCCCAGCTGGAAACAAAATGGCGACGCTCAAAATTATTTTGGAGTAAACGAAATTTGCATCTATTTTTTAAAAATTAAAAAAAAATATTATCACTTGTTCAAATTGCTTCAAGTTTGCCAAATTTACTCAAAAAGAATGTATTTTTGATATGCTAGAAAACAATTGATTTATCCCAGCTGGAAACTCAAAATTGTTTAGGAGTGAACGAAATTTGCATGAATTTTTTTAAAATTGTAAAAAAAATATTATCACTTGTTCAAATTGCTTCAAGTTTTCCAAATTTACTACAAAATAATGTATTTTTGATACGCAAGAAAACAATTCATTTATCCCAGCTGGAAACTCAAAATTGTTTTGGAGTGAACGAAATTTGCATATATTTTTTAAAAATTAAAAAATAAAATATTATCACTTGTTCAAATTCCTTCAAGTTTTCCAAATTTACTCAAAAATAATGCATTTTTGATATGCTAGTAAAACAATTGATTTATCTCAGCTGGAAACAAAATGGCGACGCTCAAAATTGTTTTAGAGTAAACGAAATTTGCATCTACTTTTTAAAAATAAAAAATAAAATATCATCACTTGTTCAAATTGCTTCAAGTTTCTTAAATTTACTCAAAAATAAAGCATTTCTGATATTCTAGTAAAACAATTGATTTATCCCAGCTGGAAACAAAATGGCGACGCTCAAAATTGTTTTGGAGTAAACGAAATTAGTTTTTTTTTTTGCAAACCCGCCACGGGCTTCAAATTGACATTTGTTTTTGCGCAAGTACATTTTCTGAAGGGTCTTGAAGAGATCTTTACGGTGATGTATAGAAATCCCGAATCAAACCAGTGGTTTCTTCAGGAAATCATTTTAAAGCCAAAAGTAAGAAGGGTGGTTTTTTAGGTTTTCGTCAAAAATTAAAAATCGCCAATTTTGAATTATGAATATTTTCAGGAAATGTGCCAAAGACCAAGATTCATCAATGACAATCCAAATGACGTTCTTCGCTTTGCTGTAGAAGCCGGAGAACTCGGCGACCAGTGGCTGCTAGCGGCCGTCGCATCTTTAGCTCTTACACCCAGATTTTTGGATAGGGTAGTGCCTCCAGATCAAGGATTTGATAACTCTAATGGTTACTGTGGAATATTTAGGTGAGTTTAAATGTTTTGCTCTCGAACTATTACCATAAAGTTATTATAAAAAAAATGTCCATATAATTTTCAAACATTAATAACACAGTTCTACCGGGCAAGCCGCACATAATGGTAATGATTATTCTGTTCCAGTAACACAATCAGTGCAATTGAAGGAGAATTATGAAAATTTGAAGGGTTTTTTGTTGAAATTTGTTTAATATAATTCAGCAACATAGATGTACAAAGTTTTCGAGAAGAAATTTTTGAGAGGTAAATTCAACTATGTGAAGTTGGAATCGACCCAGATATATCCACAGTTTCTAATTGCTAAATTAATTGTCAAACCGGACACTGAATTTTAATCGATGATTCCGATTTTTTTTTTAAATTTTGCAGACGCATTCTACATATGAAATCATGGAAGTCATGTTTCGCGAAAAAAAATTTAGATTTTTTTGGAGAAGATATGCACAGTTGTAAATTGAAAGAAATCACGAAAAACGTCGATCGTGTGTACATTTAAACAACTGTATCAACCCATTAGTCGCACAAAAAATACAAGAGGTCAACTCATTTTTTCTTCGCGAAACATGACTTCCATTATTTCATGTGTAGAATGCGTCTGCAAAATTAAAAAAAATCGAAATCATCAGTTAAAATTTTTACTGAAAACCATCCGGTTTGACATGGAATGAGCGATTTATAGGACGACTATTTTAAAGTTTCTCTTAAAATTATATCTAGAAAATCGTCAGTACCATCTATCATTGTTTTATTTAAATAAGTACATTCAGTGATTATTCATAGGCATTTGACAGGATGCGAAAAATAACCTCTCTGTGATTTTAAATATTAATTAATTGATTTAGAGAAAGATATCGTTTGCTTTCATTGAATTGAAATCTCGAGCAAATGTGCGTTACGTATTTGACACCAGTTATATTATGCTTCGTGCACACTTGCGCCGAAAGCCGCGCGGTTCGTGAAAGTGCGCAAGTGTGTACGATGCATTATAAATATTATCGCTTCTGGAATTTAATTTTTTTAATGATTGTATTTGTTGTAAACAATTTTTCACGGGATACATAATCATCGTAATAAATGAAACAAACAATTAGAGGTAAATACAGAATTACTGATAATTACACGTTTAGCCATTTGCAATTATACGCTTGGTTGTATTTACTTAATTGTTTTTAAAGATCAGGACTGTATATCTGTTTTAAACTGGTCTTATCCAATTTGCACCAACTGTAATTAAAGCATGTGAAACCCGCAATTGAAAAATGTTTTTTTTTTTTGACTTGGGCATGAGCCATTCAGTCACATCGAGTTATTAATTTTTGTATTTCTAATTTTGGAAGGAGTAAATGAACAAATGAATAAATGCATAATGTCAGATGTATACAACAACCATGGACCCGAGCGAATACTTCTCGATCCCCGAAAAATCTTTCGCCCGGGATGGGATTCGAACCCACACGGTAGGCACGCCTGTACCCATTACACCAAAAGGCCGCCCTTGAAAAATGTTAATTACCTTTAATTCGTAAATAATTTATAGCAAATTTGATCTGGTTGCAAATTCTCTGACTCATGGTTTGTCTATAAACCTCTTGGCTGTAGCATGCTCGTCATTTTTGTCGGCGCGAGTTTTTCCATCGCGCAGAAGTGTTATACAATAACTCGACTCGATCGTGTTACGTGGCAATTATTTCGGAAAAACGGCGATAAACTTTCGTATAAATGGTCTCACCGGCGGACGTTTATTTCAACACCCACCCACAACGGCGAATGTGCATAGACGTAGAAGAAGAATAACAGGCGAGAAGAACGCACGTACAATAACCATTGAACCATCGAAGCCATATTTTCTAGCAGCACCCACCACCTTTTATATAACGATCGTTCTCTCAAAATTTTTCACAATTAACACCGAGAATGTGAAGAGCAGAGAGAGCGAAATGTAATAAACATGAAGTGCGATATAATATTGCGGAATCGTCGGTGTAGAAATGGACTCCAGGAACTCGCTCAACCTTTCGAAGATTTTTTTTTGTGTGTTGCGAGCACACGTACCATTGTGAATTATTTGAGCACACGCTGGACGCTAATGGACCAGCTAACAAGCACTCCAGCTATCATTCCTTCATTCGCGACTTCTTGATAAATGATCGAGACTGACGATAATTTAAAGAGGTGCATCTAATTTTAACACCTTTATATTTAAAAATTGTTGCTGGTAGAAATAAATTATTGGTTTCAAAAAATGTCAAATGTCATTTTGCGTGTATTCATTCCCAGAAGTTAAACTAAAAATTACAAATAGACAAATAGTTTTTCAGAATGAAAAAAATAAGAAAAATTTCTTGAAGAAAACAAATTGTTTATCGTTATTTAGGCGTTTCCAGAAGATTTAAGCAGTATCTAGAAGAAATCTAATTTTTGTTTACCATCAGCAAAGTGTACAACGCAATTCCTGCTAATTACCACCAGCAAGTTTTGTAAAGTGTAAACTACACAACACAATAAAACGATCAACCCGTATACGACTTCATAAAATTTGTTTTAATAAAAGTTGCTTCCAGAAAGAATTACATCAAGAATATTTACATCGGTCTGTTTCAATCTTCCACGACTTGTCGAATCACATTCTTGACGCCGTTGCCGTTGGGTATGGAAAGGGCCAGCAGATTCCCAATCGACTTCCGGGCCGTCTTGTTGCAGGCGATCTTCTCCTTCGTGTCGCTCATCGACTTCCTTCGATTCTTCTCTTCCTGAATCCTGTTCTTCGCCAGCACCTCGTCCTTCACCAGCGACGTGCCGGACAGACTCGTCAGCTCCTCGGTTTTCTGGTCACGTTTAATTTTCATTTTGAATTTTGTGCAAAAATTATGACTTGACGTACATGGTTTGAGTGATGGGCGTCTTGATTTACGCCCACGATAAAATGTGTCAAGTCTCCGATTTTGATTTTTTCTTCTTCTCATGCTTTATTATTTGAAGAAGTAAGGAATCGCGAGCTGAAACGTTTCTATTAAGGGCCGGGAACGGCATTAATAAAAGTGATGGCATTACCCACAACGGCGCAACTGATTTCTCATCAGAATTTCAAAGCGGACAGAGTTAGATGTCTGGTGACGAGCAATGCGGATAGTTTAGTGTCTTTCGAAGAATCGGCCGTCCTTCCTCCTCTCTCAACTCAACCTCTCTACAATGGCAAATATCTCATCATTTTTAACTCTCCGCAAGCACAAGCGCGGACCGCGCTCTCCATTGTTAGCTTACCCAGAATGGTATCTATTGCCTCTATATCGCACAATAATTGACTTATTCATAGATCCCGGCAAGAAATATTTACACAACCGGAGAATATAAATTCCCATCGCGATCGAATTTTACGACGGGCACAATTGAAACCCTGGAAACACTGCCGGTGATGATATCGTGTGTACGTAAACTGTTCTTTTGCGCCAGATCTGCATTTGCATTTAGATAATATTACCGCGCCGCGTCGTCTCCTTATTTTATGACAACTTTCCGGAGTCTCTTGCGTACCGGAGGGAAACTTTTACACGTATCTACAATCTCTAATGGGAATATTTTACGCTCTCCCAACGCTGCTACACCAATTAATTCTGATGGACAGAAAAATGCATTCGACGGTTTGAAAAATTGTACAAAATTAATCAAACGGGGAAATTGCTTCAAAAGCTCAAAATCTACGCAAAAACAATCCATTTTTGCTTTCCCGTTAAAACTATTGCCTTATCCTGGGCAGAAACAAAACGACAATCATCCAAACTCGAAGTATGAAAACGAAAAATGCATTCGCGGGTTTGAAAAATTGTACAAAATTACTCAAACGAGGAAATTGCTTCAAAAGCTCAAAATCTACGCAAAAATAATCCATTTTTGATTTTCCGTTAAAAAATTGCCTTATTCTGGGCAGAAACAAAACGACAATCATCCAAATTCGAAGTGTGAAAACGAAAAATGCATTCGCGGGTTTGAAAAATTGTACAAAATTAATCAAACGAGGAAATTGCTTCAAAAGCTCAAAATCTACGCAAAAACAATCCATTTTTGATTTCCCGTTAAAACTATTGCCTTATTCTGGGCAGAAACAAAACGACAATCATCCAAACTCGAAGTGTGAAAACGAAAAATGCATTCGCGGGTTTGAAAAATTGTACAAAATTAATCAAACGGAGAAATTGCTTCAAACGCTCAAAATCTACGCAAAAACAATCCATTTTTGATTTCCCGTTAAAACTATTGCCTTATTCTGGGCAGAAACAAAACGACAATCATCCAAATTCGAAGTGTGAAAACGAAAAATGCATTCGCGGGTTTGAAAAATTGTACAAAATTAATCAAACGAGGAAATTGCTTCAAACGCTCAAAATCTACGCAAAAACAATCCATTTTTGATTTCCCGTTAAAACTATTGCCTTATTCTGGGCAGAAACAAAACGACAATCATCCAAATTCGAAGTGTGAAAACGAAAAATGCATTCGCGGGTTTGAAAAATTGTACAAAATTAATCAAACAAGGAAATTGCTTCAAACGCTCAAAATCTACGCAAAAATAATCAATTTTTGATTTTCCGTTAAAAAAATTGCTTTATCCTAGGCGAAAAGAAAACACTAACCATCAAACCAAGCTTTTTTTAATCTTAACTTATTTTAAGATTTTCCTCAGTTTTTCATTTTTCCATCAACCAAAATTTAAAAAATGACCAAAAAGTGTAAATTTTTTAGCAATCATATTTAAATCATTCAACAAAATCCTTTAAACCCACCTATCAATTCCTAAACTAATTATTTACTTTATGTAAATCCCATAAATATGTTTTTTTTTTATATTTGCAAACTAATAAAATAAATTTAATTTTAAAACTCACTTTGAAAATTATTAAACAAAAATTTGAAAATTTCGGACTTGTAATAATTTTTTTTGATAAATTACCCCTCTCAACCCCCAAAATTGGTCCTTCCGGGGGGTTTAAATCAAAATTTAATTTCAACTGAAAACTTTTTTTTTTACGAATATTGGGAAAAAGTGAAATTTTGGCTAAAATCCAAAGAAATCACAACGGACTGTCACTCAACGTTACTTACTAATATCAGAACTTTAATATTTATGCGAAATATCAAAACATTCTGAAGATGGTTTTTGAGTTTTTTAACTAGAAACTAGAAAATATTATTTGTTTGGAACAAATATTGGGAAAACGTGAAATTTTCGCTAAAATCAAAACAAATCACAACGGACTGTCACTCAACATTACCTACTAACATCAGAACTTTAATATTTATGCAAAATATCAAAACATTCTGTAGATGGTTTTAAGGGTTTTCAACTGAAAACTCGAAAATATCATTTTTTTTTTAACAAATATTGTGAATAAGTGAAATTTCAATTAAAATAAAAAACAAATCACAACGGACCATCACTTAACATTAATTATCAATATCAGGGCTTCAATATTCAAGCAAAATATCAAAACATTCTGGTGATGGTTTTTGAGTTTTTCAAGTAAAAACTCGAAAATATTATTTTTTTGAAACAAATATTTGGAGAACGTGAAATTTCGGCTTAAATCAAAACAAATCACAAGGGACTGTCACTCAACATTACTTGCTAATATCAGAACTTTAATATTTATGCAAAATATCAAAACATTCTGAAGATGGTTTTTGAGTTTTTTCATCTAAAAACGAGAAAATGTAATTTTTTGGAACAAATATTGGGAAAACATGAAATTTTGGCTAAAATCAAAACAAATCACAAGGGACTGTCACTCAATATTACTTACTAATATCAGGACTTTATTATTTATGCGAAATATCAAAACATTCTGAAGATGGTTTTTGAGTTTTTCAACTAAAAACTCGAAAATATTATTTTTTTGGAACAAATATTGGGAAAACGTGAAATTTCGGCTTAAATCAAAACAAATGGCAACGGACTGTTACTCAACATTACTTACTAATATCAGAACTTTAATATTTATGCAAAATATCAAAACATTCTAAAGATGGTTTTTGAGTTTTTCAACTAAAAACTCGAAAATATTATTTTTTTGGAACAAATATTGGGAAAACGTGAAATTTTGGCTAAAATCAAAACAAATCACAATGGACGGTCACTCAACATTACCCACTAATATCAGGACTTTATTATTTATGCGAAATATCAAAACATTCTGAAGATGGTTTTTGAGTTTTTCAACTGAAAACTTGAAAATATTATTTTTTTGGAACAAATATTGGGAAAACGTGAAATTTCGGCTTAAATCAAAACAAATGGCAACGGACTGTCACTCAACATAACTTACTAATATCAGAACTTTAATATTTATGCAAAATATCAAAACATTCTGAAGATGATTTTTGAGTTTTTCAACTGAAAACTTGAAAATATTATTTTTTTTGGAACAAATATTGGGAAAACGTGAAATTTTTGGCTAAAATCAAAACAAATCGCAACAGACTGTCACTCAGCATTACTTACTAATATTAGGACTTTAATATTTATGCGAAATATCAAAACATTGTGAAGATGGTTTTTGAGTTTTTTCAAGTAAAAACTCGAAAATATTATTTTTTTGGAACAAATATTGGGAAAACGTGAAATTTTGGCTAAAATCAAAACAAATCACAAGGGACTGTCACTCAACATTACTTAGTAATATCAGAACTTTAATATTTATGCGAAATATCAAAATATTCTGAAGATGGTTTTTGAGTTTTTCAACTAAAAACTCGAAAATGTTGTTTTTTGGAACAAATATTGGAAAAACGTGAAATTTCGGCTTAAATTAAAACAAATCAACGATTTGAAAAATTGTAAAAAATTAATCAAACGTGGAATTTGTTTCTAAAAACTCAAAATCGGTAGAAAAACAATGTATTTACGATTTTCCATTAAAATGGTTGTAATATTTTGGGTGGAAACAAAGTACCAACACTCTAAACTTGAAAGTGGAAAAACGAAAATTACTTTCAAAGATTTGAAAAATTGTAAAAAATTAATCAAACGCGGAAATTGTTTCAAAAACTCAAAATCCATAGAAAAACAATGTATCATGTCAACGCGCATTTATCCGTTCCATGCCGTACCGATAAATGTGCGTTGGCTCGTTTACAACTGTGTTAAGCAATTTTATCCGTTGCGTGCCGTCCGTCCGATTGCGGCAAGTGTGCGCGTAGCTTTAGTTTCTATTATCAGTCGGCACAATGTATCATTACGGAATCAATAACGTGTTGGAAACATAATGAATGGATGAATTATTGAAGGACTCCTTCAGACCGAGAGCGCCCTAATTTATAGTTGGGATTCAATGCCGCCTTATTAGGACGGGGTAATTCATTGTCGTGGGGATTAATTTCGTTGTGAATTTTGCGCAAACAATGCGATTCATATCGTGTTCGTATTTAATTCATCATGCATAAACTTAGAAGAGAAATTTATGTAAAACAAAGACTCATTTCCAAAAATGCCACCTTTGATTTTTTGTACATAAAATCCCCGAGACGCAAATTAAAGTTTACAACTAAGCCAATTCCAATTTTTCTTGTATTTTATCAACATAGTTTGTAATTTATTTGCCACCTTCGATTTATTCAATAAATTTTGTATTGGAATAGTTGATGAACCGATCCATATTTTGGATAATCAGGGGTGGCTCGGTATATAGAGCCAAGGAGCCATGGCACGACCTATAGTTTTAAGCTAAGCAAGAATTTTTAACCGTTGAGAACGGATAACGCGAAAACCGATGCGGCACATTTTTCTACTTCCCCGAAACGTTACTTATAAACATGTTTATATTGTATAAATGGCTCTGCCATTAACCTATTCCATGAGCCGCCACTAGATGAAATGATCTTAGGATAAGACTTACATCTGTAATTTAATTTTCAACGCCCGTTGAAATCTCCATGTTAAATTATACGATGAACCGCATAAGCGACGAACCCAAAATCAAAATTGATTGCATTTTTGTATTGCCTCACGCATCTTCGCCCCTTGCGGTCCTGTTTAATTTCTACACCCATTTCGTGCAGGTGCTGCTTATTTTTCAGAAAAATATACGTTGTACTCAAAATCACATTCTTGCGCACTCTCTGACAAGGGAAATCCACAGTTTGTTGTCGAATTTGAAGTGATTTTAATTTAAGCAGACTTCGAATGATTGGTAAAGCTCTGACCTGGCCAATGGCGTCGATGTTTAGCTTGTCCAAAATCATTAAATCTAGGCCTGTATTCCACCACTAATAAGAGTTGTTATTATAACCCTAGCCGTGTATGACGGTATGTCTCAGGCCTGTGTAAAAAAAATGGTGATGTGGCCATCATGTTACTTTCTCCGACTTGATGGTACCATTTATATTTACGCTTTCATGGTTTATTTTCAATTCAAATCATCTTTTAAATGTACATACAACGTTTTGTAGAATCGGATGAAACTGACGTTTAAGACGTCAAATTTAATAGTCAGTTTACTTAAAAACCAAAGAGATTTCAAAAAATACTTATTCTTTATAAGTTGTCCATTTTGGCATTCTCTGCAATTATTATTCCAAAAATCTTTACCGTAAGTTTAATGAAAAACTAAAAATAATGCTAAAAAAGTCTTGAAATGGATTTATAAAAATATTCCTGACTAAAAAGTCCTGAAACCCCAATTAAAGTCCTGAACAAGAAAGTCTTGAAAAAAGTCCTGATAAAAAGTCCCGAAAGACGAGTCCTGGCAAAAAAAAAACTCTTGAAAAACAGGTGCTTCAAAAAGACCACAAATAAAGTCCTCAAAAAACAGTTCTGATAAAAAATGTCTTGAAAATTTTTTGGAGGAACAGTTTTGGAAATAAAGTTTAGAAAACAGAGTCCTGTTAAAAAGTTGCGAAAAAAAATTAAGTCTGCATATAAAACACCAGAAATAAATGCCCTTAAAAAGTCCTAAAAAAGTCCAGAAGGAAAGTCCTAAAATAAGTCCTGAAGAAAGTCCGGAAAAAGAGTCCTGATAAAATATCCTTAAAAATTGTCCTGTAATAACAGTCTTGAAAAAGAGTTATGAAAATAATAAATGAAAATATCCTTAAAAAATATCATTAAAATAGTCCAGAAAAAGTTCTGAAGAAATTGTCATGAAAAAATCCCAAAAAGAGTCGAAAAAAGTTCCGAACAAAAAGTCCTAAAAATATATCTTATAAAAAATGTCCTGAAATATAATACTGAAAAAAGTCCTGTAAAGAGGGCTTGAAAAAAAATTCCCGAAAAAATCATTCTGAAAAAATGTAACGAAGAAAATTCGAAAAATAATCTTGAAAAGAAGTCTTGAACAAGAGGTTCTTAAAAAAGTCTCGAAAAAAGTCCTAAAGGGAGAGTTCTGGAGAGAAAATCTTGAAAAACGAGTCCTGAAAAAAGCCGTGAAAAAATGTCCTGAAAAATAGTCTTCATACAAAATACCAGAAATAAATGTCCCGAAAAAGAGTCCTGAAAGAAAATCCTGAAGGAAGTTTAGAAAAAGAGTCCTGATGAATAATCATAAAAAAATTGTCTTGAAAAATTACCCTGAGAATAAAACTCATGGCCTACTAGAATGTATATTCAGCCAATTAGATGCAAGGAAATGCATAGCAGCATGTGTATCACCGCGATGATAAAAAACAAAAGTAGCGGTGATATTTTATTGTGGTCCTGTCAGAATTTTAAACCTCAAAATGGACATACTAAATTATTGGGATGCAGTTTCTAACAGTGAAATCAGTGAAATGGTGAAAAATACGACGCCCAGAAACACCGCGAGGAATAAAGAGTCGCAGTGCCGACAGTTTATGGAGTCTTTGTGCTGCAAGAAACTTCAAGACTAATTAAAACATTGCAATATGTGAGTTGTCATCAAGATTATAAAAGGTTATTCGTTATATTCTCTCACTAAATATAACTCGTGGTACGATTAATAACCGATGATATTTAGTCGTTAAAACCGAAGCAGCACATTCAACTCGCGCTAGCGCTCGTTGAATCTGCAGCTCGGTTTCAACTCCAAAATATCATCGGTATTAATCATACCACTTGTTGTATTACGGCTGAAAATAACATCTTTAAAAAATAAACAAAAAAGATTCTGAAAAAAAAGCATTCTGAAAAGTCCTTAAAAAGGTTTGAAGAAATTATCCTGAAAAAGAAATCCCAAAAAGAGTTTTGTAAAAATCCCGCAAAAAAAGTCCTGCAAAAAGGCCTAAAATAAGTCCGTAACAAAATTCCTGAAATAATAAGTTTTGAAAATAGTCTTGAAAAAAAAAACTAAATATATCTTTAAAATGTCCAAAAAGGTCATTAAAAAAAATTCTAAAAACTGTCATTGGATTATCATGTAGAAAATTCTGAAAAATTTTTTCTGAAAAAAATCCCGAAAATAAGTCCTCAACAAAGGATTCTTGAGAGAGTCCCGAGAGTAAAATCCCGAAAAAAATATACTGTTAATAAAATTTTGAAACGAAATCCTGAAAATAAAGGTCCCGAAAGAAAAAGTCCTAAAAATAAGTCTTAAAAAGTCCTGAAAAAGAATCCTCGAAGAAACGTCTATTAAAAAAGACCCGATAAAAGTTCTGGAAACATTGTCCTGAAGTACCAAAAAGGCTAAAAGAACAAAAACCTGTTAAGGTAAATATTCGAAAATACGAAATTTTACCAAAAGCTTTTTAGTTCTTCAAATTCTAAAATAACACTCATGTTCAAACTTTTGTGGTCATTTCTGTATTAATTTTTGAGATACAGCGCGCACTACACACAGACAGACTGTTATATAGAGAAAAATGGTGATGTGGCCATCATGTTACTTTCTCCGACTTGATGGTATCATTTATATTTACGCTTCCATGGTTTATTTTCAATTTAAATCATATTTTAAGTGTGCATCGAACGTTTCGTAAACTCGGATAAAACTGACGTTTAAAACGTCAAAATTATGAAAGATGGAAAAATGTCCTTCAAATTCAAAAACTCAGTTTACTCAAAAACTAAAGAGATTTCGAAAAAAACTTATGCTGCATAAATTGTTCATTTTGGCATTCTCTACAATTATTATTAACATAAATTTGCAGTAACTATTAGCGTTTCATAATTGTATACCAAAAATGAAAAAAAAATTAATAATTTTTTTTCTCGTATAACAATGATTTTATGAAAAATATTTTCAAACCAAAGATGTTCATTTCTTTGTTGTCTTCAATATTTGCTTAAATATTTTTGTGATATTGCTCATATTTAAGAAAATATTGGCAAAAAACAAAAAACGGTTAAGGTAAATAACTACTTCCGGTGTACGAAATTTTAGCAAAAGCTTTTCGGTTGTTCAGATTATCAAATAAAACTTATGTTCAAAGTTTCATATCAATTGGTCTATTAGTTTTTGAGATACAGCGCACACAGACACACGGACACACATTCACACACAAAAAGTTTTCCAGAAATTTTTGAAATGGCATCTAGGGACCCCTAAACGGATATTTCCGTAAAAAAAATTTGAAAAAAAATCACGATCACAATACTTTCCGTACATCGTAACGGAGAAAGTAAAAAGAGTTGTACGGCTCGCGGGGTGACTGGTGACTCATGGTACGGCCGAGGTGGCAGAGGTGATAATACAGATCGCTGCAACCGACCTGCCGTACCATGAGTCACCTCTCGAGCCGCCGCTGGTTGTTGAACTAATTGATTGTAGCGGCGAAACACGTAAAAAAAATAAATATGGTACCGATCAATCAAACCGTGCGCATTAAACGCAATAAATAAAGCCATTAATAAATGAAGAGGGCGAAAAGAAATGTGAATACCATCGTGAGAACTGGTCATTAAGAGTTAAAACACCGGCCTGGACAAATAAGATTAAAGCGGGTCGTGTTCTCTTATGCAATATCCATCCACAAATTACCGCTCTGATCTAGTTCAAGTTTGCAACTTGTTACCTATCGTAAAGGCACAATAAGAAACTGGAAGAAGAGGAGGAGGACGGACCGGCAACAGCAACGATATGATTTATTGCGGCGCGGAGATGGAAAACGTCTTTGGCTTTCCTTTTCATGTTCCGCGCGCGAAAACTGGCTTTCCTATCTAATTAGATCGGCTGATGTATCCATCTGGGTTGAAAGCACGAGCGCAATATTCTTATTATCATCAACAATGAGGCGTGCGTGATAACTAATGACCGTATATAAATTTTGCGGAGAGAGTAATATACAACGAATTTTTTTAATGGATTAATTGGCGTCCGCACTGTAATCAGTGTAAAAAAAACAAGAGGGCGAGTATGTTAATTGGCGCCGTTACGTGAATTACAATTATTGTTGAAGAGAGGATGTGGGGATTCCGAGGATTCCGAACATGCGGTTTAATTATCTCGCGTTTTCCACTCTCGATTATTTACATTTGCGGATCTGCTTGAGTCAACCGTTGAAATAACACCTGTTGCTTTTAATATTTATCTGTTGTGATCGAATCATTTTTTAATACAAAATTTATTTTTTCTGTTTGCCCTCTTTGTCTTCTAGGCAACAGCGCAGCCTTCTACTATCTCACTGACACCGGAACGTCAGCGCATGCGCAAAACGCAAATTGCGCCTAAGATCCCGCCAAAATTCAAATAATGAAATTTCTCCGTTAATTTTGCAATCAAATCTGAAATATGAAATTTTCCGCTAAGGCTTCCAGGCACTGTATACGTGGGCATCATTGTCAGTAATTTTATTGTTTAGTCAAAAAAAAGTTGTGATGGGCAAGATAGAGTATCTCAAAGATCGATCAATCGGTGATCGATTAGTTGATGTATCGAGCCGCTCGATCTTTATCTCGATCATCTTTAGCTCGATCTGCTCAAGCGGCTTGTGAAGATCGGGCGGCGTTGATCGATCAAAAGATCGAGCGGCGTTGATCGATCAAAAGATCGAGCGGCGTTGATCGATCAAAAGATCGAGCGGCGTTGATCGATCAATTTTTTTTTCACACTTACAAATTGTATTTTCTTTGTAAAAAGGGGTTTCCCGTATATATTTTTAATAAATAAATAAATAAAAGATCGAGCGGCTCGATCATTTGCAAAGATCGAGTACTCGATCTTTTATGATCGATCTTACCCATCACTAAAAAAAAAAGTAGAATCATCAAGTCGTCCATACGAAAATAACTTTAATCATAGAATAAATTTCTAACATCCGATCGTAGTGCATTTTTACCACAAACTCTGATTTATTTCGAGAATATCCGGAAGCCAACAATAAATTAATAATGCAACATTCATTTGCCAGTTACACACACGAAATGGACGGAATGTGTTCCGGGGATCAATCCTTTTATAAATTTTAGATCGCGTTCCCATTCCTCGCATCGATTCTCATTATTTATTTCCACCAGCGGCCAATAAATAAATCATATTAACTTTTTATACATGTAGTAAAATGTATAATAACAGATATTCAAATTCAAAAACTAAAATTTTCAAAAATTCACAACTCGCGAAATAATAGGCGGATTTTCAAAAACTCTATTTAATTTGATAAAACGATGATTTGCAATTCTAATTTAATATTTATAGAATTTAGTTGACACGTTTTATATTTTTTTAAATTTTTTGCTCGAGTATTATACAATTCGAATATTAAAATTTTCAAAAATTGACAACTCGCGAAATAATTGGTGGATTTTCAAATACTCTATTTAGTTTATTAAAACGATGATTTGCAAATTTAATTTATTTTTTATAGAATTTACTTGACACGTTTTATATATTTTTTTTAAATTTTTTGCTCGAGTATTACACAATTCGTAAACTAAAATTTTCAAAAATTCACAACTCGCCAAATAATAGGCGGATTTTTAAAAACTCTATTTAATTTGATAAAAAGATGATTTGCAATTCTAATTTAATTTTTGTGGAATTTAGTCGACACGTTTTATATTTTTTTTTAATTTTTTGCTCGAGTATTAGACAATTCGTAAACTAAAATTTTCAAAAATTCACAACTCGCGAAATAATAGGCGGATTTTCAAAAACTCTATTTAATTTGATAAAACGATGATTTGCAATTCTAATTTAATTTTTATAGAATTTAGTTGACACGTTTTATTAATTTTTTTTATTTTTTTGCTCGAGTATTACACAATTCGAATATTAAAATATTCAAAAATTCACAACTCGCGAAATAATTGGCGGATTTTCCAAAACTCTATTTAGTTTAATAAAACGATGATTTGCAAATTTAATTTAATTTTTGTAGAATTTCGTC
This sequence comes from Ocypus olens, assembly GCA_910593695.2. Classification (NCBI taxonomy): domain Eukaryota; kingdom Metazoa; phylum Arthropoda; class Insecta; order Coleoptera; family Staphylinidae; genus Ocypus; species Ocypus olens. Next base: position 1,674,065 of record OU343058.1, read on the forward strand.
GACACGTTTTATATATATTTTTTAAATTTTCACTCGAGTATTACACAATTCGAAAACTACTAAAATTTTCAAAAATTTACAAGTCGCGAAATAATAGGTGGATTTTCAAAAACTCTATTTAATTTGATAAAACGATGATTTGCAATTCTAATTTAATTTTTGTAGAATTCAGTTGACACGTTTTATATATTTTTTTAAATTTTTTGCTCGGGTATTACACAATTCGTAAACTAAAATTTTCAAAAATTCACAACTCGCGAAATAATTGGCGGATTTTCAAAAACTCTATTTAACTTGATGAAACGATGATTTACAATTCTAATTTAATTTTTGTAGAATTTAGTCGACACGTTTTATATATTTTTTTAATTTTTTGCTCGAGTATTAGACAATTCGTAAACTAAAATTTTCAAAAATTCACAAGTCGCGAAATAATTAGTGGATTTTCAAAAACTCTATTTAATTTGATAAAACGATGATTCGCAATTCTAATTTAATTTTTATAGAATTTAGTTGACACGTTTTATATTTTTTTTATTTTTTGCTCGAGTATTACAAAATTCGTAAACTAAAATTTTCAAAAATTCACAACTCGCGAAATAATTAGTGGATTTTCAAAAACTCTAGTTAGTTTAATAAAACGATGATTATTAAATCTGATTTAATTTTTATAGAATTTAATTGACACGTTTTATATATTTATTTTTATTTTTTGCCCGAGTATTACACAATTCGAAAACTAAAATTTTCAAAAATTCACAACTCGCGAAATAATAGGCGGATTTTCAAAAACTCTATTTAATTTGATAAAACGATAATTTGCAAATCCAATTTAATTTTTGTAAAATTGAGTTGACACGTTTTATATTTTTTTTTTTATTTTTTGCTCGAGTATTACACAATTCGAAAACTAAAATTTTCAAAAATTCGCAACTCGCGAAATAATAAGCGGATTTTCAAAAACTCTATTTAATTTGATAAAACGATGATTTTTAAATCTAATTTAATTTTTGTAGAATTTAGTCAACACGTTTTATATATTTGTTTAATTTTTTTGCTCGAGTATTACACAATTCGAAAACTAAAATTTTCAAAAATTCACAATTCGCGAAATAACAGGCAGATTTTCAAAAACTCTATTTAGTTTAATAAAACGATGATTTGCAAATTTAATTTAATTTTTGTAGAATTTCGTCGATACGTTTTATATATTTATTTTTATTTTTTGCTCGAGTATTACACAATTCGAAAACTAAAATTTTCAAAAATTCACAACTCGCGAAATAATAGGCGGATTTTCAAAAACTCTATTTAATTTGATAAAACGATGATTTGCAAATCCAATTTAATTTTTGTAAAATTGAGTTGACACGTTTTATATATTTTTTTTATTTTTTGCTCGAGTATTACACAATTCGAAAACTAAAATTTTCAAAAATTCGCAACTCGCGAAATAATAAGCGGATTTTTAAAAACTCTATTTAATTTGATAAAACGATGATTTGCAAATTTAATTTAATTTTTGCAGAATTTCGTCGACACGTTTTATATATTTCTTTTAAATTTTCACTCGAGGTACACAATTCAAAAACTTAAATTTTCAAAAATACACAACTCGCGAAATAATTGGCGGATTTTCAAAAACTCTATTTAGTTTAATAAGACGATGATTTGCAAATTTAATTTAATTTTTGTAGAATTTTGTCGACACGTTCTATATATTTATTTTTATTTTTTGCTCGAGTAGTACACAATTCGAAAACTAAACTTTTAAAAATTTCACAACTCGCGTAATAATTGACGGATTTTCAAAAACTTAATTTAATTTGATAAAACGATGATTTGTACATCTAATTTAATTTTTATGAAATTTAGTTGACACGTTTTATATATTTTTTTTATTGTTTTGCTCGAGTATTACACAATTCGAAAACTAAAATTTTCAAAAATTCGCAACTCGCGAAATAATAAGCGGATTTTCAAAAACTCTATTTAATTTAATAAAACGATGATTTTTAAATCTAATTTAATTTTTGTAGAATTTAGTCAACACGTTTTATATATTTGTTTAATTTTTTTACTCGAGTATTACACAATTCGAAAACTAAAATTTCCAAAAATTCACAACTCGCGAAATAATAGGCGGATTTTCAAAAACTCTATTTAATTTGATAAAACGATGACTTGCAATTCTAATTTAATTTTTGTAGAATTTAGTTGACACGTTTTATATATTTTTTTAATTTTTTGCTCGAATATTACACAATTCAAAACCTAAAATTTTCAAAAATTCGAGCCGCCCCTGCTTACACGGTCTAAAATTTCAGTCAAAGAAGTAACCAATGAACGCTTTGATGATATCAATTACATTTTGAGTACGAATGATATTTTTTCAAGTGTCAAACACATACCAAACGTTTCGCGAAAACGATAACATATAAACAGGGTGTACGCTAAACTGTTTAGGAGAAGTTTTATTTAACCAAAGAGAAAAATGCAGCCTACAACCCTTAAATATAAAACTGTATCCGCGCAATTTATAGACCCCGCGATTACGCACACCTTTGCGCCCGAAATGATTTTTTTATGGGCAATTTGGGATAATTCATCGCGCTCTTTGTGAATGTTCCTGTATGTAATTTGAGCGTTTTTTTTTTCGCGGACAAACAAAGGATTATAAATAAACAGATTGTATCTAACCGTCGTCGGCCATCATATTTTCGCCGGCTTAACGGCCCCATTTAATTTGCGGGCGTGAAAAATCGCATTTTATTGAATGCGAACGAACGTAATGAACGCCGATAAGATCTCGTCGATGATTGTTTACGAGAGCGAGAATCGCGGCCGAGACGCGTTGATACGCCATCTGGAAATGTTTCAGCGAGTTTATTAGGGATAAGGCGACGTTTTCTTTTTTTTCTAACAAGATGGGGCACCTGCGCACGTGTAGTTGAAGGCAGAAATTTGGAACATCGCGTACAGTTTTACGTGCTGCTGCAATATTTTCAATACCTTTAGTTTATTTTAAATGTAGCAAAATTTTTCTGGAAATGTGTCAGTAATTTAGTTAAGTATAAGGCGACGTTTTTGTTTTATTTTTCTAACAAGATGGGGCATCTGCGCACGTGTAGTTGGAAGCAGAAATTCGGAACATCGCGTACTGTTTTATTTGCCACTGCAATATTTTCAGTACTTTTAGTTTATCTTATCTTCAACAGAACAAAATTGATCTTGGTCAAAGAAGACAATCTTTCAAGCAGGACTAAAAAAAATACAATTGAAGGGAATTTTATGTGCAAATGTAGACAAATGTTTATATTACCCACAATACGCACACAATGAGCAATGTGAGAGCACCCGTTCCACTTTTACAAGAAAACCTAACGGAATCCAATTCTTAACACAGACCAATCACTAAACTTTCATCTCATTGTCTTCACAAATCCGCCAATTTGTTTTATTTAATAAAACATCGATATGTTGCACTCGAGAGAAGGAAGAAAAGGAAGAGATCGATCGCACACGGATCTCTATGGGGAATAAGTTGTCTGTTAATTATAGATAGGGAAGGTACGGAGCGGGTTTCGGTCGCGCTTGGACTCATTAGTGCATCGATAGCGGCGAAGAGAGTCGATGGAGCGAGAGAGAGAGAAAGAGCGAAACGAGTCGCACTTTTGCACCAGGCTCTAATCTGATACATGCGGATTTATGTCGTGAAAACTGATTGCGCCGCCCCAATCTGTTCTTCTCTTCTCTTCCCAGAGAGAAGTGCACGCCATCAGTTTATTTTAAATGGAGCACGAACACGGAAAAATGCACTCTGCAATAATGACCATTACAAATTTATGATTTATTATAAAAAAAAAAAAAATGGACGGAGATATCAAAACAAAAAATATTTTTATTACTTAAATTCAATAAGTTTTGAATAATGTCAGAAACACACAGTTTTAATGCACTCTCGTAACTCTGGTGGCATGTAAGGGCGATGTTTGACTATTTCTTCTCAAAATATCCCCAAAAAAGTAACCGCAGCGGGCACACCGTATTTCACGAGTATCGCTGTGTGAGCTGTAGCCCCATCCTGTTGGAACCACAATTCTCTGAGCCTGTGGATCAATGTTGAGTGACAGTCCGTTGTGATTTGTTTTGATTTTAGCCGAAATTTCTCGTTTTCCTAATATTTGTTCCAAAAAAATAATATTTTCGAGTTTTCAGTTGAAAAACTCAAAAACCATCTTCAGAATGTTTTGATATTTCGCATAAATATTAAAGTTCTGATATTAGTAAGTAATGTTGAGTGACAGTCCGTTGTGATTTGTTTTGATTTTAGCCGAAATTTAACGTTTTCTCAATATTTGTTCCAAAAAAATAATATTTTCTAGTTTTTAGTTGAAAAACTCAAAAACCATCTTCAGAATGTTTTGATATTTCGCATAAATAATAAAGTTCAGATATTAGTAAGTAATGTTGAGTGACAGTCCGTTATGATTTGTTTTGATTTTAGCCGAAATTTCACGTTTTCACAATCTTTGTTCCAAAAAAATAATATTTTCTAGTTTTTAGTTGAAAAACTCAAAAACCATCTCCCGAATGTTTTGATATTTCGCATAAATATTAAAGTTCTGATATTAGTAAGTAATATTGAGTGACAGTCCGTTGTGATTTGTTTTGATTTTAACCGAAATTTCACCTTTTCCCAATATTGGTTCCAAAAAAATTATATTTTCGAGTTTTTAGTTGAAAAACTCAAAAATCATCTCCCGAATGTTTTGATATTTCGCATAAATATTAAAGTTCTGATATTAGTAAGTAATGTTGAGTGACAGTCCGTTGTAATTTGTTTTGATTTTAGCCGAAATTTCACGTTTTCCCAATCTTTGTTCCAAAAAAATAATATTTTCTAGTTTTTAGTTGAAAAACTCAAAAATCATCTTCAGAATGTTTTGATATTTCGCATAAATATTAAAGTTCTGATATTAGTAAGTAATAATGTTGAGTGACAGTCCGTTGTAATTTGTTTTGATTTTAACCGAAATTTCACTTTTTCTCAATATTTGTTGCAAAAAAATAATATTTTCGAGTTTTTAGTTGAAAAACTCAAAAACCATCTTCAGAATGTTTTGATATTTCGCATAAATATTAAAGTTCTGATATTAGTAAGTAATGTTGAGTGACAGTCCGTTGTGATTTGTTTTGATTTTAGCCGAAATTTCACTTTTTCCCAATATTTGTTCCAAAAAAATAATATTTTCGAGTTTTTAGTTGAAAAACTCGAAAACCATCTTCAGAATGTTTTGATATTTCGCATAAATATTAAAGTTCTGATATTAGTAAGTAATATTGAGTGACAGTCCGTTGTAATTTGTTTTGATTTTAACCGAAATTTCACCTTTTCCCAATATTGGTTCCAAAAAAATTATATTTTCGAGTTTTTAGTTGAAAAACTCAAAAACCATATTTAGAATGTTTTGATATTTCGCATAAATAATAAAGTTCTGATATTAGTAAGTAATGTTGAGTGACAGTCCGTTATGATTTGTTTTGATTTTAGCCGAAATTTCACGTTTTCACAATCTTTGTTCCAAAAAAATAATATTTTCTAGTTTTTAGTTGAAAAACTCAAAAACCATCTCCCGAATGTTTTGATATTTCGCATAAATATTAAAGTTCTGATATTAGTAAGTAATATTGAGTGACAGTCCGTTGTGATTTGTTTTGATTTTAACCGAAATTTCACCTTTTCCCAATATTGGTTCCAAAAAAATTATATTTTCGAGTTTTTAGTTGAAAAACTCAAAAATCATCTCCCGAATGTTTTGATATTTCGCATAAATATTAAAGTTCTGATATTAGTAAGTAATATTGAGTGACAGTCCGTTGTGATTTGTTTTGATTTTAACCGAAATTTCACCTTTTCCCAATATTGGTTCGAAAAAAATTATATTTTCGAGTTTTTAGTTGAAAAACTCAAAAACCATCTCCCGAATGTTTTGATATTTCGCATAAATATTAAAGTTCTGATATAAGTAAGTAATGTTGAGTGACAGTCCGTTGTGATTTGTTTTGATTTAAGCCGAAATTTCACGTTTTCCCAATATTTGTTAAAAAAAATAATATTTTCGAGTTTTTAGTTGAAAAACTCAAAAACCATCTTCAGAATGTTTTGATATTTCGCATTAATATTAAAGTTCTGATATTAGTAGGTAATGTTGAGTGACAGTCCGTTGTGATTTGTTTTGATTTTAGCCGAAATTTCACTTTTTCCCAATATTTGTTCTAAAAAAAATAATATTTTCGAGTTTTCAGTTGAAAAACTCAAAAACCATCTGCAGAATGTTTTGATATTTCGCATAAATATTAAAGTTCTGATATTAATAATTAATTTTGAGTGATAGTCCGTTGTGATTTGTTTTGATTTTAGCCGAAATTTCAAGTTTTCCCAATATTTGTTAAAAAAAAATAATATTTTCGAGTTTTTAGTTGAAAAACTCAAAAACCATCTTCAGAATGTTTTGATATTTCGCATTAATATTAAAGTTCTGATATTAGTAGGTAATGTTGAGTGACAGTCCGTTGTAATTTGTTTTGATTTTAGCCGAAATTTCACTTTTTCCCAATATTTGTTCTAAAAAAAATAATATTTTCGAGTTTTCAGTTGAAAAACTCAAAAACCATCTTCACAATGTTTTGATATTTCGCATAAATATTAAAGTCCTAATATTAGTAAGTAATGCTGAGTGACAGTCTGTTGTGATTTGTTTTGATTTTAGCCAAAAATTTCACGTTTTCCCAATATTTGTTCCAAAAAAAATAATATTTTCGAGTTTTTAGTTGAAAAACTCAAAAACCATCTTCAGAATGTTTTGATATTTCGCATTAATATTAAAGTTCTGATATTAGTAGGTAATGTTGAGTGACAGTCCGTTGTAATTTGTTTTGATTTTAGCCGAAATTTCAAGTTTTCCCAATATTTGTTCCAAAAAAATAATATTTTCTGCTAATTCCACGAGAACAAATTTGTAACTATCTAAAGTTTTTTCAATTTTTCTCGGGCGCTTAAAAACACGTAGAAACAATTACCAGACACTTGAAAATTTCTAAAGCCGCTCAAATAATACTTCATTTCAATTTCGGTGAAAGAGGCAGTGTGTGAGAAAATTTAAACTTACAAAAAAAGGCATCTTAGCGGATAAGATGTAATCCAGTTGATGCCACTTTGCTTCCCTCGGATTGATGGGGTGAAATGGAGCAGAAGAATACAAACACCAACACACACACAAATTATGAAGACGTATCACAATATTTACATCACAACTGGCACTAAAACTTTCGAAAAATAATTATTCCGAACCGGAACGCACGTTTCTTCGCGACAGCGAATTGCAGACTGGATTGATATCGACGGCGGTTGTTATCGCCGCGGGCTGGTGATAAGAATTTAATCTCGGTCCGAAACGAGTAACAAAAAAACAACAACGAATATTTTGATTATCTTCCCGGGCCACCTTGTACAGGTCGAGTTTTAACACACGGGAGTCGAGGTAAGAAGTAAACAGTTAGAAACACTGCTATGTTGATGGACCGCGTGGTCAATAATTAGTTGGAATATATAATTACTGTGTTCGTTAAATTTCGTTAAAATATATATAATTATATAATTCTATAATTGAGACAAACTTGAAACTTTCCAAATTTACTCAAAACTGATTGTCTCTTCATTTTATAAAAATTGCCAACACTTCATCCTTGGATTTTAAAATATTTACGGTTGAACATCTTTCCTTTCAATTTTGAAATTGGACATTTTTCAAGTCGCCAAAAAAATATAAATTTAATTAAAACAAACTCAAAACTTTCCAAATTTACTCAAAACTGATTGTGTCTCTTCATTCTATAAAAAATGCCAACACTTCATCCTTGGAATTTAAAATAATTACGCTTGAACATCTTTCCTTTCAATTTTAAAATTGGACATTTTTCAAGTCGCCAAAAAAAATATAAATTTAATTAAAACAAACTCCAAACTTTCCAAATTTACTCAAAACTGATTGTCTCTTCATTCTATAAAAAATGCCAACACTTCATCCTTGGATTTTAAAATAATTACGGTTGAACATCTTCCCTTTTAATTTTAAAATTGGACATTCTTCAAGTCGCCAAAAAAAATTAAAATTTAATTAAAACAAACTCCAAACTTTCCAAATTTACTGAAAACTGATTGTGTCTCTTCATTCTATAAAAAATGCCAACACTTCATCCTTGGATTTTAAAATAATTACGCATGAACATCTTTCCTTTCAATTTTGAAATTGGACATTTTTCAAGTCGCAAAAAAAATATAAATTTAATTAAAACAAACTCCAAACTTTCCAAATTTACTCAAAACTGATTGTGCCTCTTCATTTTATAAAAATTGCCAACACTTCATCCTTGGATTTTAAAATAATTACGGTTGAACATCTTTCCTTTCAATTTTGAAATTGGACATTTTTCAAGTCGCCAAAAAAAAAATTAAAATTTAATTAAAACAAACTCAAAACTTTCCAAATTTACTCAAAACTGATTGTGCCTCTTCATTTTATAAAAATTTGCCAACACTTCATCCTTGGATTTTAAAATAATTACGGTTGCACATCTTTCCTTTCAATTTTGAAATTGGACATTTTTCAAGTCGCCAAAGAAAAATTAAAATTTAATTAAAACAAACTCCAAACTTTCCAAATTTACTCAAAACTGATTGTGTCTCTTCATTCTATAAAAAATGCCAACACTTCATCCTTGGATTTTAAAATAATTACGCATGAACATCTTTCCTTTCAATTTTGAAATTGGACATTTTTCAAGTCGCAAAAAAAATATAAATTTAATTAAAACAAACTCCAAACTTTCCAAATTTACTCAAAACTGATTGTCTCTTCATTTTATAAAAATTGCCAACACTTCATCCTTGGATTTTAAAATAATTACGGTTAAACATATTTTCTTTCAATTTTGAAATTGGACATTTTTCATGTCGCCAAAAAAATATAAATTTAATTAAAACAAACTCAAAACTTTCCAAATTTACTCAAAACTGATTGTGTCTCTTCATTCTATAAAAAATGCCAACACTTCATCCTTGGATTTTAAAATAATTACGCTTGAACATCTTTCCTTTCAATTTTGAAATTGGACATTTTTCAAGTCGCCAAAAAAATTAAAATTTAATTAAAACAAACTCCAAACTTTCCAAATTTACTAAAAACTGATTGTGTCTCTTCATTCTATAAAAAATGCCAACACTTCATCCTTGGATTTTAAAATAATTACGCATGAACATCTTTCCTTTCAATTTTGAAATTGGACATTTTTCAAGTCGCAAAAAAAATATAAATTTAATTAAAACAAACTCCAAACTTTCCAAATTTACTCAAAACTGATTGTCTCTTCATTTTATAAAAATTGCCAACACTTCATCCTTGGATTTTAAAATAATTACGCATGAACATCTTTCCTTTCAATTTTGAAATTGGACATTTTTCAAGTCGCCAAAAAAAATTAAAATTTAATTAAAACAAACTCCAAACTTTCCAAATTTACTCAAAACTGATTGTGTCTCTTCATTCTATAAAAAATGCCAACACTTCATCCTTGGATTTTAAAATAATTACGGTTAAACATATTTTCTTTCAATTTTGAAATTGGACATTTTTCATGTCGCCAAAAAAATATAAATTTAATTAAAACAAACTCAAAACTTTCCAAATTTACTCAAAACTGATTGTGTCTCTTCATTCTATAAAAAATGCCAACACTTCATCCTTGGATTTTAAAATAATTACGCTTGAACATCTTTCCTTTCAATTTTGAAATTGGACATTTTTCAAGTCGCCAAAAAAATTAAAATTTAATTAAAACAAACTCCAAACTTTCCAAATTTACTAAAAACTGATTGTGTCTCTTCATTCTATAAAAAATGCCAACACTTCATCCTTGGATTTTAAAATAATTACGCATGAACATCTTTCCTTTCAATTTTGAAATTGGACATTTTTCAAGTCGCAAAAAAAATATAAATTTAATTAAAACAAACTCCAAACTTTCCAAATTTACTCAAAACTGATTGTCTCTTCATTTTATAAAAATTGCCAACACTTCATCCTTGGATTTTAAAATAATTACGGTTGAACATCTTCCCTTTTAATTTTAAAATTGGACATTCTTCAAGTCGCCAAAAAAAATTAAAATTTAATTAAAACAAACTCCAAACTTTCCAAATTTACTGAAAACTGATTGTGTCTCTTCATTCTATAAAAAATGCCAACACTTCATCCTTTCAATTTTGAAAATGGACATTTTTCAAGTCGCAAAAAAAATATAAATTTAATTAAAACAAACTCAAAACTTTCCAAATTTACTCAAAACTGATCGTGTTTCATCATTCTATAAAAAAATTCCAATACTTAATACTTGGATTTTGCAATAATTACACTTGAACATCCTTTGTGTTATTGGATGTTACCACCAGTTTCCCCTGGCGATTAGAAAGCCATCCTGCAGTGGTTAGTTCTGCAGATTAAGTAGTGGCACAGTGGCTTAAGTGCAGTTGCAGCTGCGTGCCTTAGAAAGAGACGGAGGGAGTGCGGTAGGCACCTTATCACCGGACAACCGATAAATCTAATTAAATGGCTACGCGGCTAGACGACGTTGCATGCAAAACTCGCACGAGACAAAGACGAGAAAATCATAAACCAGACGTTTTTTACCAATCGATAAAATACCGAGAAATTATCTTAACGATAGCCTTAATTAAATATTTGTACACGGCGGCGCACTGCACATTGTCCCTTTTACCTTACGAGGAATGTCCTCTGCATGGGCCATTCTTCCTTCCCTCGTTTGGTATTTCGCTGAAATTTATCTAATGCCTCCGATGAATACCTGAGATTATACTATACACATCGAGATTTATCTAATTAATTATTTTATCCTTCTCTTCGTTCAACGTTCAACGATTTTCAATGATTTTCAATGATTTTCAATGATTTTCAACGATTTTCATCGATTTTCAACGATTTTCAACGATTTTCAATGATTTTCAACGATTTTCAACGATTTTCAATGATTTTCCACGTTCAACGATTTTCAACGATTTTATCTTCCGTTACAGTACTGCCAATTTCTTTGGTGCTATCTTCATATAAAGAGTCTCCATAAATCGGTACCATTAGTCACAAATAATTGAAACGTAATTTTGCAACTTTAAATCATATTTTTTCTTGTTATATTGCAACAATTTTTCCACGCATAGGATTACTCCTTTTTAGGATTAATTGGAATACAAGTTGCATAAATAAACCTCGACGACCGTAAAGGAAAACCTCTTTTGTGTGTTTGTGTAAGTAAATACGCGTATGAATAACAAGTATACGTCCTAAACCTTTAAGAACTCGGAGTCGAGTAGAAAGGAAGAATGCAATTCGACCCACGTGTGTGCGCGCACACGTTAATTGTAATCGGATTGTGTGGCATAATTCCCCCCAACAATTTCGAATACAAGTCATATTAACGACGCACGCGGAGATCTATATTGAAAATCTTAATGCTCTCCTTATATGCCGATCTTAATATTCCGCACTTGTGTGTCTCTCTAGAGCTCGAAAAATGTATCTGTTTATCTCGAGGCGAAAATAAATCGTTTCTTTCTACTTCTTCGTAAAAATACACCACCGTATCCAAGATAAGAATGCGGTAGCTAAAATTATTAAAAAGTTGCACTATCCAGAGTATGTTCACTTGCCGATCGCAGAAATTCATGATTGTTTATCGTTTTCAAAATTTTCAAAAAAATGCATTTTTTTTATTTTTCCAATTTTTTATATTTATTTTAAAAGATGTTAAAAAACTAATGGCACTTTATCATTATCACTTTTTAAGCTCTACAAAATGGCGTCTTCAATTTTTTTATCCGATGTTTCATCCCCGAGAAATCATCATCAACTTCAGCTTAAAATTCTTAAACGGTTTCTCGAAAATCAAAAATTTATTTAAAAACCATAAAAATAATTACAATTTTTCACAACTTCCCACTCTAATCAGATGTAATTATCGCAAAACTCAGTGATGGGGTGTATGCGGGTTTTTACAGAATCACAATCTAGAATGTATTTTGAGTAATTTTGGAAAATTTCAGGTTGATGTCTTTTGTTTTTCTATTTTTTTTAACCGTAAAAATAATTACAATTTTTCACAACTTTCCACTCGGATCAAATGAAATTACCGCAAAACTCAGTGGTGGGGTGTATGTGGGTTTTTACAGAATCACAATCTAGAATGTATTTTGAGTAATTTTGGAAAATTTCAGGTTGATGTCTTTTGTTTTTCTATTTTTTTTAACCGTAAAAATAATTACAATTTTTCACAACTTCCCACTCTGATCAAATGAAATTATCGCAAAACTCAGTGGTGGGGTGTATGTGGGTTTTTACAGAATCACAATCTAGAATGTATTTTGAGTAATTTTGGAAAATTTCAGGTTGATGTCATTTGTTTTTCTATTTTTTTTTAACCGTAAAAATAATTACAATTTTTCACAACTTCCCACTCTGATCAAATGAAATTATCGCAAAACTCAGTGGTGGGGTGTATGTGGGTTTTTACAGAATCACAATCTAGAATGTATTTTGAGTAATTTTGGAAAATTTCAGGTTGATGTCATTTGTTTTTCTATTTTTTTTTAACCGTAAAAATAATTACAATTTTTCACAACTTTCCACTCTGATCAAATGAAATTATCGCAAGACTCAGTGGTGGGGTGTTTGCGGGTTTTTACAGAATCACAATCTAGAATGTATTTTGAGTAATTTTGGAAAATTTCAGGTTGATGTCATTTATTTTTCTATTTTTTTTAACCGTAAAAATAATTACAATTTTTCACAACTTTCCACTCTGATCAAATGAAATTATCGCAAGACTCAGTGGTGGGGTGTATGTGGGTTTTTACAGAATCACAATCTAGAATGTATTTTGAGTAATTTTGGAAAATTTCAGGTTGATGTCTTTTGTTTTTCTATTTTTTTTAACCGTAAAAATAATTACAATTTTTCACAACTTCCCACTCTGATCAAATGAAATTATCGCAAAACTCAGTGGTGGGGTGTATGTGGGTTTTTACAGAATCACAATCTAGAATGTATTTTGAGTAATTTTGGAAAATTTCAGGTTGATGTCATTTGTTTTTCTATTTTTTTTTAACCGTAAAAATAATTACAATTTTTCACAACTTCCCACTCTGATCAAATGAAATTACCGCAAAACTCAGTGATGGGGTGTATGTGGGTTTTTACAGAATCACAATCTTGAATGTGTTTTGAGTAATTTTGGAAAATTTCAGGTTGATGTCTTTTGTTTTTCAATTTTTAATAATTATAATCTAATAATTCTGGATTTTTTTTTTACAGATTTCGCTTTTGGCATTTTGGCGAATGGAGGGACGTCATCGTGGACGACAGGCTGCCAACATTTAAGGGCCGTCTGATGCATCTGCACTGTTCAAATTCCACCGAATTTTGGGCGGCCTTATTAGAAAAAGCGTACGCAAAGTAAGTGTTCAAAATATATCGAACGCAGTGATTTTAGTTATTTTATAAAGCGCTCCGACAAGTTGAACGGTTGAGGAGGATCATTAAACATTTTTCTTTGCAGATTTTATGGATGTTACGAGAATTTATCGTTCGGTTCGACGACGAGGGCTCTTCAGGATCTGACAGGTGGCATCGTCCAGAGCTTCGGCCTCACTCACCAGGACAGATTTTTAACATTCCAAGTACTCAATAGTGCAGTGCCGAGGTCTAGTCTACTAATTGCTACCATTGCAGCGGTAAGTCGTGCCTCCTTTTGCTTTATAACTTATTTAAAACACGGAATAAATTATGCAGTTGAATTAAATTAATTTGTGAATTAAATCCACATCGAAAAAATTCTCACTTATTATTACACACAGAATTTTTAATTAATTACGAATTGAATTCGCAAAAATGCGCGTTCGTGTCTATTTGAAGACTTTCCCAAGGTATTGTCTAGAACAGGGAGGGGCAAACTTTTTCAGTGACGGACAGAATTCGAAGAATTCAAATTTGCGGAGGGCAAAGCTAAAATAGCATTTGTAAAAATGCCAATACAGGAATATTCATAAAAATTTTAGTGGTAATAATCATAAAAATAATAAATGGTTTACTGCGCCATCTAGTCATCCCTGGTGTAAAACACATATAGTGGAGACCGAAACTGCAGTCGTTATTGATCAAAAAATAATAATTTATGATCAGTAATAATCATAGTTTTGGCGGAGTTAAACTTTCATTGTTTTTATTTTCCGTTATAATCATAATAATAATAAATGCTTTGCTGCGCCATCTGGCGGTCCCCAGTGCGAACCACATATGGAAAAGACCGAATCTGTCAGTGATGGAAAACAATAATTTATGCTTAGTAATAATCTTAGTTTTGGCATAGAACTATTTTCCTGACTTATTGTTTTTATTTTCCACTTATCTATTTGTAATTTATTATCTATGGATATTGTATCTGTTTTTGCGGAGAAAGTAGGTCTATATCATTATACTTGATTAGAGTGGATTGGCGTTGTGTGAGCATGCGGGTACGTAATTGATTACAAGAGGCGCACTCATTGATTTTGGAAAGGTTTTGTAGCAGGAAAACATAGGAGAGCTGCACGAAGCAACAGGTGTTGCCCGCCAAATGGCGGAAGGAACGCAATCGATGCCGAAAATGCACCGATGTAATTAATCATGATGGCTGTGTGAAAAAAAAAATGTATTTGGCGGTTTGAAAAATTTGACAAAATTAATCAAACGAGGAAATTGCTGCAAAACCTCAAAATCTACAGAAAAATGTGACTGACTAATTTTTTTGCTATTGAAGTTAGCTGAAATTTTTTAACGGCAATCAATTTCTCTCATCTTTCTGATAAAAAAAAGGTATACTTCAATAGTCTACGATGATTATTAAAAAAGTTGATTTTTTCGATTTTTTTCCATTTTCGAGTTTTCTTTGCAGACGCGTCACGGGCCTCAATTTAACATTTGTTCTTGCGAAAGTACATTTTCCGAGGCGTCTTGAAGGGATCTTTTCAGTGGTGTATAGAAACCCGGAATCGCACCAGTGGTTTCTTCAGGAAATTATTCCAAAGCCAATTTTTGAGAAAAAGTTAGAAGGGGGTACCCTTGGGTAGATTTTCAAGTTTTCGTCAAAAATTAAAAATCTCTCATTTTAATTGGATCCTACTAATTGACGTACGAGGAGCACATATTTCAAAACCGCGTTCAATTTGGAGTGTTCGTTTGGCCGCTACGGCCGATCAAAGTCTGAAAAATCAATTATTTTTGTAAATTTTCTAAAATGTTCACTGTGACTGACTAATTTTTTTGCTATTAAAGTTAGCCGACATTTTTTAACGGCAATCAATTTCTCTCATCTTTCTGATGGAATAAAAAGGTATACTTCAATAGTCTACGATGATTATTAAGAAAGTTGCATTTTTTAACCAATTTCAAATGGTTTACTCATGTCTTTTTTTCGTATTTTCGTCAAAAATTAAAAATCTCTAATCCGACCAATTGACGTACGAGGAGCTCAGATTTGCAAACCGCGTTCATTTTGGAGTTTTCGTTTGGCCGCCACGGCCGATCAAAGTCTGAAAAAATTGAATTTTTTAAAAAATGTTCAAAACCTGCTAAAAATTTCAATTTTTATTTTTAGTAAAACTCGCTCTTTGTAAGTGAAATTAATGAATTAGTAACATGTTCCAGTCTTTGGATTCACCAAGTTTCTAGTAAAACTCGTCAATTCAATAAATTAACATAAGTCCCAGACCTTGGATCCACCACTGTAATTATAACACAGTTTAAACTTAGTTTAAGTTTTTATTATTTATAATTTTATCAGTATTGTGTGCACTATGCTAGGAGTTTTTCAGTTGTTCATTAATCCATTCTTTTCTTTTCTATTGTTTTGTTGCTTTGTATTACATATTATCACTTTACCTTATTGTAATTAGGCTCCGCCCCGTAAAGAAATGTGTGTTAAATAAATACAAAAATGACTGTGGTATGAAATTGTATGTCGAGCATTTCTTATGATTCACGATAGGCAACCAAACTTACACAAAATAAACTGAATGGAAAAACAGCGTATTTTTCAATTCGGTTTAATTATCGATTATTTTATGTAGTAACGGTCGCAACCAACTTCTTCATTATTTACACTGAATGCTTGACTTGTTACTTTTTTAAATGGTTTCGAAAAATGCCACTTGAATATAATGATAATACGTGTCGGAACCATTTCAATACCCATTTTACTAAATAAAAATCGAAGGTGGCTTTGAAAAACAATTTATTGACATTGAAATTTAACAAAGTGACAAGAGGCTATTTTGTGTTGAGTAATGTAAACGTTTAAAGCGTTGTTAGCTTAAGTTTTTTATACTCAAGAATAATATTTTGTAATGGAAAAAATAATTCTTGAGTACAAAGAGCTTAAGTGAACAATGCTTTAAACTTTTACATTACTAAAGTCAAAACAGTCTCTTGCCACCTTGTTAAATTTAATGTCAATAAATTGTTTTTCAAAGCCACCTTCGATTTTTATTCAAAAAAATGTTTGATAAAACGAGTTTTCTGCAAATAACTTTTAATGCGTTAGGAATTGCGACAGGATTGTTATTAGGAAAAATGTTTGTTTTTTATTTCTGCATGGAATGACGTAAAAATATGCTGGGGCTCCAATAAGAAAAATAAAGTGCATTAAAGTTTGAAATGTTTGACACTAAATTTTGGACACCCTGTATAATTCATATCGATCAAACTCGGTTAACGGGACTATCAGACCTTATTTAATAAGTATCTTGTATGATTTTATTAACACGGCACTGTATTTATTTTTTATTCATTTTTTAAACCAACAGTGCAAAACTGATTTTTTTTAGTTTTAATTTTTTTTTGCTAATATCCCTGAATCGATTTCAATAAAATTATAGGAGTATGTAGGCAACCATAAAAGGTACCTAAATAAGTAATAAAATACATAGCATGTAATTTAAAAAAAATATATCATCATGGTATGACGCTTTTTTGGACATCCTGTATAATCAAAAATATTTTCCTGAAATGCATCATAGGATACAAATATATTCAACAAATTATCGAAATCCTAACTTAATTAGTAACTGAGCTATAGATGGCGGGAGGTTTGATGCAGGACCCTGTATAACTCTCTTAATTTTAATATTGTTTATGCTGGAGGCTTCTGCTTCGTTATACATTTTAAATATTATAATAAAACACTTTCAACTTTGTTTTGTATAACTTATATTTTTATTTTTGTGACATTGTATTACTGAAACTTGAGTCACAAAAATAAAAATATAAGTTATACAACACAAAGTTGAAAGTGTTTTATTATAATATTAATTTTAATGGTTAAAACAGTGTATTATTATTATCATACTAAGTTGTCGTTAGGTCTAAGGATTTACTCTAGTTTTATAAATATTTAAAATTTGTATCAAGTCTATCAGCTCAATTTTTCTAAATTTTTATTATCAACAAAGTCAGCAACGTTTTACTTTAAACGGATAAAATGTAGAACCAATAAAGTAACAACAGTTAAATTTGACGTGTAGCTAACCAACACGTATATTGGCGCAATGAAGTAATTTGAAAGCAGAATCGTAATTAATAAAGAAACTACGAACAAACTAAATGATAATATTATTAATTTTTCAACTAATTTTTTTATTGTTTCTTTAATAATTACGGTTTTGCCTTCAAATTACTTCATTGCGTAGATATATGTATTGGTTAGCTTCTTGTCAAATTTAACTGTTGATACTGAATCGGTTCAGCAGTTTATCTGCTTAAAGTGAAATGTTGCTAACTTTCTTAATAATATAATTAAACCAAAACGTAAAGAGAGAAATACACAACATGTTATAAAAATAAACTATTTTAAATGGTTTATATTTACAAAAGTATATCAGATTTCTTGAACGGCTAATTTAATGGTTTAACTCGTAAAAAAATCGGATGTGAGGCACAAAAAAAAAAACAATTTTTCAATACTCGTTTCCCCTACAAAACTAAGTAGTGCAGTTGTCATGGAGGCGCTTTAACACCTCCTTCTCCTCCTCTCTCTCTCTCTTTCTCTCTCGCTCGCTCTTATTGGTTTACCTGAGGCACAGAAAAAAAAAACAATTTTTCAATACTCGTAAACTAAATAGTGCAGTTGTCATGGAGGCGCTTTAACACCTCTCTCTCTCTCTCTCTCTCTCTCTCTCTCTCGCTCTTATTGGTTTACCTACGAAAGTTAGCGAGCCGCTGTTGTAATTGATTTACACGATGTATCGTAATTATTTTTTTTTTAACGAACATCATTTACACATTTCCCCATTATATGATCTTTGCGACGCGTCGCGAATTTGAAGAGGTTGAGAGTTGAGTGGTCCATTCGTCGCGGGATATAAAGTTTTATTGTTGCTGGTCGCGCGATAATGATTATTTTTATTGCGCTTTTAGCGTGAAAATCGTTTTTGCGCATTGTTTGCACCTCTCTCGCCGCCTCGTTGCGCTCCTTACCGCGACGCCGTGGGATTTCTCCGGAATAGATAAGATTTTTGTCGCTATCATTTGCATTTTTCCTACATCGTTAAAATCTTCCCATAATAATAATAATAATAATAATAATAACAGCAACAATTACCAATGCAAAAGTAAAAGTGAAAAATGTAACACTCGTTTTGTTTAATTTTCATTAAATCTTCCCATAATAATAATAATAATAATCATAATAATAATAACGACAGTTACCACTACAAAAGTAAAAGTTAATTTAAAAATAAAATCACTGATTTTTGTTTCATTTTCATTTGCCTGGGACGTGTAAGATCTCGACGATATTATCTAGGTAAAAGCGTACTCTTATTATGATAATAATAATAATAATTTATTTAACGGGATTCACCCTGTACATTTAAGTATTAATTAGAATATAAAATATAAAACAAAATATAAAATAAAACATAAATAAAAAATATAAAAATACAAAAGTTTAAAATTACAATTTAAATGTGCAATTTATTTTAAAATTTGGTAGAATTAGAAATTTTCAAACGACACATTTTAAACTAAAAATATGGCCTGAGTATACGAAAATTCAACCTGTTCGCAAATTTACAAAATTAAGTCTAACGAAGATTAAAAAATATAACACTTAATAAAAAAAACTATTTGCTAAAGCCGATGATTGAATTATCCAAAAGAAATTCGCAAGTTATTGATGAAAAATGTCTTTAATGTGTTTTTTAAATTTTTGGCGGGGAATCAAACTCGTTCGACTCGTGATGCAGCAAGCAGATGCTCGCTCTCTTACCCACTACACCAACCGCCCACTTAACTATGCAGAAATTCGCAAGTTATTGATGAATTATTGCTTTAACACATTGGCTGCCAACAAGTTTGTTTGTAAAATGTCAAAAAAAGTTTTCTTCATTTTTAAGTTTTATTTTATAAAATGCGTAAGAATATGCTTATTTAATTCATTTTGATGCATTTTCTAGACGATAAGTAAGTTTAAAAGAGGTACTCACTGTCAGTCGCCGGTGACTGACGCTGCCCCCATTGGAATAATTCAGTGTCAGTCATCGGTGACTGACAAAGCGGTCAACGTGTTAGTATGTTTTCTTCATTTTTGGCGGGGAATCAAACTCGTTCGACTCGTGATGCAGCAGGAAGACGCTTTTACCAACTACACCTAGCCGCCTGCTTTAATATGTAATACCAAAAATTATGGTTTAATTACATATTTTCTTTTGTAATAACGTACATATTGTTTAAAAGATAATTATCCACCTGTTATCATTTAATTATCATAAACAACAGCGTAACGTGTTGACGCCGGTCTTTATAAATTCGAGGAAATTTCTGAAACCGTTGCAACTGATAAGACCGAGAAATGCCCGCGCGCGCGCTCGTCTATTATCTTTAGATATTTTTATGGGCTTGAAATAATGAATTATGCGAGCAATGTTTTAAGGAAATGCATCCGAGCCGCAACGAATTTTCGCGCGGGTACTTACGAACGCAAAAGTTATTTTAGCGTATGAGAATGGAACTTTATTTGTTTCTTACCTGAAAATTGCTGCATTCAAAGAAGTGGATTGTGTCGTTTTGCGTACTTGTAGAGCCTTCAGAATTGGATCTGGAACAAAAAAATGTCAATTAGCCGATGTCCGATAGCGTCAATCTGCAGGGTCTCAGTATTCGCTTCCCATTATGAAAAATGCTGTAACAATTTTTTTTTTGTGAAAATAATTACACTTTAACAACACTTTATTGATCTAAATATAATGACAGCACCCTGCCTCTTCATTCTAGAATGCCTTCTGCATATAAAAAAAAACTTAAGTAAATACACCTGTAACAGTGCTTACCACTCTTACGAGACCCGAGCAATAGATGACATTCGCATCCCACAGTTTCGTCTATCTAAGGCCAAAACAGGTACAAGATACTTCAGTATAAAGTTTTTTAACATACTTCCTCGGAACATTCGGATTTTGAATGCACAACAATTCAAGCGTTGGTGTAAAAATTACCTTCAATCGCAGGCATTTTACTCTTTCGACGAGTACTTAAACAGTTTTGAGCATGTTAGAGCCTTACCTTGATATTCTTACTAGCATATTGTATATAGATACATAATTTTTGCTTTCTCTTTTTCCCTGACCTGTGTAAGACTGTATAAGTTTTTAGCACCAATAAATATATCATATTACTCTACACGCTTTTTCTTATCATTAAGAAACGTCATGAATTTTTTCAAATTTTTCAAAGAGCTAAAATTTTCCCCCTTTTTTCCTCACTTTTCCTGAAAAATGGTGTAACAAATTTTTTTTTAGTGAAAATAATTACTCTACACGCTTCTTCTTATCATTAAGAAGCGTCATGAATTTTTTCAGATTTTTCAAAGACCTAAAATTTTCCCCCATTTTTCCAGACTTTTCCTGAAAAATTGGGTAAAAAATTTTTTTTACTGAAAATAATGACTCTACCCGCTTTTTCTTATCATTAAGAAGCGTCATGAATTTTTTCAGATTTTTCCAAAACTTAAAATTTCTCCCCATTTTTTCCTGACTAATGGTGTGGAAAAATGGTCAAAAATCATGAAATGGCCAAATGACTTGTAATGCACATCAAAATGTTCACAAAAGTACGGGCAATACTTGGATAAATTTTCAAACGAATCGCACTTGCAGTTTTCTCGTTTTGCGCTGTCAAAATAGGCACTAGTAAGTTGGCCAGAAATTTCGATCATTTTTGTGAATTTTTTGGCGCGGTGTTACAAAACAGATATGGATGATATTATATTAATTTGTAGCCACATTCTTCTAGAATCATACGTTGCCATTTATAACTACCTAACGCATTCACGAACCAAACTTTGTTCGTTCGAATTAGTCGGTGTCCGATAGCGCCAATCTGCAGGGTCTCAGTATTCGCTTCCCGTAAGGCGCAATGTTAATTTTCAGTTAGTTAAAAATGGTAGAACAAATTTTTTTTCGAGAAAATAATTACTCTGCGCAAATTTTCTCATCATTAAGAAGCGTCATGAATTTTTTCAGATTTTTCTAAGACCTAAAATTTTTCCCCATTTTTTCCTGACAATGAATGGTGCGGAAAAATGGTCGAAAATCATAAAATGGCCAAATAACTTGTAATGTATATCAAAATGTTCACAAAAGTATGGGCAATACGTGGTTAAATTTTCAGCCGAATCGTACTTGCAGTTTTCTCGTTACGCGGTCTCAAACTGAGCACTCGTAAGTTGGCCAGAAATTTCGGTCGTTTTTGTGAATTTTTTGGCGTGATGTTACAAAACAGATATGAATGATATTACATTAGTTTATAGCTACATTCTTCTATGTTTCTTATGTTTCCATTCAATTCCCTCTGCCGTAATCACGAATCAAGATTTTTTCCTTAAAATAAGTCAGTGTCAGATTGCGTCAATCTGCAAGGTCTCAGTATTCGCTTCCCGTAAGGCTCTATGTTATTTTCAGTTAGTTAAAAATGGTGGCACAAATTTTTTTTCGGGAAAATAATTACTCTACACGCTTTTTCTCGTCATTAAGAACCGTCATGAATTTTTTCAGATTTTTTTAAGACCAAAAATGTTTCCCATTTTTTACTGACTAATGGTATGGAAAAATGGTCGAAAAACATAAAATGGCCAAATGAGTTGTAATATACATCAAAATGTTAACAAAAGTACGGGCAATGTTTGGTTAAATTTTCAGCCGAATCGTACTTGCAGTTTTCTCGTTACGCGCCCTGAAAATGGGCGCTCGTAACTTTTCCAGAAATTTTGGTCGTTTTTGTGAATTTTTTGGCGCGGTGTTACAAAACAGATATGGATGATATTACATCATTTTATAGCTACATTCTTCTCGAATCTCATGTTTCCATTCACATTTATCTGACGTAATCACGAACCGATATTTGTTCGTTCGAATTAGTCAGTGTCAGATAGCGTCCATCTGCAAGGTCTCGGTATTCGCTTCCTGTAAGGCGCAATGTTAATTTTCAATTAGTTAAAAATGGTAGCACAAATTTTTTTTCGGGAAAATAATTACTCTACACGCGTTCTCTCATCATTAAGAAGCGTCATGGATTTTTTCAGATTTTTCCAAGACTTAAAATTTTTTCCCTTTTTTTCCTGACTAATGGAATGGAAAAATGGTCGTAAATCATGAAATCGCCAAATGACTTGTAATGTACATCAAAATGTTCACAAAAGCACGGGCAATACGTGGTTAAATTTTTAGCCGAATCGTACTTGCAGTTTTCTTGTTTCGCGCTGTCAAAATGGGCACTAGAAAGTTGGCCAAAAATTTCGATCATTTTTGTGAATTTTTTGGCGCGATGTTACAAAACAGATATGGATGATATTACACTATTTTATAGCTACATTCTTCTAGAATTTTACCTTTCCATTCATATCCCTCTGCCGTAATAACGAACCAAGATTTATTCATTCGAATTAGTCAGTGTCCGATAGCGTCAATCTGTAAGGTCTCAGTATTCGCTTTCCATAAGGCCCTATGCTAATATTCAGTCAGTTAAAAATGGTGGAACAATTTTTTTTCGTGAAAATAATTACTCTACACGCTTTTTCTTATCATTTAGAAGCGTCATAAATTTTTTCAGATTTATCCAAGACCTAAAATTTTCCCCCTTTGTTTCCTGACTTTCCATTACTTGTAATGTACATAAAAACGTTCACAGAAGTACGGGCAATACGTGGTTAAATTTTCAGCCGAATCGTACTTGCAGTTTTCTCGTTTTGCGCTGTCAAAATGGGCACTAGAAAGTTGGCCAAAAATTTCGATCATTTTTGTGATTTTTTTGGCGCGGTGTTACAAAACAGATATGAATGATATTATATTAATTTGTAGCCACATTCTTCTAGAATCATACGTTGCCATTTATAACTACCTAACGCATTCACGAACCAAAATTTTTTCGTTCGAATTAGTCGGTGTCCGATAGCGTCAATCTGCAGATTCTTAGTATTCGCTTCCCGTAAGTCCCCATGCTAATTTTCAGTTGGTGAAAAATGGTAGAACATTTTTTTTAAGGGAAAATAATTACTCCGCACGCTTTTTCTGGTCATTAAGAACCGTCATGATTTTTTTCAGATTTTTCTGGGACCCAAAATTTTTCTTCATTTTTTCCTTACAACTGTATGGAAAAATTGTCGAAAATCATGAAATAGCCAAATGACTTGTAATGTATATCAAAATGTTCACAAAAGTACGGGCAATACGTGGTTAAATTTTCAGCCGAATCGTACTTGCAGTTTTCTCCTTTCGCACTCTTAAAATGGACACTCGTAAGTGGGCAAAAAATTTCGGTCGTTTTTGTGATTTTTTTGGCGCGGTGTTGCAAAACAGATATGGATGATATTACATTAGTTTATAGCTGCATACTTCTAGAATCAGATGTTTCCATTCGTATCCATCTGCCATAATCACGAACCAAGATTTGTTCGTTCGAGTTAGTCAGTGTTAGATAGCGTCAATCTGCAAGGTCTCAGTATTCGCTTCCCGTAAGGCTCTATGTTAATTTTCAGTTTGTGAAAAATGGTAGAACAAATTTTTTTCGAGAAAATAATTACTCTGCACGCTTTTTCTCGTCATTAAGAACCGTCATGAATTTTTTCAGATTTTTTTAAGACCAAAAATTTTTCCCATTTTTTTACTGACTAATGGTATGGAAAAATGGTCGAAAAACATAAAATGGCCAAATGAGTTGTAATATACATCAAAATGTTCACAAAAGTACGGGCAATGTTTGGTTAAATTTTCAGCCGAATCGTACTTGCAGTTTTCTCGTTACGCGCCCTGAAAATGGGCGCTCGTAACTTTTCCAGAAATTTCGATCGTTTTTGTGAATTTTTTGGAGCGGTCTCACAAAACAGATTTGGATGATATTACACAAGTTTATAGCTACATTCTTCTAGAATCCTATGTTTCCATTCATAACCCTCTGCCGTAATCACGAATCAAGATTTGTTCATTCGAATAAGTCGTTGTCCGATAGCGTCAATCTGCAGGGTCCAAGTATTCGCTTCCCGTAAGGCGCAATGTTAATTTTCAATTAGTTAAAAATGGTAGCACAAATTTTTTTTTTTAGGGAAAATAATTACTCTACACGCGTTTTCTCATCATTAAGAAGCTTCAGGAATTTTTTCAGATTTTTCCAAGACTTAAAATTTTTCCCCTTTTTTCCTGACTAATGCTATGGAAAAATGGTCAAAAATCATGAAATGGCCAAATGACTTGAAATGTACATCAAAATGTTCACAAAAGTACGGGAAATACGTGGTTAAATTTTCAGCCAAATCGCACTTGCAGTTTTCTCGTTACGCGCCCTTAAAATGGGCGCTCGTAACTTTTCAAGAAATTTCGGTCGTTTTTGTGAATTTTTTGACGCGGTCTCATAAAACAGATTTGGATGATATTACACAAGTTTATAGCTACATTCTTCTAGAATCTTATGTTTCCATTCATAACCCTCTGCCGTAATCACGAATCAAGATTTGTTCATTCGAATAAGTCGGTGTCCGATAGCGTCAATCTGCAGGATCTCAGTATTCGCTTCCCGTAAGACTCTATGTTAATTTTCAGTTGGTGAAAAATGGTAGAACAATTTTTTTTTGGGAAAATAATTACTCTGCACGCTTTTTCTTGTCATTAAGAACCGTCATGATTTTTATCAGATTTTTCTGGGACAAAAAATTTTTCTTCATTTTTTATGGAAAAATGGGCGAAAACCATGAATTGGCCAAATGATTTCATTATTGGTACTTTTGTTTCAGGAAAAGGATAACAAGCGGCAACTGAGGTTGAGGAATGGATTGATCACGCAACACGCGTACAGTGTTACCGGTTTGGCCAGGGTGAGAGGAGCCGGGGGAGAGACGCCCTTAGTAAGGCTGAGGAATCCGTGGGCCAGGGGCGAATGGACAGGACCGTGGAGCGAACGTTCCTGGGAATGGGACGGTCTTTCCACCAGGGATAAAGAATTGCTCAGCGTTAGAGTCACGAATGATGGAGAATTCTGGTAAGTGCGCAATATTTGTATACTGCCAGTTCAACAATGAAAACATCTCTCAAAATCAAGAACAAAAATAGAGGATTGCCATTTAAAAACAAAATGGCGGACGTCATAACTCAAAAACAAATGACGCCCGACAATCGACTTTTATCCAAAATTGTGTATTTTCATAAAAGAAAATCGACGGGTTCAAGGATTTTTTCCAAAAATATTTTATTTCGGTTTTACTGAATGTATTCCATACTTTAGGCGCGCACTGTATATTGATTTCAACTTGCAAACTCCTGTTTATGATTCATAGATAGGAGGGTGAAGTTTCAAGTCGATAGTAATTGTTGGTGCTGACTTCATTTATAATTTACAGGATGTCTTTCGAAGATTTCGCCAGACATTTTACTCAATTAGATTTAGTACACGTGGGACCTGATGATTGGATGATGGAGGCAGCCCTGCACTCCAAGCAGCCTTGGAGAGCGGTGTTGGCCAGGCGGAGGTGGAGGGGCGGATACAACGCGGGAGGTGGGCCAAATTACGTTGGTTGGTATTTAACGGGAAGAAGGCTTAAATCGAACACCCTGAATACGTGTATATTATTCTTGCGCAGAGACGACATCGATGAATCCTCAGTTTCACGTCCAGATTCCTCGCACGACCAGCAACAAGTGCCACGTGGTGGTATCGGTCACGCAGTATTACGAGACGAACCCTTGCGAGGGGAAGAAGAAGAGGACGCTCTTCGCCATCGGATTCGCCGTTTACGAGGTTCCGCACTCCATGCAGAGGTTAACACCGCATTTTGTTGGCGAACAGGTAAATAATAATAAGTACTGGGTCTCCACGAATGGTCAAGGGTTGAGTGGAAGATTGGATGTCACTTGCTTCAGTCTTGATCGCGAGGACTGGAAGATATTAATGGATTGGAATTGGTGTAGGGTTAGTTGTTAGAAGCGTTACATTGCTTTAGAATCATGAGGACTGGAAAATATTAGCACCTCTGATATTGGTCGAAAGTTTATTGTTCGAAGCTTTAGATGAAATACATAACAAAATGTCCCTTCTCTACTACAATTTCATGTCTTTGTGAAGCAGATTGTATGCTGGAGTTGTTTAATTTCAAAGACATGTTTTCATCAATAATAACATTTCCAAGACGATAAAGGTGACTTTGGGTGTTCCCCAAGGGTCGTACTTAGTTCCAATTTTGTTCTTACTGCTTATGAAGAATATTGTGAATTGTTGTTGAAGTTGATTGCAAGATGTTAATTAATGCTGACGATCGATCTAAAGTTATTTTCTGCGGTAAATGATCTAAGTTAGAGCTGGCCACATGGACGTGCATCCCGGGCCAAAAAAAAAATGATCTAAATCGACTTTCACTGGAGTTAAATGCTGACGATCTAAAGTTATGATCTAAATCGTCTTTGACTGGACTTCAATCTTCAATTGTCCACCTGTGTCTGGTGTTTAACATTGTGTACATCTTTTAGAAACCTTTGGACGTGACGAACCATTCGATAGCAAGGGAAGTAGTAACGTTTTTTACGTTACCACCAGGCGACTACATAGTCGTTCCCCAGACCAACATACCCAACCTGGATGGAAAATTTCTTCTGAGGATATTCACAGACGAACAAAGCAACATATGGCAAGTGCTTTAACCTTTAACTTTAACCGTAAGCTGGATGTCAGTAAAAAATGTTTTTTAGGGAAGTTAACGAAGATAACATGGTGATAAGGAATATCTCGTCTGAGTTTCTCGAGGAAAATTCAGTCATTGTAAGTAAACCATTAATAGTTCCCTCTATTGCGTTGTTGTTTCATTAATTTTTTAGAAAATTAGATCATTGTGAGTAAACCAATAATAATTTCCTGTATTGTTGTTGTTTCATTAATTTTTCAGTCGGATAACAAAACCGTCCTACCGAAACTCCTAATAAAATATCCGCCCGAGGTGGATGCTAGTCAATTACAAAAAATTCTAAAGGCCCACTGGAAGAACTACCTTTCGGAGAAACCGAGCCTCGAATTGAGCAAAAGCCTCATCATGCTGCGCGACTACAACATCAGCGGAAGACTCAATCTGCTCGACATACCCGTCCTTCTGCAGATGCTGCAATTTTGGAGGGTGAGTAAAGCATATGCGCAAAAACTGCATTAACCGTTTCGATTTGCATGCGAGTAAAAATTTGGCTGCGTAAAAACTATACTACTCTTTTCAATTCCCATAGATGGCGCTGTACAAATTTAAGTGAAAAAAAAATTGTTGTGCAAAAAAAATTTAATTATAATTTCCATAGCTAGCGCTGCAAGAATTTAGAATTTAAGTAAAAATATGGTTGTGCAAAAAATGTTTACTCATTTTAATGTCCAATGACTGGTGCCCCAAAAATTTAAGTTAAAATATAATTGTGTAAAAAAAATGTACCCATTTTAATTTCCATATTTGGCGCTGTAAAAATTTGAGTAAAAATTTGATTGTGCAATAAAATATTACCCATTGTAATTTCCATGGCTAGCGCTGCAAAAATTTAAGTAAAAATATGGTTGTGTAAAAAAATATTATCCATTTTAATTTCCATGGCTGACGCTGCAAAAATTTGAGTAAAAATATGGTTGTGCAAATTTTTTTTATCCATTTTAATTTCCATAGCTGGCGCTGTAAAAATTTGAGTAAAAAATATGATTGTGCAAACAATATTACCCTTTTTTATTTTCGCAGCTGGCGCTGCAAAAATTCGAGCGAGGACACAACAGCGGGAAGACTTCGAGCTACAACTTGAGGGCTCTGCTGTGGGAGGCGGGATGCACGGTTAGCAATAAAGTATTAGAGTGTTTAGTATTAAGGTTTGCCAAAAATAGGATATTAACTACCGAGAATTACATCATGGCCATGGTCAGATTGCACTTGGCGCACGGTGAGTACTTTTAGTGGCGGTACGTCGACGAAAAAAAAATTTACTGTTTCGTGGATTTTCCAGAGAGATATCACAGCTTGGATACCAAAATGAAGAGTAATCCGATTTCATTAGAAGAGGTTAGTAACAACATATTACTCCACGATACTATCAAAATTTGCAAACATGTCGAGAACAAAATTTTGTAATCATCTAAAATTGCACTTTTTCTCAAGCGCTTAAAAAAATATAAAAACAATTGCTAGACACTTGAAATTTTCCAAATTTACTCAAACAACATATTACTCCACGATACTATCAAAATCTGCAAACATCCCTTCGCTAAATTTCAAGCTACTTCCACGAGAACAAAATTTGTAAACATCTAAAATTGCACTTTTTCTTGAGCGCTTAAAAAATTTAAAAACAATTGCCAGACACTTGAAATTTTCCAAATTTACTCAAACAACATATTACTCCATGATACTATCAAAATCTGCAAACATCCCTTCGCTAAATTTCAAGCTACTTCCACGAGAACAAAATTTGTAAACATCTAAAATTGCACTTTTTCTTGTGCGCTTAAAAAAATATAAAAACAATTGCTAGACCCTTGAAATTTTCCAAATTTACTCAAACAACATATTACTCCACGATACTGTCAAAATTTGCAAATTTTTCGAGCTGATCTCACGAGAAAAAAAATTGAAATCATCTAAAATTACAATTTTTCTCAAGCGCTTAAAAAAATTTAAAAACAATTACTAGGCACTTGAAATTTTCCAAATTTACTCAAACAACATATTACTCCACGATGCTGTCAAAATTTGCAAATTTTTGGAGCTGATCCCACGAGAAAAAAACTGCACTTTTTCTCAAGCGCTTAAAAAAATATAAAAACAATTACTAGACACTTGAAATTTTCCAAATTTACTCAAACAACACATTACTCCACGATACTGTAAAAATTTGCAAATTTTTCGAGCTGATCGCACGAGAAAAAAAAATTGTAATCATCTAAAATTGCACTTTTTCTCAAGCGCTTAGAAAAATATAAAACCAATTACTAGGCACTTGAAATTTTCCAAATTTACTCAAACAACATATTACTCCACGATACTATCAAAATTTGCAAATTTATGAGTTGATCCCACGAGAAATAAAAAATTGTAATCATCAAAAATTGCACTTTTTCTCAAGCGCTTAAAAAAATATAAAAACAATTGCTAGACACTTGAAATTTTCCAAATTTACTCAAACAACATATTACTCCATGATACTGTCAAAATTTGCAAATTTTTCGAGCTAATCCCACCAGAAAAAAAAAATTTAATTATCTAAAATTGTACTTTTTCTCAAGCGCTTAAAAAAAATATAAAAACAATTACTAGGCACTTGAAATTTTCCAAATTTACTCAAACAACACATTACTCCACGATACTATCAAAATTTGCAAATTTTTCAAACTGATCCCACGAGAAAAAAAAATTGTAATCATCCAAAATTGCACTTTTTCTCAAGCGCTTAAAAAAATATAAAAACAATTACTAGGCACTTGAAATTTTCCAAATTTACTCAAACAACATATTACTCCACGATACTGTCAAAATTTGCAAATTTTTCGAGCTGATCCCACGAGAAAAAAAAATTGTAATCATCTAAAATTGCACCTTTTCTCAAGCGCTTAAAAAAATATAAAAACAATTACTACGCACTTGAAATTTTCCAAATTTACTCAAACAATATATTACTTCACGATACTGTCAAAATTTGCAAATTTTTTGAGCTGATCCCACGAGAAAAAAAAATGCACTTTTTCTCAAGCGCCTAAAAAAATATAAAAACAATTACTACGCACTTGAAATTTTCCAAATTTACTCAAACAATATATTACTTCACGATACTGTCAAAATCTGCAAATTTTTCAAACTGATCCCACGCGAAAAAAAATTGTAATCATCTAAAATTGCACTTTTTCTCAAGCGCTTAAAAAAATATAAAAACAATTACTAGGCACTTGAAATTTTCCAAATTTACTCAAACAGCATATTACTCCACGATACTGTCAAAATTTGCAAATTTTTCAAACTGATCCCACGCGAAAAAAAATTGTAATCATCTAAAATTGCACTTTTTCTCAAGCGCTTAAAAAAATATAAAAACAATTACTGGGCACTTGAAATTTTCCAAATTTACTCAAACAACATATTACTCCACGATACTGTCAAAATTTGCAAATTTTTCGAGCTGATCTCACGAGAAAAAAAATTGTAATTATCAAAAATTGCACTTTTTCTCAAGCGCTTAAAAAATATAAAAACAGTTGCCAGACACTTCAAATTTTCCAAATTAACTCAAATAACATATTACTTCACGATACTGTCAAAATTTGCAAACATTTCGAGCTGATCCCACGAGAAAAAAAATTGTAATCATCCAAAATTGCACTTTTTCTCAAGCGCTTAAAAAAATATAAAAACAATTGCCAGGCACTTGAAATATTCCAAATTTACTCACACAACATATTACTCCACGATACCGTCAAAATTTGCAAACATTTCGAGCTAATTCCACGAGAAAAAAAATTGTAATCATCTAAAATTACACTTTTTCTCAAGCGCTTAAAAAAATATAAAAACAATTGCCAGGCACTTGAAATTTTCCAAATTTACTCACACAACATATTACTCCATGATACCGTCAAAATTTGCAAACATTTCGAGCTTATTCCACGAGAACAAAATTCGTAATTTTTCTCGAGCGTTTAAATTTTCTTTTAAAACAATTACAATTAAAATACTGCACATTTGTTTCAGATGATACTGATGACGATCTATTCTTGAGCTCGAGATGTCGCCCCAGATATAACAAAACTGTAACGTATTTTTTACACCAAAGAAGGATTTCATTTAACCCCCACTCCTCCCCCTCCTCCTACAATCCATTTTTATCTGTTGTTAGTCATGCGTTTTTTTTTAATTGTTGTGTATATTCGTGTCATTACTTAACGCTTTTTATGATTTATTTATTTATTACGATATGGTTATAAATATAGATATATTTGTTGAGCGAGGTATTTCCGCAAATATTTTGCAAATGTGTACATAATCCGAATGGAAGAGATGCTTTAAAAAAAATTACACGAAGTGATATTACAAGAATGTATACTATTTATTTTGAAATTGTTGAGAAAATCTTTTAACGTACAATGTGAATTTAATATGTCTCTTATGTGTTTGTACGAATTGTTTATCGATTTTTCTGTTAGAATCGCACATTTATTAATGATTTGTATCAGTCTATATTTTTGGCAATTTTTTTTTTAATAAATTGGTTTAAATTATAAATTTTGTTATACAGGGTTGGGCTAATGTGTCGGAACACCTGATTTCTGGCTAAACGTCTGTTGTTTTCTTATTAGTCCAAAAGAGCAGATTTAAAGTGATAATGTTTTTATTTATGTATTTATTTTACTAAGTTACATTACCTAAAATAATACTTGCAATAATATAAAATTTTGTAGAATCTTAAGTCGCAACGTAACGCATAAAGTTCATCATCTATTGGTAATATAAATACCATTTTGCAAAATCTGAAGCAGCAAAATTATTCAAAATATTATCTAATGGTAACATAAATACCATTCGAGAAACAATTCGTACGAATGCGTAATTTTTTACGTGTTTATTATTATTATTTATTGTTTACATTATTTATATTGTACAGTACGTGTAAGCGGATGATGCATTTTTATTGTGAATAGACTGAGACAAAGTTATATCGTTTTATATTGTGGATTAATAAAAGTAAAACTTTATGTCGTGTTAATTTCCCTTGCATTACAACATTTTAATTTCAGGAGCAGACAAAAAAAAAATGATCCTTCGGGTTGAATTGCTTTATTCTGCATTGAGGCATTATTAATTGTGTTCCAATGGTGAGTGGTACGCAGCGTTCACACGTACGCAGCGTTCACACGTACGCGCGATCCCGCACGCACGGACCGGCGCGTTCCAATCCAGCGTGACGGAGTGTACGTGTGAATGCAAGAACATCGCGCATTCTAAAAATGCGCACTTTTCGGATTAGTTCCAGCGCTATCTTCTTACCGCTTCTTGAAGCGAGAACGAAATATAAAACTGTCACAGCACGATTGGAACGCCACGTCCCCGTCCGCGCGATAAAACGGAGCGTTCCAAGAACCCCGCGAAAAAGCGTACATACGTGTGAACGCTTCAGACTTGTACCACCGTTATTAAACTCTAGCAATCGGCAAGCAAACCACACAGATATTGTGCGAAAATAATCGTCTCTGGGCGATGGATATTTCTTTGGAAATTGCAAACATTTCACGAAATTATAATTATTTTTCGTATGAAAAAATATGTAATTGTGATTGCACTTTACTCGCAATTTTGTTTATGAAAAAAATTGCGAAAATTCCATATCTATGCTAATTTCACCTTATCATCGTATTATTGGTAAGCATTTTTATACCAATAAATTAGTAATTTGTGAAGGCCATCGTGAAAAATATGTTCACGACAATGTGCGATCACCATAAATTGGTGAAATAAGTATTTTAAAACGTAACAAGTGTTTATTTATTTTTTTTTTTTTCAAGTCACTAAAATTATCACACTTTTTCAAAACTTCGCTGAATCCCGATTCTAGCTGGACGAAAGTCAAAAATCAATATCAAAATGTAAGGTTTTGAGGTATAGGAAATGTTTGTTAAGGCTTTAGTAAACATAATTGTACAAAAAATTGAATCCAATAAGTTCATACCATTAGAGTAATAGAGAGAGAGAGTGATTTTGCTTCGAGGAAAGTGAAACATTCAATACATTTTTTAACTTTTTTAATTAGATGACTTAATTAATTAATTAATCGACAAATTTTCAGAATTGCTTCATTAAAATATGCTATCGTGAGGCCGATATTTAAAACTGGGAATCCAGAGGAGCCCACAAACTGCAGACCAATATGTCTTCTTACGCATTTTTCCAAAATCGTCGAAAAGGTTATAAAAGAATTTATAGCACATTTCTTCGATAAATACAATTTTCTCCACACATCGCAACATGGCTACGTAGAAGGAAGATCGACCACTACTGCCATGGTTGAATTATTTAATTTCGTAGCGAACATCCTGGAGGATAAAGAAATTCCTCTAGACCTGCGTAGACCATAATATACTATTAAATAAATTACATAGTTATGCGATAAGAGGCATAAATCTTTCCTTAATAAAATCGTATTTACACCGACGCAAACAAAAAATACAACTTAAAAGAGGAAAATAAAAATGTGGAGTCAAATCTTCTGGAAGTATAGAAGGCTGATCATTTTCAAACTGATTTTGACAGCTAGGACCAATTTCATTGGCAGATATAACCGTAATCAAATGAAAACTAATGTTGTGTAATTTTCAATTCAAAATGCTGACTTTCAACCGACGCTATTTTGTTCCCATCAAAGATTTTTTTATGATTCTTCCAAAATATTAAACACTGCTTACTGCTAAAGCGATTTTGATAATTCAAGCAAATTGCAATGGCAGATATAATTTTTATCAGCAGGAAACTAATTTTAAGCAATTTTCAAATCAAAATTCTGACTTTCAACCGACGCCATTTTGTTCCCATCAAAGATTTTTTTATGATTCTTCAAAAATATTACAAACTGCTTACTGCTAAAGCTATTTTGATGATTCAAGCAAATTGCGATGGCAGATATAATTTTTATCAGCAGGAAACTAATTTTAAGCAATTTTCAATTCAAAATTCCGACTTTCAACCGACGCCATTTTGTTCCCATCAAAGATTTTTTTATGATTCTTCGAAAATATTAGAAACTGCTTACTGCTAGAGCGATTTTTATGATTCAAATAAGTTACTAATAAGTGACATAATTTTTATCAGCAGGAAACTAATTCTAAGCCATTTTCAAATCAAAATTCTGACATTCAACCGACGCCATTTTGTTCCCGTCAAATACTTTTTATGACTCTTCGAAAATATTAGAAACTGCTTACTGCTAAAGTGATTTTGATGATTCAAGCAAGTTGCGATGGCAGATATAATTTTTATCAACAGGAAACTAATTTTAAGCAATTTTCAATTCAAAATTCCGACTTTCAACGAAGCCAAGATTTTATGATCAATTTCTTAACTTTTCCTAAAATTGCAATTAATATGTCCCATTTTGACACTGGAATCATCAAAATCAGACAACGCGTTTGGCAGTTGCGCAATTTCAAAAATTAAAATTGCAATTTTAAATCTTTCGACTTTCAAAACGTGCAATTTTGGCGTCTTGCAT
Organism: Ocypus olens; assembly: GCA_910593695.2. Lineage (NCBI taxonomy): Eukaryota > Metazoa > Arthropoda > Insecta > Coleoptera > Staphylinidae > Ocypus > Ocypus olens. The sequence goes on from OU343058.1 coordinate 1,708,962, forward strand.
TAATAACATGAAAACGTTACTTAACGCGTTTTTAAATTGCACTAAATTTTCCACGTTTTAGCGTAAAAATCATCAAAATCGGACAAAGCGTTTAGAAGTTGTGCAATTTCAAAAATCAAAGTTCCAATTTTGAGTTTGAAAACGGGCAATTTTGACCGTTAACCAAGATTTCATGAAGACATTTCCTAACTTTTCTTAAAATCGCAATAAATATGCCCCATTTTGATAATGGAATCATCAAAATTTGACAACGCGTTTGACAGTTGTGCAATTTCAAAAATAAAAATCTTTTGACTTTGAAAACATGTAATTTTGATTTTACGAAAACGACTGGTTATTAAATTATGCAAAATTTTCCACATTTTGACGTTAAAATCATCAAAATCAGACAACGCGTTTGGAAGTTGTGCAATTTCATAAATCAGACTTACAATTTTAAAATCTTAGAAATTCAAAAAAGCGATTTTTACATTTGGTATTCATTTTATGAAAAAAACAAAATCTGTTTGAAAAAATATTTTGTTGTTTGGTTAATCAAAATCAAACTACACGTTTGAGAATTGTCCAAATTAAAAAATCAAAATTGTAATTTTATCCTTTTGACTTTGAAAACGTGCAATTTTGACTTTTTACGTTGATTTCACGAAAAAAATTCTTAATCCGTTTTTAAATTGCACTAAATTCGCCACATTTTGATATGAGAATCATCTAAATCTGACAGCGCGTTTGGCAGTTGTGCAATTTTAAAAATCAAAGTTGCAATTTAAAATCTGAAACGTATTTTAAAACTTAACTTTTAGTTCACATTAAATTATTCCAAAATGTAGGGATGAAATGTTAAGAATTTTAACAGAAATGTTATTTAGTATTCTTTATAAGAAAATTTGAGAAGTTTCAAGTCGATAGCAATTGTTTTTTTTTTTTTCAAGTTACTAAAAAAGTTGTTTTTGAAAATGTAGTAATTTTAGTTGAAAAAAATATGAATTGACATTGTCTTGAAACTTTTTAAATTTGCTTACAATGAATGCGAAATTACCTTCCTGTGAAAACTATTAACACTTCGTTTCTAAATTTTGGAATAATTTAATGAGAACGGAGTGTGAAGTTTTGAAAAAATGTAATTATTTTAGTGACTTGAAAAAATATAGAAACAATCCCTAAATTTTGGAATAATTTAATGAGAACAGAGCGTGAAGTTTAGAAAAAATGTAATTATTTCAGAAACTTGGAAAAAATATAAAAACAATTGCTACGGACTTAAACTTCTTAAATTTGCTAAGAATGAATGCCAAATTGTGTTTCCATAAAAAATATTAACACTTCATCCCTAAATTTTGGAATAATTTAATGAGAACGGAGCGTGAAATTTTGAAAAAATGTAATTATTTCAGAGACTTGGAAAAATATAAAAACAATAGCCATCGACTTGAAACTTCTCAAATTTTCTTAGAATGAAACGAAAAATACGTTTATGTAAAAACTATTAACACTTCATCCCTAATTTTTTAAATAATTTAATGAGAACAGAGTGTTAAATTTTTGAAAAAATGTAATAATTTTAGGGACTTGAAAAAAATATAAAAACAATTGCCATCGACTTGAAAATTCTCAAATTTGCTTATAATCAATGACAAATTACGTTTCTGTAGAAACTATTAGCACTTCATCTCTAAATTTTGGAATTATTTAATGAGAACAGTGTTAAATTTTTGAAAAAATGTAATAATTTTAGGGACTTGAAAAAAATATAAAAACAATTACCGTCGACTTGAAACTTCTCAAATTTATTTAAAAATAATGCTTAATTACATTTCTGTGAAAACTCTTAACACTTCGTTCCTAAATTTTGGAATAATTTAATGAGAACAGAGTGTGAAAGTTTTGAAAAAATGTAATTATTTCAGAGACTTGAAAAAAATATACAAACAATTGCCACCGACTTGAAACTTCTGAAATTTGCTTATAACGAATGCGAAATTACGTTTCTGTAAAAACTGTAAACACTTCATTCCTAAATTTTGGAATAATTTAACGGGAACAGAGTGTAAAGTTTGGAAAAAAAAATTGAAAACTTTACCTTCTGTTCTCATTAAACAATTACAAAATTTAGGGATTAAGTGTTAACAGTTTTCACAGAAATGTTGCTTAGCATTCTTTATAAGCCAATTTGAGACTGTTTCAAGTCGATGGCAACTGTTTTTATATTTTTTGTAAGTCATTAAATCTATTAGATTTTATATAAACCTGGAAAAAAATATTTTTACGACATTACGAATGAATCACCCTCTTCTCGGTATTATATCTTAAGTCTGGATTTATCATAATCCTCTTTAATGAAAAGAAAATTTGAACTGAGTCATTTTTCATACCCCACTTTTGCAAAGGCAAACTTTCCAAACTCGACACCAAAAATAGAAAACCTAAACAAATATTTATCCTTGACTAGGACTGTTTAATCGCACTTGTTGTGTGCCCGTGTACATATCCGCACTTAAAATATTTAGTATACCAGTCGCGTCTCCCACTATTTGCATTTTTGAAATACACAGCCGACTCTCTGCCACTCGAACAAAACACACACACAAACAGTTTTTAAAAAGCGTCCAACAAATTCACACATCACTCCCATTGTGCTGAACAAAGTGAGGTTCAAAAGTGATTATGCTTACACCGAACTGGATTACGTTCTGTGCGTTCTTTCCGGAGTAACCACCAATCACCTATTCAGAGGTAGGAAAATCCGAATACGTGTCCTAGCAACTTTATTAGTTGATAATTATGTTAATGCATATCGGTGAAAATCTATTGTTGATTTTAGCAATTTTTAAAGTCATGACGTAATTTGACAATGTTTGGTTACGCGGAGATAAAACTTGCGAGGAGGTTTGAAAACATGTTGTAAATTATGGGTGTTTACACGAAATTGTAAATCATCGCTATCTACAGTTGTTCCAAATGAACAATCTTTAAAAGTTAATGTGACAATCTTCTCTTCCTACAATCCTAACCCTTTGGGTCCCAGGAGTCGTTGGAAGCACTGGCCAAAAAACACCAAACAGCGCAATAGCGCTTGTCTTTATCGATTACGAAGAGACTTGACAAAAAAATCTCAACAGCAAAATCGCGCGCTGCCTGACACTCAAAAGGCTCATATCACTTCTACTGGTTTCCTTTAAATAATTAGGCAAATAGTAAAAGCCAAAATAAGTTTCCCACAATCCTAATATCGCTTTCGCCGATTTCCTTTTAATAATTAAGCAGACAGTAAAAGCCAAAACATGTTATAAATTATGGATAATTGGGCGAGAGTAATGAACTTGAAGAATGAATGAATGAATCATGATCGCTTGCAATGAAATGCCTATATTTTTCATAAAATCTCAACTTCTTTTCCTTAACATTTTTCCTGTATTTGTGTTAAAATCATTTTTAAATATTAATGATTGCTTCGCAGTTCGTACAACTTCAGACTGGTTTCAATGATGTTTGGTCTCATTAGCAATAATGCTTGGCATGGTAAAATAAGTACGTCGTTGGGGAAATAGATTTCACGTCTCCAAGCTTTAGAAAAAAGGTTACTTCTAGGTTAGATCAAAGTAGGCAACTATCAAAATTACATAATTTGAAGTATATCATCACGACATCGTTTGTCTTTTAAACGTTTTCCACGTGAAAACCCGAATTTGCAAACAATTTAAAACAAAGACAAAGCACTATATTTTCTACCGAAAAAAGGTTATTTCTAGGTTAGATACAAAGTGACAGCTGTCAAAATTACATTTTTTGCGTGTATTTTTGTACAGCAGTTTCTTTTTCGAACATGTTTCACCTGCATTCAAATTCGCTTTGAAAATGTAGAAACGGTGTAGTTTACTTTTTGTCATGTAGAAAAATCGTTATTTCCAGGTTAGATCAAAGTAGGCAACTATCAGAGTTACATAATTTGAAGAATATTTATTGATCACGACATTTCTTTTCTTTTAAACGTTTTCCATGTGAAAACCTGAATTTCTTCTTAAAATTGCAAACATTATAGAACAAAGGGAACGCACAATATTTTTCTCTAAAAAAACGGTTATTTTCAGGCTAGATACAAAGTGACAGCTGTCAAAATTACATTTTTTGACATTTATTTTTGTATTGCAGTTTTTTTTTTCATATACAGCACCCTGTATATTTTTTCTACATTTTTATTCCTCACCTAAGTTTTTATTTTATTGCATAAATCATAACTTTAAAAAAATTGATTCTTATTGAGAAAATAAGTGAATTATATTAAATCAACGATGCATCTATAAATTAGAGAGTTCTTAAATTTTTCTAAGCACCCTGTATATTTTTTCTACATTTTTATTCCTCACCCGAGTTTTTTATATTATTGCAACTATAATTTAGAAAAATCACAACTTTCTTAAAAACCGATTCTCATAGAGAAAACAAGTGAATTCAATTAAACTAACGATGTATCTATTAATTAGAGAGTTCTTAAATTTTTTAAGCACCTTGTATATTTTTCCTACATTTTTATTCCTTACCCGAGTTTTTACACTATTGCAACTCTAATTTAGAAAAATCGCAACTTTCTTAAAAACCGATTCTCATTGAGAAAACAAGTGAATTATAATAAATAAACATGAACGATGTATCTATTAATTAAAGACTTCTTAAATTTTTCTAAGCACTCTGTATATTTTTTCTACATTTTTATTCCTTATCCGAGTTTTTGCATTATTGCAACTCTAATTTAGAAAAATCATACCTTTCTTAAAAATTAATTCCCATTGAGAAAACAAATCAATTGTGTTAAATTAATGATACATCTATAAATTAACAAGTTTTTAGAATTTTATGAGCACCCTGTATATTTTTTTTGTATTTTTAAACTTCACCCGAGTTTTTGTATTTTTGCATCAATAATTTTAAAAAATCATAACTTTCTTAAAAAGTGATTCAAATCAAGAAAATAAATAAATGATATTAAATAAAGGATACATCTATAAATTAACAAGTTTCTAGAATTTTATGAGCACCCTGTATATTTTTTTGTATTTTTAAACATCACCCGAGTTTTTGTATTTTTGCATCAATAATTTAAAAAAATCATAACTTTCTTAAAAAGTGATTCAAATCGAGAAAACAAATGAATTATATTAAATAAATGATACATCTATAAATGAACAAGTTTTTAGAATTTTATGAACACTCTACATATTTTTTTGTATTTTTAAACATCACCCGATTTTTTGTATTTTTGCATCATAAATTGAAAAAAATCATAACTTTCTTAAAAAGTGATTCAAATCGAGAAAACAAATGAATTATATTAAATAAATGACACATCTATAAATTAACAAGTTTTTACAATTTTTTGAACACTCTGTATATTTTTTTTGTATTTTTAAACTTCACCAGAATTTTTGTACTTTTCCATCAATAATTTTAAAAAATCATAACTTTCTTAAAAAGTGATTCAAATCGAGAAAACAAATGAAATGTATTAAATAAATGATACATCTATAAATTAACAAGTTTTTACAATTTTCTGAGCACCCTATATATTTTTTTTGTATTTTTAAACCTCACCAGAGTTTTTGTATTTTTGCATCATTAATTGAAAAAAATCATAACTTTCGTAAAAAGTGATTCACATCGAGTAAACAAATGAATTATATTAAATAAATGATACATCTATAAATTAACAAGTTTCTGGAATTTTCTGAGCACCCTTTATATTTTTTTTGTATTTTTAAACCTCACCCGATTTTTTGTATTTTTGCATCATAAATTGAAAAAAATCATAACTTTCTTAAAAAGTGATTCAAATCGAGAAAACAAATGAATTATATTAAATAAATAATACATCTATAAATTAACTAGTTTTTAAATTTTTCTAAGCACTCTGTATATTTTTCTTTACATTTTTAAACCTCACCAGAGGTCTAGTATTATTGCAAGGCCAATTTAGAAAAATCATAACTTTCTTAAAAAGTGATTTAAATTGACAAAACAAATGAATTGTGTTAAATCAATAATGCATCTATAAATTAACGAGATTTCAAATTTTTGTTAGCACCCTGTATATTTTTTTCTACATGTTTAAACCTCAACCGAGTTGTGTTATTATTGCAATTCCAATTTAGAAAAATCATAACTTTCTTAAAAAGTGATTTAAATTAATAAAACAAATGTATTGTGTTAAATCAATGATGCATCTATAAATTAGAGAGTTGTTAAATTTTTCTTAGCACCCTGTATATTTTTTCTGCATTTTTAAACCGCATCCGCGCTCAAGAATAAGTACAATTCCAATTTAGAAAAATCATAACTTTTTAAAAAGTGATTTAAATTAATAAAACAAATGAATTGTGTTAAATTAATGATACATCTACAAATTAACGAGTTCTTAAAATTTTCTAGGCACCCTGTATATTTTTTTTACATTTTTAAACCTCCTCCGCGCTCAAGAATAAGTACAATTCCAATTTAGAAAAATCATAACTTTTTTAAAAAGTGATTTAAATTAAAAAAAACAAATGAATTGTGTTAAATCAATGATGCATCTATAAATTAACGACTTGTTAAATTTTTCTGTATAGCACCCTGTATATTTTTTTACATTTTTAAACCCTCGCCCAAATGATTTTATTATTGCAACTCTAATTTAGAAAAATCATAACTTTCTTAAAAATTTATTTCTATTAAAAAAACAAATCAATTATGTTAAATCAATGATGCATCTATAAATTAACGAGATTTTAAATTTTTCCAAGCACTCTGTATATTTTTTCTACATTTTTAAACCTCGCCCAAATGATTTTATTATTCCAACTCTAATTTAGAAAAATCATAACTTTCTTAAAAATTGATTCCCATTGATAAAACAAATCAATTGTGTTAAATCAATGATGTATCCATAAATTAACAAGATTTTAAATTTTTCCAAGCACCCTGTATATTTTTTCTACATTTTTAAACCTCGCCCAAATGATTTTATTATTGCAACTCTAATTTAGAAAAATCATAACTTTCTTAAAAATTGATTTCTATTAAAAAAACAAATCAATTATGTTAAATCAATGATGGATCTATAAATTAACGAGATTTTAAATTTTTCCAAGCACTCTGTATATTTTTTCTACATTTTTAAACCTCGCCCAAATGATTTTATTATTGCAACTCTAATTTAGAAAAATCATAACTTTCTTAAAAATTGATTTCTATTAAAAAAACAAATCAATTATGTTAAATCAATGATGCATCTATAAATTAACGAGATTTTAAATTTTTCTAAGCACCCTGTATATTTTTTCTATATTTTTAAACCTCGCCCAAATGATTTTATTATTGCAACTATAATTTAGAAAAATCATAACTTTCTTAAAAATGGATTCTCATTGATAAAACAAATGAATTGTGTTAGATCAATGATGCATCTATAAATTAACGAGATTTTTAATTTTTCCAAGCACCCTGTATATGTTTTCTACATTTTTAAACCTCGCCCAAGTGATTTTATTATGGCAACTCTAATTTAGAAAAATCATAACTTTTTTTTAAATTGATTCCCATCGAGAAAACAAATCAATTGTGTGAAATCAATGATTCATCTATAAATTAACGAGATTTTAAATTTTTCTAAGCACCCTGTATATTTTTTCTGCAACCTGGAAAACTATATTTTTTTCATTGAAATGTTTTATTTTTCGTTCATAAATTAATTAATTTATTTGTAGAAACTCTGGGTTATGTTTTGGTGGTTTGATTGTAGGACCTATACATCGTATTCATTTTAACATAACCTTCAAATGCAGTTCGATTTTCTGAAGTTACTTGTCACATCATTTGTGTTGCTGTAATTTTTTTACCACCAACTGAGAAACAACGGTTGTACGTGAAGTACACCAATAATTTGCTCTCATTGGCGATTTTTGTTCAGGCGCTTAAGCAATAGAGAATTTTAAGTATTTAATCTGCAAAATTAATTTGTAAAATTCTTGCATTTCTACTGCAATTTTTTTGAAAAAAAACATCAATTACAACGAGCAAACAAATCAATTACACGACCTATTTCCGAATTTACCAAACCAAATCACGACCTTCCTTGAAGATTTTCAACGACACTCAATATTTATTATGATAAAGCCCGCGCCGCCCGACTAAATACTAATGAGCTCATTGTTTTCGTCTGTTGGCAGGTGGGGAGAAAGCCATGACCAAAATACCAATGAAGAATGAAGAGTGCATTCGTCATCCTGCTGGCGTGTATTCACCTGCGAGACGCGAGGAACGTTAAACTGACGAGGCACGTGGACGACCTGGACAGCATCAACAACGGCTTCCCCTACCAGGGCAACATCCAGGAGGACTCGATAGGCCTTGGGAGGGACGCGGAGAGCGGCTGCCTGTGCAGGCAATACCTGATCGAGAGATACGTGACGTGTTACGACCCGATTTCGTGCGTCAGTTTCCCGAAGAATGTTGTGTTCAGATACAGGACGTTGAGGATGTCGACGACCGGAATCACTATTTTAAGAAAAGGCGATTTGGAGAATAACAAAAATTTAACAACGTTTAAGTTGGAGAGTAACGACGTGTTGAATCGTTTGGAGCCGGGGGTCTTTCGTGGGATGGTGCGGCTGGTGAATCTTACAATAACGCACAATAAGAATTTGATGTATTTAGAAAACGACACGTTCGATGGATTGGTTAACCTGGAGTACTTGATGCTGTATAAGAACGGGTTTCCTGTTTTGAAAGACTTCACGTACTCGTTGAATCCGTACAGCCTTCCCAAACTCGATCGGCTGGTGATTGCGCAGATGCTGTTTCCGAGGATCGAGGAGGATGACTTCGAAGCTTTGGATAACACCACCGTGCAGAGTTTGAATTTGTTCACGTGTAGGATCGAGTACATAGTGCCCGCGGCTTTGGCAAGATTCAAGCGCTTGAAGGTTTTGGGTTTGGGCGAGAACAATCTGCAGCCTGGTAATATTATTGAAATCCTCAACATGACCATGAAGAATGGCGTGGGTTTGGAATACCTGAGTTTGCTCTCGTTGGGTTTTAACGAGTTACCGGTGGAGTTGTTGAAGGTGGTGGCTAGAACGAACATCACGCACTTATCGCTGTCGAAGAACAGGTTTGAAATAATCGAGGTGTTCCCGGAGATGCCGAGGATTCAACGCTTGGATTTGAGCGAGGTGACCGCGCTTAACATCACCCCGAATGCGTTTACGCTGTTGCCGAATTTATCCACCCTGTATTTAAATCGGAATTTATTTTCGGATATACCGCAGGCGGTTTTGCTTCCGCAACTGGTCCACCTCGACATCTCCTACTCGGGGAAGTACTTCTCGCTACAGGACGAGATCTTCGTGAACATGACCAACCTGCAATTCCTCAATTTGTCCGGTAACAACATCAGGAAACTCTCGCAGTTTAGTTTCCTGGGATTGTTGCACCTTAAAGTGTTGGGATTGAAGGAATCCAAGCTATTCTTCGTGGATAACACCACCTTCGCCCCCTGCAAAAACCTCCTATTCTTAGACCTGCAAGGCAACCCGTTCCCCACCAGAGCGTTAACGAAATCGATCTTCGAAGGCCTGGATAACTTATTGGTACTGCGTTTGGGTGATTGCCAGATTTCAACGATGGAAACGGATTTGTTCCAGCACCTCACCTCCCTGAAACACCTAGGTTTGGAACGCAACAGCCTAAAAGGCATTCCTTTCGAAACGTTATCTCCACTTCACCACCTCCACATCTTGGATGTGTCCGCAAACAACTTCATCTCATGGGATGATAGGATGTTGCCGGAAAACACCACGTTAAAAATCTTCGTAGCGTACAACAACAAAATCCGCAACATCACTGATGTAATGGTTGAGGATCTTAAAAACTTAACGCGGTTGGATTTACACGGAAACCCCTTCATCTGCTCGTGTGATGACATGCAATCCTTAAACAGCATCCTCTACCAGCGGAAATACATCAACCTCTTCAACCTCTTATCCGAACACCAGTTAAACTGCACGTACCCCGAGGACTACACAAACCGCACCATCCTCGATTACCTCCACGAAATCCAGGAAAACGCGCTCTGCTCAATCGACGAAATTAACTACCTGGCCATCAACATCAGCTTCATATGCATCCTCCTCATCATCGTCACCATCACCGCCTCCTTCACCTTCATCTACCGCTGGCACATCCGCTACTGGCTCTTCCTCTCCAAGCTCTTCCTCGCCCGCAGCGGAAAAATCGCCAACAAATTCCAACCCCGAGCCCACTACAACTACGACGCCTTCGTCAGCTACAGCAACGAAGACCAAGACTTCGTCCTCACCCTCGTTAAAATGCTCGAGAACCAAACCCCCCACTACAAATTGTGCGTGTACGAGCGCGATTTCCAAATAGGCACCATCATCAGCGAAACCGTGCTCGAGTCCGTGGCGAAGAGCAGGAAAACCCTTCTGGTGGTAAGCGAGGCTTACATCAAATCCCAGTGGTGCAGGTGGGAGGTGCAGGTTGCCGAGAACCATCGACTGTTCTTCGAGAACGAGTACGGAGAGTGCGTCAACGATTCCTTGATCATCATCAAGCTGGGGGAGATCTCCATGAAGAATCTGAGTCCGATGCTGAAGTACCTGATGAAGACCAGGATTTACTTGCAGTACGATCCGGATCCGAAGAAGCAGAAGATGTTTTGGAATAAGTTGCGGAACACGCTCGAAAGGCCGAAGACTATTTGTAGTTACGCCGTTTGAAGTTGGTGATTGGTGAGAATCGTGAGAATCAGAAAACAGTGTACGTTATGTACGTTAACATTTAATTCTCGAAAACATTTTGTAGTGGATTAACATTTAATTCTCCAAAAACATTATTTGTGCGGAAACGCCTAAAAGATGTGTACAAATAATCTAAGACGTTTGAGTTTAGCTGACGATTTAAAAAAAAAGAGGAGGTAGCAGAAGAAAGACGGAAACTTAACAGGGATTGTATGGGCTCCAGTGTTTAAGTTATGGAAAAGTTTTTTTTTTAACTTGTAATGGAATCTGTGTGAAGATAATTTTGATTTTGTTTAAAATATTTTTTAACATCTTCAAAATTGCTTTAAAAAACATTCACACGTACACTATTTCGCACGTTCTTGAAATACCCTGCTCTTTCGCACTTTTTATTTTGACCAAAAGTAGACACAATTTTGTCTTCATTTACCGCAATGCGGTGTTCTTGCATTCACACGCACGTTCAATCGCGCGGGATTGGAACGGGCCAGTCCAAGGATGCACGTGTGAACGCTACTCATCATAAATTAAAATAAATTGAATTTTTTTCAACTGTCTCGATATTGTTATGGATAACCATTCTCAAAATTAAGAATAATGATGCTGAGCTCAAGTAAAAATTTATTAAAGTTACAAAAATTATTATTTTAATTTATGACACGAGTTCTATCCATTAATTTAAAATTAGTTCCACACATGTGAACTTTAATATGAATTTATTTAAGTGATACGGTTTCATTCATTCAATCAAAATTACCTTCACACATAGTCCCTTAAGAGATCACGAGTCGATGGGGTAAATACAATCGTTTTAAAATTGCACTAGTAAGCACGTTCCATCAAAAAAACCAGATGTTCGATAAGCGGTTGTGCAAATTTTACCCCCTTGTCGCTTGTGAGAGTTCACATGGATCATTAAATAATTTATAAATTATAAGCGAAAGTCTGATTTTATTATAACTGAAATAAATGTTATCGATTATTAAAAACATTCTTGTAATGATTATTATTGCTATAATGTTATTGCTACAATGCAATTAAAAGAATTCTATTTTGAGTACAAATATTGTTGCTTACTCGTAATCAGTTTATTTTTAGCAAAAATGTAAAAATTGTATTATTGTGGCGCAGCAAGTCCGGAATTAGTTCCAGGTAAGTGTGTGATTGTTTAAATATTATTACGAAATGTTTGTGTGAATTTCTTCAACTTTTCTTAATGTCGAACACTCGAGCGCAAAAAAATTAAAAATTGAAAATTTTAACTTTTTTGAAAAATCATAACTTTTGTTAAAATTAGAATTTTTGCATTTTAATAGATAGTTGCGAAAGTATCTCTTAACATTTTTTAAACAATAACTCAACAATTTAAATTATTTTCCAATATTTTAATTCCGCCTAAAATTTGAACTTTTTTGAAAATTCATAACTTTTGTTAAAATCAAAATTTTAGCAAGAACTAAATGGTTTTAGTTAGTAAATGGTTGCGAAAGTATCTGTTAACATTTTTTAAACAATAACTCAACAATTTAAATTATTTTCCAATATTTTAATTCCGCCTAAAATTTGACCTTTTTTGAAAAATCATAACTTTTGTTAAAATCAGAATTTTTACAAGAACTAAATTGTTTTAGTTAGTAGATAGTTGCGAAAGTATCTGTTAATATTTTTAAAACAATAACTCAACAAATAAATTATTTTCCAAACTTTTTTTTTAACTTTTTTGAAAATTCATAACTTTCGTTAAAATCAGAATGTTTACAAGAACTAAATGGTTTTGGTTAATAAATAGTTGCGAAAGTATCTGTTAACATTTTTTTAAACAATAACTCAACAATTTAAATTATTTTACAATATTTTAATTCCGCCTAAAATTTGAACTTTTTTGAAAAATCATAACTTTTGTTAAAATCAGAATTTTCGCAAGAACTTAATGGTTTTGGTTAGTAGATAGTTGCGAAAGTATCTGTTAACATTTTTTAAACAATAACTCAACAATTTAAATTATTTTCCAATATTTCAATTCCGCCTAAAATTTGAACTTTTTTGAAAAATCATAACTTTTGTTAAAATCTGAATTTTTGCAAGAACTTAATGTTTTTAGTTAGTAGATAGTTGCGAAAGTATCTGTTAACATTTTCTAAACAATAACTCAACAATTTAAATTATTTTCCAATATTTTAATTCCGCCTAAAATTTTAACTTTTTTGAAAAATCATAACTTTTGTTAAAATCAGAATTGTTGCAAGAACTTAATGGTTTTAGTTAGTAGATAGTTGCGAAAGTATCTGTTAACATTTTCTAAACAATAACTCAACAATTTAAATTTTTTTCCAATATTTTAATTCCGCCTAAAATTTTAACTTTTTTGAAAAATCATAACTTTTGTTAAAATCAGAATTTTTGCAAGAACTTAATGGTTTTAGTAACTAGATAGTTGCGAAAGTATCTGTTAACTTTTTTTATAAACAATAACTCAACAATTTAAATTATTTTCCAATATTTTAATTCCGCCTAAAATTTGAACTTTTTTGAAAAATCATAACTTTTGTTAAAATTAGAATTTTTGCAAGATGTAAATAGTTTTAGTTAGTAGATGGTTGCGAAAGTATCTGTTTACATTTTTTAAACAATAACTCAACAATTTAAATGATTTTCCAATATTTTAATTCTGCCTAAAATTTGAACTTTTTTGAAAAATCATAACTTTTGTTAGAATCAGAATTTTTGCAAGAACTAAATGGTTTCAGTTGGTAGATGGTTGCGAAAATATTTGTTAACATTTTTCAAACAATAACTCAACAATTTAAATTATTTTCCTATATTAAAATTTGAACATTTTTGAAAAATCATAACTTTTGTTAAAATCAGAATTTTTGCAAAAAGCAAATGGTTTTAGTTATAAAATAGTTGCGAAAGTGTCCGTTAACATTTTCTAAACAATAACTCAACAATTTAAATTATTTTCCAATATTAAAATTTGAACATTTTTGAAAAATCATAACTTTTGTTAAAATCAGAATTTTTGAAAGAACTAAATGGTTTTAGTTAGTAGATAGTTGCGAAAGTATCTGTTAACATTTTTTAAACAATAACTCAACAATTAAATTATTTTCCAAACTTTTTTTTGAACTTTTTTGAAAATTCATAACTTTTGTTAAAATCAGTATTTTTGCAAGAACTAAATGGTTTTGGTTAGTAGATGGTTGCGAAAGTATCTGTTAACATCTTTTAAACAATAACTCAACAATTTAAATTATTTTTCAATACTTTAATTCCGCCTAAAATTTGAACTTTTTTGAAACATCATAACTTTTGTTAAAATAAGAATTTTTGCAAGAACTAAATGGTTTTGGTTAGTAGATAGTTGCAAAAGTATCTGTTAACATTTTTAAATAATAACTCAACAATTTAAATTACTTTCCAATATTTTAATTCCGCCTCAAATTTGAACTTTTTTGAAAATTCATAACTTTTGTTAAAATCAGAATTTTGCAATAACTGAATGGTTTTAGTTAGTAGCTAGTTGCGAAAGAATCTGTTAAAAAAAATTTTAACAATAACTCAACAATTAAATTATTTTCCAAACTTTTTTTTTTGAACTTTTTTGAAAATTCATAACTTTTGTTAAAATCAGAATTTTTGCAAGAACTTAATGGTTTTAGTAACTAGATAGTTGCGAAAGTATCTGTTAACTTTTTTTATAAACAATAACTCAACAATTTAAATTATTTTCCAATATTTTAATTCCGCCTAAAATTTGAACTTTTTTGAAAAATCATAACTTTTGTTAAAATCTGAATTTTTGCAATAACTGAATGGTTTTAGTTAGTAGATAGTTGCGAAAGTATCTGTTAACATTTTTTAAACAATAACTCAACAATTTAAATTATTTTCCAATATTTTAATTCCGCCTAAAATTTGAACTTTTTTGAAAAATCATAACTTTCGTTGAAATCAGAATTTTTGCAACAAATAAATGGTTTTAGTTGGTAGATAGTTGCGAAAGTATCTGTTAACATTTTTTATAAACAATAACTCAACAATTAAATTGTTTTCCAAACTTTTTTTTTTAACTTTTTTTAAAATTCATAACTTTTGTTAAAATCAGAATTTTTGCAAGAAATAAATGGTTTTAATTAGTAGATAGTTGCGGAAGTATCTGTTAACATTTTTTAAACAATAACTCAACAATTTAAATTATTTTCCAATATTTTAATTCCGCCTAAAATTTGAACTTTTTTGAAAAATCATAACTTTTGTTAAAATCAGAATTTTTGCAAGAAATAAATGGTTTTAATTAGTAGATAGTTGCGGAAGTATCTGTTAACATTTTTTAAACAATAACTCAACAATTTAAATTATTTTCCAATATTTTAATTCCGTCTAAAATTTGAACTTTTTTGAAAAATCATAACTTTTGTTAAAATCAGAATTTTTGCAAGAAGTAAATAGTTTTAGGTAATAGATAGTTGCGAAAGTATCTGTTAACATTTTTTAAACAATAACTCAACAATTTAAATTATTTTCCAATATTTTAATTCCGCGCTTAAAATTTGAACTTTTTTGAAAAATCATAACTTTTGTTAAAATCAGAATTTTTGCTATAACTAAATGGTTTTAGTTAGTAGTTAAACGAAATTTCCTTAAACAGACCTTAAATAAATAATTTAAGATTAAAACCTACAAATAAATATAGAGATGCACGTAATCAATTTTTTTAATTTATAAACTCCTTTCACATGGACGTATGCAACCAAATATACAATTAAACTTGAGACAGCCTCACTTTTTGCAGATCCTTTAAATTCTCATCTCTTTATACAATTCTCTTTTTGCTTACCTTGACATGATTTAAAAGCTGCATCAAAGATGTCGCTAGGTGATATTAAATACGTTATAAATTTAACCTTCGCAAGAAATTTATTTACAGTTACGTCAATTTTGTTTGGTAATCTTAATATTAAATGAGTGAATAAATTTAGGAATCATGTTTTTATTATGAAGTCCCCAAACATATTACAAAATAATATAACGTTTTGATGATTTTTTTGGTATTCTATACCCATGAAATATAACACCCTCGATGTCGAAAAAATTGTTAATTGTGTTTATTGAATAAAAATTCCCTGTTTTCATTAAATTATTCCAAAATTTAGGGATGAAGTGTTAACAATTTTTACAGAAATGTAATTTGGCATTCTTTGTTAGCAAATTTGAGAAGTTTCAAGTCGTTGTCAATTGTTTTAATATTTTTTTCAAGTCTCTAAAATTTTTACATTTTTTCAAAATTTAACGCTCTGTTCTTATTTAATTATTCAAAAATTCAGGAATAAAGTGTTGAAAATTTTTACAGAAACGTAATTTAGGATTCGTTTTAAGCAAATTTGAGAAGTTTCAAGTCGTTGGCAATTGTTTTTATATTTTTTTCAAGTCACTAAAATTAATACATTTTTTTCAAAGTTAACGCTCCGTTCTCATTAAATTATTCCAAAATTTAGGGATGAAGTGTTAACAGTGTTTACAGAAATGGAATTTGGAATTCATTCTAAGGAAATTTGAGAAGTTTGGAGTCGTTGGCTATTCTTTTTATATTTTTTTCAAGTCATTAAAATTATTACATTTTTTCAAAAGTTAACGCTCTGTTTTCATAAAATTATTCCAAAATTTAGGGATGAAGTGTTGAAAATGTTTACAGAAATGTAATTTGGCATTCTTTGTGAGCAAATTTGAGAAGTTTCAAGTCGTTGGCAATTGTTTTTATATTTTTTCAAGTCACTAAAATTATTACATTTTTTTCAAAGTTAACGCTCTGTTCTCATTAAATTATTCCAAAATTCTGGGATGAAGTGTTAACAGTTTTTACAAAAATGTAATTTGGTATTCATTCTAAGCAAATTTGAGAAGTTTGTGCTCTCGTGTATGTGTGTATGTCATTTTTTTTTCTCTCGATTTGCGGAGAAGTCACCTCGACCCAGCGACAAAAACAGTTTTTGATTTGTCCATAAATGGGCATCCAATGGAATGGTCGAGATATGTCTCCTTACTTGGCCAGACGGGACAGGACGGCCATGGCACACACTTTGCAATGAGCTTATGTGCATGTGTGCATGTTCACGTACGAGAGAGAGATCGATTTCGTTTTCGTTTTCATGTGCGCACCTTAAATTCAGGAACGAGGCAGACGATATAACTCTTTGATTGACCTTAAATACATAATCTGATTATTATTAATTATTATGGAAACAGGTATCTCTTTTAATTGTCCCATTCAAAATTATATTAAAGGAAAAACGAAAATTGGTTAAAATGAAAAAAAAATGTTCTCGTAAGATTAACGCAAAATGTTGGTTTAATTTTTGTGTTTGTTAGATTTTGCTTGAGTTTTTTAGCTTTTTGTGTCGCTCTGTACAATGATAGTTTTTCAAAAAATCTCATTTTTGTGTCGCCCTGTACAATGATTAAAATTTCTTCTACTCGGAAAACTGTTTTTCAACTTTTAAGGTCCTTGCGTCGAGCAACTTCCATTCTATTTTCTTTGGTTATTGTGTAGATAAATAATTTATAAATTAAATTAATAATTAGACATACCTGTTTCAAAATAGGTCATTGTTTCATCCAAAGATGAATGGCTATAATCAGTAACACTTGTTGATTGCTAGTGGAACAGCATGTAACTGCATCTGGCTCGAGTCCAAAAAAAAAAGTTTCGTCCCAATTTTCGAATACGCTTACTATTCTAAGACAAACTAGTTCCACTGCACATTTGTTATTCTCGTGCGAATCCACGGATATTCAAATAAAACTCGAAGAGAGATCCGTTAACCCAGTGATCGATTCATATTCGTTTAGTTTACAAAAGTAAGTATTAAATTATAATTACTAAATCACAATCTCAAAATCTGGTAAAAGGGTGTTTACAGATTTTTCCTGGATTACGAAGTAAATAGATTTCGAGTAAATTTTAAAAGTTTCAAGTTCGTAGCATTTGTTTTAATATTTTTTATCCGCTGAGAAAAAAAATGGTGCGCTCAAAAATTACATTCAGCTCGATTTTCGTGTAATTATTTCAAAATCAGGTGAAGGGTGTTTACAGATTTTTCCTGGATTACGAAGTAAATAGATTTCGAGTAAATTTGAAAAGTTTCAGGTTCGTAGCATTTGTTTTAATATTTTTTATCCGCTGAGAAAAAAAATTGCGCACTCAAAAATTACATTCAGCTCGATTTCCGTTTGATTATCTTAAAATCTGGTGAAGGGTGTTTACAGATTTAAATTCAGAAAATTTCAAGTTCTTAGCATTTGTTTTAATATGTTTTATCCGCTGAAAAAAAAGTTGCACTTAAAAATTACATTCAGCTCGATTTTCGTGTAATTATTTCAAAATCTAGTGAAGGGTGTTTACAGATTTTTCCTGCATTTTGAAGTAAATAGATTTCGAGGAAATTTGGAAAGTTTCAAGTTCGTAGCATTTGTTTTAATATTTTTTATCCGCTGACAAAAAAAATGTTGCAGTCAAAAATTACATTCAGCTCGATTTTCGTTTAATTTTTTCAAAATCTGGTGAAGGGTGTTTACAGATTTTTCCAGGATTTTGAAGTAAATAGATTTCGAGTAAATTTTGAAAGTTTCAAGTTCGTAGCATTTGTTTTAATATTTTTTATCCGGTCGAGAAAAAAAAATTGTGCACTCAAAAATTACATTCAGCTCGATTTTTGTGTAATTATTTCAAAATCTGGTGAAGGGTGTTTACAGATTTTTCTGGATTTTGAAGTAAATAGATTTCGAGTAAATTTGGAAAGTTATAAGTTCGTAGCATTTGTTTTAATATTTTTTATCCGCTGACAAAAAAAATGGTGCACTCAAAAATTAGATTCAGCTCGATTTTTAAGTAATTATTTCAAAATCTGGTGAAGGGTGTTTACAGATTTTTTCTGGACTTCGAAGTAAATAGATTTCGAGTAAATTTGTAAAGTTTCAAGTTCGTAGCATTTGTTTTAATATTTTTTATTCACTGACAAAAAAAATGTGCACTTAAAAATTACATTCAGCTCGATTTTCGTGTAATTATTTCAAAATCTGGTGAAGGGTGTTTACAGATTTTTCCTGGATTTTAAAGTAAATAGATTTCGAGTAAATTTGGAAAGTTTCAAGTTCGTAGCATTTGTTTTAATATTTTTTATCCGGTCGAGAAAAAAAAATTGTGCACTCAAAAATTACATTCAGCTCGATTTTTGTGTAATTATTTCAAAATCTGGTGAAGGGTGTTTACAGATTTTTCTGGATTTTGAAGTAAATAGATTTCGAGTAAATTTGGAAAGTTATAAGTTCGTAGCATTTGTTTTAATATTTTTTATCCGCTGACAAAAAAAATGGTGCACTCAAAAATTACATTCAGCTCGATTTTTGTGTAATTATTTCAAAATCTGGTGAAGGGTGTTTACAGATTTTTCTGGATTTTGAAGTAAATAGATTTCGAGTAAATTTGGAAAGTTATAAGTTCGTAGCATTTGTTTTAATATTTTTTATCCGCTGACAAAAAAAATGGTGCACTCAAAAATTAGATTCAGCTCGATTTTTAAGTAATTATTTCAAAATCTGGTGAAGGGTGTTTACAGATTTTTTCTGGACTTCGAAGTAAATAGATTTCGAGTAAATTTGGAAAGTTTCAAGTTCGTAGCATTTGTTTTAATATTTTTTATCCGCTGACAAAAAAAAAATTGGTGCACTCGAGAATTACATTCTGCTCGATTTTCTTTTATTATCTCTGTACGCCTCCACCAGGGTGTTCCCCAAGGCTCTCCTCTATCTCTCGTACTATATAATATCTTCTGTCATGACCCTCAATTTTTAGGCTTTGGCTTATTCAGCCATTCATCAACTAACAATTATAATATTTTAGAAGAATAAAATGATTATAATGGGAAGAACGAATAACATCTGTTGGGTTAAAATATTATACTTCTGGTATAATCTTCTCATACCCTAAATAAATAACACCATCACCAAAAACTAGAAAAATAAAATCCTCTTATAAAAATTTCTAATCCAATCAAAACAGTATGCAAATGATCGACTTCCAACAGTTATTTTTTTTTTCTTCTTAATTCTTCCATTCTCAATCCGAATGATACAAAATAAATATTCAAAGCGGTTTTCTCGCCGAATGTCTCTTTTGGTAAAAACGAGTCGTCGCTTGTGTCAGCGGCGCGCTGCTGACGTCACCATTGGCGCGCGTGGGGGCGGCGAGGTTCGAATCCGTGGTTCGAGCTGCTGGTCCCATATGGTACTGATCAGTGATCAGTCGGCATCTGGCCGCAAAGCGAATATTACCATTTTTTCCCCATCCGTCACAGTCGGTGATTTTTGTTACCCTTAATATTATTTACCATTTTATTTAATTTTTATTTATCTGCGAGTAGTTTGCGTGCTTCTAATTATTATTTTTACTTATTAATAATTCGCGAGACGAACTTTAATTTTGTGCGCGTTTGATTAAAACTTAGTGGCTTATTTATTAACTTAAGAGGTGAGTTTATTTTTTATGTATTTTTTTATATGTTTATTATATTTGCGTACAACTTTACATATTTTTTTGTATGTTTATTACATTTGGATACAACAAATCAATTCAAAAATATTATGATAAAATTTGTACGAAAGTTAATTTTTATATTTTGTATTTTTTTTTGCTAATGGTTTAATTAAGCCAAATATAAAAAAAAATTTTTTTTAATGTTTATTATATTTACGTACAACAGATCAATTAAAATATATGTAAAAAGTTAAATAAAAATATATGTAAATTAAGATAAGAATTTTTTTACGAAAATATTTTCTTACGCTCTAACAGAGAATTGATGTGAAAATCTCAGACCACAGACAATTAATTGTGCTTAAAATGTGGTAAATTTTAAAATTCACCTAATTTTATAAATTACTATGTATTAACGGTCGCAACCGTCCGCAGTTGACAGAGTATATTTCAAGAAAAAAATATTTGCAAATATCAAAACCATTAACATTCAAACTTACGTAAACTTCCTGTAAGACTTACAAAATAATTGATTGTCGCTGGAGGCGTTTACTGAAAATATAAATTGAAACACTCACGCGATTTATTAATTTGTCAAGTGTTTATAATTCCACAAAAAAACTTGCATACTTCCCGTTACTAGATTTTGAGAGAATTTCATGTTAACAGAGAGTAAATTTGTAAAAAAAATTTAAGTGTTTTAGCGACTCGATAAAAAATATTAAAACAATTGCCACCGCCTTGAAACTTTCTCAAATTACCTAAAATACTTTAAAATTTGATTCTTTAAAAAAATGTATACATCCCATTACCAGATTTGTTGGTAATTTCATGTTAGTGGAGAGTAAATTTGTGAAAAATTCTGAGAGTTTTAGCGACTCGATTAAAAATATTAAAACAATTGCCACCGACTTGAAACTTTCTCAAATTACCCAAAATACATTAAAATTTGATTCCTTGAAAAAAATGTATACATCCCATCACCAGATTTTTTGGTAATTACATGTTAACGGAGAGTGAATTTGTGAAAAATTCCGAGTGTTTTAGCGACTCAGTAAAAAATATTAAAAGAATTGCCACCGACTTGAAACTTTCTCAAATTACCCAAAATACATTGAAATTTGATTGCTTGAAAAAAAAGTATACATCCCATCACCAGATTTTTTGGTAATTTCATGTTAACGGAGAGTGAATTTGTGAAAAATTCTGAGTGTTTTAGCGACTCGATAAAAAATATTAAAACAATTGCCACCGACTTGAAACTTTCTCAAATTACCCAAAATATATTGTTATTTGATTCCTTGAAAAAAATGTATACATTCCATTACCAGATTTTTTGGTAATTTCATGTTAACGGAGAGTAAATTTGTGAAAAATTCTGAGTGTTTTAGCGACTCGATTAAAAATATTAAAACAATTGCCACCGACTTGAAACTTTCTCAAATTACCCAAAATACATTAAAATTTGATTCCTTGAAAAAAATGTATACATCCCATCACCAGATTTTTTGGTAATTACATGTTAACGGAGAGTGAATTTGTGAAAAATTCCGAGTGTTTTAGCGACTCAGTAAAAAATATTAAAAGAATTGCCACCGACTTGAAACTTTCTCAAATTACCCAAAATACATTGAAATTTGATTGCTTGAAAAAAAAGTATACATCCCATTACCAGATTTTTTGGTAATTTCATGTTAACGGAGAGTAAATTTGTGAAAAATTCTGAGTGTTTTAGCGACTCGATTAAAAATATTAAAACAATTGCCACCGACTTGAAACTTTCTCAAATTACCCAAAATACATTAAAATTTGATTCCTTGAAAAAAATGTATACATCCCATCACCAGATTTTTTGGTAATTACATGTTAACGGAGAGTGAATTTGTGAAAAATTCCGAGTGTTTTAGCGACTCAGTAAAAAATATTAAAAGAATTGCCACCGACTTGAAACTTTCTCAAATTACCCAAAATACATTGAAATTTGATTGCTTGAAAAAAAAGTATACATCCCATTACCAGATTTTTTGGTAATTTCATGTTAACGGAGAGTAAATTTGTGAAAAATTCTGAGTGTTTTAGCGACTCGATTAAAAATATTAAAACAATTGCCACCGACTTGAAACTTTCTCAAATTACCCAAAATACATTGAAATTTGATTGCTTGAAAAAAAAGTATACATCCCATTACCAGATTTTTTGGTAATTTCATGTTAACGGAGAGTAAATTAGTGAAAAATTCTGAGTGTTTTAGCGACTCGATTAAAAATATTAAAACAATTGCCACCGACTTGAAACTTTCTCAAATTACCCAAAATACATTAAAATTTGATTCCTTGAAAAAAATGTATACATCCCATCACCAGATTTTTTGGTAATTACATGTTAACGGAGAGTGAATTTGTGAAAAATTCCGATTGTTTTAGCGACTCAGTAAAAATATTAAAAGAATTGCCACCGACTTGAAACTTTCTCAAATTACCCAAAATACATTGAAATTTGATTGCTTGAAAAAAAAGTATACATCCCATTACCAGATTTTTTGGTAATTACATGTTAACGGAGAGTGAATTTGTGAAAAATTCCGAGTGTTTTAGCGACTCAGTAAAAAATATTAAAACAATTGCCACCGACTTGAAACTTTCTCAAATTACTCAAAATACATTGAAATTTGATTCCTTGAAAAAAATGTATACATCCCATTACCAGATTTTTTGGTAATTTCATGTTAACGGAGAGTAAATTTGTAAAAAAATTTAAGTGCTTCAGCGACTCGATTAAAAATATTAAAACAATTTCCACCGACTTGAAACTTTCTCAAATTACCCAAAATACATTAAAATTTGATTCCTTGAAAAAAATGTTTACATCCCATTACCAGATTTTTTGGTAATTTCATGTTAACGGAGAGTAAATTTGTGAAAAATTCTAAGTATTTTAACGACTCGATAAAAAATTCAAAAACAATTGCAATCGGCTTGAAACTTTCCAAAATGACTCAAAATTCATTAGAAATTGATTCCCTGAAAAATGTTCATAAATTCCATTACTAGATTTTGGGATAATTTTATGTTAACAGAGAGTGGATTTGTGAGAAAATATAGGTGTTTTAACGCCTCGATAAAAAATTCAAAAACAATTGCTATCGATTTGAAACTTTCCAAAATGACTCAAAATTCATTAGAAATGGATTCTCTGAAAAATTTTCATAAATTCCATTACTAGATTTAGGGATAATTTTATGTTAACAGAGAGTAGATTTATGAGAAAATAAAAGTGTTTTAGCGCCTCGATAAAATATTCAAAAACAATTGCTATCGGCTTCAAACTTTCAAAAATGACTCAAAATTTATTAGAAATTGATTCCCTGAAATTTTTTCATAAATTCCATTACTAGATTTTGGGATAATTTCATGTTAACAAAGAGTGGATTTATGAGAAAATAAAAACGTTTTAGCGACTCGACTTTACAGACGTAAAATTACCTAAAATTCATTAGAATTGGTTATACGTTTTGTTTTTTTTTAATGATTTACGTTCTACCGTTAAAATTAAAGACGAATACGTGACAGTGCAGCGTGTAACATTTTATTTTCATCACCAATAAGTGCAAATTCTCATGTCCATTTTTAGTAAAATGAGCAAACTGCATAAATTATCGTTGCGCTGTCACATCCATCTTTAGTGAATGCTTTTAAGGAAAAATAGCGCATTTACACGTACAAATTTATTCAACACAAACAAATTGCATAATTCGCGTTTGGAAAATAAAACACAAATTTTGAATGTGGTAATAAGAAAATATTTGTCTAGCATAAAGTTAACAATCGCTAAATATTTTGTAATCTATGTAAGGGTGACATAATCCACCCTGTATTACTGCTGACAATCAATGTCCAAAGTTAGGTCATGATTAAATCCCAATTTAATATAAAAACACCTATTTTTGACATTTACAGTCAATATATTCTACAAAAATTGACACTGTCAAGTGCTACAGCAGCTGATTTTTGACAGTCACAGTCAATGATTTTTAGAAAAATTGACACTGTTAAGTCCTACAGCTGATTTTTGACATTAGTAGTCAATAATAATTTATTAAAATAGCAGCGGCCAAGATTAGTCGCTCCGTCAGTGAATATATTTTACAAAAATTGACATTGTCAAATGCTACAGCAGCTGATTTTTGACATTCACAGTCAATGGTTTTTACAAAATTTGACACTGTTAAGTCCTACAGCTGATTTTTGACATTAGCAGTCAATAATAATTTATTAAAATAGCGGCGGCTAAGATTAGTCGCTTCGTCAGTGAATATATTTTGCAAAAATTGACACTGTCGAGTGCTACAGAAGCTGATTTTTGACATTCACGGTCAATGATTTTTAGAAAAATTGACACTATTAAGTGCTACAGCAGCTGATTTTTGACATTCGCAGTTAATATATTTTACAAAACTTGATACTGTTAAGTCCTAAAACTGATTTTTAATATTCGCAGTCAATAAGTTTTAGGGATTTTTCATTTTGGCCAACCAAATAATAAAATCCCAAGGTCACTGAAGTATACTTAAATGTATTTCGTTAGCATTATTATAAAAATGAAGATTATTTAAGTTCTGTAATAAATGGTATCCCACAGGGTTCTGGAATTGCGGCACGTAGCGGATTTAGGTGTTTCACTCAACACACTTCGCATCCACTTTGACATATTTAAGCTGCCCACCATGCCCATAAAAAATTCTGTAACATGTGTAATAACTGTTCCTTCGGTTCATTTGTTGGTTTATTAATAAACCGCGTAGGTTTAAAAAAAAAAGATTTTCACATACCAAGAGCAGACGAGTTTTTTGAAACCTGATTCAAACATTTAAATATTTTGATAATTAACGACACCAGAAGTATACAGCGTGTTTCGCCTCGCATCATCACATGCCTGTATCATTTTTTTTTTTTATGGATTTTAAAGCATCTTTTTAAAAAAATATTGTTATATTTTTAGAAATCATTTTACTGCAATTACTGAAATAAAAGTAAAAGCAAAAGAATGAAAAAGCATAATGGACGTAGTTTTACCGAAAAAATAGAAAAAATAGTTAACAAATTGATATATTTTTAGTTTGTTTCTAATTGATGACTTGATGAAACATGATTGAATATTTGTACTATTAAAAAAAATTAAAGGATAATCACTTGGTTTAATTCACTTGCATTTTTTATTTAATAAATTGATGATTTATAAAAATCTTAACTAATTTGCATGTTTTTTTAAGTATTACCGAATTATTCAAGAATCCACTCGAGCGTTTCCTACCTGCAAATCTGACATTGAACTTTCCAATGTTTATTTAAACACTCTCGTCGGAGGAATAAATATTTTCGTATGTAATTGATATAAATAGTTACGTGTGTTTTTGTTCTTAACGAATGTTGTTTCAAAACATGACCCAATTTGGAAATGCGTTGTTTAATCGATTGAATTGAAATTATTCTTCTAAACCCATTGTTATGTATACAAGCCAAAACACCCAATCAACCAATCGCAATTTTTTTTTATAGACAAATAGTGTTCAGAATGGTCTCTTAGACTTGAAAAAATAAACAAACAAAATTTTGAAGAAAAATTAAATTTAATCAATTTTTTGCCATTTCCAAAAAAAAAATTTAAAAAAATTTTTTTTTAAGAAAAATTAAATTTAATCAATTTTTTGCTATTTCCAGTCGATTTAAGCACTATTTTCGAAATAAAAAAAAATGCGCTTTTCGGTTCCTGGAAGTCGCATAGAAGTTGAAAAATTCAAATACTTCCTGATCCTGAATTTGCATCCAAGGCAAACAAAATTATACCCCAAACTGAAAACTAAGAAACTGATTGAATTGAATTGAAGATGTTTTTGGTTTATTCTCTCTTTCTCAGAAATTGTGCTCCAGTTAAAGTGCTTCAGTTCAAATCCAAGTTGTTCTGATTATCCATCGACATGCTATAATTCCTAATCGGAGTCTTCAGTTATATTTTGGCAATAATTAAGTTATTTTTTGAGCAAAAAATTTTGGTTTTTTTTGTCGTGATAATTTGGAAGGTTTTTTTTGAGTAAACATTTTTGTTTTTTTTTGCATAGCTGATAATCATTTAGCCACTTAGTTAGTGACTTAATTGTAAAGAAAATTTATCAAAAGCCAAAAATAAAAATGACTTATTGGAAATTATGGTCAAGACTAAATTAAACAATATAGGTGTAAAAATTAAAATTCACTTGGTTTAAAATCACAATTTAAATTTAACAATTACGATTTTTTTTTAAACTTATTTAATCCCTATAAATAAACCTTCCACCTACGTCATTTTTTTTCGAATACTGTGTAAACCTCCTGAATGAATGGTAAATATGTATTTAATAGAGCGCGGACTTGTTGGACTAACAATAAATATGATTTTTTTTACGTAACAAACAGGTTCTGCAAGAAACGCGCCCACGGGCATCTTTCGATATCCATTGAGAATGAAGAGGTGTTAGCAGTGAGCTGATTTTATTACTCACCGATGACAAAAACAAACCAAAATTGGCGCCCCATTCTCGCCCACCCACAAACCATTCAACAAATCGTCGATCGTACAATTATCCCAACGGATATTACGCGTCGCATTGTTTGACTTTGAAAATTCATGACTTTTATTTCAACCGGAATTTTTTAAAGAAATAAACTGCAAATCAAAATATTCAAAATAATTACGGAACAATTTCAATTTTTCAGACCAATTTTTTAAACCGCTGCCGGTGCAATTTTGAAAATTCATAACTTTTGTTTTAGTCGAAATTTTTAAAAGGAATAAACTGTTTTAGTTACTTAATGGATGCAAAAGTATTTGTAAAAATTTTCAAAATAATTACGCAACGATTTCAATTTTTTACATTTTTTTTTATTCAGACCAACTTTTTTAATCGCTGCAGGTGCAATTTTGAAAATTCATAACTATT
The DNA here is from genome assembly GCA_910593695.2 of Ocypus olens. NCBI lineage: Eukaryota > Metazoa > Arthropoda > Insecta > Coleoptera > Staphylinidae > Ocypus > Ocypus olens. The sequence continues at coordinate 1,736,254 of OU343058.1, forward strand.
GTTTCGGTCAAAATTTTTAAAAGGAATAAACGGTTTTAGTTACTTGATGGATGCAAAAGTATCTGTAAAATTTTTCAAAATAATTACGCAAGGATTTCAATTTTTTACATTTTTTTTAATTCAGACCAAATTTTTTAACCGCTGCAGGTGTAATTTTGAAATTTCATAACTTTTGTTTCGGTCGAAATTTTTAAAAGGAGTAAACGGTTTTACTTACTTAATGGATACAAAAGTATCTATAAAAATTTTCAAAATAATTACGCAAGGATTTCAATTTTTTACATTTTTTTTAATTCAGACCAATTTTTTGAACCGCTGCAGGTGCAATTTTGAAAATTCATAACTTTTATTTCGGTCGAGATCTTTAAAAGGAATAAATGGTTATAGTTACTTAATGGATGCAAAAGTATCTGTAAAATTTTTCAAAATAATTACGCAAAGATTTCAATTTTTTACATTTTTTTTTAATTCAGACCAAATTTTCTAACCGTTGCAGGTGCAATTTTGAAAATTCATAACTTTTGTTTCGGTCGAAATTTTTAAAAGGAACAAACGGTTTTAGTTGCTTAATAGATGCAAAAGTATCTGTAAAAATTTTCAAAAAAATTACGCAAGGATTTCAATTTTTTACATTTTTTTTAATTCAGACCAAATTTTTTAACCGTTGCAGGTGCAATTTTGAAAATTCATAACTTTTGTTTTGGTCGAAATTTTTAAAAGGAATAAAATGTTTTAGTTACTTAATGGATGCAAAAGTATCTGTAAAATTTTTCAAAATAATTACAGGAAGATTTTAATTTTTTACATTTTCTTAATTCAGACCAAATTTTTTAACCGCTGCAGGTGCAATTTTGAAAATTCATAACTTTTGTTTCAGTCAACATTTCTAAAAGGAATAAACTGTTTTAGTTACTTAATGCATGCAAAAGTATCTGTAAAAATTTTCAAAATAATTACGCAACGATTTCAATTTTTTACATTTTTTTTAATTCAGACCAAATTTTTTAACCGCTGCAGGTGCAATTTTGAAAATTCATAACTTTTGTTTCGGTCGAAATTTTTAAAAGGAACAAACGGTTTTAGTTGCTTAATAGATGCAAAAGTATCTGTAAAAATTTTCAAAAAAATTACGCAAGGATTTCAATTTTTTACATTTTTTTTAATTCAGACCAAATTTTTTAACCGCTGCAGGTGCAATTTTGAAAATTCATAACTTTTGTTTCAGTCAACATTTCTAAAAGGAATAAACTGTTTTAGTTACTTAATGCATGCAAAAGTATCTGTAAAAATTTTCAAAATAATTACGCAACGATTTCAATTTTTTACATTTTTTTAATTCAGACCAAATTTTTTAACCGCTGCAGGTGCAATTTTGAAAATTCATAACTATTGTTTCGGTCAAAATCTTTAAAAGGAATTAACAGTTTTAGTTACTTAATGGATGCAAAAGTATCTGTAAAAAGTTTCAAAAAAATTACGCAAGGATTTCAATTTTTTACATTTTTTTTAATTCAGACCAAATTTTTTAACCGTTGCAGGTGCAATTTTGAAAATTCATAACTTTTGTTTCGGTCGAAATTTTTAAAAGGAATAAACTGTTTTAGTTACTTAATGGAAGCAAAAGTATCTGTAAAAATTTTCAAAATAATTACGCAAGGATTTCAATTTTTTACATTTTTTTTAATTCAGACCAATTTTTTCAACCGCTGCAGGTGCAATTTTGAAAATTTATAACTTTTGTTTCGGTCAAAATTTTTAAAAGGAATAAACTGTTTTAGTTACTTAATGGATGCAAAAGTATCTGTAAAATTTTTCAAAATAATTACGCAAGGATTTCAATTTTTTTTAATTTTTTTATATTCAGACAAAAAATTTTAACCGCTGCAGGTGCAATTTCGAAAATTCATAACTTTTGTTTTGGTCAAAATTTTTAAAAGGAATAAACTGTTTTTGTCACTTAATGAATGCAAAAGTATTTGTAAAATTTTCCAAATTAATTATGCATGGATTTCAATTTTTTACATTTTTTTATATTCAGACCAAAATTTTTAACCGCTGCAGGTGCAATTTCGAAAATTCATTACTTTTATTTCGGTCGAAATTTTTAAAAGGAATATATGGTTTTAGTTACTAAATGGATGCAAAAGTATCTGTAAAAATTTTCAAAATAATTACGCAAGGATTTCAATTTTTTACATTTTTTTAAATTCAGACAAAAATTTTTAACCGCTGCAGGTGCAATTTCGAAAATTCATAACTCTTATTTCGGTCAAAATTTTTAAAAGGAATAAATGGTTTTAGTTACTAAATGGATGCAAAAGTATCTGTAAAATTTTTTTAAATAATTACGCAAGGATTTCAATTTTTTACATTTTTTTTATATTCAGACAAATTTTTTTAACCGCTGCAGGTGCAATTTTGAAAATTCATTACTTTTATTTCGGTCGAAATTTTTAAAAGGAATATATGGTTTTAGTTACTAAATGGATGCAAAAGTATCTGTAAACATTTTCAAAATAATTACGCAAGGATTTCAATTTTTTGCATTTTTTTTTAAATTCAGACCAAAGTTTTTAACCGCTGCAGGTGCAATTTCGAAAATTCATAACTTTTGTTTCAGTCGGAATTTTTAAAAGGAATAAACCATTTTAATTAGTAAATAGTTGCAAAAGCATCTGTCAAAAATTTCAAAATAATTACGCAACGATTTCAATATTTTTTGCATTTTTTTTTTAAATCAGACCAAATTTTCTAACCGCTGCAGGTGCAATTTAGAAAATTCATAACTTTTGTTTCGGTCGCAATTTTTGAAAGAAATAGACTGTTGTAGTTAGTAAATAGATGCAAAAGTAACTGTCCAAATTTTCAAAATAATTACGCAACGATTTCAATTTTTTTTTACATTTTCTTTAAATCAGACCAAATTTTCTAACCGCTGCAGGGGCAATTTTGAAAATTCGTAACTTTTGTTTCGGTCGGAATTTTTAAAAGGAATAGACTGCTTTAGTTTGTAAATAGATGCAAAAGCATCTGTCAAAAATTTCAAAATAAGTATGCAACGATTTCAATTTTTTTTTTAATCAGACCAAATTTTCTAACCGCTACAGGTGCAATTTAGAAAATTCGTAACTTTTGTTTCGGTTGGAATTTTTAAAAGAAATAGACTGTTTTAGTTAGTAAATAGGTGCAAAAGTAACTGTCAAAATTTTTAGAGTTCGAGGTAAACACCCCTTTGTAAAATTTATTGTTTTTCCGATGTCGCGCATTTCTTCAGTTGATAAAAAAAATATAAAAAACAAAAGCTGGGAACTTAAAACTTAACCAAATTACTCAAAATCGAGTCGGCTTTACGAATCAGCAATAATCTGTAAACACCCCCCATCACTAGAACTCGAGATGAACACCCCTTTGCAAAATGTATTGTTCTTTCGCTGTCGCGCATTTCTCCAGATGATAAAAAAAATATAAAAACAAAAGCTGGGAACTTAAAACTTTCCAAAATTACTCAAAATCGAGTCGGCTTTGCGAATCAGTAACAATCTGTAAACACCTCATCACTGGAATTCGAGATAAACGCCCCTTTGCAAAATTTATTAAAATTCCGATGTCGCGCATTTCTCCAGTTGATAAAAAAAATATAAAAACAAAAGCTGGGAACTTAAAACTTTTCAAAATTACTCAGAATTGAGTCAACTTTGCGAATCAAATTTTTGAAATAATTACGCAACGATTTCAATTTTTTTTTATTTTTTTTAATCAGACCAAATTTTCTAACTGCTGCAGCTGCAATTTTGAAAATTCATAACTTTTGTTCCAGTCGGAATTTTTTTAAGAAATCAACTATTTTAATTAGCATATAGATGTAAAATTGTCTGTTAAAATTTGCAAAACAATGACGCAACGATTTCATTTTTTTACATATTTTTTTTAATTTAGACCAAATTTTCCATCTTCCTGCAGCAAGCACAACTTTAAAAATTCATAAATTTTGTTCCAGTCGGGATTTTGAAAGGAAATTAACTTTTTTAATAAGCAAATAGATACAAAAATATGTGTTAAAATTTTCAAAACAATAACGCAGCGATTTCAATTTTTTGCACATTTTTTAATTCAGACCAAATTTTCTATATTACTGCAGCAGGCACAACTTTAAAAATTCATAAATATTGTTCCAGTCGGGATTTTGAAAGGAAATTAACTTTTTTAATAAGCAAATAGATACAAAAATATGTGTTAAAATTTTCAAAACAATAACGCAGCGATTTCAATTTTTTGCACATTTTTTAATTCAGACCAAATTTTCTATATTACTGCAGCAGGCACAACTTTAAAAATTCATAAATTTTGTTCCAGTCGGGATTTTGAAAGGAAATGAACTTTTTTAAAAAGCAAATAGATACAAAAATATGTGTTAAAATTTTCAAAACAATAACGCAGCGATTTCAATTTTTTGCACATTTTTTAATTCAGACCAAATTTTCTATATTACCAGGGCAGGCACAACTTTAAAAATTCATAAATATTGTTTCAGTCGGGATTTTGAAAGGAAATAAACTTTTTTAAGAAGCAAATAGATACAAAAATATGTGTTAAAATTTTCAAAACAATAACGCAGCGATTTCAATTTTTTACACATTTTTTAATTCAGACCAAATTTTCCATCTTACTGCGGCAGGCACAACTTTAAAAATTCATAAATTTTGTTCCAGTCGGGATTTTGAAAGGAAATGAACTTTTTTAAGAAGCAAATAGATACAAAAGTATGTGTTAAAATTTTCAAAACAATAACGCAACGATTTCAATTTTTTACACATTTTTTTTAATTCGGACTAAATTTTCTATATTACTGCAGCAGGCACAACTTTAAAAATTCATAAATATTGTTCCAGTCGGGATTTTGAAAGGAAATGAACTTTTTTAATAGGCAAATAGATACAGAAATATGTGTTAAAATTTTAAAAACAATAACGCAACGATTTCAATTTTTTACATATTTTTTTAATGTAAATTATTTTGGGGAATTTTAACTTCGTCTGTATTGTTTGATTTGACACACGACTTCCTGGTTTCTTTTGATATGATAAACGTGTCCATCAGATCCATATCGTGGTAACCTTCGTCCACTCAAAAGTGATGAGGTAATCTGAAAATTTCGACGAGACCATTTCCATATTGTGTGTTATGCAACGTGTGTTATTACAGTGACGGTCATAAAAGTGCAATTAGATGTGATAATTGTAAAAGTCCGCATTTTAATCGGGCGATAATCGATCCAGTTGCGGGAAAATTAATTGCAATTGTGATTTTATAATTTCATAAATCTGTATACATTAAACAAAAAAAAACTGGTGAAGCTTACATCACCGGAAATTAATATTTCTAGCAATTACTTTACACGTGAACTAAATTTATTGTGTTGACAATAAAACACAAATTGAATAAAAAGTATTTCGTGTTAAAGTTGAACTTCTTTCAGGCTTCCTGCAAAATTGGCTTTGGTATATAAAAAGCGTATGTAAAAAGTATTATTTATTATTTACTATCTTTATCTTCTTTCTTACAAAATAAAATTCACAGTATTACAAAAATTGCAAGATGAGTAAATATCCATCTAACGAAATAATGGCCCTAATATCGATCCTTGCGGAACCCCCTTAATTACTAATTCTCAACTTATCATCATTCAGGTTTGATATCCTGACCCCTTAATACCCTCATTGAAGGTTTAATAAAGCAAGAGAAAAATCCACGCAGCTCCCGAAGTTTAAATTAAACCATGGGCGTTCGCTAAATGAATAAATCGTTCGCTTTTGATTGTAATTGCAATTGTAATTTATCGACACTTTTGCTGCATTAGAAAACCTACTCTCACGGTGACACGATGAGATCACGGCGGTTTTTTAATAGAACTCCGCAGAGCGCGTTGGAAGACAATTGCGCGGAATTACCTTTTTATTTTCGTGCTCCTTTTAGACGGCGACAATGCGATTATGCAAGAGGTCAGTTCTGCGTGGGTCAACCATCATCGTATTTTTATTTCAAAGTTGCTGCTGGTGGTTTTTTTTTTGGGTGGATCTGTAGAAGTCGAGCTGAGGTCGTCCCGAAGTGTGGGAAACAGCATTGGTTTTATTGTTTGGGCGTGATTGGATGATTGGATGCTGCGTGTTAACGCGAATCAAGGATTTCTTACAATTGATCTAGATTTATATAACGCAAAAACAAAATTCACATTCTTCTCCGCAGGGATGGAATGGTTTCGGAAACATTGCCGTGGAGAAAACCGCACAGTAGGCGTGGCCTAGCGTAAATTACAAATTTCGATATCTATTCAACAATTAAATTACGAATGTTGGAAATTACCACATCTACTTATCTATCTTCCTAGTTCATCCGGATATTCTGCTGAATCTGCTAATCTTGGAATAGTAACCCCATCATCAAAATTAAACTGTTATAAATATTTGAATACTTTCTTTCACAAAACGTGACACAACCGGCATAAAATCGAGTGGGCTACAGATTATGTGTGTTCCACGCACAATTTTTCAAACGCAAGACCTCAAGTTACACTCTTTTGCTAATATAGTTCAAGGATACGTCTCATTTACACTTCACCTGATATTTTTCACGTGCGTAATCAGTCCCACAATTGCCACATGTTTCTAAAAACTAAATTTTCCTAAAATGGGTGCATTTTTTTCTGTTTCGATTTCAACACCAAAGTATCTTTTGGGGCGAATTAAAAAAGAAAAAAAAATGTGGCAATCGTGCGTACCATATGCGGTGATAATTTCGAATCCATAAAGCGCGTTCTGTGGGCCACGGACGTTCGCCGATATTCCCATAAGGAGATTGTTGCCGTATATGGCAATTTGGGTTACTGTAAACATGCCGAGTGAAAATGATGTTTAATTTCATAACAAATCTATACTAATAATGTTACATGTTTTTCTTGCGGTTTTATAAGGAAAATATTTGGAAATACTCGGAGATTGGCAAAAATTTTGATTGACGTAAAATTTGGTAATACTTCCATCAGGGGCAACTTAAAAGATTTTTTTTTTATTATTATGAACAAAGATAGAGTATACACCTTAATTTTTGATCATTGATGAAACATGCAGATATATAAACAAAGACATTTTTAACTTCTCAGCTTAAGGAGATTAAAAAAAGACAAAATAAATTTGTTATTTGAGCAAAAAATACGATTTTAGTTAAATATTTTTCCGATCAAAGTTGTGTAGAATTGTATTCCGCGCACAGTTTCTCCCTCAGCAGTTACACCTTTACGGTATGCTTAGTGAGATACTGAAGAAAAGATTTTAAAAAAATTGCCACTTAAAAATTTAAAAAAATTTAAAATACTTTTCTGGCGATTTTAGACAATTTTTTTCAAATCAAAGTTGTTCAGAATTGCATGCTGCGCAAATTTTATCTCCTAACATGTTTACTTCCACAACCTGCTTAGTAAGATATTGAAGAAAAGATGAACAAAATTTGCCATTTGAAATTTAAAAAAAATAAAAAATATTTTTCTGACGATTTTAGATAATTATTTTCGAGTCAAAGTTATTCAGAATTGAATGCTGCACACTTTATCTCTCCAAACAATTTTATTTTCAGAGAATGCTTGGTGAGATATTGAAGGTACAAACAAAATTTGCCACTTGAAAATAAAAAAAAACTTAAAAAAACTTTTCTGACGATTTTAGAAATTTTTTTTCGAATCAAAGTTGTTCAGAATCGCATGCTGCACACATTTTCTCTCCTAACATTTTTACTTTCACGGCCTGCTTAGTGAGATATTGAAGAAAAGATTTAAAAAAATTGCCACTTAAAAATAAAAAAATTAATAAAAAATACTTTTCTGGAGATTTTGGACAATTTTTTTTCGAATCAAAGTTGTTCAGAATTGCATGCAGCGCACATTTTCTCTCCTAACATTTTTACTTTCATGGCATACTCAGTGAGATATTGAAGAAAATAAAAACAAAATTGTCACTTGAAAATGAAAAAATTAAAAAAATACTTTTTTGAGGATTTTAAACTATTTTTTTTTAAATGAAAGTTATTCAGCATTGAATGCTGCCACATTATCTCTCCAAACAATATTACATTCACGGCATGCTTAGTAAGACATTGAAGAAAAGATAAACAAAAATTGCCACTTGAAAATAAAAAATAAAAAAAAATGCTTTTCTGGCGATTTTGGACATTTTTTTCAAATCAAAGTTGTTCAGAATTGAATGCTGCCACATTATCTCTCTAAACATTTTTACATTCACGGCATGCTTAGTGAGACATTGAAGAAAAGATAAACAAAATTTGCCACTTGAAAATAAAAAATAAAAAAAAATGCTTTTCTGGCGATTTTGGACATTTTTTTTCAAATCAAAGTTGTTCAGAATTGAATGCTGCCACATTATCTCTCCAAACATTTTTACATTCACGGCATGCTTAGTGAGACATTGAAGAAAAGATAAACAAAATTTGCCACTTGAAAATAAAAAATAAAAAAAATACTTTTCTGGCGATTTTAGACATTTTTTTTTTCAAATCAAAGTTGTTCAGAATTGAATGCTGCCACATTATCTCTCTAAACATTTTTACATTCACGGCATGCTTAGTGAGACATTGAAGAAAAGATAAACAAAATTTGCCACTTGAAAATAAAAAATAAAAAAAAATGCTTTTCTGGCGATTTTGGACATTTTTTTTTCAAATCAAAGTTGTTCAGAATTGAATGCTGCCACATTATCTCTCCAAACATTTTTACATTCACGGCATGCTTAGTGAGACATTGAAGAAAAGATAAACAAAATTTGCCACTTGAAAATGAAAAATTTAAAAAAATACTTTTCTGACGATTTTAGACAATTTTTTTTCGAAACAAAGTTGTTCAGAATTGAATGCTGCACACATTTGCTCTCCTAACATTTTTACATACACGACCTGCTTAGTGAGATATTGAAGAAACGATCATCAAAATTTGCCACTTGAAAATTAAAAATTAAAAAAATACCTTTCTGACGATTTTAGACAATTTTTTTTCGAAAAAAAGTGCACACATTTTCTCTCCTAACATTTTTACTTTCATAGCCTGCTTAGTGAGATATTGAAGAAAATAAAAACAAAATTGTCACTTGAAAATGAAAAAATTAAAAATTACTTTTCTGGCGATTTTAGACATTTTTTTATCAAATCAAAGTTGTTCAGAACTGAATGCTGCACACATTATCTCTCTAAACAATTTTATTTTCGGGGAATGCTTGGTGAGATATTGAAAACAAAATTTGCCACTTGAAAATAAAAAATTAATAAAAAATACTTTTCTGGAGATTTTAGACAATTTTTTTTCGAATCAAAGTTGTTCAGAATTGCATTCTGCGCACATTTTCTCTCCTAACATTTTTACTTTCATGGCATACTCAGTGAGATATTGAAGAAAGTAAAAACAAAATTGTCACTTGAAAATGAAAAAATTAAAAATTACTTTTTCGAAGATTTTATACAATTTTTTTTTTTCGAATCAAAGTTATTTAGAATTGAATGCTGCACACATTATCTCTCTAAACAATTTTATTTTCAGGAATTGCTTGGTGAGATATTGAAGAGAAAACAAAATTTTCCACTTGAAAATAAAAAAATTTAAAAATACTTTTCTGACGATTTTAGACAAATTTTTTTTCGAATCAAAGTTGTTCAGAACTGAACACTGTGTACATTGTCTCTCCTAACATTTTTACCGTCATAGCCTGCTTAGTAAGTCATTGAAGAAAATATAAAGAAAATTTGCCAGTCGGGAAAAAATTGCGCCAAAAAATACTTTGGACAATTTTTTTTTTCGAATCAAAGTTGTTCAAAATTAAAGTCTGCGCACATTTGCTTTCACAGCATTTTTAGGTGCACAACATGCTTGGTGACATATTTAAGAAGAGATAAAATAGTTTTATCACTTGCGTGAAAATAATGTCAAAAAATGCATTTCTGTCAATTTTAGAGAAAAATATTTCGAATCAAAGTTGTTCAGAATTGAATGCTGCACACATTTTCTCTCCAGACCTTTATTATTTCATAGCCCAATAAACCCAATATTGGTCAACATCTACACATGCACAACCACACTTGCAAAACGTTTAAATAAAGGCATACAATTAAATATCTTAGAGACAGCGGCGGCTCGTGAATGTTTGGCGAGGAGGTTGCAGAAGAAAATTTTACCAAAACAGCAACATATTATTTGCTTCCTCTGTAAGAGTGGTGCAGCACGAGCCTCCTCTAGAAAAATCCACGAGCCGCCACTGCTTAAATATATACGAGATAGACAAACTATTAGTCAACAAAAGCCATAAGCCAATTTGCTATCGATAACATGTAAATTTCTTTTGTACAATATTGGGTGCGGCATTAGCCATTTAATTTATGGATAAACCTTGTTTTAATAATGTAAATTACCAATCGGCAAATATCAGTTGATTTTCTTTCTCTCGAAAATTGAATCTACGTTGGCAACCGTTTATACGTCAACGTGTGCAAAGTTGCATACCGTAAATATTTGGTTTTTTGTAATATACTTTTAGGAATTACATTGTTTCTAGCTCAGTGTATGTATGTAATTATAAATAATGTTAACGAAGAAACCAGCTTTTAATGATACAAATTACTAATACGCAAATATCAAAACTATTGATTTTCTTCCTCTGGGAAACTTAATCTACGTTGGCAACCGTTTATACATCTTCATGTATAAAGTTGCATAACGTAAATATTTAGTTTTTTTTTTGTAATAAATTACACTGTTTTTAGCTACGTGTATGAATGATAATTATAAATAATGTTAGAACCGATTTTCCTAAAATATTTCAATATGAATTTCTGTGAGCAGTGTTTAATTTGCAATACGATTTTCCTAATACTAAAAATCAATCGTTAAAATGTTAATGAAACAAAGAGTCAATGCAAAATAAGATTAAAGGTATTGCCCAATTTAAAAAAAATATATTCGTTAACAATAAAAAGTAAACGCTACATCGACGAGGATGGGATTCGAACCCACGCGGGCAGAGCCCATTGGATTAGCAGTCCAACGCCTTAACCACTCGGCCACCTCGTCATGCCTGAATCTCTCATTATCATTCAAATAAAAGCGTGATTTAACTAAAATGATAGAATTTTAAATATTTTATGTTAGCTTAATAATAATAATAATATTTTTGCACAAAGATTCGAAGTTTTAAATACTTGAAGTTTCGAAGATTTGAGGATTTGAAGAATCGAAGATTCGAAAAGTTTCGTAGTCTCGAAGATTCGAATTTTTAATATTTTTAATATTCGAAGATTGTAAGTTTCAATTTCCTTTAAGTTTTGAAGTTTTGTGACGTGGTTACTCCACCCAAATTCAATCAAGAATTTCGCAGAATGCCTTACAAAAAATACAAACCAACCACGATGACTCGATGTAGAATTTAATACTTTCCCAACAACTGTTTGATCTCTACCAAAATTATATGCTAATTAACATTACATTTACATCATCCAAATCGTAAATCAGATTCAATCAAAAAATGCTAATCTTTAATCTGGTGTCATAAATCTGAATTATAATAAGTATACGGTTTCTCCTCATTATTTAAGGAATATGATGTAATTTTTTTTATATTACAACAAATTTTGCAGTGGATGCACATTTCTCGAACAGTTAAAAAACATAAAAACAACTGTCTGGCATTTGAAATTTTTTAAATTTACTTAAATACACCCACTTCCGGTGTACAAATTTTTATCAAAAGCTTTTCAGTTTTTCGGATTAAAAAAATAAATACTTGCTCAAAATGTTTAATATATTCACAAGATAGAAAGAAATGCACTTCAAATATTCAAAATCCATTACAAAATAAGGCATTTCTGATTTTCGATAAGAAACCATTGTTATGTCATAGGTGAAAAAAAGTAGCAACAATCCAAAAAGAAAAATTGCATTAGGCATAAATAAAAAAAAATAATTGTATATTTGTCAATTCCTGATTTTTTTTTTATTTACATTTTCAATTAATTTCTGCTCACTGTACTATTTTGATAATTTTTTTTTTGTAATTTACATTTTCAATTAATTTCTGCTCACTGTACTATTTTGATGATTTTTTTTCTATTCGTATATTTGTACTAATGGGCATGTCACGTAATAAACTACTATTATTATTATTATTAAATTTGCATATTTGATTTTTATCGTCATACTGTATATGGTTTATTTTTGTATTTTTTAAATTTACGTGTACAATGTTTTCAATTTTTATTAATTTTTTTATCTATTCACTCTGAAATTGATTTTACCGTAAGCTGTTTTTTTTAATTGTTTTAATACACTTTTAAAATGTTATATAAAGAAATTATTTTAAATTGTGTGTGTGTTTTTTTTATATTATGTATTTAATGTATCCTAATTCAGACTTCTTAGTAATTATATTATAATATCTGAAATACTTGTATAAGCGCAGTAATTAATTAAGTGTTTTTTTCTACTCAATCATTCAGCTCTTATTTATAAATAAATATTGGTAGAAACGCCAAAGTGGCGGAATCTATTGCCTGTACGTTTCCCCATCAGCAAATAAATATTGGTAGAAACGCTGAAAGTGGCTGAATGCTGTACTGTACGTTTCCCTATTAGCAACTAACTACACTGATGAGACCTGAAAGATCGAAACCGGTCTGTTGGTGTTCTGATGGGTGAACAATATTTAATGTTTAAATATTGGTTAAAATATTATCTAGATATGCTTAATTCTGTCTTAATTAAGTGGACTTGAGCGCTGATGCGCTGATAGTAGAAAGAACATTTAATTATATAAAATAATATTCACCAACCTCTATTTGCCCTCTCCATCTTTAATGCGTAGTTTGTGTCTCGTCTCCTAACATCTTACTGCTCCGAATTTGCTCATTTTCCCTAACTACACCACTATATCAGTTCCCGCACATTTATCACGTAATTCACTAACAAAACTAAAGTTTTGTTTGCACTCTGCACAATTTTAATTGAGAGATGCAAATTAAGACGCGCGCTCTTCGTAAAATGGCGTCTACTGGCGCTGTACTGCGACGTCCACTCGATGAACTGCTGATGCAATATTGTGAAATACATATCACGCGGGTATGAGTCATCAACAAACGAAGCACGCTGGCTTGCGCGAGTATTACGAAGCGCGAACAAGTCGATTCAAATTTTAAATCAAGTTAAGAGGGGCCCCATTAAGGGGCAGAGTTTTTTGTAAACTAACAACTACAATAGACTTATAAAATGTTTTATGTTCTTTTCTTTGCGACAGCATCGAACAGTGGCGTAGCTACAGATTTTGCCCTGGAGCAAGTAAAATGAAAGCGCCACGAAAGACATTAGTTTCCTATCTGTGTATGCAAAATAGTCTGAAACTGGTCTGAAGTTTGACTTAATTGTTCAGTTGGTAATTTCATTGAATAATAATTAAATTCATCGTTAGTGGCTGAATGGTCAAACCTATGCCAAAAAAAAAAAAATTCCTGATGAGTTTGACATCTCCAAAATAATAATAAAATTATTTTATTTGTATAAATCGTTGTTTTTGTTCAACTAATTGGATTGTAGGATAGTGCCCACCCACCACCCTCCGTATCATCTTAATTTTAATACACAAAACCCTGTTATGTTGAAGAAATTTCTGTGGACATAATTATAGAAGTTTGAAATTTAAAAATTATACAAAAAGTGATTTTATAGTTTAAGTGAGAAAAAAACGGAGGGCGGTGGGTGGGCCCTATCCTACAATCCAACTAGTTGAACCGACCAAAATATTTCATTGGTGTGATAAATCCATGTTAACCGAAAGTAATTTCTTAAAAATTTGTAATTATTTTGGTGGCGTAAAAAAAATATAAAAACAATTGCCATCGACTTGAACTTTTCCAAAATTACTCAAAATCCATCTAGGATTATAATTCCATGAAAAACTGCAAACACCCCATCCACAGGTTTTGAAATAAATCCACGTAAACAGAACGTAATTTCTTAAAAAATTGTAATTATTTTGGTGGCCCAAAAAAAAATATAAAAACAATTGCCATCGACTTGAACTGTTCCAAATTTACTCAAAATCCATCCAGGATTATAATTCCATGAAAAACTGCAAACACCCCATTCACAGATTTTGTGATAAATCCATGTAAACAGAACGTAATTTCTTAAAAATTTGTAATTATTTTGGTGGCGCAAAAAAATATAAAAACAATTGTCACCGACTTGAACTTTTTCAAATTTACTCAAAATCCATCTAGAATTATAATTCTATGAAAAACTGCAAACACCCCATTCACAGGTTTTGAAATAAATCCACGTAAACGAAACATAATTTCTTAAAAATTTGTAAGTATTTTTGTGGCTCAAAAAAAACATAAAAACAATTGCCATTGACTTGAACTTGTTTAAATTTACTCAAAATACATAAAGGATTATAATTCCATGTAAAACTGCAAACACCCCATTCACAGATTTTGTGATAAATCCACGTAAACAGAACATAATTTCTTAAAAATTTGGCATTATTTTGGTGGCTCCAAAAAAATATAAAAACAATTGCCACCGACTTGAACTTTTCCAAATATACTCAAAATCCATCCAGGATTATAATTCCATGAAAAACCGCAAACACCCCGTCCACACGTTTTAAAATAAATCGATGTAAACGGAACATAATTTCGTAAAAATTTGGAATTATTTTGGTGGCTCAAAAAAAATATAAAAATAATTGCCATCGACTTAAACTTTTCCAAATTTACTCAAAATACATCTAGGATTATAATTCCGTGAAAAACTGCAAACACACCATCCACAGGTTTCGAAATAAATCCGTGTAAACAGAACGCAATTTCTTAAAAATTTGTAATTATTTTGGTGGCTCAAAAAAATATAAAAACAATTGCCACCGACTTGAACTTTTCCAAAATTACTCAAAATCCACCTAGGATTATAATTCCATGAAAAACTGCCAACACCCCATCCACAGGTTTTGAAACAAATCCATGTAAACAGAACGTAATTTCTTAAAAATTTGTAATTATTTTGGTGGTTTAAAAAAAATATAAAAACAATTGCCATCGACTTGAACTTTTTCAAATTTACTCAAAATACATCTAGGATTATAATTCCATGAAAAACTGCATACACCCCATCCACAGGTTTTGAAATAAATCCATGTAAACAGAACGCAATTTCTTAAAATTTTGTAATTATTTTGGTGGCGCAAAAAAAAAATATAAAAACAATTGTCATCGACTTGAACTTTTCCAAAATTACTCCAAATCCATCCAGGATTATAATTCCATGAATAACTGCCAACACCCCATCCACAGGTTTTGAAACAAATCCATGTAAACAGAACGTTATTTCTTAAAAAATTGTAATTATTTTGGTGGCGCAAAAAAATATAAAAACAATTGCCACCGACTTGAACTTTTCCAAATTTACTCAAAATCTATCTAGGATTATAATTCCATGAAAAACTGCAAGCACCCCATTCACAGGTTTCGAAATAAATCCATGTAAACAGAACGTATTTTTTTTAAATTTGTAATTATTTTGGTAGCTCAAAAAAAATATAAAAACAATTGCCACCGACTTGAACTTTTCCTAATTTACTCAAAATCCATCTAGGATTATATATCCCTGAAAAACTGCAAACACCCCATTCACAGATTTTGTGATAAATCGATGTAAACAGAACGCAATTTCTTAAAAATTTGTAATTATTTTGGTGGCTCAAAAAAATATAAAAACAATCGCCACCAACTTGAACTTTTCCAAAATTACTCAAAATCCATCTAGGATTATAATTCCATGAAACACTGCAAACACCCCATTCACAGATTTTGTGATAAATCCATGTAAACTGAACGTAATTTCTTAAAAAATTGTAATTATGTTGGTGGCTCAAAAAAAAATTTAAAAACAATTGCCACCCACTTGAACTTTTTCAAAATTACTCAAAAGTCATATAGCATTACAATTCCATGAAAAACTGCAAACACCCCATCCACAGGTTTCAAAATAAATCCATGTAAACAGAACATAATTTCTTAAAAATTTGTAATTATTTTGGTGACTCAAAAAAAAATAAGAACAATTGCCATCGACTTGAACTTTTCCAAATTTACTCAAAAACCATCCAGGATTATATTTCCATAAAAAACTGCAAACATCCCATTCACTGATTTTTTGATAAATCCATGTAAACAGAACGCAATTTCTTAAAAAATTGTAATTATTTCGGTGGCTCAAAAAAAATATAAAAACAATTGTCACAGACTTGAACTTTTCCAAATTTACTCAAAAACCATCTAGGATTATATTTCCATGCAAACTGCAAACACACCATCTACAGGTTTCGAAATAAATTCATGTAAACAGAACATAATAACTTCGAGTTTCCTACTCCATTTACATTATCTACTCCTTCGAATTTTGTTCTAAAAGTTATTTTTTCCTGGTTGCAGCTTACGAATAACCGGCCATGTCGGCCACAAGTTGCGACGTCACCAAAATCCAAGATGAAGATGTCTTACGAAAAATGGTAAGTACGAGATAAAATCAGATACAAAACGTGTTAAAACGTCTCAGTACTTAATTGAAGCGTTACGTTCGTGATAATTAATTCTGTGGAGTTAAAATGAAGGATACTTTCTTTAGTACCTTTTTCTAATTGGTTTTCAAAAATGGTCAGTTCTGTATCAAAATTTGTCACCACGATAAATAATATAATAATTTATTTTAATTCCCTAATTCGATTATTCAGAACAATAAATATTTATAAAGAACACATTTTTCGGACTGGTTCTAATTCTAAAATGGCCAGTTTTTTTATCAAAACTTTTGTCACTATAAGATCAATCAACATCAAGTGTTAATTCGATAAGGTTGGCAACTATTCAGAATAACAAATAATATCTTCTTCAGTGGCAGAAAATGTATACTTATGTGTGAGTAGTTCGGTGATGGTAAATTGTCCTTTCAGTGGCAGGAAACGGAAGATTTCGGCCGGAAGAAGGAGATCCGAGCTCACATGTACAAATTGCGCGAGGCGAGACTGCGAGACTTCTACAGCGGCGACGGCACGGACAAAGACATCCGGAGGACGCACAGTTCCACCAGCATGAGGGAACAAAAGAAACTGAGCGAGAACACCCATCACGCCGACTCTTTGCTGGACCATAGCTTCCTGAGCTTGAAGAGCAAAGAGATCAGGGATTCAGAATCGCCGACCAGAGATATAACATACAAAATTAACGGTAAGTAAATAAATAAATAGTAGGAAAGAGTGCAAAAATCTAAAAAATCAGAAACTGAAAATAAAACCAAAACTTTAAAAATACGTATATGTAATGTTTAGTACAACATTCAGGCGATAGATTGCGCCACTTTGGAGTTTCTAGCCCTAACGGTGTTTAGGATATTTATATTACATTAGTAATTTCCGTTTTCCCAATTCCAACTTTGATTTTATTTTCAATCAGATAAACTAAGCACCGACAAAGGCTGGACCATAAGGGAAACCAACGAACGAAGCAAGGACGGAAAGACCCACACCGTCAACCGCCTGGCGACGACCTCCGGCTCCGAGCCGATCGACCGCGGCGTCTCCAACTACGCCGCCCGAAACGAACAAAAAGCTTCGGTCTACGAAGACGGCGACGACAAGAACTTCGTCAAGTCCGTCGGCGCCAGCAACAGGAGCGTGATCCGGCAAGAAGCTCGCGGCGGCGACGACAACTCCAACTTTTACTCGACCTCCACCAGCAGCAAGAGCTCGTCGAAGTTCGTCACCGAACAGAAATCGTCCAGCGACGATCGTACAATCAACAGAAGCTACGAAAGCAACATTCCGGAGGAGTTTAAAAGGAGTCCGAATTATGTGGAGGGTAAGACGAAGGTGTTTACCGAGACGAAGACGTTGCCGGATGGGAGCACGGTTACCACCACTAGGTACGAGACCGTGGGCGGGACTGGGAGTTGCTCCACCACGAAGAAGCAGGTGATCAGCCAGCAACAGCAGAGGCAGAAGAATGTTGTTGATGGGAATGTGAGAAGGGAAGAATTTGTAATCCGTCCGGATATTGATGTTAAGTATGTTGAAGGTGATAACGTGTTTAGAAGTAAAGTTGAGCAGAAGAGAACTGATCGTGAAGAAATGTTTGGTCATGATCAAAGAAGGATTGATCGTGAAGAAATCGTTGGACATGATCAAAGAAGGATTGATCGCCAAGAAATTGTTGGTCATGGTCAAAGGATTGATCGTCAAGAAATTGTTGGTCATGATCAAAGAATTGATCGTCAAGAAATTGTTGGACATGATCAAAGGACTGATCGTCAAGAAACCGTAGATCAAAAATTTGGACGTGACGAAAGACAGCATCAAAGTGTCCACGAAGAACTCCGCAATCTTCAAACTGTCGACGACAAAACCGCCCGTGATGTTAAAATCTTTAGAGACCAGTCTGAACAAAAATTTGTTGATAATAAAACCATCCATGACGTTAAAGTCTTCAGCAAACAATTTGATAAAAGCGATCAACAAGAATTGATCGATAAAAGAACCACGCATGATGTTAAAGTTATTAGAAACCAGTCCGATCAGAGGGAGCAGCAAAAATTTGATGATAACCGAACAACGCATGATGTGAAAGTCTTCAGGAATCAGTTTGATAAAGAGCAACAGGATTTTGATAAAAAAACCACGCATGATGTTAAGGTCTTTATCGGCCATTCCGATCAACGGAACGAACAAAAATTTGTTAATAACAAAACCACGCATAAATCTGATCAAAGTTTTGTTGACCATGATCAAAACAAAACCGTTCGTACCATTACCACAAGATCCGAACACATCCCTGATGACCAACACAGAAGACCTTCCAACAGAGAGGAGATTATAATCACGCGAACTCTACCATCAGAAACAATAATTACAAGAAAAGGACCAACGCAAACCGTCGTGACAAAAACCACCACCGTTAGAACAGTCGGAGGAAAACATGATGACAAGAAATCCGCCACGGATTTCATTAACGTGGAAAAGCAGCAAATCATCAGGGATTTTGATAAAGGTAACCAAAAACCTGGTGATAAACCGAGCAAAGGAACTCCCGTTGATGAAGACATCCAAAGACCCAGACAAATCTGTGGCGATAGGCCGAGCAAAGGAACTCCTGTTGACATCAAACCAGTCACCGAGGTCCTTCGACCAAGCAGACCCAGAGAATCACAACCCGAGAAGGTCATTGAGGTCATTCAACAACCCACCAGACCCAGAGAATCGCAACCGGAAAGGAGACAACCGATCAAACAGAAACCGGAACTGGAGGCGCGAACCGAACCAACAGAAGGCCAATACCAGACAACGTACCGCACCGAGTTCGTCAACAAGAAGATCAGCATGGAGGTCAGCCCGACGCACGACGCTTTCGCCAGGTAACAAAATACTCCACAAATTGTCTTTAATAAATCATTTCCAGAAAAGTTTATAAAATGTAAAAATTCTAAGTTACAACCGACGCCATTTTGTTCCCATCAAAGATTTTTTTATAAATCTTCCAAAATACTAAACACTGCTTACTGCCAAAGCGATTTTGATGATTCAAGCAAATTGCAATGGCAGATATAATTTTTATCAGCAGGAAACTAATTTTAAGGAATTTTCAATGCAAAATTCTGACTTTCAAACGACGCCATTTTGTTCCCATCAAAGATATTTTTATGATTCTTCCAAAATATTAAACACTGCTTACTGCTAAAGCGATTTTTATGATTCAAGCAAATTTCAATGGCGGATATAATTTTTATCAGCAGGAAACTAATTTTAAGCAATTTTCAATTCAAAATTCTGAATTTCAACCGACGCCATTTTGTTCCCATCAAAGATATTTTTATGATTCTTCCAAAATATTAAACACTGCTTACTGCTAAAGCGATTTTGATGATTCAAGCAAGTTGCGATATCAGATATAATTTTTATCAGCAGGAAACTAATTTTAAGGAATTTTCAATTGAAAATTCTGACTTTCAACCGACGCCATTTTGTTCCCATTAAAGATTTTGTTATAATTCTTCCAAAATATTAAACACTGCTTACTGCTAAAGCGATTTTAATGATTCAAGCAAATTGCAAAGGCAGATATAATTTTTATTAGCAGGAAACTAATTTTAAGCAATTTTCAATTCAAAATTCTGACTTTCAACCGACGCCATTTTGTTCCCATCAAAGATTTCTTTATGATTCTTCCAAAATATTAAACACTGCTTACTGCTAAAGCGATTTTTATGATTCAAGCAAATTTCAATGGCGGATATAATTTTTATCAGCAGGAAACTAATTTTAAGCAATTTTCAATTCAAAATTCTGACTTTCAACCGACGCCATTTTGTTCCCATCAAAGATTTCTTTATGATTCTTCCAAAATATTAAACACTGCTTACTGCTAAAGCGATTTTGATGATTCAAGCAAGTTGCGATGGCAGATATAATTTCTATCAGCAGAAAACTAATTTTAAGTAATTTTCAATTCAAAATTCCGACTTTCAACCGACGCCATTTTGTTCCCGTTAAAGATTTTTTTATAATGCTTCCAAAATATTAAACACTGCTTACTGCTAAAGCGATTTTGATGATTCAAGCAAATTGCAATTGCAGATTTAATTTTTATCAGCAGGAAACTAATTTTAAGCAATTTTCAATTCAAAATTCTAACTTTCAACCGACGCCATTTTGTTCCCATCAAAAAAATTTTTATGATTCTTTCAAAATATTAAACACTGCTTACTGCTAAAGCGATTTTGATGATTCAAGCGAATTGCGATAGCAGATATAATTTTTATCAACAGGAAACTAATTTTAAGCAATTTTCAATTATAAATTCTGACTTTCAACCGACGCCATTTTGTTCCCATCAAAGATTTTTTTATAATTCTTCCAAAATATTAAACACTGCTTACTGCTAAAGCGATTTTGATGATTCAAGCAAATTGCGATAGCAGATATAATTTTTATCAACAGGAAACTAATTTTAAGCAATTTTCAATTCAAAATTCCGACTTTCAACCGACGCCATTTTGTTCCCATTAAAGATTTTCTTATGATTCTTCCAAAATATTAAACACTGCTTACTGCTAAAGCGATTTTCATGATTTAAGCAAATTGCAATGGCAGATATAATTTTTATCAGCAGGAAACTAATTTTAAGCAATTTTCAATTCAAAATTCTGACTTTCAACCGACGCCATTTTGTTCCCATTAAAGATATTTTTATGATTCTTCCAAAATATTAAACACTGCTTACTGCTAAAGCGATTTTGATGATTCAAGCAAATTGCAATGGCAGATATAATTTTTATCAACAGAAAACTAATTTTAAGCAATTTTCAATTCAAAATTCTGACTTTCAACCGACGCCATTTTGTTCCCATCAAAGATTTTTTTATGATTCTTCCAAAATATTAAACACTGCTTACTGCTAAAGCGATTTTGATGATTCAAGCAAATTGCAATGGCAGATATAATTTTTATCAACAGAAAACTAATTTTAAGGAATTTTCAATTCAAAATTCTGACTTTCAACCGACGCCATCTTGTTCCCATCAAAGATTTTTTTATAATTCTTCCAAAATATTAAACACTGCTTACTGCTAAAGCGATTTTGATGATTCAAGCAAGTTGTAATGGCAGATATAATTTTTATCAGTAGGAAACCAATTTTAAGCAATTTTCAATTCAAAATTCTGTCTTTCAACCGACGCCATTTTGTTTTCAGCAAATATTTTTCAATAATTCTTTTAAAACATAGAAGGCTGTTTATTTCCTAACAGATTTTGAAAGCCAGGACCACCTGCATTAACAGATATAATTTTAATTAACTGAAAACTAATGTACTATTTTCAATTTAGAAATTCTGACTTTCCAAACTTTAAGTCATTAGCACTAATAAACACTATTATTATTATTATTATTAGGTCTTTGAGGTCCGTAACTCCGGAGCGTGATCGTAAGAGCGGTCCGCCCAGTTTGCGCACCAGCACTTCGTCTTTGCGGAGCAGCACGAGTCCTGAGAAGAACAGACATCCCAGAAGGTCATCGCCCAGTCCAAGGAAGAACAACAGATACACACCTGAAGGTCGTGCCACTCCAGAGAAGAATTGTCCTAGGAGGACTAGAGGGTATTCACCAACAAGACGCGATGACAGTCCTAGGAAGACTAAAGGGTATTCGCCAACAAGACGTGATGAAACTCCTAAGACTAAAGCGTATTCACCTACAAGACGTGATGACAGTCCTAAGAAGACTAAAGGGTATTCACCCACAAGACGTGATGACAGTCCAAGGAAGACTAAAGGTTATTCACCCACGAGACGTGATGAAACTCCTAGAAAGATTACAGAGTATTCACCTACAAGACGTGATGACAGTCCTAAGAAAACTAAAGGTTATTCACCCACAACACGCGATGACAGTCCTAAGAAGACCTGCAGGAAGACCACTCCCGATGGTCGCGATGTTAGCCCAAGAAAGACCGACAGCTATCCTAGAAGGACTACTCCTGAGAAAGCAGGACCTGCAACTCCCATCAGCACGAGAAGACCAAGTCCTGAAAAAACTTCTCCACGAAAGAAGAATTTCGAAGATATTGACTCGACCACTCTGACCAGACGACCAAAGAAGAAGGAAACCCCGCGCTCCAGAAGCTCCTCTCCAACTGACACCGTTAGCGATTTCGAATACCAACCAAGGCCTCAAATCACCGACCTTGATGAAATATACAAGAAACCTAAGGAAAGTCCTATTGGTCAAAAACCTGAAGCTGGAGATTATCCGGATCATCAAAGACCAGACAGTAGAATTAAAGATTACCCTCAAACTATAAATAAAAGACCTGATGAAGCTGATTATCCTCAAGGTGTAGATTATTCAACAGATCAAAGACCTCAAGGTGAAGATTATCCTAAAGGTAAAAGACCAGAAAATACAACACCTCAAGGAAAAAGACCAGAAAATACAATTCCTTACGTTGTGAATGGAAGACCTGCTGATGCTGATTATCCAAGAGATCAACGACCTCAAGGTGTGGACTCTCCAACAGGTCGAAGACCTGCAGGTGAAGATTATCCTAAAGGAAAAAGACCAGAAACTACGACGCCTCGCGTTGTAGATAAAAGACCTGATGATGCTGATTATCCAAGAAGTCAAAGACCTCAAGCTGAAGATTATCCAACAAATCGAAGGCCTCAAGGTGTAGATTATCCAACAGATCCAATACCTCAAGGTGAAGATTATCAAAAAGATCGAAGACCTCAAGGGGAAGATTATCCCAAAGGAAAAAGACCAGAAACTACAACACCTCACGTTGTGGATAAAAGACCTGATGCTCCAAAACATCCCAAAGATAAACGACCCGAGAACCTAGAAACTACTACAAAGAAGACGAAAAAGATAACAGAACGCTCACCAACATCCCCTCTTAAACAAACCCATGCACCCACTAAAGACACCCCTCGTAGAAGCAGCCTGCGCACCACAAGACCTCCAAGCATTGAAAGCCCAACCGACTTCAAGCCCTTCACACCGAGAGATCAAGAGAAGGTCTTGCGTAGAACGGACACTTACGAAGAGCGCTGCAGACTAATTTTAGGCATCCCGGATACGCACAGACCGAGAAAACCCTCTTTACCAGACGAGGCAAGACGCCCCAGCAAGAGTCCCGAGAAAAAGTTGCCCACGCAAAGAAAACCCAGCGAGGAAACCCCAAGACGGCAACCTCCATCCCCGAGAAAACCATCTCCGACGTGCATCCGTAAAAGTCCTGAAGTTAAACGCACGCCCGAACGCCACTCACCAACCAAGCCTCGTCCGGATGAGGAATGTGAAAAACCCAGAAGATCCAAACCATCAATTCAAGAATTCCCGTCACAAACTCATAAGTCACCAGAAAGAAAACCGAAGGAACAATACCCAAGCAAACCCGAAGCGCCGAAGGTTCACGAAATTCGCAAGTCACCAGAAAGAACACCAAAGGATAAATCCCCAAATAAACCCGAAAAATCCGATTCGCCAAAAGTTCACAAATTCAAGTCACCAGAACGCAACCCGACCCAAGACAGACCTCCAAAGATCCAAGAATTGCGCAAGTCTCCCGAAAAACCCGGTTATCCAAAAACACAAGAATCCCCTTCGCAAACTCGCAAATCACCCGAAAGAAAACCTCAGCAACAGCACCCAAGCAAAGATAAACCTAAAAAACCCGATGATTCAACAAAAATACAAGAATTCCCATCGCAAACTCGCACAACTCCCAAGGACAAAAAACCCAGCAGAACTTCTGTGGATCGTGATGACGGATTAAGACCTTCAGGTGGAAACACACAAGAACTCCCATCACCAATTCGTACAACTCCCAAGGACAAAAAACCTAGCAGAACTTTTGTAGATCAGGAAGACGGACTAAGACCTTCAACTGGTAGACCCAGACCGTCGCAACCTAGGAAGCAAAAAACGTCTCCTGATGATGAAGACGAAACCACATCAGAAGAAGAGGTTGTTGAAACTACGGAAACAACAATTTATACCGAGGAACGCATCTCGAAACCTGAAGACCAAATTCCGGACAGGCAACCAAAAGTTGATCAATACGGAGTGACGAGAATTGAAACCACCGAAACCACAATACGCGACGTTGAACGTAAACCTAAAGACGATGATAAACCTAGGAAGACGACAACCACAACCGAAAAAATAATTACAGTTAAAGGCAAAAAACCATCGCCCGATCACGACACCGACAAAAAATTTACATCTCCAGATAAACCTAGGCCGGTAGATGTGTGCTACGTCAAGCAACCGAGGAAGCAACCCGTAACCGTTGACAAGAGGCAACCTAAAATCTTCGAGCAACCTAAGTCAGGTGATATACAACCTAAACATCCCGATGTTGAAGAAACGACAACAATAACAGAAGAATACATTACAATCGATGGCAAAAGACAACCTAAACAACCCAGGCTAAAGGATGGACAACCTAAGCCTAACGACGGGCAACCTCAACGCCCAGATTCTGAGGATTATCAAGTTACCATAAGGGAGGAATACATTATTGTTGATGGTAAGAGACAGCCTAAACAACCTAAACGCCCCGATTCTGAAGATTTTGAAGTTACCGAAACTGTCACCACTGAAGAATACGTTATAATTGATGGCAGAAGGCAACCTAAGAAAATACCAGGCAAACCTGAGCAACCTAAACAATCCAGGCCGGATGACAAGCGTCCGAAACGTCCTGACTCTGAAGATTTTGAAGTTACCGAAACTGTCACCACGGAAGAATACGTTACAATTGATGGTAGAAGACAACCTAAGAGAACAGCTGGTCAACCTGAGCAACCTAAGCAATCTAGGCCGGATGACAAGCGTCCGAAACGTCCTGATTCTGAAGATTTTGAAGTTACCGAAACTGTCACCACTGAAGAATACGTTACAATTGATGGTAGAAGGCAACCTAAGAAATTACCTCGAAAACCTGAGCAGCCTAAACAATCTAGGCCGGATGAGAAGCGTCCGAAACGTCCTGATTCTGAAGATTTTGAAGTTACTGAAACTGTCAGCACTGAAGAATATGTTACAATTGATGGAAGAAGGCAACCTAAGAAAATACCTGGTAAACCTGAGCAACCTAAACAATCCAGGCCTGATGAGAAGCGTCCGAAACGTCCTGGTTCTGAAGATTTTGAAGTGACCGAAACTGTCACCACAGAAGAATACGTTACAATTGATGGAAGAAGGCAACCTAAGAAATTATCTGATAAACCTGAGCAGCCTAAACAATCTAGGCCTGATGAGAAGCGTCCGAAACGTCCTGATTCAGAAGATTTTGAAGTTACTGAAACTGTCACCGCGGAAGAATACGTTACAATTGATGGTAGAAGGCAACCTAAGAGAACGCCTGAGCAACCTAAACAATCTAGGCCGGATGACAAGCGTCCTAAACGTCCTGACTCAGAAGATTTTGAAGTTACCGAAACTGTCACCACAGAAGAATACGTTACAATTGACGGAAGAAGACAACCTAAGAAGATCTCGAGCAAACCTGAGCAACCAAAGCAGGCTAAACCTGAAGGAAAACAGCCAAAACGTCCCGATTCTGAAATTTGTCAAACTACGGAAAGGTTCACCGGTGAAGAATACATTACAGTTGATGGTAAAATGCAACCTAAGCAACCGAAACAACCTAAACAATCAAACCATCCAGTAACTGAAGATTACCAAATCACTGAAACGACCACGTCGGAAGAATACATTATAGTTGATGGTAAAAGGCAACCTAAAGAACCTAGGATGGATGGTAGACAACCTAAAGAATCTAGACCAGATGGTAGACAACCTGAAGAACCTAGACCAGATGGTAGACAACCTGAACAACATAGACCAGATGGTAGACAACCTAAAGGTCCCGGAACTAAAGATTATGAAATTAATGAAACGCTTACAACAGAAGAATACATTATAGTTGATGGTAGAAGACAACCTAAACAACCTAGGCCACATGGTAGACAACCTGAAGAACCCAGGTCAGATGGTAGACAACCTAAAGGTCCCGGAATTAAAGATTATGAAATTACTGAAACGCTCACAACAGAAGAATACATAATAGTTGATGGTAAAAGGCAACATAAAGAACCTAGGCCTGTTGGTAGACAACCTAAAGAACCTAGACCAGATGGTAGGCAACCCGAAGAACCTAGGTCAGATGGTAGACAACCTAAACGACCCGGTACTAAAGATTATGAAATTAATGAAACGCTTACAACTGAAGAATACATTATAGTTGATGGCAGAAGACAACCTAAACAACCTAGGCCAGATGGTAGACAACCTAAAGAACCTAGGTCAGATGGTAGACAACCTAAACGTCCCGGCACTGAAGATTATGAAATTACTGGAACGATCACAACAGAAGAATACATTATAGTTGATGGTAAAAGACAACCTAAGGAACCTAGGTCAGATGGTAGACAACCTAAAGAACCTAGACCAGATGGTAGACAACCCGAAGAACCTAGGCCAGATGGTAGACAACCTAAACATCCTTCTTCTGAAGATTATGAAGTTACACAAACCGTCACCACCGAGGAATACATTATAGTTGATGGCAAAAGACAACCTAAAGAACCTAGGCCAGATGGTAGACAACCTAAAGAACCTAGGTCAGATGGTAGACAACCTAAAGAAACTAGACCAGATGGTAGAGAACCCGAAGAACCTAGACCAGATGGTAGACAACCTAAACATCCTTCTTCTGAAGATTACGAAGTTATACAAACCGTCACCACCGAGGAATACATCACAATAGATGGCAAAAAACAACCCAGGCGACCTCTGGACAAAAAACCCGAACCCAAACCCTTGGATGTTAAACCTAAATCCGACGGCGAAAGACCAAAAACTGTAAAAGAACGCGTTGAAATGTTAACATCAAAAACTAAAAAACCTGAAGACCATCCGAAGACAATCCTCAGACCAAAAACTGACGTAACGTCGGAATTCATCGCTCGCATTATAGAGGACGAAACCATCGCCCAACCTAAACCCGCGCAACCTAAAAAGGAACGAAAGATTCCTACGACCGATGACATCACGATCAACCAGGAGTTCATCAGGCGAATAATCGAAGACGATACCATCGAATCGTACACCCAGGAAATCGAAGAACAAGAGAAGATCAGGTTGCGGGAGACTGTCCAAAAACGTCCCGAAGATAAGTCTAAACCTAAATCTGAACGCCCTGAAGATACTGATTATGAGTATCCAAAATCTAAGCATCCTGAAGACAAGTTAAAACCTAAACCTGAACGTCCTGAAGATACTGATTGTGAATATCCAAAATCTAAGCGTCCTGAAGACAAGTCGAAACCTAAATCTGAACGTCCTGAAGATACTGATTATGAATATCCAAAATCTAAGCGTCCTGAAGACGAGTCAAAACCTAAACCTGAACGCCCTGAAGATACTGATTATGAATATCCAAAATCTAAGCATCCTGAAGACAAGTCAAAACCTAAACCTAAACGCCCTGAAGATACTGATTATGAATATCCGAAATCTAAGCGTCCTGAAGACAAGCTAAAACCTAAACCTAAACATCCTGAAGATGTTGATAATGAATATCCAAGATCTAAACGTCCTGTCAATGACAGCTCAGATGTTGACGAAGACAAACCTAAGTCATTCGTGGATTCCATCGTATCAAAGTTGTCCAAGGAGGAGTACGAGGTCGTCAACAAATATTCAAAAATTATGTCCGAGGATGACCAGCAACCTAAACCTAAGAGAGATGATGTCCGCTACACGGAAACTATAACGAAAGAGGTTAAAGATAAATCACCGATCAAACCTAAAACAGTGCGACCCGTGGGGACCGCGAAGGTGAAACCCGTTCTGGCGAAACAACTGACGCAAGAGGAAAAGATCGCGCACGCGATTCGCTACTGCGGTGGCGAGCGCGTTCCGGTGGAAGAACCCATCATGATGAAAAGGTTGTCCTACGACGTCTACGACGACAGTGATGATGACACGAAGAAGAGGAGGCAGTCACCGAAGCGACCTTCGCCTGTCAAACGCGATGATGACGTCGAGAATTTCTTGATTAACGAGAAAATTGAGTTCGAGGTGAAATTGGAGAAGCCAGAGGTGAGAATTGTGAGTAAAACGGTGAAGAAGGATTTGTCACGTGTTGAGAATTTAACCAAACCTAATGACGATTTGGTTAAAACTAAACCTAAAGGAGTTGACACGTTGAAGCCTAAACCTAAAGGAGTTGTAAGGGATGATGTGTTGAAGCCTAAATCTGTAAGGGATGATAAGTTGAGGCCTAAACCTGGTGGAGTTGTTAAGGATGATGTTTTGAAGCCTAAACCTGTAAGGGATGATGTATTGAAGCCTAAACCTGTAAGGGATGATAAGTTCAAGCCTAAACCTGGTGGAGTTGTAAGGGATGATGTGTTGAAACCTAAACCTGTAAGGGATGATAAGATGAGGCCTAAACCTGGCGGAGTTGTTAAGGATGATGTTTTGAAGCCTAAACCTGTAAGGGATGATGTATTGAAGCCTAAACCTGGAAGGGATGATACGTTAAGGCCTAAACCTGGTGGAATTGCAAGGGATGATGTGTTGAAGCCTAGGCCTGGAGGAGTTGTAAGGGATGATGTGATAAAGCTTAGACCTGGAGTAGTTGTAAAGGATGATATGTTGAAGCCTAAACCTGGAGGAGTTGTAAGGGATGATGTGTTGAAACCTAAACCTAAAGGAATTCCAAGGGATGATTCACCTGGGCGGAATGAGAAATGTAAACCTAAAGGTATTTCAAGGGATGATTCACCTAATAAAATTGCAAGGGACGGCATTGCGAAACCTGAAACCAGAAGAAGTGAAAGAGAGGATTCGCCTGAATTTGAACCCAGAGATAATTCGCCTAGACCTAAACCTAAAGGAACTACAAGAGATGATTCGCCTAAACCTAAAGGAACTACAAGAGATGATTCGCCTAAACCTAGAGTAATTCCAATTGATGATTCCTTAAAACCTAAAACTAAAGACTACACAAGAGATAGATCACCGGATTATGAATCAAGGGATAACTCGCCTAAACCTAGAACTAAAGGAGCTCCAAGGGATGATTCGACGAAACCTAAAACTATAGATTATTCAAGAAATAAGTCACCCGATTATGAACCGAGGGATGACTCGCCTGAACCTAAACCTAAAGGAAGTCCAAGGGATGAATCGATAAAACCTAAAACTAGAGACTGTACAAGAGACAAGTCACCCGATTACGAATCTACGGATGACTCGCCTAAACCTAAAACTAAAACAAGTCCAAGGGATGATTCGATGAAACCTAGAAGTAAAGACTATGCAAGAGACAGGTCACCCGAATACGAATCAAGGGATAACTCGCCTAAACCTAGAACTAAAGAAACTCCAAGAGATGATTTGACGAAACCTAACTATACAAGAGATAGGTCACCTGATTACGAAACAAGGGATAACTCGCCTAAACCTAGACCTAAAGGGACTCCAAGGGATGATTCGACGAAACCAAAAACTAAAGACTATACAAGAGATAGGTCACCCGATTATGAATCTAGGGATAACTCGCCTAAACCTAAAACTAAAGAAACTCCAAGGGATGATTCGCCGAAACCTAACTATACAAGAGATAGGTCACCCGATTATGAAACAAGGGATAACTCACCTAAACCTAAACCTAAGGGAACTCTAAGGGATGATTCGAAGAAACCTAAAACTAAAGACTATACAAGAGATAGGTCACCCGATTACGGACCAAGGGATAACTCGCCTAAACCTAAATCCAAAGGAAGTCCAAGAGATGATTCGGCTAAACCTAAACCTAAAGGAACTCCACGGGATGATTCAATAAATCCTAGATCCAAAACAACTCCTAAACCTAAGACAGTAACTACCGCAAAATCCAAACCTGTTCCAAGGCAAGATTCTCCTAGAGTTAGAACGACTTTGATTATTTCAAGGAATGAATCTCCTAAACCTAGAACGACCAAGTTGATTTCTAGGGATGAATCACCTAAACCTAGAACGACCAAACTGATTTCCAGGGATGATTCTCCTAAACCTAGAACAACAGTTCCAATGGAAGATACACCTAGAGTTAGAACGACTTTGGTAATTTCTAGGAACGAATCTCCTAAGCCTAGGACCAAGCTGATATCCAGGGATGAATCTCCTAAACCTAGAACGACTACGTTGACTTCCAGGGATGATTCTCCTAAACCTAGAACAACTACGTTGATGTCCAGCGATGATTCTCCTAAATCTAGAACAATAACAATGATGTCTAGAAACGAATCTCCTAAACCTAAAGCGGATGTCGGTAAACGGCCCACACAATTGATCAAAGAGGTGAAAAAGACTAAAGTTACAACCTGTTTGGTTAATTTGAAAGAACCTAAGCCTAGGGTGACGACCACGCTGGTGAAAACGGTGCGCAACGGTGTGATCAAGGAGGCGCCGAAGACCAGACCTCAAATTGATGCCAAGCCTGGCAAACGCACGACGGTGTCTACCACCATAAACCTGAAGCCTAAACCTAAGACCGCGGTTAAGCAAACGACGTTCGCGCCAAGGACGAAGGCGAAGCCTTTGCAAAACGGGCACGTGTACACTGATGAAGATGATGATGATGATGTAGATGAAGATCAGATGCCTAGGCGTACGAAGAAATGCGTCACGACGAAGACTATAGTTATCAACGAGGCGGTGGCGGATGAGCGCGAGATAATTGTGAATCTGCACAGATCGCAGTCGTCGCGCGGGGAAACCCCCGACAGAGTCTGGCCGGTGACCGAGCACGACTCCAGCATACCTAGGTATCCCGATCAGATTTCCGAGCCGGATGAGCCCGGGTGGGTGCACCGGAGGGTTAACGACATCCCGCTGATGGAGAGCGAAGACGTGACCGAGTTCAGCAGGTTTACGGAATTGATCGATGCGAAGATTACGGAGGTGGATCGCGTGCAGGAGACGGACGAGTGCCTGCTGACGGTTAACGAGAAGGTCAGCAAGTTCTTGAACACGGCGAAGGAGAAGCCGAAGCACCTGGGTCCGGCGCCTAGGGTGGAACGGCCGAAGTTGGTCGTCAACGAGGTTTTGGAAGCGGATGACTGTTTGCTGAGTGTTAGCGATAAGGTGAGTAAGTTTATTACGACGGCGGAGAAGTTGCAGGATATGCCGGAGCGGCCTAGGTCGCCTAGGTGTCAGAACGCGCCGGTGGTGGGGGAGTGCCTGACGGAGAAGGTCAATAGGTTTATTGAGAGCACGGAGTTGCTCACGAAGAGGGAGAGGTCGCCGCCGAAGAAATTAGGGGTGGATGTGTTGCCGGTGATTGGAAGGAATTTTGTGGAGGAGTGTCCTAGTGTGGTGACCGAGGAGGATATGAATAGGGGGAGGTCGCCAGGGGCTCGCACGCGGGATAGTGTCAGTCCTGGTAAAATTCAAAAATTTAGGTCACCTGAAGGTGACAGACCTAGGATGTATAGTCCTGAAAAGTTGGGTGGAGCACCTGAGGATGATAAACCTACTGGTCCACGAAAAGTGTTTGGAGCACCTGATCATGACAATCCTGATAAATCTAATAGATACAGTCCTGAGAGAAGTGATAGACCTAAAGTCTTTAGACCCCACGAAGGTAGTCCGAAAAAATTGCATGCAACACCCGATGAAAAAATTTGTCCGGGAAAAGTTTTTAGGACCGCAGAAAATTTAAACAGAACACCAAAAGATGATCAACCTGACCGTTACAGTCCCGATGGCAAAATGTTCAAAACTTTCGAGCCAAGCAGGCAGAGTCCTGAGAAAATCTGCA
The DNA here is from genome assembly GCA_910593695.2 of Ocypus olens. NCBI lineage: Eukaryota > Metazoa > Arthropoda > Insecta > Coleoptera > Staphylinidae > Ocypus > Ocypus olens. The sequence continues at coordinate 1,768,717 of OU343058.1, forward strand.
CGGACAGATCTAGAAGAACACCAGAAGCATTGGATATGGATAAATACGACAGCTCACCTGAACGAGTACGCAAAAGTCCTTTCAGATCGCCAGAGAAAGATGTAACCACCAGAAAATCCTACAACGAGCAAGAACCAAAAACCATAGACTACGCCACGCCCAAAGGCTCCACAGCAATTCCAGAAAACAAAAAACACGGTCGTAGTGTTCCAGAAGCAGAAACCACGCCGAAATTTTCTAAACAACCCACGGGTCGCCTGAGGAGCACGGAAACCATAAAAAAAGCCAGGGCTCTATTTGAAAACTACGACAAACAATCGGACATCCTCAGCAGACCATCCGTGTTCGAAGTCCGCACGGAGAACGCGCGAAAAACCCTAAAGTACGACGAAGAGTTACGCTCGACAAAAATAATCGATTCCATCCGTAGAAGCCTATCCCCAGGCGCGGATTCCGACATCCCGCATTACATGACGCCTCGGCAAGGCTCTCCGCGCGTAAGAGTAAGCCCGGCGCGTGTTAGGACGCCAGAAACCCTTCCAACCTTCAGTGTTAAGACACCGGAACCCCTTCCGCACTACATGACCCAATTGGATCGCTCGCTGCGGCAGAAATCGCCGCGGAAGGACTCGCCGGTCGATGACGGATCGGACGGCGCGGATCGGTCGTTGAAGTCACCCGTTGATGAGACGATACCGCACTACATGACGCAGCTGGACCGGTCGCTGCGGCAGAAGAGTCCGCACGTGGAGAGCGTGCGCGAGCTTGAGGAAATCGCGAAGGGGCAAGTAGTTCCTCATCCGGACGAGGGCAAGGTCAACAAGTTCGGGGTCGTGCTGAAGAGGACGGAGTCGGGAAGGATCGAGAAGAGGAGGAGCAGCAGTACCGTTAACCTGGAGGTGGATGGTGTTAAAGCCGAGGTGGAGATCGAGGAGATTTACGATTTGGAAATTTTGGAAAGTTTGGTAAGTCTAATTGTTTTAATAATAATAATAATGCTACAAACTTGAAACTCAAAACCCTTTGAGCTTCAATTTCCATAAAAATATGATAACATACAATCCCTAATTTTCGAAATAATCACACGCAAGCACATTTTTTTATTTAAAAATTCCGCATTTTTCAAGTCGATGTAAAAAATTTAAAAAAAAATGCTACAAACTTGAAACTGTCAAAATTTACTCAAAACCCTTTGAGCTTCAGTTTCCATTAAAATATGATAACATACAATCCCTAATTTTCGAAATAATCACACGCAAGCACATTTTTTTATTTAAAAATTCCGCATTTTTCAGGTCGATGTAAAAAATTTAAAAAAAAATGCTACAAACTTGAAACTGTCAAAATTTACTCAAAACCCTTTGAGCTTCAGTTTCCATTAAAATATGATAACATACAATCCCTAATTTGCGAAATAATCACACGCAAGCACTTTTTTTATTTAAAAATTGAGCATTTTTTAAGTCGACGTAAAAAATTTAAAAACAAATGCTACAAACTTGAAACCGTCAAAATTTACTTAAAACGCTTTGAGCTTCAGTTTCCACAAAAATATGATAACATACAATCCCTAATTTTCGAAATAATCACACGCAAGCACATTTTTTTATTTAATAATTGAGCATTTTTCAAGTCCATGTAAAAAATTTAAAAACAAATGCTACAAACTTGAAACTGTCAAAATTTACTCAAAACCCTTTGAGCTTCAGTTTCCATAAAAATATTATTACATACAATCCCTAATTTTCGAAATAATCAGATGCAAGCACAGTTTTTTTTATTTAATAATTACGCATTTTTCAAGTCGATGTAAAAAATTTTAAAAAAAAATGCTACAAACTTGCAACTGTCAAAATTTACTCAAAACCCTTTGAGCTTCGGTTTCCATAAAAATATGATGACATACAATCCCTAATTTTCGAAATAATCACACGCAAGCACAGTTTTTTTATTTAATAATTACGCATTTTTCAAATCGATGTAAAAAATTTAAAAACAAATGCTACAAACCTGAAACTGTCAAAATTTACTCAAAACCCTTTGAGCTTCAGTTTCCATAAAAATATGATAACATACAATCCCTAATTTTCGAAATAATCACACGCAAGCACTTTTTTTATTTAAAAATTGAGCATTTTTCAAGTCGATGTAAAAAATTTAAAAACAAATGCTACAAACGTGAAACTGTTAAAATTTACTCAAAACCCTTTGAGCTTCAGTTTCCGTAAAAATATGATAACATACAATCCCTAATTTTCGAAATAATCACACGCAAGCACAGTTTTTTTAAATTTAATAATTACGCATTTTTCAAGTCGATGTAAAAAATTTAAAAACAAATGCCACAAACTTGAAACTGTCAAAATGTACTCAAAACCCTTTGAGCTTCAGTTTCCATAAAAATATGATAACATACAATCCCTAATTTTCGAAATAATCACACGCAAGCGCAATTTTTTTATTTAATAATTACGCATTTTTCAAGTCGATGTAAAAAATTTAAAAACAAATGCCACAAACTTGAAACTGTCAAAATTTACTCAAAACCCTTTGAGCTTCAGTTTCCATTAAAATATGATAACATACAATCCCTAATTTTCGAAATAATCACACGCAAGCGCAATTTTTTTATTTAATAATTACGCATTTTTCAAGTCGATGTAAAAAATTTAAAAACAAATGCTACAAACTTGAAACTGTCAAAATTTACTCAAAACCCTTTGAGCTTTAGTTTCCATTAAAATATGATAACATACAATCCCTAATTTTCGAAATAATCACACGCAAGCACATTTTTTTATTTAAAAATTCCGCATTTTTCAAGTCGATGTAAAAAATTTAAAAAAAAATGCTACAAACTTGAAACTGTCAAAATTTACTCAAAACCCTTTGAGCTTCAGTTTCCATTAAAATATGATAACATACAATCCCTAATTTGCGAAATAATCACACGCAAGCACTTTTTTTATTTAAAAATTGAGCATTTTTTAAGTCGACGTAAAAAATTTAAAAACAAATGCTACAAACTTGAAACCGTCAAAATTTACTTAAAACGCTTTGAGCTTCAGTTTCCACAAAAATATGATAACATACAATCCCTAATTTTCGAAATAATCACACGCAAGCACATTTTTTTATTTAATAATTGAGCATTTTTCAAGTCCATGTAAAAAATTTAAAAACAAATGCTACAAACTTGAAACTGTCAAAATTTACTCAAAACCCTTTGAGCTTCAGTTTCCATAAAAATATTATTACATACAATCCCTAATTTTCGAAATAATCAGATGCAAGCACAGTTTTTTTTATTTAATAATTACGCATTTTTCAAGTCGATGTAAAAAATTTTAAAAAAAAATGCTACAAACTTGCAACTGTCAAAATTTACTCAAAACCCTTTGAGCTTCGGTTTCCATAAAAATATGATGACATACAATCCCTAATTTTCGAAATAATCACACGCAAGCACAGTTTTTTTATTTAATAATTACGCATTTTTCAAATCGATGTAAAAAATTTAAAAACAAATGCTACAAACCTGAAACTGTCAAAATTTACTCAAAACCCTTTGAGCTTCAGTTTCCATAAAAATATGATAACATACAATCCCTAATTTTCGAAATAATCACACGCAAGCACTTTTTTTATTTAAAAATTGAGCATTTTTCAAGTCGATGTAAAAAATTTAAAAACAAATGCTACAAACGTGAAACTGTTAAAATTTACTCAAAACCCTTTGAGCTTCAGTTTCCGTAAAAATATGATAACATACAATCCCTAATTTTCGAAATAATCACACGCAAGCACAGTTTTTTTAAATTTAATAATTACGCATTTTTCAAGTCGATGTAAAAAATTTAAAAACAAATGCCACAAACTTGAAACTGTCAAAATGTACTCAAAACCCTTTGAGCTTCAGTTTCCATAAAAATATGATAACATACAATCCCTAATTTTCGAAATAATCACACGCAAGCGCAATTTTTTTATTTAATAATTACGCATTTTTCAAGTCGATGTAAAAAATTTAAAAACAAATGCCACAAACTTGAAACTGTCAAAATTTACTCAAAACCCTTTGAGCTTCAGTTTCCATAAAAATATGATAACATACAATCCCTAATTTTCGAAATAATCACACGCAAGCGCAATTTTTTTATTTAATAATTACGCATTTTTCAAGTCGATGTAAAAAATTTAAAAACAAATGCCACAAACTTGAAACTGTCAAAATGTACTCAAAACCCTTTGAGCTTCAGTTTCCATAAAAATATGATAACATACAATCCCTAATTTTCGAAATAATCACACGCAAGCGCAATTTTTTTATTTAATAATTACGCATTTTTCAAGTCGATGTAAAAAATTTAAAAACAAATGCTACAAACTTGAAACTGTCAAAATTTACTCAAAACCCTTTGAGCTTTAGTTTCCATTAAAATATGATAACATACAATCCCTAATTTTCGAAATAATCACACGCAAGCACATTTTTTTATTTAAAAATTCCGCATTTTTCAAGTCGATGTAAAAAATTTTTAAAAAAATGCTACAAACTTGAAACTGTCAAAATTTACTCAAAACCCTTTGAGCTTCAGTTTCCATTAAAATATGATAACATACAATCCCTAATTTTCGAAATAATCACACGCAAGCACTTTTTTTATTTAAAAATTGAGCATTTTTTAAGTCGACGTAAAAAATTTAAAAACAAATGCTACAAACTTGAAACCGTCAAAATTTACTTAAAACGCTTTGAGCTTCAGTTTCCACAAAAATATGATAACATACAATCCCTAATTTTCGAAATAATCACACGCAAGCACATTTTTTTATTTAATAATTGAGCATTTTTCAAGTCCATGTAAAAAATTTAAAAACAAATGCTACAAACTTGAAACTGTCAAAATTTACTCAAAACCCTTTGAGCTTCAGTTTCCATAAAAATATTATTACATACAATCCCTAATTTTCGAAATAATCAGATGCAAGCACAGTTTTTTTTATTTAATAATTACGCATTTTTCAAGTCGATGTAAAAAATTTTAAAAAAAAATGCTACAAACTTGCAACTGTCAAAATTTACTCAAAACCCTTTGAGCTTCGGTTTCCATAGACATATGATGACATACAATCCCTAATTTTCGAAATAATCACACGCAAGCACAGTTTTTTTATTTAATAATTACGCATTTTTCAAATCGATGTAAAAAATTTAAAAACAAATGCTACAAACCTGAAACTGTCAAAATTTACTCAAAACCCTTTGAGCTTCAGTTTCCGTAAAAATATGATAACATACAATCCCTAATTTTCGAAATAATCACACGCAAGCACAGTTTTTTTTAATTTAATAATTACGCATTTTTCAAGTCGATGTAAAAAATTTCAAAACAAATGCCACAAACTTGAAACTGTCAAAATGTACTCAAAACCCTTTGAGCTTCAGTTTCCATAAAAATATGATAACATACAATCCCTAATTTTCGAAATAATCACACGCAAGCGCAATTTTTTTATTTAATAATTACGCATTTTTCAAGTCGATGTAAAAAATTTAAAAACAAATGCCACAAACTTGAAACTGTCAAAATGTACTCAAAACCCTTTGAGCTTCAGTTTCCATAAAAATATGATAACATACAATCCCTAATTTTCGAAATAATCACACGCAAGCGCAATTTTTTTATTTAATAATTACGCATTTTTCAAGTCGATGTAAAAAATTTAAAAACAAATGCCACAAACTTGAAACTGTCAAAATTTACTCAAAACCCTTTGAGCTTCAGTTTCCATTAAAATATAATAACATATAATCCCTAATTTTCGAAATAATCACACGCAAGCACAATTTTTTTATTTAATAATTACGCATTTTTCAATTCGATGTAAAAAATTTAAAAACAAATGCTACAAACTTGAAACTGTCAAAATTTACTCAAAACCCTTTGAGCTTCAGTTGCCAGAAAAATATGATAACATGTAATCCCTGATTTTAGAAATAATCACATGCAAGCACATTTTTTTTATTTAATAATTGAGCATTTTTCAATTCGATGTAAAAAATTTAAAAACAAATGCTAGTAACTTGAAACTGTCAAAACTTACTCAAAACCCGTTGAGCTTCAGTTTCCATAAAAATATGATAACATACAATCCCTAATTTTTGAAATAATCACACGCAATCACATTTTTTTATTTAATAATTGAGCATTTTTCAAGTCGATGTAAAAAATTAAAAAAAAAATGCTACAAACTTGAATTTCTCAAAATTTACTCAAAACCCTTTGAGCTTCAATTTCCATAAACATATGATAACATACAATCCCTAATTTTCGAAATAATCACACGCAAGCAAATTTTTTTATTTAATAATTGAGCATTTTTTCAATTCGATTAAATTTTTTTTTTTTAAATGCTACAAACTTGAAACTGTCAAAAATTACCCAAAACCTATTTAGGTTTAGTTTCCATAAAAATATAATAATATACAATCCCTAATTTTCGAAATAATCACCCGCAAGCACAGTTTTTTTATTTATTAATTACGCATTTTTCAATTCGATGTAAAAAATTTAAAAAAAAAATGCTACAAACTTGAAACCGTCAAAATTTACTCAAAACGCTTTGAGCTTCAGTTTCCATAAAAATTTGATAACATGTAATCCCTAATTTTTGAAATAATAACACGCAAGCACATTTTTTTATTTTAATAATTACGCATTTTTCAAGTCGATGTAAAAAATTTAAAAACAAATGCTACAAACTTGAAACTGTCAAAATTTACTCAAAACCCTTTGAGCTTCAGTTTCCATAAAAATATGATAACATACAATCCCTAATTTTTGAAATAATTACTACGCAAGCACTTTTTTTTATTTAATAATTACGCATTTTTCAAGTCGATGTAAAAAATTTAAAAACAAATGCTACAAACTTGAAACTGTCAAAATTTACTCAAAACCCTTTGAGTTTCAGTTTCCATTAAAATATAATAACATATAATCCCTAATTTTTGAAATAATCACACGCAAGCACTTTTTTTTTATTTAATAATTACGTATTTTTCAAGTCGGTGTAAAAAATTTAAAAACAAATGCTACAAACTTGAAACTGTCAAAATTTACTCAAAACCCTTTGAGCTTCAGTTTCCATAAAAATATGATAACATACAATCCCTAATTTTCGAAATAATCACACGCAAGCACATTTTTTTATTTAAAAATTCCGCATTTTTCAAATCGATGTAAAAAATTTAAAAACAGATGCTACAAACTTGAAACTGTCAAAATTTACTCAAAACCCTTTGAGCTTCAGTTTCCATAAAAATGTGATAACATATAATCCCTAATTTTCGAAATAATCACCTGCAAGCAAATTGTTTTTATTTAATAATTGTGCATTTTTCAAGTCGATGTAAAAAATTTAAAAACAAATGCTAAAAACTTGAATTTGTCAAAATTTACTCAAAACCTTTTGAGCTTCAATTTCCATAAAAATATGATAACATACAATCCCTAATTTTCGAAATAATCACACGCAAGCACATTTTTTTATTTAAAAATTCCGCATTTTTCAAGTCGATGTAAAAATTTTAAAAACAAATGCTACAAACTTGAAATTGTCAAAATTTACTCAAAACCCTTTGAGCTTCAGTTTCCATAAAAATATGATAACATACAATCCCTAGATTTTGAAATAATCACACGCAAGCACAGTTTTTTTATTTAATAATTACGCATTTTTCAAGTCGATGTAAAAAATTTGAAAACGAATGCTACAACTTTAAAATTTTCAAAATTTACTTAAAAACTGTAAATATTGTATCCGGAGTAATGTCACTTATTATTTACCTCGTGTTACAGTTGGAGAAAATGGCAGGATACGATCTGAGGAGAAGAATCCGAGCGCAAATTCGGGTGGTGAAGAAATTAATCGAAGAACGCAAGATTGAAACGGTGACGATCAAAAAAGTCATCAAACTGGTTTCACCACCGGCGAAGACCACTCGGCACACTCCGGAACGGACAACCCCGAAGAGGCAAACTCCAGATCGTAGAACCGAAAAATCCGAAACGACAGAAACGCGCAGCACTTATTACACGGAACGCAGGCGATCTTCAGATGTTAGAGTGGAAACCAAACATGTTACAAGAACGAAATCACCGGAATATAGAACGAAATCTCCTGAATCTAAACCAAATCTAAGATCAAAATCGCCGGAATACAGAACGAGATCTCCTGATTCCAAACAAACTTTAAGAACGAAATCTCCTGAATCTAAACCGACTTTAAGAACGAAATCACCGGAATATAGAACATCTTCGGAATCTAAACCAACTTTGAGAGAAAAATCACCGGAATCCAAACCAAGTTTAAGGTCGAAATCACCGGAAACGAGAGCGAAATCGCCGGAATCGAAGCAGAAAGGAAAATTATTTACGGATTTGAAAAAGTCATCTCCTGCGGTTGATGATAAACCGGAATGGGTCACCCAGAGGAACTTGAAGAAGGTCACGGAGAGGACCGTGGTGACTGGCAAAAAGTCGCCGGTGAAGGAGGAGAAACGGAAAAGGAAGACTCCCGAGAAGGAGATCCTCAAGTCCACCGATGTCATCACTTCAAGTTATGGAGTTGGACCGACTGACGAGAATGGAAGTCCTTTGTTTGGTTTGCAGGCGTTGAGGGCTCAGAATAAGAACGAACACACTAAAGGTAAGAGCGGTAACTTTATTACCAAATAGTCGCTCGTCATCAAAATACAATCAATTTTGAATAATTGGCAAATCTCCAGTTGCCATGGTTTTGGAAAAATTCATAATCTTTTATTCTCGCTCCAGACAGTTGTGCTTTGATTTTATCATATTCGTTCGGACGGTATCGGCATTTTATGGAATGGTCTCAGATACATTGCCAATTATATTTGGGGTTCCTCAAGGGTCTGCACTTGGGCCTCTGCCATAAACTAATTATGTTAATGTCTCCCGTTACATATTATACATTACGAATTCAAAGTTATTTAGACCTATTCAACAGTGATTGTATTTTTGAAACATCAATGCAAGCAACATTTTTACAATCATATTTGCCTTCTAATATAATACTTCTCAAAGGTGTAATTTCAATGTTGAAAATTGTAGTTCAAGGTATGGTAACACATAGCACATTCTATTCCGAAAATGGTTCCGAACCCGTTGGAGAGGTGAGCGTGACGGAATATTCGACGGATCCTAAAGATTTGGGCGATGTCGTGGACCTGGAACACAGGGAAGGAATCCTGTCGAAGACTACGACGCAAAAGTTTGGATACAGAGACGCGCCTACTTACAAAACCCTCACCGACAAGAAAAGAGTAAGATAATCGTTAATCCTCATCAGCGTTGACAATAGATGATGGAGATTGTGGTCTATTACTGGTTCACTAGTCTTAAGAATTAGGGGTTCCAATAATTCGCAACTTCGAAGAATCCGGAGAAACGAAGAGAACGGTCGAACCTCCATCTCTCTTTTGGATATCGACGAAACAAACTGAAGACCACTGTAATTATTTTTTTAATACAATTTCTTTTGTAGACAACCGAAAAATCCGATGAATTGCGAACGAGCTCCACCACAACGACTACCAAAGTTACTCGTCGAGGTTCCGTTAAAGAAATGTCCCAAAAGTTCCTCGATAACGCAGGTATGTATACTTCACTGTCCTCTTTTTGTAGTCATGCCTATTATGACTATTATCTTCTTGGGTATACAGTACTTTCAAGTAAGGCGGATTCAACTTTCGACCAAAAGTGGACCGAACTATTGATCATATGTCTAAACCTGGGGCAAAAAGTCTGAGGGGTTATTGATCAGCTAACTCGACAAGTCTAAGCCTGTCTTGATGAGTCTGACCACCTGTACCAACCACACCTGTCTCTAAGTTATTAACCTGTCCAACCGCACCTGTCTAAACCTGTCTCGACAAGTCTGGGGTTATTGACCTTGAACATCTCGATGTCTGAGTCTGCTTAACCAGTACTAACCGCTCCTACCAGGGTTCTTGACCTTTACACCAGTTTCAACAAGTCTGAACCTGTTCTAAACATACTGATCGACAAAATTTAACTTTTTGTCTGTTAAATACCTGTTCCAAATAACTTCTTGTTTGTAAAATGATGTTTTTTTTTTGTGGAATATGTTCCAGTCGCCAATAAGAAGAAATGATCGTTATCTGACACTCTCTCTTACAAATTGCATTTTCATTTTCTTTTTTTCTTTTAGTGGAAACTTTGAAAAGTGAAAAGCAGTCATCCTACCCAAAGGCAGGTCTGATCTTGCGAACGTCCAGTTTCAAAGATGGTAGTAGTGGTAGCAGCAGGGAAGGGTCTCCCATAGGTAATTCTGTTGTTTTACGATCGCGCAAATAAATCGTTTGATGAAATAAATTTTTCAAGCCGACACCGAAGAAATCCGAAGGACGGTGAAAGTAAGGACAAGCGGGACCAAAGGAGAGACGTTCCTCACCAACACCAGTAAGGTGACAGGGGTGCAGGATGTGATAACGAGAATGAAAACGGAAGGTAAGCGTTTTGATGTTTTCTAAGAATAAAATATGATGGTCCTAAAATTTAACCGCAAAATATATTTGTGATTTAATCGATTTATTAAGGTGCCTTTACCTTAAGTGTTGATTATCCTATAAGGGGATTGTTTTCTAAAAAAATATGATTATAAGTCGATGGTCCTAAAATTGATCCATGGGGTACCACATAATGTATCTGTGATTTGACCGATATACTAGTATTATACCTAACGGAATTTTCTAAAAAAAAATATATAGAGAAAAATTGATTAAGACTGCGGCCCTAAAATTGATCCTTGGGGAACCACAATATGTGTATGTGATTTGACCAATATATCAGTCTACATTTACCTAAAGTAAATGTTATAAGAGTATCCTACAACTATTAATAATAATAGGTACACAATTACCTATTACAAAATTTTTGTAAATGTAGCGAAATTTACATCTAAAATAAATCGCTGTAAAAATCATCAAAATAACAATAACGAACAAAACGTGTTAAAATAAATATAAACAAAATGAGTATAAATTGCACAAATCAAAATAATATTATTGATAAAGATATTTAAAAGAAAAATCCTACAGACTTAAAACTTTACAAATCTTTTTTAGAATTTGTAGAGGGTGATACCGAAGAGGACGCTGAAGCCAGGACGCTACTGAACAAATTCCTAGGCTCTCAGGTGCTCCTATCAGGAGTGGAAAGTCAAATGAAAAAGGGAACTACTTCAACGTCTTCTACGGCTTCCACCACTGGATCATCTTCGACGAAAAGAGTCACCAAAGTCACAACCACGATCACGGTAAGTAAACAATCTAAGAATATAAATGTAACCGTGAACACCCTGTATATTATTATTTTCGAATTTACTCCCGGTAGATAATACATATTTTGCGCACGGCTTCAGATTAATTAGTTCTACCCCAAGGATCCACTCTATCGCCACTTTAATTTCCATTTTGGCAGTTAAAAATTGTTCATTTCAGCGGTTGAACAATATCTTTTTGGTAATTTTTGATACTAGAAAATTGTCTTCCTTGCAGTTGAAAATTATCATTTTGGCAGTTGAAACTTTTCATTTATGCCATTCGAAAAAATATCATTTTTCGTAGTTAAAAATTGTCAATTTAGGCAGTTGAAAATTGTTATTTTTAGCAATTAAAAAAGGTCACTTTGGTCAGCAGTTGGAAATTGCCATTTTTGGTAGTTGAAAACGATCATTTTGACAGTTGAAAATTGTCATCTTTACCATTCGAAAAATGTCATTTTTGGTAGTTAAAAATTGTCAATTTTGGCAGTTGAAAATTGTTATTTTTTGGCAATTAGAAAAGGTCATTTTTAACAGTTGGAAATTGCCATTTTTGGTAGTTGAAAATCGTTATTTTTGGCAATTAAAAAATGTCCTTTTTAACAGTTGGAAATTGCCATTTTAACAATTAAAAATCATCACTTTGGCAGTTAAAAATTGTCATTTTTGGTAATTGAAAATTGTCAATTTCGGCAGTTGAAAATTGTTATTTTTGGCAATTAGAAAAGGTTTTAACAGTTGGAAATTGTCATTTTTGATAAATAAAAATGTTCATTTTGGCAGTTGAAATTTGTCGTTTTTGGTAATTGAAAATTGCCATTTTTACCATTCGAAAATTGTCATTTCTGGAAGTTGAAAATTGTTATTTTTGGCAATTAGAAAAGGTCATTTTGGTCAACAGTTGCAACTTGCCATTTTGTCATCTGAACATTTTCATAGGTAGTAGTTGAAAATTATCATTTTTAGCAGTTTGAAAATGGTCATTTTTGTCAGTTAAAAATTTTCGTTTTTGGTACTTGAAAATTTGGCAGCACTTTTGGCAGTGGGGAATGGTCATTGTTGAAATTTAGCTATTGTCATTTATGGCACTTGAAAATGGCCCATTTAAACAGTTGAAAATTGCCAATTTTGGCAGTTTGCAAATGGTGATTTTTCTTGGTTGAAAGTGGTCATTTTTGGTAGTTGAAAATTGTCATTTTTGTCAGACGAACATTGGCATTTTTGGTAGTTGAAAATTGTCATTTTTGACAGTTAAAAATTATCATTTTTGTCAGCTGAAAATTATTATTTTTGGCAATTAGAAAAGGTCAGTTTTGATAGTTGGAAATTGTGACTTTTGTCAGCTGAAAATTTTCATTTATAGCAGTTGAAAAATGTTATTTTTGGCAGTTTGGAAATGGTAATTTTTGACGGTTGGATATTGTCATTTTTGGCGGTTACAAATTCTCCATTTTGGCAGTTGAAAATTGTCATTTTTACCATTAGAAAATTGTCAATTTTGGTAGTTAAAAATTGTCATTTTTGTCAACTGAAAATGATCATTTTTGGAAGTTATAAAAGGTCGTTTTTGACAGTTGGAAATTGTAATTTTTGTTAGCTGGAAATGTTCATTTATAGTAGTTGAAAGTTGTCATCTTTAGCAGTTTGAAAATGGTCATTTATGACAGTTGGATATTGTCATTTTAGGCAGTTCCAAATTCTCCATTCTGGCAGTTGAAAATTATCATTTTTGCCATTCGAAAATTGTCAATTTTGGTGATTAAAAATTGTCGTTTTTGTCAGCAGAAAATTATCATTTTTGGAAGTTACAAAACGTCATTTTTGACAGTTGTAAATTGTAATTTTTGTCAACTAAAAATTGTTATTTATTGCATTTGAATATTCTCCGTTTTGGCAGTTGAAAATTGTTATTTTTACCATTCGAAAATTGTCAATTTTGTCAGCAGAAATTTATCATTTTTAGCAGTTTGAAAACTATCATTTCTGACAGTTGGATATTGTCATTTTTAGCAGTTCTAAACTCACCATTTTTGCAGTTGAAAATTTTCATTTTTACCATTCGAAAATTGTCAATTTTGGTAGTAAAAAATCGTCATTTTTTTCAGCTGAAAATTGTCATCTTTGAAAGTTAGAAAATGCCATTTTTGACAGTTGGAAATTTTCATTTTTGTCAGCTGCAAATTTTCATTTATAACAGTTGAAAATTGTCATTTTTGGCAGTTTGAAAATGGTCATTTTTGACAGTTGGATATTGTCATTTTTGGCAGTTATAAATTCTCCATTTTGGCAGAGGAAAATTGTCATTTTTACCATTCGAAAATTGTCATTGTGGGTGGTTGAAAATTATCATTTTTGTCAGCTGAAAATTGTTATTTTTGGTAATTAGAAAAGGTAATTTCTGACAGTTGGAAATTGTCATTTTTGTCAGCCGAAAATTGTTATTTTTGGCAGTTTGGTCATTGTTATATACATACATTAGTCAATTGCAACATTAGTCAATCTAATTTTTTGTTTGAATCATTATAAAAAATAATAAAAAAAAAAAAAATAATGTTTATTGGTGCTAGTAACTTGGAAGTTTTACACAGGTCACATAAACTTTGCTTAAAATATGAAGCTCATTTAATTAATTGTTTATCAAGGTAATAGCACATAAGTGAAGATACCTGCAGTGTGCGAAACTAACATTATATTATATAATGAATATTAAAAATATATAAAATAATCGATACATAAATAAAAAATATATAAATAAATATATATATATATATATATATATATATATATATATACATATACACGTACACACATACACTTACATAGATGTATAGATATAGATAGATAAAACCGCAAGACCGACATTACACATTAAAACTTTTAAATGATGACACGTTAAAATTACTAACATAAGTACTTAAAAGATACAAAAATATACATAAATAAAATTGCATGATGAACATTACACATTAAAACTTATTGACTAATAAAATCCTTGTTAAAGTTGCATTACAGTTATAGTTATTTAAAAGTGAATAATACTTATCACAATACAAAACAACTAGACTATAGCAGTTGCCAAATACTCTTCAAACGAGTAGAATGCTTGTTTAATTAAGTAGTTTTTGCACCACGTTTTATATTTCCTAATGTTTAGTTGCTGAATATTGCTGGGCAATACGTTAAAAAAATTGATACAATAATATTTTGTGCCAGTCTTGGCCTTCGATAAGCGGAACTTAGTGATACGGAAATCATTTCTCGCACGCGTTTCATACATATGATAGTCCTTGTTGCAGGTATATGTATTAATGTTGTTTCTAATATACACAAGACACTCCAAGATATAGATACAAGGAACCGTTAGGATATTAAGGAGTTGAAATTGTTCTCTGCAGTCAGCCCTATAGCCGAGACCTGACATTATACGAATGGCTCGCCTCTGTAGCTTAAATACATCTGCCATTATTGGCGAGTGACCCCATAGTATGATACCATACCCTATATGTGTATGTATGTAGGCATAATATGCATTTAATACTAGTTGAATATTAACTGACCGCGAGAGATTTCTCAGTAGATACACATTCCTTGCCAATCTTTTCTCTAACTCTACACCATGAGCATCCCATGTCAGATGTGTATCTATTACAATACCCAAAAACCTAGTTGACTGTTTTTCGCCTGATTCGTTTTTCTTTAGTGAAAAGGTTAATTCTACTGTCTTATTGTCATTCAGTTTTAGTTTGTTGCAGTCAAACCATAAGTTAGCTCTCCTAATTGCAACTTCTAGTCTCTCTCTCGTTTCTTCAGTGTGATTGCCACTCAGTGATATAGTTGTGTCATCAGCGTACAGTACTGTTAGAACATCGGGACACTGGGCTGGGAGGTCATTTATGTATATTAGAAACAAAAGCGGTCCCAAGATAGACCCTTGTGCCACACCATGCATGATTTTGAGTTCTTGTGACATATCATTATTAAATACAACACTTTGGCTTCTATTTGACATATAGGACATAAGTAATCTACAGCTTTCCGGACTGAAGTTGTAAAAGTATAACTTTCTTAATAGAATTGATCTTGAAATACAATCGAATGCTTTACTTAGGTCTAATAGCTTACTAATCATAACATTGCCTTTTTCAAAAGCATCTATGACATTATTTACAAGAGAAGTGATTGCAGTTGTTGTTGATCTTCCTTGCCTAAAGCCGAACTGAGAATTTGTTAAGATTTGATTATTTTCTAAGAAATAGGTTATTTGTTCCGCCAAAATTGACTCGATTATTTTAGAAAAAATAGGCAAGATAGAAATTGGTCGATATTGGTTTTTGTCATGTTCATCTCCTTTTTTAAAAACTGGAATGCACTTGGCGATCTTTAAGGAATCTGGAAAAATTCCTGTTCTTATTGATTTATTGATCAAAAATGTGATAGGGCTTACCAGGATATCAATTACAAACTTTATAGCGCAAATATTAAGGTCGTATATGTCTCTACTATTCTTATTTTTAAGGTTTAATATTGTATCGCGAACTTTAGTACAAGATATTTCTTGAAATTTAAAATACTGCCAGTTTGTTTGGGCGCACGAACGGGACATTAAGACTATCGGATCATCGTCAGAATCAGGTATAGTATTAATCACTGTTTCTGCAATGGATGCAAAGTACTCATTGAATTCATTCGGAGTAATCACGACCTCTTTAGAATTATCAGTTTTATTATGCTTTTTGGATTTAATAACTTCCCAGATTGCCTTTGAGCAATTTGTGGATGAGTTTATGTAATGTTCGTTAGCTTGTTTTTGTTGTTCTCGTATAACTGATTTATATTTTTTATGCAGAGCTTTATATTCCGACTCTGTGTGTTCGTTTTTATGTTTGTTTCGAATGTCACGGAGCAAATGCAATTGGTCTCTCATTTGTTTCAGTTTGGGACCAAACCATTGAATATTACTATTATTACTGGTAAATTTTATTAGCCTTTCCGGAAACGCAATTTTATATGATTGACTGACTATATTAATAAGAGTTGCCCAAGCGACATTTATATCAATATTTGGGTTTCGTATCTCCCTCCAGTCATAGCTGTTAATAATGTTATAAAATTTATGTTGCCCTGATTGTGTGACTGGTCTTACTCTTCTTTTTGTAATTGATTTAGCGTGATCAATTTCAACACACAATCCTAGATGATCCGAGACTCCAATGTTTACTACTTTAGCCTTGTTAGTGTCAGTATCATTATAAATATTTGAAAATATGTTGTCTAAACAAACCCCTTGTCTAGTAGCTTGATTTGTTGCTTTATATAGCCCATAAGTAGCAAACAGGTTACATAATTGTGAAACTTTCCTATCAATTGAATTAAACGATACATTAAAATCACCACACACATAAATTACATTTGTACTCACGCTTAAACGTTCTAGTGCATTTTCTAAAATGCTGATAAAATCTGAGTAGTTACCGTTTGGAGATCTATATAAAGCTACAATAATAATATTAGATCTTTTTAACTTTACTCCTGACATTTCACAAGTCATTTCCACTGATATTTCAGTAAGAAAACTCAAAACGGTATACGGTATACTTGAAGCATTATCAGTAGAGAATTTTTGGTATGAATTTATTCCGGGAAGAAAATGCATATTTTGCAAACAGCTTCGGATTAATACGATGTACCTCAAGGATCCACCCCATCTCTATTTACATTTAATACATTTGTCAATTGCAACATCGTGAATTCAATTTCTTGTTTGGATAATTGAAGTATTTTCAGCTTCAGATTAATAAGGTGTACCTCGAGGATCCACTCTGTCGCCACTTAAACGCAATACGTTCGTCAGTTGCAACATTAGCGAATTCAATTTTTTGTTTGCATCATTAAAGCATTTTCGGTGGAGAGTTTTTTTTTCGAATTTATTCCGGGCAGATAATGCATACATTACGAACAGTTTCGGATTAATAAGGTGTACCTCAAGGATCCACTCTGTCACCACTTACATTGAATACATTTGCGAATTCAATTTCTTCTTTACATCATTGAATTATTTTCAGTGGAAAGTTTTTGGCGGTAAATAAATGTTTTTAAACAACTTTTGCATTTCGTATGATAATTTTAATATTTTCGAAGTATTAAAAGAATGAAAAAAATGTAAATATAAATAAGGAAGTTATTAGTAAACATAAAACCAAATTTAAGTTGTAAACTAGTTCTAAACAATTCCAATTAACTGGCGAGCGAGAAACACTGCGTAAACGCAAAACTATTAATGTTACATCTGTGCCGACGACGATTTTGGTTCTATTTTCGGACCTCGGGCACGTCACGAATTCGCGTAAATTTATCCAAGTTGCTCGCAAAAATTTTCTTCGTCGAAAAAAAGAACTTTGACCATGGCCAAAATTGGTTTTTCCAATTTTCCAACGCGCAAAAATTCACTTTCCTTTATATAGGATAGTGGGGGGTTTTCCCACCACCACCACTGTATTTCGTGTATATGTGCAAATCTTTCGAGTTCTAAAATTGGGCGTCCGGTGACGTCACGCGGCGCTCCCGACGACGCTCTTACACATTTCACAGTGCAGTGTGCACCGTCTATATTAAAACACTACTCGAAAAAATTCGGTCCGTGCCACGCACGAAATACCCAAAATTCCGTGAAATTTCGGCCAAATTTGGATTTTACTTTCGGACGGGGAGAGTTCGCCAAAAGAAAAAAAAATAATACGTAAGTATTTTTTTCGTTTTTGGTTTTGCGTGTGCGGATGTTTCGAGTGCGAGCGGCGCGGTTTATTTATATACACGTGCTGGCTACGTGAAAATTTTGATTAATGACCATTTTCGGAAGCGTTTGTGGAAATTGCGCAAAACTTTATGTATAATGTGGAATTTTCACTTACCTTAAACTTCTATTGAAAATATTCTTGGACGTGAATTGTCGAGGCCCAAAAACCAGAAATTCTTGAAGCATAATGAAAATCTGTAACCAAAATTATGAATTGAAGTATGAGGGCTTGTTTATTTTTAAATATAATATTAATATTATTAAATATTATTTAATCACATAACAACGTAACAGATTAATTAATCAAACATGTAGGGTATAAAAATAGCAAGCGGTAATCCTAACAAGACGGAGTAATGTGTTTTTTTTACTAAAACATATTTTACGCTTCAAGCTTTACTATTTAAACTTTAATCCTTTAGAAAAAAAATAACTAAAAATATTTTAGAAAAAAAAAACTAAAAATCCTTTAGAAAAAACTAAAAACCCTTTAGAAAAAAAACTAGAAAACTTTAGAAAAAAAAATCATTTAGAAAAAAAACTAAAAATCCTTTAGAAAAAACTAAAACCTTCAGAAAAAAAAACTAAAGAACTTTAGAAAAAAAGTAAATCATATAAAAAATAAAACTAAAAATCCTTTAGAAAAAAAACTAAAAATTCTCAAAAAAAAACTAAAAATATTTTAGAAAAAAAACTAAATCCTTTAGAAAAAAAAACTAAAAACCCTTTAGAAAAAACCCTTTAGAGAAAAAAACTAAAAAACTTTAGAAAAAAAATCATTTAGAAAAAAAACTAAAAATCCTTTAGAAAAAAAAACTAAAAATCCTTTAAAAAAAAACTAAAAATATTTTACAAAAAAAATTAAATTCTTAAGAAAAACAAACTAAAAATCCTCAAAAAAAAAATTAAAAATACTTTAGAAAATAAAACTAAAACTCCTTTAGAACAAAAACTTAAAATCCTTTAAAAAAACAATAAAAATATTTTAGAAAAAAAAACTAAAAATCCTTAAAAAAAACAGCATGCATATTTTGATCTCAAACAGATACCTAAGTAATTAAGCATTACAAAGTACTAGAAATCCTTAATTAAACTTAGGAAAAAAAAACTTTAAAAAAAACTGTAAGAATATTTTGATTTCACACAGTCTTAAACTTGAGGATTTTTTTTTAAATGCATGAATATTTTGATCTCATGGAACAAATCAAAAACGTTGTTTAGGAACCGCTGTTTAACCATTATATGATTACAAAAATAAACAGTCGTCAAATATTTATTTATCATTCATCGAGTTTTTAAATAAAGCTTTCCGCCGTCTAAAAATAAAGTTTCAGAGTGCTAATATAGCGTCATTGCAAACTCAAACTGGAGTCGAGTTTGTTTACGATTTGTTTTCGGTTGGATAATCCGTTCGTTCGGATGGGGCTTTGTCAAGGATTAAAAACAAAAAATACGAAAATAAACGTGTACAAAGGGAAAGACTAAACAATTATAACGTTTCTGACGAATTCAATGTCACCGCGTACATAAGAGCTTTTCTTGTCTTTCAGCCTTGTTTTTGATTTATTTTCGCGGAAATTCGAAAATAGATGATTATTTTTAAGCCATTTAGAACAAGTGTCGAAAAAGTTTTTTTTTTTATTTTCAAAATGTTGAATTTAGATGTTGAAAAATAATAAATAATAAAAATTACGATAAGGGAAAGTCTTTTAAATCTTTCTTTAATGTATTTTAAATAATTTTAGAAAATTTCAAGTCGCTAGCAGTTGTTTTTCTATTTTTGCCAAACCGCCGAAATTATTAGAAATTTTCACAACGAAACCGTCCGATCAAATTTTGATTTTTGCTTCAAAATCCAATGTTGGATTATGTTTAATTTTTTACGGAATTATTCTTTAACGCATTTTGGGTAATTTTGGAAAGTTTCTAGTCGCTGGCATTTGTTTTTCAATTTTTTTCGAACCGCCAAAATTTATACAAATTTTCACAACTAAACTGTCCGATCAAATAAAATTACACCAAAATCCAATATTGGATTGTATTTACTTATTCTACAGAATCTTTCTTTAATGCATTTTAAGTAATTTTAGAAAGTTTCAAGTCGCTGGCATTTGTTTTTCAATTTTTTTCGAACCGCCGAAATTATTACAAATTTTTACAACTAAACCATCCGATCAAATGAAATTACACCAAAATCCAACGTTGGATTGTATTTAGTTTATTCACGGAATCTTTCTTTAATGCATTTTGAGTAATTTTAGAAAGTTTCAAGTAGCTGGCAATTGTTTTCCTATTTTTTTCAAACCGCTAAAACTATTACAAATTTTTACAACTAAACCGTCCGAACAAACGAAATTACACCAAAATCCAATGATGGATTGTATTGACTTTTTTTACTGAATCTTTCTCTAATGTATTTTGAGTAATTTTAGAAAGTTTTAAGTCGCTGGCAATTGTTTTTCGATTTTTTTCCAACCGCCGAAATTATTACAAATTTTCGCAACTAAACCGTCGGATAAAATGAAATTACACCAAAATCCAATGTTGGATTGTAATTAGTCTTTCTACGGAATCTTTCTTTGATGCATTTTGAGTAATTTTAGAAAGATTCAAGTCGCTGGCATTTGTTTTTAAATTTTTTTCGAACCGCCGAAATTATTACAAATTTTTACAACTAAACCATCCGATCAAATGAAATTACACCAAAATCCAACGTTGGATTATATTTAGTTTTTCTACGGAATCTTTCTTTAATGCATTTTGAGTAATTTTAGAAAGTTTCAAGTCGCTGGCAATTGTTTTTCTATTTTTTTCAAACCGCCAAAATTATTACAAATTTTCACAACTAAACCGTCCGAACAAACAAAATTACACCAAAATCCAATGTTGGATTGTATTTAGTTCTTCTACGAAATCTTTCTTCAGTGTATTTTGAGTAATTTTAAAAAGTTTCAAGTCGCTGGCAGTTGTTTTTCGATTTTTTTTGAACCGCCGAAATTATTACAAATTTTCACAACTAAATCGTCCGAACAAATGAAATTACACGAAAATCCAATGTTGTATTGTATTTAGTTCTTCTACGAAATCTTTCTTCAATGTATTTTGAGTAATTTTAGAAAGTTTCAAGTCGCTGGCAATTGTTTTTCGATTTTTTTCAAACTGCCAAAATTATTACAAATTTTCACAACTAAACCGTCCGAACAAATGAAATTACACCAAAACCCAATGTTGTATTATATTTAGTCTCTACACTGGAACTTTCTTTAATGCATTTCGAGCGATTTTAGAAAGTTTCAAGTCGCTGGTATTTGTTTTTCTAATTTTTTCGAACCGCCAAAATTATTACAAATTTTCACAACTAAACCGTCCGATCAAATGAAATTACACCAAAATCCAATGTTGTATTGTATTTAGTTTTTCTACGGAATCTTTCTTTAATGCATTTTGAGTAATTTTAGAAAGTTTCGAGTCGCTGGCAATTGTTTTTGAATTTTTTTCGAACCGCCAAAATTATTACAAATTTTCACAACTAAATCGACGGAACAAATGAAATTACACGAAAATCCAATGTTGGATTGTATTTACTTTTTCTACTGAATCTTTCTTTAATGCATTTTGGGTAATTTTAGAAAATTCCAAGTCGCTAGCAATTGTTTTTCAAACCGCTAAAATTATTACAAATTTTTACAACTAAACCGTCCGATCAAATGAAATTACACCAAAATCCAATGTTGTATTATTTTTAGTCTCTACACTGAAACTTTCTTAAATACATTTTGAGTAATTTTAGAAAGTTTCAAGTCGCTGGCACTTAGTTTTCAATTTTTTTCAAACCGCCAAAATTATTAAAAATTTTCACAACTAAACCGTCGGATAAAATGAAATTACACCAAAATCAAATGTTGAAGTAAATGTAATTCTTTTACGGAGTCATTCTGCAGTGCATTTTAAGTAATTTTGTAAAGTTTCAAGTCGCTGGCAATTGTTTTTATTTTTTTTTTCCCACCAAAATTATTACAAATTTTCACAACTAAACCGTCGGATAAAATGAAATTACACCAAAATCCAATGTTGAAGTAAATGTAATTTTTTACGGAGTCATTCTTCAGTGCAATTTGAGTAATTTTGGAAAGTTTAAAGTCGCTGGCAATTGTTTATATATTTTTTTCGAACCGCCAAAATTATTACAAATTTTCACAACTAAACCGTCGAATAAAATGAAATTACACCAAAATCTAATGTTGAAAAAAAATGTAACTTTTCACAGAGCCATTCTACCGTATATTTTGAGTAATTTAAGAAAGTTTCAAGTCGCTGGCAATTGTTTTTATATTTTTTTCGATCCGCCGAAATTATTACAAATTTTTACAACTAAACGGTCGGATAAAATGAAATTACACCAAAATCAAATGTTGAAAAAAATGTAACTTTTTACAGAGTCATTTTACTGTATATTTTGAATAATTTTGGAAAGTTTCAAGTCGCTGGCAATTATTTTTCTATTTTTTTCGAACCGCCAAAATTATTACAAATTTTCACAACTAAACCGTCGAATAAAATGAAATTACACCAAAATCCAATGTTGAAAAAAATGTAACTTTTCACAGAGCCATTCTACCGTATATTTTGAATAATTTTGGAAAGTTTCAAGTCGCTGGCAATTATTTTTCTATTTTTTTCGAACCGCCAAAATTATTACAAATTTTCACAACTAAACCGTCGAATAAAATGAAATTACACCAAAATCGAATGTTGAAAAAAAATGTAACTTTTCACAGAGCCATTCTACCATATATTTTGAGTAATTTAAGAAAGTTTCAAGTCGCTGGCAATTATTTTTATATTTTTTTCGATCCGCCGAAATTATTACAAATTTTCACAACTAAACTGTCGGATAAAATGAAATAACAACAAAATCCAATGTTGAAGTAAATGTAATTTTTTTACGAAGTCATTCTTAAGTGCAATTTGAGTAATTTTGGAAAGTTTCAAGTCGCTGGCAATTGTTTTTATATTTTTTTCGAACCGCCAAAATTATTACAAATTTTCACAACTTAACCGTCCGATCAAATAAAATCACAACAAATTATAAAAACAGAAATTACGTAATTTTCCACAGAATAATTCTTAAATGTGTTTTTTAATAATTTAAGAGAATTTCAAGTCCGTAGCAATTGTTCTTCAATTTTTAATTCTGTGTAATATGAAAATTTTGCCATCGGATTCATCACCGATTATAGAAATTACTGAAAAACTAAAAAAAAAAATCGGGTTTTGCTGTAATTTTGATGAAGAAAAACTTATTCGTAATCTCGGTGCAAATTTTGGCGGAAAACCTGAACACGGACATTTTCGGATTTTACTGTAATTTCGAATGCAAATTTTTGTGCATTTAAATCAAAGATTCTTCTTCTCAACTTATTGTCAATTTGAATGTAATTTTTGATGCTTTTAAAAGTAATTCTGTCTAATGTTAAATTTTGCTGTTAGAATTAGTCTTTTGTAGATATAACTCGAAATAATTTAAGAACTAGACGAGAGACATATTTTTCGATTTTGATTTATTTTGAGTTTTAGTGCCAATTTTGGTGAAGATCCGCAATAAACTACTTGGCGGATCTTCACCAAAATTGGCGCTAAGATTGAAAAATAAATCAAAATCGAAGATTATGTCTCTCGTCCAGTTCTTAAACTATTTCGAATTATTTCTATTAAGATTGAAAAATAAATCAAAATTGAACAATATTTCTTAAGTTATTTCGAGTTATTTCTATTAAAACAAATCCGTCTGAAGTGAAATTTCACTTGGATGAAGAAATATGGGTTTTTAAGTAATGCATTTTGTTCCTTCGCTCCATTCTCTCATCAACATCACCTGTATTGGTCTGTGGCCTTCTAAAAGAGATATCAAGCTGATGATGTGTATACTGACTTTTCTAAGGCCTTTGGCTAAAATTGCAAAAATTTAAATCCATTTGAGTTGCGAGATGGTGTAATTGAATGTCTGAGTGGCTTGAATGGTAACGTTGGATCTTCGAAGATTAAAGTGACATCTGGTGTTCCAGTAGCGAGGTGGTATAATTGAATGTCTGGATAGATTAAATGGTAACGTTTGATCTTCGGGGATAATAGTTACATCTGGTGTTCCTCAGGGTTCATACAGCGGACCCATTTAATTTCCATTGTCTATTAATGTCTTTTAGAATATAGTAAGATTCTTCTGACCAAATTAGTTTATAGTACATCTTGTAATTTTTGTGAAATTTGTCTTCAATTACATTGCTCCGTTCATCCGTGGCATAATAACGAGGAAACGCATTCCCGAGAGACAGAGAGAAAGAGAGAGCATCGGGACCCATTTTTCCGAGTTGAAGTCATTGAGTCATTGTTCCAATTATCCAAAAGATTTATAAAAGTCCGAAGAAACGCGGAACGCGGAGCGAGAGGAGGAAACGCGCACCGGAGGAGTGAGCGAGAGGGCCGACGTTAAATCATTGCATTATAAATACAGGAAGGCGTCCGCGTCTCAGTCTCTCGCGGCGTCCTTCTCCGACAGAGGGCGGGGCGGGCGTCGTAACGCGGGCCGAGACGTCGCGACGCGCTCGCCGTGTTCGCACAGAGTCGTCGCCTATTTTGGTAACACTGTACGGAGAGGACCTTGCGCTTGGGCGTTTGCCATCATCTCGCATACATAACCAATGAATCGCACAGGTTTTCGCAAGGGTCAATGATTTTTTATTTTATTTTTATAGCGGCCGAAACGGCGATTCGGAAAAAAAAATGTGAATGAAAGAGAACATAAACAAATTAGTTATTAACTCCTTAGCATACAACGCTGAAAAAATGTGCTTTAATGGGTTAAAGCTGTTGGGTTTTTTGCAATAAATATTTTGTGTTATTTCGAGCGCAATCGCGTTTGCCGCGCTTCGCTAACGCGTCGCGGGCATACGCGTACTTTGCCGCGCTCCGCTAACGCGTCGCAGCTGTCTCTCACAATCGGCAAACACGTACTTTGCCGCGATTCGCTGACGCGTCGCAACTGCCTCTCTCAATCGGCAAACGCGTACTTTAACGCGCTCTGCTGAGACGTCGAAACTGTCTCTCTCAATCGGCAAACACTTACTTTGCCGCACTCTGCTAAGGCGTCGCAACTGTCTCTCTCAATCGGCAAACGCATACTTTTCCGCGCTTTACTTATGCGTCGCAACTCTTCCTCACAATCGGCAAACGCGTACTTTGTCGCGCTCTGCTGAGACGTCGAAACTGTCTCTCTCAATCGGCAAACACATACTCTGCCGCGCTCCGCTGAAGCGTCGCAAATGTCTCTCACAATCGGCAAACACGTACTTAGCGCACTTTTAATACACACACAGCTATTTCCGTGTTATATTTATCAGAAAGAAATAACAATAATGAACGTACTCCGATTATACACATCAATCAAGCATTAGAAACGTACGTCATCTTGAAATACAGCAACTATTTCCGTGTTATATTTGTTGAAGAAAAATAACAAAATATACGTCGAAAGTTGTTTAATTCAAAGTTACCTGACAATGGACTACCACATAGTAACGGTCGCAACCATCATCTTCATAACAAAATATACTTCGACTGTATAAATCAATGGAGCGTTAGAAAAGTACGTTATCTTGAAGTGAAGCAGCTCGGACGACATCTAGCGTATAACGCTAACACTAAGTAATTTTTGTAACAAGCACAAAACATTCCTTATTTAATTGTTGATGAATGGATGATTTAAAGAAATTGAAAATATTTCGCTTTCATTGAATTTGCACCGATAGAAAACAAATTGCTCATCGTTGATCCAAAAAAAAAAATAGCTATGCTACCAAACAACACATAAAGAATTGTTACAAATAAACAACTACAAATATAGAATTGTGCAGTAGACTGCTTTTAAACCTTTCAGTTTGAAACCTACCATCGTATGAAGACTATAGTTGCACCAGAAAATATTAACAGCGTCGTCTGCGCTGGAGTGAACAAAATGTTGACAATAATCTCAACTTGTTGTATTTTTGTGTGGAATCGACTGCGGAGGTTATTAAACGTTTGGGTAAATATACTAAATGTTTTTTGAAGCCTTGATCACTGCTGATTATTCCGGAAGTAAAATTTTCAATGTTTCTAAAATATTTAATTTGTTGCAGAAATGTTAATGTTACTTTGTTGCAATTTTATAGACTGCATTTCTTATTTCATTAGTAAACATCTGGGCGCGTGAGCAACGGATTGGATTGTAGAATAGGGCCCACCCGCCACCCCTCGAATCAACATTATTTCAAACTACAAAACTGTTTGGTTGAAGAATTTTTTTTTAATTTTTGGAGAGTTGTAAAGTTTAGAAATAATAAGGGACATGATTTTGTGGTTTAAATAAAAGTGGAACCGGGGGTGGTGGGTGGGCCCTGTCCTACAATCCAATCTGTGTCTCACGCGCCCTTTTTTCCAACAATTACTAAGAGAATTAAAAAAATTAAAGTCTTCACTATCTTTCTTACTCGTTTAACTTATTTATTAGTAAAAATTTGGACGCGTGATCAATGGATTGGATTGTAGGATAGGGCCCACCCACCGCCCCTCGTATCAACATTATTTCAAACTACAGAACTGTTTGGCTGAAATGTTTTTTTTAATTTTTGGAGAGTTGTAAAATTTAGAAATAATAAGGGACGTGATTTTGTGGTTGAAATAAAATTGGAACCGGGGGTGGTGGGTGGTCCCTATTCTATAATCCAATCTGTGGCTCACGCGCCCTTTTTTCCAACAATTAATAAGTGAATTAAAAAAATAAAGTCTTCACTGTCTTTTTTACTCGTTTAACTTATTTATTAGTAAAAATTGGGACGCGTGAGCAAGGGATTGGATTGTAGGATAGTGCCCACCCACCACCCCTCAATCAACATTATTTAAACTACAAAACTGTTTGGTTGAAAAAATTTCTTTAACAATTTGTTGAAGAGTTGTAAAGTTTATAAATAATAAGGAACATGATTTTGTGGTTGAAATAAAAGTGGAACGGGGGGTGGTGGGTGGGCACTATCCTACAATACAATCTGTGGCTCACGCGCATTTTTTTTCCAACAATTACTAAGTGAATAAAAAACATAAAGTCTTCGCTGTTTTTCATATACACGTTTAACTTATTTATTAGTAAAAATCTGGACGCGTAGGCAACGGATTGGATTGTAGGATAGGGAACACCCACCACCCCTCGCGTCAAAATTATTTTAAACTACAAAACTTTTTGGTTGAAAAAATTTCTTTAACAATTTATTCGAGAGTTGTAACGTTTATAAATAATAACGAACGTGATTTTGTGGTTGAAGTAAAAGGGGAACCGGGGGTGGTGGGTGGGTCCTATCCTATAATCCAACCTGTGGCTCACGCGTCCTTTTTTACAACAATTAATGTGAATTTAAAAAAATAAAGTTTTTACTGCCTTTCTTATTCGTATAACTTATTTATTAGTAAAAATTTGGACGCGTGATCAATGAATTGAATTGTAGGATAGGGCCCACCCGCTACCCCTCGTACCAACATTACTTCAAACTACGAAACAGTTTGGTTGAAGAAACTTCTTTAACAATTTATTGAAGAGTTGTAAAGTTTAAAAATAATAAGGGACGTGATTTTGTGGTTGAAACAAAAGTGGAACCAGGGGTGGTGGGTGGGCCCTTTCCTATAATCCAATCTGTGGCTCACGCACCCGTTTTTCCAACAATTAATAAGTGAATTAAAAAAATAAAGTCTTCACTGTCTTTCTTATTCGTTTAACTTATCTTTTAGTAAAAATCTGGACGCGTGAGCAAGGGATTGGATTGTAGGATAGGGACCACCCACCACCCTTTGAATCAACATTATTTCAAACTACAAAACTGTTTGGTTGAAGAAATTTCTTTAAAAATTGTTGGAGAGTTGTAAAGTTGAAATAATAAGGAACGTGATTTTGTAGTTGAAATAAAAGTGGAACGGGGGGTGGTGGGTGGGCCCTGTCCTACAATCCAACCCGTGGCTCACGCGCACTTTTTTCCAACAAGTAACAACTGAATCAAAAAAAAAATAAAGTCTTCACTGTCTTTCTTACTCGTTTAACTTATTTATTATTAAAAATCTGGGCGCGTGAGCAACGGATTTGATTGTAGGAAAGGGCACACCCACCACCCCTCGAATAAACATTATTTTAAACTACAAAACTATTTGGTTGAAAAATTTTTTTTGGCAATTTATTCGAGAGTTGTAAAGTTTATAAAAAATATGGAACGTGATTTTGTGGTTAAAATAAATATGGAACTCGGGGTGGTGGGTGGGCCCTATCCTACAATCCAACCCGTGGCTCACGTGCCCTTTTTTCCAACAATTAAAAGTGAATAATAAAAAAAAAGTTCGTCACTGTCTTTCTTACTTGTTCAACACATTTATTAGTAAAAACCTGGACGCATGAGCAACGGATTGGATTGTAGAATAGAGCCCACCCACCACCCCTACAATCAACATTACTTTAAACTACAAAACTGTTTGGTTCAAGAAATTTCTTTAACAATTTATATGAGAGTTGTAAAGTTTATAAATAATAACGAACGTGATTTTGTGGTTAAAATAAAAGTGGAACGGGGGGTGGTGGGTGGGCACTATCCTACAATCCAACCTGTGGCTCACGCGCCCTTTTTTGCAACAATTAAAAGTTAATAATAATAAAAAAGTTCTTCACTGTCTTTCTTACTTGTTTAACTTATTTATTAATAAAAACGTGGACGCGTGAGTAACGCATTGGATTGTAGGATAGAGCCCACCCACCACCCCTCGAATCAACATTATTTTAAATTACAAAACTGTTTGGTTGAAGAAATTTCATTAACAATTTGTTGAAGAGTTGTAAAGTTTAAAAATAATAAGGAACGTGATTCTATAGTTGAAATAAAAGTAGAACTAGGGATGGTGGGTGGGCCCTATCCTACAATCTAACCCTTGGCTCACGCGCCCTTTTTTCCAACAATTAAAAGTCAATAATAAAAAAAGTTCTTTACTGTCTTTCTTACTCGTTTAACTTATTTATTAGTAAAAATTTGGACGCGTGAGCAACGGATTGGATTGTAGAATAAGGCCCAACCACCACTACCAGTTTGGCCATATAAAATAAAACATCGTTCGTGTTATAAATTATAGCAGGCCGAGAATATCAATTTCCATAATCCCAGCTGTCCGCTTTCGTGGGATAAATTTAAATTTTTGACATTGAGATAAAAATATGCGCGAGTTACAGTTCGCATGGAAAAAATAACGCCTCCCGTTACACCACACTGCACATCATAACATCCGCAAAATTCCGTAAAATTGTAAATTACAAAATATCTTTAGCAGAAAGTGTAACATTGCAACGGCATTACAAATAATTAAAATTCTAAAAAGCAATATTTTGCTATGTGCAAGTTTGGATGTCCCGATAGCCCCCTCCACTGGCTGCGCGCCTCCAATTTAATAAGTGTGGCTTGGAAAATATTTATTTTAAAATAATTTTGAGGCAACCTCACTTATTGCAGAAGCATTAAATAAATTTAATAAAGATGAAATATAGACTAAATACGAATGAAACTTTGTTGGCACCTTTTTGAACTTCTGCATTAATTCTGACACGAGTTCATTAGACAATAAAGTTCTGATAAAATGTGTTACGCTTGTTATTTTAAAACGAACCTCGTATATACTCTGTAAGGTGTAATAAAATATAATCAATATTTTTTATGGTTATAATATTAAAAAAATTATATACTAATTTTTGAAAATAAAAACTTAGAAAAAAATATATATTCACACCACTATATAAGACAAAAAAAGTGCAATGCTAATTATTTTAAAACTAACCCTGTATAACGTCTGTATGGTGTAATAAAATATAATAATTTTTTTTTTGATAAAAAATATTTAAATTTTTTTTTTTAAAGGTATTCAACGTTTGCAATAGATTCGAATATTATTTATTGTGTTACACAATACACAGTTTACACTTGTCATGAATAAAAATAATAACAGAACTATTAATAGAAAAAATAAAACATTTTGTCTTTCCTCCAAATGTTGACATCATCCGCGAGTTTGAAAACACAATAACGTTGAAGGTTTCGAAAAAAAAACATGAACGTGGGCTTGGGAAAATAAACGCGGCTTTCTCGGAAACTCATGTTAGTTATTTCGCTGGCCAAATTTAATCCTAGGCAGAAACAAAACGACAAAAGTGTGAAAACGAAAAATGCAATCGCGGGTTTGAAAAATTGTACAAAATTAATCAAACGGGGAAATTGCTTCAAAAACTCAAAATCTACGGAAAAATAATCCATTTTTGATTTCCCGTTAAAACAATTGCCGCATCCGAGGCAGAAACAAAACGACAACCTTTCAAATTCGAAAGTGTGAAAATGAAAAATGCATTCGGCGGTTTGAAAAATTGTACAAAATTAATCAAACAGGGAAATTGCTTCAAAAGCTCAAAATCTACGCAAAAATAATCCATTTTTGATTTCCTGTTAAAACAATTGCCGCATCCTAGGTAGAAACAAAACGACAACCATTCAAATTCGAAAGTGTGAAAATGAAAAATGCGTTCGGCGGTTTGAAAAATTGTACAAAATTAATCAAACGGGGAAATTGCTTCAAAAGCTCAAAATCTACGGAAAAATAATCCGTTTTTGATTTCCCGTTAAAACAATTGCCGCATCCTAGGCAGAAACAAAACGACAACCATTCAAACTCGAAAGTGTGAAAATAAAAAATGCGTTCGGCGGTTTGAAAAATTGTACAAAATTAACCAAACAAGGAAATTGCTTCAAAAGCTCAAAATCTACGCAAAAATAATCCATTTTTGATTTCCTGTTAAAACAATTGCCGCATCCTAGGTAGAAACAAAACGACAACCATTCAAATTCGAAAGTGTGAAAATGAAAAATGCGTTCGGCGGTTTGAAAAATTGTACAAAATTAATCAAACGGGGAAATTGCTTCAAAAGCTCAAAATCTACGGAAAAATAATCCGTTTTTGATTTCCCGTTAAAACAATTGCCGCATCCTAGGTAGAAACAAAACGACAACCATTCAAATTCGAAAGTGTGAAAATGAAAAATGCGTTCGGCGGTTTGAAAAATTGTACAAAATTAACCAAACAAGAAAATTGCTTCAAAAGCTCAAAATCTACGCAAAAATAATCCATTTTTGATTTCCCGTTAAAACAATTGCCGCATCCTAGGCAGAAACAAAACGACAACCATTCAAATTCGAAAGTGTGAAAATGAAAAATGCGTTCGACGGTTTGAAAAATTGTACAAAATTAATCAAACGAGGAAATTGCTTCAAAAGCTCAAAATCTACGGAAAAATAATCCATTTTTGATTTCCCGTTAAAACAATTGCCGCGTCCTAGGCAGAAAAAAAACGACAACAATTCAAATTCGAAAAATGCATTCGAAAGTTTAAAAAATTGTAGAAAATTGCTTCAAACGCTACAGAAAATTAATCTCTTTGTGTAATAAAATTATTTGCATCAGAGTTTAAAAATAATCGAACAACAACCTCGAAGTTGTTTTGTCTCCGGAAATAGATTTCCACCGAGTGCATTGCATTTCCGCGTAAATATCAAAGATATAATTAATAATGCAATTCACGCAAAACACGACCAAATGTAGCGAAAAAAAAAGAGAAGAGGAAAAGCGTAAACCCGAGATGATTTTGAGTTTTCTATTCTCGTCCACCGACCGAAACGTGCGCTCGTGAGTTATTCCTAGCTCCCGTTTTCCGACGAATCCTATTCCAAATGCGCAGTTTTCCACCAAAAGTCCACACGTGCGTGCAATACTCGCAAGGTGAAAACGCTTTAAAATTATTGTAAATCATCGGATGCAGAAGGAAATTCGAAAAAAAACGCATCGGAAATAGTTGTTCACATTGTTTACGACACGATTTTAAAATAGTTTCCGCGACCTACATGCACAAACGTTTAAGAGTGATGTAAAAAAAAATTGGAGGAAGGATTAACGGTTTTCGTAAGTAGGAAATTATTTCAAGAATTTGATTTTTTTTATTTATTTTTTCCAACGCCGAGAAATATAATCTCAAGATTGGAATAAAAATCTGTAAATTCATTACATATTTAGGAAAAGGTGAATTTTGCAGAATCTATTCGGATTTTGAAAATCCACCAATTTTCCAAAGAGTTACGCGGTTGAGAAAACAAACCCACTTTACGTATAAAACAATTACTCATTCTAACTCATTTAACTCGGAAATTGAAAAAACAATTCAAAATCTAAAAAGTATCTTTAAATCACAGTAAAATTACCTACAATTTTACGTAAAAATAAATATAGCAATAGAAATGGTTTTGAAGTTATAAATTTTCAAAAAAATGGCAACGCTGATGAATAGTGTTAAGAAAATAAATCGAGTAAAAATAGTTGGCGTTGGAATAAAATTCTGCAACCTCACTACATTCATTAGAAAAGATCAATTTTGCAGAATCTATTCGAATTTTGAAAAACCACCAATTTTTCAAAGAGTTGCGCGCCTGTGAAAAAAAATCCACTTTACGTCTTAAACTCGCAAAACTCGGAAACTGAAAAAACAATTTGAAATCTGAAAAGTATCTTTAATTCACAATAAAATTATCTACGATTGTGAATAATAATTGTGATTTAAACACAAGCGGAATTGCAGTTATAAATGTTCCAAAAAATGCGATCGCTGTTGTCCATAAAATCTTTTTTTTTAATATTTCCATAAACTACGCATTATTACAATTTGGTTTTTTTCTTCTTTTTCTAGGAAAACGGAGTACCAAGAACGAGCACACGATCCTACACCCATCCCATAACCTCTGATGTATTAGAAACGATTTGGGACGAGCAAACTTTAAGATTACTCGTAAGTATTTTTTAGGCATTCCAAAATCCAAAGTTTCCGCACTGTCTGTACGTTTTGTTTGAATGTTTAAGCTTGAACAAAGCACAGAGTACGAGGAACGTCGCATCATCAGAGCCAGATTGAAGCAAGTGATGGCCGAAAAGGAAGGTGAGTGTTGTTTAACTTAGAATCTCAAAAAAAAAAATTGAAAAACAAAATGAGTCCCAAACTCCATTTCTGTATTGAAAATTGTTGAATTTTCAAAAAATCAACATTATTTCAAATTGGCAATATTTTGGTCGTTTAGGATATTTTTTATGAAATTCTATCTCTATTTTTTCTGCAATGTTTTCGTTAAGGTGCTCAAAAAATCAAAACGAAAATTTTCAAAAATCCATATCTCCATTAAAAATTGTTGAATTTACAAAAATCAGATTTATTTTTAATAGGCGACACTTTGGCCACTGAGCATGATTTTTATGGAATTTTGTCTGAGCGATTTATATTTTTTTCTGCGATGTTTTCGTTCATGCTCAAAATTTTAAAACAAATTTTTTCAAAAATCCATATCTCCATTAAAAATTGTTGAATTTACAAAAACCAAATGTATTTTGAATAGGCGATACTTTGGCCATTGAGCATGATTTTTATGGAATTTTGTCTGCGCGTTTTATATTTTTTTCTGCGATGTTTTCGTTCATGTGCTCAAAATTTTAAAACAAAAATTTTCAAAAATCCATATCTCTATTAAAAATTGTTGAATTTACAAAAAACCGAGTGTATTTTGAATAGGCGATACTTTGGCCATTGAGCATGATTTTTATGGAATTTTGTCTGCGCGTTTTATATTTTTTTCTGCGATGTTTTCGTTCATGTGCTCAAAATTTTAAAACAAAAATTTTCAAAAATCCATATCTCTATTAAAAATTGTTGAATTTACAAAAACCGAGTGTATTTTGAATAGGCGATACTTTGGCCATTGAGCATGATTTTTATGGAATTTTGTCTGCGCGATTTATAGTTTTTTCTGCGATGTTTTCGTTCATGTGCTCAAAAATTTAAAACAAAAATTTTCAAAAATCCATATCTCCATTAAAAATTGTTGAATTTACAAAAACCGAATGTATTTTGAATAGGCGATACTTTGGCCATTGAGCATGATTTTTATGGAATTTTGTCTGCGCGATTTATAGTTTTTTCTGCAATGTTTTCGTTCATGTGCTCAAAAATTTAAAACAAAAATTTTCAAAAATCCATATCTCCATTAAAAATTGTTGAATTTACAAAAACCGAATGTATTTTGAATAGGCGATACTTTGGCCATTGAGCATGATTTTTATGCAATTTTGTCTGCGCGATTTATATTTTTTTCTGCGATGTTTTCGTTCATCTGCTCAAAAATTTAAAACATAAATTTTCAAAAATCCATATATCTATTGAAAATTGTCGAATTTTCAAAAACCAAGTTGATTTCGAATAAGCGATACTTCGGCTATTGAGTATAATTTTTTATGGAATTTTGTCTGTACGTTTCATATTTTTTTCTGCGATGTTTTCGTTCAAGTGCTCAAAAAATTAAACGGAAAATTTTCAAAAATTCATTTCTCTATTAAACATTGTTAGATTTACAAAAACCAAATTGATTTTGAATAGGCGACACTTCTGCCATCGAAGATAATTTTTTATAGAATTTTTTCTGCGCGTTTTGTATTTTTTTCTGCGATGTCTTCGTTCAAGTGCTCAAAAAATTAAAACGAACATTTTCAAAAATTCATATCTCCGTTGCCAATTATTGAGTTTTCAAAAACCGAATTGATTTTAAATAAGCGATACTTGAACCATTAAGGATATTTTTTATGGATTTTGTCTGCACGTTTTGTATTTTTTTTCTGCGATGTTTTCGTTCAGGTGCTCAAAAAATTGTAACAAAAATTTTCAAAAATGTATTTCTCTATCGAAAATTGAGGAATTTACAAAAACCAAATTGATTTTGAATAAGCGTTACTTCGACGATTGAGGATAATTTTTTTATGGAATTTTTCCTGTGCATATTATATTTTTTTCAGCGATGTTTTTGTTCAAGTGCATAACAAATTAAAACGAAAATCTTCAAAAATCCATATCTCTACTGAAAATTGTTGGATTTTCAAAAACCAAATTGATTTTAAATGAGCGATACTTCGGTCATTAAGGACAATTTTTTATGGAATTTTGTCTGCCCGTTTTATATTTTTTTCTGCCATGTTTTCATTCAGGTGCTCAAAAAAATAAATCAAAAATTTTCAAAAAACTTCGGCGCACAAATAAGCTGCGGTAGGCCAAAGTGAGGTGGTGGTAGTCGCTGAAAGCAATCAACTGGCAACTGTGCCGACTTGTATACTTACCGAAATAAATGTAGAATTCCCAAAGAAATGTCTGCAATGAGTTCATTTTCGATCATAAAACTTTGTCTTCTAGTGCCGCCATTTTTGTTACCGCGAGAATTCTAATCATTTTTTTCGGATATTGTATAGACACGTTATTCGAGATGAATCTGTGAAAATTTCATCAATTTACCGACAAAGATGTAGAAATCCCAAAGAACTTTCTGAGAAAAGTTAATTTTTGGTCATCAAAATTTGCCTTCTAGTGCCGCCATTTTTGTTACTGTTAAAAATGTGAAAAAATATTAAATTTCACTCTAAAAAAATATAATAAAAACAGTATACTTCACAAATGTTTATAATTTAAGGATATTCAAGAAATTTCACATTTATTTAATTTCAAGAAGATTGATGACTTTTTAAAATTGAAAATTTTGACAAACTTTCAAAATGTGAATTAAAAATATTAAATTTCACTCTAAAAAAATCCAATAAATTTAGTATACTTCACAAATGTTTATAATTTAAGGATATTTAAGAAATTTCACATTCATTTAATTTCAAGACGATTTATGACTTTTTAAATTTGGAAAAGTAACATTTCACATGACAAACTTTAAAAATATGAAAAAAATATTAAATTTCATTCTAAAATAATACAATAAATTTAGTATACTACACAAATGTTTACAATTCAAGGATATTCAAGAAATTTCACATTAATTTAATTGCAAGACGATTTATCACTTTTTAAATTTGGAAAAGTAAAATTTCACTTGACAAACTTTAGAAATGTGAAAAAAATATTAAATTTCACTCTAAAAAAATACAATAAATTTAGTATACTTCACAAATGTTTTTGATTTAAGTATATTCAAGAAATTTTACTCTAACTTAATTTTGAAACGACTTATGATATTTTCAATTTCGAAAAGTAAAATATCACATGGTAAACTTTAAAAATGTTTAATTTTGACTCTTGAAAAATTTAATAAAATCCGTGTACTTCACAAATGTTTAGAATTTAAGGATATTTAAGAAATTTTACTCTGATTGAATTTAGGAGCGATTCAAGACTTTTTAAATTTGGAAACGTAAAACTTAAAAATTCTGAAAAAAAAATCAACTACGAAATCAAAAAGTGCATTCAGCGATTTGATTATCTATAAAAAAAATATTAATCTAGGAATTTACTTTAAAAATTTTGTATTCATTCAAAATTAATACATTTTGTGAAAAAATTGTTTGTATCTTAGCTGAAAACAAAACGGCAACTCTGCTAACTTGAATTGGGGAAAAAATGGATTCAAAGATTTAAAAAATTCAAACAAATTAATCGATACAGAAATATGTCTTTGCAGCTCAAAATCAAATCAAAAATAACACATTTTTGATTTTGCATTAAAAAAATCAAAATCCCGAGCAAGGCTCCAAGCTTTAAATGCGAAATAAAAAAAATGTATTATCTTTTGCCTTACTGTCTTGATGTGTGTGATTAATGATGATTTTTTTTTGTATTTCCAGTATGTTCGGAATTCGTGGAAAAGACAATCGAGGAAAATCAGTCGGGAAACGTACAGGGTGAGTCTTTACTGTTACCGCTACTACAGGGCGTGCTAGAGGCGCCGGAAATCGAACAGACGCCGGATTCCGGCACCGAGTCCGGAGAGGACTTGCGATCCGGCTTAATAGCGGAAGTCCAAAACGCGTTGGACAAACTGTCGGCCTGTCTTTGCAGCGACACGTCGGACATAACACCCGAAAGACGGGATTCCCTCCTGCAGCTAGTCACTAAGCTCCAATCGAATTTAGAGGTGCCGCAAGAGGGCGGCAGGCGGCTGAGCGGGCAGAACCGCTTCTCCAGGAGGAGGCAGCGGCCGAACCGACACACGGTGGGCGTGACCAGCGAAGAGCTGGAGGACGCGAGGCGATTCATGGAGGAGATCGCGCTGCGCAAGGATAACTCCGAGGGAAGCATCGCGAAATACAATCCGGTGAGGAATTCGCTGCCGAGGCCGTACGGCGGCAGCGCTGGACAGTCGGGGACGTCGTCCAGCGTGGACACGCCGACCACCGAATCGGCGGATTCGGTGTTCGCGGGTTACCAGCAATCGATGTCTTTAGACTACGATGTTGGGGTTTATAAAAAGCCGCTGGTGCAGTCGTACTCTTTGGATTATACGCAGGACGAGGAGATCAAGAAGGCGGTCCAACAGGCTGCTATCGTTAAGGTGTTGAAGGCGGAAATTGAGAGTGGAACGGATGAGGAGACGATGAAGAGCGTCAGCCCGTTGAAGGAAGGTGAGAAGGTTGTTTTGTACGATCAGGGGGTTTATCCCGGGGAGGTTAAGCCTGATTTGATTCTGGAAACCAATCCGGTGTATAGGGGTGAGAAGTTTGGCAACACGAAGAAGTTGCGGATGAAACGCGCCAACACCATCGATATCCCTAAGCCGTTGAATTTTTACCAGTTTGATGACGAGGAGAGCGACGCGGAAGTTGAAACCGACGCTAATAAAAGGAGGAGTGCGTATCTGGCACTACGCGGACCGATCCGGGTTGGTAAGCCTGGGAACCAACACGTGGTACCGGCGTTCGAGCCCAAGACGGAATCGGATAAGAAGTTCCTCGCGTTTCTCAACAAACAAAACGAAAACACCGCCGTGGCTAATAAGATTAGTTTATGGGATAAATCGAGTAAGGGTGGTGATAACAAATGGCAGATGAAGTTCGGTAACATTAAAACCAACTTCGAGAAGGCGTCTACCGGCGAGGAGAAGAAGAACGCGAGCAGCGCGAGGAATTTTTGGAAAAGCGCGGACGATGCGGTGTCCGCCGGTAGCATCAGTTACAA
Source organism: Ocypus olens (assembly GCA_910593695.2). Lineage (NCBI taxonomy): Eukaryota > Metazoa > Arthropoda > Insecta > Coleoptera > Staphylinidae > Ocypus > Ocypus olens. The sequence continues at coordinate 1,807,008 of OU343058.1, forward strand.
CGGGCCGAAGATCAGCCGGCGTAACGCGAAGAACCTCCAGCAGATGTTCGAGCAGAAGCAGAAACAAGGGGTAGCGAAGCTTCCGTGGGGTGATGAAACCAACAAAGCGAAAAACGTGCTTACAGGAAGCTTCAAGTTAGCCTGGGACGAGGATAAGAGCGTCGTGACGGGAAGCATAAAAGTCGAACCGCACAAGAACTACAAATTCGTTCCGCAACCCCTCAACCAGAACAAGTTCTCGCACAACCCGCAATCGGCCTTCAAGCCGATCCAGAAGGACAAACCCGAGACGGCGAAGCTGCAGACGGAGACGCCGCTGTACCTCTACAGTCCGAAATCGTTCGAGCGGCAAAACGCGAACCAAACTCCTTGGGGGAAGTCGTCGAACGCGCAGGGGGAGAGGAGGGTGTTGTCTCTGGCGGCGGCGAAGTTCGAGAACGTCGCGGCGGAGGAGCCCAAGGTTAAAGCGAAGCGCGCGGTCGTTAAGGAAAAGGTCGCCATCCCTCAGACGTTGCAAAAGTTCGAGCAGAAGGAGAAACTGCCGGCGTACGTGGCGCCGCTCGAGCAGAAAAAGGTCGGCGGCAGCGTGCGCAAGCTCAGCGGTCAGTACGACAACTTGGGCGCGAAACCGGCGTTGCACCAGAGCGCGTTCGCGTCGGTGCCGAAGAGTAAAGAGGGGCAGAAGTATTACGAAATAGTTGAGGGTAAAAGTGTAGTCGGTTCTAATAAGTACAATTCTAACGCTGGACGTGATGCCAGTACTGGACAACCTCTTAAAGAACTTCCGATGCACGCTGGACATGATTCTAAAAAATATTCAATGACTGGACAACCTCTTCAGGACCTGTTAGTGCACGCTGGACGTGATTCCAACGCTGGGCAACCTCTTCAAGAACGTTCGATGCACGCTGGACATGATTCTAAAACCTATTCAATAACTGGACAGCCTTTTAAGGACTTGGTGGTGCAGTCTGGAGGTGATTCTAATGCTAGACAGCCTCTTAAAGCACCGGTAATACACACAGGGCGTGATTCCAATGCTGGACAACCTCTTAAAGCCCCGTTAATGCACGCTGGACGTGATTCTAATGCTGGGCAGCCTGTTAAAGAACGTTTAAAGCATGCTGCTGGACATGATTCAAAAACCTACTATAATGCTGGACAACCTTATGAGGACTTGTTAGCACACTCTGGACGTGATGGTAATGCTAAACAACCTCTTAAAGCACCTTTAATAAACGCTGGACGTGCTGAAGAACCTCTTGAGGAACTGCCGATGCACTTTGGGCATGATTACAAAGCAGGACAGCCTCTTAAGGACGTTGGACGTGATTCCAATACTAGACAACCTCTTAAAGAACTTTCAATGCACGCTGGACATGATTCTAAAACCTATTCAATGACTGGACAACCTCTTAAGGACCTGTTGGTGCACGCTGGATGCGATTCCGGTGCTGGACAACCTGTTCAAGAACTGTCGATGCACGCTGGGTATGATTCTAAAACCTATTCTAATTCTGGACAATCTCTTAAGGACTCTGGACGTGATTCCAATGCTAAACAACCCCTTAAAGCACCGTTAATGCACGCTGGATGTGATTCCGGTGCTGGACAACCTCTTCAAGAACTGTCGATGCACGCTGGACATGATTCTAAAACCTATTCAATGACCGGACAACCTCTTAAGGACCTGTTGGTGCACGCTGGACGTGATTCCAACGCTGGGCAACCTCTTAAAGAACCGTTGATGCACGCTGGACGTGATTCCAACACCCTACCGAGTAACGACCGCGCGAGTCTTGCTGAAAAAACAAGCGCCGCACACAAGCCCGCTAAATCGGGCTTCAGAATCGACCCGAAGTTGAATTTTGAAGCCAGCGTTAAGACCTCCGCGTATCAAAAACATCCGAACGAAGATCAACAACATATTTATGAGCCAAGTTACAACAATATTCAATCGAGTCAATACGACCAAAATCTTTACAATCCAGAAAATATTTGTCCAACGCACGATTTTCCCGCTCAAATTCAGGCAAATCCAACGCATAACAGTTATCCGGAGTATGACTATAATTATCAACCCTCTAACAGTTACGACTACAATTATCAACCCTCTCCGGAGTTCCTCCAGTACCCGCAAGACCTACCCAGCGCGATCGAAAACACCCCCAGCTACATAGAAACGATCGAAAGCTACGAACCGAACTCGGGCAATCCGATCCATCGCGAGGTCTACTCGAGCCCTCGCCCTTTCATTCCCGCAGACAATACCAGTTACCTCGAGCCGAACATCAAACCGGTCAACGAGTTACCGCCGAGCTTCCACACCACGAGCCCCGCCGTGCAGAGTCTTCAAAAACTGCACCAGATCGACCGGAACTCCAACGAGAACTATTATGAACAACCCTACCATTCTGAAACGACGAAAATTGAAGAACCTCACGTTTACTACAACAACGTCCACCCCAACGAGCAGCACTACTCGATAACGACGCAAGTGGTGCAGAAGCCGAAGATCTCAACGCAAACCTCCGTGGAGAGTCTTCACGAGTACACCCCCATCAGCAGCAAGGTGATGTCGGGGCCGGTCAGCCAGCAAGCCGTGACCGTCCAGCAGGCAACGCCTAAGAACAGGAACGAGCACGACATGGAGCAAGCGTTCAATTTGAAGAGCGCGCTGCAAAAGATCGACACGGAGAGGAAATCCCCGCGGGCGCCGAATTTCCGCATCAACGATCAGCCCGTCAACTTGGAATCGCTGGAGATCACCGACAGGGGCGAGTCCATCGTCACCAGCAAATTCCAGATCCCCATGTCCAGCGTTGGACAGGATAACAAGAACGCCACCAGTAAATTCAGCGCTGGACAGGATAACAAGAACGTCACCAGTAAATTCAGCGCTGGACAAGATAACAAAATCGTCGCCAGCAAATTCCAGATCCCCATGTCCAGCGTCGGACAGGACAATAAGAAAATATCCCGGCAGGAGTTCAACAAATTCAAACCCGTCAACGAATCGAAAAGCCTCCTCCCCAACAAGGGTCAGATCTTGAGCAAGTGCGACTCCTGGCACCAGATCTGCCAGGAGAACCAGCAGACCTCGAAGAAACCCTCGCCGCGCGCTTCTCCTAACTCGCGCAGCATCTCGAAATCGAAGTCCACGCACACCCTCGCCCTCCCCAAACAGTTCGAGGCGGGCATGAGCAAGGACGAGATGCAGACGAAGAAGAGGACCATGGAGGCGTACTTCGCCGTCTCTGGCGGCGGCGGCGGCGCGAAATCCCCACAAAACGTCTCTTCGGGGAAGAAGAGCAGCGTCAACAGGATCCGCACGTCCGAGAAACGGTCGACGGGGTCAGGTCTGTGCAGGTCGCGCACCTTGCCCGATATCGTGTGTCCGGACATGTTGGACGAGTCCAACGTCGACGCGGCCTTCGAGGATCTGTTCAAGTCGAGTACTTAGAATTTCGATCGCGTCGAGGTTTTCACCAATAAAAAACCGAGTCATTCCATTAAATCCAGTTTTATACTTTATAGCTTAAGGCGTTTTTCATATTTTCCTGTGTTTACGAGAACCTGTTTACCCAACTGATGAAGAAGCGACGAAAAATCGAAATTTGGGTTTAACTAAAAGGTTACAAAATCGAACGAATTGGATACGAAAAGAAAAAACAGTTTGGGTTTTGGAATTTTGGTTTTGGTTTCGACCAACCAAATTGCAGATGAAAATCTGCTGTTTGAACATTGCGGTTTGAAACTGATGAATCGGAAGAAAACGAAAAATCGAAAAGCGAAGATGGAAATTTGGGCAAAGGTCACAAAATCTAACGAATTGGATATGAAAAAGAAAATGTTTGGAATTTTTGTTTTAATTTCGACCAACCTATCAAATTGGAGATGAAAATCTGCTGTTTGAAAATTGCGGTTTAAATCTGATGAATTAGGAGAAGCAACGAAAAAACGAAGAGTGAAGAAAGAAATTGGCATTTTCTAAATTTGGTTTTAATTGCAAAGGTTGCAGAAAATCGAACGAATTGGATACAAAAGAAAAAATGTTTGGAAATTTGTTTGGGTTTTGGAATTTGGTTTAAGTTTCGACCAACCTATCAAATTGGAGATGAAAATCTTCTATTTGAAAATTATGGTTCAACCAACAATTTCTTGATCTAAAGAATTATCGTCACAAAATCTAACGAATTGGATATGAAAAAGAAAATGTTTGGAATTTTGGTTTTAATTTCGACCAACCCATCAAATTGCAGATGAAAATCTGCTGTTTAAAAATTGCGGTTTAAAGCTGATGAATCAGGAGAAGCAACGAAAAAACGAAGAGTGAAGAAGGAAATTTGCATTTTCTAAATTTGGTTTTAATTGCAAAGGTTGCAGAAAATCGAACGAATTGGATACAAAAGAAAAAATGTTTGGAAATTTGTTTGGGTTTTGGAATTTGGTTTTAGTTTCGACCAACCTATCAAATTGGAGATGAAAATCTTCTATTTGAAAATTATGGTTTAACCAATAATTTCTTGACCTAAAGAATTATCGAAGTAAAATCTTTGCGTATTTGATAATATTATGGAAAGTCGTCAAATTTGGAATCAACAGAAAATTAAAAGAATGGAATAGATGATCGTATTGATTAATTGATTACAAGAAGATCCAAAAAATTATGAAGAAATCGATCGATTTTTTTTTTAATATTTGGTTGGATTTCTGAGTCTTAAAATTCATCAACAGAAAATCAAAACATTGAAATAGAGGATCGCATTAGTTACAAAAACATCTAAAGAACTATGAAGCAATCGAACTAAAAAAAGTTATTTGGGAATTTGACTGTATTTTGGAAAATCGTCAAATTTGGAATCAACAGAAAAACAACAGAAGGGAATGGATGATCGCATTGATTACAAAAGAAAATTTGGTGGCGGTTTGGACAACAGTTGGCAACAATTCGAGACCATTTTTAATTTGAATTTAACTGTTAAACAGAAGTTTCAAGAATACAAAATGGTGTGAAGTAGATACGCTCAAAAAAAAAAATGTTTCGAGATTTGATTTCTTTCTGCATGCTGGAATGCCCGGATCCACCAAACCGGAAATTAATTTTTGGATTTTTTCAAAAATCTGTTAACGAATGGATTATTAGAAGAATATTTAGATCCATCAAAAAATCTGTCAGGAAATCCGAAGAACGATTTCGCGAAATCTATAAAAATCAGAACAATTAAACATTTCATGATGAAACGAATGCAATCGTCGAGGGTAAAAGTATCGCAAGTCAAAATTTCCACGGTTCTGAAAAGGAGAAAAATCTAACCATCAATCAGTATAAAACTTCTGTCGGTTCTAATAAGTTTAATTCTAACGTTGGACAACCTCTTAAGGACTTGTTAGAGCACGCTGGACGTGATTCTAATGCTGAACAACCTCTTAAGGACCTGTTAGTGCACGCTGGACATGATTCAAGTGCTGGACAACCTCTTAAAGAACTGCAGATGCACGCTTGACATGATTCCAAAACCTATTCTGATGCTGTAAAACCTGTAAGAGCACGCTGGATGTGATACTAATGCTGAAAAACCTCTTAAAAACTTCTGAGGCACCCTGGACATGATTCCAAAACCTATTTTAATGCTGGAAAACCTCTTAAGGACTTGCTAGTGCACGCTGGACATGATTCCAGTGCTTAAAGAACTACTGGTGCACACTGGACATGATTCCAAAACCTATACTGATGCTGGAAAACCTCTATAAACCTGTTATTGCACGCTGGATATGGTTCCGGTGCAGGTCAACTTCGTAAAAAACTATTGATGCATGCAGGACATGATTCCAAAACCTATTTTAATGCTGGGCATCCTCTTTAGGACCTGTAAGTGCACGCTGGACATGGTTCCAATGCTAGACAACCCCTTAAAAACTATTGATGCACGCTGGATATGATTGCAAAACCTATTTTAATGGTGGACAACCACTTAAGGACCTGTTAGGGCACGCTGGACATGATTCCAGCACTGGATAACCTCTCAAAAAACTGCTGATGCATGCAGGACATGATTCCAAAGCCTATTTTAATGCTGGAAAACCTCTTAAGGACCTGGTAGTGCACGCTGGACATAATTCCAGTGCTTAAAAGACTGCTGATGCACGCTTGACATGATTCCAAAACCTATTATAATGCTGGACAACCTCTTAAGGACCTGTTAGTGCATGCTGGATGAGATTCCAATGCTGAACAACCTCTTAAAAAACTATTTATGGACGCTGGACTTACTTATTCTTGGACAACCTCTGAAGGACTTGTTAGTGCACACTGGACGTGATTCCAATACTGTACAATCTCTTATGATGTAACGCGAAAATGCGACTATGCGTGAAGAAGAAAAAATGTTTGAGAGTTTGGTTTAGTTCTGAACGCTCTCTCTTAACCAAAGGATTGGAAAATTCGAAGAATGATTTTTGAATATTTGGATTCATCCGGAAAAGAATTAAACATTTCATGATGAAACGAATACATTTTGAGTTTGAAGCTACAGCCAAGGTCATACGCGTAAAGAAGAAACAATGTTTGAGTTGGTTTAATTCTGGACAGTCGTCGGTCTGAAACTATCGGATCGGAGAAGAATGAAGAGTTGATAATGATTCAATCGGGCAATCATTAAAAAAAAATGTTTGGCTGGAAAACTCGAGGGATTCGGTTACATCGCAGATTGGCAATTAACTGGAAACCAAAATTATTTAGGTTTTACTGAAGATCTGCTGACGGATCAATTTGAAGAATTGGGGCATCATATTGAGCGAAACTTATAGGAGAAAAAAGTTTAGATTCCATCAAAGATAAGACGCAAATTCAATCTATAAAAAATTATATTAAAGAAGAAGGACTACAATATACAAAGGGCAGATGACCTAGTTGTCAAAAACAAAGAAGAAGGATCTAGAATCAAAGAAGAAGGGGTATAATACATAAACAAAAGGTTATGGAAGATTATCTAGCTATCAAAAAAAAAAAGAAGAAGGATCTAGAATCAAAGAAGAAGGACTACAATATACAAACTAAGGGTTGTGGCAGATGATCTAGTTGTGAAAAAAAAGAAGAAGGATCTAGAATCAAAGAAGAAGGGGTATAATACATAAACAAAAGGTTATGGAAGATTATCTAGCTATCAAAAAAAAAAGAAGAAGGATCTAGAATCAAAGAAGAAGGACTACAATATACAAACTAAGGGTTGTGGCAGATGATCTAGTTGTCAAAAAAAAAAAGAAGAAGGATCTAGAATCAAAGAAGAAGGGGTATAATACATAAACAAAAGGTTATGGAAGATTATCTAGCTATCAAAAAAAAGAAGAACGATCTAGAATCAAAGAAGAAGGACTACAATATACAAACTAAGGGTTGTGGCAGATGATCTAGTTGTCAAAAAAAAAGAAGAAGGATCTAGAATCAAAGAAGAAGGACTACAATATACAAACAAAGGATTGTGGCAGATGACCTAGTTGTCAAAAATAAAGAAGAAGGATCTAGAATCAAAGAAGAACGACTATAATATACAAACAATGGGTTGTAGCAGATGATCTAGTTGTCAAAAAAAAAAGAAGAAGGATCTAAAATCAAAGAAGAAGAACTGTAATATACAAACAAAGGGTTGTGGCGGATGATCTAGTTATCAAAAAAAAAAGAAGAAGGATCTGGAATCAAAGAAGAAGAACTACAATATACAAACAAAGGGTTGTGGCACATGATCCAGTTATCAAAAAAGAAGAAGGGCCTAGAATCAAAGAAGAAGGACTACTATATACAAACAATGGGTTTGTGGCAGATGATCTAGTTGTCAAAAAAAAAAAAAGAAGAATGATCTAGAATCAGAGATGAAGGACTACAATATACAAACAAAGGGTTCTGGCAGATGATCTAGTTGTAAAAAATAGAAGAAGGATCTAGAATCAAAGAAGAAGGTCTACAATATACAAAAGGATTGTGGCAGATAACCTAGTTGTAAGAAAGAGAAGAATGAAGTACGCCCCAATCATAAAATATGAGATGAAAATTCGTTCTTAAAAAATTGGATTCAAGAAGAATCAAGAAACGGATACGCAACATTTTTCATTTGTTTTGAACTGCAAAAAAAGTTGCATTGAAAATCTGTTGACCCATCAATCTGAAGAATTAAGGCACCATAATGGTCGAAATTAACTCGAGAAAAAGGTTTAGATTCCAGCAAAGAAACATCTTCAAAAATTTGAATTAAAGAAGAAGGATCTACAAAAAGTAAAGAAAGATCAATTCTTTCGAAAAAAAAATCAATCAATCAAGTAAAAAAATGTTTGTTTGATACAATTAAAAAACCATTGGCGAATCTACGGATGCATCAATCAAGTAAAAAAAAAATTGTTTATTTGATACAATTTAAAAAAACAATTGGCGAATCTACAAATCCAAAAACCCAACCTGCGTAATGCATCGAAATCGTAAGAAACAGTTTTCTCAAACATCCACCGCCATTGTCAAAAAAAATCATCTGTAACACCCATCACCATCAACAATTGATTCAGACCCAAAAATCGATTTCTGCCTGAAATCAGTTTTCCTCTTGCATCAATCACCACCATCATCACCACCGAATTGGAGTTGGGGAAAAAATAATATTAGAAAAAAAATTTTTTGACTTGGTGTGCGAGATACCACCATTATCGAACATCCAAAAAAAACAAAACAAAAACGGTTACTTGGTGTGCGAGATACCACCATTATCAAACACCCAAAAACCAAAACAAAAACGGTTCAAGTATGAATCGGTTAGTCAAAAAAAGAAGCAATTAATTGATTTGTGCCAAAAATTATTTCCATCAGGAATTAGTTAACCAAAAAAAACCATCACCATGGAATTGGATTTGGAAATTAATTTTAAAAAAATGATTAGAAACTTTTGATTTTTGGAATTGGTGTGCGATATACCGCCATTATCAAATACATCCAAAAAATAAAACAAAAACGGTTCAAGTATGAATCGTTTCACCAAAAACGAGCAATGAATTGATTTGTGCCGAAAATTATTCCCATCAAGAATTAGTTTATCACCATCACCGAATTGGATTTGGAAATTTAAAAACATTATTGAAAACTTTTGACTTAAAAAAAAATCCATAACATTCATCACCGTCACCGAATTGGATTTGGGAAATAAAACTTTTGATTTATCAAAAAAATCACCATCGCCGAATTGGATTTGGGAAATAAAATTACAAAGCATATATTGGAAACTTTTGATTTTTGGAGTTGGTGTGCGAGGTGCGCACACCAATCATCATCGCTGGAGCAGACAGACCATAACACCATGGTGAGGGTTGGTGTGTATGTGTTGGTGTGCGCACCCACTAATCGCTTGCACACCTGTATACCCAAAAACAAAAAACAATCCAGCTATGTAGACACTACCACTTTTTTTTGAAAGAGCACACAATTTTTTAGTTTATTTTTTATTTTTGGATTATCGGAATCATCCACCTCCTCCCCCATTACAAATTAATCACCACCACCACCACGCATCATCGCGCTTATTTTTTGAGTTGTTGTTGTTTAGGCTTGTCACTTAACAATAAATTCCGATACATAAAAGTTGTACTTTTTGTTAGAAATGAACTCATCGTCATTGGGCCGAGAATGTTTTTTTTTTTATTTGTTGTTTCCGTAATTTTTTTGAACATGTGCATGCCATTTTTAGATTAATTTGTAATCACACACGTAGAGATTGATGTCTGAAATATTCAGGTGTAAATTGCAATATTGTTTTATTTTCATGACAATTTTGCGCTGGAATGGAATTAAAATTAATTTGAATAAATCAAATTATTGTTTATTAGTAAATTACGTATTTCTTAAAAGAATACGAAAGTTGATTTTTTTTTCAATGATTTAACCTTTAACGAATGAACGCGACATTATAAATAAATTAAAATTGAATTCCCGGCGCACCCACCATAAGTACAATTCTGTAATGAGCTCATTTTAGTTGCCTGTAAACGGTTAATCAAGCACTTTTTCCAGCTGTGGTAATAAAGCAACTAATTTGTTAAAATTCCGTCGATATTCTACGAAAAAAAATTTAAAAATTTAAAAAATTAAAAATTAAGTTTTAATTTTTTTATTGACTTTAAGTAGATTCAAAATATGAGACTGTATATTAAGTAATTTTTATTTTAAAATTTTTAATTACTCTGAATATTTTAAGATTGTCCATTGTTAATAATAATTAATTTTGTGATTTACACATTCGTAATTTTTCTCATCTCTCATTTATTTTTTGTTGTTCTCATGCCCAAAGTATTTTTTTTTGTTTAGCGTAGGAGGTTGTTGATATTGTATTTAATATTTACCTGTTTAGATATTAATTATCACTATATGTTGGTTTTACTATTAAATAAATAATTTTTTTTGGTTTTTCGAAGTTGAGGAATTAATATTTGCGTTTCTTATTGCAGAGAAAGTGGAGACCACGAGGAAGACCTTTTCTGATGGTCCCTTCAGCAAAACGCAAGGTATGTCATTTAAAAATTTGTTTCCATAAAAGTCTTAAATACTAAGGGAATTAAAGAGAAGATAAATATCTTCGCCCAAAGCAAATTAAAATTAAACTCAATGTTGAAAAATGTATTATGTTTAAACATAAGAAATTACACAAGGTATACTGCATCTACCCATGGATTAGACTTTTTTTTAGTGATAGAAATCCTATTATGTTGCCGAACAACTCTACAAAAATTGGGATACGTTAGGCTAAGTTAGGTTAGGTTATGTTAGGTTATGTTAGGTTACGTTGGGTTAGGTTGGGTTGGGTTGGGTTAGGTTGGGTTAGGTTAGGTTAGGTTAGGTTAGGTCAGGTTGGGTTGGGTTAGGTTAGGTTAGGTTAGGTTAGGTTAGGTTGGGTTGGGTTAGGTTAGGTTGGGTTAGGTTAGGTTGGGTTGGGTTGGGTTGGGTTGGGTTGGGTTAGGTTAGATTGGGTTAGGTTGGGTTAGGTTAGGTTATGTTAGGTTGGGTTAGGTTAGGTTAGGTTGGGTTAGGTTAGGTTGGGTTAGGTTGGGTTAGGTTAAGTTGGGTTGGGTTAAATTTTACGGGAAATGTAAAAATTGTAATTGTAATTAATTAAGAAAATCGCACTCACGTCATTTAGAACGTTCTCCATGGCAGAAATAATAATAATAATAATATTTATTTATGACCACAGGTACATAAGTCAAATATACAAAAAGAAAACATATTGACTAAAATGATTTAAGAATTCTTCTATTGCATAAAACTCGAAAAAAATTCGAAAAATAGCCAAAATTCAAGAACAAAAACAATAACAAATAATGTGCCCTTTAGAGACTTCGACGTGCTGCAAAATTACATTGTTGTTACTGTGTTAGTACTTTTCACTACTTTTCACAGATGTCAAAAAAGTCTAATCTATCGGTAGATATATATAGTAATTTATTTTTATTCTTTCATATTATTTGGCAATTAAAAATTTGTATTTCGCTTACGATTGGAAAAAAATGGGTTGAATGGACCAAGAGTCCCAGTTCCCAGCTGTCGAGACTTTTCAAAAATTAATATTGGCAATATAAAGTCTGTTTACTGAAGAGAACAAAGAAAATGTCTGTTTGCTTCGCAAAAATGCGACGATGTGTTTATAAATAACTTTTTGATTTGCATGATTGTATCATACAATATGTTATTAACGACAGTATGCCAATTATGTTGGCAAGTATCAAATTCCACCAAATTCGGTTGGCGACACTGCTGTTTACTTCAAAAATTCGCAACGTACCACTCTCGAAATAATTGTATGTATTTTCTTGTTGCAACTAATTGGTCAGCATTTTTCAATTGAACGAAAGTTTGTGGAATCAAATAATGAGAACGATTAAAAAAATGGTGATGTGGCCATCATGTTACTTTCTCCGACATGATGATTTCATTTATATTTACGTTTTCATGGTTCATTTTCAATTTACATCATATTTTAAATGTACATCGAAAGTTTCGTAGACTCGGATGAAAGTGACGTTTAAAACGTCATTTATAGTTTCAAGGATTTAAACATATTTTGGCAATTATTATCGCGACTGCGCCATCTGTTAAACGAGGACTGAACTACCAAGTGCGTATTTACTACCAGCGCCAAAACCCTCGAACTTGATACGTATAATCAAAATGTAAAATTCAGCAATGAGCTATAAAACAAATGATTGAGCAATTAATTCTGAATCGAATTATGTGTAAAATAACTGAGGAAATTCAGCGGTTTTCCAGTAATTTGCAAATGAAAAATAAGTAGGAACACTGGTCGGTAATTCAGTGTACTGTAAAACTTACAATTTTAAATTTACAAATTTAAAGCACTTCGCAATATTTTCTTAGCTTTAATAATAATTACTCATTAGTTCTAACTCATTCATTTAATTCAATATATTAAGGAAAAAACGTAATTGCGCCATCTGATAAATTAATGCATTTATTTGTGTATTTAATATTTATTTAAATAATTTAATAACTTCTGCACGTTTAAAGAATTATTAAGAATATCTTGTAAATGTAACAGATTTTGACTTCACCAACCTTTAACATCAGAATTTAAAATTGATTTGCAGTCTGAAACAATTAATATTATCACGAGACATGTTACGCTTATCTTCCCTAAATATTAATTACCAACCCTGGAAAATATTAGCTCAATTCCACAAAGTTTCAGCCCTGTTTAAACGCTTAAAGTCTTTAATATTAAATAACATAATACAAGTTACGCGTATATTAGGCTGCCTGCGATTAGGCGTTTATAAAAGCGCCAGTTACCTTCGATTTTTACAGCACTTGAAAGTAATCAAAGGAAATGAAGATGATGGTTGCGACCGTTACTATGTGGTAGTCCATTGTCAGGTAACTTTGAATTAAACGTCGAAAGTTGTTTAATTCAAAGTTACCAATCAAATTAAAAATTTTGTAAGTGTGTAATTAATTACACGTTTCAAATAGCAAATCATTTGTAGTTTTGGGCATTTGAAACAATTTCAAACAAATACAAGTTGTGTGTATCGGGTTGCCTGTAATTACGCGTTTATAACAACGGCAATTATTTTTGATTTCAACAGCACATGTAAGTAATCAAATTTTAAAATGGCGAGTTTGTAATTAAACGTTCAAATCGTCAAATCGTTTGTACTTTTGGGCAACACATTCAAACAAATACAAGTTGTATGTATATCGGGTTGCCTGTGATCGTCAAATGATTTATTGTTTTGTGCAACAAATTCAAACAAATACAAGTTGTGTGTATATCGGGTTGCCTATGATCGTCAAATAATTTGTAGTTTTGGACATTTAAAACGAATACAAATTGTGTGTACATCGGGTTGCTTCTGATAAGGCGCTTATAGCAACCCTAAATTATTTCCGATTTCAACAGTACATGAAAGTAATCAGATCTAAAATTTGCAAATTTGTCGGTAATTAAACCATTCCAATGATTAAAATGATCAAAGCATTTGAAAATACAAACAAATTTAGTTTTTTATTCGGCCTTTATTGCGCCATCTGTCAGATGATGGGTAAACTACTAAGTGAGGGTGCACGTATTTGCATTTGTTATTTCCCCTAATTTAATGCAATAAATTAAATTAAAAATTAAAAAAATGGTTACACTTAGTTTCAACCCTGTTAGGCTTTAAATCAAAAGTTTCTAATATTAAATTAATAAAAGTTACGCGTATAACGGGTTGCGATTAGGCGTTTATGGCAAGTAATGGTAGTAATAAGATTTAAAAATTGGAAGTTTGTATGTCATTAAATGTTTCAATGATTAAAACAATCAAAGCATTTGAACCAGTGACGGTTCGCGGGTTTTTTTCTGGTGCGGCCGAGGAACAAGAGGTGGTAATACAGAGGCGGCTGGCTGCGTGACCGCACCTATCTGTATTACCACCTCTTGTTCCTCGGCAGTACCAGAAAAAAACCCGCGAACCGTCACTGATTTGAACATTCAACAAAATTCCGCCATTTATTGCGCCATCTGTCAGACGATGGCTCCACTACCAAGTGTTAACAGTGGGTGCATGTAACTGCATTACGTCTTTTTCTTAATTTAATGCAATAAATTAGATAGAGAATTAAGTAATGACAGGATAATTATTATAAAAGCTTTAAAAATATGGCGAAATGCTTTAAATTTCAATAGTATGATTTACAGCAAACTGAATTACCGGCAGTAATTTTTTTACAAATTACTGGAAAACCGCTCAGTTTCCTCAGCCATTTTTTACACGATTCGATCCAGAATGAAATACTTTATCATTTGATGTACAGCGCATTACTGGATTTTTACATTTTGATTGCTGGTATTAAGTTCGAGGGTTTTGCCCTGGCCGCGACAAGCACTTTGTAGTTCAGCCTTCGTCTGAAAGATGGCGCTGTCGTGGCGGGAATTGCTAAGATTTTAAATACAAAGTTCGAGGGTTTTGGCGCTGGCCGCGTTATGCACTCTGTAATTCAGCCTTCGTCCGAAAGATGGCGCTGTTATGGCGGGAATTGCCAAGATTTGTTTGAATTTTCAAATGATCAAAACTACAAATGATTTGACCGTTATAACTAGTATATATTTTCAAAACAAAATGTGTACATTCCTGGATGAGTCAAAAAAAAAGATCCTAAATTTACATAAAATAAATTCCGCTTCATATTCCAAAGAAAATTCAGAATCATAACTTCACTAGCTTTGAAAATAAGTTGTTTTACGTAATTTAAACATTCTAACAAAATGTTCTTTTCAGTGACTACCACAACAAGAACGAGCAGTCAGCAAGTCAAGAAACCGCTCACTCCTTTTGCGAAATTCCGACAGTTGGATAAGCAAAACAGTTTGAACACCCCACCTAGGTAAGTTTTCAAAATGTATGGTAATCAACATAAAAACGCATACTGCAAAAATAGTACGAAATGGATTTCTGGATTAACGTGATTTCAACGACATGAATTGTGTAAAATTACGTTTCTCCATCGTATTGAGATTTTTGTTAAATTCTATATTCTGCGTTGCAGTGTTTGAAAATTTCAAAACTCACAATCATACCTTACTCAAAAATATGTATATTTAAAAAATCATTAACCTCTTCACGCCCAGGTCGCCACATGTGGCGACAAGCAAAACAAAATATTTTACAAATTAAAAAAAATACCGCTTTAGCACCATCTATGGAATATTTTTTCAGATTTTTTTGCATTAGATTACGACAGTGGAATAATATTTCGTAGTAAACCGTAACAACAACTAAAAAGTAATTTTTCAATAAATCTATAATCCAATCAAATTTTCAATAAACCTATAATCCAATCAAAGCAGCATGGGCGCGCGAAGTGCTTAATGATTTATTACGAATCTCATGAATTTTTATTGTTATTAATTAATCGTTCTTAGTAGTTACTGTATTCTTACAGCTTAATCTTTAATTTTACACTGCATTTATCCCAAGGTTCACACCAGCTTTCAAATATGTTCTTAATATCATCAGTTTATTTATTTATTCCTGTGCCTGTCTACCTTTCGTTGTAAGGCTTAATATTCTCAGGTACGGTTAAAGTTTTGATGGTTGGGAGTTTTCGAAAACATCCGTGCCTCCCATCAGAACTTAAACCATAACAATTTAAGCTTGTACGGAAATGTTATGCCTTTAACTCCCTTGAAGCTTGACAAAAAAAAAGTTAACAACCCTTGAAGCTTGTATGAACCACGTTACGCCTTTAACACCCTCGAAGCTCGAAGAAAACCCGAATCGTCTTTATATTTCTCAATGACTAATAGCTCGATATGTCCTTACCCACGCAGTACACCTAAGACCCCGACGAGTGGTGGGCCCCTCTTTAAATTTACGGACCCAAATCTGACTCTAAGCGCGAGCACCATCAAGGAGAGGTTGCTCCATTGGTGTAGGATGAAAACCAAGGAATACGAGGTCAGTGCTTCAAGCCGAAAGAAGCTGCTTTTGTGCCGGGAGGGGGGACGCTAACTCCGCTTTTTCTCGTTGCACTTTTTAAACCCCGAGGTGCTTTGTGTCTTATTAGAGAGTGCGATGTCGTTTTGTGTGTCTATTTTTTTTTTGTCATTTCATATACGGCGCGGTTTTGTTGATGTTTCTATTTCTCGATTCTAGAACGTAAAATTAGACAACTTCTCGTCGAGCTGGGTAGATGGTTTGGCTTTCTGCGCCCTCGTCCATCATTTCCTGCCGGACGCATTCGACTATCACAAACTGACACCCGAGAATCGCAGATACAATTTCACCCTCGCTTTCCAAGTCGCCGAGTAAGTATATATTAAAAAAATTGTATACTCTGTTCACATTTTATTCTCGCAGCAGTCGGGGTGTTTTTTGTCCTTACATTGGCATGTTGTATTTTTGACAGTAATGATTGTTAACCTATAATTTCAATAAAACGTTGTTAACCCTTTCAGCCCTGGATTTTTAAATTTGAACAAAAAAAATTTTTGATAACTATTATTGATGGGGAGCTTCTTAAGACCATAAATACCAAATTTGAACTCTTTTGATTAATTAGTATAGGAATTAATTGGGGAAGTGACATCTAGTGATAAACAGCAAAAATATGGATTGTCATGGTAAGTAGAGACATGTAACTGTCGCGGTGGCAATTGCCACCACCAGGGCCGAAAGAGTTAAACAATATTTCTACATGTGAATGAGGGGGGACGTTATAAAATGCTACAAAAAAAATGCAATGACATAACCAAATTGTTAGTAACTTTTTTACCACCAACAAAAATGTCACCCTAACAAAACCTACTGCGGCGAGAATAAAATGTGAACAGAATACCATTACATCCTATTTTCTTTTATAAAACAAAAAGTTTCATTCAGTCTCGAATATTGCATTTTAAATAAACATAAAAATCTGTGTTTAATTTTCCAGTGAGAAAGCCGACATATTCCCATTATTGGACGTGGACGACATGGTCGCAACGAGAAGACCGGACTGGAAGTGCATCTTCACTTACGTCCAGTCCATACACAGACGCTTCAAGGACGAGGACTAAATTATTTTACACCCGACAACGAAAAATCACCCCTCGCGATCGCTTGAAAACAAAAAAAAAACGCACTAACGCATACCAAAAATACGAGGGAGCGATGATTTCGAATACTCTACAGTATTATCACCCTATTATGTGTACCTAATATTTTCAAAAGTAAGCGTCCACTAATGAAACCAAAAAAAAAAAATAGTGTCTATTTTGTAATTCTGCGATTGTCCAGTGATATCAGTTTGCGAAACGATTTACCCAGTTGTTTTATTAATATTATTATTATTATACTCCTAAGCCGTAACTTTATTCTCGCTTTAATTTAATACCATTTTTGTTTTTTTTTTTTTAAAGAGGGTGTCGCTTACGCAGGTCGATGGCTATGCAATTTTAATAATTTTTATGTAGAAGGAAACGCAACGAGATTATTTCGTGCGGGATAAGTAATTCCGCTTGTTTTGTGGAAAAGACAATAAACTATCGTAGCCAGTTTTAGATTTATAACTGTTATATTTGTATCTTTTATATATTTGAATTATATGAAGTCTATTAACAAATGATAATAATATATAATGCTTAAAATGTTTGGCGTGTACTGTTTTTTTCCTTCACATTATTAATCCTTATCGTAAATTAAAAACAAACTGTTTTTTCTTTCTATCGATTTGCCCGAGATTTAAATTATATGTTTCTCTACATCAAGTAATTAAGATTTAAAAATACAGAGAGGTTGTTTTTCACTTCCTGTCATATGTCAATGAATAATCAGTGAACTTATCGGAATAGAAAAATGATAGATGGCGCTGATGATATTCTGAATAAAAACACAGAAAGGTTATTTTTCACTTCCTGTCATATGTCAATGAATAATCACTGAACTTATCGAAATAGAAAAATGATAGATGGCGCTGATGATATTCTAAATAAAAACACAGAAAGGTTATTTTTCACTTCCTGTCATATGTCAATGAATAATCACTGAACTTATCGGAATAGAAAAATGATAGATGGCGCTGATGATATTCTAAATAAAAACACAGAAAGGTTATTTTTCACTTCCTGTCATATGTCAATGAATAATCACTGAACTTATTGGAATAGAAAAATGATAGATGGCGCTGATGATATTCTAAATAAAAACACAGAAAGGTTATTTTTCACTTCCTGTCATATGTCAATGAATAATCACTGAACTTATTGGAATAGAAAAATGATAGATGGCGCTGATGATATTCTAAATAAAAACACAGAAAGGTTATTTTTCACTTCCTGTCATATGTCAATGAATAATCACTGAACTTATTGGAATAGAAAAATGATAGATGGCGCTGATGATATTCTAAATAAAAACACAGAAAGGTTATTTTTCACTTCCTGTCATATGTCAATGAATAATCACTGAACTTATTAGAATAGAAAAATGATAGATGGCGCTGATGATATTCTAAATAAAAACACAGAAAGGTTATTTTTCACTTCCTGTCATATGTCAATTAATAATCACTGAACTTATTGGAATAGAAAAATGATAGATGGCGCTGACGGTATCCTAGATAAAAACACAGAAAGGTTATTTTTGACTTCCTCTCATATATCAAAGAATAATCACTGAACTTATTGGAATTGAAAAATGATAGATGGTGCTGACAAAATTCTAGATAAAAACACAGTGGTTGTTTTTCACTTCCTGTCATATATCAATCACTGAACTTGTTGGAATAGAAAAATGATAGATCGCGCTGATGATATTCTAAATAAAAACACAGAAAGGTTATTTTTCACTTCCTGTCATATGTCAATGAATAATCACTGAACTTATTGGAATAAAAAAATGATAGATGGCGCTGACGATATTCTGGGTAAAAACAGAAAACCGTAGGCATATCAGGGCTTATCTTTATCGTAAATTAAAAACCCTATCTATAAAAAAGGCTACGGTGTTTAAGAAGAGGACAATGTAATTACAAATACAAATCCAAGAACGGAGAGCACGATTATAAAGACATTATTGAAAAGCGCACTAAAGTACCCTGAAAACTTGACATATAAAAAGAAATATTGTATCGGCACTTACCTTTCGCCCGCTGGTACCGAAGCGCTCCGTACTGCCCTCTCTGCTTGCGCGAACCACCGCGATGAAGGGAGGAACTAGCTGCAAGAGAGCCGCACCCCCGAACGTCCAGGAGAGCTTCCGGATCTCTCCGACTTGAAACTTGAAACATTTCTGCACCCCCGGGAGGTCAGAAGGTTTGCAAATTACCGAGCCGAGCTTTAAGGCGCAGTTATCAATCACAAAACGAATGCCTACATTTCGCGACCTGAAAGAGTCAAGAAGTAAAGATTAAAACGATTTCAATTACGCAATACAAACTGTAAAAAAATTTCCGGTTAACATTAAATAATCTAACAAAATTTATTTACAGTCCTTACACTAGAGAAAAACAATCGAAAAGCTTACATCGGAACAATTATGTGTAATTTATTAAAATTAGAATACACTTTACCAAGACTATCGGGTGGATTGCAGTTGGTCGGTTAAATGTACATCAATTTCACCTAACTGTAACGCGCGGAGTTAACAATGGGTGTCGCACTCGTGTTTCTTCATTGCCTGCACGCACTTGGCCATCGTCGGGCTCGCCCGACTTATGGAATCGGTCATGTAGAAGTCTACCAGTTCCTTCTGTTGCAGGTTTAGCGGGCAGGCGTCCATCTTTCCCCCCTAAAATAATAATAATACAAAATCACTAGTTGCAAATTAGACAGATTCAAAAAAACTTTACACCTCTCCAATAAATTGTTTTTTTTCTGATTGAGACAATATTGAGTGATATTGCCTTGGTTACGATATGTCATAACACACTTATATTTCCCTAGGGAAATATAAACATCAAAAAAATATCATTAGGAGCTCCTCGCAAGAATTGTTTTAATTGCTCTCGGGACAACACCTCCGATTTCTTAGGAAGGTATCCTTTATGGATTTTACGGGAACCAAACATTCACGGTGTTTTGTCGCTTGCGTTAACACATAGTTTGACATTTCACCAATTTACGAAACAACGCAAAAATCAAACCAGGCAACCGTGATATTTACAAACAAGGCCCTTAGCAACGTTACCAATCCGATAAATTCAAAAATTTACAATCCAATATTTTTCCATTTACAGAACAATATTCTTTCAATCAGAAAAAAACTATTGATCACAACACGGGAAATATGATGAATACATTTGCCTTGGTTGTCTATACATCCCTCGGGCTCTGCCCTCGGGATGTAACTAGCCAAACTCGAGAAATATACTATTCATATTTCCCTAGTTGTAATAACAGCTATAAAGAAATTTGTTAAGCCGTGGGACACTGTCATAAAATATAACCTCATTTTTTATTTAAATATAAGTCTAGTGACTTTTTACATTGGCCTACAAAACTGTCACCCTGACAGAGCCAACTTAGTTAAGAATAAGAATTGAACGGAGTTTATACCGCGATTTAGCCGTAAAATGTACTTACACTTAGCTCGCTGGCCTGCTTGAAAAAGTTACTGCTCTCGGCCGATCCGTACTTGGTCAGGTGCGGGGCGATCTCCTCGAGCCTGTAACGGATCTGATCGAGGTTGTCGTAGGGCAGCTTGGCGTCCATGATCTCGGAGAGGGCCCTGATGATCTTCCAGTCCTCGCGGGCCTGGCCGGGCGGCGTGACCGCCACCAGGGTCTGCTGCGCCCTGCCCTCGGTGTTGACGTACGTCGCCTGTTTTTCGGTGTACGCCGCGCCCGGTAATACCACGTCGGCGATGGACGCGCCGTAATCGCCATGATGACCTGATCGTCACACATTCAATAACCTCAATTAAACAACGGGGCGATTATCACTAGTACCTTGGTAAATGACAAAACAGTTGCAATCGAGGTCTTCCTTGCGGATGGCTCCTTCGTCGGCCCCTAATAAGTATAATACTTTCAGGCACGACAGTTGTTTCCTAATCCTATCCACGCCAGCCGCGTACCCGATATCCAGCGCTGCCACCTGAACATTTCAGACAAATGTTTTTGCACAATTACTTAATATTAATCAAGAACAATACCAATAACAAACTGTAAGGGTGGATATACACTAGAGCATTTTCTCGAGCATTTCTATGTAATGTAACGTTCTAACGAATGGTACAATACAGGAAAATGCTAAGTTTCAAAAGCTGTCGTCAAAAGGCGTCTGGTTCGTGAGGGTGATACTCTAGAACATATCATAGAGAGGCTCGTTGTTCTGTTACTAGTAAATGCTCTAGTCTATACTCACCTTAACAATAACGTATGTTTATTAAAAAAAAATCTCGAGTGTGCTATGATTTTCTATTTTTTTTTTATTTAAATTGAGGTTATGTTACTTGCAGCATGTTCCTACCGATAAATTCATTTGCTGTGGCAAACGACGCAGAGAAGTTGAAGGTTTATCTTCCAAAATTTCTTGGGCTGTGTTAATAGTACGTTTGAATGGTTTACAGAGAATACTACCCGTTTCATGAAATAATACAGGGTGTTTCAAAAAGGACTTTACAACTTTATATATTTATAAATTTATTCAAAAAAGGTACAGAGCTGGTTTTAGTGTTGTTTTAAAGGGAAACACTTCAAGTTTTTTTACCTTAAACTAAATATGGTTTATGTGGCTTCCGTCGGAAAAGATTATGTTGTCCAAGAAATGTTCATCATCATCCACTCGATTTAACATATCTGCACAGAAGTTCTTACGAGCAATCTTATCAGTGTCTTTGATTGCTTGTAAAATCGACAATCTGTACGGTTTCAAATGCAAACGTTTTCTCAACACACGCCAAATCATCGTATGTGGGATTTCGTGGGACTGTTGATAAAACTTTCTCTCACTTGTTCAACGACGTCGTCAGATGTGCTTGGACGACCTGATGATTTCTTATGTTTTACTGAGCACCCTATTTCTACGAAACATTTATGCCAATCATAAATTGTAGGCCTACTAGGAGGATCTTTAGCGTACTTGGTACGAAAATTACGGTTGTCGCCGATTTTGATTCCTCAAACCAAAACACACAGCGAGCACGCTCGGGTCCAGTAAAGGCAGCCATCTTTAACGTAACTGCCGCTAGCGCTTGTTATGGCGCAATTCTGCACTAACGAAGTAAGCGAGTCAAAACTTGATGCGTTTCCCTTTAAAACAACACTAAAACCAGCTCTTTACCGTTTTTGAATAAATTTATATGAATTTTCAAAGTTGTAAAGTCCTTTTTGGAACACCCTGTATAACAGATCATGATAAGGTATTTCTAAATTCTTAGTAAATAATGGGAATGTTAGGAAAGTCTTCCTGAAACTTCCTGTCAAAGGTGCGTCGAATGAATACACCCAATTTTCGTCCACTTTAGTCCCATTTCGGAAATAACTTTCAGCTAAAAACGTGTTTGCCGGTTGCTGTAAACCATCGTGACCACGGAATAATTGTGACTTTTAGAAAGATCTGACGTTTTGTATGTCAATTCCTAACACGTGTGCCAACTTAAATTTTTTTAAATAAAAAATCATGGCACTCTCGAGATTTTTTTTTTTAATAAACACGTTATGTCTGTCGGCGACTTCGCTTGAAGTATTCCGTTACCAACTTGACGTGCTGAATTTTTTTTTTTTTCATATTCGTGTTGGTACTTTTCACTTTCTAGTCAAAAAAGTCTAATCTATCGGTGGATACGGTATACTTATACAGGGTGTTTCAGAGCTCTGGAACGGTCAATCACGTGCTTATTTTTCAAAATTTGCTCTAACGGAAAAGTAGATATGTTTAATGTTAACCTAAACCGGCTAAGGCGCAAACTAAATTCGCTACTCAAATGTAAATATTTCAATAATTATACATATTTTCGCAGTTACTTTAGTTAGTTATTAAGACATGATTTTATATATGAATTGAATGTTACTTGAAAGACCATGCATTTCAACAAATCTTCAAATATTTCGAAAACGGCAAACAATAGGTATAGGGAGTATTCAAGTAACTCACCTTTATTTGCTCCATATAATTCAAAAATCACAAAAAAATACAGGGTGTTCCATTTAAAAAAACAAGTTTGGTCTGTAACTTTGTTATGAGACACCCTGTATAAATTTAAATATTTTTAGGGCGTGCAGCTCACTATTATACACAACTTTTGTATAAAACATTTTTCGAAATTTTGACAAATAAGCTGGTGATTGACTGTTCCCAGAGCTCTGAAACACCCTGTATATTGTGTACCCACACTTTTCGTTTTTTTTTTATAGTTTATTTAACTTACTTGAGCAGCAACTTTGTGCAGGACGTTCATGACCCTCCAATCGCAGTCGACGACCTGGCCCTGGAGTTTCTCCGTGAGTTTGTGAACGGCGGCCAAGATGGCGGCACCGTCGGGCCTGGAAGTCGCGTCGGCGCCGATGATAATCAGAGGTTTCCGTGCGGCGTCGAGTTTCTCCGAAAACGGATGTTTTCCTTCGGCGAGTTCGGAGATGGTGCGCGGGTCGTCGCCGAGATGCTCGTATTCGTACCTCATGTCGACTTTGGGACCCAAAACGGCAATCTTGAAAAAAAAGCATTCGCGATTTTATTGCGCGCGCTGTTTTGTTTTTTTTTTGCAAATATGGTAAAACTTTTGAGGACAAAAAAAAATTCTAAAAAAAATTACCATCATGATCGAATGTGGTTGATGTTTATTATTAGCAATTTATCAAACAGAAATAAAACTCTAAATGCCAGGATGTATCAATGAAGTGTTACAGTCGAGGAACAAGAGGTGGTAATACAGATAGGTGCGGTCACGCATCCAGCCGTCTCTGCAACTGACCCTACCTATCTGTGTTGCCACTCTTGTTACCTCGGCCGTACCAGAAAAAACTCCGCGAACCGTCACTGGCTACAGTGGATTTCACATAGGTGGTAATAAATATAACTCTGGCTTGAATTGACATAACCTGGTATAATATTTTCGGCTGTGTAAACGAACTTTCAAAACAGTAAACAGAATGCATAATTTGAGGTTACGTTCTGCGATTACATTACACATACTTTGATTGATATTTACTCTTTCACAATGTTTATTAACAAATTATTTTCTATTTGATGTATCTCTACCTTAAATCCTCCATTTCAATAACGATTCAAAAATGTATTCGGTGACTGACGGAACGTTTACACAGCTAAAAATATAATACCGACTTACAAAAAACCTATGTCAACCCATAGATGGACAGTGTTTGTTTTATCAAACGTTATGCCGGGTTTACACGATGCCAATTGGGGAGACAATTGTCAAAGGCAATTTACTGGCTTAAATTTTTGGCTACGTGTAAACACCTCTGGCCAATTGGCGTGCCAACTGCCCTGCCAGTTGTCCTGAGTAGACAGAGGACAATTGGCTGGGCGCAGTCACGCCCCCCACCACTCTATCAAGACAGTTGTCTAGACAATTGGCGCCGTGTGAACGTTGTAGGGCAGTAGAGCTCTCGTTTGGGCCAGTTTGCCTTAGTCAGTCGAGACTGCTACACAACAGACGATGAGCACTCCACCATTTTTCGTCACCAACTGCCGTGGCAATAGTTTCACCATGTGAACAAGTTCTCATTCAATTGGACTGGCCTCAGACATTCACGCAACTGGCCCTGACGACAATTGTCTCTTCGATTGGCATAGTGTAAACGCGGCATTAGTTCTTTAACTTTTTCTATGGTGTTGACTTGTCTAGTCTAAAGCTTGAATTACATTATACTTTTTCCGTCTTTTTTCGTCTAGATTCTCGTTCAAGTTTTGCTTTCGATTTCCGTTCGATTTATAGTTCATTGCATTCGATATAGAGGGCGCCGCTAGCGGACGACGTAATTACCAACCCACTAAATAAAAAGTATTTGTGTTCGCGTGTCCAAGTCCAAGTGAAGTTAAGAGTTGAGATTGTAAAAATGAATAAAATTAAAAACATCAACGCGGTCACCAGGTTATCTATTCTATTCAAGAAACTTGAACGGAAATTGGATGGAATTTTCTGAATTACATTCATACTAGATTGTCTCGAAGCAAAATCTAACGAGAATCTAGACGGAAAAAGTATAAAGTAATTCAAGCTTTACAGGAGTTCTGTACATAACCTCACTTTCTTGTAACCATATACACCAGTTACCAAACTCATCCTACACAAGTCGGAACCATAAAAAATGTGAAATAACTAAGGTCCGTCAGGTAAAACGAACGCTATCCACTAATGGGCTAAATACTTACGTTTGCCTCGTTGTGGATGTACGCTTTCCTAATTCTCGAGTTTAAAATGGGTGCCTCCAGGCGCGGATTGGTTCCGATGAGTAAAATAAGGTCGGACTCCTCCACCGGAGCGATTTTGTTGTTCAACAGGTAATTGGAACGTAAATCTATGCCGCTGCCGTCCATGGGGAAAATGTGCTCCGTGCAGAGCGCCTCGGAATCGAATCTGTTCAGGAGATCCTTCAGAGCCACCAAGGATTCCGCGTCCGCCATCCCTCCAGCGATCGCACCGATATTTTCACCTGAATTAATACAACAATTAAATTCAAACTTCTTAAAAAAAAATTTTATTAATTTTAAAGGTGAATATATTAAATATTTTGAGCAATTTTTTCAACAAATTAAAACGTTTCATAACTCACAGAGAAATTGGCAGATTTAACCTCTTCAGGGACAAATTAATTTTGAAGTTTCAAATCCTTTAAGAAACAATTGATATCTGATATCGTTTTATTTTATTTTGTTTATATTTATTTTAACATGTTCTGTTCGTCATTGCTATTTATGTGATTTTTAGTGCGATTTATTTTTATATGTAAATGACCTTATTTCTGTAAAAAAATTTCTCGCTACATTTACAATATGTTTTTATTTTTGTTTTAAGTAATTTTGTAAAAGGAGATTTTCCGTTAATAAATCTATTATTATTATTATTATCTCGCCAGTAGAACCGGATAGGAGGTATCTGCATGGAAATGTGCAACTGTAGCAGCTTTCAGAGCTTGACATGAGATGGCAGGATTGAGCTAAATAAAATTTGTTTGAAATGCGTTCGTCATTTTTTAAAACGTACACAAATGTGTTTCTGTCCCTGAAGAGATTAAAAAAAAATTGTTAGTTTTAAAGGTAGATGTTTTGTAAAGTTTTGTGGAATACTATTATACCACTATTAAATTTTTTAGATTTTTTTTTGTTCAAGTTTTCAACAACTGAAAATATCATTTTTTAAAATTCATTCAAATTTTTAAGGAATTCAATCATATCTGTATTTATTTTTTCTTTTGATTTTTTTCATTCTTCCACCTTACATTCAACCCCAATTCGTATGCAAAATGTTAAATTCAACTGCTAAACATTGTGTTAAAATAAGAGATGAATTTATTTTGTACTTTTTGGTGGAATTCTAGTGGAATTAGATTGGCTATCTGGTGGAAATATTGTGATCGGTTGGCAACGCTGCCAATACGGCGTTTTAATAATAATTTTGCTACTTATATCTAACTTGGACTTTAACCCTTTGCACTCGTATGTCGACTCATAGTCGCCACAATACATGCTCTCAAATATAAATGCGAGTGCAGGGTTAAAACTTATATTTCTACAATAAATAAAGTCTTTACCAGCATTCTTCATGGCACAAGCGACCTTGATCAGAGCAGTTTCCCAATCCGCGGATACCAGTTCTCCGCGATTATCCTTCACCATCGGAGTGACCAGCCTTTGACGTTTCAAACCGTCGTAAGCAAACCTCGATTTGTCGGACAGCCTGTAAATCAATTATTGATGAGTAATAGGATACCAGATATTTTCCCATTTCTGGAAATCAAGTGACAACTGATTTTATATTGAATAAAAAAAAAAACAGTGTGGTGTTTGGAAACTAAAGTTACATTTGTATAGCAGATATAAACTGAATTTTGAATAAAAATGTGTAACAAAGTTTTTATTTAGGGTTGAAAAGGCAATGTTTGTTTTTATTTGAGGTTAAAAATGCAATGTTTCTTTTTTATGGTGGGTTTATACGACGTTTAACGTTTAAGGTTTAAGAATTAACGTTTAGCGTTTAACGTTTAAAGGAAAGATGCCGTTCACAAGAAAATTAAGAATTAAGAATTTTAGATAATGCGCTTGCGCGTCGATGTTGCCAGATCTTTTATCACAAATTTTACGAAAATACTGTTTTGCAACTAATTCTTCTAATGAATATAAAAAACAATAAAAGTGTTGTTTACAATATTCAATTCTTCATTTTTATCGCTAAAAATTACTTAAATAGCATATTTTAACAAATGATTTAGAATGAATATGTAAATCTGGCATCATTGTACTTATCAGCAGTGTTTGTGGAAACAATTAATTTACCACAATTTATGTACACTGATTGAATGCTTCAATATGGATAGATGCCACAAAGTCATCAAAACTGTCCATTTTTAATCTTTGGTTGTTTACAAACACAAGCCGTGAACATAACCTCCGATGTTTAACGATTTTAAGGGAAAAGTAGAAAGTAGCCTACCCTTAAACATAAACGTTAAACGTTAAAATCCTTAAAACTTCGTATGAACACATAAGCACTAATACGTTAGTTCTACTTTGCTTAAACACTAATCCTTAAACTTTAAACGTCGTATAAACCCAGCATTACATTATCAAAAAATGCGTATTCCAATGAATATTCATTATTCGGATAAATTCAAAGTAAGTAAAACGATAAATTGTTATTTGCAATAAAAAATGCACATAAATTTAATTCTAAGACATCAATTTTACATCAATCGATTTCTCTCGTTCTTCTAATGTAAAAGAACAGGCAGATTAATACTCACCATGGCACAAAGGACCAACGAGTGGTCTAAGTGCTGCGACCATTTGGTCGCCCTCCACAAACCATCATCAATACTCACCATTCTTCATTAATTTCTTCGTTAATACGCGGCATCACACGTAATACTTCGCCGGTACGAGTGGACACCACAATATTGGAGCCCAGGGCGTCGTGAACGTCGATCGAGTGCACTTTACGAATTTCCCAGGGACGCGCCGTGAAGCTGTACGGTTTGCTCGTGAGCGCGCCGACGGGACACAAGTCGATCACGTTGCCGGACATCTCGGACATGAAGAACTTCTCCACGTACGTTCCGACCTGCATTTCTGAACCTCTTCCGGTCGTACCTGAAAGTAATAAAAAATAATTATTACGTTTGTATTGAGCAAACCGATTGTACACAAAGTAGTATGCAAAATTCCGAACCGGCTGAAATCATTCAAGTAATTTTTTATGAACAGCATTTGTTGGTTAACCTCTTCACGCCCAGGTCGACAAGCAAAAATAGCAAAAATACAAGAAAACAAAAATACTTCGCCCCTTTAGCGCCATCTATGGAGTGTTTTTTTTATATTTTTTTGCATAAATGTGTAAGTTTATGACAGTGGAATAATATTTTACAGAAAAACGTAACAACAAAAAAGTAATAGCAATTTATTTTTTTATTTTTCATAAATTAGATTCAAGACAGGGCAGAAAGACCGATGGTCGATAGCCCAAACGGACATACTAACACTTAAATGTTTCTCTTTTTAATATTTGTAAATATTCAATGTTTTGTCTGAATAAAGATGTTCTCTCTCTCAAAAAAGTAATTTTTCAATAAACCTGGGATTATGCTATAACCCAATCAAAGCAGCATAGGCGCGAAGTGGTTAATGGCAATTCAATGATTTTTAACCCTTTAGCGACAGGATATACTGTGGGATCAAAAAATTAAAAATAGATGGCAGCACATTTGCTGAAAATTGGGATAATAATTCAAGAAATGTTATGTTGGCCGTCTGACATTCTCCTGTTTATTTTGACAGCTTGTGGTTTTTTAAGGTTACTTGTTTTAAAAATGGTTTTGTGTTTATATCTGCGATTTTGTCTTTTCTTAAGACAAGTAATCTCAAAGAAAAAAAAAAGCGCACGTGCACTGCACCGGAGAATTTAAAGGCTGCCAATATAGGATTATAGGGATTTTCAGAAAAAGTACTGTGAACTAAACTACCATATGTATAAAAATTATTTAGATAAGGCATGGCCATGATAAACAAAATCACGTCTTAGATTAGTTCAGCACGTTATTGACTTTATGGCACATGAACAACTGGTAGCGAAGACTTGATGCGACGTATCAAACCTGCAAGGTAAGTTCCAAAATACAAAGCCACCCTTTATCTAAATAATTTTTATACATATGGTATTATAAAAAAAGTTTTATTGTTGGACATAATTTTTCTTATAAGGTATGTTACGCACCGGGATGACGAAAATCCTGCAGGGGGCCAAGACGTTCTTTATTTCCGCCATGGAGAACGTTCTAAATAATATGATAAATGCACTTGCACATTATTTTTTGATAATTCAAAATTAATTTTTTTCAGGTTATTTATCAATCATTTTGAAAAACGCTTATTGACATGACCCACCCTGCAGTTATATTCCGTATACATGTTTATTGATGCGACCCGTCTCTAAAGGGTTAAGTAAATTAATTGAGAAATTCACCCCCACCCCCTTCGTAAACCACTGATCCAAGGTATACTCCATCTACTCATAGATTAAACTTTTTTGACATCGTGAGTGACAGAAATCCCACTAGGTGGCCGAACAACTCTCTCCAGAAAAAGTTGTACTCACGAAAATTTATTTATTACGAATAATCGCACTCAAGAATCTAACCGTTTGGTGTGTGATTTGTTCGCCATATTATTTAGAACGTTCTCCATGGCGGAAATAAAGAACGTCTTGGCCCCCTGCAGGATTTTCGTCACCCCGGTGCGCAACAGACCTTAAAAGAAAAATTATGTCCAACAATAAAACTTTTTTTATAACCTCCAAGTACTGAATCAGTGCCATCGGCCGAAATAAAGAACAATAACAATAACAAACTGTCAATAATGTGTCTACTGGCGACGTCGCCTGACTTGCTGAAAAATTAGATTTTTCTCACGGTTGGTACTCATTTTCTAGTGTTTGTCGCTTAACCTAAAATGAACTGGCATATTATGGTTTCACCAACCTAAATCGTCAACGCCGGCTATTTCCGAGGCAAAGCGGATGCACCTGGTGCAATGGATGCAGCGGGTCATCACGGTCTTGATGAGGGGGCCGATGTCCTTGTCCTCGACGGCCCTCTTCCCGGAGAACTCCATGTCGGTGAAACGCGATCTGTCCGATCCAAAAGCCATCGACTGATCCTGCAGGTCGCACTCGCCGCCCTGGTCGCAGATGGGGCAGTCCAGGGGATGGTTGACCAGCAGGAATTCCATTACGCCTTCCCGGGCGCGCTTCGTCATCTCGGAATCGGTTTTGATGCGCCAACCTTAAACAAAACAGAGTTGAACGACGAAAAAAAAAACAGTTCTGCTCTGTTCACATTTTATTCTCGCCACAGTCAGGGTGTTTTTTTCTTACATTGGCATGTTGTATTTTTGATAATGATTGAAGTTGTTAACCTATAATTTTAATAAAACGTTGTCAAACAATATTCTTACATGTGAATTAAAAAAGAAAGAAAACGTTTTGTTGGTAACAAAAGTCATTGCATTTTTTTGGGTTTTTGTGGTGCAATGTTGCATTTTTTTTGGTTATGTATAGTGCAATGTTGCAAATGAGGTGTGTCGCATATTATTACCTAATGAGACTATTGAATTAGATTTTAAAAAAATGAATTAATCTCAGACATGACTGCTATGTTTCTCTCTCTCTCAGGCATGGCCAACTTGGCAACAAAATTCCGTGGCTCACACCTTGGCATTTTAAGGTGTGAGCCACAAAATTTTGTTTCAGAGTTGGCTGTGAGATAAATGAGATATGTCACATATTAGGTCATGAGACTAGATTAGTTCAATTAAATTAGATTTAAAAAAAAATAATTAATCTCAGACATGACTGCCATGTTTTTCTCTCAGGCATGGCCAACTCGGCAACAAAATTTTGTGGCTCACACCTTAAAATTCCAAGGTGTGAGCCACGGAATTTTGTTGCCAAGTTGGCCATGCCTGAGAGAGAGAGAAACATAGCAGTCATGTCTGAGATTAATTCTTTTTTTTTTAATCTAATTCAATAGTCTTATGACATTTATCTCACAGCCAACTCTAAAACAAAATTTGTGTGCAATGTATCGTCAATACAAATAACCAAAAAAATTCAATGACAACCAAATTGTTAGTAACTTTTTTACTACCAACAAAAATGGCACCCTAACAAAGCCTACTGCGGTGAGAATAAAATATGAACAGAGTATAAGCAATAATAATGAAAACCATAATAGGCTTCTTTTGTTGAAACCAGTTCAAAATTCCAGAGCATCCAATTTTAGCAAAAATTATCAATCGACTAACAGTTGTGTACATTCGGAATAAATTACGACGTTTACATGTTATCCGGAGGCATCGTAAGCTTAATTGATCCGTTTGCAGTAATATTATTCAACACCTGTACGTTAACCCCATAACGCACACTTTTTTAACGTTACCGTTTACCGAATTAATTCGAGCGTGTACGTTAAGTGGTTAACACGTGCGCTGCCACCGACGGGCTAGTGCGTTCGACTTTATACTTGCGTAATTGCGGTGGCAGCGAACGTATTAAAGAAATAAAACGTGTAGAGCAACCCAACCCACCTTTCATGACGGGCATGGCGCAGGCCGCAATCGGCTTGGGGGACTTCTCCACCTCGACCAGGCACATGCGGCAGTTGCCGGCAACCGCCAGACGCTCGTGGTAACAAAACCGAGGAATCTCCACACCGACCATTGCGGCCGCCTGCAGCACCGTCGTGCCGGGCTCGACCCGAACGGGAATGTCGTCTATGAACACCTCGATCTTGTCGGGCTTCTTGGCGACGTCCCCGGAGCTCCTCGTCAGCACGGAGAGGTGCTTGGGGCTCGTCTTGGCCCCCTGCAGGATTTTCGTCACCCCGGTGCGCAACATACCTTAAAAAGAAAAATTGCGTCCAACAATAAAACTTTTTTTATAACCTCAAAGTACCGAATCAGTGCCATCTATGAGAATGTAACCGGATTTTTGTCACACCGGTACACAACATAAGGTGTGAGCCACAGAATTTTGTTTCAGAGTTGGCCATGCCTGAGAGAGAAACATAGCAGTCATGTCTGAGATTAATTCATTTTTTTAATCTCGTGACGTAATAATATGCGACATACCTCATTTATCTCGCAGCCAACTCTGAAACAAAATTTTGTGGCTCACACGATACCTTAAAAAAAATTATGTCTAACCTCTTGGTACTAAATCGGTGCCAGCTATGAGAATGTAACCGATTGGGTGTAGAAATGACGCTCCGACTAAAAAGATTGCGCTCAGTCAAGTTACTTCAGAAACAATTGGATCACGCTCTAATCATCTAGTCCATTGCGTTCATAAATGAGTAGAGTAAACGCCTGGAGCGCACTCTCATTTACTCACTCTGGACATTGTACGAGTGGTCAATTATTAGTTTAAGGTTATGGTCTCAGTGTTTCCATGGCAGTGTCAACGTGAAATATTTATATTAAGAAAAAACAACCTTTATTGGCATACTGTACATCCATATCCCTATTCCTATTTCACTGATCGATCCTTCCTTTCCCCTTTACCCTTATATTTATTTATAAAATTATATAATTTGACAGTTATGTCGTCGGATTTTTTGTCGGCGCATCTAAACACAAACTTATGAAATGAGAGCGCACTCCCACAGCACAGGATAAACGCTCTTGGTACAAATGTTATTTTATCAGGGTATTTTATCTGAACGCGTCCCAGTGTTTCTGTATTCATGATGTGTCTTATGAATCGAAAGAAACATTTTGGACAAAGCCTACTTAATTTATAATATAAAATTTGACATTTCAAAGTTGCTGAATCAAAACTTGTGAATATTAAAACCACTTAGTTGTGGTGTTACGAGTATTCTCACTTTATTCAGTTAGTGGCAAATTACATCCAACAAGAATTACAATATGGGTACGTCGTTGTGCCCGTTCAGTCACCCCTCGCTTGTTTTCGACTCGCTCGAAACGAAAACTGTCACGACCATCGGAGAACCTTCCGGTCACCGCAACGTACCCAAGTTCACAGTTATTTCACTTGGTTATGGATTAAATGGAACGCCGCAGCACTATTACATAATTCCATATCGGCCCATAACCTCACTCGTAAAACGCTCTGGTTGAAACGTACCTGCTTTAATTCAGCTCCGAACGCTTTATACCTCGTGATCCGCGGGGGCACGATTTGTTCCTGGCGTCGAGCCGTACCTTATCAAATTCCTGCTGTTTTTTAAAACAACGAAATGTCAAAACAGAAATTTGACGACCATTACGGATACGCCTTGCGCACTCCATGGGGATTAAGTTCGCACTAAAGCTTCCGCCCCAGCACCACCGGATGGCGCCAGTTGAAATTTAAAAATGGGCGGAAAATTGTTACAGAAATCGACGCTAGATGGTACTGGTGGCGAAATGTTATAATTCAGAATTGTTAGTGGAATATACTATATTCGAGCGTCGGCGGAAGGACTTATAACGAAATTAACAAAAAGGCTGTGGAGTAAAAAGAAATACATACTGAATAATTAATACTGGATGACGCAATTATCACTTAAAATTTAAAAACTGACGGAAAATTGTTAGAGACATTGACGCTAGATGGTACTGGTCTGGAAATGAAATAAATCACGATTTGTTAGGGCCAGTTGTTCAATAGCAGCTTGAACCGACCTTACTTTAACCCTTTGCACTCGTATTTATATTTAAGAGCACAGTGGTAAATGGTATTGTGGCAACTATAAGGCGACATACGAGTGCAAAGGGTTAAACTTTAATTGTTATTTTTTCAATGTTGAACACTGAAGCGCAATAAATTAAAATTAATATGAAACGCAGGGATAAAATCTTACAAAAATTCAGTTTACTCCACAAGACGTCGATCTTTCAAAATAATTTTAGTTTTTGAATGTGCGGCAATTTTCAGTCGAGATATGAATTTTTGAAAATTTCTCTTTTTTCAATGTCGAACACCCGAGCGCCAAAAATTAAAAATCAATATAAAACGCGGGAAAAAAATTCTACAAAAATTCAAATCCCTTGAGAAGACATGGATGTTTCAATACAATGTTGGTTTTTGAATGTGCAGCAATTTTCAATCGAGTTATGAATTTTTGAAAATGGATTTTTTTCAATGACGAACACTCGAGCGCAAAAAAATAAAAATTAAATTGAAACCCAAAGATACAATTCTACAAAAATTTAGTTTACTTCAAAAGACGTCGATCTTTCAAAATAATTATGGTTTTTGAATGTGCAGCTATTTTCAGTTGAGTTATGAATTTTGGAAAATGTATTTTTTTCAATGACGAACACTCGAGCGCAAAAAATTAAAAATCAACATAAAACGCAGGAAAAAAATTATACCAAAATTCAAATCGCTTCACAAGACACGGATCTTTCAAAACAATGTTGGTTTTTAAATGTGCCTTAATTTTCAATCGAGTTATGAATTTTTGAAAATGTATATTTTTCAACGACAAACACTCGAGCGCAAAAAATTCAAAATTAAATTGAACGCAAAGATAAAATCATACAAAAATTTAGTTTACTTTACAAGACGTCGATCTTTCAAAATAATTTTGGTTTTTGAATGTGCAGCAATTTTTAGTTGAGTTATGAATTTTTTAAAATTAATTTTTTTCAATGACCAACACTCGAGCGCTAAAAATTAAAAATCAAAATGAAACGCAGTGATAAAATTCTACAAAAATTCAATTTACTTCACAAGACGTCGATCTTTCAAAAAAACTTTGGTTTTTGAATGTGCAGCAATTTTTAGTTGAGTTATAAATTTTTGAAAATGTATTTTTTTCCGGGAGTGCAAAAATTTAAAAATTGATTTGAAACGCAGGGATAAAATCCTACAAAAAATCAGTTCACTCCACAAGACGTCGCTCTTTCAAAATAATTTTGGTTTTTGAATGTGCAGCAATTTTTAGTCGAGTTATGAAATTTTGAAAATGTATTTATGTTTTTCAATGATAAACACTCGAGTGCAAAAAACAATTAAAAATTAATATGAAACGGTTACTAATATTGATTAATTTATTTATTTAATTAAGTATTAATAATGCAATGACCCATGTAACATAAATTTCCGAATGTATTTTTCGTTAAAGTCCTTATTAATGATATTTTGCAAGAATTTTCAACACCGCGGCCGTGTGGGTTCGATTCCCATCCCGGGCGGAAGATTTTTCGGCGATCGAGAAGTATTCGCTCGGGTCCGTGGTTGTCGTATACGTCTTACATTATTCATTTCTTCATTTATTCCATTATTCATACAAATATTGAATACAAAATTACAGCCGTGTGTGACTGAATGGCTCAGCCTAAGTAAAAAAAAAAATTCAAATGCACGTGCATATTAGGTTGCCTATGTTGCAACGTTATTACATTAAAAAATTACAGTTAGTTAAACTTTATATTAATATTAGTCAATAGATAAGATTTTATAATTTATTTAAGGGTAATATATAAATTCAATTCATTTTAGAATTAATTCGTGGTTTGATTTTCTTGCCGGTAATGGTTGTTTAAGAAAATGAATGAACGCATTCAAATGAAATTTCCCTTGGTTTTTAAATTACTATATATTGATTAATTTATTTATAACGCTATGGCTTATATGTTTTAATGCTGCAACGTAAAGTTCCGAATGTAGTTTTCGTTTTTGAGTTTGTAACCAACGTAAATTTGAAAATCCCTAGGAACGTGAAACGAATGAATCAGTTGTCAAAATTCGTCGAGTGACCAGCGGTTTTTGAGTTGTGTTTGTTTTCCAAAATACAAACAGAGAATCATCCCCATTCAATCGGCGTCTCGCAGATTTAAGTATACAAGAAGTGATTAGTTTAATTGTAAGTAAATATCCGTTAATTTAACCTAACACAAATTAGAAACGAATTATTTTTACTGGAAACTTCTACTTCGCGATTTTTTGAGTAAAAACGCTTTTGTTTATAACCTAGATAAAGTGCACATTGTTTAAAAAGCACAAACTCAATTTGCTGATGGTTGAAATTGTTCCGTATTACGCAAAAATTGCCTCGAGCTCAAACTTATTTGCCGATGGTCGAAATTGTTGTTCCTGTAGTATACAGTGACGGTTCGCTGGGTTTTTTCTGGTACGGCCGAGGAACAAGAGGTGGCAATACAGATAGGTAGGATCAGTTGCAGAGACGGCTGGCTGCGTGACCGCACCTATCTGTATTACCACCTCTTGTTCCTCGGCCGTACCAGAAAAAACCCCGCGAACCGTCACTGGTAGTATACAAAAATTTCCTCGAGTAAGTTCGGCTGAATTAGAGCCATCTAGATTCGATGCATGTCATACAGTATCGGGCTAAATCCCAATATAGATGACACCTTAAAACGTAGGTGGCGCTCGACCGATTTTAAAATCTTTAACCTGTGTACTTGTAAAATTATAACACTTCGACGTAGCCTTGCCATCGATCATGATAAGCACGTTTTGGATTTATTGGATAATATTGGACCTGAATTTGTTGAATTTTTTTAGTATCATAACCTACAAAATTACCTAAATTTGGATGTATTTAGATCTATAACTATACAAGGGGGGCCGCGGTGGCCTGGTGAGTAGCGTTCCTGCTTGTGGGCTTCGAATCCCATCCGTGGGGTCACTTTTTCAGAACGAAGAAGTGGCTGTGCGGGTCCATGGATGTGTAGTGTATGTCCCATTCATTATTAAAATGAAATCTTTAAAAACTTTTATACGTTAGTGGCCGAACAGCAAATCGCTTACGCCAATTCCCTTATAGTCATTCACTCTCCTTAAACCGCAATTCCATCAAACATCCTTCCTTAACCCTTCAAGCGCTATCGTTACCGTACGGTAACGTAATTGTAACAGGTTTCTGTATTTGTTAATAAAATTCATTTAAGCTATAATTACCAGATGACGCTTGAAATGTTTTCCTAATATCACAAACTAGCCACTCAATTTTTAAGCCACAATCTACCGAAAGCAATAACATAATTTATCCAAATATAAGGTTTTTTTAATTTAAAATATTTCGGACTTGAAGGGTTAAAAAAAAAACACAAGGGCCCATTGAGGCCTACGTGCAGCGGACCTCTCTGCCCTCTAATCGGAATAATCGAGATCCAGATCTATAACTATTCTAGAATCGTGGAGTCGATAGCCA
This sequence comes from Ocypus olens, assembly GCA_910593695.2. Lineage (NCBI taxonomy): Eukaryota > Metazoa > Arthropoda > Insecta > Coleoptera > Staphylinidae > Ocypus > Ocypus olens. The sequence continues at coordinate 1,844,374 of OU343058.1, forward strand.
CTGATTCGGGAAAGATTTTGAACTCCATTTTTTAGTATCATAAACTACAAAATTATTTAAATTTAGATGCATTTAAATCTATAACAATTCTAGAATCATGGAGTCGATAGCCACGGATTCGGGAAAGATCGTGAAGATGGAGGTGGACTACACGTCGGCGTGCGACGAGAAGATCCCGGAGTGCAAGAAGCTGGCCAAGGCGGGGAAGATGCACGACGCCCTCGACTGCCTGCTGGCCTTCGAGAAGCAGACCAGGACGGGCGCCGACATGGTGTCCACCGGCAGGGTCCTGGTGGCGATCGTGCAGATATGCCGCGAGGCGGACAACTGGGCCGCCCTCAACGAGCACATCGCAATGCTGTCGAAGCGCCGGTCGCAGCTCAAGCAGGCCGTCGCCAAGATGGTGCAGGAGTGCTGCGTCTACGTCGACCAGACGCCCGACAGGGACGCCAAGATCAAGCTGATCGATACGCTAAGGTAATTCAGTGTGAAATTTTCGGTATTTCACATTCGCATTCAGCAAATTCAAATGTTGCTATTGCTACATCGTTTGCCTTAAAGAATAATAATATTCTCAGACATTTCTCAAACGGTTTCTTATTGTATTTTTTTGCTGCTGTTCAAGTTTCTGCTCCATATATTGATATTGAAGTTATACTCTGTTCACATTTTATTCTCACCGCAGTTGGGGTGTTTTTTTTATTCTTATATTGGCATGTTGTATTTTTGACAGTAATGATTGTTAACCTATAATTTCAATAAAACTTTGTCAAACAATATTTTTACATGTGAATTATAAAATGCAACATTGAACTACACACACCAAAAAAAAATGCAATGACAACGAAATTGTTAGTAACTTTTTCACTACCAACAAAAATCTCAACCTTACAAAGCCTACTGCAACAAGAATAAAATGTGAACAATTCTAAAGTTGCGTTCTCCATTAATTAAAAAAAATTTAAAAACAATTGCCACAAACCCAAAACTTCTCAAATATACCAAGAATTGATTTTACTTTGTGATTGCATAAAAATTTGAATACATTTCTACACTCGATTTCAAGATTCCTGCCCGGGAACATAAATTAATTAAATTATAAAATTGCGTTCTCGATTAATTAAAAAATATATAAAAACAATTGCCAATACTCCTTAAACGTTTGTTTTAATATCCTTAACCACTTCGCGCCCATGCTGTTTTGATTGGGTTATAGCATAATCCCAGGTTTATTGAAAATTTACTTTTTTGTTGTTGTTACGGTTTTCTATGAAATATTATTCCACTGTCATGAAGTACTGTATGCAAAAAATATTTAAAAAAATATTCCATAGATGGCGCTAAAGTGATATTTTTTTTAAATTTGTAAAAAAAAATTGTTTTTGCTTGTCGCCACATGTGGCGACCTGGGCGTGAACTAAATAAATTCTGGTTTTCTCTATAAAGGCAAGTAACCGAGGGTAAGATATACGTGGAGGTGGAAAGGGCTCGCCTGACCCACAAACTGGCAAAGCTCCGCGAGGAGGAGGGCGACATCACCGAAGCCGCCAACATAATCCAGGAGCTCCAGGTGGAAACGTACGGCTCGATGGACAAGCGCGAGAAGGTGGAGCTCATCCTCGAACAGATGCGCCTCTGCCTGGCGAAGCAGGACTACATCCGCACCCAGATCATCTCCAAGAAGATCAACACGAAATTCTTCGAGGACGAAGGCACCCAGGACCTGAAGCTCAAGTACTACAGGCTGATGATGGAGCTCGACCAGCACGAGGGGTCCTATCTGGCCACCTGCAAGCACTACCGCGCCGTGCTCAACACCACCTCGATACAGGCGGTGCCCGGGGACCGGCAGGCGGCCGCCAAGGCCGTCGTGCTGTACCTGATCCTGGCGCCACACAACAACGAGCAGGCCGACCTGACGCACCGCGTGCTCGCCGACAAGATCCTGGAGGAGATTCCGCTGTTCAAGCAGCTGCTGAAGCTGTTCACCACGCCCGAGCTGATCAAGTGGTCCGGGCTGTGCGAGCTGTACGAGGTCGCCCTGAAGGAGACGCCGGTGTTTGGCGACGATGAGCAATCCAAGCAGAGATGGAAGGATCTCAGGTAGGAATAATAATGCTGCATGGAGTGCGTGTGTTTGGAAAAGGGCTGAAGGGGGAAACCTAATTTGCTGATATTTATGTTATTTAAGTAATTTTATACTCTGTTCTCATTTTATTCTCACCGCAGTCTGAGTGTTTTTTCTTCCTTATATTTTTGATAGTAATGATTGAAGTGTGTTGTTAACTTACAATTAATGAGGGATATTATAAAATGCAACATTGCACTATACCATGGAACGATAACAGGAAACGACAAGGCATGTCGAAAAATTAGAATAGCTAAGCGCCATCTGTGATTAGTGCATGGTGCAAAGATTACATGGTGTGCCTAGACGGCCGCGTTCTCTCTCTAAAATCTTTCCCTCTCATTTGGCCGATGCTCAGTGATGCAACCTTGTAAAATTACTTGCTTAGCCAAATAAGAAAGTCGATATAACTAATTTAAATTACTGTCTTTATTTACATTGAATCTTATTGTTTCGTACTGTTTAGTGTGCACGGCAAAGTAAACACCACATTTTTAATTTTCTTACCAACCTAATTTCTCTAAATAAAAAAAAACTTTTTTGCGCTACCGTTCTATATTGCTATGCTTACTGTGTGTGTATTTAGTCACGTTCGAATGGCTTTCCCGGACTAATTTCGGTTGCTAGGAAACTCACAAAATAACAAGTCATGACAGTCCTAGTACCGTTGTGGGCTAGATAAAAGAGCAGCAATTTTTAATTATAAAAGTCGTTTTGAACTATCTTTTTTACTATTTTTATAACTATTTTAAATCGGTAGCGCAAAAAATTCTATACAACACTCGGTTCGTTAAGTGCATTCAAACAGGTCTCGAAAATTACAAATACTCGGCCCTACGGCCTCGTATTTTTAAAATTTTCTCGACCTGTTAGAGAGCACTTACCGAACTTGTGTCGTAATATACTATAATGCTCGTAATATTTTAATACATCATTGAGGTATAAAATGATAAATGTTTTATTGTGTTTTTATGTCGAAATGGAATTTTAACGTGTTTTGCAATTTATATTCGTTAGTGTAGATTTTGATAGTTTCATTTTTCATGGTTGGTAATTGCAGCATCAAAAATATTCAAAAGGGACGTGGTACGGGAGTTGTAGGCACACCATGTAATGGATTAGTGGCGGGAACTAACACCAACCAACACACGCACACAACTGTTACGTGTGCGCAGGGGTATGACGAGACATTTCGAAACCAGTGACGGTTCGCGGGTTTTTTCGGTACGGCCAAGGTAGCAAAAGTGGCAATACAGATAGGTAGGATTGGTTGCAGAGATCTGTATTACCACCTCTGCTACCTCGGCCACACCCTGTATTTAGTACGGCCAAGGTAGCAGAGGTGGCAATACAGATAGGTAGAGTCGGTTGCAGAGATCTGTATTACCACCTCTGCTACCTCGGCCGTAGCAAAAAAAAAATGATGGGAACCAGGGCATGGGAAATTGAGCTTTCTGCCGCTAAAGTTGGATGGCGCCACAATAGAAATTCGATGGATTTCTATAAATTATGTTTTAAATCAAATCAAAACTACTATGTTTTACTATTTATATTAAGTAGAATAAATATTATACAACTTGTCTCACTAGTTTTGTTCACATGGAATATGCTCAAAGGAGAATGCACATTTAATTAATAGGAGTATAAATTATAAACCAAGGGTTTCTGATTACCAATATTTAACTTATTTCAGTGTAGTACGAAATAATATATATACAGGGTGTTTCGGAGCTCTGGGAATAGTCAATCACGTGCTTATTTTTCAAAATTTCGAAAAATATTTTATACAAAAGTTGTGTATATTAGTGAGCTGCACGCCCTGAAAATATTTAAATTTATATAGGGTGTCTCATAACAAAGTTACAGACCAAACTTATGTTTTTTTTTTTAAATAGAACACCCTGTATTTTTTTGTCATTTTTGAATTATATGGAGCAAATAAAGGTGAGTTACTTCAATACTCCCTATACATATTGTTTGCCGTTTTCGAAATATTTGAAGATTTGTTGAAATGCAAGGTCTGGGTGAAATTTTATTTTTGGCCCGGTGATTGACGTTGAACGATTAAAATCATTTTAATTATTTGCTTGAAGGTTCGAACTATAGAGCCAACCATGATTTCATACAAAAAATTATACAGGGTGATAAAAAAATGTTGTGGAAAATCCAACTTATAAAGTTGAATAACTTCGTTTTTTCAAATGGCACACCCTGTATTTAGTAACGTATTCTCAAGTAGAATCCAATTATCTTTCAGATTATAATAATTATTCTTGATACGATAATCGCCGAATACAAGAAAACTATTGAGATTAGGAACAGGGAACCCTTATACAATCTGAAAGATAATTGGATTCTACTTAAGAATACGTTACTAAATACAGGGTGTGCCATTTGAAAAAACGAAGTTATTCAACTTTATAAGTTCGGTTTTTCTACCGCATTTTTTTATCACCCTGTATAATTTTTTGTATGAAATCATGGTTGTCTCCATAGTTCGAACCTTCAACCAAATAATAGAAATGATTTTAATCGTTCAACGTCAATCACTGGGGCAGAAATAAAATTATACCCGGACCATGCATTATTTCGAAAACGGCAAACAATAGGTATAGGGAGTATTGAAATAACTCACCTTTATTTGCTCCATATAATTCAAAAATGACAAAAAATACAGGGTGTTCCATTTAAAAAAACCTATGTTTGGTCTGTAACTTTGTTATGATACACCCTGTATAAATTTAAATATTTTTAGGGCATGCAGCTCACTATTATACACATTTGTATAAAACATTTTTCAAAATTTTGAAAAATAAAGACGTGATTGACCATTCCCAGAGCTCTGAAACACCCTGTATACACATATACACACACACGTAACAGTTGTGTGTGTTGGTGTTAGTTCCCGCCACTAATCACAGACACCGCTTATCTGTTCTTGTCGCTTCCTGTTATTCCTCCACGGTGTTAGTTCCCATCGCTAATCACAGATAGCACTTATCTATTCTAATTTATCAACATGCCTTGTCGCTTCCTGTTATTCTTCTATGCATGTAAATGACGGTTATTATAAAATGCAACATTGCACTACACAAAAAAATGCAGTGACATAACCAAATTGTTAGTAACTTTTTTACTACCAACAAAACTGTCACTCTAACAAAGCCTACTGTGGTGAGGATACGTACACTCAAACATGACTGCTATGTTTCTCTCTCTCTCAGGCATGGCAATCGGCAACAAAATTCAGTGGCTCACACATTATGATTTATAACAATTTGGCGTTTTGTAATGATATTTCAAAAAAAAGTGTATTATTGCTGCTAATTACAAGTATCTATCGTCAGCGAAAAGATAAGATGATTTTGATTTGAACTGATTTCTCCATTGTCTAGATTTAGACGACACTCAAGTAATTTCGTTATCTTGTATCTCCCCATTGTGATCTCCTTTTATTAAAAAATTGTGATAATAAAATAAATCAGTGCAATTATCATGTCGATCTGATTTCCTACAATTTTTATGTTTTTGCACATCTATATTGCTACTGTGCAGTGACGGCTCATGGTGTGACTCATGGTACGGCCGAGGTAGCAAAGGTGGTAATACAGATCTCTGCAATCTGTATTGTCACCTCTGCTACCCCGGCCGTACCATAAGCCACCCCGTGAGCCGTCACTGATTAAATCATCAGGATGTGTGTATAAGTAATAATGAAAACAGTATTTTTGAGAATCATGGTAATTACTTGAGAATATACAGGGTGGCCGATTTGTCTGAAGACATTGAAATATCTTGAAAACCACGCATCGGATGCCGTTATTTAATTTTAATTTTATTTGTTACTTCTATTGTTATTATATTACCCTGTTAATGGATTTTGATGTCTGTTGGGAATTAAATATTATCAAAAAAAGTTCTGATTAAAATTCATGAGGCCTGATACCAAAGTCGACCCCTCACCACCTGCTGAGATGGCCATGTCTGATAGAGAGAGAAGCTTTGCAGTCATGTCTGAGATGAATTTTTTTTTTTTAGTTCAACTGAACTAATCCAGACTGTCATGACGTTGTCATTTTAAAAACAAAGTCGAGATAATTTCTGTTATTAAATAATGTCTTTCATGAACATGGTGGATATATAACTAGGGTTGCCATATCTAGCTGGGACACTCTGATATAGGGGTGTAGAAATAAAACATGCCCAGAATGATAATTATGTAAAATCCACAAACACCCCGTCCCTAGATTTTGGAAGAATTTCAAGTGAACAGAAAATGTAATTTTGAAAAATTGTATTAATTTCGTTGGCTCGAAAAAAAATATATAAGAGCAATTGCCATCGAGTTTAAACTTTCCAAAATTACTCAAAACACACCCAGAATGATAATTATGTAAAATCGATAAACACCCCACTTCTAGATTTTGGAAGAATTTCAAGTGAACAGAAAATGTAAAAAATCTAGAAGGTGCTTGCATCGTTGATACAGGATATCAACATGCAACGCCATCTGTGAGACTGAGATGGGGGTGTGGAAATGAAGTTCAAAATCTAGAAGGTCTAGATTTCAGCGCCACCTATGGCACATAAAAAAAAGTTAACGGATAAAACCTCCATAGTTTTTTTTACTCTTTCCGAATCTGTAATAAAAAATAGGGGTTTCTATTTAAGATTTCAAAGTCACCCCTATTATCCACCCCCCTAGAGGTCGGGGGGTGAAATTTGTTACAGCATCGGATGTCCCCCTCCGAATCATCCAACTTTTATCTGGAAAGTTTTTCAACTTGACGCACGTGTCTTGAGATATTCGCCTGATCAGATTAAAATGGGACACCCTGTATAACCCTTACTTGCAATTTTTGATTTTATTCAACTAACCCTAACTAGCCTGTAGGCTAAATTTCCTAATTTTGAATATTCGACGACATTCGTAATTTATCTCACAGCCAACTCTGAATCAAAGTCTTGTGGCTCACATGATATTATTAAAAATGTTTTACCAGCTGTGCAACTTGTGATAATCAGTGGTGTAAATAAGAGGTGAATATGTCAGGGGTGATATCTAGCCCCTTGCTTATCTGCCGCATACGTGAAGTTATGCCATTGGATATTCCATGTTTATAGAGAAATATTGTTAACAATTGTTTCTTTGTTTATAGAAAAATATTGTTTACAATTATTTCTTTGTTTATAGACATATTGTTAACCCTACAGAGAATACGTGAAATACCATAACACCAGTGAATACGTCTCGTGGGCCTCTCAGGCCCAACGTATTCTCTGTAGGATTAACAATTGTTTCTTTGTTTATAGAGAAATATTGTTTACAATTATTTCTTTGTTTATATAAACATATTGTTAACCCTACAGAGAATACATGAAATAGCATAACACCAGTGAATACATCTCGTGGGCCTCTCTGTAGGATTAACAATTGTTTCTTTGTTTATAGAAAAACATTGTTTACAATTTTTCCCTAACCTCACTTGCCACCAACCATGTGGTACGGTTATGAATACAAAACTTTCCCGTTTTTAGGAATCGCGTTGTAGAGCACAACATCCGCGTAATGGCCAAGTACTACACGAGGATCAAGATCGCCCGCATGTCCGAACTGCTCGACCTGAGCACGGGCGAGACCGAGGAGTTCCTCTCCCAGATGGTCGTGTCGAAAACGGTGATAGCCAAGACGGACCGGCCGTCCGGCGTGGTCCACTTCCAGCAGTCCAAGGACCCCAGCGACGTGCTCAACGACTGGGCCCACGACCTCTCCTCGCTGATGGGCCTGGTCAATAAGACCACCCACCTGATCAACAAGGAGGAGTGCATCCACAAACACCTAGCGGTCACCGCATGATTCATTCATCATTTAACGTATCTGTAATCTTACTACTAATTGCCAATAAATAGTTTTGCGTGCAATGTGTAATGACCGGAGGTCAGTTGTTATCATGAATTAGTAGATAAGCGTTTTGTAATGATGACTGCTGACCAGTCATGAATGGTGTAATTGGTTTGGCTGTCCCGCTCCCACCAGCTGCCTAAACACTTTTTTTGCAGCAAGCAAGTACTACAGTGAGTTATGCTAATGTGGAATGAGTAGCCGCGTGCGTTCGGACGCGAAGTACCACAGTGCCCGCGGAGCTGATAAATTGGATAGGTGAGTTATTCTTTTTGAATAAAAGAAAACACGTGCACACGCACTTTTCCTGTTTCGCCGTTAATTAGTTTGGTGGATCGGACAAAAACTCGTTTTAATTTCCGATTAGCCCACGGGTAAACCGTAATTTTTCAAACCGGTAAATTCGAATTCAACAAAATTGAGGTTAGGATTGCGTAACAGGAGAGCGGTATCGATTCATGTGACCGCGTGTGCGGTAATTCATCTCGGCAATTTAAAAAATTTCGGGTCGATTGAAGTTCAAGGATTGGATTTTCATAATTGGATTTCTAGCGTGCGTTTGTTGAGCAATTGGTATTCTCCTTGGAAATTTAAACGACGCAGGGAAATAATGTTTTTCGCTCACGGAATGCAAATGCACTAATTAAATATTATCAGTGGATTTATTTCAAACACTCGGAATGTTTGTGTATTTTAAAATGTTTTCAAAACATTTTTAATTATGTTATGATGGGCAATAATGTTGGATCAAAAAGTCGAAAATAGGTGGCATCCCTTAAAACATAACCTAACTAACAGAAATTCAGCGGCAAGCTAGGAATGGGAATTTTGGCATGGAAAACCTTGAAATTTTAATAAAATGGATGGCTGGCGTGCACATAATACGAGGGATGTCCACTAGTGACGGTTCGCGGGTTTTTTCTGGTACGCCCGAGGAACAAGAGGTGGTAATACAGATAGGTAGGGTTAGTTGCAGAGACCGCACCTATCTGTATTACCACCTCTTGTTGCTCGGCCGTACCAGAAAAAAACCCGCGAACCGTCACTGATGTCCACTAATATTTAAATAATAGTTTTAACAAGAGTATAATTGACAACGGATATTTAATAAATTTCTAGAATAGAATACATTTTGAATGAAAAAACTTGTAAACAATTATGAAGTATTTAATAAAGGGCCCCCCGGATAAGATAGGTGAAATGCCCCCTGATTCGGAATTACTAATTAACCAAATAATGTTGTATCTTGAGGCAATAATTATCGGCGGACATGGTTTATATGATCCCCTCACCCCCTGGGGTTATTTTTTGTATTAATTTTTTATCTGACCATGTGTTTAATTCAAAATTCTGAAATAATTCATCAAGGTAGGTTACCAAAAGATGATTTTTTTCAAAGTCATCCAAGTTCATTTGGTTTCTCAAAAAAATTAAAAAAACAAATTTTTCATTTTTTGAGGCAGAAATCGTTGAGGTGCACGCCGTTCTTTTTTACTATTTTATAAGAGTCGATTAATGTTACCTCCGACAGGAACTTTTAACACATTTCGAGTGGTGCGTCATTTCTAAAAATCTGATTTTCCTCTTTTTTTTCGATTTTTTTAATTTTACAGGTAAGGGTTGAGGTTTGGACAAAAAACTAATTAAAACTTTTTTGTAGCATTTTGTAAGACAGAAATTTTGGTTTTTTCATTTTTTTCTATCTCTAATAGTAAACAAGTTATAACTATTTTTTTTTTTCCTACTTGATTTTTCAATTTTTGTCGATATTTACCAATTATAAGCGCACAAGTGGATATTTAGCAGAAAAACTTATAAAACATGTTTTTTCTGCAGCCGTCCCGAAAATAAAACGGCTCGTCCTGGAAACTTCCTACTCATCCCGTAAAATATCACTTTCGGAACTTGTTACGTAAATTACTATTGTAGCATTTTTCAAGACGAAAATTTTAGTTTTATATTTTTAGCCTTAATACAAAAAAATTATGTGTAAATCTATTTATAAGTTTCTAAAAATTACAGAGTTACTAATGTAGAAAAATGTTTTTCTTCATTTGTGATTATAGTAAAGTGAATTATAATAATATATAATATATACCGGGTGTATCAAACCACCCATACACCCCAAATATCTCGCGAAATACAAATCGGATTGACATACAAAAAAATATATCTAATTTTTTTTTTGAGCTCCATCATGTGTGAAATTTAAACCAGCACTCCTCCCCCTGGGGCGGGGTGGGGGGTAACTTTGAAATCTTATATAGGTACCCCTATTTTGTATAGCAGATTTGGCTTCTACTCTAAAATATATTAGGTTTTTATTCGAAACATTTTTTTCGATTAGCAAAAAAAAAATTGTTTTTTTTGATTAAAAAAATCCTGTTTGTCATTATAAACATTCATACATTACCACAATAAAAAAGAATAGAATGGAATTTGATAATCATATTGATTTTTATTCGTTTCTACGATTTTTTTTTACAAAGAATTTTTTTTTTTTGCTTATTTCTGACATAAAATTACGAATGACTTCAATCAACGCCTTGAAAAGATGACTACGTAAAAAATGTCGTAATCTACCATTTGATGCGAGAAACATTTTTTTCGATTAGCAAAAAAAAAATTTTTTTTTTAATTAAAAAAATCCTGTTTGTCGTTATAAACATTCATACATTACCACAATAAAAAAGAATAGAATGGAATTTGATAATCAAATTTATTTTTTTTTTCGTTTCTACGATTTTTTTTACAAAGATTTTTTTTTTTGCTTATTTCTGACATAAAATTACGAATGACCTCAATCAACGCCTTTAAAAGATGACTACGTAAAAAATGTCGTAATCTACCATTTGATGCGAGAAATAAATATAATTCAATAAATGTTTTTGCCGAATATGTCGCTCAACAAATTTTTTTTTTCGGATAAAAACCTAATATTTTTTAGCATGGAATCCAAATCTTCAATAAAAAATAGGGGTTCCCATTTAGGATTTCAAAGTTACCCCCTCCCCGACACAAGGGGGAGGGAGGGGCGGTTCACATTTCACACGACATGATGGGGCTCAAAAAACATTTTTGGATATATTTTTTTAAATCTCAATCCGATTCGTATTTCAGGAGATATTTGGGGTGAACGGGTGATCTGAAACTCCCTATATATGCAATCTACATTTTTATTCAATAAAAACTGAAAAATCAAGTAGGAAAAAAAATTAAATTGGTTATAACTTTTTACTATTCAAGATAGAAAAAAAATTTTAACATTTTTATTCAATAAAAATTGAAAAATCAAGTAGGAAAAAAAATTTAAATTGGTTATAACTTTTTACTATTCAAGATAGAAAAAAAAATTAACATTTTTATTCAATAAAAATTGAAAAATCAAGTAGGAAAAAAAAAATTAAATTGGTTATAACTTTTTACTATTCAAGATAGAAAAAAAATTTAATATTTTTATTCAATAAAAATTGAAAAATCAAGTAGGAAAAAAATTTAAATTGGTTATAACTTTTTTACTATTGAAGATAGAAAAAAAATTAAAAAACCAAAATTTTTGTATTGCAAAATGCTACAAAAAAGTATTTGTTAGTGTTTTGGCCAAACCTCAACCCTTACCTGGAAAATTGAAAAAATCGAAAAAAATTGCGGAAAGTTGGATTTTTACTTTCTCCGTTACGAAGTACGAGAAAGTATTGTGATCGTGATTTTTTTTTCAAAAATTTTTTTCACGGAAATATCCGTTTTGGGGTCCCATTTCAATAATTTCTGGAAAAAAAAAATTTGTGTGTCTGTGCGCGCTGTATCTCGAAAACTAATAGAGCAATCGATATGAAACTTTGAACATCCGTCTTATTTGATAATCTGAAGAGCTGAAAAGCTTTTGGTAAAATTTCGTACACCGGAAGTGGGCGTTTACCTTAACGGTTTTTTTGTTTTTTGCCAATATTCTCTTAAATATGAAAAATATCACAAAAACATTTAAACAAACTTTGAAGACCACGAAGAAATGAACATCTTTTGCTTGAAAACATTTTTCATAAAATCATTTTTATACGAGAAAAAAATTTATTATTTTTTTTAAATTTTTGGTTAACAATAATAAAACGATAACAGTTCCAACAAATTTATATGAATAATAATTGTAGAGAATGCTAAAATGAACAACTTATGAAGAATAAGTTTTTTTCGAAATCACTTCAGTTTTTGAATTTGAAGTACAATTTTTCCATCTTTTATAATTTTGACGTTTTAAACGTCAGTTCCAACCGAGTTTACACAACGCTCCATTTACGTTTAAAATATGATTTATATTGGAAATAAACCATGTAATCGTAAATATGAAGGACTATGATATCATCAAGTCGGAGAAAGTAACATGATGGCCACATCACCATTTTTAAGGATGACGCACCACTCGAAATGTATTAAAGGTTCCCGTCAGAGGTAACACTAATCAACTTTTATGAAATAGTGAAAAAAAAAACGGCGTGCACCTCAACGATTTCTACCTCAAAAAATTAAAAATTTGTTTTTTTAATTTTTTTAAGACACCAAATGACCTCGGATGACCTTGAAAAAAATTCTATTGATAGGTCTCTTGATAACCTACCTTGATGATTTTTTTCAGAATTTTGCATTAAACACATTGTCAGATAAAAAATTAAAACAAAAAATAACGCTTTTTGACCCCAGAGGGTGGGGACCATATAAAGTATGTCCGTGGATAATTCTTATCTCAAGATACAACATTATTTGGTTAATTAGGAATTCCGAATCTGGGGGCATTTTGTTTATGTTAATCGGGGGGACCCTTTGACAGTAGCCAACAAATCAACAGCGCACCATTTCTATTTTTCATGGCAACCATTATTTTTGTGAAAATGATCATTTTTGTTTTATTATTTTTTTAGGGTTTTTATGAATGCAAAAAAATAAATAATTTTTACTCTACCATTTACACGTTCCCTCTAAAATGATCAGGAAAGGTAATATTCAAATATAAAAAAATTAACATTGAAAATCCCGTGTTCCGTTTTGCTCATCTACACCCTGTAACTGCACAATGTTGCATTATAAAATTCCTAACTCAAAGTTGTTTAATTAGGCATTATTATTACCTGAAATACCGTATCGTGTAATGCCAACAATAAGATGAGGCCGAACGCACGCTTCTTTAAATAATGCACGTTCCACTTTTCAACGACAAATCATTAATTTATTCGACCCACTTTTAATTAAACAATAATAAAGTGCTCGCACCATGGAACTTTACCTTCGAAATCTGTCGAAACACTTCCTTCTCAGCGAATATTTGCAGAGATTACAGTAAGTACCACTCGTAATATGAACAACAATGATTCTCTGTGCAAATATTGAGTGAGTGAAATTCCCCGAAAAAATCAAAGCTCTAATCTCTCATCACTTGAATTATCTCCACATAATTTATGTGTACATATTTGATAATCAGTTCAGTCTGTCCTAAAGTGTGCAAAACATCAAATCGATTGAAGGGTTTGGAATAAAACGGGTATAAGGGCGCTTTTTTTGAATTCAAGTTTTAAGTGCGGATTATCATGGTTAAGTCGGGTATAAGTGTTTTTTTTTTATTTGCCTGCAGATTATCATAGTTAAGTTAATAATAATAATAATATTTATTTGCCCAACAGAATACAAATTCCAATTACTGGATAAAATAATCAATTAAATTAGTATGAAATAAACAATTTGTTCTAAAGTCTATATAATAATAATTTATGCTAGAATAACGTAATAGCTAATGTATAATTAAGGTTAAGGTTTTAGTACCCAGTGCCAAAAAATAGCAGAATAATAAATTTGTTTTGGAATTTTGTATAATTAATTAACTTTAAATTAAATTATCCAAAACCAAGCATTTATGCAATTATACCCATTTTATTCCAAACTTTTCAATTGTCTTATAATTTTGTGAATTAAACGCGGTGCTCGTTGCAGGATTACTATATTTTAATATATATTTCAGTGTGAACAATCTGGTTTAATAAAAACGCATAAAATGTAATCTGGAGTGCTTGTTCTACGATTACTATATTTTTTTCTTCAAAAATATCAACCGTAACTCACAGTGCGAACAATCTGGTTTAATAAGAAAAGCTTCAAACGTTCAATCTGAATATCATCACCGATTTTAAAAGTGTGTGTGAAAAACTATAAGCAATTATAAAGATAAGTGCTACTCGCTGGTACATTACTCCACGAAAAAGTAGTTCACCTTCAATTTCAAGTGTTTGCGGGCGGAAATTATAAACCGTGTTTCGTTAAATGCATGAAATGTTTAATCCAAATATTATTACTGAAGATAAGAACTAGCTTACCTCAAGTGTTTCCGGGCGGAAACTGTATAAACCATGGTTCGTTCATGTGCAGCCATGGTGTGCGGGGCGCTGGGTTCCCTGAAGCGGACGCTCGGCCTCATATCGGTGGAGCCCACGATGGTGCTCTACATGATGGCCTTCATGATCACCAGCGTCGTGGAGCAGCAGTTCTTCATCTACAAAGCGTGCACCGTCAATCACAATTATTCGGAGGCGGTCTGCAACAACCTGACGGCCGAGGAGAACAAGCAGTACAATGTAAAAGTGCAGGTGAGCAACGAAAAAAGATCGAGGCACGCGCAGAGCCTTCCGGTGATGTATTTTAAGGGCTAATAAGATGATGCATAAAGCCTGCACGATGTTATAACCAAACAACTTGAAATATTGAGCAATTTCGCTCGGTGTACGTGTTGTTCGAAGTTTAGTGCCGAACATTTTCAGTGCAGGTAAGCAGCAAAGAAGATCGAGGCCTCCGTAGCCTTCTGATGTATTGTTGGACACCCACCGTTCCTTTTAAGGGCCGGTATATCGATGCATAAAGCATGCACGATGTTCTATATATACAGATACAATTATTAACAATTAAGTATATATATAATCGCTTTAGTATACTCGTAAAAAATAGCAATTAAGAAGAAAAAGCAATATTTTGTGTTTACATCAAGTAAGTATTGGTTATAAGCCAAAATATTGCCATTTTTCATGACGAGTATACTCGTCGAACACAGCTAAACTAGCTAATAAATAATCGTTGAGAATTAATACATTTTGGACGTAATCCTACAGATATCAACTAAATCTATTTCGTTATTGCAAATTGTTAAAGTGCACTGCTTAGTATTTCTTGTATCCGAGACATGTATTACTAAAATATTACTAATATTATTTAGCACGTTATTTAGTGTGTTCTACACGCTCCAATAACTCCTATTATTAATACTACATAGAAGAACGTTGTAAATATTAACATTAAATAAAGCTCACCTCTGGCAAAAATTTGTTGATTTCTCGTCGACTGAAATTGTTTTGGTAACATAACCAACTGATTGTTGTTTAAAAAGTGCATTTACTCTTTACTCTCCGTGCATTGCGATATTAATGTCGTATTTTACTAACTGAGTAAATTGACCGCAAAGTAGATGAATTGTGTTTTTTGATACGCAAGTTAAAACTACATTTTCACTGCACCGTTATGTTTGGCTTGATGAACAATTCGTAAACTGCCGATCGTACTTTTTTTTTAAATCAACAAACCTACTTGATTGTTTATTATTGAACCGTTAATTCCTCGTCCATAAAGCATGAAAAATTCCAACAGCAATATTTATTATTCAGCGCTTTTATCGAACGATTTATCTAAACAGGTTTAAGAACTAAAAGTTCGGCAATCATTTAAGCTTTCAATTATCAAAAACATACCTCAGAGTTGGGAGTTATAAGCGTTTAAAAATTCAAACATTAACCTCGGTAATTCTCGCCACCTCCGCGCCATCCACCGGACGACGGCTGAACTGCCAAGTGATTGCGGTTACCACCGAAAACGCATTTAAAATTACTCATAATGTAAAACGCTACACTAGATAATTAATAAGTAATTTATAATAAAACACTTTTAACTTTGTTTTGTATAACTTATGTAAGTTATACAAAACAAAGTTAAAAGTGTTTTACTTTTAATCTTTGTTTTGTATAACTTATATAAGTTATACAAAACAAAGTTAAAAGTGTTTTATTATAATATTTAAAATGTATAACGAAGTAGAAGCCTCCAGCATAAACAATAAAATAAGTAATTAACAAATTGGGGTTAACCTTACTTGTTGCAGAAAGCATTA
Source organism: Ocypus olens (assembly GCA_910593695.2). Lineage (NCBI taxonomy): Eukaryota > Metazoa > Arthropoda > Insecta > Coleoptera > Staphylinidae > Ocypus > Ocypus olens. The sequence goes on from OU343058.1 coordinate 1,860,595, forward strand.
GATGGAATAGTTGTTCCAATAAGTTATTTGTTTATAGTTTTAATAAGACTTAATTTTTGCTTGCAGATTAACGAACAGGTTGAATATTCATATATTCAGGCTACATTTCGTTTTATTGCATTTAATAAGTCATTATTATTTCGACCTGTATTTAGTAGAAAAATCACTGGAAAATGCTTTTTATTTTAAGTTTTAAACTTTACAGTGAACTGAATTACCGACACTAATTTTAATTCGTAAATTACGGGAAAATCGTCAAATTTCCTCAACTATTTTATACACTATTTGATTCGGATGAAATATTCAACCGTATTTAGTTGAAAAAAATAATTGCAAAATGCTTTATATTTAAATTTTAAACTCAATTACCGTCACTAATTTTAATTTCCAAATTACTGGAAAATCGCTGAATTTCCTCAGCCATTTTACACATCATTCGATTCAGAATTATATATTTTATCGTTCGATGTACAACTCATTAACAGATATTTACAGTATAAAATATTTTGTCGCCAATTCGGCGAATCATCACTTGGCAGTTCGGCCGTCGTCCGGTAGAAAGCGCGGCAGCGGCGGCACTTACGAATGCGATTTGTTTGAATTTTTAAAAGCTTATATAGTTCATCCGTTGAGAGCTGACGGTGACTCGTGCATTTTCGTACTAAGAATTGCTTTGCATTTTATATCTATCTTTTTCTATCATGTACGAAACAGTATGAAATAAAAGACGAAACGTGTGTCTGCGTGTTAAAGAATAGGGCAGCGTAAACGTAGGTCTGAGCTCACGCATGACTCTTGCATCGCATTGGCACGATTCATATAAACACAAAAAACGCGAGCGCTACGTCAAATAACATGACCGTAAAAAGTTTGCGCGAGAATTTTTAAATATCCCGCCAATGAAAATCAGCGCGGCACCAAATTTTCTTACGGACATACGTTTACTTAAATCTTGATTCATGCGATTTTAAGCGATGAGTCACAGGCAGCTCTCAGCGGCCCGACTATATTTACAGTAAAAAATATTTTGTCGCCAATTCGGCGAATCATTACTTGGCAGTTCGGCCGTCGTCCGGTAGAAAGCGCGACAGCGGCGGCACTTGAATTTTTAAAACCTTATAACTCGTAACTTCCAGGGATGATTTTGATTATTGAAACGTTGAATCACTGGCAAACTTTTAATCCTTAAACCTGTTGGTAATAATACTGCCGTCGTAATTCATCAACGGCCGTATTCATTTTAACGATTCGAACGGTAATTTCTAGTCCAGTCAAATGAGAATGATTCTTCTGATGAAGAAAATGATATTACACAAAGGTCTACGATGATTATTAACCCTTTCGGCCCTGGTGGTGGCAATTGCCAACGCTACATTTACATATCTCTACTTACTATGACAATCCATATTTTTGCTGTTTGTCACTAGATGTCACTTCAACAAAGCCTCACCAATTAATTCCTATACTAATTCGGCAAATGAGTTCAAATTTGGTATTTATGGTCTTAAGAAGCTCCCCATTAATAATAATTAACAAAAAATGTTTTTTTTTCAAGTTTAAAAATCCAGGCCTGAAATGGTTAAGAAAGTTGATTTTTAGAGTTTTCTTTGCTGACGTGTCCCGGGCTTCAAATTAATATTTGTTCTTGCGAAAGTACACTTTCTGAAGCGTCTTGAGTGAGTGATGTATAGAAACCCGGAATCGAACCGGTGGTTTCTTCAGGAAATCATTTCAAAAGAATGTACATCATGTATTCTCATATTTTACACATTTTGACCTTTTCAGGTAACCGTTTCGGAGTTTCACCAGTGGAACGACATCGCCGGCCATGTCGTCCCCATCATTTTGGCCCTGTTCATGGGCGCGTGGTCGGATAAGAGGGGAAGGAAGCTGCCGCTCATAATGGGGTTGATTGGGAAGTTCTACTACTCTTTCATGATTATAATAAACACGTTGCAACACGATTGGCCCGTGGAGTACATCATTTACACGGCCACCCTTCCATCGGCCTTCACCGGAGCCGACGTCGCCATATTTGCCGCAGCCTTCGCCTATTTATCCGACATTACAGAACCAGACAGCCGCACCCTCAGGGTGACCATCCTGGAGGTTTGTTACCTGGCAACGATGCCCACAGGAATCGCACTAGGTACGGTGGAGAATCAAAAATGGAAGTGACATCTGTCAAAATGTGTATTATAAAAGACATTTTCAAATAAGAGTCATAACTCAAAAGGGTCGACTCGTTTAACTGTTTCAGATGACAAAAACCCATCTCTATTGCACACCGGTGAATAACATGAACCATAACACAAGAGACAGAAACGCTGTTAGCAATAGGATACAGTGACGGTTCGCGGGTTTTTTTCTGGTACGGCCGAGGAACAAGCGATGGTAATACAGATAGGTGCAGTCACGCAGACAGCTACCTATCTGTATTACCACCTCTTGTTCCACGGCCGTACCAGAAAAAAACCCGCGAACCGTCACTGATGCACAGAGTTAAAAACAATGTAATTTATTACAAAAAAACTTAATATTGACGTTATGCAACTTCATACACGTAGATGTATAAACAGTTGGCAATGTAGATTAAATTTTCCAGGGAAAGAAAATTAATAGTTTTGATACTTGCGTATTGGTAACTTTTATTGAAGTGCTTGAAGCAATAACGCTTTAGATTAGTTGGAGTTCAAAATTAACACCAGGTTTAAATTAAAGGAAAGTAACGATAGGTTTCTCCAAATCAAGTAATTAAAATTTAGGTTATTTTCGCTTCCTGTCAAAAAAGATAGATGGCGCTGACAATATCCAGACATTTTAAAATAGTCGAATTTTAGGGGACAAATCTGGGTTTTTGATGAATTCACTCCGCTTACCTCTTTGTTTTCAGGCAAAGTATTATTCAGCAAGGTAACCAACCAGTCCTACACGGTGATGTTCGGCATCAACGCGTCGCTACTCTTCGCGGCGATAGTTTACAGCTTCATATTCCTAAAATGGCGCACGAGCACCGCTCACAGATCCATCTTCGAGGCGAGGAGCGTGTTCTTGGACTTCTTCGACCTCAAACACGTCGCCGGCACTGTAAAAACGATCGTGAAATGGAGGCCTGCCAACCGGCGCACCTACCTCATCCTCTTGATCTTCTCGATGGGATTCTACACGTTCCAGCGCGACGAGAAGCAGATGAGCTACCTGTACTTCCAGCTCGTGCTCAAGTGGACTTTCGATCAAATCAGCAACTTCAGGACGTACCAGAGCGCGCTGCAGGACGTCGTCCTGCTGACGGCGATTCCCATCCTGAGCAAATGCATGGAATGGAAGGATACCAGTATTATGATCTTAGGATCGGTCTGCCACAGTATTGCCAGGGTGTTCTTTGCGGAGTCCTACGATGCCTGGCTTATTTATTTGGGTAAGTGTGCGCGAGAACGAAAAGTTGAAAATAGTTGGCAACCCTTAAAACGTCAGATAACTGACAGGAGTTCAGCGCAATGGGAATTTTGGCATGGAAAATTAAATAAAACAACAAGATAATGAATTGAATATAAGATGGTCATACGAGAGTTTGGCACAACTCTAATGTATTAGTGTAATAGCGTTGTAACATAGGCAACCTAACATACATGCAACAACTTATTTCACTTATTATTCAAGTTTTTATCACGTTTAACATTCTAAGCTATATTTTTATTTGAACTATTTTTTTGTCTCATTTATAGTTGCCGAGATATGCGAAAAAAAAACTGAAAAAGTGTATCTTCTTTTCTTTTCTATGCCGGATTATAGTTGAAGTATTGGAGACACGAAAAAATGTTTCAAAGCTTTTTTGTAGATAATTTAATGGGCTATGTTTTTTATTTGAACTATTTTTTTGTGTCAGTTATAGTTGCCGAGATATGGGCAAAAAACTGAAAAAGTGTACCTTCTTTTCTTTTCTATGCCGGATTACAACTGAAGTATTGGTGACACAAAAAAATGTATAAATGCTTTTTTTGTAGATAATTTAATGAGCTATGTTTTTTATCTGAACTATTTTTTGTATTAGTTATAGTTGCCGAGATATGGACAAAACACTAACAAAGTGTACCTTCTTTTCTTTTCGATGCCGGATTACAGCTGAAGTATTGAAGACACAAAAAAATGTTTAAAAGCTTTTTGTAGACAAGTTAATGAGCTATATTTTTTACCTGAACTATTTTTCTGTGTCAGTTGTAGTTGCCGAGATATGGGCAAAAAACTGAGAGTGTACCTTCTTTCCTTTTCGATGCTACATTACAGCTGAAGTGTTGGAGACATCAAAAAATGTTTGAAAGCTTTTTTGTTGACAATTTAATGAGCTATGTTTTTTACTTGAACTATTTTTTGTGTCAGTTGTAATTGGCGAGATATGGGTAAAAAACTGAAAAAGTGTTCCTTCTTTTCTTTTCGATGCCGGATTACAGCTGAAGTATTAAAGACACAAAAAAATGTTTAAGTGCTTTTTTGTGGATAATTTAATGGGCTATGTTTTTTATCTAAGATATTTTTTGGGTCAGTTGTAGTTGCCGAGATATGGGCAAAAAACTGACAAAGTGTACCTTCTTTTCTTTTCGATACCGGATTACAGCTGAAGTATTGAAGACACAAAAAAATGTTTTATAGCATTTTTGTAGACAATTTAATGAGCTATGTTTTCCACCTGAACTATTTCTTAGTGTCGGTTGTAGTTGCCGAAATATGGGCAAAAAACTGAAAGAGTGTACCTTCTCTCCTTTTCGATGCTAGATTACAGCTGAAGTGTTGGAGACATAAAAAAATGTTTGAAAGCTTTTTTGTTGAAAATTTAATGAGTTATCTTTTTTACTTAAACTATTTTTTTGTGTCAGTTGTAATTGGCGAGATATGGGCAAAAATCTGAAAAAGTGTACTTTCTTTCTTTTTTGATGCCGGATTACAGCTGAAGTATTGAAGACACAAAAAAATGTTTAAATACTTTTCTGTAGATATTTTAATGAGCTATATTTTTTATCTGAACTATTTTTTTGTGTCAGGTATAGTTGCTGAGATATGCGCAAAACAGTGAAAAAGTGTACCTTCTTTTCTTTTCGATGCCGGATTACAGTTAAAGTATTAAAGACACAAAAAAATATTTAAAAACTTTTTTGTAGATCATTTAATGGGCTATGTTTTTTATCTGAACTATTTTTTGTGTCTGTTATAGTTGCCGAGATATGGGCAAAAATCTGAAAAAGTGTACCTTCTTTTCTTTTCTATGCCGGATTACAACTGAAGTATTGGTGACACAAAAAAATGTATAAAAGCTTTTTTATAGACAATTTAATGTGCTATATTTTTTATCTGAACTATTTTTTCGAATTAGTTATAGTTGCTGAGATATGGGCAAAGCACTGAAAAAGTGTACCTTCTTTTCTTTTCGATGCCGGATTACAGCTGAAATATTGAAGACATAAAAAAATGTTCAGTAGCTTTTTTGTAGGCAATTTAATGTGCTATATTTTTTATTTGAACTATTTTTTGTGTCAGTTATAGTTGCCAAGATATGGGCAAAATACTGAAAAAGTGTACCTTCTTTTCTTTTCTATGCCGGATTACAGCTGAAGTATTGGTGACACAAAAAAATATTTAAAAGCTTTTTTGTAGACAATTTAATAAACTATATTTTTTATCTGTTGCTCTAAACTAGAATGTATTAGTAAAATAGGCAACCCAACATACACGCAACAACTTCACTAATTCAAGTTTTTATCACGTTTAACATTTTGGCAGCTTGTAATATCATTTTCTTCTTCAGGAGGCGCGTTCGGTGCTTTTGGGCCAATAGTCGCTCCCATCATCCGCTCAATGACCTCAAAATTGGTGGCGACCAATGAGAGGGGAAAGGCCTTTTCAATCCTCTCGGTGATGGACAACGCGACTCCTTTGGTTTCCGGAGTGGCTTACAATCAAGTCTACAAAAACACCATCAACTCCATGCCGTCTGCGATATTTTACGTGACCATTGGTACTCAATTAATCGTTCTGTTAATCGCAGTGTAAGTATATTGATTAATTAATTTTTAATTCAAGACTATGATACAACACACAGAGTAAGTTATCTATAGTATCTTGGAGCCCCCGCCGAGAAAACAAAAATCAAAAGTAATAAAGACGTCTTATTTTTTAATAAGTGAGGTTAATTTAAAAGCAAAAGATTGAGAAATCATAGAGGGCTTAGTTTTATCGAAAAAAAGTTAATCTGACTCTGTGTGTGAATAACCAATTTAAATTGAGATGTGTTAACACATCCTCCCTCTCTCGCTTTCTCTCTCTCTCTCTCTCTCTCTCTCTCTGTGAACAACTTATTTATAAGTTGTCAACTAATAAAGGTTTCTCTTGCAGGTATATACATTTTAGAGCGACGAAGGAGGATTTATCTCATGTAGAAGAAGATCCCGAAAGTAACGATCAAGAAGAACCCATCAATTAGGTTTTGAAGTGACAGCTGTTTAGCGACATCTGTTGGACTATTTGCAACTAGTTTATTTTAAAATGAGAAATACTGTATTAACTACAATTAACAAATTTAAATTGTAAGACGAAAAGTATAGTATTCCTCATTTTCTTGTATTTATCTACAAGAAGTCGGGGAATTTTTATTTTATTTAATTCATTTTATTTTTATTGACAAAAAGACAAGTAGGAAAATTGATTTCAAAAATTAGAAAGGGCATTACTCTTTTCAAAAGGGTTTAGAAAATAAGTTAATAATGATTTTTACGTAATCTACAGTCTATTAAAGGTAAAAATATGTTTGCCCTGCTTGTCAATACTACTCATAATAATGTGTACTTAATTTAAGATCTATTAAAGGTTGGAATATATTTGCCATTGCACATCAGTGAAACTACCGTATTCTATAAAGTATTATTTACACTAATATTGGATAACTAATGTCATTTTGACAGTACAATTTGAGGTTATTTTTTTTTAAATCAATGATTCAGTACGAAAACATAGCTTAGGTCAGGATCAAGCAAATGTATTCTTAAATTTAATAGGCTGTATTAATTGAATGCGATATAATCATTTGTTTTTAATACATTTTTCTTAGGAAATAATTGTTTTGCTGTATTTTAGCTCCTAAGTTTTGAATACATTTTTCTTAGAAAATGTTTTGCTTTATTTGTACTCCTGATCAGAAGTTTTCACTAATGGTGTTGAGCTCTATTTTAATTCCTTTTCAGAACTAGAAAATTTCCACAGATGGCACTGACAGTCTTGATTGAGGATGGAGGCTCCACTGTATACTCAACTCGAAAATAGTCTACGCTACAAAGTACTGTGATAATTTTTTCAATTTTCTTTTTGCGAATATATCCGTTTTAAGGTCCCAAAGATTTCTAGAAAAATAATTTTTTTTTTCTTCGAGAAATTGTACGCGTGTCTGTATCTCAAAAAGTAATAGAGTAATTGATATAAAACTTTGAACGTAAGTTTTATTTGACAATATAAAGAATTTCAAAGCTTTTAGTAAAATTTAGCACACCGAAAGTGGGCGTCTACCTTGACCGTTTTTTGTTTTTTGCCAATATTTTTTTAAATATGAAAAATATCACAAAAACATTTATACAAATATTGAAGACAATAAAGAAATGAACATCTTTTGTTTAAAAATATTTTTCATAAAATCATTGATTTTCGAGAAAAAAATTTATTAATTTTTTTATACATTTTTGTTTTATAATTATAAAACGATAATAATTACAGCAAGTTTATGTTAATAATAATTGTAGAAAATGCCAAAATTAACAACTTGTCGGTACTAAATTTTTTCTTAATCTGTTTGGTTTTTGAGTAAACTGAGTATTAGTGTGTGTGACTGTGCGCGCTGTATCTCAAAAACTAATGCAAAAATTGTTATGAAACTTTTAACATTCGTCTAATTTGATATTCCGAAGAACTGAGAAGCTTTCGGTGAAATTTTGTGCAACGAAAGTGAGCGTTTACCTTAACCGTTTTTTGTTTTTTGCCAATATTTTTTAAATATGAAAAATATCACAAAAAAATTTGTACAAATATTGATGGCATCAAAGAAGTGAACATCTTTTGTTTAAAAATATTTTTCATAAAATCATTGATTTTCGAGAAAAGAAAATTATTTTATTTTTTTTATTTTTGGTTTATAATTATAAAACTATAATAGTTACAGTAAATTTATGTTGATAATAATTGTAGAGAATCCAAAAATGAACAACTTGTTGAGGATAAGTTTTTTTTTTTAATTTCTTTGGTTTTGAGTAAACTGAGTAGTAAGATATGTGTCTGTGCGCGCTGTATCTCAAAAACTAATGCAACAATTGTTATGTAATTTTTAACATACGTCTAATTTAATATTCCGAAGAGTTGAGAAGCTTTTGGTGAAATTTTGTAAACCGGAAGTGGGCGTTTACCTTAACCGTTTTTTGTTTTTTTCCAATATTTTTTTTAAATATAAAAAATATCACAAAAACATTTATACAAATATTGATGGCAACAAAGAAGTGAACATCTTTTGTTTAAAAATATTTTTCATAAAATCATTGATTTTCGAGAAAAATAATTATTAATTTTTTTTTTCATTTTTGGTTTATAATTATAAAACTATAATAGTTACATCAAATTTATGTTAATAATAATTGTAGAGAATGCCAAAATGAACAACTTGTCGAGACTAAGTTTTTTTTTTATCTTTTTGGTTTTTGAGTAAACTGATTATTAGTGTATGTGTCTGTGCGCGCTGTATCTCAAAAACTAATACAACAATTGTTATGAAACTTGCAACATATGACTAATTTGATAGTCTGAAGAACTGAGAAACTTTTGGTGAAATTTTGTAAACCGAAAGTGGGCGTTTACCTTAACCGTTTTTTGTTTTTTGCCAGTATTTTTTTAAATATGAGAAATATTACAAAAAAAATTATACAAATATTGATGGCAACAAAGAAATTAACATCTTTTGTATAAGAATATTTTTCATAAAATCATTGATTTTCGAGAAAAATTATCATTAATTTTTTTTTTATTTTTTGTTTATAATTATAAAACTATAACAGTTACAGCAAATTTATGTTGCTAAAAATTGTAGAGAATCCGAAAATGAACAACTTGTTGAGAGTAAGTTTTTTTTAATCTTTTTGGTTTTTAAGTAAACTGATTATTAGTGTATGTGGCTGTGCGCGCTGTATCTCAAAAACTAATACAACAATTGTTATGAAACTTGCAACATATGTCTAATTTGATAGCCTGAAGAACTGAGAAACTTTTGGTGAAATTTTGTAAACCGGAAGTGGGCGTTTACCTTAACCGTTTTTTGTTTTATGCCAATATTTTTTTTAATATGAAAAATATCACAAAAAAATTGTACAAATATTGATGGCAATAAAGAAATGAACATTTTTTGTATAAGAATATTTTTCATAAAATCATTGATTTTCGAGAAAAAAAAACATTAATTTTTTATTTTATTTTTGGTTTATAATTATAAAACTATAACAGTTACAGCAAATTTATGTTGTTGAAAATTGTAGAGAATCCGAAAATGAACAACTTGTCGAGACTAAGTTTTTCTTTAATCTCTTTCGTTTTTAAGTAAACTGATTATTAGTGTATGTGTCTGTGCGCGCTGTATCTCAAAAACTAATACAACAATTGTTATGAAACTTGCAACATATATCTAATTTGATAGTCTGAAGAACTGAGAAACTTTTGGTGAAATTTTGTAAACCGGAAGTGGGTGTTTACCTTAACCGTTTTTTGTTTTTTTCTAATATTTTTTTAAATATGAAAAATATCACAAAAACAATTAAACAGATATTGAAGACTATAAAGAAATGAACATCTTTTGATTGAAAATATTTTTCATAAAATCATTTTTATTCGAATTTTTTTTTTAATTTTTAATTTTTGGTTTATAATTATAAAACGATAATAGCTACAGCAAATTGATGTAAATAATTATTGTAGAGAATGCAAAAATGGTCAACTTATAAAGAATAAGTTTTTTTCGAAATCTCGTTGGTTTTTGAATAAACTGAGTATTAGAATTTGCACTATCTTGATGTTTTATCCGATTCAGTCTATTTTGTGGGTAATCCAGTACTATTGATGAAGAATAATCGACGCTTTGCGAAAGGTTTTCATAAAAAAAAACTCGTATATTCATTAACATCTTATATTACGAAATAAATAAATAATAAAAAGTTAAAAACGCAGTTAAACGCACTAATCCAGTCCGAACTCGTTTCTGATCCACGGGTACTTCGGCGGGCACTCGCTGCAGGTGTGGAAGTACCGCTCGTGCTGAAACACCCTGCTGTACAGCCTGCAGACGTTGGGCACCGCGCACGCCATCTCGGCCGGCTCGAAATTCACCTGACAATCCCAGGCGGGAAAGCGCGGCAATTTTGAAAGTGTCATCGGCCGTTTCATCCATTCGATCGCCTGCGAGTTCGTCACGAACCAGACGTCCGGCTGTTGTAATATCTCGTCGATGAATTTCTAAACAAATAACAAAACATAATATCGAGAACTTTTTTAAGTTTGGTAATATAACGCCTTCAATAAATAATGGGCGCGTTCGTCAGAAAATTTTCAACTGTCAACATGCTTATTTTTATTTACGCTGAATGTTGGTGTTTGATGAACGCTACTTTTGTAACCTGCATTTCTGTGGAAACTTCTGAACTTGCTTCCAAAACCAATCAGTCTAATTTGTACGATTGGTAAAATGGCGACCGCTGGATGAACTTGTTCGCGATCAACAGTGCGTTCATCGGAAAATTCCCCAACGGTTGGCAGTAAACACCCAACTGTTTAGTCTGACGAACGCACCTATTATCCCTTTAGACACGTGCCAACGTTACTTGACTCGTGTGATGGCCGAATGCGCCAACTTCGTTGTCGATTTTTGTTGTAATTTTTAAACTCAAAATCAAAATACATGTCCTGTTTTGTCGATCAATCAATATCATCAAATTTGTAGGTTTATCATTCAAATCTTACCAAAAACGCTTGAAGGTATTCCGGCTTTTTGAACCAACTAGAGTGGAAGTAAAGCCCGAACGGTGCCCTGTTGGTCAGGTAGTGCCGCTTGAAGTTCTGATGCAGCATTTTGTAAACGCCGTCGCCGCTCAAGTTCGAAGGGCAGGCGTCGATCGTGGCGCAGGTGAACTCATTGGAGCCGATTTGATTGATCACCATCTCCCAAACGCCGGCGTGGCTTCTCGTCGGACAGTTTTGTCCAGCACCTGAAGTTACATTCAAAAATTTGGAGGGAATAATCGCGCGGGAAATTCAATTTCCTACCTGTGCAGCCGTGTGGAATTTTGTGGTCGAGCGTGTAGGGCCAGTAGGGAGGGTCGTTGTAGGGCGCCTTGATGGAACTGTCGTAGAGGAAGCCGAACTCTTTGGCCATCAGAAACTGCCTGTTCCATCCCACCCTGAGGAAGGGCACGCGCATCCCTTTGATGTCGCGCGTCCTCACCGCCGCGAACCTGTGCAGGATGTTCGCTTGGCCCACCATCTCGTCGAAGAAGTCTTCGATCGTCGCGTTTTGCGACCACCAGTCTTCAGGACCACGATGGCTGAAATTGAGAAGATGTAACCGGATACTTTAATAACTTTTAGTATCTCGTGATTGAGCCATAAATGTACAGGGTGTCCGAAAAGTATGGAATATCCCGTATAGCTCAGTAAATATCCACTTTAGAGAAAAAAGTTTTAAATAGAAGTTACTTGACAGTTGGTTATCCACCACCTTGGATATATCAATTTTATTTTTTGCTATAAACAAAAGCGCAACGAATAACACTTACATTTTTTTAAATAACAAGGCACATATTTTTTATACTCATTTGATAGAGTTTTTTTTCTCTTTTCAACGGCATAAAACTTGATTACCTTTACATAAGAAAAATTTTAAGAAAAATAAGAAAATGTCTTGGATATTTATTTTCATTTCATTGATGCAGTATTTAAAAACCAAATTTACCACTGTCAAATCATGAATGGTTTACACTTGGTTTAGTTTAATTACATTACTCATTTGTTAAACAATTTGATATTACAAAAAATAAATATCCAAGAAATTTTCTTTTTATTGATTTTTTTTTTTAGATAAAGGTAATCAAGTTTTATGTCGTTGAAAAGAGAAAAAAAGCTCTATCAAATGAGTATACAAAATATGTGCCTTGTCATTTAAAAAAATGTAAGTGTTATTCGTTGCGCTTTTGTTTATAGCAAAAAATAAAATTGATATATCCGAGGTGGTGGTTAACCAAGTGTCAAGTAACTTCTATTTCAAACTTTTTCCATACTTTTCGGACAAAGTTTGAGCACGAAAATTCTTACGTCCATTAATCTGGGATAAAATGGCGGACGTATAAAATTAAAATTCCGTTTTTCCACGAAAATATCGTTCGTTATTCACCAAGAAAAAAAAACTGTACGTCGAAAAAAATCTTTATTTGTATAATTAATAGCCCGCATGGTTTAATAAGAAAGTTTCAAGCAGTTTCCGCCATCTCCGCGCCATCTACCCCATGACAGCTTAACTAAAATGGTGAACCTACACAGAAGCATTAACTAAATCAAATAAAGACGAAAAGTCTTTTAGAATTATTTAAAATCTCTCCCGAGCTTGAAATTACAGGTAGTGCCATGGCTCATTGGCTCTATACAACGAGCCGCCCCTGTATTAAAGTGTCTAGTGATTGAACCATAACTTTTGTATAAAACAGTTTTTACAAAAAATTTAGAATTTTTCAAAAGTTTACATAAAAAAAAATGGTGATGTGGCCATCATGTTATAATAAATAATAAAATATTTACGTTTTCACGATTTATTCTTAATTGAAATCATATTTTAAATGTACATCGAGCGGTTAAAACGTCAAAATTATGAAAGATGGGAAAATTAACCGCCAATTAAATTGAGTAAACTCAGTTTACTCAAAAACCAAACGGATTTAAAAAAAAACGTATTCTTTATAAGTTGTTCATTTTAGCATTCTCTACAATTATTATTAACATAAATTTGCTGTAACTATTATCGTTTTATAATTATAAACCAAAAATGAAAAAAAAATAATAAATGTTTTTCTCGAATAAAAATGATTTTATAAAAAATGCTTTCAAGCAAAAGATGTTCATTTCTTTGTTGTATTCAATATCTGTTTAATTGTTTTTGTGATATTTTTCATATTTAAAAAAATATTGGAAAAAAACAAAAAACGACTAAGGTAAACGCCCACTTCCGGTTTACGAAATTTCACCTAAAACTATTCAGTTTTTCGGATTATAAAATAAGACCTATGTTAAAAGTTTCATATCAATCGCTGTAGTAGTTTTTGAGATACAGCGCGCACAGACACGTACACTAACAGTCAGTTTACTTTAAAACCAAAAATATTTGAAAAAAAATATTCCCGACAAGTTGTTCAATTTGGCATTTTCTACCATTTTTATTAACACAAATTTGCTGTAAATATTATCGTTTTATAATTATAAACTAAAAAAAAAAAATTATAATTTTTTTTCTCGAAAATCAATGATTTTATGAAAAATATTTTTAAACAAAAGATGTTCACTTCTTTGTTGCCATCAATATTTGTATGAATGTTTTTGTGATATTTTACATATTTAAAAAAATATTGGCAAAAAACAAAAAACGGTTAAGGTAAACGTCCACTTCCGGTGTACAAAATTTCACCAAAAGCTTCTCAGTTCCTCGGAATATCAAATTAGACGTATGTTAAAAGTTTCATAACAATTGTTTTATTAATTTTTGAGATACAGCGCGCACAGACACACACCCAATACTCAGTTTACTCAAAAACCAAAGAAATAAAAAAAAACTTATCCTCGACAAGTTGTTCATTTTGGCATTCTCTACAAATATTATTCATATAAACTTGCTGTAATTATTATCGTTTCATAATTATAAAACAAAAATTAAAAAAAAATTAATAATTTCTTTTCTCGAAAATCAATGATTTTATGAAAAATATTTCTAATCAAAAGATGTTCATTTCTTTGTTGTCTTCAAAATTTATATAAATGTTTTTGTGATATTTTTCACATTTAAAAAAATTTTGGGAAAAAACAAAAAACGGTTAACGTAAACGTCTACTTCCGGTCTACAAAATTTCACCAAAAGCTTCTCAATTCTTTGGAATATCAAATTAGAGATATGTTAAAAGTTTCATAACAATTGTTGTATTAGTTTTTGAGATACAGTGCGCACAGACACACACACTAATACTCAGTTTACTCAAAAACCAAAGAAATTAAAAAAAAACTTATCCTCGACAAGTTGTTCATTTTCGAATTCTCTACAATTATTATCAACATAAATTTGCTGTAACTGTTATAGTTTCATAATTATAAACCAAAAATTAAAAAATAATCATCTTTTTTTTCTCTCGAAAATTAATGATTTTATGGAAAATAGTTTTAAACAAAAGATGTTCACTTCTTTGTTTCCATCAATATTTGTATAAATGTTTTTGTGATATCTTTTATATTTAAAAAAATATTGGCAAAAAACAAAAAACGGTTAAGGTAAACGCCCACTTCCGGTCTACAAAATTTCACCAAACGCTTCTCAATTCTTCGGAATATCAAATTAGACATATGTTAAAAGCTTCATAACAATTGTTGTATTAGTTTTTGAGATACAGCGCGCACAGACACACACACTAATAATCAGTTTACTCAAAAACCAAAAATATTAAAAAAAACCTATTCCCGACAAGTTGTTCAATTTGGCATTTTCTAATATTTTTATTAACACAAATTTACTGTAAATATTATCGTTTTATAATTATAAACCAAAAAATTAAAAAAAATTAATAATTATTTTTCTCGAAAATCAATGATTTTATGAAAAATATTTTCAAACAAAAGATGTTCATTTCTTTGTTGTCTTCAATATTTGTATGAATGTTTTTGTGATATTTTTTATATTTAAAAAAATATTGGCAAAAAACAAAAAACGGTTAAGGTAACCGCCCAGTTTCGGTGTACAAAATTTCACCAAACGCTTCTCAGTTCCTCGGAATATCAAATTAGACGTATGTTAAAAGTTTCATAACAATTGTTGCATCAGTTTTTGAGATACAGCGCGCACAGACACATACACTAATAATCAGTTTAAGCAAAAACCAAAAAGATTAAGAAAAAACTTATTCTTAACAAGTTGTTCATTTTAAGATTCTCTACATATATTATTAACATAAATTTGCTGTAACTATTATCGTTTTATAATTATAAACAAAAATTAAAAAAATTATATTAAATTTTTTTCTCGAATAAAAATGATTTTATGAAAAATACTTTCAAGCAAAAGATGTTAATTTCTTTGTTGTCTTCAATGTTTGTTTAAATGTTTTTGTGATATTTTTCATTTTTAAGAAAATATTGGCAAAAAACCAAAAACAGTTAAGGTAAACGCCCACTTCCGGTGTACGAAATTTTACCAAAAGCTTTTCAGTTCTTCGGATTATCAAATAAGATGGATGTGCAAAGTTTCATATCAATTGCTCTATTGGTTTTTGTGATACAGCGCGCATAGACATAATTTTGACGTTTTAAACGTCAGTTTCATCCGAGTTTACACAACGCTTGAGATTTCTCTCTCTTTCTGTACATTTAAAATATGATTTCTATTGAAAATAAACCATGAAAATGTAAATATCAATGGCTATGATACCATCAAGTCAGAGAAAGTAACATGATCGCCACATCACCATTTTTACTTTCCCTGTTACGAAGTACGAGGAAGTATTGTGATCGTGATTTTTTTTTCAAATTTTTTTTTACGGAAATATCCGTTTTGTGGTCCCTAGATGCCATTTCAACAATTTCTGGAAAATAAAATTTTGTATCTGTGTCCGTCTGTGCGCGCTGTATTTCAAAAACTAATAAAGCAATCGATATGAAACTTTGAACATCCATCTTATTTGATAATCTGAAGAACTGAAAAGCTTTTGGTAAAATTTCGTGCACCGAAAGTGGGCGTTTACCTTAACTGTTTTTTGTTTTTTGCCAATATTTTCTTAAATATAAAAAATATCACAAAAATATCTAAACAAACTTTGAAGACAACAAAGAAATGAACATCTTTTGCTTGAAATCATTTTTCATAAAATCATTTTTATTCGAGAAAAAAATGTATTATTATTTTTTTAATTTTTGGTTTATAATTATAAAAAGATAATAGTTACAGCAAATGTATATTAGTAATAATTGTAAAGAATGAACAACTTATAAGGAATAAGTTTTTTTCGAAATCCTTTTAGTTTTTGAGTAAACTGAGTTTTTGAATTTGAAGTATAAGTCAGTTTTATCGGAGTATACAAAACGCTCGATGTACATAAATAAAATATGATTTAAATTGAAAATAGACCACGAAAGCGTAAATATAAATGATACCATCAAGTCGGAGAAAGTAACATGATGGCCACATCACCATTTTTTTTCCAGAAATTGTTGAAATGTCACCCAATATTTCCGTAAAAAATTTTTTTGGAAAAAAAATTACGATCACAATACTTCTCGTAACTCGTAACTTCTCGTAACGGAGAAAGTCAAAACTTACGTAATCGAATGCACTCCAATCTCGTGTCCCCCGTTCCACAACTTCTGCGTCTGCTGGTAGTTATTGTACTGATGGCTGACGAAAAACGTCGACTTGATAGGACATCCGTTCGGATTGGTCCTGTTCGGCGTGAAAATCAGATTGGTGTACAGATCGAAGTTGTCGAAATTAATGGCGTCGTCGAAGGTCAGGATGACCATCTGGGGTACTTGAGAAGGGCTGAGGTTGCCAGGAATTTGCGTGCCTGAAATTAAACGTTTTTTTTTTCTTCATTTTATTGAAAGAATTCAGCGATGGCTCGCGGGGCGACTCATGGTACGGCCGAGGTAGGAATACAGATAGGCAGAGTCGGTTTCAGAGACCGCACCTATATGTAAGGTGTGAGCCACATAATTTTGTTTCTGAGTTGGCCATGCCTGAGAGAGAGAGAGAGAGAGAGAGAGAGAGAAACATAGCAGTAATGTCTGAGTTTAATTAATTTTTTTAAATATAATTTAATTGAAGTAATCTAGTCTCATGATGTACCTCATTTATCTCACAGCCAACTCTGAAACAAAATTTTGCGGCTCACACAATATTACCACCTCTGCTACCTCGGCCGTACCTTCGGTAGATAGATGCGGTCTCTATCTGTATTGGTACCTCGGCCGTACCATGAGTCACCCTGTCACTGGAACGATTGTTTACCATCGCGCGAGCAGAAGCAATGGGGCAGTTTGCAGGTCGCGTTGCAAGGTGTTGCCGCGTTTGGATCTTCGTAAAGATCGCAGTGACCCTCATCGCTTCCATCCGGACAATCCGAGGAACCGTCGCAGAAGTATTCTTCTGGCAGGCAGGTACCATCGGCGCAGCCTAGCTCGAAGTGGCTGCAATCGGCGTCTTCTAGTAAAGGTTTTGGAATTGCAGCCTCTAAAATAATGAACAAAATTGATTAACACCTAGGCTATAAAGAGTAAAAGTTTCGAAATAAACTTAAGCTCTTTGTACTCAAGAATTATTTTTTCCATGACAAAATATATGCTTGAGTTTAAAGAACCTAAGCTAACAATGCTTTAAACGTTTACATTACTCAACTCAAAATAGTCTCTTGTCACTTTGTTAAATTTTAATGTCAATAAATTGTTTTTCAAAGCCACCTTCGATTTTCATTTAGTAAAATGGTTGATAAAACGAGTTTTCTGCAAATAACTTTTAATGCGTTAGGAATTGGGACAGGGTTGTTATTAGGAAAAATGTTTGTTTTTTAATTCTGCATGGAATGACATAAAAATATACAGGGGCTCCAATTTAAAATAAGAAAAATAAAGTGCTTTAAAGTTTTAAATGTTTGACACTAAATTTTGGACACCCTGTATAATTCATATCAATCAAACTTAGTTAACGGGACGATCAGACCTTATTTAATAAGTACCTTGTATGATTTTATTAACAAGGTACTATTTTTATTTTTTATTCATTTTTTAAAACAACAGTGCAAAACTGATTTTTTTTAGTTTTAATTTTTTCCCAGAATAGATTCCAATAAAATTGGTGTAAGTGAGCTTGTTACTTATCGTTATACCTGCTGTTATGTCACAATTGTCAACATTGGACTTAAAGTCACAGATCTGCCTGTTGACGTCGAAGAGCAATCCGATGGAGCACTTAAACTCGAAGACTTCTCCGTCTAAACACAGGAAATATTTGGCACATTCATCGGCGGTCCAAACTGTCTGGGAGGAACGGTCTGGGTCTCTATAGAAACGTCCGTTCTCTATACATCGAACTGCATTTGCGCCTAAAATTAAAAATAAAAACAACAGTATCTTAAGTTTTCTACTGCCATTACCAAAAATCACAGGATCTACTTCAAAGTATTTGTACGCTATTATAAAGAACATGAAATTCCCTACATTTTGA
The DNA here is from genome assembly GCA_910593695.2 of Ocypus olens. Lineage (NCBI taxonomy): Eukaryota > Metazoa > Arthropoda > Insecta > Coleoptera > Staphylinidae > Ocypus > Ocypus olens. The sequence goes on from OU343058.1 coordinate 1,879,115, forward strand.
CCTTTCGATTGTCAAAATCCATTGGAAGATTCAGAAGTTACGCGTTTGGAAAATTTAAATTTTTGAAAATAACTTGTTCACAGCGAAAAAAATTGCAATTTAGACACTTTCAAAGCATTAACTTTAAAGTGTTTATACGCTTTTATAAATAACATAAAATTACCTACATTTTGCCGTTTCAAATGTCAAAATCCGTTAAAAGATTCAGAAGTTACGCGTTTGGAAAATTTGGATTTTTGAAAATAAATTGCTCACAGAGAAAAAAATTGCAATTTAGACACTTTCAAAGCATTGATTTTAAAGTGTTTCTACGCTTTTATAAAGAACATAAAATTGCCTACATTTTCACGTTTCGATTGTCAAAATCCGTTGAAAGATTCAGAAGTTAGGCATTTGGAAAATTTGGATTTTTGAAAATAAATTGCTCACAGCGAAAAAAATTACAATTCAGACACGTTCAAAAAATTGACTTTAAAGTGTTTCTACGCTTTTATAAGGAACATAAAATTGCCTACATTTTGACGTTTCGATTGTCGAAATCCGTTGGAAGATTCAGAAGTTACGCGATTGAAAAATTTGGATTTTTGAAAATAAATTGCTCCCTGCGAAAAAAATTGCAATTTAGACACTTTCAAAACATTTACTTTAAAGTGTTTATACGCTTTTATAAAGAACATAAAATTGCCTACATTCTGACGTTTCGATTGTCAAAATCCGTTGGAAGATTCAGAAGTTGCGGGTTTGGAAAATTTGGATTTTTGAAAATAACTTGCTAGCAGCGAAAAAAATTGCAATTTAGACACGTTCAAAGAATTCAATTTAAAGTGTTTCTACGCTTTTATTAAGAACATAAAATTGCCTTAATTTTGACGTTTCGATTGTCAAAATCCATTGGAAGATTCAGAAGTTACGCGTTTGGAAAATTTGGATTTTTGAAAATAAATTGCTAACAGCGAAAAAAATTGCAATTCAGACACGTTCAAAGCATTGACTTTAAAGTGTTTCTACGCTTTTATAAAGAACATAAAATGATCTACATTTTGACGTTTCGATTGTCAAAATCCGTTGGAAGATTCAGAAGTTACGCGCTTGGAAAATTTGGATTTTTGAAAATAACTTGCTCACGGCGAAAAACATTGCAATTTAGACACGTTCAAAGCATTGACTTTAAAGTGTTTGTACGCTTTTATAAAGAAAAGAAAATTGCCTACATTTTGACGTTTCAATTGTCAAAATCCGTTGGGAGATTCAGAAGTTACGTGTTTGGAAAATTTGGATTTTTAAAAATAACTTACTCACAGCGAAAAAAATTGCAATTTAGACACGTTCAAAGCATTGACTTTAAAGTGTTTGTACGCTTCTATTAAGAACATAAAATTGCCTACATTTTGACGTTTCGATTGTCAAAATTCGTTGGAAGATTCAAAAGTTACGCGTTTGGAAAATTTGGATTTTTGAAAATATCTTGCTCACAGCGAAAAAAAATGCAATTTAGACACGTTCAAAGCATTGACTTTACAGTGTTTCTACGGTTTTATAAAAAACATAAAATTGCCTACATTTTTACGTTTCGATTGTGAAAACCCGTTGGAAGATTCAGAAGTTATGCGTTTGGAAAATTTGGATTTATGAAAATAACTTGCTCACAGCAAAAAAAAAATGCAATTTAGACACGTTCAAAGAATTGACTTTAAAGTGTTTCTACGCTTTTATAAAGAACAGAAAATTCCCCACATTTTGAAGTTTCAATTGTCAAAATCCGTTGGAAGATTCAGAAGGTACGTGTTTGGAAAATTTGGATTTTCAAAAATTATAAGCTCCCGGCGGTAATTTCAATACTTGTGCAAACACTGTTGTTTGTGTTTAGATGTTTTTTTGAAGAACGTGAAATTTCCTAGATTTTGACGTTTCATTTGCGAAAATCCGTCGTAGGATTCAGAAGTTACGCAATTGTAAAATTTGGATTTTTAAAAATTATAAGCTCTCGGTGAAAAAAACTGCAATTTGAATACTTGAGCAAATACTGTTGTTTGTGTTTAGATGCTTTTTTGGAGAACATGAAATTGCCTAAATTTTGACGTTTCATTTGCGAAAATCCGTTGTAGGATTCAGAAGTTACGCGATTGTAAAATTTGGGATTTTAAAAATTATAAGCTCTCGGCGAAAAAAAACTGCATTTTTAATACTTGAGCAAATACTGTTGTTTGTGTTTAGATGCTTTTTTGAAGAACATGAAATTGCCTAGATTTTGACGTTTCATTTGCGAAAATCCGTCATAGGATTCAAAAGTTACGCGATTGTAACATTTGGATTTTCAAAAATTATAAGCTCTCGGCTGCAATTTCAATACTTGTGCAAATACTGTTGTTTGTATTTAGATGTTTTTCTGAAGAACATAAAATTGCCTAGATTTTGACGTTTCATTTGCGAAAATCCGTCGTAGGATTCGGAAGTTACGCGATTGTAAAATTTGGATTTTAAAAAATTATTAGCTCTCGGCGAGAAAAAAACTGCAATTTGAATACTTGACCAAATACTGTTGTTTGTGTTTAGATGCTTTTTTAAAGAACATGAAATTGCCTAGATTTTGACGTTTCATTTGCAAAAATCCGTCATAGGAATCAGAAGTTAAACGCTTGAAAAAATTGGATTTTCAAAAATTACTAACTCACCGCGAAATAACTGCAATTTCAACACTTTATCAAATATTGTTGTTTGTGTTTAGATGATTTTTTAGAGAAAATAAAATACCCTACATTTTGACGCTTCAATTGTCAAAATCCATTGGAAGATTCAGAAGTTACGCGCTTGGAAAATTTGTATTTTCAAAAAATTATTAACTGACAGAGAAACAACTGCAATTTCAACACATAAGCAAATACTGTTGTTTGTGTTTAGTGATGCTTTATTAAAGAACATAAAATTGCCTAGATTTTGATGTTTCAGTCGCAAAAATCCGTCGTATGATTCAGATGCAACGCGCTTATAAAATTTGTATTTTCAAAAATTATAATCTCCTTGCAAAAAACTGCAATTTAAACACTTTCCAAAATATTACTACAAAGTGTTTGAATGCTTTTACAAAGAACATAAAATTCCCTACATTTTGATTTTTAAATTGTCAAAATCCATTCAAGGAATCAGAAGTTGGAGGCTTGTAAATTTTAGATTTTTCAAAAACAACTTGCCTAAAATTTGTATTCAAAATTCACAATAGAGGAGATAGAGCGGAAGAACTTTCTTCGCCTATCAGATCGCCATCAAAAGTTAATTATATATTGTATACACGATTGTTTTATAAACAAGTTTCATAAGGAGTTAATAGTGATTATAATAATTAGAATTTTACGTTTGTAGGAAAATGAATTCTTTCACCGAAACCAGGCGAAGTTATTTATTGTTGTAGATGTTTCCCTTGTCCCACACAAGAAGTGTGGGAGTTGTGTAAACAATGAGTGTTGTTGTGTTGTTTAATTGTCCTTTACTTTTCGCGTTTTCCCACGGCTGATTACGAAATCGCGAAAATTACTTTAATTACTCTTTCCTATTCAGTTGTTAAATTTAAGTAAATCATAACTAATTCGCAAGAAACATGTTTAGACTTGTAAGGACTACAAAAATAGTTTTCTGCTAAATGGCTATCGACCTGGGATCTTTCAGCTTCATTGTTTTTTTTAACATAAAACTGATTATTAGGTTTAATTTAAAAACAAACTTTAACATCATTTTTTCTTGAATTTTCGATCTTGAAACCCTACGCTTTTAGTGTCCAGAGCCCTACTACTCATTAAAATGGTTAAGATTTATTCAGAACTACAATTCTTGAAATTACTATTTTGTACAAAACATAAGCCATTAAACAATCGCAAAAAAAAAATTCTGTTAAATAGGTTTCAGCAATAATTACTGCACTACTCTAGCATTACAGGAGAAAGTAAAATATCAAACTAATAACACTTTTATAGCCGATAAAAAAAGAAAATAATAATCCCAATTTGAGCACATCGCGAGAGAAATTACGGCAATCCGGAAGATGGAAGCAGCCGCAGAAGAAATTTTCTAATTCCGATATTCATACGCGAGTTCGTGTCGGGTCGCGCGCGTTTAAAAGAGAAATTATTGCGTGTGCACACGTGTTCCACTTCTGGATGCTGTATTTTTCACTTAATGTATTGATGTAATTGTAATTTTGACTTACCTGCGGTTAGGGCTAAGGCGAAGGCGGCGAAGAGCAGAAGCGATCGTTCCAGCATGGTAAATGGTAAACACTCCGCGACGTCTTTCCTGCGACTGTTGTGTGGACGTCCGACGGCAATGAGGCACTTTCTCGTATCACCATTAATGCTTGTATTTCACTATCACTGAACCCGTGGAATTAATTCGCATCTGTGCTCTTGTATGCGTATGTATGTAAATGTGTGAAATTTTCTTCGCGAACTCGCCACAAGTTTCAAATTGGCATTGGTTGTTGCGCAAGTACATTTTCTGAAGGGTCTTGAAGGGATCTTTACGGTGATGTATAGAAACCCTGAATAGAATCAGTGGTTTCTTCAGGAAATCAATGTTTGGGAAAAAAAAAATGTTTTCGTCAAAAATTTCGAATCGCCAATTTTATTTAAATCCGACTAATTGATACACGAGGAACACAGATTTGCAATCCGCGTTCAAATTTGATTCTTCGTTCGGCCGCTACAGCCGTTCAAAGTATGAAAAAATCGACTTTTTTCAAAATTTCTCAATAAAGTTCATGGTGACTAGCTAACTTTTTTGCAATTTTCTGTGAATGAAATTTTTTAACTCCAATCGTTTTATCTCGTTCTTTTGATGAAAAAAAAGGTATTGCATAAAGGTCTACGATGATTTTTAAGAAAGTTGATTTTTTCGATTTTTTCCATTTTCGAGTTTTTTTTGCTGATGTGTCACGGGCTTCAAATTATTATTTTTTCCTGCGAAAGTACATTTTCTGAAGCGTCTTGAAGCGATCTTTCGAGTGACGTCAAGAAACCCTGGATCCAACTAGTGGTTTCTTCAGGAAATCATTTATAATGCAATTTTTGTTAAAAAGTAATAAGGGGGGACCCTTGGATAGAATTTCGGGTTTTCGTCAAAAATAAAAAATCGCCAATTTTAATCAAATCCGACTAATTAGGACACGAGGAACACAGATTTGCAATCCGCGTTCAAATTAGATTCTTCGTTCGGCCGCTACAGCCGTTCAAAGTTTGAAAAAATCGACTTTTTTGAAAATTTCTCAATAACGTTCATGGTGACTAGCTAACTTTTTTGCAATTTTCTGTGGATGAAATTTTTTAACTCCAATCGTTTTATCTCGTTCTTTTGATGAAAAAAAAGGTATTGCATAAAGGTCTACGATGATTTTTAAGAAAGTTGATTTTTTCGATTTTTTCCATTTTCGAGTTTTTTTTTGCTGACGTGTCACGAGCTTCAAATTATCATTTGTTCCTGCGAAAGTACATTTTCTGAAGCGTCTTGAAGCGATCTTTCGAGTGACGTCAAGAAACCCCGAATCCAACCAGTGGTTTCCTTAAGAAATCATTTTTAATGCAATTTTTGTTAAAAAGTAAGAAGGGGGGACCCTTGGATAGAATTTCGGGTTTTCGTCAAAAATAAAAAATAGCTAATTTTAATCAAATCCGACTAATTAGGACCCGTGGAACACAGATTTGCAATCCGCGTTCAAATTGGATTCTTCGTTCGGCCGCTACAGCCGTTCAAAGTTTGAAAAAATCGACTTTTTTGAAAATTTCTCCATAAAGTTCATGGTGACTAGCTAACTTTTTTGCAATTTTCTCTGGATGAAATTTTTTAACGTCAATCGTTTTATCCCGTTCTTCTGATGAAAAAAAGGTATTGCATAAAGGTCTACGATGATTTTTAAGAAAGTAGATTTTTTCGATTTTTCCATTTTCGAGATTTTTTTGCTGACGTGTCACGGGCTTCAAATTATCATTTTTTCCTGCGAAAGTACATTTTCTGAAGCGTCTTGAAGCGATCTTTTGAGTGACGTCAAGAAACCCTGGATCCAACCAGTGGTTTCTTAAGGAAATCATTTTTAATGCAATTTTGGTTAAAAAGTAAGAAGGGGGGACCCTTGGATAGAATTTCGGGTTTTCGTCAAAAATAAAAAATCGCCAATTTTAATCAAATCCGACTAATTAGCACCCGAGGAACACAGATTTGCAATCCGCAATCAAATTGGATTCTTCGTTCGGCCGCTACAGCCGTTCAAAATCTGAAAAAATCAACTTTTTTCAAAATTTCTCAATAAAGTTTATGGTGACTAGCTAACTTTTTTGCAAGTTTCTCTGGATGATTTTTTTTAACGTCAATCGTTTTATCTCGTTCTTCTGATGAAAAAAAAAGGTATTACATAAAGGTCTACGGTGATTTTTAAGAAAGTTGATTTTTTCGATTTTTTCCATTTTCGAGTTTTTTTTGCTGACGTGTCACGAGCTTCAAATTGACATTTGTTCCTGCAAAAGTACATTTTCTGAAGCGTCTTGAAGCGATCTTTCGAGTGACGTCAAGAAACCCCGGATCCAACCAGCGGTTTCTTCAGGAAATCATTTTTAATGCAATTTTTGTTAAAAAGTAAGAAGGGGGGACCCTTGGATAGAATTTCGAGTTTTCGTTAAAAATAAAAAATCGCCAATTTTAATCAAATCCAACTAATTGATACACGAGGAACACAGATTTGCAATCCGCGATCAAATTGGATTCTTCGTTCGGCCGCTACAGCTGTTCAAAGTTTGAAAAAATCGACTTTTTTCAAAATTTCTCCATAAAGTTCATGGTGACTTGCTAACTTTTTTGCAATTATCTCTGGATGAAATTTTTTAACGCCAATCGATTTATCTCGTTCTTCTGATGAAGAAAAAGGTATCACATGAAGGTCTATGATAATTATTAAGAAAGTTGATTTTTTCGATTTTTTACATTTTCGAGTTTTCTTTGCTGACGCATCACGGTCTTCAAATTGACTATTGTTCCTGCGAAAGTACATTTTCTGAAGCGTCTTGAAGCGATCTTTTGAGTGACGTCAAGAAACCCCGGATCCAACCAGTGGTTTCTTCAGGAAATCATTTTTAATGCAATTTTTGTTAAAAAGTAAGAAGGGGGGACCATTGGATAGAATTTCGGGTTTTCGTCAAAAATAAAAAATCGCCAATTTTAATCAAATCCGACAAATTAGGACCCGAGGAACACAGATTTGCAATCCGCGTTCAAATTGGATTCTTCGTTCGGCCGCTACAGCTGTTCAAAGTTTGAAAAAATCGACTTTTTTCAAAATTTCTCCATAAAGTTTATGGTGACTAGCTAACTTTTTTGCAATTTTCTCTGCATGAAATTTTTTAACGCCAATCGTTTTATCTCGTTCATCTCATGAAAAAAAAGGTATTACATAAAGGTCTACGATGATTATTAAGAAAGTTGATTTTTCGATTTTTTCCATTTACGAGTTTTTTTGCTGACGTGTCACGAGCTTCAAATTGTCATTTGTTCCTGCGAAAGTACATTTTCGGAAGCGTCTTGAAGCGATCTTTCGAGTGACGTCAAGAAACCCCGGATCCAACCAGTGGTTTCTTCAGGAAATCATTTTTAATGCAATTTTTGTTAAAAAGTAATAAGGGGGGACCCTTGGATAGAATTTCGGGTTTTTGTCAAAAATAAAAAATCGCCAATTTGAATCAAATCCGACTAATTAGGACCCGTGGAACACAGATTTGCAATTCGCGTTCAAATTGGATTCTTCGTTCGGCCGCTACAGTCGTTCAAAGTTTGAAAAAATCGACATTTTTCAAAATTTCTCCATAAAGTTCATGGTGACTAGCTAACATTTTTGCCATTTTCTCTGGATGAAATTTTTTAACGTCAATCGTTTTATCTCGTTCTTCTGATGAAAAAAAGGTATTACATAAAGGTCTACGATGATTTTTAAGAAAGTTGATTTTTTCGATTTTTTCCATTTTCGAGTTTTTTTGCTGACGTGTCACGGGCTTGAAATTGTCATTTGTTCATGCGAAAGTACATTTTCTGAAGCGTCTTGAAGCGATCTTTCGAGTGACGTCAAGAAACCCCGGATCCAACCAGTGGTTTCTTCAGGAAATCATTTTTAATGCAATTTTTGTTAAAAACTAATAAGGGGGGACCCTTGGATGGAATTTCGGGTTTTCGTCAAAAATAAAAAATCGCCAATTTCAATCAAATTTGCAATCCCCGTTCAAATTGGATTCTTCGTTCGGCCGCTACAGCCGTTCAAAGTTTGAAAAAATCGACTTTTTTCAAAATTTCTCAATAAAGTTCATGGTGACTAGCTAACTTTTTTGCAATTTTCTCTGGATGAAATTTTTTAACGCCAATCGTTTTATCTTATTCTTCTAATGAAAAAAAAGGTATTACATAAAGTTCTACGATGATTTTTAAGAAAGTTGATTTTTTCGATTTTTTTCAAAATTTCTTGCCAACTTTTTTCCAATTTTTTCTAGATAAAACATCGATTCGTCTCGTTTTTGTGCACTTCAATGGTCTTGGATAATTTTAAGCAATTACTTTTAAATCGTTATCTCACATCGCAAATAACACGTGCAACGCCGCAATGAAGGAATACTCAAATCGTACAAGACAATAGACCCGACTTGTGAAATTGGTAATTGTTTGAATCGAATTGGCCTGGTTAATCCACGTGTGGAAAATTTTAATTGAAACCGTTCGCATTAAAATTTTGCCTAATTGAATCCGAATCGCCGACTTTCAAACATCACACTGACGTGGTCATCAAAATTTTCAACGGAAAATGTCATGTTCAACAAATGGGTCGACCAAATTCAAAATATGATCGCGGGGCAAGTGCCGGCCATCCCGTAAGTTTACATCTTAAATTTTAACTAATGCAAGGTATTTACAGTTCGAAACTCTTAAGTTGTAATTAATTATTTCTCGTTGTGTAAGGTATGTGCCCTATTACGCTGACGTTTTTATAAATAAGCTGTACGAAGTGGTGGTATTGTTGCGGTGCACATTCGTCGGAGAGAGGAGACGGAATGTGGCCGTCTTCAACAAGAGGCGCTACCGGAGGCTGCGCCAACGGTTCAAGGCCAAGCAGAAGAGCGTGCTTCCGGCGATTAAAGAAAACTCCGTTCAGGAACGAATCGCCGATTTGGAGGTGCAAAATCAGGATCTTCAGTTATCTTGCAGGTACTTGTAGTTCTTCAGCTAGCAATTCAATTACTGTAAAAATAGGCGGACCGCAGGGCTCTCATCTCGGACCGATACTGTATATCCATAAGCTGTAAACCATTTCATGAGTTACTCGTGTTTCTTTACCTCTTTGGACCAGCGATTCTCTACCGAAATCAATTATTGCAAAGATAGGTATACCGCAAGGCTCTCATCTTGGACCGATACTGTTTATAAGCTGTATATCGTTTTATCAAATAAGTGAGGGTTTCAATTTTCGTCACATTTTAGTGATCATGTGCTGAATTGCCTGGCGAACGGATGGACCGTCAAAGAGGCATTCGGCTTGAAGCGCGGTCCGAAAGCCGTTCCTCTGGGAAAGAATTTGTACCTGATGGAGAGGATCTTCATGAAGCACGGCCGGAGACGGAAGACGCTCAGGCGAAAGTTGAATTTCAAAGATTTAATCACCGACTTTCTGACGGATCAAGTTGTATTTCGTGATTCCCGTTGTCTTGTCAATAAAGATAAATTGTGTTAGTATTTTGAATGTTTCATCGTTTATAAGGAAAATTAAAATTTATTTTTAGCGAATTGCAGTGAAGAGATTTTTGAGACTCTATTTTAACAAAATATACGAATGCGTAAATTAATATTTCGATAAATAATTGATAATTTAATCGCGTTATTCATTGATCAACAGGAACACGAATGCTATGGCCATCATGATTGGTGAGAAGGGAGCTGATCTTATTAAAGAAGACCATTCATGTTTGTTGCGGCCCATCAACGGTCGCATGATTTAACTTAATCAAATCAAGTGATTTCATTTAAAAAAAAATGTTATAACCATAAAATACAGAATTAAAAAGGTAAATAGTTTCGTCCTTAAATTAATGATTCAAAATACGATTCTCCATTCATTCATCAACAATTTTGTTATTGTAAATAAACCATTATTCATTAAATATTGTTTCCCAATCCTTTCAGGCGAAATTGTTGTTCTCATTTAAAAATTACACTGGTCCTAAGAAAAAATATTATTGCCAATTTTTCGTTGATTTTAATAATAAAAACCGTTTTTGAGCAATATTTCTCAATATTACGAACTAATTTATGTATGATGCATAAACATTTTAATAACTGATTGATAATTTAATCGCGTAATTTCAAATTTTCCATATTTATCGCCAGAAGGTTTCACGTCGCGTCGGTCGGCTTATCTCGTAAACAAAATATTGGTTTTCGCAAGTTTGCCTTCATTGTATAGTACCATGGCGACAGCTGCTGTTGAGGCTCTGTTAGCCTTCTTGGCGACGCAGTGTGCCCTCGATCCTAGGTCCTCATACCCTGACACTTACGGCCCTTCATTGGCTACGAGCAAAGTCAAATTTGATTTTATTGTGATCGGAGCGGGCTCAGCTGGTGCTACGGTTGCTGGAAGGCTGTCTGAAATCGATGGTTGGAATGTTTTGCTGCTGGAAGCTGGTGGTTACCCGACGTCTCTCACAGAGGTATTTTTTTTAATGTCAAACAATTTTTTGCATTGTTCTAAACGTGAGATGCAAATTTCACTTTTTAGCAATTGAAGTTTCGAGTGTCGCCATTTTGTTTCCAGCCACGGTACGTCAACTTTTCTTTAGTATGTTAAAAATACATGTTTTATAAGTGGATCTAAATATTTTTAAGGCAATTCCGAAAGCGATAATATTTTTATTGCATTGTTCTAAACGTGAGATGCAAATTGAACTTTTTGCAATTTAAGTTTCGAGCGTCGCCATTTTGTTTACAGCCACGGTACGTCAACTTTTCATTAGTATGTTAAAAATACATGTTCTATAAGCGGATCCAAATGTTTTTAAGGCAATTCCGAAGGCTACAATATTTTTTTTGCATTGTTCTAAACGTGAGATGCAAATTGAACTTTTTGCAATTTAAGTTTCGAGTGTCGCCATTTTGTTTCCAGCCACGGTACGTCAACTTTTCTTTAGTATGTTAAAAATACATGTTCTATAAGCGGATCCAAATATTTTTAAGGCAATTCCGAAGGCTATAATATTTTTTTTGCATTGTTCTAAACGTGAGATGCAAATTGAACTTTTTGCAATTTAAGTTTCGAGTGTCGCCATTTTTTTTCCACCCATGGTACGTCAACATTTCTTTAGTATGTTAAAAATACATGTTTTATAAGCGGATCCAAATATTTTTAAGGCAATTCCGAAGGCTATAATATTTTTTTTGCATTGTTCTAAACGTGAGATGCAAATTTCACTTTTTAGCAATTGAAGTTTCGAGTGTCGCCATTTTGTTTCCAGCTACGGTACGTCAACTTTTCATTAGTATGTTAAAAATACATGTTCTATAAGCGGATCCAAATGTTTTTAAGGCAATTCCGAAGGCTATAATATTTTTTTTGCATTGTTCTAAACGTGAGATGCAAATTGAACTTTTTGCAATTTAAGTTTCGAGTGTCGCCATTTTGTTTCCACCCATGATACGTCAACTTTTCTTTAGTATGTTAAAAATACATGTTCTATAAGCGGATCCAAATATTTTTAAGGCAATTCCGAAGGCTACAATATTTTTTTTGCATTGTTCTAAACGCGAGATGCAAATTTCACTTTTTGCAATTTAAGTTTCGAGTGTCGCCATTTTGTTTCCACCCATGGTACGTCAACTTTTCTTTAGTATGTTAAAAATACATGTTCTATAAGCGGATCCAAATATTTTTAAGGCAATTCCGAAGGCTATAATATTTTTTTTGCATTGTTCTAAACGTGAGATGCAAATTTAACTTTTTGCAATTTAAGTTTCGAGTGTCGCCATTTTGTTTAAAGCCACGGAACGTCAACTTTCCTTTAGTATGTTAAAAATACATGTTCTATAAGTGGATCTAAATATTTTTAAGGCAATTCCGAAGGCGATAACATTTTTTTTCGTTGTTCTAAACGTAAGATGCAAATTTCATTTTTAGCAATTTAAGTTTTGAGTGTCGCTATTTCGTTTCCAGCCACGGTACGTCAACTTTTCTTAAGTATGTTAAAAATACATGTTTTATAAGTGGATCTAAACATTTTTAAGACAATTTCGAAGGCAATAATTTTTTTTTCGTTGTTCTAAACGTGAAATGCAAATTTTATTTTTTGTAATTTAAGTTTCGATTGTCGCCATTTTGTTTCCAGCCACGGTACATCAACTTTTCTTTAGTATGTTGAAAATATATGTTTTATAAATGAATCTAAGTATTTTTAAGGCAACTCCGAAGGCAATAATATTTTTTTTGCATTGTTCTAAACGCGAGATGCAAATTTCACTTTTTGCAATTTAAGTTTCGAGTGTCGCCATTTTGTTTCCAGCCACGGTACGTCAACTTTTCTTTAGTATGTTAAAAATACATGTTTTATAAGTGGATCTAAATATTTTTGAGACAATTCCGAAGACGATAATATTTTTTTTTGCATTGTTCTAAACGTGAGATGCAAATTCCACTTGTTGCAATCTAAGTTTCGAGTTTCGCCATTTTGTTTCCGGCCAGAGAATGTCAACTATTTTCCAGTATGTGAAAAATACATAATTTTTGGGTAAATTTGAAAATTTTGAAAGCAACTCCAAGAGCAATAATTTTATCTCAATTATTTTTCCTGTAGCGAGATGCGAATTTAACTTTTTGCAATTTAAGTTTCCGATCGTCGCCATTTTGTTTCCGGCCAGAGAATGTCAACTATTTTCCAGTATGTTAAAAATACGTCATTTTTAGGTAAATTTGAAAACTTTTAAAGCAATTCCAAGACCAATAATTTTGTCTCAATTATTTTCCTGCAGCGAGACGCAAATTTCACTTTTTGCAATTTAAGTTTCGATCGTCGCCATTTTGTTTCTGACGAGAGAATGTCAACTATTTTCCAGTATGTTATAAATACATAATTTTTAGGTAAATTTGAAAAAATTTAAAGCAATTCCAAGAGTAATAATTTTGTCTCAATTATTTTTCCTATAGCGAGATGCGAATTTCACTTTTTGCAATTTAAGTTTCGATCACCGCCATTTTGTTTCTGGCCAGAGAATGTCAACTATTTCCCAGTATGTTAAAAATACGTCATTTTTAGGTAAATTTTAAAATTTTGAAACCAATTCCAAGAGTAATCATTTTGTCTCAATTATTTTCCTGTAGCGAGACAAAAATTGAACTTTTTGCAATTTAAGTTTCGATGGTCGCCATTTTGTTTCTGGCCAGAGAATGCCAACTATTTTCCAGTATGTTAAAAATACGTCATTTTTAGGTACATTTTAAAATTTTGAAACCAATTCCAAGAGCAATAATTTTGTGTCAATTATTTTTCCTGTAGCGAGACAAAAATTGAACTTTTTGCAATTTAAGTTTCGATCGTCGCCATTTTGTTTCCGGCCAGAGAATGTCAACTATTTTCCAGTATGTTAAAAATACATAATTTTTAGGTAAATTTGAAAAATTTTAAAGCAATTCCAAGAGCAATAATTTTGTCTCAATTATTTTTCCTGTAGCGAGATGCGAATTTCACTTTTTGCAATTTAAGTTTCGATCGTCGCCATTTTGTTTCCAGCCAGCGAATGTCAACTATTTAACCAGTATGTGAAAAATACATAATTTTTAGGTATATTTGGAAATTTTGAAAGCAATTCTAAGAGCAATAATTTTGTTTTAATTAATTTTCCAATAGCGAGATGCGAATTTCACTTTTTCCAATTTCAGTTTCCAGTGTCGCCATTTTGTTTCTAGTGAGGGAATGTTAATAATTTTTTTTTTGGTATGTCAAAAATGCAATATTTTAGAGTGAATTTGGATATTTGAAAGGCACCGAAGCAAGTGAGATGTTTTTAAAAATTCCTCAATCGCGCTTTACAAATTTTACTTCCTTAAAATTAAATTTGTAGCATCGCCATTTTGTTTCAGGAGAGGGAATGTTAATAATTTTTGAAGTTTGTCAAAAACACATTATTTTTAAGTGAATTTTAACATTCTAAAGGCAATGAAGCAAGCGATATATTTTTTTTAAATTACAATAATCGCGCTGCGTGCAAATTTTACTTCCAAAAATCAAATTTCGAGTGCCGCCATTTTGTTTCCAGCAACGGAAGGTCAATTGTTTATTAGCATTTTTAAAATATATTATTTCTAAGTACATTTTAAAGGCAATTCCAAGATCAATATATTTTTTTATTTCCTTCAACTGAGATGAAATTTTTTGCAATTCAACTTTCGAGTGTCTGTTTCGTTTCCAGTTTTCAAAAGAAAATTGTTATCCATCGTAGTAACAAAATAACCAACCAATCTCTTAATTTCAGGTACCGGGATTATCTTTCATCCACCACATGGGCACCAATTTGGACTGGAAGTACGAAAGCGTCTTCAACAACCATTCCTGTTTGGCCTTCAAAGACAGCATCTGCCGCCTACCCAGAGGCAAATGCCTCGGAGGTTCGAGTACCATCAACGGCATGTCTTACGCCAGAGGCACTGCCGGTGATTACAATCACTGGAGGGACTTGGGAAACCCGAACTGGGGCGCTGATGACGTTCTGAAGTACTTCAAAAAATCCGAAGATTCGAGAAGCAGATTCGGCCCTGAACACGGCACGGAAGGTCCGTTGACGACCACCTATACACCAACGGGGTTTTCAACAGCCAAAGAATTGATTTTTAAGGCATCTGAAGAGGCAGGATTTAAGCACACCGAAGATGAGGCCGATGTCGGAATTTTTGAATCACTCTCGACGGTCAGGGATGGGAAGAGGTGTAGTTCGGCGAAGGCTTACCTCGCCAATTGTAAGGAGAGGAAGAACTTATACGTGGCGACGGATGCGCATGTTACCAAGGTGTTGATTGATGGAAATACAGCTACTGGTGTTGAGGTAATTATTGATGGTAAAAAATTGCAAGTCAAAGCGAGGAAAGAGGTTATCGTTTCTGGCGGTACACTCAACTCGCCTCAAATCTTAATGTTATCTGGGATTGGGCCAAAACGGCACCTCGAGGAGTTCGGCATTAAGGTACATAAGGATTTACCTGTGGGGAAAAATTTGGAGGATCATTACTTCGCGACGGCGTTGTTTGTTGAAATCGATCCTTTAAAATCCGACGCGAGAGATGATGATTTGGAAAAGTACTGCAAGGAACAGAAAGGTCCCTTAGCGACCATCGGCACTATCAATATCCTATGGTCGTTGGATACCGACAACACAACAACTCCTGATGTTCAATTCTATCACATTTACGTCCCCGTGAATGATCAAGTCACCCTCCCTACCTTCCTCGAGAAGATCGGCATGAACGACGCAACTCGCGATGAAATTTTGGCCAAAAACAAAGACAAGGATTTAATCGATTATTTGATGACACTATCCCATCCAAAATCTCGCGGCTGGGTCAAGCTACAATCCGCCGATCCGATGGACCCGCCTTTAATCAACATCAACTCTCTATCTGATCCCGACGATCAAGACATCAACACGCTTGTAGATGCCGTTGCATCCTTGGAGAAAATTCTGGAGACGCCGATGATGAAAAGCAAAAACGCTAAGTTTTTCTTCCCCGATTTACCGCTATGCAGAGGTTTGGCTAAAGGCGCCGCGGATTACTGGAAGTGCCTTTTTAGAAACGTGGGAAGCTCACAGTATCACATGATCGGAACTTGCAGAATGGGTCCTGCTGGTGATCCACTAGCTGTTATCGATCATCGATTAAGGGTGCATGGTGTTAAAAATCTTCGGGTTATCGATGCCAGCTCTGCTCCTGCGATGATCAGCAGGAATATTAATCCGATGGTCATCATGATTGGAGAGAAGGGAGCTGATATGATTAAAGAAGACCATTCAGAAATTTAAAACTTTAGTGCTTAAAAATTGGTGGATGCGCAGGGAAAATTCGTGGCTGGAAATTTATAGCAACACTCGTAGATTTTTGTAAAAAGTTTGTAAAACAAAATAAATAAATTATATAAATTATAGCTCTTACATCCATTTTGTTTGACATACCAAAAGATAATTAACGCACCTTGTTTGTAAACAAAATGGCAGCACTATGAACTCGAATTTGAGTGAGTGAAATGCGCACCACCTGATTAAAAAAATTCTAAATAAATTATCGCTCGCGGAATTTGCTTCAAAATTTTCAAATTTGCTTATAAATAACTTATTTTTGACATAACAAAAGATAATCGACGCGCCATGTTTGTAAACAAAATGGCAGCACTATGAACTCGAATTTGAGTGAGTGAAATGTGCACCACCTGATTAAAAAAATTCTTAAAAAATTATCGCCCGCAGAATTTGCTTCAAAATTTCCAAATTTGCTTATAAATAACATATTTTTGACATACCAAAAGATAATTGACGCACCTTGTTTGTAAACAAAATGGTAGCACTCTGAGCTCGAATTTGAGTGAGTGAAATGTGCACTACCTGTTTAAAAAAATTCTAAAAAAATTATCGCCCCCGGAATTTGCTCCAAAATTTCCAAATTTGTTTATAAATAATACATTTTTGATATAACAAAAGATTAACGACGCACCTTGCTTGTAAACAAAATGGCAGCACTATGAACTCGAATTTGAATGAGTGAAATGTGCACCATCTGATTAAAAAAATTCCAAAAAAATTATCGCTCGCGCAATTTGTTTCAAAATTTCCAAATTTGCTTATAAATAATAAATTTTTTATATAACAAAAGATTATCGACACACCTTGCTTGTAAACAAAATGGCAGCACTATGAACTCGAATTTGAGTAAGTGAAATGTGCACCACCTGATTAAACAAATTCTACAAAACTTACTGCCAGCGGAATTTGCTTCAAAATTTCCAAATTTGCTTAGAAATAACATATTTTTGACATACCAAAAGATAATTGACGCACCTTATTTGTAAACAAAATAGCAGCACTCTGAACTGGAATTTGAGTAAGTGAAATGTGCACCACCTGATTAAAAAAATTCTAAAAAAATAATCGCCTGCGGAATTTGCTTAAAAATTTCCAAATTTGCTTAGAAATAACATATTTTTGACTCAACAAAAGATAATAGACGAACCTTGTTTGTGAACAAAATGGCAGCTCTCTGAACTGGAATTTGAGTGAGTGAAATGTGCACCACCTGATTAAAAAAATTCTAAAAAAATTATCGCTCGCGCAATTTGTTTCAAAATTTCCAAATTTGCTTAGAAATAACATATTTTTGACATACCAAAAGATAATCGACGCACCTTGTTTGTAAACAAAATGGCAGCACTATGAACTCAAATTTGAGTGTGGGAAATGTGCACCATCCGATTAGAAAATTCTAAAAAAATTATCGCCCGCGGAATTTGCTTCAAAATTTCCAAATTTGCTTAGAAATAACATATTTTTGACTTACTAAAAGATAATCGATGCACCTTGTTTGTAAACAAAATGGCAGCACTCTGAACTTGAATTTGAGTTGTGAAATGTGCAACAACTGATTAAAAAAATTCAAAAAAAATTACCGCCCGCGGAATTTGCTCAAAAATTTCTAAATTTGCATAGAAATAACATATTTTTGACATAACAAAAGATTATCGACGCACCTTGTTTGTAAACAAAATGGCAGCACTCTGAACTGGAATTTGAGTCAGTGAAATGTGCACCACCTGATTAAAAAAATTCTAAAAAAATTACCGCCCGCGCAATTTGCTTCAAAATTTACAAATTTGCTTAGAAATAACATATTTTTGACTTACTAAAAGATAATCGATGCACCTTGTTTATAAACAAAATGGCGGCACTACGAACTCGAATTTGAGTGAATGAAATGCGCACCACCTGATTAAAAAAATTCTTAAAAAATTATCGCCCGCGGAATTTGCTTAAAAATTTCCAAATTTGCTTAGAAATAACATATTTTTGACATAACAAAAGATAATCGACGCACCTTGTTTGTAAACAAAATGGCAGCACTCTGAACTCGAATTTGAGTGAGTGAAATGTGCACCACCTGATTAAACACATTCTAAAAAAATTATCGCCCGTGGAATTTGCTTAAAAATTTCCAAATTTGCTTAGAAATAACATATTTTTGACATAACAAAAGATAATCGACGCACCTTGTTTGTAAACAATGGTAGCACTCTAAACTCGAATTTGAGTGAGTGAAATGTGCAACAACTGATTAAAAAAATTCTAAAAAAATTATCGTCCGCGGAATTTGCTTCAAAATTTCCATATTTGCTTAGAAATAACATATTTTTGATATAACAAAAGATAATCGATGCACCTTGTTTGTAAACAAAATGGCAGCACTCTGAACTCGAATTTGAGTGAGTGAAATGTGCACCACCCGATTAAAAAAATTCTAAAAAAGTTATCTCCCGCGGAATTTGTTTCAAAATTTCCAAATTTGCTTAATAATAACATATTTTTGATATAACAAAAGATAATCGACGCACCTTGTTTGTAAACAAAATGGCAGCACTCTGAACTCGAATTTGAGTGAGTGAAATGTGCACCACCTGATTAAAAAAATTCTAAAAAAATTATCGCCCGCGGAATTTGCTTCAAAATTTCCAAATTTGCTTATAAATAATACATTTTTGACATAACAAAAGATTATCGATGCACCTTGTTTGTAAACAAAATGGCAGCACTGTGAACTCAAATTTGAGTGAGTGAAATGCGCACCACCTGATTAAAAAAATTCTAAAAAAATTATCGCCCACGGAATTTGCTTCAAAATTTCCAAATTTGCTTAGAATTAACATATTTTTGACATACCGAAAGATTATCGACGCACCTTGTTTGTAAACAAAATGGCAACACTCTGAATTGGAATTTGAGTGAGTGAAATGTGCATCACCTGATTAAAAAAATTCTAAAATTCTGAATTTGACCGCAACAGGCGGCTTTCTGCCTTTGCTGAACATTCACTGTCTTTAGCTATGTAATTATGTGAGTAAGTGAGCTTGTTACTTCAGAGGGTCGTCCCTGTCACACTAAGCGCCATTAATTACATCCCCAATGCTGTCGGAATCCAATTCTAGGTCAAACCTTCACCAATATTACTTACTCTTGCAATCCTGTTGTGGCCGAATAACTTGTGATTTATTCCGTTATAAAATTAAGTAAATTCAATAAGCAAAAATTAATTCTTATTTATAAAAATAATTGTTAATAAAAAAAAAACACAATTTATTATTCCAAATATAAACGACACTGATTATATAGTTAGACAATTCGAGTTTTTTTTTTTTATGGAAATACCAGCAGCCAAATAGAAGATCGCCGCTCCACTCTTCATTATAAATTCAAATCTCTGGCCGAGACGAAACTCTAAGGCGATTTTCTGATATCTGAATATTTCCATTACTTAAACAAATACACCAGCGGCGGCGCTTAAGAATCCCAAGGTATCGTATTGAAAACTATCGCCGTATTGCTGGCAACGCATCTGCAACGACTAAAAAATTAAAGATCAGATCAAATAGTCTGCTTTTATTATTATTATCATAACTACAGCAATCATTCGATGAATTTGAAAATTAGAATAAGAGGCCGAAAGATCGATAGCCCATGCGACAGTCTCGTTTTCAAAATTAAATAAATAAAAAAATTAATCTTGTAAATGGGCTGTCAATAAAGATAATAATGTGTGTAAGAATTGCCATTGGAATGGATACATTTTTTTTTTGTTTTATTGGCGTAGGCTGTCAGATGGATGGACATTCCTAGCCCTTGTCTATTTTGCCACGACGCATCCTTGAATTTACGACTCATTTGTCACGGTATAACGAACAGACTGTACTTAAAACAAATCACTATGTTTTAATCATAACTAAGACGTGGTGAATTTTTCAATTAAGTTTAATTGCCCCTCCGCCCAAATCGCTGTATATTTTGCTACGGCGCATCGTTGATTTTACGACGAATTTGTCACGGTATAACGAACAGACTGTACCTAAAAAAATGAACAATGTTTTAATCAAAACCAAGACATTGCGAATTTTTTATTTAAGTTCAGTTATGAATTACCATGTAGTAAGGATCGCAACAATCCTCTTAATTTTTAATTTTTAATAAAGTGGGACGATGTTGTTGGGAAAAAGCGGAGAAACCGTCGTGTAAAGCATATCCACTGTCAGATAATATCTAATGAAGTCCTTTATCACCTTAATGAAAATTGGGGAACACAATGAGTTTAATTGAAGTTGTTAAATCGATGAAGTTCTCACTGTCTCTCTCTCTCTCTCTCTCTCTCTCTCTAAGGAGGCGACATTCAGCGACTTAGCCTCAACTTTGCTGCCACCGCAACGAGGTTCAGTTTAATCATCAAGGGCTCTTGTTCTCGTGAAAATTAGTAGAAAACCACACGTGACTATTAACTTATTTAAATAGTTAAATATTGTTCTGATTTTAAAATTTAATAAATACTCATCTTAACTCCACTTAAAATATCCGGTCTGATTGATCTGATGGAAATAGTGCGTATGTAGGTCAGACAGGACGAAATAATTAAATTCGTTTATCTGAATATTTTCGCATGTCTGGTCTCAAGTTTATTTTCAAACCATTTTCCGGAATTAAATAATCAAATAAAATCAAGGCCTTAAGCTTAATCTCCTGGAAACGTTAGACATTTTCATCCATCAGTAAATCGGTTAAAAAAATATAAAAAATATATAAAAACAATTGCCAGCGACTGAAAAATTTCCAAAATTACTCAAAATCCATTCTACTTTATACCCGAGTTGAAATCTCAAAACAACCCTTCACCAGTTTTCGAAATAATCGCACGAGAACTGCGCTTAAATCATTTTGAGTTCGCGAATTGCGCCGTGCGGTTAAAAAAATATAAAAACAATTACCAGCAACTGGAAATTTTCCAAAATTACTCAAAATCTATTCTTCTTTATACCCCAGTTAAAATCTCAAAACAATCCTTCACCAGTTTTAGAAATAATCGCACGAGAGCTGCGCTTAAATAATTTTGAGTCCGCGAATTGCGGCGTGCGGTTAAAAAAATATAAAAACAATTGCCAGCGACTGAAAAATTTCGAAAATTACTCAAAATCTATTCTACTTTATACCCGAGTTAAAATCTCAAAATAACCCAACAATTGCAATAATTAGTTGTGGTTAAAACATTTTCAATTTAGTGTAACTTTAACCATAGTTGTATTTATGTTGGCTTTCCGTTAAAATTACAGCTGCGGCTTCTTCTGAAGAAGAAATGTGGTCTAGTTCTGTTTATTAATGCTTTAACTAGATACAGAAATTTAAAAAACTTAATACTAAAAACGTAATACATGTTCGAGCCTAGCTACCAGCTTAAAGACTAACAGAAATATTAGTTGCATCAATTCGAATACTCTTAAAGCTGACAAACGTAACGTCGCTGACATTTCGATGAGGCAAACATGCAAAACAATTTCTTCGACTATTATGCGCCGATAAGACCAAAGAATGGCTCTAAAACATCACACGCTGCAACTGTAGTTATAAACATATCAGTGACTGCTAGCGGGGTGACTCATGGTACGGCCGAGGTAACAGAGATGGTAACACAAATCCCTGCAATCGACCCTACCTCTGCTACCTCTGCCACCTCTGCTACCTCGACCGTACCATGAGTCACTCCACCGAGAGCCGTCACTGAAACATATATATATATATATATATATATATATATATATATATATATATTTATATATATATATATATATATATATATATATATATATATATATATATATATATATATATATCTGCATCCATTATCAGACACTCTGCTGTGTTGCTGGTAATTAAAATCCATCCAGCAGATACACTTTTAACACCAGATTTAGCCTCTTAACACCAATTGCATTTATTGTCGTTCCAAACTTTCTTCAATTGTCGTTTCTAAAATGCAGAAACAAAACTCCAATTAGTCGGAGTGTATTGCTTAATTTTTATATCTATATACCTGAGTCTATGGTTGACAATGACGTGCAGAAAAATACCTGTGCGTTTTTCGCGCTCGTTTTCGTTTCGTCAGTTTTACATCTAAAATTCATCAAAAGTTTAATTAATAATTTTGAAATAATATAATACTGCTGGCTGAAAGACCTCCGGTCGATAGCCAATTAAGAATTGCGGAAAACCATAAATTTTTATATGTATGTATATATATTTGTATCAATTCTTAAATAAAGATGTTTGTATATATATAATACTGCGTTATTTTTTTAACAATGCATTTGTTAATAGTTTTTTTTTATTGCAAATTTTATACAGAATTTAATTTATTAACACTTTTGAATAATTAAATGAAGACAGACCGTGAAGTTTTGAAAAATTGTAATATTTTCAGTGACTTAAAAAAAATATAAAAACAATTGCCATCGACTTGAAACTTCTCAAATTTGCTTAAAATGAATGCCAAATTGTGTTTCCGTAAAAAATATGAACACTTCATGCCTAAATTTTGAAATAATTTCATGAGAACGGAGAGTTAACAGTTTGAAAAATTGTAATAATTTTAGTGACTTGGAAAAAATATAAAAACAATTGCCATCGACTTAAAACTTCTCAAATTTGCTTAGAATAATTGCCAAATTGTGTTTCCGTAAAAAAACTTAACACTTCATTCCTAAATTTTGGAACAATTTCATGAGAACAGAGAGTGAAGTTTTTGAAAAATTGTAATAATTTTAGTGACTTGGAAAAAATATAAAAACAATTGCCATCGACTTAAAACTTCTCAAATTTGCTTAGAATGAATGCCAAATTGTGTTTCCGTAAAAAAAATTAACACTTCAATCCTAAATTTTGAAATAATTTCATGTGAACAGTGAGTGAAGTTTCTGAAAAATTGTAATAATTTTAGCGACTTGGAAAAAATATAAAAACAATTGCCATCGACTTGAAACTTCTCAAATTTGCTTAGAATGGATGTTAAATTGTGTTTCCGTAAAAAAAATTAACACTTCATTCCTAAATTTTGAAATAATTTCATGAGAACAGAGAGTGAACTTTTTGAAAAATTGTAATCATTTTAGTGACTTGGAAAAAATATAAAAACAATTGCCATCGACTTAAAACTTCTCAAATTTGCTTAGAGTGAATGCCAAATTGTGTTTCCGTAAAAAAAATTTACACTTAATTCCTAAATTTTGAAATGATTTCATGAGAACTTTTTGAAAAATTGTAATAATTTTAGTGACTTAAAAAAAATATAAAAACAATTGCCATCGACTTGAAACTTCTCAAATTTGCTTAGAATTAATACCAAATTGTGTTTCCGTAAAGAAAATTAACACTTCATGCCTAAATTTTGAAATAATTTTATGAGAACAGAGAGTGAAGTTTTTGAAAAATTGAAATAAATATAAAAACAATTGTCATCGACTTAAAACTTCTCAAATTTGCTTAGAATGAATGCCAAATTACGTTTCCATAAAAAAAATTAACACTTCATGCCTAAATTTTGAAATAATTTCATGAGAACAGAGAGTGAAGTTTTTGAAAAATTGTAATAATTTTAGTGACTTGGAAAAAATTGCCATCGACTTGAAATTTCTTAAATTTGCTTAGAATTAATGCCAAATTGCGTTTCCGTAAAAAATTACCACTTCATTGCTAAATTTTGAAATAATTTCATGAGAACAGAGAGTGAAGTTTTCGAAAAATTGTAATAATTTTAGTGACTTGAAAAAAATATAAAAACAATCGCCACCGACTTGACACTTCTCAAATTTGCTTAGAATTAATACCAAATTGTGTTTCTGTAAAAAAAATTAACACTTCATTCCTAAATTTTGAAATAATTTCATGAGAACAGAGAGTGAAGTTTTTGAAAAATTGTAATAATTTTAGTGACTTGAAAAAAATATGAAAACAATTGCCATCGACTTAAAACTTCTCAAATTTGCTTAAAATGAATGCCAAATTGCAATTCCGTAAAAAAATTAACACTTCATTCCTAAATTTTGGAATAACTTCATGAGAACAGAGCGTGAACTTTTTGCAAAATTGTAATAATTTTAGTGACTTGAAAAAAATATAAAAACAATTGCCATCGACTTGAAACTTCTCAAATTTGCTTAAAATAAATGCCAAATTGTGTTTCCGTAAAAAAAATTACCACTTCATCTTTAAATTTTGAAATAATTTCATGAGAACAGATGGTGAAATTTTTGAAAAATTGTAATAATTTTAGTGACTTGAAAAAAATATAAAAACAATTGCCATCGACTTGAAACTTCTCAAACTTGCTTAGAATTAACGTCAAATTGTGTTTCCGTAAAAAAAATTAACACTTCATTCCTGAATTTTGGAATATTTTCACGAGAACAGAGGAAGTTTTTGAAAAATTGTAATAATTTTAGTGACTTGAAAAAAATATCAAAACAATCGCCATCGACTTGAAACTTCTCAAATTTGTGTGGAATGAATGCGAAATTGTGTTTCCGTAAAAAAATTACTACTTCATTCCTAAATTTTGGAATATTTTCACGAGAACAGAGAGTGAAGTTTTTGAAAAAATGTAATAATTTTAGTGGCTTGAAAAAAATATAAAAACAATTGCCACCGACTTGAAACTTCTCAAAATTGCTTAGAATGAATGCCAAATTGTGTTTCCGTAAAAAAAATTAACACTTCATTCCTAAATTTTGAAATAATTTTATGCGAATGGAGAGTGAAGTTTTTGAAAAATTTTAATAATTTTAGTGACTTAAAAAAAATATAAAAACAATTGCAATCGACTTGAAACTTCTCAAATTTGCTCAAAATGAATGCCAAATTGTGTTTCCGTGAAAAAAAATTAACACTTCGTCCCTGAATTTTGAAATAATTTCATGAGAACAGAGCGTGAACTTTTTGAAAAATTGTTATAATTTTAGTGACTTGAAAAAAATATAAAAACAGGTGCCATCGACTTGAAAATTTTCAAATTTCTTCCAAACGCAGTCATTATTTTCCTCAAAAAAATCTACAAGCACCGCAACGGCAGATTTCAAAATATTCCAAAAGCAAAGAAACATTGTTTTTTCTAGTAAAACTTTTGATGGCACTGAATAGTGACCAAAAATCACGAATGCTGAACGGCGCTGTAAATATGCAGAATACAAGAAGGTGGAACTAGAGAATATATCGAAGCAAACTCTAATTATTTACAAAGTTTTTGCAATTCGAACAAAAACGTGTGAGAAATTATTATTAAGTCCAACTGCGCTACAAATAAAGAATATAAGGAAGAGAATGGTTGCAATTGGTACTACACGGTAATCCATAATTATAATTAACTATGATTTAACCATGACTAATTATTGTAAAAAAAAATAACGTGAGAAGAGAGTTATATAAATCAAACTATTTTTTTAACGAAAGCTTAATTTTGTATATCAAAAATTCTCCATACTGTCGCACAAAATGATGACAATCATCTATTGCGCACGTTTGGGTTACCACCTTGTATATTGTGTTGCCTACTACAACTACAAATAACTACCGGTCACCTGAAATAATATTGCTCGACTCTAACACAATGTTGACAGCATCTAACGTATCTTTAGGTTAACACCTTGTATATTGGGTTGCGTACTACAACTACCAGTCACCTGGACCAATGTTGCTCCATTCTAGTAGAATGATGACAGCCTCTAACTCATGCTTAGGTTAACATCTTGAATATTGGGTTGCGACTACAATTACCAACACCTGGACTAATGTTGATCGATTCTAGCACAATGGCAGCCTCTAACGCAGGTTTAGGTTAACACTTTGTAGATTGTGTTGCCTACTACAACTACCAACAACTACCGGTCAACTGGATTAATGTTGTCCGACTCTAACACACAATGATGACGAGGAACGCTCAAAAACGCGCACAATTTTTAGCAAGAAAAATGAGGCACACGTTATGAATCAATTCCTTAGCTTCAACAATGCTCTTGCTAAATAAATTTGAGACAACCTCACTTGTTGCAGATGCATTAAATAAACGCCTTTATTACATTTATTTAATATTGTCGCTGATGGACGTTCACATCGACCATAATTTTGGATTTACACATTCTTCAAAATGAATATAGCAGCAAGTAAAGAACTTACTCGGCATTATGTCGGTACAGATTATCAACCGGTGCATTCGACGCCGCACCATTGTTGAATTTACAGCACAACTTCTCCAGCAGACCGCGAGCTTTCACCTTCTGATTGAGCAGAGTCTCCATCTGCCGCTCCTTGCACTTAATAAACGAGTTCAGCGAGGAGACCTGTTCCACCGGAGACGTTTGCAATGTGAAAAGGGGAAACTCGAGCCAACTGTCGTTCAGACGAGTCCTCAGCATCGCGTTCTCTTCCGACAGTCTCTTCTTCTGCACTTCCGCCTGCCGATCGTGCTCGATTTGCTCCTGGATGTACCTGCTGATCCTCGCGTTGAGGGCGTCCAAGTTCGCCTTGGACTTCTCGTACTCCGCGATGATCCGCTGGATATCTCCTTCGGAGAGATGCGTGCGTGAGTTTTTGTAATTCTCGTAAGCCGCTTGGATGTCTTTCTTCTCCGCGTTGAGTTTCTCGAAGGTTTCCTTCAACGCGATCAGCTCCGACTTGACCCTGGCGACGTCTTCCAGATCGATCTTTAAAGTTTGCGTTTCGTTCTGCAAGCTGGTGATGAGTTTCACGTTCTCGGCCAGTTTTCTCTTGTAGTCCTCGATCACGGCGGAGTTCTCCTTCATGTAAATGTTTTGTTTGATCAGCTCGCAGTTCTGCTGGTTGTACTTCTCCATCAGCTCGTAGTAGTTGCTCTGGAAGGAGGAGGACGCGAGGAGGTCGTTCTTTAGTCGTTTCACGTTCTCCCGCAGCGTTTCGCATTCGATTTCCAAATGTGGATTGTTGCAGGAAGATTCGAGTGTTTTTAGATGGTGCAACTGGGCCCGGAGATCTTCGATGATCTTCTGCCGAGATTCCACTTTGCTTTGGAGGTGTTTGTTCTCGTCGAGTTTATCCTTGTGTTCGTTAATTTCAGACGTGGCTTGCAATAATTTCGATTGGAGATCTTCGGTGATTTTTCGTTGTTTCTCGAGCTGATTTTGAAGAAGTACATTCTCATCAAGTTTCTCTCTGTATTCGTTAATTTCGCCTCTGGCTTCGAGTAGTAGCGCTTGGAGATCTTCAATGATTTTCTGTTGCTTCTTCAGATTTTGATTTCTGCAGTCGTTAATTTCCGCTCTCGCTTGGAGTAGTAGCGCTTGAAGATCTTCAATAATTTTCTGCTGTTTGTCGAGTTGATTACGGAGATGTTTATTCTCGTCGAGTTTCATCCTGTATTCGTTAATTTCAGCTCTGGCTTGGAGTAGTGGCACCTGGAGATCTTCAATGTATTTCTGTTGCTTCTCCAGATTTTGATTCTCGTCGAGTTTGTTCCTGTAGTCAAGAATTTCAGACGAGGCTTGCAATAATTGCGCTTGAAAATCTTCGATGATCTTCTGTTGCTTCTCCACTTTATTCTGGAGGTGTTTACTCTCATCGAGTTTACCTTTGTAGTCGTTGATTTCTGATTGAAGATCTTCAGTGATTTGTTGTTGTTTCTCCAGTTGATGTTTACTCTCCTCGAGTTTCATTCTGTAATCGTTAATTTCGGCTCTGGCTTGCAGTAACGGCGCTTGGAGATCTTCAATGATTGCCCGCTGTTTCTCCAGCTCATTTTTGAGACATCGATTCTCTTCAAGTTTATCCCTGTAGTGGAGTAATGGCGCTTGAAGATCTTCAAAGTTCTTCCGTTGTTGCTCCAGTTTGTTCTGGAGATCGCGATTATTCTTGTAGTCGTTAATTTCAGATCGCGCTTGAAGATCTTCAATGATTTTCCGTTGATTCTCACGTTCTTCTTCATTCTCATCGAATTTAACAGAAGCGCGTAATAATTGCGCTTGAAGATCTTCAATGATTTTCCGTCGATTCTCACGTTCTTCTTCATTCTCATCGAGTTTAACAGAAGCGCGTAATAATTGCGCTTGAAGATCTTCAATGATTTTCCGTTGATTCTCATGTTCTTCTTCATTCTCATCGAGTTTAACGGAAGCGCGTAATAATTGCGCTTGAAGATCTTCAATGATTTTCCGTCGATTCTCACGTTCTTCTTCATTCTCATCGAGTTTAACGGAAGCGCGTAATAATTGCGCTTGAAGATCTTCGATGATTTTCCGTTGTTTCTCCACTTCATTTTGGAGATGTTTATTCCCGTAGTGGAGTAATGGCGCTTGAAGATCTTCAAAGTTCTTCTGTTGTTGCTCCAGTACATTTTTAAAATATTTTTTCTCGTCGAGTTTATTCTTGTAGTCGTTAATTTCATATGAGGCTTGCGATAATCGCGCTTGAAGATCTTCAACGATTTCCCGTCGATTCTCAAGTTCTTCTTCATTCTCATCGAGTTTAGCGGAAGCGCGTGATAATTGCGCTTGAAGGTCTTCAATGATTCTCTGTTGTCCCTCCACTTTATTTTTGAGATCTCGATTTTCATCGAGTTTATCCTTGTAGTGGAGAAATGGCGCTTGGAGATCTTCAATGATCTTCTTTTGACTCTTCAGTTCATTTTGAAGATCTTTATTCTCATCGAGTTTACTCTTGTAGTCGTTAATTTCAGATGAGGCTTGCAATAATCGCGCCTGGAGATCTTCAATGATCTTCCATCGATTCTCATGTTCATCTTCATTCCTATCGAGTTTAACCGAAGCGCGTAATAATTGCGCTTGAAGATCTTCAATGATTTTCTGTTGATTCTTCACTTCATTTTGGAGCTGTTTATTCTCATCGAGGTGAATAAACGGCGTTTGGAGATCTTCAATGATCTTCTGTTGATTCTTCACTTCATTTTGAAGATCTTTATTCTCATCGAGTTTATTTCTGTAGTCGGTAATTTCAGATGAGGTTTGCAATAATCGCGCTTGAAGATCTTCAATGATTTTCCGTCGATTCTCACGTTCTTCTTCATTCTCATCGAGTTTAACAGAAGCGCGTAATAATTGCGCTTGAAGATCTTCAATGATTTTCTGTTGATTCTTCACTTCATTTTGGAGCTGTTTATTCTCATCAAGTTTATCCTTGAGGTGAATAAATGGCGTTTTGAGATCTTCAATGATCTTCTGTTGATTCTTCAGTTCATTTTGAAGATCTCTACTCTCATCAAGTTTACTCTTGTAGTCGTTCATTTCAGACGAGGCTTGCAATAATCGCGTCTGGAGATCTTCAATGATTTTCCGTCGATTCTCATGTTCGTCTTCATTTCTATCGAGTTTAACCGAAGCGCGTAATAATTTCGCTTGAAGATCTTCAATGATTTTCTGTTGATTCTTCACTTCATTTAGGAGCTGTTTATTCTCATCGAGTTTATCCTTGAGGTAAATAAATGGCGCTTGGAGATCTTCAATGATCTTCTGTTGACTTTTCAGTTCATTTTGAAGATCTATATTCTCATCGCGTTTATTTCTGTAGTCGGTAATTTCAGATGAGGCTTGCAATAATCGCGCTTGAAGATCTTCAATGATTTTCCGTCGATTTTCATGTTCATCTTCATTCCTATCGAGTTTAACCGAAGCGCGTAATAATTGCGCTTGAAGATCTTCAATGATTTTCTGTTGATTCTTCACTTCACATTGGAGCTGTTTATTCTCATCGAGGTGAATAAATGGCGTTTTGAGATCTTCAATGATCTTCTGTTGAATCTTTACTTCATTTTGAAGATCTTTATTTTCATCGAGTTTATTTCTGTAGTCGGTAATTTCAGATGAGGTTTGCAATAATCGCGCCTGGAGATCTTCAATGATCTTCCATCGATTCTCATGTTCATCTTCATTCCTATCGAGTTTAACCGAAGCACGTAATAATTGCGCTTGAAGATCTTCGATGATTTTCTGTTGATTCTTCACTTCATTTTGGAGCTGTTTATTCTCATCGAGGTGAATAAATGGCGTTTTGAGATCTTCAATGATCTTCTGTTGATTCTTCACTTCATCTTGAAGATCTCTACTCTCATCTGGATTACTCTTGTAGTCGTTAATTTCAGTTGAGGCTTGCAATAATCGCGCCTGGAGATCTTCAATTATTTTCCGTCGATTCTCACGTTCTTCTTCATTCTCATCGAGTTTAACAGAAGCGCGTAATAATTGCGCTTGAAGATCTTCAATGATTTTCTGTTGATTCTTCACTTTATTTTGAAGATCTTTATTCTCATCGAGTTTATCCTTGAGGTGAATAAACGGCGTTTTGAGATCTTCAATTATCTTCTGTTGATTCTTCACTTCATCTTGAAGATCTCTACTCTCATCTAGTTTACATTTGTAGTCGTTAATTTCAGATGAGGCTTGCAATAATCGCGCCTGGAGATCTTCAATGATTTTCCGTCGATTCTCACGTTCTTCTTCATTCTCATCGAGTTTAACAGAAGCGCGTAATAATTGCGCTTGTAAATCTTCAATGATTTTCTGTTGATTCTTCACTTTATTTTGAAGATCTTTATTCTCATCGAGTTTATCCTTGAGGTGAATAAACGGCGTTTTGAGATCTTCAATTATCTTCTGTTGATTCTTCACTTCATTTTGAAGATCTCTATTCTCATCGAGTTTACTCGTGTAGTCGTTAATTTCAATTGAGGCTTGCAATAATCGCGCCTGGAGATCTTCAATGATTCTCCGTCGATTCTCACGTTCTTCTTCATTCTCATCGAGTTTAACGGAAGCGCGTAATAATTGCGCTTGAAGATCGTCAATGATTCCCCGTCGATTCTCACATTCTTCTTCATTCTCATCGAGTTTAACGGAAGCGCGTAGTAATTTCGCTTGAAGATCTTCAATGATTTTCTGTTGCTTCTCCACTTTACTTTGAAGATCTAAATTCTCATCGAGTTTTATCCTGTAATCTTCAATTTCAGCTCGGGCTTGGAGTAACGGCGCTTGGAGATCTTCAATGATCTTCCGCTGTTGCTCCAGTTCGTCTTTGAGATTTCGATTCTCGTCGAGTTTGTTCCTGTAGTTGTTGATTTCAGATGAGGCTTGAAGTAATGGCGCTTGAAGATCTTCGATGATCTTCTGTTGGTTCTCCAGTTCATCTCCTTTCTCCTCGAGCTTATCTCTGTAGGTATTAATTTGTGACGATGCTTCCCATAATCGCGCTTGAAGATCTTCAATGATCTTCCATCGATTCTCGAGTTCATCTTCGTTCTCGTCGAGTTTAGCCCCAGCGCGTAATAATTGCGCTCGAAGATCTTCGATGGTTTCATGCCGATTCTTCAATTCGTATCGAAGACATTTGATTTCTTTGATATTCTCATCTGGTTTGCAATCGAACGAATCGGAAGGCGTTTGGGGACGTTTCAATTCTTCGATTTTTCGATTCTTGCAATCGAAGATTGCAGAAGACATTTGAGGATACTTGAATCCTTCGATTTTTAGATTCTTGCAATCGAACATTCTAGAAGACGTTTGGGGACATTCTGATTCTTCGATTTTTTGATTCTTGTAATCGAACATTCTAGAAGACGTTTGGGGACATTCTGATTCTTCGATTTTTTGATTCTTGTAATCGAACATTCTAGAAGACGTTTGGGGACATTCTGATTCTTCGATTTTTTGATTCTTGTAATCGAACATTCTAGAAGACGTTTGGGGACATTCTAATTCTTCGATTTTTTGATTCTTGTAATAGAACATTCTAGAAGACGTTTGGGGACATTCTGATTCTTCGATTTTTCTATTCTTGCAATCGAACATTACAGAAGACGTTTGAAGAAATTCCAATTCTTCGAACGTTCCAGAAGACGACGCCTTCTTGAAATCGTCCTCCAGTTTGGCGATGATTCTCGACTTGTTCACATTCTGCTCCTCGTAATCTACAATTCTTTCCACCACCTCCTCCGATTTTTCGATTTGAGGAAATTCTCGGATTCCGGAAGCCGCGATCGCCTTCTTCAGGTCCAAGAACGCCTGTATCAACCAGTCTTTGAGATCGCGGGCACCCGCGAGCGTGTCGCCTTTATCGCGCATCGGGTTGATGATCTCCGCGAAACACTTGAAGCAGACTTCTTTGATCAGCGCCAATTCTTTATCGAAACCCTTCTGTTGTCTTCCGATGTAATCCGCTTGGCTCCTGAGGAGGGATTTGATTTTGGAGAAGGTCAGTATGAGGTTGGAGTCCTCGCCGGGGTTCGGGTTGGTGCCGCAGGACATCGTGTTGATGTCGTCGGCTAGATTGTCGAGGATGAGCTTGCTCCTCTTCAGCGACTTCACTTCTTCTCGGAGTTTGTTGTTTTGCAGCTGTAATTCTTTGTAGGAAGTCTTTACGTTTTGTTGATCAAGATCTTCGACATCTTCTCCGTTGATTATGTCTTCCCGAATAATTTTGCTCTTCTTCAATTCCTCTGTGAGTTTGTTGTTTTGCAGTTGTAATTCTTTATAAGAAGTCTTTACATTTTGTTCGCCAAGTTCTTCTAAATCTTCTCCGTTGATTCCATAAATATCTTCCCGAGTAATCTTACTCCTCTTCAACGACTTCACCTCCTCTTTGAGTTTACTGTGTTGCAGCTGTAATTCTTTATAAGAAGTCTTTACATTTTGTTCGCCAAGATCTTCTAAATCTTCTTCTTTGATGGTATAAACTTGATTAGAAATGTCTTCATGGGCAACCTTGCTCTTCTTCAATTCCTCTCGGAGTTTTTCGTTTTGCAGCTGTAATTCTTTGTAACAAGTATTTACGTTTTGTTGGCCAAGATCTTCTAAATCTTCTCCGTTGATTCCATAAATATCTTCCCGAGTAATCTTGCTCCTCTTCAACGACTTCACCTCCTCTTTGAGTTTACTGTTTTGCAGCTGTAATTCTTTACAAGAAGTCTTCACGTTTTGTTCCCCAAGTTCTTCTAAATCTTCTCCGTTAATTCCACAAATATCTTCCCGAGTAATCTTGCTCCTCTTCAACGACTCCACCTCCTCTCTAAGTCTATCGTTTTGCAGCTGTAATTCTTTATAAGAAGTCTTCACATTTCCTTGCCCAAGATCTTCTAAATCTTCTTCGATTATAAAATCCTGATCATTTTCTTCCCCGACATCTTCAACACCCTTCAGCGCCCGCTTGAGTTCAACACTCTCCAACCTCAGCTCGCTGTAATCGCTAAAGATCCGCTCGAGGAGGTCGTGCGTTTCCATGTCGCACTTCAACTCCAGCACCCTTTGATCTTGCGAATCCTGGAAGAGCGCGTAAGAGCGCGCCTCGAGATTTTTCAGCGCCTCGACCTCGAGCCTCAGATCCTCGTTGGTCTTCAGCTGCTTGCGGTAGCCGGCCTTGATCTGGCCGCAGATGTACTTGATCTGCAGCGGGACGTACTCGTCGTCGACGTCCGGCGGGTCGCCGCTCTCCATCGCCCTCATCACCTCCTTGATCTCCGTCACGCAGGTGTCCTTGATCAGGGTGTGGATCCTCGAGGTTTTGAGTTCTTGCGAGAGTTTCGCGTTCGCCTCCAGGAGCTTCGAGAATTCCGCGTTCGCGACGAACGGGTTCTTCTCGGTCTTGATTTCGCACAGTGTTAAGGCCTGGTAGTGGTGTATTGACGGTCGCGTTTCGTCGTCTTCGTAATATTGTTTGGCCTGAAAAATAAATTTTATTGATGTACACGAAGTTGGCAATATTTCTAGCAATAACCCGGCGCCACGAATGAACATAAATTATTGGTTTCAATTAAATAGAGCGCGGCGGCGATTAAAAAAAAATGTGTCTGTGTGTCACGCTGTATCTCAAAAACTAATCCAACAATTGTTATAAAACTTTCAACATACGTCTAATTTGATAGTCCGAAGAACTGAGAAAATTTTGGTAAAATTTGGCACACGGAAAGTAGGCGTTTACCTTAACCGTTTTTTGTTTTTTGCCAATATTTTTTTAAATATGAAAATTATTACAAAAACATTTAGGCAAAAATTGAAGACAGCAAATAAATGAACGTCTTTTGTTTAAAAATATTTTTGATAAAATTATTGGTTTTCGAGAAAAAACAAATTATTATTTTTTTTAAATTTTTGTTTTATAATTATAAAACGATAATAGTTACAGCAAATTTATGTTAATAATAATTGTAAAGAATGCTAAAATTAACAACTTGTCGGAACTAAATTTTTTCTTAATCTTTTTGATTTTTGAGTAAACTGACTATTAGTGTATGTGCTTGTGCGCGCTATATTTCAAAAACTAATCCAACAATTGTTATGAAACTTTCAACATACGTCTAATTTGATAGTCCGAAGAACTGAAAAGCTTTTGGTGAAATTTGGCAAACCGAAAGTGGGCGTTTACCTGAACC
The DNA here is from genome assembly GCA_910593695.2 of Ocypus olens. Lineage (NCBI taxonomy): Eukaryota > Metazoa > Arthropoda > Insecta > Coleoptera > Staphylinidae > Ocypus > Ocypus olens. Next base: position 1,913,616 of record OU343058.1, read on the forward strand.
GTTTTTTGTTTTTTGCCAAAAAATTTTTAAATATGAAAATTATTACAAAAACATTTAAGTAAACATTGAAGACAGCAAAAAAATGAATATCTTTTGTTAAAAAATATTTTTGATAAAATTATTGGTTTTTGAATATTTTTTTCATTTTTGTATTATAATTATAAAACGATAATAGTTACAGCAAATTTTTGTTAATAATAATTGTAGAGAATGCGAAAATGAACAACTTGTCGGGACTAAGTTTTTCTTAATCTTTTTGATTTTTGAGTAAACTGACTATTAATGTATGTGTCTTGTGTGCGCTGTATCTAAAAAACTAATAAAGCAATTAATATGAAACTTTGAACATACATATTATTTGATAATCCGAAGAACTGAAAAGCTTTTGGTAAAATTTCGTACACCGGAAGTGGGCGTTTGCCTTAAATGTTTGCCAATATTTTCTTAAATATGAAAAATATCATAAAAACATTTAAACAAACTTTTTAGACAACAATGAAATGAACATATTTTGCTTGAAAACATTTTTCATAAAATCATTTTTATTCGAGAAACAAATTTATTATTATTTTTTTTTTAATTTTTGGTTTATAATTATAAAACAGCAATAGTTACAGCAAATTTATATTGATAATAATTGTAGAGAATGCTAAAATGAACAACTTATTAAGAATAAGTTTTTTTCGAAATCTTTTTAGTTTTTGAGTAAACTGAGTTTTTGAATTTGAAGTATAATTTTTCTTTCATAATTTTGACGTTTTAAACGTCAGTTTCATCCGAGTTTACACAACGCTCGATTTACATTTAAAATATGATTTCAATTGAAAATAAACCATGAAAACGTAAATATAAATGGCTATGATACCATCAAGTCGGAGAAAGTAACATGATGGCCATATCACCATTTTTAATTATGAAACAATAACAGTTACAGAAAATTTATGTGCATAATAATTGTAGAGAATACCAAAATGAATGACTTACAAAGAATATTTTTTTTTCGAAATCTCTTTGATTTTTGAGTAAACTGACTATTAGTATATGTGCTTGTGCGCGCTGTATTTCGAAAACTAATCCAACAATTGTTATGAAACTTTCAACATACGTCTAATTTGATAGTCCAAAGAACCAAGAAGCTTTTGGTAAAATTTGGCAAACCGAAAGTGGGCGTTTTTTGTTTTTTGCCAATATTTTTCTAAATATGAAAATTATCACAAAAACATTTAAGCAAATATTGAAGACAGCTAACAAATGAACTTCTTTTGTCTATAAATATTTTTGATAAAATTATTGGTTTTCGAGAAAAAAAAATATTATTTTTTTTTTCATTTTTGTTTTATAATTATAAAACGATAATAGTTACAGCAAATTTATGTTAATAATAATTGTAGATAATGCTAAAATTAACAACTAGTCGGGACTAAATTTTTTCTTAATCTTTTTGATTTTTGAGTAAACTGACTATTAGTGTAGGTGCTTGTGCGCGCTGTATATCAAAAACTAATACAACAATTGTTATGAAACTTTCAACATACGTCTAATTTAATAGTCCGAAAAACTGAGAAGCTTTTGGTAAAATTTGGGAAACCGAAAGTGGGCGTTTACCTTAACCGTTTTTTGTTTTTTGCCAATATTTTTTTAAATATGAAAATTATCACAAAAACATTTAAGCAAATATTAAAGACAGCAAACAAATGAACATCTTTTGTTTATAAATATTTTTGATAAAATTATTGGTTTTCGAGAAAAAAAAATATTATTTTTATTTTTTCATTTTTGTTTTATAATTGTGAAACGATAATAGTTACAGCAAATTTATGTTAATAATAATTGTAGAGAATGCCAAAATGAACAACTTGTCAGGACTAAATTTTTTCTTAATCTTTTTGATTTTTGAGTAAACTGACTATTATTGTATGCGCTTGTGCGCGCTGTATTTCAAAAAAGAATCCAACAATTGTTATGAAACTTTCAACATACGTTTAATTTGATAGTCCGAAAAACTGAAAAGCTTTTGGTAAAATTTGGCAAACCAAAAGTGGGCGTTTACCTATACCGTTTTTTGTTTTTTGCCAATATTTTTTTAAATATGGAAATTATCACAAAATATTCAAGCAAATATTGAAGACAGCAAACAAATGAACAACTTTTGTTTAAAAATATTTTTGATAAAATCATTGGTATTCTAGAAAAAAATTTTTTTTTCATTTTTGGTTTAAAAAAAACAGATAATAGTTACAGCAAATTTATGTGAATAATAATTGTTGAGAATGCCAAAATGAATAACTTATTAAGAATAAGTTTTTTTTAAATCTGTTTAGTTTTTGAGTAAACTGAGTTTTTGAATTTGAAGTATAATTTTTCCATCTTTCATAATTTTGACGTTTGAAACGTCAGTTTTACAAAACGCTCGATGTACATTTAAAATATGATTTAAATTGAAAATAAACCACGAAAGCGTAAATATAAATGATACCATCAAGTCGGAGAAAGTAACATCACCATTTGTTAAGTTTAGGTACACTTTTCTTCAAAACTATAAAAGCTATTAACACGATTATTTTTTTGTATTAAAGGTGGTATCTATATGGCTGAGATTATTTCCATATGTTGAGTGGCGGATTTTTTTATAAATAAAAAGAACTCTAAAAATGTTCATGTTTTTTTTTTTCATGTCATAATTCTGAATCCAATTAATATTTTTTTAATTCCTCAGCCAGATATGCTTATTTTGGAAATAAGAACATGTGTGCAAAATGTCTAAGAAATCGGTCCGGTAGTTTTCTAGAAAAGTGTAAGTAAAAATCACGCTTTTTAAAGATTTTTTTTTTTACAAATTTTAAACAAAAATATCGCTCTTTTGGCCGGCGATGTAATTATTGCATTAGTCCACAGGAATTTGAACATTTACTTTATCGCCGTTTTTTCCTTCCCTTTGAATTACATTTGTTTATGACCTGCTAAGATTAAATTGATTTTTGCATTCAAATGATTAAAAATATTGTTTGTTACTGCTCGGAAAATGGTAAAAATTACAGTCACTTTACTTGGTGCAACTGACAGCAATTGAGAGGTTGCTATTATTTTTGTATAAACAACTGTCAAATAAAAATTAACCAACATCAAATCATTGAGTGCATTTTTCGTTTTTCCAATTCAAGTTTAGCTTGTTGCTATTCTGTTTCTACTTGGGATATAGCAATTGTTTTGGCAGGAAATTATAAACAAAACGTTTCTTGATGGATCTTAAGTTTTTCAAGTAAATCCCTTGGTTAATGAATTTTTTGCAATTTTTTAAATCATTGAGTGCATTTTTCATTTTCCCAATTTAAGTTTAGCTTGTTGCTATTCTGTTTCTACTTGGGATATAGCAATTGTTTTGGCAGGAAATTATAAACAAAACGTTTCTTGATGGATCTTAAGTTTTTCAAGTAAATCCCTTGGTTAATGAATTTTTTGCAATTTTTCAAATCATTGAGTGCATTTTTCATTTTTCCAATTTAAGTTTAGCTTGTTGCTTGGGATATAGCAATTGTTTTAGCAGGAAATTAAAAACACAACGTCTCTTCATGGATTTTAAGTTTTTCAAGTAAATCCCTTAGTCAATGAATTTTTCCCAATTTTTCAAATCGTTGAGTGCATTTTTCGTATTTTCCAATTTAAGTTTAGCTTGTTGCTACTCTGTTTCTACTTGGGATATAGCAATTGTTTTAGCAGGAAATTATAAACACAACGTTTCTTCATGGATTTTAAGATTTTCAAGTAAATCCCTTGGTCAATGAATTTTTTGCAATTTTTCAAATCGTTGAGTGCATTTTTCATTTTTCCAATTTAAGTTTAGCTTGTTGCTATTCTGTTTCTACTTAGGATGTAGCAAACGAATAATTTTATATTTTAGGGAAATATCCTATTGTTTTTGATTAAATAAATGCATATTTTATTTGAATATGTAGGTGAAACCAAGGAAAATATTTTTTTTGAATATATGGTGGAGGCGCCGAGTTATTGCTAGAAATATTGCTAACTTCACATACATATTTTATTGAGAGCTTCAAAAGAATGATCGTTAAAACTCGTTTATTCTGGACCAAATTCGATTGTTAATTACAATATGCGGTATTACACATGCGCGTTCCGATGTCGAATACCGAACACATCCGTTTCTTGGAAAGTTCTTAGCAGCGATAGGAAATCATGTGGTAATGTTTTGTGGTAGCAAGTTACAAAGTTACTCAACTCACCCCGCTCATTTCGGTCTCTAGTTTCCCGATCAGATTGGAGAGTTGCCCCTTCAGTTCGGTCAGTTCCTTCTGCAGTCGTTCGTTCTCCTTCATCTTGACGTCCACCTGCGACTCGAATTTGGAGCACTGCATCTGCGCCGTGCTCAGTATGCCTTGGATGGCCTGGCAGCTCTTCTTCAGCTTCTCGACGCTCTGCTTGAGGATGTCGTTCTCCTCCTCCAGCAGGCTGATGTGCTCGAAATCCAGGCAGGACTTCGTCACGCTGTCCCTGATCTCGTCGAAGTCTCGGATCTTCGATTTTTTATCGTTTTCGCAAACGCAACTTCTTATTTGCATCTTGTTGATTTGCTCATCCTCCCAACGGCTGTCGTAGACGTCGTCGAATTTTCCTATGCAGGTCTTTCGAACATGTTCCTGATCGATTTTTCCTTTATCTTCCGAGTAATCATGGCTGGTGTCAGAATAATCTTTTTTGAAGGTCGAAGGATCGACTTTTTCTTTATCTTCCGAGTAATCATGGCTGGCGTCAGAGTAATCTTTTTTGTAGGTCGAATGATCGACTTTTTCTTTATCTTCCGAGTAATCATGGCTGGTGTCGGAGTAATCTTTTTTGTAGGTCGGAGAATCGATTTTTCCTTTATCTTCCGAGTAATCATGGCTGGCGTCGGAGTAATCTTTTTTGTAGGTCGAAGGATCGACTTTTTCTTTATCTTCCGAGTAATCATGGCTGGTGTCGGAGTAATCTTTTTTGTAGGTTGGAGAATCGATTTTTCCTTTATCTTCTGAGTAATCATGGCTGGTGTCGGAGTAATCTTTTTTGTAGGTCGGAGAATCGACTTTTCCTTTATCTTCCGAGTAATCACGGCCGGCGTCGGAGTAATGTTTTTTGAAGGTCGAAGAATAGACTTTTCCTTTTTCTTCCGTGTAATCATAGCTGACGTCGGAGTAATCATTTTGGAACGTCGAAGAATCGTTTTTTCCTTTATCTTCTGATAGATCTTTTTGATATCCGTCATGGGAAACAGCGGCCGAGTTTCTTTCCTGAACGCCATACGATACTTTCGGATCATAAGAGTAGTTGATATCTTCGGTTTGTGTTACCTGAGATATTTGCTTACTTCTTTGTTCTTCCCTAATCTTCGATTCTCGTTCAACTTCCGAGACAACCGCGGAACGATTTCGATTCTCGGAATCTTTTCCCGAATCTTGTTCTTCCTCTATCTTCGATTTTTCTTCATCTCGGGAACGCTTTTGATAGTCCGAAACTCGATCTTGCTCGAGGGAACGCTTCTGATAGTCAGAATCTCGATCTTGTACGAGGGAACGCTTTTGATAGTCCGATTCTCGATCTTGCCCGATCTTCGATTTTTCTTCATCTCGGGAACGCTTTTGATAGTCCGAAACTCGATCTTGCTCGAGGGAACGCTTCTGATAGTCAGAATCTCGATCTTGTACGAGGGAACGCTTTTGATAGTCCGATTCTCGATCTTGCCCGATCTTCGATTTTTCTTCATCTCGGGAACGCTTTTGATAGTCCGAATCTCGCTCTTGCACGAGGGAACGCTTCTGAGAGTCCGACTCTCGCTCTTGCACGAGGGAACGCTTCTGATTGTCCGATTCTCGATCTTGCCCGATCTTCGATTTTTCTTCATCTCGGGAACGCTTTTGATAGTCCGACTCTCGCTCTTGCACGAGCGAACGCTTCTGATAATCCGATTCTCGATCCTGCCCGATCTTAGAATTTTCTTCATCTCTGGAACGATTTTGATCGCTAGCTTTCCGTTCGGGCTCGCTCATCCTAAGATCTTTAGAATCCTTGTTGGACTCTGGTTTATCCGTTACAACCTCAAATATCGATGACATCTTCTCGCTATCCCGACTGTCTCTCGACTTCGGGCGGATCGCCTGATTGGAAACACTCCTCTCTGAAACCACGGAATATTTGGGGGGCGTTTTTTGACTGTCGTCATCCATCTTCGCATTCCGAATTTTCTCTAAATAGCTAGAGCCATCCGAACGGATCTCGGCTGTGGAAACACTATGAGTCGAAGTTTGGGTGAGCGCTTTTTGCTCCTGATACGACGTTTGATTCTTGGAATCCCGACTGGTCTTCGCCTGACTGGAAACTTCGAAATCTTCGGCGGACTTTTTTTGAACGGTAGCATCCTCCTTGACATTCCCACCATTCTCATAGGAGCTGGAGCCTTTCGGGCGGGTTTCTTCGGCCACATTTTCGGAAACTGCGGCGAGCGCTCTTTGATCGAGAGCAACCTGAAACGATGTCCGTTTCCTGGAATTCCGATGTTTATCCTTGGATTCCTGATTATCTTTCACACCATCATTACAAAAACACGGTTTAAAACGCAGCTTTTCATCAACCGGCGATTCGGTCTTTGGTGCCGTTTTCCTTTCAACGACATCTTCCTTTATTCCGTTTTGACCAATTTTGGATTCGGTACCATCATCAATCGATTCGTCTTTTGGCGAAGCCGGAGTCTCGGGTTCGTCATCGACCTCCTCGTTGAATTCTTTGGAATTGTTCTCTTCGTCATCATCAACATCATCACCATCACCTTCACCGTCACCATCATCGTCCCTTTCATCCGGGTCTTCTTCATCGGATTTATTCGAAGGCTGGGATTCCTCCGACGATCCGGACGTTTCGGACGATTCCGAATCTTTGGCTTTCTTCTCGTCCGTGCGCTTTTCGAAGTTTTCTTTCAAGGCCAGGATCTCTTTTATCAGGCTGACGTTGGATTTTTCTTGCGCGTGCGCGGAGTAGACGCAGAGGGCGAATACGGCGGCGAGGGTCGCCTCCTGTCGTTTCAGCGTAGATTCAATTGTTGGCTCCTCTAAAGATGAGTCATACGATCTGCAAAAGAGTGTACAGCCGTTAGTTAATGTACATCTCATATCAATGATCAGGTAGAAGAAATAACTCGCAAAGGACAAGGTCAAAGAAGTTATGCAGGGTAAGATATTTCAAATTTGCTTTCGAAAAACAAAAGAACGTTTAACTGCAAAGTGATTTTGACAGTTACACGTAGCTGCAATGACAGATAAAAGTTTAACAGATTTTTTTTCAAAAAAATGCAATTTTGCACCAAAAAATTAACTTTTAACATTTATAAATAAAGATATTTTAAATTTGCTTACGGAAAATAAAAGAACGTTTAATTGCAAAGTGATTTTGATAGTTACACGTAGCTGTATTGACAGATAAAAGTTCGACAGATTTTTTGTTCAAAAAAATGCAATTTTGCATCAAAAAATTAACTTTTGATGCTTCCAGTTTGATTTCCAATCAAATTTGCTTACGGAAAATAAAAGAACGTTTAATTTCAAAGTGATTTTGACAGTTACACGTAGCTGCAATGACAGATAAAAGTTTGACAGATTTTTTTTCAAAAAAATGAAATTTTGCACCAAAAAATTAACATTTGATGCTTCCAGTTTGATTTCCAATCAAATTTGCTTACGGAAAATAAAAGAACGTCTAATTGCAAAGTTATTTTGACTGTTACACGTAGCTGCAATGACAGATAATAGTTTGACAGATTTTTTTTCAAAAAAATGCAATTTTGCACCAAAAAATTAACTTTTGATGCTTCCAGTTTGATTTCCAATCAAATTTGTTTACGGAAAATAAATTAACGTTTAATTGCAAAGTGATTTTGACAGTTACATGTAGCTGCAATGACAGATAAAAGTTTGACAGTTTTTTTTTCAAAAAAATGCAATTTTGCACCAAAAAATTAACTTTTGATGCTTCCAGTTTGATTTCCAATCAAATTTGCTTATGGCAAATAAAAGAACGTTTAATTGCAAAGTGATTTTGACACTCACACGTAGCTGCAATGACAGATAAAAGTTTGACAGATTTTTTTTCAAATAAATGCAATTTTGCACCATAAAATTAACTTTTGATGCTTCCAGTTTGATTTCCAATCAAATTTGCTTACGGAAAATAAAAGAACGTGTTATTGCAAAGTGATTTGTACAGTTACACGTATCTGCAATGACAGATAATAGTTTGACAGATTTTTTTTTCAAAAAAATGCAATTTTGCTCCAAAAAATTAACTTTTGATGCTTCCAGTTTAATTTCCAATCAAATTTGCTTACGGAAAATAAAAGAACGTTAAATTGCAAAGTGATTTTAACAGTAACACGTAGCTGCAATGACAGATAATAGTTTGACAGATTTTTTTCAAAAAAATGAAATTTTGCACCAAAAAATTACCTTTTGATGCTTCCAATGAAGATATTTCAAATTTGCTTTCGGAAAATAAAAGAACGTTTAATTGCAAACTGATTTTGACAGTTACAAGTAGCTGCAATGACAGATTTTTCTTTAAAAAAAATGCAATTTTTCTCCAAAAAAATAACTTTTGATGCTTCCAGTAGGATTTCCAATGAAGATATTTAAAATTTGCTTTCGGCAAATAAAAAAACGTTTAATTGTAAAGTGATTTTGATAGTTACACGTAACTGCAATGACGGATAATAGTTTGACAGATTTTTTTTCAAAAAAATGTAATTTTGTACCAAAAGATTAATTTTGATGCATCCAGTTTGATTTCCAGTGAAGATATTTCAAATTTGCTTTCGGAAAATAAAAGAACGTTTAATTGTAAAGCGATTTTAACAGTTACACGTAGCAACAATGACAGATTTTTTTTCAAAAAAATGCAATTTTACACCAAAAGATTAATTTTGATGCATCCAGTTTGATTTCCAATGAAGATATTTCAAATTTGCTTTCGGCAAATAAAAGAACGTTTAATTGCAAAGTGATTTTGACAGTTACACGTAGCTGCAATGACAGATAAAAGTTTGACAGATTTTTTTTCAAAAAAATGCAATTTTGCACCAAAAAATTAACTTTTGATGCTTCCAGTTTGATTTCCAATGAAGATATTTCAAATTTGCTTTCGGAAAATAAAAGAACGTTTAATTGCAAAATGATTTTGACAGTTACACGTAGCTGCAATGACAGATAATAGTTTGACGGATTTTTTTACAAAAAAATGCAATTTTGCACAAAAAATTAACTTTTGAAGCATCCAGTTTGATTTCCAATAAAGATATTTCAAATTTGCTTTCGGAAAATAAAAGAACGTTTAATTGCAAAGCGATTTTGACAGTTACACGTAGCTACAATGACAGATTTAAAAAAAATCAATTTTACACCAAAAAATTAACTTTTGATGCTTCCAGTTTGATTTCCAATAAAGATATTTTAAATTTGCTTTAGGAAAATAAAAGAACGTTTAATTACAAAGTGATTTTGACAGTTACACGTAGCTGCAATGACAGATAAAAGTTTGACAGATTTTTTTTCGAAAAAATGCAATTTTGCACAAAAAATTAACTTTTGATGCTTCCAGTTTGACTTCCAATAAAGATATTTCAAATTTGCTTCCGGAAAATAAAAGAACGTTTCATTGCAAAGCGATTTTGACAGTTACACGTAGCTGCAATGACAGATAAAAGTTTAACAGATTTTTTTTCAAATAAATGCAATTTTGCACCTAAGGTTCGCTTTTGATTTTTCCAGTTTGATTTTTATTGAAAATCTTTTACACATTTTTTTTAACATTACCGGAATCTTCTCTAGGGACCTCAAAACGGATATATCCGCAAAAATTTGTTTTGAAAAAAAAATCACAATACTTTCTCGTGCTTCGTAACGGAGAACGTAAAAAACGATATTTCTTCGAAATTTTTGGTGGAGAGAAAAATAAATTATACGAGTAAGATTATCAGAAGAGTAAAAAAAATACGATAAAAAATCTCACCCATTTTCCGACCCACAACTAATGGTCCTCGTGTTCCTCTTGCTCGTCTCGTACTTCAAAAAAAAAGTAATTGATTGTTTCTTGTTAATTAAATATAATTTCGTTTTCGTACCCCTTTGATGACGGTCCTTAAATTCTCCAACTCGTTCTGAACCTTTCGCTTAGCGTAGCTTAAACATTTGTTCTCGTCCAAAGATTTCTTCTGCATCTCCTCCATTTTTCTGAGTTGATCCCCTTGCATTTTGATCAGACGTTCTTTGTTCTTCACGTTCTTCCTCAGCAGAGCCAACTCGTGTTCCAATCCGACGACGGTGTCTTCTAATAGTGCGTATGATTTTTTTGCGCCCTAAAACAAATTTTTATGTTAAAACACTTCGTTTACTTTTTTTGTGCCCTAAAACATTTTTTCTGCAATTGTTAAAATACTTTGTTTACGCAAAGCTTTGTATGTACAATCAAACTTGAGTGCTGTTTACCAAAATACTGCACTTATTTATTTTTTACACCAAAAATTAATGTCTAGTTAAGACAAACTTAACGAATATCGTTTGTATTACTGATTGTAAATGTTCATTTCACTTACTTCTTTTATGATGTAGTTATTCGATTTACAATGATTTTTACGTTCTGGAGATTTGTCCATAATACAAAACGATGATTTAACGATTTAACATAACTGATCAATTTTACGTCATCTTTGTTTTGACAGATTTTACATGACTCTCATGTTTGAAATGTCGCATACCCCGTACAGTAATTATTTTGCGCAAGGTTGGCCTTGAAACTTGGCCAATATTAAAGATCCCTACAATCTGGTGACTGCGGATGTCAAAAATCAGCTGTTTACAATTTATTAAGAATTTTTTAAGTGTTGAAATTGCAGTTTGTCACTGTGAGCGAATTATTTTTGAAAATCCAAATTTTACGAGCGCGTAACTTTTGTATCCTACTACAGATTTTTGCAGATGAATCGTCAAAATCTAGGCAATTTTATGTTCTTTAAAAAAAGCATCTAAACACAAACAACAGTTTTTGCTTAAGTGTTAAAATTCCAGTTGTTTCGCTGTGCGCTGTTAATTTTTGAAAATGCAAATTTTATAAGCGCGTAACTTTTGAATTCAACGACGGATTTTTGCAGCTGGAACGTCAAAATTTAGGCAATTTTATATTCTTTAAAAAAACATTTAAACACAAACAACAGTTTTTGCTTAAGTGTTGAAATTGCAGTTGTTTCGCTGTGCGCAGGTAATTTTTGAAAATGCAAATTTTATAAGCGCGTAACTTTTGAATCCTACGACGGATTTTTGCAACTGAAACTTCAAAATCTAGGCAATTTTATGTTCTTCAAAAAAGCATTGAGACATTTTAAAGCAAGTGTTACAATTGTAGTTTTTTCGCTATGAATTAATTATTTTTGAAAATCTAAATTTTACCAGCGCGTAAGTTCAGAATCTTCCAATGGATGTTAACAATTAAAACGTCAAAATGTGGAAAATTTTATGTTCTTCAAAAAAGTATTCAGAAGTTTTGAAGGAAGTTTAGCAGTTACAGTTTTTTTCGCTGAGTTAGTTATTTTTGAAAATCCAAATTTTCCAAGCGCACAACTTCTGAATCTTCGAATGGATTTTGACAATTGAAACGTCAAAATGTAGGGAATTTTATGTTCTTTGGAGAAGCATTCAAACATTTTTCAGAAAGGGTCTAAATTGAATTTTTTTTGCTGTGAGCAAATTATTTTCAAAAATCCAAATTTTACAAGCGCTCAATTTCTGAATCTTCCAATGGATTTTGACAATTGAAACGTCAAGATGTAGGGAATTTTATGTTCTTTGGAGAAGCATTCAAACATTTTTCAAAAAGGGTCTAAATTGAATTTTTTTTGCTGTGAGCAAATTATTTTCAAAAATCCAAATTTTACAAGCGCGCAATTTCTGAATCTTCCAATGGATTTTGACAATTGAAACGTCAAGATGTAGGGAATTTTATGTTCTTTGGAGAAGCATTCAAACATTTTTCAGAAAGGGTCTAAATTGAATTTTTTTTGCTGTGAGCAAATTATTTTCAAAAATCCAAATTTTACAAGCGCGCAATTTCTGAATCTTCCAATGGATTTTGACAATTGAAACGTCAAGATGTAGGGAATTTTATGTTCTTTGGAGAAGCATTCAAACAGTTTTCAGAAAGGGTCTAAATTGAATTTTTTTTGCTGTGAGCAAATTATTTTCAAAAATCCAAATTTTACAAGCGCGCAATTTCTGAATCTTCCAATGGATTTTGACAATTGAAACGTCAAGATGTAGGGAATTTTATGTTCTTTGGAGAAGCATTCAAACATTTTTCAGAAAGGGTCTAAATTGAATTTTTTTGCTGTGAGCAAATTATTTTCAAAAATCCAAATTTTACTAGCGCGCAACTTCTGAATCTTCGAATGGATTTTGACAGTTGAAACGTCAAAATGAAGGGAATTTTATGTTCTTTAAAAAAGCATGCAAATACTTTGAAGTAATTGCTTTGAAATTGTCTAAATTCCAGTTTTTTCGTAGTGAGAAAGTTATTTTCAAAAATCCAAATTTTCCAAGCGCGTAACTTTAGAATCTTCGAATGGATTTTGACAGTTGATCAAAATGTAGGGAATTTTATGTTCTTTGAAAAGCATTTGGAGGTTTTGAAGCAAGTGTTAGAATTACAATTTTTTTGGCTCCGAGTTAATTATTTTCAAAAATCCAAATTTTACAAGCGTGTAACTTCAGAATCTTCCGATGGATTTTGACAGTTGAAACGTCAAAATGTAGGGAATTTTATGTTCTTTATAAAATCATGCAAATACTTTGAAGTAATTGCTTTAAAAGTGTCTAAATTGTAGTTTTTTCTTAGTGAGAAAGTTATTTTCAAAAATCCATATTTTACAAACGCACAACTTCAGAATCTTCCAATGGATTTTGACAGTTGAAACGTCAAAATGTAGGGAATTTTATGTTCTTTGGAGAAGCATTCAAACATTTTGCAGAAAGGGTCTAAATTGCAGTTTTTTCGCTGTGAGCAAGTTATTTTCAAAAATCAAAATTTTTTTAAGCGCGCAACTTCAGAATCTTTGACAATTGAAACATCAAAATTTAGGGAATTTTATGTTCTTTGGAAAAGAATTTAGACATTTTGCAGAAAGGGTCTGAATTGCAGTTTTTTCGCTGTGAGCAAGTTATTTTCAAAAATCCAAATTTTTTTAAGCGCGCAACTTCAGAATCTTTGACAATTGAAACGTCAAAATCTAGGGAATTTTATCTTCTTTAAAAAGTATTTGAAGGTTTGAAGCAAGTGTTGGAATTACAGTTTTTTTTAGCTCGGAGTTAGTTATTTCCAAAAAAACAAAATTTCCAAGCGCGTAACTTCTAAATCTTTGAATGAATTCTGACAATTGAAACATCAAAATGTAGGGAATTTAATGCTCTTTGGAAACGCACTCAGACATTCTGAAGCAAGTATTAGAATTACAGTTTTTTTGGCTCCGAGTTAGTTATTTTGAAAAAACCAAATTTTCCAAGTACATAATTTCTGAATTTTCGAATGGATTTTAACAATTGAAACGTCAAAATCTAGGGAATTTTATGTTCTTTGGAAAAGCATTCAGACATTTTGAAGCAAGTATTAGAATTATAGTTTTTTTGGCTATGAGTTAGTTATTTTCAAAAAACCAAATTTTCCAAGTGCGTAACTTCTAAATCTTTGAATGAATTTTGACAATTGAAACGTCAAAATGTAGGGGATTTTATGTTCTTTGGAAACGCACTCAGACATTTTGAAGCAAGTATTAGAATTATAGTTTTTTTGGCTATAAGTTAGTTATTTTCAAAAAACCAAATTTTCCAAGCGCGTAACTTCTAAATCTTTGAATGAATTTTGACAATTGAAACGTCAAAATGTAGGAGATTTTATGTTCTTTGGAAAAGCACTCAGACATTTTGAGGCAAGTGTTAGAATTACAGTTTTTTGACTATGAGTTAATTATTTTCAAAAAATCAAATTTTCTAAGCGCGTAACTTCTGAATCTTTCAATGGATTTTAACAATTGAAGCGTCAAAATCTAGGGAATTTTATGTTCTTTAAAAAGCATTTAGAGGTTTTGAAGCAAGTGTTAAAATTACAGTTTTTTTGGATATGAGTTTGTTATTTTCAAAAAACCAAATTTTCCAAGCGCGTAACTTCTGAATCGTTCAATGGATTTTAACAATTGAAACGTCAAAATCTAGGGAATTTTATGTTCTTTAAAAAGCATTTAGAGGTTTTGAAGCAAGTGTTAGAATTACAGTTTATTTGGCCCCGAGTTAATTATTTTCAAAAAACCAAATTTTCCAAGCGCGTAACTTCGCAATCTTTGAATGGATTTTGACAATTAAAACGTCAAAATGTAGGGAATTTTATTTACAGCTTTTTCCGTCGCAGGATTCAGTTACAAATTTGCATTCATATTTCTTCCAGATTGGAGAAGGACCACTGAAAATATTTCATAATTATTTTTACATTTTTGGGCACTTAAAGCAGTAAAATAAACGCGCGCAGTAGCGTCCATCGGGCAATAAGCATAAAACACATAGGAATGTAATTCTGGAGATAACAGGAGTAAAACAAATCGTGTCGTGAATAAATTTAGCTCGTTTACATTTACAGCGTTATCAGTGCGTATTTTAATTTTAATATATATAATTTTTTTTTCATTAAAATTCAGCCAACGAAAACGAGAACAAAGTTGGGTATTATTCAAGGTGAAAAGTAAATACGAGTAGTAATAATCTTAGTAAAAACAGTTCAAATGTGTGTACTTTACATACTTAAAACTTTCCCCATTATTAATTAAAATATAAAAAAATTATTGATGGTTGAGGCGTTAACTTATTTATTTATTTATTTAACGGATTCACCTTTTATAAACATAGTTCTTAATTAAATATTAAAAGAAACACAAAATAAATATTGCTAAATTGACAAATTTGTATTTATTCGTTTATTCTCAACAGGCATTAAGCCTAATAACAGAGAAATTATAATAATTAACATATTTACAACATAGCTATACTATTAAATAAATATAAACCGTGTACTTCGTTTAAATAGAAAAAAAGTTTCTTTGTTAATACCAAACTTTATTTTTTAGTGACTCGAGTTTCGATCATTAGATGATCATTTTCAAACTTTGAAAATGATTGAATAATCGAAACTCGAGCCACTAAAAAAATAACAGAGAAACTGTTTTTATTTAAAACATAAAATTTGTATGTTCTACATGTAAAGAAAACGAATTATAAAATTCGCAACATGGAAATTATACAAATAATGATTTGGTTTGTATTTCGATAATTTCGCACGTGTCGAAATAATCCAATATTAATTACAGGGCGCAAGTGTTGATAATTAATTAATTTCAATTCATAATTGAAATCTGACCGCGCACGTGAACCATAAAAACGTCTATTAGCGGTGGAAATCCAAAAATAATTGCTCGAATTTTCGGTTTGCGGTTTTTACATTATTCCTCCCTACGAAAATTTGCAGGGCAATGGCTCGTGAAATATGATGGATCCTGTTACGGGATTTATCACGCGGCCCTTTCAAATGAAACAACATAATAAAATACCATAAATTGCGAATAAAAGGAAAATGCGGAGACGGCCTGAGGTTATAATGTTTTTTCTTTTTTTTGTACACGTAACTCTGAATAATGTATTCATTACAGGAAAAGTTTAAAATATCTATGCATATTATCTTACTTCCTATATTATATCATTTTGTAAACAGGAATTCAACATGTTTCATATGATAACGTAATTATTTAAAAAAAATCTGTTTAATATTTCATGAAAGATAACATTTTAAAATGAAATATTTAATGTAAAAATTAAATGAGCACACTTGCGATGCGAGTTTTTGGGTGGGGGGGCAATAACAAGGCAAAGGAGGGTAATTGGATTGAAAACATCCCCTCAGGTTTGCCATTATGATTTCAATTAGAAGGGATCTCTGCGGTATAACAATAATTGAGCTTTTCTGGCCTCACAAAAGCAAGTATGGAGCATAATAGCACCGTCGGAACTAATAAAGGAACGTTTCCTTTTTTTCGTCCGGTAATAAATCAGCGAAAATGGACCGAGAAAATTTCGAATTTATTTCTCCTTTACGAGCGAAGGCCTCGCGATGTTATTGTTATCGAAAATACATTGCCATGCATTGTACTGATGGTATTTTTAAAATTTTAATTACAGTTATTAAATCGTTTATTACATTCCCTTAATTGACAACAATTTTCATTTATTAAATGTCTGTTAAAATATACAAGGTTAATTTGTTAAATTTGTTGATTTTGTTGTGCATTGTAATTCCAAAAATTTACCCAAATCCCCTGGATAGTGTTAAAATATACCAAAAGAAAAACAATTTGGTGAATCCGTTGATTTCGTTATGCAATTCCAAAGTTTTAATAATACCACGCAAAATAGGTGAGGATTATACGGGGTCGGTGTTAACTAGCCAACTTAGATTTGCTGTTACGGTTCGGACCCTTTAGACGCGCATTTCCCTTTTAACACCTTCGGAAGATTATACGGAGATTCCAGACGTGTAACTAGGGTCGAGCTTAGGGATTTCGACTAACTTAACAAACACAACCGGTAAACTCATGTAATACATGTTTACGCACGAAATTATCACGCTCCCAATTAAACATTCAATTTATATTTTTGTAAATATCATTTTTGGTAATTGAGAAATGTAATTTTTAACAGTTGAAACAATTAAACCGAAAAAATATCGTATTTTTAACAATTGGAAAATGCCAATTATCATGGTTATAAATGTCATTTCTTTGTAATTGAAAAATGCCATTTTTAAACGCCGAAAACATATAAATGTTTTTAATCGGAAAAGGTTATAAATTTTAATTTTCGTAATCTATTTAAACAGCCGAAAATTGCATTTTTTGACAGTCGAAAAGTTTTTAGCAGTTGGAAACGCCATTTTGACAGTTAAATATGTAAGTTATGACATTTGAAGAATGCAAATATTGTGGTACCAAGAAAAATATTTTGATGGTTAAAAAATACCAATTATGGAAGCCGAAAATAATATTTTAGATCGGCAATGGTCCATTTTTAACAGTTACAAAGTTTGTCTCTACAAAAAATGCCTTTCGTAACAGCCGAAAAATGCCATTTTTGACAGTTAAAGAATGCAATCACTTCGTTTCCAAAATACCATTTTTGAAAGCCCAAAACTTCAATAATTTTTTTAGTTGGAAAATGCCATTTTAATCAGTCGAAAAATGCTATTTCTGACATTTAAAATATGCCATTTTTACAGTTGAAGATATCATTATTAACAATCGAAAAATGCAATTATTTTGTAACAAAAAGACCATTTTTGATGGTTGAAAAATACCATTTTTGGAAGCCGAAAAATAATATTTTAGATAATCAGAAAAAGTCCATTTTTAGTTGTTACAAATTTTGTTTTTTAATTATTTAAAAAAATGGAATTTTTTTGGTTATAAATTTAATTTTTGTTAATTGAAAAATTATATTTTTAACAGCAGAACAGTCGAAAAAAGACAGTTCTGACAGTTGAAATATTCCATTTTGTCAGTTTAAATTGGCATTTTTTACAATTGAAAAATGCAATTAATCTTGTTTCAAAAAGATCATTTTCAAATGGAAAAAATCAATAGTTTAGGTAGTCTTAAAATGCCCTTTTTAGCAGTCGAAAAATGCTATTACTAACAGTTAAAATAAGACATTTTTAACAGTTGAAGATGCCATTCTTTACAATTGAAAAATGTTATTATTTTGTTACTAAAAGACCATTTTTTAAAGCCAAAACTTTCAATAGTTTTGGTAGTCGCCATTTTTAGCAGTCGAAAAGCAGTTGAAAAATGGCATTTTTCGAAATAAAAAATCCAATTATTTTGTTACCAGTTGGAAAAAGACATTTTTGACAGTTGAAAAATGCCATTTTTGGCAGCTAAAGGTGCCATTTTTTTACAACTGAAATATACAATTATTTTGTAATCAAAAGACCATTTTTGAAAGCCAACAAAATTCAATAGATTTGGTAGTTGGCCATTTCATGATTTTCGACCATTTTTCCATACAATTGTCAGGAAAGGCAAGTAGAGTAATTATTTTCCCGAAAAAAAATTGTTCGACCATTTTTCACCAAGTTAACATAGAGCCTTATGAGAAGCGAATACTGAGACTCTGCAGATTGACGCTTTCGGATACCGACTCATTCTAACAAAAAAATCTTGGTTCGTGAGTACGGCAGATAGTTATAAATAGAAATATTAGATTCTAGAAGAATGTAGCTACAAACTTATGTAATATCATCCATATCTGTTTAGTGAGACGGCCCCAAAAAAAATCCCAAAATTAACCGAAATTTCTGGTCAATTTACAAGTGCTTATTTTGAGAGCGGGAAACGAGAAAACTACGACTACGATTTAGCTGAAAATTTAACCACGTATTCTCCGTTCTTTTTTGAACATTTTGATGTATGTTACAAGTCATTTGGTCATTTAATGATTTTCGACTATTTTTCGATACAATTAGTCGGGAAAAAATGAGGAAAAATTTTGGGCCTTAGAAAAATTTGAAAAAATTCATGACGGTTTTTATTGACGAGAAAAGGCACGTAGAGTAATTATTTTCCCGAAAAAAAAATTTGTTCGACCATTTTTCACCAACTGAAAATTAACATAGAGCCTTATGAGAAGCGAATACTGAGACCCTGCACATTGACGCTATCGGACAACCACTAATTCGAATGAACATATCTTGGTTCGTAAATATGGCGGATGGTTATGAATAAAAACATTATATTGTAGAAGAATGTAGCTACAAACTTATGTAATATCATCTATATCTGTTTTGTATGACGGCGCCAAAAAAATCCCAAAATTAACAGAAATTTCTGGTCAATTTACAATTGCCTAATTTGAGAGCGGGAAACGAGAAAACTACGAGTACGATTTAGCTGAAAATTTAACCACGTATTCCCCGTTCTTTTGTGAACATTTTGATGTATGTTACAAGTCATTTAGCCATTTAATGATTTTCGACCATTTTTCCATACAATTAGTCGGGAAAAAATGAGGAAAAATTTTGGGTCTTAGAAAAATTTGAAAAAATTCATGACGGTTTTTATTGACGAGAAAAGGCACGTAGAATAATTATTTTCCCGAAAAAAAAATTTGTTCCACCATTTTTCACCAACTGAAAATTAACATAGAGCCTTATGGGAAGCGAATACTGAGACCCTGCACATTGACGCTATCAGACAACCACTAATTCGAATGAACATATCTTGGTTCGTGAATACGGTAGATGGTTATGAATAGCAACAATATATTCTAGAAGAATGTAGCTACAAACTCATATAATATCATTCATATCTGTTTTGTGTGACGGCGCCAAAAAAATCCCAAAATTAACCGAAATTTCTGGTCAATTTTCAAGTGCCTATTTTGAGAGCGCGAAACGAGAAAACTACGAGTACGATTTAGCTGAAAATTTAATCACGTGTTCCCCGTTTTTTTGTGAACATTTTGATGTATGTTACAAGTCATTTGGCCATTTAATGATTTTCGACCATTTTTCCATTCAATTAGTCGGGAAAAAATGAGGAAAAATTTTGGGTCTTAGAAAAATTTGAAAAAATCCATGACGGCTTTTATTGATGAGAAAAGGCACGTAGAGTAATTATTTTCAATAATTTTAGTTGTGGAAAAATTGCCATCGACTTGTAAGTCTCCAAATTTTTCCAGAATGCATTCCTAATTATGATTTAGGAATAGACATCAACGATTTATCGTTCAATTTATAATTAAAACTGCTTCGCACTTGAGGTTTATGTAACGTTCTTTGCTAATACAGCGATCATCATCGATTCCTGGGGATCGCGAGTAAATATACTGGAATGATCAAATATATATCTTTCCGCTTTTACGGCATCCAAAGGTTTCCGGTTGAGAGAGCACACATCCTTAACCGACCGTAAAATCTAACCACCAACCCCCTGAATACACTATTTGGTCAGGTACCCGATATATAAAAAGCGGCAGGATATTTAAATATACCGGATACGTGTCTGTGTGTGTGTATGCGAGAGCCGACATCCGTTTTCGAATATTTGCATTTATTCAAATCGTCGGATGATGCGATTGTGCACGCGTTTGTATTACCGAAATCGAAACGATTTAATGTACGAAAGATAAAAGGATTTTTAACCAACGTACGAAACTGAAAATATAAAGAGCTTAAATGCTAAATTATTCTTTGTGGGGATGTTTTTTTATAACGTAGAAAGTGTCAATTTTAATTTAAAAAAAAACATTTCGGTTTAATAACAGGGTGAGCTAAAAAGCGCTCGCAAGCAACGTCATGATTTAAATTAGTTGTAATTAGTTACAGCATTTATAAATAATATTTTTAATCAGATATTAAAATATTGACATGCTCAAATAGAGCTAGAAATAATTGCATGCGATTTAATTTATTGATACTAAAATCGTCAGGAAATTTGTTTCGTACACTTCTATTAAAATTATATAATTATATAATGATTATTAGAAGTTAAAAATTAAGAGACATATAAAGAGTAATCGTTATTATCCAAAATGAACAAATATGAGTCATATAAGTTGAAAAATGAAGAGACATTCAAGTAATATTACGTTTTAGCAGATGATGAATAAATGGTGCACGCGCCGGGCAAACTATTTTCAACATTAAATATTAACCCAAATTTTCTGATTTCATTTAAATCATAGTCCATCCTTATAAATCAGTTTAATAACACCCCCAAAAAAATGAAGAAATATTGGCGTAACAGAGAGGAGCGGGCGAGGAATCTGGGTTAAAAAGGCCGAACGGAACTAATGGCGAGGGCTCGCGGTGTCTTGAAAATGATGATGTACAACTGGCACGTAACGGGGTAATGTGGCTGATAATAGGCCGCTGCATAAAGTAATTAAACCCTCGAGGGGAAGGGGAAAGGGACGGGGCGTCATTAACACCGGCAAAGGATTTTATCAGTTCGAAAAACTTTTATCATTATTTAAATTGCACATTCGAGACCGAATGAGAGCGAAAGTTTTGCGCGATATACTCGACTTTAAATTGTAAATTAATAACTTTTACAACTCACAAAAAAATGCAAATGTTTTCAAGTAATAAAATTAATATACTTCTCGAGTATGAATTGAGTAAGTAATTTTTAATATTGTAAAACGAACGTTTAACATTTAGTCATTAATTAATTGATTAATCATTGAAATTTGAGCTCTTCTCATCACGTACATATTATTGTAATTAACCAATAACATTATTAGTATTATTCATAATGTTAATTAATAAATCAATACGTTAATAAAATGGAGCAGAATGAATTGTATTTGTGTTTTGATGTAAAATGAGGTGAACGAATTTAACGGTCGCTTTAATTAAATTAATTGACGCTTGCACTCCGTGCTAATTAATGAATTCGCGAGCAATGCACTGGAGAGAATCAGAAATAAAATAATACGACGGTTCGAGATTTAAAAGTTGTTTCGAGTTTGCAGTCAATTAAATCTAATTACAAGACGAGTTCATTCGCTATTATATTTGTTTTGAGTGAAAGGGTACCTACGGTTAATATAGCCAATCCCTAGATTTTTTAATTTACCCCATAAAAGAGTGTTTTAAGATTTAAAAATAAGATCACCATGGTCAGTGGGCTAACAACCCCCTCCGCTCTCTCTGGGGGTTAATTTTTTAAAACATGATTTTTTTACTGTTAAAAATGTCTTCTTCTTAACTGTCAAAAATATTTTTTTTTCAGCTGCTAAGAATGGTCTTTTGGTAACAAAATAATTTTATTTTCCAATTGTAAAATGTGGCATCTTCAACTGACAGAAATGGCAGTTTTCGGCTGATGAAAATGGCATTTTCCAACTACCAAAACTATTGAATATTTTGCCTTTCAAAAATGTTCTTTTGGTAACAAAACAATTACAATTTTCGAATGTAAAATATGGCATCTTCAACTGTCAAAAATGGCATTTTTCGGTTGTTGAAAATGGCATTTTCCAACCACCAAAACTATTGCATTTTTGCCTTTCAAAAACATTTCTTGGAAATTAAATCATTGCATTTTCTAATTGTAAATATTAGCATATTCTATTGTCAAAAATGGAACTTTGAACTGTCAAAAATGTATTTTTTCAACTGCCAAAAATGGCTTTTTTTGGCTGCCAAAAATGGCATTTTTCGACCACCAAAACTATTGTTTTTTTTGGCTGTCAAAAATGTTTTTTTGGAAACAAAATAATTACAGTTATCAGTTGTCAAAATGGCATTTTTCAACTGTCAAAAATGACATTTTCCAATTACCAAAACTATAGATTTATTAGAATTTCAAAAATGATCTATTGGCAGCAACGGAATTGCATTTTTCAATTATAAAAATGGCATCTTCAACTGTCAAAAGTTGCATTTTTTAACTGTCAGAAATACCAAATCCCCAACACCAAATTTCTCAGCTGCTGAAAATGGCATTTTCCGATTACAAAAACTGCTGTAATTCTTGGCTTTAAAAAATGTTCTTTCGGTAACAAAATAATTGCAATTTTCAAATGTAAAAAATGGCATCTTCAACTGTCAAAAATGCCTTTTTTTAACTGTCAGAAATGGCATTTCTCGGCTGCTAAAAATGGCATTTTCCGACTAGCAAAATTATTGCATTTTTTTGCTTTTAAAAATGGTATTTTGTTTACAAAATATTGCATTTTTCAACTGTCAAAAATGGCATTTTTCAACTGTCAAAAATGTCTTTTTTCAACTGTCAAAAATGGCAATTTTTAATTACCAACACTATTGAATTTTTTTGCTTTCAAAAATAGTCTTTTGGTACTAATTATTTAATTGTTAAAAATGACATCTTTAACATCTTTTCATAGAATTAAAATTTGGCATGTATTTTGAGTAAATTTAGAAAGTTTTGAGTCAGTGGCATTTGTTTTTATATTTTTTTTTAATCAACAAAATGATTACTCACTTCACAACTTTACGTTAAGTTTAAATTAAATTAATCACAAAGCAAGGGTTGTATTTTGGTGCTTATCACAGAATCATATTTTTGTATGTTTTTTGAGTAAATTTAGAAAGTTTGGAGTCGATGGCAGTTGTTTTTATATTTTTTTCAAATGAGCAAAATTATTACAATTTTCACAACTTTACGTTGCGTTCAAATGAAATTAATCCTGAAGTAAGGGTTGGGATTTTTGTGATTTTCGTAGAATCGTAATTTTGCATGTATTTTGAGTAAATTTAGAAAGTTTGGAGTCGATGGCATTTGTTTTTATATTTTTTATCGAGTGAGCAAAATTTTTACAATTTTTACAACATTACGTTAAGTTCAAATAAAATTAATCCCGATGCAAGGGTTGAAATGTTTGTGATTTTTGTAGAACTATAATTTTGCATGTATTTTGAGTAAATTTAAAAAGTTTGGAGTCGGTGGCAGTTGTTTTTATATTTTTTTCGGATCATCAAAATGATTACTGATTTCACAACTTTACGTTATGTTAAAATTAAATTAATCCTGAAGTAAGGGTTGGGATTTTTGTGCTTAACATAGACTCATATTTTCGCATGTGTTTTGAGTAAATTTAGAAAGTTTTGAGTCGGTGGCATTTGTTTTTATATTTTTTTCGGATCAACAAAATTATTACTTATTTCACAACTTTACGTTATGTTCAAATTAAATTAATCCTGAAGTAAGGGTTGGAATTTTTGTGCTTATCATAGAATCATATTTTCGCATGTGTTTTGAGTAAATTTAGAAAGTTTTGAGTCGGTGGCAGTTGTTTTTATATTTTTTTCGGATCATCAAAATGATTACTGATTTCACAACTTTACGTTATGTTAAAATTAAATTAATCCTGAAGTAAGAGTTGGGATTTTTGTGCTTATCATAGAATCATATTTTCGCATGTGTTTTATGTAAATTTAAAAAGTTTTGAGTTGATGGCAATTGTTTTTATATTTTTTTTTTTCAAATCAACAAAATTATTACAACCTTGCGTTACGTTCAAATGAAATTAATCGCAAAGCAAGGGTTGGAATTTTTGTGCCTCTCATAGAATAATAATTTTGCATGTATTTCGAGTAAATTAAGATGGCAGTTGTTTTTAAATCCCTTTCGAATCAAACCCCTTTGTTACACTGTTAGCATCTTCCTCATCCTTACAAATAAATCCTCCAATAAATTTTTATAATACTCGCATATCGCCCGAGGGTTTTGAGGAGGGGTGTTGATTGATAATGTGTTTTACATTAATGGCCTTTATCTAGGCGCACTTAAGTGTTTTATATTCACCCAGAGGGTCATAACGCCACCCTTCTTCACTCCGGACGTGAAAAACACTTTCCTTCAGCAAAAAAAAAATTACACACACACACAGCCAAAGTGTGCTGCGGTTTAAGTTATGCAAGATTATACGGGGTGTGTGCGCAGACTTAATAATGTCGAGCTTGTAGTGCACATTAAGATAGAAATCTGCGTAATAAACTGAAATAGAATTATGTGTATGTGCGTTTGAAGTTTATTACGTGAGAAACTCGATTAAATTTCATTTTTAAAATATTAATGGAGTTACGGAATTATAAAAAACAATCAGCTATTTTAAATAGCAAATGAGTTAGCCTGTCAATTTTAGAAATTTTTGAAAAAAGTCGATTTTTTAGACTTTAAATAGCCGCAGCGGCTAAACGAAGACACCAAATCGAACGCGGATTTCAAATCTGCGCTCCTTGTCTGCAAATTAGTCTGATTCAATTAATATTGGCGATTTTTAATTTTTGACGAAAACCTGTTAACGATAGAAGGGTCCCCCCTTCTTACTTTTGCCCAAAAATTGGCTTTGAAATGATTTCCTGAAGTAACCACTAGTTTGATACTGGGTTTCTATACGTCACTTGAAAGATCCCTTCAAGACGCTTCAGAAAATGTACCTGCGCAACCACAAATGTAAATTTTAAGCCCGTGATGCGTCAGCAACGCAAACGCGAAAATGGAAAAAATCGAAAAAATCAACTTTCTTAATAATCATGGTAGACCTTTATGCAATATTTTTTTTCTTTATCAGAAGAATGAGAGAAATCGATTGGCGTTAAAAAAAATTTCACCTAGAAAATATTGGAAAAAAGTTGGCAAGTCACCATGAACTTTGAAAAAAAAAAATTCTCCAATATTTTCAACTTAAATATAATAAGTTAAACGGGGGTTAATACTATTATTTATCCAAAACTGAATATTATGAAGCAACTCACTTTAATCATTATTTATTTTATAATGTTTTATACATTTTCTCGAAAATATATTTACTTTGATGCATCCTTATAAAATTTTGCAGTACGTCGGGATAAAAGATGGAATTTTACCAAGCACAGACATGTAGGAAAGTTTTTATTGCGAGTGCACTTTTCGAGATTGCCCCGTAAAAGGGGAGACAGTCCCGACAGAGCGGCGCCTCTTCCCTGGATCCGCCCTTTCGACCAGGAACCCATCATCCCGTTTCTGGAAGCTGAACACTGCCGAATAATTGACGCCAGAAGCGTTTATTAAGCGGGATTAAACTGTCCCAGAAATTCCTCCCGGACGTCCTTAAAAGAACGTCTGGAAGGGAAATTAGTTCCAGTCGGGAGTTATCTATCCCCGGCCAAAAAGTAGGGAGTGATGTGCGTGGCGTCGCGACGCTCTCTCCCGCTGCAAGGGCAATTCTATCTGGAATAGCACAGCTAGACGGCGACTGTGTATAATCCGCAAAACAGCACCGTGTCTGCTCGATGGTTATGAAATTGTAATTCCGTTGTGAGTCGGTGGATTAGTTCCCGGATTGCGATGTTTTTGTTCCATGGTGTTATTGCCGTCGTACTTGTCACAGGTAACTTTTTATTTCTAACTAATTATTTAGAGTGATATTTTTTTGCACAATTAGTGGGATATAATTATAGAACATGCAGACGAAATTCGATAAATAATTATCCTCAAATGGCCGAAGTATAAATTTGGTTCAACAATTTTCAATAGAGATATGAATTTTTGAAAAGTTTTGTATTAATTTTTTTAGCACTAGCACAAAACCATCGCAGAAAAAAATATAAAACGTGCAGACAAAATTCTATAAAAAATATACTCAATGGTCAAAATATCGCCTATTCAAAATTAATTTGGTTTTTAGAAATTCAACAACTTTTAATAGAGATATGGATTTTTGAAAATTTTCGTTTTAATTTTTTCGAGCACCCGAATAAAAACATATAAAAAGCGCAGACAAATATCCATAAATAAAAATATCCCGAATGGCCGAAGTATCGCTTATTCAAAATCAATTAGGTTTTTGTAAATTAAATAATTTTCAATGGAGATATGAATTTTTGAAAATTTTAGTTTTAAATTTTTGAGCACCTGAACGAAAACCACTCGGAAAAAAATATAAAACGTGCAAGCAAAATTCCATAAAAAAATATTCCAATTAGCCGAAGTATCGCTTATTCAAAATATATTTGGTTTTTGAAAATTCAACAATTTTCAATAGAGATATGGATTTTTAAATATTTTCGTTTTAGTTTTTTGAGCACCTGAATAAAAACGACGCTGAAAAAAATATAAAACGTGCAGGCAAAATTCCATAAAAAATTATTCCCAATGGCCGATGTATTGATTATTCAAAATCAATTAGGTTTTTGTAAATTCAATAATTTTCAATGGAGATATGAATTTTTGAAAATTTTAGTTATACATTTTTGAGCACCTGAACGAAAACAACGCGGAAAAAAAATATAAAACGTGCAGGAAAAATTCCATTAAAAATTATTCTTAATGGCCGAAGTATCGCTTATTAAAAATAAATTTAGTTTTTATAAATTCAACAATTTTCAATAGAGATATTGATTTTTGAAAATGTTTGTTTTAATTTTTTTGAGCACCTGAACGAAAACAACGCGGAAAAAAATATAAAACGTGCAGGCAAAATTCCATTAAAAATTATTCTCAATGGCCGAAGTATCCTTTATTAAAAATAAATTTGGTTTTTGTAAATTCAACAATTTTCAATAGAGATTTGGATTTTTTAATATTTTCGTTTTAATTTTTTGAGCACCTGAACAAAAACATCGCTGAAAAAAATATAAAACGTGCAGACAAAAATCCATTAATTTTTTTCTCAATGGCTAAAGTATTGCTGATTACGGTTTTCGAAAAGTCATTAATTTCCAATAGTGCTATGGATTTAAAAAAATTTCGTTTTAATTTTTTGAGCACTCGAAAAAAACATCGCATAAAAAAATATAAAACGTGCAAACAAAATTCCATAAAAAAATAGCCTAAATGGCCAAAGTATAGCTTATTCAAAATCAATTAAGTTTTCGAACATTCATTAACTTCCAATAGTGCTATGGATTTTTAAAAATTTTCGTTTTAATTTTTTGAACACTTGAAAAAAAACATCGCATAAAAAATATAAAACGTGCAGAAAAAATTCCAAAAAAATTATTCTCAATGGCCGAAGTGTCGCTTATTACAAATAAATTTAGGTTTTGTAAATTAAACAATTGTCAATTGAGATATGGATTTTTGAAAATTTACGTTTTAATTTTTTGAGCACTTGAACAAAAACCTCGCGGACAAAAATATTAAACGTGTAGGCAAAATTTAATAGAAAATCATTCTCAATGGCCAAAGTATCGCTTATTCAAAATCAATGTAGTTTTTGTAAATTCGATAATTTTCAATAGAGATATGGATTTTTTTATATTATAATAATATTATATATTTAATAATATAAAACGAGCAGAAAAAATTCCAAAAAAATTATTCCCAAAGGCCGAAGTAACGCTTATTACAAATAAATTTGGTTTTTGTAATTTCAACAATTTTCAATAAAGATATGGATTTTTGAAAATTTTCGTTTGAATTTTTTGAGCACCTGAACAAAAACTTCGCTGAAAAAAAATATAAAACGTGCAAACAAAATTCCATAAAAAATTAGCCTTAATGGCCAAATTATCGCTTATTCAAAATCGATTAGATTTTTGTAAATTCAATAATTTTTAATAGAGATATAAATTTTTGAAAATTTTAGTTTTAAATTTTTGAGCAACTGAACGAAAACAACGCTGAAAAAAATATAAAACGTGCAGGAAAAATTCCATAAAAAATTATTTCCAATGGCCGATGTATTGCTTATTCAAAATCAATTTGGTTTTTGCAAATTCAACAATTTTCGATAGGGATATGGATTTTCTAATATTTTCGTTTTAATTTTTTGAGCACTTGAACAAAAACATCGCATAAAAATTTTTAAAACGTGCAAACAAAATTCCATAAAAAATTAGCCTCAATGGCCAGAGTATGGCTTATTCAAAATCAATTAAGTTTTTGTAAATTCAATAATTTTCAATAGAAATGGATTTTTGAAAATTTTCGTTTTAGTTTTTTGAACACGTGAACAAAAACATGGAGAAAAAATTAAAAAAAAAATCTTCTCAATGGCCGAAGTATCGCTTATTAAAAATAAATTTGTTTTTTGCAAATTCAACAATTTTTAATAGAGATATGGATTTTTGAAAATTTTTGTTTTAATTTTTTTGAGCACCTGAACGAAAACAACGCTGAAAAAAATATAAAACGTGGAGGCAAAATTCCATAAAAAATTATTCCCAATGGCCGATGTATTTCTTAGTCAAAATCAATTTGGTTTTTGTAAATTCAAAAATTTTCAATAGAGATATGGATTTTAGAAAATTTTCGTCTTAATTTTTTTGAGCGAAAATAGTGGTAAAAAAAATTTAAAACGTGGAATCAAAATTCCACTTGTTTTTGTAAATTTAAAAAAAAAACAATTGAGATGTAGATTTTTGAAACCTCAAATTGGACATTTTCTATTTTTAAAAGTTTAACATGGAAAATGCAAATTCATAATTTCACAATTTGAAAAAATTCTGAAAGCTCTTTATGATTTAATTTTTATAACTTTTTGCAAATGCCAATTTATAATTACTAGACACAGTTGGTAAAAAATCTAAAACCTATTTTTGAGTATATTTTTATGAGTTTTTAACCTAAAAAATGCAAATTCGCAATATCTGAATAAAACTATTGAAAAAAATCTGAAAGCTTTTTTCATTGCATTTTAATAATTTTCTTAGAAGAAAAATAGAAAATTCGCAATTACTGGGTAGAAACAATTTTGAAAAATCCAAAAACTATTTGTAACTATTTCTATGTAATGTAAAAAATGCAAATTCGCAGTTTTTGAATAAAACAATTTTAAATTAAAAATACCTGCGAGTTTTTTTAATATTATTTTTTGCTTAAAATTACAAATTTACAATTACTAAGTAGAAATAATTTAAAAAAAAATCTAAAAACTGTATTTTTATAAATTTTTTGAGCACCTGAACAAAAACTTCGCAGAAAAAATATAAAACATGCAGGCAAATTCCATAAAAAAATATCCATAAAGGCTGAAGTATTGCTTATTCAAAATAAATTTAATTTTTGTAAATTTGACAATTTTTAATGGAGATATGGATTTTTGAAGATTTTCATTTAATTTTTTTTAGCACCTGAACGATTACATGGCAAAAAAAAAAAATAAAGTATTAAAAACGAAACGAATGCGAAAATATACCTAGTGTTCTAGTTAAAATCGCCGTTATGTATCCATAAAAATATTTTCCGATTACTGAGTCGAAGTTACAACTCAATAATTGTATTGGAAATGTGTGTGTGTGGAAATTATGATAAATTTTGCAAGTTGCGCAGAGACTTGAGTTTAATCCTTATTTATATAATTCATACTAGAGTTACATAAAATTGAACGGCCTTTGGGCCCAAAATCCTGCAATATACATAAAACGAAATGATACCGTATATACTCGAGGCGAACGCGATAACGATAAATTGTTAGTGTACTACTTATACCATACAAAACTATTAATTTAAAATTCAATTCTGCTTCCCCGTGTATTACTCCACCCGTAGTAGTATCTCTATTTAATAGCATATATTATCTTATATCTTAATACATTACATCTTTACTTGATTAAACAATAAAGCTCAAAATTTTTATTTATTAATTTTAGTTTAGTTTTTAGGATTGTTAAGATCTATACTTTAATTAACATGTGTTTTTGGTTGTAAAAAGGAAACCCCGTTTATTATTTATATTAAAATCAAAAATTTTAAAAAAAATTAACAAAAAAATGCCCGGCGCGTTCACCATAATATTTACATCGTTCTTTATAGCTCAGTAAATAAACAAAAAAATTGCCCGGCGCATTCACCAAAAGTATTACATTTCACCTCCCGTACTTTACACCTCAGTTAATAATTAAGTCAGGATTTTGAATTTTTGCAGACTTTATTTATTAATTTATTGTAAATGATACCACAATTTATCACGTTTCTTGTTACTCCACGTTTCGGTATTCTTGAATTTCTAACAGGGAGCATAAATATAATCTTTAATTACAAGCTTAAATTTATTATTTTTCTCTTCTTCCGTATGAGCAAACCGTAAAGCTCGCTCATGTAAGACTCCTCAATTGGTAAACTTTGCCTATTAAATGCAAGCCGGCCATTACGTGTCCGTCTAAACATAAATTGGGCATTAGAGTCGATATCGATTGGTGGTATTAAATTGCAACCGGACTGTATTTTCCACGGAAAGTGGAAAGAAGAGGGCGGAATGAGGGGGGGCTCAAGCAATCTAGGCGATCCGTGGGGGGATCCCTAATACGATTAATAAACACCGAAAACAAATGCCTCGTCCCAGGCTTTAATGCCTGAAACTTAATCAGGATAAATCAACTTAGATTTCGCACAGTTACACTCTGCAAGCCATTACTGTAGAAATAAATAGCCACAAGAAAAATATCGAAATTAGAGAGAATTGCTATCCTGATTTACTTAAAATACGTTACTCTTTAAAATTCTGTGGAAATCTCAAAACACCCCATCTCTAGATTTTGAAATAATTCACGTTGAACCGAGAAAAGTCTATTTCTGTGGTTGCACATTCTCATAAGTGACTAAAAAAAATTGAAAAACAATTGCCATCACTTCGAAACTTTCCAAATTTGCTTAAAATACGTTACTCTCTAATATTCTGTAAAAATCTGAAAACACCCCATCTCTAGATTTTGAAATAATTCCCTTTGAATAGAGCGGAGTCAATTTCTGTGGTTACACATTCTTATAACTGACTGAAAAAAATTGAAAAACAATTGCCATCAGTGCGAAACTTTCCAAATTTACTTAAAATATGTTACTCTATAAGATTCTGAAAAAATCTGAAAACACCCCATGTCTAGATTTTGAAATATTTCACGTTGAACAGAGCGGAGTCAATTTTTGTGTTGCACATTCTTATAAGTGACTTAAAAAAATTGAAAAACAATTGCAATCACTTTGAAACTTTCCAAATTTTGCTTAAAATATGTTACTCTGTAAGATTCTGTAAAAATCTGAAAACACACCATGTCTAGATTTTGAAATAATTCCCGTTGAACCGAGCAGAGTCAATTTTTGTTGTTACACGTTTTTATAAGTGACTAAAAAAATTGAAAAACAATTGCCATCACTTGGATACTTTCCAATTTTGCTTAAAATATGTTACTCTCTAAGATTCTGTAAAAATCTGAAAATACCCCGACTCTAGATTTTGAAATAATTCCCGTTGAACCGAGCGGAGTCAATTTCTGTGGTTACAGATTCTTATAAGTGACTTAAAAAAATTGAAAAACAATTGCCATCACTTTGAAGCTTTCCAATTTTACTTAAAATATGTTACTCTCTAAGATTCTGCAAAAATTTGAAAACACCCCATCTCTAGATTTTAATATAATTGCCGTTGAACAGAGCAGAGTCAATTTTTGTGGTTACACATTCTTATAAGTGACTTAAAAAAATTGAAAAACAATTGCAATCACTTCGAAACTTTCCTAATTTGTTTAAAATACGTTACTCTCTAAGATTCTGAAAAAATTTGAAAACACCTCATCTCTAGATTTTGAAATAATTTCCGTTGAACTGAGCAGAGTCAATTTCTGTGGTTACACATTCTTATAAGTGACTAAAAAAATTGAAAAACAATTGCCATCACTTCGAAACTTTCCAAATTTACTTAAAATATGTTACTCTCTAAGATTCTGTAAAAATCACTTTTTCCTGATATGCAAATTTATTTCCAGGTAGCATCGGAATACCGGATAACGTGAAATTGATAACACCAAATGCCGCCTTAATCGGAGATAACGTGACCCTTCAGTGCATCTACGACCTGGAAGGTGATAAATTATACGCGGTAAAATGGTACAAAGACGAGAAAGAGTTTTACAAGTACAGTCCAGGGGAAAATCCGCCAAAAAAACGCTTTCCCATACCCGGACTGCGCGTCCTTTTGGGTGCATCAAACGAAACCCACGTTACCTTAGCGAGTGTTACCTTTGATAATAACGGATTGTACACTTGTGAAGTTACAGCAGATGCACCATCTTTCTATACGATACTAGAAAAATCTGTACTGAAGGTAAATATTAGATGTTTCCACGAAAATTACGCAGATTACAGATGTGGACTTTAGGATTGATAGTAGAAAAAATTCAAGAAACAATTTCGCAGTTCAGAACCCTTAGAAATCCGTAAAAATGTATCAAAGCTATACAAGAATTGAACGATTTACCTTCGAGGAGCTTGTAAAAATGTATCAAATGTTTACCTCCTTTGAAGATCTTGTAAAAATTCATCAAAAGTTCGGAACAATATCGGCAATTCTCTTTAAGGGGCGAGGAATTGATGAATCCAAATCGTTTGTGTTTCCTTTTGCAGGTAATTGATATTCCCACGCAAGGTCCGCAGATTACGGGCATCAAATCGAAATATCGTCCGGGGGAGCTCCTGAAGGCGGAATGTTTAACGAAGGGCTCCCGACCCGCGGCCAATTTAACTTGGCTAATAAATGGACAACCTGTTGACCCCGCCCGCATACGACACAATAAATTATTCCAATCACACTCCGGATTAAGGTAAATATTGCATGCGTTTTCGGATTACCTCTCGTTTCCAATTCGATCACGTACGCCCCTGCAATTAATACGTGGTGCAGTTGTTGGGGGTGCTTTGATGGTTTATAGAGGTCAATTCTTATTACTAAGCTCTTTGAAGCGTTGATTTAAAAATTTAGACCCATGTTGCATTGTGTGGTATAAAAATCATCATCAGCAGATGTTGATTCTTTGTATAAACTTTTTCCAAATGTGGACTTTTTTTCCATAAATTTGCCATCGGTATAAGCATGTGTATTTGTGTGTGAGTGCAGGGCAATTCTTGGTGGGGGTCCAGAAGGTGTAGTAGTACCCGTACTAAGGCAAAATTAATTTAGAAAGATATATATTTTTTTATTCACTTGAAAAATTAAAATTTTCAAAAGTTTTTATAATAATATCTCAAAACTTTGTGACGAGGTTTTTGATCTAATCTCCAAATAATCAAGTATATTTATTATTAAGTTAATTTAGAAAGATTCAAGTATGTGACAATTGTTTTTTTAATTTTTTTATTCACTTGAAAAAAAAATGGAATTTTCAGAATAACAAGTTCTGTTTTTGTGATTATCTCAAAATTTTGTGCTAAGATTTTTGCGCTTACCTCAAAATGGTGAAGTATATTTATTACTAAGTTAATTTAAAAAGATTAAAGTATGTGACAATTGTTCACATATTTTTTTTATTCATTTGAAAAATTATAATTTTCAGAATGACAATAAGTTCTGCTTTTGTGAATATCTCAAAATTTTGTCACAAGATTTTTGAGCTTACCTCAAAATGGTAAAGTATATTTATTACTAAGTTAATTTAAAAAGATTAAAGTATGTGATAATTATTTTCATATTTTTTTTATTCACTTGAAAAATTTGAATTTTTAGAATCTGCTTTTGTAAATATCTCAAAATTTTGTGAAGAGATTTTAGAGCTTATCTCAAATTTGTAAAGTATATTTATTACTAAGTTAATTTAAAAAGAATAAAGTATGTGACAATTGTTTTCATATTTTTTTTTATTCACTTGAAAAATTTGAATTTTCAGAATGACAATAAGTTCTGCTTTTGTGAATATCTTAAAATTTTGTGCCGAGATTTTTGAGCTTACCTCAAAATTGTGGAGTATATTTATTACTTAGTTAATTTAAAAAGATTAAAGTATGTGACAATTGTTTTCATATTTTTTTTATTCACTTGAAAAATTAGAATTTTCAGAATGACAATAAGTTTTGCTTTTGTGAATATATCAAAATTTTGTGAAGAGATTTTTGAGCTTACCTCAAAAAGGTAAAGTATATTTATTAATAAATTAATTCAGAAAAATTCAAGTCTATAACAATTGTTTTCATATTTTTTTATTCACTTGAAAAATTAAAATTTTTAGAAGTTTATAAGTGATTACCTCAAAATTTTGTGACGAGGTTTTTGATCTAATCTCAAAATGTTGAAGTATATTTATTATTAAGTTAATTTAAAAAGATTAAAGTATGTGACAATTGTCTTCATATTTTTTTTATTCACTTGAAAAATTAGAATTTTCAGAATGACAATAAATTTTGCTTTTGTGAATATCTTAAAATTTTGTGAAGAGATTTTAGAGCTTACCTCAAAATGGTGGAGTATATTTATTGCTAAGTTAATTTAAAAAGATTAAAGTATGTGACAATTGTTTTTATATTTTTTTTATTCACGTGAAAAATTAGAACTTTCAGAATGACAATAAGTATTGCTTTTGTGAATATCTCAAAATTTTGTGCCGAGATTTTTGCACTCACCTTAAAATAGTGAAGTATATTTATTACTAAGTCAATTTAAAAAGATTAAAGTATGTGACAATTGTTTTTATATTTTTTTATTCACTTGAAAAAGTCAGAATTTTCAGAATGACAATAAGTTCTGCTTTTGTGAATATCTCAAAATTTTGTACCGAGATTTTTGAGCTTACTTCAAAATGGTGAAGTATATTTATTACTCAGTTAATTTAAAGAGATTAAAGTATGTGACAATTGTTTTCATATTTT
Source organism: Ocypus olens (assembly GCA_910593695.2). Classification (NCBI taxonomy): domain Eukaryota; kingdom Metazoa; phylum Arthropoda; class Insecta; order Coleoptera; family Staphylinidae; genus Ocypus; species Ocypus olens. The sequence goes on from OU343058.1 coordinate 1,948,804, forward strand.
TTTTATTCACTTGAAAAATTGGAATTTTCAGAATGACAATAAGTTCTGCTTTTGTAAATATCTCAAAATTTTGTGAAGAGATTTTTGAACTTACCTCAAAATGGTGAAGTATATTGATTACTAAGGTAATTTAAGAAGATTAAAGTATGTGACAATTGTTTTCATATTTTTTTTATTCACTTGAAAAAATTGAATTTTCAGAATGACAATAAGTTCTGTTTTTGTGATTATCTCAAAATTTTGTACCGAGATTTTTGAGCTTACCTCAAAATGGTGAAGTATATTTATTACTGAGTTAATTTAAAGAGATTAAAGTATGTGACAATTGTTTTCAAATTTTTTTTATTCACTTGAAAAATTTGAATTTTCAGAATAAAAATAAGTTCCGTTTTCATGTGATTATCTCAAAATTTTGTGATGATAATTTTAATTTTATCTTAGTATATTTATTATTAAATTAATTCAGAAAGATTCAAGTCTGTGGCAAATGTTTTTATATTTTTTTGTTCACTTTAGTCTTTATGTGATTATCTCAAAATTTCATGAGAAAGATTTTGGTCTTATCTAGAAATGATAAAATATATTTAATACGAAATTAATTTAAAAAGATTCAAATATGTGACAATTGTTTTCATATTTTTTTTATTTACTTGAAAAATTACAATTTTCAGAATGACAATAAATTTTGCTTTTGTGAATATCTCAAAATTTTGTGATGAGATTTTTGAGCTTACCTCAAAATAGTGAAGTATATTTATTACTAAGTTAATTTAAAAAGATTAAAGTATGTGACAATTGTTATCATAATTTTTTTATTTACTTGAAAAATTAGAATTTTTACAATGACAATAAGTTCTGTCTTTATGTGATTATCTTAAAATCTTGTGACGAGATTTTTAATTTTATCTCAAAATAATGAAGTATATTTATTATTTAGTTAATTTAGAGAGATTCATGTACGTAACAATTGTTTTTTCAATTTTTTATTCACTTGAAAAATTAGAATTTTCAGAAATTTTTATGTGATTATCTCAAAATTTTGTAACGAGGTTTTTGATCTTATCTCAAAATAATGAAGTATATTTAACATTAAATTAGTTATGAAAGATTCAAGTATGTGACAATTGTTTTTATATTTTTTCTTATTCACGTGAAAAATTAGAATTTTCAGAATGACAATAAGTTCTCTTTTAGTGATTATATCCAAATTTTGTGACGAGATTTTTGAGCTTACCTTAAAATGGTGAAGTATATTTATTATTCAGTTGATTCAGAAAAATTCAAGTCTGTAACAATTGTTTTCATATTTTTTTTTATTCACTTGAAAAATTAGAATTTTCACAAGTTTTGTTTTTATGTGATTATCTCAAAATTTCGTGACGAGGTTTTTGATCTTATCTCAAAATAATGGCGTATATTTAACCTTAAATTAGTTAAGAAAGATTCAAGTATGTGACAATTGTTTTCATATTTTTTCTTATTCACTTCAAAAATTAGAATTTTCTGAATGAAAATAAGTTCTCTTTTTGTGATTATCTTCAAATTTTGTGAGGATATTTTTGAGCTTACCTTAAAATGGTGAAGTATATTTATTATTTAGTTTATTTAAAAAAATTCAATTATGTGACACTTGTTTTTATATTTTTCCACTCACTTGAAAAATTTAAATTTTCAGAAGTTTCTGTGAATATTTCAAAATTTTGTGACGATGTTTTGATCTTATCTCAAAATGATGAAGTATATTAATTATAAAATTAATTTAGAAAGATTCAAGTATGTGGCAATTCTGTTTTAATATTTTTATTAACTTGAAATATTACAAATTTCAAAATGTTTTTTTATGTGACTATCTCAAAATTTTGTGGTGAGCCTTTTGATCTTATCACAAAATAATGAAGTATGTTTATTATTAAGTTAATTTAGACAGATTCAAGTATGTGACAATTGATTTTTAAAATTTTGTTATTCATTTGAAAAATTAGAATTTTTAGAAGTTTTTATGTGATTATTTCAAAATTTTGTGACGATGTTTTGATCTTATCTCAAAATGATGAAGTATATTAATTATTAAAATATTTTAGAAAGATTCAAGTATGTGGCAATTGTTTTTTAATATTTTTATTAACTTGAAATATTAGAATTTTCAGAATGTTTTTTTTATGTGATTATCTCAAAATTTTGTGGTGAGGCTTTTGATCTCATCTCAAAATAATGAAGTATGTTTATTATTAAGTTCATTTAGACAGATTCAAGTATGTGACAATTGATTTTTTAAATTTTTTTATTCATTTGAAAAATTAGAATTTTTAGAAGTTTTTATGTGATTATCTCAAAATTTTGTGACGATGTTTTGATCATATCTCTCAAAATGATGAAGTATATTAATTATTAAATTAATTTAGAAAGATTCAAGTATGTGGCAATTGTTTTTAAATATTTTTATTAACTTGAAATATCAGAATTTTCAGAATGTTTTTTTTATGTGACTATCTCAAAATTTTGTGGTGAGCCTTTTGATCTTATCTCAAAATTTTGTGACGATGTTTTGATCTTATTTAACAATGATGAAGTATGTTTATTATTAAGTTATTTCAGACAGATTCCAGAATGTGACTATTGTTTTTTTTTTAATTTGTTTTTATGTGATTATCTCAAAATTTTGTGCCGAGGTTTTGATCTTATCTCTCAAAATGATGAAGTATATTAATTATTAAATTAATTTAGAAAGATTCAAGTACGTGACAATTGTTTTCTAAATTTTTTTATTCACTTGAAAAATTATAATTTTCAGAATGACAATAAGTTATGTTTTTATGTGATTATCTCAAAATTTAGTAAAGGCCTGCTGGGATATTATTGCTTAATCGCCAGAAATAATGTCTTTTGAGTAAATTAAAAAAAGTTACAAGGAACGATCCTGTGTGTGTGTGTGTGTGTGTGTGTGTGTGTGTGTGTGTGTGTGTGAGAGAGTGTGTGTGTGTAACTGAGCTTGTTGCTTGAGATGGTCGCTTCTGGTCTCTCTGAAACGCTATTAATAATAATAATATCAATAATAATAATAATATTTATTGGTGCTAACAACAGATACAGTCTTATATAAGTCAAGAAAGAATATAAAGAAAACAAAACAAAAAATGTAGAGCCATCCCAAAATGTCGTGTCACCTGGGGGTAAAGTTGCCGCAGAGTAAGAGAACGCGATGACATATATATCACCGATTTAAAGATGAATCATCACCTCGTGAAGATTCTGTGTCTATATTTACATGTGAGTTTCGGGCGTCCCCTCTCTTGAAATTTAAGATATTCACCGCGCAATGCGACACCAGATTTTGGGATGGCTCTAGTCTCATTTCAACCTCATTGCGTGACTTTCGTAATAGCAGAAGCCGATGCTTCAAAGCGATGAATCAATAATTCAAAAAATTATTTCTCTCTTCCATTCCTCCAGTGTTCTGTCTAGTTTGCGTATGCATATAACTCGCGAAATGGTGTCGGAGGGTAGATTTTCACTTAGCTGCACCGCAACTATTTACGACATCTACAAGCAGACTTGCGAAAGGATTGTGGAATTTACTAGGCAGGCCCATAAAGTTGGAACTGCAACTACGAGTACGAGTGCGCCGGAGTTGAGCAATAATTTGTATTACGCCCTACCTGCGGCCAGACATCCGGAAACTACACGTAAGATAAAGTCGAAACTTGCGCTAAGATTTAACGGGATTGATGCCGAAAACATTCGCTAATTAAATGAAATGTGCGCTGTTTCAGTTGTCTTCACGATAGAGGATTCGGCGAACGGTGTTGATGGGAGTTTTAAGGCGGAATGTTTATTGGTTTCGTTGGGATGGATGGTGTTATGGTCTTTAATTTATGAATAATAATGCTATATGTGATTGCAATGTTAAACTATGTGTGTTTAATTATGGATATATATGACTGAATAATAAATAAAATGTAATTGTTAACGAATGCAATAATTATTTTTTATGTTTTCCAATGCCTTGCCCACTCTGTCCCTGTTAAAGTTAGTCAGTTGGAGTTACAGCCATCGCAAAATGTCGTGACACTTGGGGGGTAAAGTTTGCGCATAGTGAGAACGCGATAATAAATCCACGCGTAGCCGCATCACTTCTTCGAATTGAAGATCATTACTTTGAAAGTTTGCGGAGAGTGAGAACGCGATGACAAATCTACGCGTGGTTGAATCACCGAATTGAAGATGCATCATCACTTCGCAAGTTTGCATAGAATCAGAACGCGATGACAAATATACGCGTGGCCGCATCACCGAACAACAGATTCTGTGTTTATATTTACATAATGTTTGCTCAGCGGCGCTGGCTAAATAATTACGAGTTTCCGGCGTGAAATTTAATATAGCCATTGCGTAATGTGACACGATATTTTGGGATGGCTATACACAACTAGGGTTGCCAATAGGTTTTTTCTGTTGCCCGAGACTCCAGCTCCGATTTTTCTTAACCTAAACCAGAAATAAAAATCACGGCCACTGTTTAAACATTAAAAGATGCAAAAAGCGGCATAGTTTTTAACAGTGACGGCTCGTGTGGTGGCTCATGGTACGGCCGAGGTAGCAGAGCTGGCACTACAGATAGCTATTACTGTTTTATAATGACTATATCTAAGTTAATCAAACCAAAGTCGCAATTTAAGATGAAACAGCAGATTTTTAATGGTAAAACAGGATGTTTTTTTTAAGGTAACATAAAATACAGGGTGTTTTTCAAGTTAACAATGAGTGTTGTAATGTATGTTATATCCCATTTTCCGCCTTGTTATTGTTCCTGTTATTTCCCCACAGCGGCATCGCAAAATGTAATATTTATAGCCGAAGGATTGATTTACCGTTTGCTGATCCCACGGTGGCGGCCTGCAGGAAAAAACAATATACAACGGGAAACAGTGATGATTCCCCGAGCAGAGATTAGACCCTCCACCCTAATTTCTTTTCTTATTTTATTATTTCCTCGGGCCTCCAGATGCGAATAAAAGCAATTTCCGCATTGTAATCCTTTTGTTGTTCGAACAGAATTTACCTCAACGTAAAATAAAAAATCATTGGAGTAGTTTTTTAACGTTCCAAATTATCTAACAAATTAAAGAGGATGTTTGAAAATATTTCAATCATTGGATAATTTTTTTAAATATTTTTCTTCAAGTTCAAACAAATCGAAAAAAGGGAGTTTGAAACGTATAGGTCAAATTGCAAAAAGGATATATTATTATTTTACAATCACGTTTTCATTAAATATACGTAATTACAAGGAATGTAATTTAACATACGAAAAACAAATATACAAACATTTATTTATTAATTTATTTACGGGAACTTCCCTCTATATTTATTTATTTATTTATTTACGGGAATTTCCCTTTATAATACAAAAAATATCTCTAAAAATAATATAAATCTGAGAAAATTATACAAAATTATATAAACAAAATTTAAAATTTAAACAAGTAAACCTTAAAGAATTAGTAACTAACTTCGCTCAGGTTTATTATGCGAAGACGTTTAGCAAACGTCCTGCTGTTAATACAAAAAAAAATTCTGAACACATTCTGAGTAAATTAGAATTATACAAAGACGCACAAACAAAACTTAAAATTTGAACAAGTAAACATTTTAAACAATTTACGTTTCTAGTTAATAAAAAATAGGCAAATTTTGAAACAATTTACGTTTCTAGTTAATAAAAAATATAAAAAAAAAATTTTGAATCAAGATTTTTCTCAAGAGAGCTCAAAATTCTATAACCTCCCTGAATTTTTTAAAATCATTATTATTATCAATTTATCTACAAAGAGCTCTAACCAACCGCGAATTTTTTGAAAATACAATTGAATCATTATTATTACTATTACCAACATCAATTCCATTTCGCGCGATTCTTGTTGCGTAATTTCGGGGTAACGTGTAAAGCGTTAATTGAGCGAATTTTATAAACCGCCCCCCTCCCCCCGGGCGGCTCCCCGGCCTCAGTTTCGTGTTGGAAAGTGATAAATCCCGACAATACACACACCACTTCAACGATTTAGTTTTGTGTCTCGCAGACATAAATGGCGCAATAAATCCCGAGGCACACAATACATTCACTTCTAGGGCTACACCGAGCGGTTAACAACTCTAAGAATATTCATTAATGTGTAATTAATTTTAAAGCTATTCCTGAATCACAAATTACTAATTGAAACGCATGTTGGTGAAATTTATTTGAAATTGTTTAATTAAATATAGGAGTACCTTTGGGCAATTAGCATTGGTATTACTGAAATTTAACACGATACGTGTGGTTTCTTCGGTGCTGTGTTTGCTGTTAAATTTCGTTCCATTAAATTATGGATTTAATTACGATCATCTCGAATAACACGCTCGTGTACACGTGTAATCAAAACACCAACACATAAAATAAGTCCGGGGGAAAATGTTGGATCTGAAAAAGTTCACGACAGTTCTTAATGACGAGAAAAAGAGTGTGGAGTAATTATTTTCCCGAAAAAAAATTACTTCTACCATTTTTCACCAACTGAAAATTAACACAGAGCCTTATGGGAAGCGACTACCGAGACTGCAGATTGACGCTTTCGGACACCGACTTATTCTAACGAACAAATCTTGGTTTGTAAATAAGGTACATAGTTGAAAATTGAAACATTAGATTCTAGAAGAATGTAGCTATAAACTTATGTAATATCATCCATATTTGTTTTGTGTGACGGCGCCAAAAAAATCCTCAAATTAACCGAAATTTCTGGTCAATTTACAACTGCCTATTTTGAGAGCGCGAAACAAGAAAACTGCAATTACGATTAGGCTGAAAATTTAACCATGTATTCCCCGTTCTTTTGTGAATATTTTGATGTATGTTACAATTCATTTGGCCATTTCATGATTTTCGATCATTTTTCCATAAAAAATGAGGAAAAATTTTGGGTCTTAGAAAAATTTGAAAAAATTCGTGACGGTTTTTATGGACGAGAAAAAGCACGTAGAGTAATTATTTTCTCGAAAAAAAAATTTTTCGACCATTTTTCACCAACTGAAAATTAACATAGAGCCTTATGGGAAGCGAATACTGAGACCCTGCACATTGACGCTTTTGGACAACCACTAATTCGAACGAACATATCTTGGTTCGTGAATACGGCAGATGGTTATGAATAGAAAAATTATATTCTAGAAGAATGTAGCTATAAATTTATGTAATATCATCTATATCTGTTTTGTGTGACGTCGCCAAAAAAATCCCAAAATTAACCGAAATTTTTGGAGAACTCACAAGTGCCTATTTTGAGAGCGCGAAACGAGAAAACTGCAGGTACGATTCTGCTAAAAATTTAACCACGTATTCCCCGTTCTTTCGAGAACATTTTGATGTATGTTACAAGTCATTTGGCCATTTCATGATTTTCGACCATTTTTCCATACGATTAGTCAGGAAAAAATGAGGAAAAATCTTGGGTCTTAGAAAAATTTGAAAAAATTCATGACAGTTTTTATTGACGAGAAAAAGCACGTAGAGTAATTATTTTCCCGAGAAAAAAATTTGTTCGACCATTTATTACCAACTGAAAATTAACATGGAGCCTTATGGGAAGTGAATACTGAGACCCTGCACATTGACGCTTTTGGACAACCACTAATTCGAACGAACATATCTTGGTTGGTGAACACGGCAGATGGTTATGAATAGAAAAATTATATTCTAGAAGAATGTAGCTATAAATTTATGTAATATCATCCATATCTGTTTTGTGAGACGGCGCCAAAAAAATCCCAAAATCGACCGAAATTTCTGGCTAACTCACGAGTTCCTATTTTGAGAGCGTGAAACGAGAAAACTCCAAGTAAGATTCGGCTGAAAATTTAGTCACGTATTCCCCGTTCTTTTGTGAACATTTTGATGTATGTTACAAGTCATTTAGCCTTTTAATGATTTTCGACCATTTTTCCATACGATTAGTCAGGAAAAAATGAGAAGAAATCTTGGGTCTTAGAAAAAATTGAAAAAATTCATGACAGTTTTTATTGACGAGAAAAAGCACGTAGAGTAATTATTTTTAAGAAAAAAAAAATCAGTTCGACTATTTTTCATCAACTGAAAATTAACATAGAGCCTTATGGGAAGCGAATAGTGAGACCCTGCACATTGACGCTTTTGGACAACGACTAATTCTAACGAACATATCTTGGTTGGTGAATACGGCAGATGGTTATGAATAGAAACATTATATTCTAGAAGAATGTAGCTACAAACTTATGTAATATTATTCATATCTGTTTTGTGTGAGGGCGCTAAAAAAATCCCAAAATTAACCGAAATTTCTGGTCAATTTACATGTGCCTATTTTGAGAGCGCGAAACGAGAAAACTGCAAGTACGAATTAGCTGAAAATTTAACCACGCATTCCCCGTTCTTTTGTGAACATTTTGATGTATATTACAAGTCATTTGAGCATTTCATGATTTTCGACCATTTTTCCATAAAAAAAGGGGGAAAATGTTGGGTCTTAGAAAAATCTGAAAAAATTCATGGCGGTTCTTAATGATGAGAAAATGCGCGTAGAGTAATTATTTTCCCGAAAAAAAAAATTTTCTACCATTTTTCATCAACTGGAAAAAATGAGGAAAAATTTTGGGTCTTAGAAAAATTTGAAAAAATTCATGACGGTTCTTATGGACGAGGAAAAGCACGTAGAGTAATTATTTTCCCGAAAAAAAAATTTTTTCGACCATTTTTCGCCAACTGAAATTTAACATGGGGCCTTACGGGAAGCGAATACCGAGACCCTGCACATTGACGCTATCGGACAACCATTAATTCAAACAAACATATCTTGATTCGTGAATACGGCAGATGGTTATAAATAAAAACATTAGATTCCGGAAGAATGCAGCTACAAATTTATATAATATCATCTAAATCTGTTTTGTGAGACGGCGCCAAAAAAATCCTAAAATCGACCAAAATTTCTGACCAACTCACGAGTGCCCATTTTGAGAGCGTGAAACAAGAAAACTGCAAGCACGATTCGGCTGAAAATTTAACCATAAATTCCCCGTTCTTTTGTGAACATTTTGATGTACATTACAAGTCATTTGGCCATTTCATGATTTTAAGAAAAATTGAGAAAAAACTTTGGGTCTCATAAAAAATCTGAAAAAAAACATAATTCAAGTTCAAAATCTGAAAAATTTATGTTTTCAAACTGATATTATTTTAGCTAGTTAAAATTTTAACAAGGTGGATCCTTGTGTGTGTTTTTCTCATGTTTTTGTCATAATCGCCAACTTTACTAAGAACACGAGAGCACGATTTCTAAAAACTGGAAGTAATTGTGAAGAATCTAGTTTAGTTTAATCGAGTGATTAATACAATTTTCGTTTACTCTCTTCAAATTTGAAGAGTTACCATTTTGTTTCCACCCGAGAAATAGCAATTATTTTAATCCAAAATCAGAAATGCATGTTTTTTTAATGTATTTCTTGCTTGATTATATTCTTACAATTTTTTATATCGTCGAATGCAATTTCCGATTTTGCATTTCAAGTTTGGAGAATTGTCGTTTTATTTTTATCCAGAAAATAGCAATTGTTTTTAAGCAAAATCAAAAATCCATTTTTTTTAATCTTTGATTTACAAACGCTTGGCAAGTCACATCAATAATTTTTAATAGATTTCAATTGATTGAGCTGGTAAGCTCCCGTCGGCACGATGCGGAAAGCTCCCGTCGTTAAGTAATTGATAGATTTCTCCCGCGAATTTTCAAATGGTTCACCGGGTGCGACTTTTTAAGTTTTTTGATTTTTTGATTAACAAACGCTTGTCAAACGACATAAATAATTTTTAATTTTATTTAAACGAAAGCAACCGTCCTTATGAATGAAAACATATAATTTCGTTCACATTATCAATATGCAAACCCAAAATAGAGCACAAACAATTTATTTAGATTGCGATAAAAAATGCAATCTTATGCAAATATTTACCATAAAAACAAATAACAACGTGAACCATTTTGCAAATATTATTCAATATAACAAAAGGTATGATAAACAGTTTGCATATTTTTTTAGATAATATTGCATTAATTCTATTTATTTATAGCGCATTTAAATTATAACGGTTATCAATGTTTAAGTATGAGGCTGATATGCTTAGTATCTTTGCATAAATTAACTGGCAAGGGTATAAATTGTGATGTTGATGGAAATGTTCATTAAGTAAAATGAAACCAACGTACTATTTCCTTCTGGCTTGCTTAAGCCTAGTTTCGGCTTGCAACGATCTGTGTAGTAAGTATATATTTTTTGTATTAAAACTAGAGTGCGATGCTAAAGATTATGGATTTGAAATAGTGTTTTTTTTAATGTGAAATGGTGAAATAATAAATTAAGCAAGGTAACTGGTGACGGGTGACGGCTCCGCTGCGCTGCGCCATCATCCGTCGTAGCCCGCTGAGACCATTTCTTGGGTAAACCTAAAGCGAGATTTTTTGTTCTTTCCAGAGTTACACTTGCACAGTCCTCCCAATGCCGTATATTACAACTATTTCCCGTTCGTCAACAACCACGTCGAGTTCCAAATTCGTAGCGCCGGCGCCGTGAGGATTCTCCTGGCGAACGATTACGCGCCAAATTTGAATCCGAACTACGAACTTATCATCGGTACCAACGGCATCTACGACATGAAGATCTTCCGGGACGGAAAACTGTTGGCGCAAAAAGATGGACCGTTCTATGATCCGACCACCTTCAGGGCGTTCGCTCTTAATACAACCAATGGCGTTATTACAGTGAGGACCAACATTGATTTGGTCGTTATTAGACTCGTGGATTATATTTACGTTCCAATGAGGATTGCAGGCGTTGCTGCCGACTCGAATGTCTCTGCTGAACTCCTTTACGACTGTAGACAGTTTATTGACAAATGTCTTTGATAGAAAGTTAATAGATTAGTAATATTTTTGTCAATAATTAACTTTCTACAAATTAAGCTAATAAAGATATTAATTTGAATTAAAAAAAAATTTTTTTAGAAATCATTACAATGTTCAAGTGGGATTTTCCTGAAATACACAACAAGAACATCTTTGAATTACTCAAAATCATAATCAACAATGCATTTTGGATAAATTGGGAAACTTTTATGACGACGGCAATTGTTTATATATTTTTTTTTTCAGGCACAAAATACTGCGTGAAATTATTTCAAAAAAAAACTTCAATTCACGTCATTTTGTTCAAGGCTGCAATATATCAATTATTAAAGAAAAATGTCAGAAACAGGTTTATTTTGACGGTATTTTGAATTTTTGAAGCTAATTCTAGTTGAATTTAATTTTTTAGAATTTTTCAAATCGCCGCGTGCAGTTTTTTTTACTTCAATTCAAGTTTGTAGAGTTGCCATTTTGTTCACAGCTGTGATATATCAATTTTTGAGTTAGGATATCAGAAACAGGTTTATTTTGAAAGTATTTTGAATTTTTGACGCTATTTCTAGTTGAAATTAATTTTTTACAATTTTTCAAATCGCCGCGTGCAGTTTTTTTTTACTTCAATTCAAGTTTGTAGAGTTGCCATTTTGTTCACAGCTGTAATATATTAATTTTTGAGTTAGGATGTCAGAAACAGGTTTATTTTGAAAGTATTTTGAAGTTTTGACGCTATTTCTAGTTGAAATTAATTTTTTACAATTTTTCAAATCGCCGCGTGCAGTTTTTTTTTACTTCAATTCAAGTTTGTAGAGTTGCCATTTTGTTCACAGCTGTGATATATCAATTTTTGAGAATAGATATCAGAAGCAGGTTTATTTTGAAAGTATTTTGAAGTTTTGACGCTATTTTTAGTTGAAATTAATTTTTTACAATTTTTCAAATCGCCGCGTGCAGTTTTTTTTTACTTCAATTCAAGTTTGTAGAGTTGCCATTTTATTCATAGCTGTGATATATCAATTTTTAAGTTAGGATGTCAGAAACAGGTTTATTTTGAAAGTATTTTGAAGTTTTGACGCTATTTCTAGTTGAAATTATTTTTTTTACAATTTTTCAAATCGCCCCGTGCAGTTTTTTTTTACTTCATTTCAAGTTTGTAAAGTTGCCATTTTGTTTACAGCTGTGATATATCAATTTTTGAGAATGGATATCAGAAACAGGTTTATTTTAAAAGTATTTTGAAGTTTTGACGCTATTTCTAGTTGAAATTAATTTTTTACAATTTTTCAAATCGCCGCGTGCTGTTTTTTTACTTCAATTCAAGTTTGTAGAGTTGCCATTTTGTTCACAGCTGTGATATATCAATTTTTGAGTTAGGATTTCAGAAACAGGTTTATTTTTAAAGAATTTTGAAGTTTTGACGCTATTTCTAGTTGAAATTAATTTTTTACAATTTTTCAAATCGCCGCGTGCAGTTTTTTTTACTTCAATTCAAGTTTGTAGAGTTGCCATCTTGTTCACAGCTGTGATATATCAATTTTTGAGAATAGATATCAGAAGCAGGTTTATTTTGAAAGTATTTTGAAGCTTTGACGCTATTTCTAGTTGAAATTAATTTTTTACAATTTTTCAAATCGCCGCGTGCAGTTTTTTTACTTCAATTCAAGTTTGTAGAGTTGCCATTTTGTTCACAGCTGTGATATATCGATTTTTGCGAATGGATGTCAGAAATAGGTTTATTTTAAAAGTATTTTGAAGTTTTGACGCTATTTCTATTTGAAATTAATTTTTTACAATTTTTCAAATCGCCGCGTGCAGTTTTTTTTTTAACTTCAATTCAAGTTTGTAGAGTTGCCATTTTGTTCACAGCTGTGATATATCAATTTTTGATTCAGGATGTCAGAAACAGGTTTATTTTTAAAGTATTTTGAAGTTTTGAAGCTAATTCTAGCTGAAATTAATTTTTTTACAATTTTTTTTCTCGACTATTCTGTAAATATCTGTTAAAACCCCATTTTTACATACAGTTGGAAATTCTTTTTATTCAGTGCGGAATGCGCAATCTTCAGTTAGTTCGGGTAAATTGCATCCGTTCGTCGGATGTGTGTTGGATATTGCCTAGAAAAAAGAAACGAACAAAAAAAAAAGAAAACGTTGGCTTGCTCTAGTCGTGGAATGGCAGGGAAAAGGGCTGTAAAAGCTTCGGCGGCTCACTTTTTATTAAATCCCTGGGCGTTCCGGCCGCCGCTGGAAAACACGTACTTTACTTTCATAAAGTTCCTAAGCTGAAATTAATGTGTATAATTTAAAATCAAATGCGATAAATTATTTCCAGGGCGGCGGCGCGCTTTATGGAAAAATGCAGGGGATGTGGGTCGAATGTGCTGTGCTTTGTTTTTGTTTTTTTTTTTCACTAACTTTAATGCGCTATCTCTTTAGCATAACGCATTACATTTTTCCTCGGAGTAAATTAAGTTAGTTGATGGAGTGGAAACTTTTTTTAAGTAAGCGTGTCTCAAACTTTTCTGGTCATGTTTCATGCGATTCTTTCAAAATCTGGTGTTTTTGTATTTTCACCAACAATAAGTTAAGAGCACTGAAATTTGAAGAGTTTTAACCCTCTGGGTCTTAGGGGTCTTTGGAAGCAGAGCAATCGCGCTGCTCGGAGCTCAAAGGGTTAAACTGAATTGAAGAATTCGGTGGTTATAATTAGTTGTAGTGCGCCTTTCAATTCGCTTCGTTATTTCTTCGAAAATCCAATTAGAATTAAAGAATGAATCATTCCGTATAACTAGACCGAACGAGAAAAGAGAGGAATTGGGGTGTGCATGAATCATCGCGACCGTTCTGAATAAATCTAGCTTATTGACGTTTAAGGGTGGAATACATATCGGAAGGGGCGAACCGACGATAATTTATTTGTGGCGCCAGACTACCCACGGAATCGTGCTCTCCTCCTGCTGCTGCCTAGGAGGAAAAAGGTCTTGTTTATGGAATTATTTCCAGGAGCGCATGATTGACGCGGATGTCGGGGGAGATATCCCCCGACAACGAGTAGCGAATTGAAAGGATATTCCTTTAATTGGATCGGAATTTTTGTATTAAAGAAGGGAAGACGGGGGAATATTCCTTTTATTGCGATCCAGCAGGAAAACCGGGAATGCTCGCACAACTTGTTGACATCGTGTGACGAAATAATGAATTGGGCAATTTGTACAATTTAACGATTTTGAAAAATCGTTAATCAAAAAGGGCACAACGAAAAAAATATTTTATAGTTGCAATGCCTTCCTGCAAGTATATTTAACAATTACAAACTGCCAAAGAATCATTTCCGGTGTTGCTTATATTTTTTTTATAACGTTGAACAGAAATAAGCCATGTTCTTAATTTAACGATGAAAATTATTTAAAAAAAATCGTAACTCAAAAAGAGCATAACAAAAAAAATATTTTACCTTTGCAATGCCTTCCTGCAAGTATATTTAACAATTACAAACGGTCAAAGAATCATTTCCGGTGTTGCTTATATTTTTTTATAACGTTGAACAGACATAAGCGATGTGTTTAATTTAACGATGAAAATTATTTAAAAAAAATCGTAACTCAAAAAGGGCATAACGAAAAAATTATTTTACTTATGCAATGTCTTCCTGCAAGTATATTTAACAATTATAAACTGTCAAAAAGCCGTGAGAATTGATAGAAATATTGTTTTTATCGAGTAATTTAAAAAAATTCTAACTCAAAAAGGGCATAACAAAAAAAACTGTATGCAGAAAAATTATACTTAATAAATTTCCCTTTACCATCATAAACAATATTTATTGTTTATTTCATAATACGAATCACGATGACATGATATTTATATATAGGCATTATATTAGGCAATAAATAAATACGTAACGTCCAAGTGGCTGTCGCTAAAATACGCCCTTTCTTGCGCACATAAATCACGTTCCTGCTCGAGATTTATATCTACAAATCTACTTTTTTCTATATTTTAAAGCCCTGAACGCAGAACGCAGGTAATCCAAGGACTTGGAAAGCGTTTAGTGTCATTTTAACGCGACAGAGTTTAATGATTACAGCATTTCCCTTTCATTTCGTGTTGTCTTTTATGGGCGTAATTTTTTAAACGGGATTTTCGCACGGACGCT
This sequence comes from Ocypus olens, assembly GCA_910593695.2. Classification (NCBI taxonomy): domain Eukaryota; kingdom Metazoa; phylum Arthropoda; class Insecta; order Coleoptera; family Staphylinidae; genus Ocypus; species Ocypus olens. Next base: position 1,963,921 of record OU343058.1, read on the forward strand.
GCTGATTGCGTTTTATAAATTCGTTCATTTTTACAAGCGTCCCCCAGGGGTCGTGCAATGGGGCTGAAATGAGATTAAAGGTGAGTAAATAAAAACATTACGTTTATAATAACGTGAGATAAAGTACAATCTATTAAAAAAAAAAACTTCTCTAAATAATTGCTGTCGTCATAAAAGTTTCCCAATTTATTTAAAAAACATTGTTAGTTAAATGTGTGATTTAAAAATTGCGCTGAACTTCATTCTCGTGCAATTATCTTTGAAACTACAGCAGGGATATTTTTAGATTTTTAAGGATTCATAAAGTAGAATCAATTTTGAGTCAATCTGGAAAGTTTCAAGTGCATGGCAATTGTTTTTATATTTTTTTTATCGCGTGAGGAAATGTGTGATTTGAAAATTGAGCTGAGCTTCATTCTCGTGCAATTATCTTTGAAACTACAGCGGGATGTTTTTAGATCTTTACGGATTCATAAAGTAGAATAAATTTTGAGTAAATTTGGAAAGTTTCAAGTGCATGGCAATTGTTTTTATATTTTTTTTATCGCGTGAGGAAATGTGTGATTTGAAAATTGAGCTGAGCTTCATTCTCGTGCAATTATCTTTGAAACTACAGCAGGGGTGTTTTTAGATTTTTACGGATTCATAAAGTAGAATCAATTTTGGGTCAATCTGGAAAGTTTCAAGTGTGTGGCAATTGTTTTTATATTTTTTTATTGCGCGAGGAAATGTGTGACTTAAAAAATTGCGCTGATCTTCATTCTTGCGCAATTATCATTGAAACTACAGAAGGGGTGTTTTTAGATTTTTACAGATTCATAAAGTAGAATGAATTTTGGGTCAATCTGGAAAGTTTCAAATGTGTGGCAATTGTTTTTATATTTTTTTATAGCGTGAGGAATTGTGTGATTTAAAAATTGCGTTGATCTTCATTCTCGTGCAATTATCTTTGAAACTACAGCGGGATGTTTTTAGATCTTTACGGATTCATAAAGTAGAATAAATTTTGAGTAAATTTGGAAAGTTTCAAGTGTGTGGGAATTGTTTTTATATTTTTTTATTGCGCGAGGAAATGTGTGATTAAAAAATTGCGCTAAGCTTCGTTCTCGTGCAATTATCTTTGAAACTACACGAGGGGTGTTTTTAGATTTTTACGGTTTCATAAAGTAGAATCAATTTTGAGACAATCTGGAAAGTTTCAAGTGCATGGCAATTGTTTTTTATATTTTTTTTATCGCGTGAGGAAATGTGTGATTTGAAAATTGAGCTGAGCTTCATTCTCGTGCAATTATCTTTGAAACTACAGCAGGGGTGTTTTTAGATTTTTACGGTTTCATAAAGTAGAATCAATTTTGAGACAATCTGGAAAGTTTCAAGTGTGTGGCAATTGTTTTTATATTTTTTTTATCGCGTGAGAGAATGTGTGATTTGAAAATTACGCTGAGCTTCATTCTCGTGCAATTATCTTTGAAACTACACGAGGGGTGTTTTTGGATTTTTACGGATTCATAAAGTAGAATCAATTTTGAGTCAATCTGGCAAGTTTCAAGTGTGTGGCAATTGTTTTTATATTTTTTTTATCGCTTGAGGAAATGTGTGATTTGAAAATTACGCTTCATTCTCATGAAAACAATTGTCACATACTTGGAAGTTTAAAAATGTACTCAAAATTGGTTGTACTTTATGATCCCGTCAAAATCTACAAACACATTTCCTCTTGATTTTGAGATGATTACCCGAACACTAAACTTATGAATATTTTTAAATTAGTAATTTTTCAGAGCGGTGGAAAAAATATGAAAACAATTGTTACATACTTGAATATTTCAAAATTTACTAAAAATTAGTTGTACTTTATTATCCCGTCAAAATCTACAAACATATCTTCACTAGATTTTTATATAATTACCCGAAAACAAGCCTTATTAATATTTGTATTAAGTTACTAATTTTTCAGAGCGGTTGAAAAAATATGAAAACAACTGTCACATACTTGAAATTTTCAAAATTTACTCAAAATTAGTTGCACTTTATGATCCCGTCAAAATCTGCAAACACATCTTCACTAGATTTTGAGATAATTACCCGAAAACAAAACTTATTAATATTTTTAAGTTACTATTTCTTTAGAGCGGGTGAAAAAATATGAAAACAATTGTCACATACTTGAAACTTTCAAAATTTAATCAAAATTAGTTGCACTTCATGATCTCGTCAAAATCTGCAAACACATTTTTACTAGATTTTGAGATAATTACCCGAAAACTAAACGTATTAATATTTTTAAGTTACTAATTTTTCAGAGCGGTTGAAAAAATATGAAAAAAATTATCAGATACTTGAAACTTTTAAAATTTACGCAAAATTAATTGCACTTTATGATCCCGTTAAAATCTGCAAACACATCTTAACTAGATTTTGAGATAATTACCCGAAAACAAAACTTATTAATATTTTTAAGTAAATAATTTTTCAGAGCGGTTGAAAAAATATGAAAACAATTGTCACATACTTGAAACTTTCCAAATTTACTCAAAATTAGTTGCACTTTATGATCCCGTCAAAACCGCAAACATATCTTCACTAGATTTTGAAATAATTACCCGAAAACTAAACTTAGTAATATTTTCAAGTTACTAATTTTTAAGAGCGGTTGAAAAATATGAAAACAATTGTCACGGGCTTGAAATTTTCAAAATTTACTCAAAATTAGTTGCACTTTATGATCCCGTCAACATCTGCAAACACATCTTCACTAGATTTTGAGATAATTACCCGAAAACTAAAGTTATTAATATTTTAAAGTTACTAATTTTTAGAGCGGTTGAAAAAATATGAAAACAATTGCCACACACTTGAAATTTTCAAAATTTACTCAAAATTAGTTGCACTTTATGATCCCGTAAAAATCTGCAAACACATCATCACTAGATTTTGATATTATTACCCGAAAACAAAACTTATTAATATTTTCAAGTTACGGATTTTTCAGAGCGGTTGAAAAAATATGAAAACAATTGCCACATACTTGAAACTTTCAAAATTTACTCAAAATTAGTTGCACTTTATGATCCCGTAAAAATCTGCAAACACATCATCACTAGATTTTGATATTATTACCCGAAAACAAAACTTATTAATATTTTTAATAAGCTTTTTCAGAGCGGTTGAAAAAATATGAAAACAATTGTCACGGGCTTGAAATTTTCAAAATTTACTCAAAATTAGTTGCACTTTATGATCCCGTCAACATCTGCAAACACATCTTCACTAGATTTTGAGATAATTACCCGAAAACTAAAGTTATTAATATTTTAAAGTTACTAATTTTTAGAGCGGTTGAAAAAATATGAAAACAATTGCCACACACTTGAAATTTTCCAAATTTACTCAAAATTAGTTGCACTTCATGATCCCGTCAAAACCGCAAACACATCTTCACTAGATTTTGAGATAATTACCCGAAATCTAAACTTATTAATATTTTCAAGTTACTAATTTTTCAGAGCGGTTGAAAAAATATGAAAACAATTGTCACCGACTTGAAACTTGCAAAATTTACTCAAAATTAGTTGCACTTGATGTTCGCGTTAAAATCTGCAAACACATCTTCACTAGATTTTGAGATAATTACCCGAAAACTACACTTATTAATATTCTTAAATTACTTATTTTTCAGAGCGGTTGAAAAAATATGAAAACAATTATCACGGGCTTGAAATTTTCAAAATTTACTCAAAATTAGTTGCACTTTACGATCCCGTTAAAATCTGCAAACATTTCTTCACTAGATTTTGAGATAATTACCCGAAAACAAAACTTATTAATATTTTTAAGTTACTAATTTTTCAGAGCGGTTGAAAGAATATGAAAACAATTGCCACATACTTGAAACTTTTAAAATTTACTCAAAGTTAGTTGCACTTCATGATCCCGTCAAAATCTGCAAACATATCTTCACTAGATTTTGAGATAATTGCCCGAAAACTAAACTTATTAATATTTTTAAGTTACTAATTTTTCAGAGCGGTTGAAAAAATATGAAAACAATTATCAGATACTTGAAACTTTTAAAATTGACCCAAAATTAGTTGCACTTTATAATCCCGTCAAAATCTACACACAGATATTCAACAGATTTTGAGATAATTTCGCGAAAACAAACTTTTTTTTCCCATTATAATTTATTGTTAATTAAAATTGTATCCTTGGGGCTTTTTCATCCTATAATTAGATAATAATTGAATACAAATTAACTCACTAATAGTACATGGGGTGGAAAATGTCGCAATTAAAATGGGAATAATCGCTCGACGCGAAATTTTGCATATAATTGTGCTCAGTAAGGGCAAACAATATTAAGAAAATATAGAGTTGAATTAAATTCAATTTCAATTTAAAGGAACATTCGAGCAGTTTGAATTCGCTTTTATGACGTAGGGGGTGGAAGCGAATGGGAAGCCACTTGCGTTGGGGGTTTTCTGCTACCGCATTCATAAATCGGGCAATAATTAAGGGGAATGAACAGAAAAGCACTGGCAGGGGACGAAATCGATGGATGAAATGAAATATAGGTAGGCCACATTCCATTACATTTGGAATCGTTTTAATGATAAATATTACATGCGTACATAATAGATAGATAAATTAGAAAGATAGAATTATATTTGGAAAAATAGATTTCATTTGGTTAAGAGGATAATTGCGGCCAAGGTAATCCATAATTAACCCTTTGGGTCTTTGCAAACACGTGATGGTAAAACGCAATAGAGATTTTGTCTTTATCGACAAAGAATCTTAACAGCGTGATCGCGGACTTGGAGGGTTAAACTAAATTAAATTTATAAATAAAACACTGTTGCTTTGTTTGTATAACTTTTGAAAATTTATTATTTCCTTGACTATAGTTTCGGCAACTTCAACAAATTAAAAATAATTTCTAATAGTTTTTCTCTATAAAATTAAATTAATAAAGACATCGAGTTTATAAAAAATTAATTAAAGCAATTATTGATCGATCTGACGAAGGGAGAAATCTGTTAGAGGGGCGCCACAATTTCTAATAAAACTTTCGAATTTCGGCTTAAAAAAGTAATTACCATCTTCGTCGTTTTCATTAAAATTTCACGTAATTACCCGATGGACTTTAAAGACAAGATTACTGGAGCTTCGGGCTTACAAGGAGGGAACTGGGGGTGGGGCAGAGGGGTCGAATCGTAAAATGGGCATTTTCTCTTTAATAAGATGTAAAGGGCCATTATTACCCTGTATAACATTAATTCGTCAACAGATGAATTATTAATTACGCGAGGATGATTTTATTAATTAATGCTTATGCCGAAAATGTAATTAAGTGTGGGAAATGGTCATAAACATATTAATAATTTCTCCAATTTAATGAAATTACAATTAGTAGTAATGGTGTTACCTATAAGGTCATCACTCATGTGACAAGAAAGGAAAGAAAATCTTCACGAAGAAGGCAAAAGTTCTAAATCCAAAAAAATCGATCTTTAAAATTTGCTAACTTTTTTGCTATTTAAGATAGAAATATTTTAACGCCAATCAATTTATCTCGTTCTTCTGATGAAAACAAGGTATTATTCAAGAGTCTACGATTATTTTTAAAAAAGTTGATTTTTTCGATTTTTTTCCATTTTCGCGTTTTCTTTGCTGACGCGTCACGGACTTCAAATAGGCATTTGTTCTTGCAAAAGTATATTTTCTGAAGCGTCTTGAAGGGATCTTTCCAGTGAGGTATAGAAACACCGAATCGAACCAGTGGTTTCTTCAGGAAATCATTTCAAATGCAATTTTTGTCAAAAAGTAAGAAGGGGGGACCCTTGGATAGAATTTCGGGTTTTCGTCAAAAATAAAAAATCGCCAATTTTAATTAAATCCGACTAATTAGGACCCGAAGAACACAAATTTGTAATCCGCGTTCAAATTGGATTCTTCGTTCGGCCGCTACAGCCGTTCAAAGTTTGAAAAAATCGACTTTTTTCAAAATTTCTCCATTTCTTCATGGTGACTTACTAACTTTTTTGCAATTTTCTCTGGATGAAATTTTTTAACGCCAATCGTTTTATCTCGTTCTTCTGATGAAAGAAAAGGTATTACATAAAGGTCTACGATGATTATTAAGAAAGTTGATTTTTTCGATTTTTTCCATTTTCGAGTTTGCTTTGCTGACGTGTCACGCGCTTCAAATTGACATTTGTTCCTGCGAAAGTAGATTTTCTGAAGCGTCTTGAGTGACTTTCGAGTGACGTCAAGAAACCCCGGATCCAACCAGTGGTTTTTTCGGGAAATCATTTCAAATGCAATTTTTGACTTTTTTCAAAATTTTCTTTTTCGATTTTTTCTATCCTAATAGTGAAAAGCTTCTACATTTCAATAAATTTAACAATTAAAAACTCTACTAGCGTCATTTATCTTCACTGATAACAAATAGAAGTCGTGTTTTATGGATAAACTATTAAATGGATTTAACTGGCGATTGTTAGAACTTAACCCAGTTTGAAGTTTTATCCTCCCGGGAGGAGTTTGTGTGACTGTGTGTGTGTATATAGATCTTGATGTGTTCACAATATCGGCGCCCGTCTGACTGTACATTTCGCAGAGTCCCTTTACGACCAATCTGGAAAAGTGCAACTGCAATAACTTTCATCGTTGCCGTGTTTACGACACGGATTTAATGACGACCATCCTACTATCCGCGATTGTAGTTTTCTCGCCCTCATCCATCCGTGTTAACAGCGCCCTTTAAATTATCTAAACTGCTTCGCTATAATTTTTACAGCTTGAAAAATTCGTGTATGATTACTTGTTGAACTATCGAAGCTATCGTTCAATGCACGGACAGATTTATTCCAAAGTATTCTTCAGATAACAACTTTCGACGTTTCATACCACTATTTATTACCGATTGGAAATTAGCCATTATGAATCCGGCGCCTCCACCATTTTTGCATTCATTACATTTCTAAGCAATTTCTATTAATTTAGTGAAAATTGATAAAAAATCATAATAAATCAAATAGGAGTGATGATATAGTACTAACAGCAACGATTTACAATAACCATGATGTCAATTCTGACATTCACATTTCCCCAACCGGTCGAAAAAAAAAATAGAAATACAATTGCCACAAACTTGAAATTTTCCAAAATCACTCAAAATACATAACTCTTCCAAATCCTGTAAAAATCTGATAACACCCCTTCACTATATTTCGAGATAATCACACGAGAACAACGCTGATTGCAATTCTGACGTTCACATTTCCTCAAGAGGTCGAAAAAAATAGAAAAACAATTGCCACACACTTGAAATTTTCCAAAATTACTCAAAATACATAACTCTTCCAAATTCTGTAAAAATCTGAAAACACCCCTTCACCAGATTTTGAGATAATCACACAAGAACAGCCCTGATTGCAATTCCGACGTTTACATTTCCACAAGCGGTTGAAAAAAATGGAAAAACAATTGCCACAAACTTGAAATTTTCTAAAATTACTCAAAATATATAACTCTTCCAAATCCTTTAAAAATCTGAAAACACCCCTTCAGTAGATTTCTAGATAATCACACGAGAACAACCCAGATTGCAATTCTGACGTTCACATTTCTTCAAGCGGTCGAATAAAATAGAAAAACAATTGCCACACACTTGAAACTTTCCAAAATTACTCAAAATACATAACTCTTCCAAATCCTGTAAAAATCTGAAAACATCCCTTCACCAGATTTTGAGATAATCACACGAGAACAACCCTGATTGCAATTCTGACGTTCAAATTTCCCCAAGCGGTAAAAAAAAATAGAAAAACAATTGCCACAAACTTGAAATTTTCCAAAATTACTCAAAATACATAACTCTTCCAGATCCTGTAAAAATCTGAAAACACCCCTTCACTAGATTTCGAGATGATCACACGAGAACAACCCTGATTGCAATATTTTTTTAAAGGAAATTAAAAAAATATCTGTTAATTTTTTGTTACTGAATATTATTATTAAAGCCCTTTAGAATATTCGTGGCTGAATTAAACCTAAACTAGGTCTAACCATGACTTTTGATTTTTTGAATATTTTGAAAATTTCATACAAGTGTCGAGTTAAAAAATTATTTAAAGAAAAATTAAAAATATGTATCATTGTTTTGTTACTTAATATTATTAACAAAGCCCTTTAGAATATTTATCGATAACAATATTAAATTAAACTAAGCCTAACAATGAATTTTGATTTTTTCAATTTTTTTAAAATTCCATAAAAGTGTCAAGCTAAAAAAATATTTGAAGGAAAATGAAAAATATCTGTCAATATTTTGTTACTTAATATTATTATTAATGCCCTTTAAAACATTTCTATCCAAAAATATCAAACCTAAACTAGGTCTAACGATTAAATAATATAAAAAAAATCATCGGGCTATTACTTTCGGAGTAATGACGCTTAAAAATTTTAATAGCAATACTATATTTTCCTAAAGAGGGACCACCATAAAGTAGAATCGATTTTGAATAAATTTGGAAAGTTTCAAGCCTGTAGATTTTGTTTTTAATTTTTTTCAGCATTTTGAAAATTGAGTAACTTGAGAAATAGGATACACCATCTTCTTGTGCGATTATCTTGTAATCTAGTGATGGAGTGTTTTAAGATTTTTACAGTACCTTAAAGTAGAATCAATTTTGAATAAATTTTGAAAGTTTCAAGTCGGTAGTTTTTGTTTTTAAATTTTTTTCAGCATTTTGAAAATTGAGTAACGTGAGAAATACTATAATACCATGTTCTTGTGAGATTATCTCGAAATCTAATGAAGGGGTGTTTTGAGATTTTTACAGTACCATAAAGTAGCATCAATTTTGAATAAATTTGGAAAGTTTCAAGTCTGTAGTTATTGTTTTTAATTTTTTTTCAGCATTTTGAAAATTGAGTGAGAAATACTATAATACCATGTTCTTGTGCAATTATCTGGAAATCTAGTGATGGGGTGTTTTGAGATTTTTACAGTACCTTAAAGTAGAATCAATTTTGAAGAAATTTGGAAAGTTTCAAGTCTGTAGTTTCAGTTTTTAAATTTTTTTCGGCATTTTGAAAATTGAGTAACAAGAGAAATACTATAATACCATGTTCTTGTGAGATTATCTCGAAATCTAGTGAAGGGGTGTTTTGAGATTTTTATAGTACTATAAAGTAGAATCGATTTTGAATAAATTTGGAAAGTTGCAAGTCTGTAGTTTTTGTTTTTAATTTATTTCAACATTTTAAAAATTGAGTAACATGAGAAATACTATAATACCATGTTCTTGTGAGATTATCTCGAAATCTAGTGTAGGGGTGTTTTGAGATTTTTATAGTACCATAAAGTAGAATCAATTTTGAATAAATTTGGAAAGTTTCAAGTCTGTAGTTTTTGTTTTTAAATTTTTTTCGGCATTTTAAAAATTGTGTAACATGAGAAATACTATAATACCATGTTCTTGTGAGATTATCTCGAAATCTAGTGATGGGGTGTTTTGAGATTTTTATAGTACCTTAAAGTGGAATCGATTTTGAATAAATTTAGAAAGTTTCAAGCCTGTGGTTTTTGTTTTTAATTTTTTTTCAGCATTTTGAAAATTAAGTAACATGAGAAATACTATGTACCATGTTCTTGTGAGATTATCTCGAAATCTAGTGATGGGGTGTTTTAAGATTTTTATAGTACCATAAAGTAGAATCAATTTTGAATAAATTTGGAAAGTTTCAAGTCTGTAGTTTTTGTTTTTAAATTATTTTCAGCATTTTGAAAATTGAGTAACATGAGAAATACTGTAATACCATGTTCTTGTGAGATTATCTCAAAATCTAGTGATGGAGTGTTTTGAGATTTTTATAGTACCTTAAAGTGGAATCGATTTTGAATAAATTTAGAAAGTTTCAAGCTTGTGGTTTTTGTTTTTAAATTTTTTTCAGCATTTTGAAAATTAAGTAACATGAGAAATACTATGTACCATGTTCTTGTGAGATTATCTCGAAATCTAGTGATGGGGTGTTTTGAGATTTTTACAGTACCTCAAAGTAGCATCAATTTTGAATAAATTTGGAAAGTTTCAAACCTGTAGTTTTTGTTTTAAATTTTTTTCAGCAATTTGAAAATTGAGTAACATGAGAAATACTGTGTACTAGGTTCTTGTGAGATTATCTCTAGTTGATGGTCAGTTTTAGGATTTTTATAGTACCATACAGTTTGGAGTTTTGAATAATTTTTTTCAAAAAATTAAAAAGAAAATGAATTAGGAGATATTTAAGAGGGCACTTAGATATTGTCATTTTAAGAACATTTATTGTCAAAATTGACAGTTTCCAATTATTGTCCGCATAGGGGCATCCTCTAGGTACAATCAGAATTATTAATCATATTTTTATCTTATTCTTAAAAGAAAAAACAGGCAGATTTCAAGTTGCCTTTTTGAGGTAAAAATTTTAGAAATGTTTACATTTCTTGAAAACTAAAATAGATAAGTGTACAAACGTTCCTACAAAATTTATTGCAATTTAAAAGAGGAATATAAAAATGTAATAATATATAGGGTGTTCTATGTAAAGTAACAAATTTGGTGCTATATCCAGTGGAGCTGGAAGTGATAGAAAGTTGAAAATATTTCAAAAGAGGAGAACCGATTTAACCGTGTGATGAGTTTTTTTTTTCAAATTCTTAATACAACGGCAACCCCTTAAACGTTTAACGAACAGCTTAGAGTAGACACTCTGTATTTGTGGCCGAAAATATCGAACCTAAACTAAGCCTAACGATGACTTGATTTTTTTGAAAATTTTGAAAATTTCATGAAAGTTTGAAGTTAGAAAATTATTTAAAGGAAAATGAAAAATATGTGTCGTTGTTTTGTTACTTAATATCATTAACAAAGCCCTTTGGAATATTTGTGGCCAAAAATATCGAAACTAAACTAGGCCTAACAATAACTTTTGATTTCTTGAAAATTTTGAAAATTTCATAAAAGTGCGAAGTTAGAAAATTATTTAAAGGAAAATGAAAAATATGTGTCGTTGTTTTGTTACTTAATATCATTAAAAAAGCCCTTTGGAATATTTGTGGCCGAAAATATTGAAACTAAACTAGGCCTAACGATGAGTTTTGATTTCTTGAAAATTTTGTAAATTTCATAAAAGTGTTAAGTTAAAAAAATATTTAAAGGAAAATGAAAAATATGAGCCGTTGTTTTGTTACTTAATATCATTAACAAAGCCCTTTGGAATATTTGTGGTCGAAAATATCGAACCTAAACTAGGCCTAACGATAACTTTTGATTTCTGGAAAATTTTGTAAATTTCATAAAAGTGTTAAGTTAAAAAAATATTTAAAGGAAAATGAAAAATATGTGTCGTTGTTTTGTTACTAAATATCATTAACAAAGCCCTTTTGAATATTTGTGGAGGAAAATATCGAAACTAAATTAGGCCTAACGATGACTGTTGATTTTTTGAAAATTGACTAGTTTTTGGTTCGAAAAATCCGGGTAAATCATAACATAAAAGCTTACTGTTATTACTATAGCATTACTGCGATCTGATTAATTATAAATTTCATCCATTTTCTGTAAATTAGTGAAGGTTACTTAGAAATTTCGTAAATGCAGATATGGTAGAGGTGCCGGATTCATGGCTGAAAATCCCATTTTTAGCCCGATCAAAATTGTTTACATGCAAACGTTAAATAATTAAGCATGCATTAACTGTAATAATTCAATTGTGGTTTATGTTGAAAGAAAATTATTTAACCATTTGAAATAATAAACGTGCAATTTGTTGCACGTGCCGATATTAATAATAAATGTTCGCGAACATATTTACAGGTAGGGGTGCTGACCCCCCCACCCGTACGCACGCCCATTAAACATTAATCCATGTTAATTACGAGCATTATTACAGTGCACATAAATCGGCCCATTTATGTGCACAATCCCTAGTTTGTGCATTAACTGAATTAGATAACTTATCAATGATTTGAATAATTCCCTAACTATACCGAATTATTTACCATGATTAGCGTATAAATTTGTGTTTGTGTTTGTTCTGATGCACCAGTACGAATACGAACCGTATTCCATCCAATCGTTAATACCTATTTGCTAATCCTCTCAGAAAAAAATGCGTTTATAATACCAGTTTGAAATAGGATAGGTATAGAACCATCACAAAATGTCGTGACACCTGGAGGTACAGTAAGCGCACAGCGAAAACGCAATAACAAATATACGAGTGGCCGCTTTACTGAATTGAATTGAGCTCTCGATTTACATTCTATAAAAATTATCTTCAACTCTTAAATCGTCAAACTTTAAGAGTAAACTTTGTTTAAACAGAATTTGTAATTTTTAATAAAAGAGTTATTAAAACTAAGTCCATTTTGAATAAATATTGACAATTTGGAGCTAATTCCTGCAGAGATTAATTTTTGACAATTTTTATAATAACCGAATGCAATTTTCGTTCCCACAGTTCGAGTTTTGAGAGTTGTCATTTTGTCTAAGGCTGAAATATCTCAATTTTTATGGTCGGATATTAAAACTAGGTCCATTTTGGATAAATATTGACAATTTGGAGCTAATTCCTGTGGGCATTAATTTTTGACAATTTTTATAATGAACGAATGCAATTTTCGTTTCCACAGTTCGAGTTTTGAGAGTTGTCATTTTGTCTAAGGCTGCAATATCTCAATTTTTATGGCCGGATATTAAAAATAGGTCCATTTTGGATAAATATTGACAATTTGGAGCTAATTCCTGCAGGCATTAATTTTTGACAATTTTTATAACAACCGAATGCAATTTTCGTTTCCACAGTTCGACTTTTGAGAGTTGTCATTTTGCCTAAGGTTGAAATATCTCAATTTTTTTGGTCGGATATTAAAACTAGGTCCATTTTGGATAAATATTGACAATTTGAAGCTAATTCCTACAGAGATTAATTTTTGACAATTTTTATAATGACCGAATGCAATTTTCGTTTCCACAGTTCGAGTTTTGGGAGTTGTCATTTTGTCTAAGGCTGAAATATCTCAATTTTTATGGTCGGATATTAAAACTAGGTCCATTTTGGATAAATATTGACAATTTGGAGCTAATTAATGCAGGCATTAATTTTTGACAATTTTTATAATGACCGAATGCAATTTTCGTTTCCACAGTTCGAGTTTTGAGAGTTGTAATTTTGTCTAAGGCTAAAATATCTTAATTTTTATGGTCGGATATTAAAACTAGGTCCATTTTGGATAAATATTGACAATTTGGAGCTAATTCCTGCAGGCATTAATTTTTGACAATTTTTATAACGACCGAATGCAATTTTCGTTTCCACAGTTCGAGTTTTGAGAGTTGTCATTTTGTTTAAGGCTGAAATATCTCATTTTTTATGGTCGGATATTAAAACTAAGTCCATTCTGGATAAATATTGATAATTGGGAGGTAATTCCTGCAGGCATTAATTTTTGACAATTTTTATAACGACCGAATGCAATTTTCGTTTCCACAGTTCGAGTTTTGAGAGTTGTCATTTTGTTTAAGGCTGAAATATCTCATTTTTTATGGTCGGATATTAAAACTAAGTCCATTCTGGATAAATATTGATAATTGGGAGGTAATTCCTGCAGGCATTAATTTTTGACAATTTTTATAACGACCGAATGCAATTTTCGTTTCCACAGTTCGAGTTTTGAGAGTTGTCATTTTGTTTAATGCTGAAATATCTCATTTTTTATGGTCGGATATTAAAACTAAGTCCATTCTGGATAAATATTGATAATTGGGAGGTAATTCCTGCAGGCATTAATTTTTGACAATTTTTATAACGACCGAATGCAATTTTCGTTTCCACAGTTTGAGTTTTGAGAGTTGTCATTTTGTTTAAGGCTGAAATATCTCATTTTTTATGGTCGGATATTAAAACTAAGTCCATTCTGGATAAATATTGATAATTGGGAGGTAATTCCTGCAGGCATTAATTTTTGACAATTTTTATAACGACCGAATGCAATTTTCGTTTCCACAGTTCGAGTTTTGAGAGTTGTCATTTTGTTTAAGGCTGAAATATCTCATTTTTTATGGTCGGATATTAAAACTAAGTCCATTCTGGATAAATATTGATAATTGGGAGGTAATTCCTGCAGGCATTAATTTTTGACAATTTTTATAACGACCGAATGCAATTTTCGTTTCCACAGTTCGAGTTTTGAGAGTTGTCATTTTGTTTAAGGCTGAAATATCTCATTTTTTATGGTCGGATATTAAAACTAAGTCCATTCTGGATAAATATTGATAATTGGGAGGTAATTCCTGCAGGCATTAATTTTTGACAATTTTTATAATGACCGAATGCAATTTTCGTTTCCACAGTTCGAGTTTTGAGAGTTGTCATTTTGTCTAAGGCTGAAATATCTCAATTTTTATGGTCGGATATTAAAACTAAGTCCATTCTGGATAAATATTGATAATTTGGAGCTAATTCCTGCAGGCATTAATTTTTGACAAATTTTATAATGACCGAATGCAATTTTCGTTTCCACAGTTCGAGTTTTGAGAGTTGTCATTTTGTCTAAGGCTGAAATATCTCAATTTTTATGGTCGGATATTAAAACCAGGTCCATTCTGGATCAATATTAACAATTTGGAGCTAAATCCTGCAGGCATTAATTCTTGACAATTTTTAAAACGACCGAATGCAATTTTCGTTTCCACAGTTCGAGTTTTGAGAGTTGTCATTTTGCCTAAGGCTGAAATATCTCAATTTTTATGGTCGGATATTAAAACTAGGTCCATTCTGGATAAGTATTGACAATTTGGAGCTAATTCCTGCAGGCATTAATTTTTGACAATTTTTATAATGACCGAATGCAATTTTCGTTTCCACAGTTCGAGTTTTGGGAGTTGTCATTTTGTCTAAGACTAAAATATCTCAATTTTTTTTGTCGGATATTAAAACTAGATCCATTTTGCGTAAATATTGACAATTTGGAACTAATTCCTGCAGGCATTAATTTTTGACAATTTTTATAACGACCGAATGCAATTTTCGTTTCCACAGTTCGAGTTTTGAGAGTTGTCATTTTGTCTAAGGCTGAAATATCTCAATTTTTATGGTCGGATATTAAAACTAGGTCCATTCTGGATAAACATTGACAATTTGGAGCTAATTCCTGCAGGCATTAATTTTTGACAATTTTTATAATGACCGAATGCAATTTTCGTTTTCACTGTTCGAGTTTTGAGAGTTGTCATTTTGTCTAAGACTAAAATATCTCAATTTTTTTTGTCGGATATTAAAACTAGATCCATTTTGCGTAAATATTGACAATTTGGAGCTAATTCCTGCAGGCATTAATTTTTGACAAATTTTATAATGACCGAATGCAATTTTCGTTTCCACAGTTCGAGTTTTGAGAGTTGTCATTTTGTCTAAGGCTGAAATATCTCAATTTTTATGGTCGGATATTAAAACTAGGTCCATTCTGGATAAGTATTGACAATTTGGAGCTAATTCCTGCAGGCATTAATTTTTGACAATTTTTATAATGACCGAATGCAATTTTCGTTTCCACAGTTCGAGTTTTGGGAGTTGTCATTTTGTCTAAGACTAAAATATCTCAATTTTTTTTGTCGGATATTAAAACTAGATCCATTTTGCGTAAATATTGACAATTTGGAACTAATTCCTGCAGGCATTAATTTTTGACAATTTTTATAACGACCGAATGCAATTTTCGTTTCCACAGTTCGAGTTTTGAGAGTTGTCATTTTGTCTAAGGCTGAAATATCTCAATTTTTATGGTCGGATATTAAAACCAGGTCCATTCTGGATCAATATTAACAATTTGAAGCTAATTCCTGCAGGCATTAATTTTTGACAATTTTTATAACGACCGAATGCAATTTTCGTTTCCACAGTTCGAGTTTTGAGAGTTGCCATTTTGTCTAAGGCTGTAATATCTCAATTTTTATGATCGGATATTAAAACTAGGTCCATTTTGGATAAATATTGACAATTTGGAGCTAATTCCTGCAGGCATTAATTTTTGACAAATTTTATAATGACCGAATGCAATTTTCGTTTCCACAGTTCGAGTTTTGAGAGTTGTCATTTTGTCTAAGGCTGAAATATCTCAATTTTTATGGTCGGATATTAAAACCAGGTCCATTCTGGATCAATATTAACAATTTGGAGCTAATTCCTGCAGGCATTAATTCTTGACAATTTTTAAAACGACCGAATGCAATTTTCGTTTCCACAGTTCGAGTTTTGAGAGTTGTCATTTTGCCTAAGGCTGAAATATCTCAATTTTTATGGTCGGATATTAAAACTAGGTCCATTCTGGATAAGTATTGACAATTTGGAGCTAATTCCTGCAGGCATTAATTTTTGACAATTTTTATAATGACCGAATGCAATTTTCGTTTCCACAGTTCGAGTTTTGGGAGTTGTCATTTTGTCTAAGACTAAAATATCTCAATTTTTTTTGTCGGATATTAAAACTAGATCCATTTTGCGTAAATATTGACAATTTGGAACTAATTCCTGCAGGCATTAATTTTTGACAATTTTTATAACGACCGAATGCAATTTTCGTTTCCACAGTTCGAGTTTTGAGAGTTGTCATTTTGTCTAAGGCTGAAATATCTCAATTTTTATGGTCGGATATTAAAACTAGGTCCATTCTGGATAAACATTGACAATTTGGAGCTAATTCCTGCAGGCATTAATTTTTGACAATTTTTATAATGACCGAATGCAATTTTCGTTTTCACTGTTCGAGTTTTGAGAGTTGTCATTTTGTCTATGGCTGAAATATCTCAATTTTTATGGCCGGGTATTAAAACTAGGTCCATTCTGGATAAATATTGACAATTTGGAGCTAATTCCTCCAAGCATTCATTTTTGACAATTTTTATAACGACCGAATGCAATTTTCGTTTCCACAGTTCGAGTTTTGAGAGTTGTCATTTTGTTTAAGGCTGAAATATCTCAATTTTTATGGTCGGATATTAAAACTAGGTCCATTTTGGATAAATATTGACAATTTGGAGCTAATTCCTACAGAGATTAAATTTTGACAATTTTTATAACGACCGAATGCAATTTTCGTTTCCACAGTTCGAGTTTTGAGAGTTGTCATTTTGTCTAAGGCTAAAATATCTCAATTTTTATAGTCGGATATTAAAACTAGATCCATTCTGGATAAATATTGACAATTTGGAGCTAATTCCTGCAGGCATTAATTTTGGACAATTTTTATAATGACCGAATGCAATTTTCGTTTCCACAGTTCGAGTTTTGAGAGTTGTAATTTTGTTTAAGGCTGAAATATCTAGATTTTTATAGTCGGATATTAAAACTAGATCCATTTTGGATAAATATTGACAATTTGGAGCTAATTCCTGCAGGCATTAATTTTTGACAATTTTTATAATGACCGAATGCAATTTTCGTTTCCACAGTTCGAGTTTTGAGAGTTGTCATTTTGTCTAAGGCTAAAATATCTCAATTTTTATGGTCGGATATTAAAACTAAGTCAATTTTGGATAAATATTAACAGTTTGGAGCTAATTCCTGCAGGCATTAATTTTTGACAATTTTTATAATGAACTTTGTTTCATTGCGTAATGTGACACCAGATCTTGCAACATAAAATCACAACCAACTCTGTTTATCACTAATACACCTTAAAAATCGTGTAAACACGAATATGCAGGTATCATTTGGTGTGGAGATTGCGCCATGCTGTATGCTGTATGCCGGAGGAGAGGCGTCGCGGCGCTTCTTGAGCAGTGTACCGCGGGGCGTCCACAGCGCTGCGCACGGCCGCGACATGCCACAGAATTATTGCACGTTCCGCGAAAAAGTGTGATCCCGAAGAATTCCTCGAGGATGACCTCTTCGCTCCTTTACCTGGGGATTACCCTGTTTGCAGCCCAGACCTACACAGGTAGGTAAACTCGGACTCATTATTTATTACGCCCGGCACGAGTTATTTACCACCGCCCGGCCCCCCTTTAGGGGAGCAACGTGACCGGAAACGTACATCAAATGGAATACCTGATTGACGATGGACGTATCGATTTCGGCCTCTAAAGTATCGTCCCTTTTTTACGAAGTGTTTCATGCAATCATTAATGTTGATTTGCTTAATATTTATTTGCCAGTGTTTGAAATATTAATATGGAGCAATATTGCGCATGCTTGTCGCCAATTTGTGCAGAAATCTGCAGGGTAATAAAATTTTACAATTACTGCACCTGGCAGGGCGCCATCTCTGATTTATATACTGATAAAGGGGAAAATTTTATGATGAATAGTCTGTAGATGGGACTTGAACCAGTGACGATTTGCTTGATGGGCAGATGCAGAAATGCGATACTGGTCACCCTAAGGAACTGCATAAAAGCCCTTGCACTCTCCTAAAGTGACAAGTTGGTGTGAACTCCTTGCTTTCGGAATTGTAGGCCCGTATTTCTTTAAAAATAACAATGCACAAAGAGTAATCGTTGATTCAGAATGTTAAATAACTGTATTGGAAGGTTTGCACAAAAGTTACGACAGCTTGGCATTGACCCTAAAAAATCTATATTTCCAGCAAGTTGGAGCAACAGCCCACACCGCGCGAAACAGTATTTATTTAAACAAATTGGGAATAACTTGTATTTAGTATTTATTTATATTGGTAACACGTATTTTATAACAATCTTAATACGACACTGCACAATGTACGTATTGTTTGTTTTTTTTTCATGTAAATGTTTTTTAAAAGAAAAAAGTTTAATTGAAATTTTTGTCGTTTAGTTTAGTTGAAATTATAGAACGAATAATTATGAAATGATAATCAAATTTGCCAAACTACAGATTTGTGCATTACAATTATTTAAAATTGATTATATTTTGACGTTCTTTAAAAGGAAATTTAAACGCAAAGTAAACAAAAAAATGCAGCAAAAATAAAAGATTTTGAATTTTGCCCAAACTATGGCAAGTGCGGACGTGCCTATTACAAAAATTATTGAAAATTGATTGGATTTTGATGTTCCTTAAGTAAATAGCAACATCGATTGGTCAATTTTTCAAAAATTTGTGCGCAAATATGAGATTGAATTTTTTTGTAGTGAGAACAAAAGATTATAAATTTTACCAAAATTATGGCAAGTGCGGATATGCCCGTTACAAAATTTATTCAAAATTGATTATATTTTGCAAAATATAAAAATCTATTAATCAATTTTTGAGAAATTTGTACACTAAGATGAAAAATTATATTTTCTAAGCAAGAACAAAAGATTGCAAATTTGCAGATTTGCCCAAACTATTTAAAATTGATTAGGTTTTGATGTTTTTTGAAAAAATGAAAACATTCTTTGCTAAATTAAATTTTCGAAAAATTCGAAGTAAATAAAATGCATTATTGTTTGAAAAAATAAAATATTTCAAATTTTGTCAAAACTATGGCAAGTCCAGATTTGCCCAAACTATTTAAAATTGATTAGGTTTTGATATTTTTTGAAAAAATTAAAAAAATTCTTTGGTAAATTTTCGAAAAATTAGAAGTAAATAAAATGCATTATTGTTTGAAAAAATAAAATATTTCAAATTTTGCCAAAACTATGGCAAGTCCAGATTTGCCCGTTGCAAAAATTATTCAAAACTGATTTTATTTTGATGTTCTATAAAAAAAACAGAAACATCTATTGGTCAATTTTTGAGAAATTTGGGCGCCAAGATAAAAGATTACATTTTTTTTGCAGTAAGAACAAAAGAACTTGAATTTTTCCAAAACTGTGGCAAGTGCGGATTTGCCCATAGTAATATTTAAAATTTATTAGATTTTGATATTCTATAAAAAAAGTCTAAATTTTCAAAAAATTTAAATGCAAAGTAAATAATACCCAATATTTGCATCGAAAATAAAAAGCTTACGAATTTTGCTAAAACTATGGCAAGTGCAGATTTGCCCATTGCAAAAATTATTCAAAATTGATTGTATTTTGATGTTCTATGAAAAAATATAATCACTGATTGGTCAATTTTTGGAAAATTTGTGCGCTAAGTTAAAAGATTGCATTTTTTGTAGCGAGAACAACAGATTATGAATTTTGCCAAAACTATGATAATTGGGAACTTGCCCTTTACAAAAATCATTTTAAATTGATTGAATTTTGATGTTCTATGAAAAAATATAAACACTGATTGATCAATTTTTGGAAAATTTGTGCGCTAAGTTAAAAGATTGCATTTTTTGCAGCGAGAACAACAGATTATGAATTTTGCCAAAAGTATGATAATTGGCGACTTAGCCTATACAAAAATCATTTAAAATTGATCGAAATTTGATGTTCTATGAAAAAATATAAACGTCGATTAATTCATTTTTTAAAAATTTGTACACCAAGATTGGAAATTGTTTAAATTAATGAAATAAAACGCATTATTTGCCTCGAAAATGAAAGATAACGTATTTTGCCAAAACTATAGCAACTGCAAATTTGCCTGTTACAAAAATTATTCAAAATTGATTGTAGTTTGAAATTCTATAAAAAAAAATAACAACTTTGATTTAACAATTTTTGAGAAATTTGTACTCCAAGATGAGAAATTGTATTTTTTGCAGCAACAACAAAAGATTAGCAGATTTTCCCATTACAAAAATTATTCAAAATTGATACGATTTTGATGTTCTTTAAAAAAATCTAAACATTGTTGCCTAAATTTTCGAGAAAGTTAAACGCAAAGTGAATAAAACGGATTATTTACAAGGAAAATTAAAGATTTTGAATTTTGGCAAAACTATGGCAAGTGTCGACTTTCTCATTAAAAAAAAATATTCAAAATTCATTAGATTTTGATATTCTTTAATTTAAATATTTTTTGCCAAATTTTGGAGAAATTTAAAAGCAAAGTAAATAAAACGCATTATTTTCAATGAAAATAAAAGATTATGAATTTTGCCAAAACAATTACAACTGGAGATTTGCGCATTACAAAAATTATTCAAAATTGATTGTATTTTGATATTTTATGAAAAAATAGAAACTTTGATTTAACAATTTTTGAGAAATTTGTACTCCAAGATGAGAAATTGTATTTTTTGCAGCAACAACAAAAGATTAGCAGATTTTCCCATTACAAAAATTATTCAAAATTGATAACGTTTAAAAAAAATCTAAACATTGTTGGCTAAATTTTTGAAAAAGTTAAACGCAAAGTGAATAAAACGGACTATTAAATGGAAAATTAAAGATTTTGAATTTTGCCAAAACTATGACAGGTGACGACTTGCCCATTGAAAAAATATTAAAAATTCATTAGACTTTGATATTCTTTAATTTAAATATTTTTAGAGAAATTTAAAAGCAAAGTAAATAAAACGCATTATTTTCAATGAAAATAAAAGATTATAAATTTTGCCAAAACAATGACAACTGGAGATTCGTGCATTATAAAAATTATCCAAAATTGATTGTATTTTGATATTTTATAAAAAAATAGAAACTTTGATTTAATAATTTTTGAAAAATTTCTACGCCAAATGTTTTATAAAGTTCATGGTGACTCGCTAACTTTTTTGCATTTTTTTCTGGATAAATTTTTTTAACGTCAATTGATTTATCTCGTTCTTCTGATGAAGAAGAAGGTGTTACATAAAGGTCTACGATGATTATTAAGAAAGTTGATTTTTTTCCATTTTCGAGTTTTCTTTGCTGAGGCGTCACCGGCTCCAAATTGACATTTATTGTTAAGCAAGTACATTTTCTGAAGGGTCCTGAAGAGATATTTACGGTGATGTATAGAAACCCCGAATCGAACCAGCGGTTTCATCGTAAAAAAAAACTTTATACAAACGTAACTAAATTACCAAATTTTAATTTCGATTCGAAAACAATCCGCGCACCTGTTAAATTTTATTAATTACATGTTTACCCCATCTGCAACAGTTCCAATTATCCACCAACCACTAACTAACAAACTCGTGGAATTTTCCATTGAATTAAATAAATTATTCATCAGCATAAATTTAAAATGAAAAAAAAAATCGCACCGTTATATAAATGAATGTAATAATAAATGTACAGCTAATGATTAATTACTAATGCAGCAGTTTCCCTGCATGATTAATAATGCGATACAACGTCCGGGGAATTTTAGAATTTCCCAAAGGGAAAATCCATCCGTGGACCGCGCTGTTGATTGAATGAAATTAAATGGGGCGTGACCGAATGCCGAATGAGTGTGTGTGTGTATGTGTGTGTGTTTAGAACGTATTCGGCTTTTCATGATTGTAGCACACGTCAGTAATTGTCTGGCAGCAATTTGTCGACTCGGATATTCAGTGTTTTGTTTTGGATAACATGGGGATTAGTTTCTGTTTGAGTGTGACGAGCGGATGAATGAATGAATGAATGGATGAATTGTTGAAAACAAGAGTTTTTCGAATAAAAAATGGGCATTTTTATTAATCAAAGTCATCAATGGTTGAAATGGAAACTTTTTCGAATAAAAAAATGTTATTTTTATCAAAAGTCATCAATGGTGTTTTATGTTTTCTTTCGATAATTGAAGCCACGTATAAAAATAGCGGATAATTTTTTTATCCACTTGTAAATTTTTAATTACCTTCAGCATGACAACGATCTGAATCATTTGAACGTAGTTATACATAGTATAGTTGTCGAAACATACACTATTCGTAGTTATAATTTCTTCAGGATAAATTTTATTTCAATCATCGCAAAATATGAATCGAATAAATGACTCATGCAAACTAAAATTTATCCGGATAAATTATAGCCGCCCGTAAAATTTTGCAATATTTTTTGTTACATTTTTTTAATAAATCACCAGTCATTAAATCTTCTTCCATTTCCTGTAAACTTTTCTCTCCGCGATTTTATTAAATACAAGTAAAATCCCTCGCTACGCCGCCTTCTCTCTCTCTCTCTCATCGGAAAATTTAGTTACGGGGACGGTTATCGATTTCCCGTCAGAATTTATATCTTTGTTTGTTGGTGAGGGAGAGAGAACCGGCCCTACTGGCTAAGAGCCAAATACTTTTAGTCGCCAATTGTTTGAGATGTAATTCCAGCCAAAGTTTATTGTATTACTCTTTGGGAAAAATTCCGGGATCCTCCCGAAGATGAAATATATTCAGAGTGCATCATCGTCCACGAATCCGCCGAATCATCTCTAAACAAATTTCATGCCAGCTCGGACCGAAAAAAAAACCCAAATCGGAGAGTGCCCTTTGGCCTTAATTGCCTTCGGGATCCGGAGATGAATGAGTGGACATAAAGGGATATTATGATAATCTATGAGGATCGTAAATAGAATATGGTAATGATAAATAAATTTGTGATGAAGTTGCATTTTTAAATTCGGCAAAAAAATATAAAAACAATTGCTACGAGCTTAAAACATTCTGAAATTACTAAGAATAGTTGCTTCCACATGTTACCATAAAAATAGTTGAAGTTTAATTTCCTAAATTGAAGATAATCTCAATACAACGCCAACGCCCGTTTATATATATTTTTTAAATTGCATTTTTCCAATTCGGTAAAAAAAATATCAAAACAATTACTACGCGCTTAAAACATTCTGAAGTTACTTAAAATAGTTGCTTCTTCGTGATACCACAAAAATACTATAATTTCAATTTCCTAAATTAAAGATAATCTCAATTCAACGCCCGTTTTTTTTTTTTCTAAAGTTACGTTTTTAAATTCGACAAAAAAATACTAAAACAATACCTACGAGCTTAACACATTCAGTCTTTGTTCTTAACACGTATGGATAATTAAAATACATAATTGATAAAAGCGCCCGCAAATTCCCTTTTCAGGATCGGACTTTATATCCATTTTTAAATATTAGAGGGAGGGCACGGAGCGCGTCCGGAATACGTAACATAAATTCTTAAGGGCCAGAGTTTGATTTCCACGCGATCGTAAATTATACAGAGGGATTTATACCAGTTTCCTGTCGCGGGTAGCCTCCGGGCCTTAATTCAATTTGCATTTTTCTTTTTTGCACGGAAACTCCGCAAAAGCAAACGAATACCCTTTATTGAAATGGGACCTAGAATGGACCGTAGTAGGCCTTGAAAATTGACAAAATTGTGTTTCAATTAATCTCGTAAGTATTACGCAATTTTTGTAAAATCAACAATTTTTAATAAAAAAAATGGATTTTTGAAAATGTTTATTTTAATTTTTTGTGCACCTGAACGAAAACATCGCATAAAAAAATATAACACCTGTAGATAAAATTCCATAAAAAATTATCCCCAATGGCTGAAGTATCGCTTATTCAAAATTAATTTGTTTTTTTGTAAATTCGACAATTTTCAATAAAGAAATCGATTTTTGAAAATTTTCATTTTAATTTTTTGAGCACCCGAACAAAAACACTGCAGAAAAAATATAAAACGTGCAGGCAAAATTCCATAAAAATTATTCTTAATGGCCGAAGTATCGCTTATTCAAAATTAATTTGGTTTTTGTAAATTCAACAATTTTCGATAAAGATATGGATTTTTGAAAATTTTTGCTTTATTTTTTTACCACCTGAACGAAAATATCGCAGAAAAAAATATAAAGCGAGCAGAAAGAAATCCATAAAAATTATCCTCAATGGCCGAAGTATCGCTTATTCAAGATTAATTTGGTTTTTGTAAATTCGACAACTTTTAATAGAGCTATGGATTTTTGAAAACTTTTATTTTAATTTTTTGAGCATCTGTACGAAAACATCGAAGAAAAAAATTAAACGTGGAGTAAAAATGTCATACAAAATTATCCTCAATGGCTAAAGTATCGCTTATCCAAAATAAATTTGGTTTTTATAAATTCAACAATTTTTAATAGAGAACATTTTCGTTTTCATTTTTTGAGCGAAAAGTTAATCGTTTTTACAGATACGTAACTAAGCATTAATTGTGGGTAAATTTGAAGTGTGTTAAGTCGATAGCAATTGTTTTGAAAACATTTTCAAGCCACGAAAATAATTATATTTTGTCCAAAAATGAACGTTCCATTTACGTAAAGTTATTTCAAAATTTAAGGACTAGGAGTTAATCGTTTTTACAGATACGTCATTAAGCATTAATTGTGGGTCAATTTTGAAAGTTTCAAGTCGATAGCAATTGTTTTTATATTTTTTTCGTACCACCAAAATTGTCTACAATTTTTAAAAATTTTGCACTTTGATTACATGCCATTATTCTAAAATCCAGTGATGGTGTGCATTTAGAATTGCACAAAATCATAATCTGGAATGAATTTTGAATAATTTTGGAAAGTTTTAAGTCGGTGGCAATTGTTTTTCTATTTTTTTCGAATCGCCAAAATGTCTACAATTTTTTAAAACTTTGCACTCTGATTACATGACATTATCCTAAAATCCAGGGAAGTGTGCATGTGGAGTTGCACAAAATCATAATCTGTGATGAATTTTGAGTAATTTTGAAAAGTTTGAAGACGGTCATAATTCTTCTTATATTTTTTCGTGTCACCAAAATTGTCTACAATTTTTGAAAACTTTGCACTCTGATTACATGACATTATCCTAAAATCCAGGGACAGTGTGCATGTGGAGTTGTACAAAATCATAATCTGCAATGAATTTTGAGTAATTTTGGAAAGTTTCAAGTCGGTGGCAATTGTTTTTATATTTTTTCGAATCGCCAAATTGTCTACATTTTTTTAGAACTTTGATTACATCGTAGAAAAAATATAAAACGTGCAGTCAAAATTTTATAAAAAATGATTCTCGGTGATAGAAGTATCGCTTATTCAAAATCAATTTGGTTTTTGCAAATTCAACAATTTTCAAAAAAGATATGGAGTTTTGAAAATTTTTGTTTTAATTTTTTACCATCCGAACAAAAACATCGCAGAAAAAATATAAAACGAGCAGACAGAATTCCATAAAAAATTATCCGCAATGGCTGAAGTATCGCTTCTTCAAAATACATTTGATTTTTGTAAATTCAACAATTTTGAATTAAGATATGGATTTTTGAAAATATTTATTTTAATTTTTTGAACACCTGAACGAAAAAAACGCAGAAAAAGAATATAAAACGCGCAGACAAAATTCCATAAAAAATATCCTTAATGGCCGAAGTATCATTTATTCAAAATCAATTTGGTTCTTGAAAATTCAACAATATT
The DNA here is from genome assembly GCA_910593695.2 of Ocypus olens. Lineage (NCBI taxonomy): Eukaryota > Metazoa > Arthropoda > Insecta > Coleoptera > Staphylinidae > Ocypus > Ocypus olens. Next base: position 1,990,140 of record OU343058.1, read on the forward strand.
TAATAAAGATATGGATTTTTGAAGTTTTCCTTTTCATTTTTTGAGCAACTGAACGAAAACATCGCAGACAAAAATATAAAACGTGCAGACAAAATTCCATAAAAAATTATCCAATATGCCGAAGTATCGCTTATTTAAAATAAATTTGGTTTTTGTAAATTTAACAAGTTTTAATAGAGATATAGACTTTTGAAAATTTTTGTTTTCATTTTTGACCACCCGAACAAAAACATCGCAGAAAAAATATAAAACGCGCAGATAAAATTCCATAAAAAATTACCTTCAAAGGCCGAAGTATCGCTTATTTAAAATAAATTTGGTTTTTGTATTTCAACAAGTTTTAATAGAATTAGAATTCCATTCCACCCATCTAACTATGGAATGAATAGCCCTGTGTGTCGTGCAATGATTATTTTTAATTCTCTCTCGAGTAAGATTGATATTTTTCATGTACCAATTCATATCTTTCGGAATCGTTGCATGCTACTATTATCCGATATCATTACCAATTAATTCTTCCACAGTTGAAATTTGAATCTCATTTTCTTTTTCCTTTATTTTAGGGTTATTACACTTTGATTACATGATATTTTGTAAACTGGTATAATTTTGTTTATATTATTTTTAGAGCATTTCTTATTTTTATGTATTTCTTGTAAAAAGTTGAATACGTCAATAAAAGTATTATTATATTATTATAGATATGGATTTTTGAAAAATTTTGTTTTAATTTTTTGACCATCCGTACAAAAACATCGCAGAAAAAATATAAGACGTGCAGTCAGAATTCCATAAAAAATTATCCGCAATGGCTGAAGTATCGCTTATTTAAAATAAATTTGGTTTTTGTAAATTCAACAATTTTTAATAGAGATTTGGGTTTTTGAAAAATTTGTTTAAATTTTTTGACCACCCGAACAAAAACATCGCAGAAAAAACTATAAAACGCGCAGAAAAAAATCCATAAAAAATTATCCGCAATGGCTGAAGTATCGCTTATTTAAAATAAATTTGGTTTTTGTAAATTCAACAAGTTTTAATAGAGATGTGGATTTTTGAAAATTTTTGTTTTAATTTTTTGACCATCCGTACAAAAACATCGCAGAAAAAATATAAGATGTGCAGAAAAAAATCCATAAAAAATTATCCTCAATGGCCGAAGTATCTCTTATTCAAAATTAATTTGTTTTTTGTAAATTCAACAATTTTTAATACAGATGTAGATTCTTGAAGATTTTAGTTTTAATTTTTTGAGCACCTGAACAAAAACATCTCAGAAAAAAATATTAAACGTGCTGGAAAAATTCTATGAAAAATTATCCTCAATGGCCGAAGTATCGCTTATTAAAAATAAATTTGGTTTTTGTAAATTCAACAATTTTCAATGAAGATACGGATTTTTTTAAATTCTTATTTTTATTTTTTGAGCACTTGAACAAAAACATCGCAGAAAAAATATAAAACATGCAGGCAAATTCCATAAAAAAATATCCTCAATGGCCGAAGTATCTCTTATTAAAAATCAATTTGGTTTTTGTAAATTCAACAATTGTTAATACAGATATGGATTTTTGAAAATTTTCGTTTTAATTTTTTGAGTATCCGTACAAAAGGGCCCAAAAAAAATCCATAAAAAATATCCTTAATGGCTAAAGTATCGCTTATTCAAAATCAATTTGGTTTTTTTTAAATTCAACAATTTTCAATAGAGATATAGATTTTTTTTTAAATTTAGTTTTAATTTTTTGAGCACCTGATAAAATATAAAACGTGCAGACAAAATTACATAAAAAATTTCTTTAATGGCACAAATCAATTTGGATTTACAACAAATCCTGAAAATAGATTATTATAATGTATTTTAAAATATACGCCAGTTTTCTTTTTTTCAATTTCGCTCCCCACACAAACACGCTTTTCCACTGAGGCTTGTAGTGTACTTGCGGCCCTCCCTCACCCCCGGAAAGTATCCACAGCCATCCGCAAATTTAAAATTCAACATCCATTATACACACCACATTTAACCCTACATTTGCGTATTTATAAGTATAAGTTCCTTTTCCATTTGCATTAACAGGGGAATTATTTTATAAGAATAGTCTGTTTTGTTTAAATATTTTAATCTCTTTTTTTATGTCTTTTAAACATTCCCGCCAATGAATTTTTGTACTGTGAAAATTCAAGTTTGAAATAACTTTCGTAATTACATGACGTTCTTAATGGGATCGTTTATTACGTAAGCCAAGGAACTCAAACATCCAAAATAATATGCTAAAACACGGATTTTTTAAATCACTTGAAGAAATTCTAAATTTAACAATGAGCTTTATTATTAAATAGTTTTTGCTCATTGTCGAACTGTTTTTGGTGAAATTGAAATTATCACGATTGGGTGAGACGATGAGCGTTTTTGTTAAACAGTTCTACGCTCATTGTTAAATTGTTTTAGTGCAATCTAACGATTGGCAGTATTTAGAAACTAAAAGAAAACCGAAAGTGGTCTGTTAAGCACGTCTTTTTAAAAATTTTATTCTTATGAGTTAATAAATCGAGATTAAGGGGGAATAACTCGCTAAAAAGTGAATTTGAATGTTGGCTCATAACATCTTACGTTTACAATATTTTTACCACATTTCATAAAGTCGAAGAATGTTGCCAGCCTAATTAATATTTATTTTTTCCGAAAATAATTATTTAAATGGTGTAAAATAATTTTTCATTCAATTTAGTCGTATTTAAAATTCAGAAATAATTGTTATCCTCTCTAACGCATGATTAATCAATCTTCCTAAATAATAAATAATGAATTCTGTAGCTACAAAAAAGTTACATTACCATTAAAAACATCGATCCAAATACATACATTATTACCATCATTAATCACCCCCAATGTTGGATCGTTGTGATGTATGTTCGTTGGTAAAGTGGCGCATCATTCAGATTATTGTAATCGTTTAGCCGCTGCAAGATTTTGTACGTGCAGGCAATAAATTTCGTAATATGCATAGGAATGCAGAAACTACCATTCTGTAATGAAACACGCACCGTTTCCTCTTTTGGCAAATATTGTATTTATACATGCATCGGCCCGAACGAGTCCCGCCAGTAATAAAACCGCAATGCAATCAGTTTATGGATGAATTTTGGATGTGGAGGTCGTAAAAAGATAAAAGCCCATGCACCACCACGAACACACAGAAGTAATTTAATATTGTCTCTACGTTTTATTGCTTCACATATTTCTTTATAGAAATAATGTAATTTCAAACTTGAATGATTGTTTGTCCCGTCATCGAATATTCGTTTATTTGTTGATGGAAACTAAATTTCACCATTGAATTTTAAAATAGCTAATTGTTAAGGTAGAAATGCGATTAAGGCGACATCTATTGTCTAAAGCGTTGCGGAAATGTAATTTTCGATGACTAGTTGAATTTGTTGGGTGATTAACTTTATTTATTTATTGTTTGGCACATATTATATTAACAGGATATGTAAAGCTAATCAATAAATAAATAATATGTATGTACACCAAATAAATGAATATGAATATAAATTTACGCCTGTGAAGTTAGCCATAAAATTTTCTAGCACTAATTTTTTTTCTTACTTAAAATAAATCGTGTCTACTTAAATATGAACAATAGACCAATAGAAATGAGTCCATTTTTAGAAGAAGATTTGATATTTATAAACATGCAAAAACTAAAATCACTTCAGAAAACATCGTTCTCTCGAAATAACTTAGTTTTTCAAAAATCCACCAATGTTTTCCCTATTTGTAATCAATTTTATTTTTAATATGCTAACACGCAGTTATAATAATAATAATGATAATAAAACGCCAGGTTAAAATTATTTGAAATTACTCGCAGTAAATGTCATTTTTTAAATCAGTTTTGGATTTTGAAAATCCGCCTATTTTTAAATCAGTGGGAATTACAAAAAAAATATATTTAAATTGAAGAAGAATTTATAAATATAAATCATACATGTAAAATTCTACAAACTTTAAATTTAGTTCTTTTGAAATAATTTTGTATTTTAAAAATACATACATTTTCTTGTGGGTTGTGAATTTCTTTAAATAATAAATTCCGGCTTTTGTACCAAAAAAATTGAAATAAACATAAAATGCAATGATAAAACCCTACAAAAATTAAAACTTTGTATTTTAAAAATACATAAAGTTTCTTGTAGGTTGTGAATTTCTTTAAATAATAAAATTCGGCTTTTGTACCATAAAAATTTAAATAAATATAAAATTCAACCCTACTAAAATTGCATTCGGCTCAGAAAACTTTGATTTTTCTGAATAATTTTAGTTTTCGAAATTTCACCAATTTTCTCGCGAGTTGCGTATTTTTTGGTTCGGACGTACACTTGAGCGAAAAAAATTAAAAAGAAATACAAAACGCCTGAATAAAACTCTAACAACAATTATATTTAGCTCACAAAACATCAATATTTCGAAATAATTAAGGATTTTGAAATTCCACCAATTTTTTCGCGAGTTGTGTATTTTTTGGTTTGGACGTATTGAAACACTTGAGCGAAAAAAAAATTAAAAAGAAATACAGAACGTCTTAATAAAACTTTAGAAAAATTATATTTAGCCAACAAAATATCACTACATATTTCTAAATAATTTAAGATTTCAAAATTTCATTTTCTCGTGAGTTGTTTTTTTTGGTTTGGACGTGTTCAAGACTTGAGTGAAGAAAATTAAAAATAAATACAAAGCGCCTAAATAAAACTCTACAAAAATTATATTTAGCTCGTAAAACATCAATCTTTCGAAATAAATTAGGATTTTTAAATTCCATCAATTTTCTGGCGAGTTTTGTGTTTTTTTAGTTTAGACGTGTTGAACATTCGAGCGAAAAATAGCAAAAATAAATACAAAACGCCTGAATAAAACTCTACAAAAATTATATTTAGCTCACAAAACAGTATTCTTTCGAAATAATTTAGGATTTTGAAATTCCACCAATTTTCTTGCGAGTTGTGTATTTTTTTGTTTTGACGTGTTGAACACATCGGCGAAAAAAATTAAAAATAAATATAAAACGCCAGAATAAAACTTGACAAAAATTATATTTAGCCCACAAAATATCACAATTTCTAAATCATTTAAGATTTCAAAATTTCATCAATTTTCTCGTGAGTTGTGTTTTTTTTTTGGTTTTGACGTGTTGAACACATCGGCGAAAAAAAATAAAAATAAATATAAAACGCCAGAATAAAACTTGAAAAAAAATATATTTAGCTCACAAGACATCAATCTTTCAAAATAATTAAGGATTTTGAAATTCCACCAATTTTCTCGCGAGTTGTGTATTTTTTAGTTTAGACGTGTTGAACATTCGAGCGACAAATAGTAAAAATAAATACAAAACGCCGGAATAAAACTCTACAAAAATTATATTTAGCTCACAAAACAGTATTCTTTCGAAATAATTTAGGATTTTGAAATTCCACCAATTTTCTTGCGAGTTGTGTATTTTTTTGTTTTGACGTGTTGAACACATCGGCGAAAAAAATTAAAAATAAATATAAAACGCCAGAATAAAACTTGACAAAAATTATATTTAGCCCACAAAATATCACAATTTCTAAATCATTTAAGATTTCAAAATTTCATCAATTTTCTCGTGAGTTGTGTTTTTTTTTTGGTTTTGACGTGTTGAACACATCGGCGAAAAAAAATAAAAATAAATATAAAACGCCAGAATAAAACTTGAAAAAAAATATATTTAGCTCACAAGACATCAATCTTTCAAAATAATTAAGGATTTTGAAATTCCACCAATTTTCTCGCGAGTTGTGTATTTTTTAGTTTAGACGTGTTGAACATTCGAGCGACAAATAGTAAAAATAAATACAAAACGCCGGAATAAAACTCTACAAAAATTATATTTAGCTCACAAAACAGTATTCTTTCGAAATAATTTAGGATTTTGAAATTCCACCAATTTTCTTGCGAGTTGTGTATTTTTTTGTTTTGACGTGTTGAACACATCAGCGAAAAAAATTAAAAATAAATATAAAACGCCAGAATAAAACTTGACAAAAATTATATTTTTAGCCCACAAAATATCACAATTTCTAAATTTAAGATTTCAAAATTTCATCAATTTTCTCGTGAGTTGTGTTTTTTTTTGGTTTTGACGTGTTGAACACATCGGCGAAAAAAAATAAAAATAAATATAAAACGCCAGAATAAAACTTGACAAAAAATATATTTAGCTCACAAAACATCAATCTTTCGAAATAATTAAGGATTTTGAAATTCCACCAATTTTTTCGCAAGTTGTGTTTTTGTTTTGTTTTAGACGTGTTGAACACTTGAGCGAAAAAAATTGAAAATAAATACAAAGCGCCCGAAAAAAAATCTACAAAAATTATATTCAGCTCGCAAAACATCAATCTTTAGAAATAATTTAGGATTTTAAAATTCCACCGATTTTCTCGCCAGTTATGTTCACTTGATCAAAAAAATTTAGAACAAATACAAAACGCAAGGATAAAGCTTTGCTATTTTGACACACAAAAAAAAACTGTTAAATCTCGATAGGTAAACTTTTATAACCCAATTTCTCTGTAACGCAATAAACATTTTATCCGGGAGCAGCTTATCCTCTCGGCTTTTTATCATGCGAAAATATTTTTTCCTGCGAAAATATTCAGAGGACATAAATCACCGGATTCATACGGTGAAATAAAATCGGCGTAAAATCAGGAAGGGCCGAATATTAGGAAAGGCAATATTTTTTTTTGGGGGAAGGTCCGTACACCGAATTCCAGGGATCATCACGCATGAAATCCATAATAAGTCCCTTCACGATTATTCCCATTATTCAAAATCATGATCTAATATTCGTATGCTCACGTCAGTTAATTCACGTATTCGAACAATAATTATAATAATAACAATCGTTATTATTAATAATAATAAACGTTTATTGTACTTACTAAATACATAATAAATACAATGACCATCGACCGAAGTCCTTCAGACATATTATTATTATATTACCCTTTTTTTTAATAGATATATAAATTTCTTTATACATGAACAATTATTATCATTATATTTTCATCAAATTTGGCTAAAATGGTTCTCGAGCATTCATTTTGATAATTGCCAAATTTTCTAATATTCATTAAACTTTTTTTGCGGTTTGTCGTTGAGAAGGAATAATAATTTAGATTAAGTCCTAAATTATTATTTTTACTCACAGTTGAATTCCAAACCTATAGGTGGCCCTGATCCATGTTTTAATGTGTTTTATTGTATTGTCGGTATTATTCATAAATTTCTAATTAATTTTAAATTTTATTCTCCCCCTACTATAACCGTTAGCGGCTGAATGGCTTATAAGGCTTAGCCAAAAAAAAAATTTATACACATATTAAATTAATTACTTTAACTCTAAGTTTACATATTATATTTTGCTTGACTTATGTAAGGACTTTGTCTAACCAGCATCAATAAATATATTATTATTATTATTCCTTCTTAACGACAAACTATTATTATTATTATTATTATGTGGCAATTATCAAAATGCATGCTCGTTAGCAAAATTTATTGAAAATTTACCTTTATCTAAATCTTATTGTAAATCTAAGCATCGAAAAATTATCTTCCTTTGGTATTTTTAATTTAACTGTCTATATCAATTCGATGGCGTCAATATAACAACTGACAGCACCTAAGAGGTTGAAGGTACAAATTGAATCATATCATTTTGTCTGCGATAAATTGAGTTCCCACGCGGATTTATCTCGTTGTTTGTCGCTGGGAGGATTCGGGATATTTCCCCCCAAACAGAATGAAATTCTTCTCGGGGTTTGTTATCCGGATATGATTGTGTTGCGTTGTTTGTCACGTCAAGGGACGCCGTGTCAACTGGAGTGTATACATTTTAACAAATCAATGTTCAATCCTGCGCACACACACACGCGGAATATTTTTCCAATTCCGTTTTTTTTTCGTAGAAATTGCTTTCTTTATATACAGGGTCCTGCGTTTCACCTCACGTCTTCTATAGCTCAGTTAGCAATTAAGTTAGGATTTTGATATTTTACAGAATTTACTTGATGAAAAAAGTATGAAAAGTATGCCTTTAATCGTTACCTAAAACTTTATTGAAATCAGTTCAGTGATATCCGCATATCAATTATTCCAAAAGCCATTTTAATATATAAAAATCTAAGGTGGCTATGAAAAACAATTCATATATCGTTTACACACCATAATGAAAGTATTTCATTATACGCTCAATAAACAAGGAGCGCAAAACACAAATATTATGTAGACATTTCGGGGCTCGTTCGTTTAAGGAGCAATTATGTAAATACGAAAACGGTAAGGAAACAATTAGAACACCGAAATTGAAAGTAAACTCGATCCAGGACAACAACAAAACATGAATATTAATCGAGGATGGTAATCAGGCCGCAGTTTTCCCTCCCGTGCGTTCATTATTTTTTCTTCTTTATTAATGCGGATAAACACGAAAAGAAACGTTTCTCCGCGATGGGGCAGTTTAACTTTCTTTGGTTTATTTAGTATTCATGAAATCCCCGAAAGTTTCCACCCCGCTTTCTCCAGACAAAGCCGGAACGAATGTTTGTATTATTTATAGAAACAAATTGTCCTCAGACTGCTGTTTACGTCAAATACTGATGATGATTAAAGTGTTTTATGCCATCATGTCAGGGATGCATAATGACTATTATTTACTCATCGCATAATGGATGCTATAATCATACAGATAATAATAGAATATATACAGTGCGCGTCTAAAGTATGAAATGATGTCAGTAAAAGCAAAAAAAAAAATATATATAAATAACATTTTTGCATGAAAATCGATTTTCAATCATCATTTGTTTTGAGCGATAACGTCATCCATATTCTTTTCAAATGACAACCCCTTTTTTTGCTCTTGATTTTGAGAGTTCTTTTCATTATTAAACTTAAAATTTTTCGTTCTATTAAATTTATTTATTGCTTCTGCAACAAGTAAGGTTGCCTCAAATTTATTTAAAAAATTTAATGTTGTAAAGCTAACTATTATGTCATTTTAAAAATTTGAGTGTTTCGGACGATTGAAAAAGTTTTCTCGTGAAAAGAAAAAAGCGCGTTTTGATGCTCGTGATTTAAAAAAAATTACAAAAAATATAAATATTTGAAAATTTTAAATTTCCTTGCGTAATTTTGAAAATCCATCTCTTGAAAAGCTATTTTTGAAATGTGAGTCTTTTGGCTTCAATTATAAAGGTTTTCTCGTGACAAGAAAAATACACGGGCAATTTTTTTTCGCGTGGTTTTCAAAAATATTCGTATTTAAAAATTTTGAATTTCCTTAACTATTTTTATAAAGCCATCTCTTAGGAAGCCATTTTAAGAATTTGAGTATTTCGGACGATTTGAAAACAGTTTTCTCGTGAAATGAAAAAGAAGGCGCGTGATTTTCAAAAATTCGCAAAAAATACAGATATTTGAAAATTCGAAATTTCTTTATGTGATTTTGGAAATCCATCTTTTAAAATGTTATTTCTTAAATTTGAGTATTTTGGCTTCAGTTATAAAAGTTTTCTCGCGAAAAGAAAAATAAATGGACAATTTTATGGCGCCGCCTTGTTTTCAAAAATTTGTAAAAAATACACGTATTGGAAAATGTTTAATTTCTTCAAGTAATTTTGTAAAATTATCTTTCAGGAAGCCATTTTGAACATTTGAGTCTTTTAGACGATATGAAGAAAGTTCTCTCGTAAAAAGAATAAAAAAGGCGCGATTTCATGCTCGTGTGATTTTCAAAAATTCGCAAAAAATATAAATATTTAAAAAAAAAATAATTTCTTTATGTGATTTTGGAAATCCATCTTTTAAAAAGATTATTTTGGCTTAAGTTATAAAAGTTTTCTCGCGAAAAGAAAAATAAATGGATAATTTTATGGTTTTCAAAAATTCGCAAAAAATACACGTATTTGAAAATTTTAAGTTTCTTCAAGTAATTTCGTAAAATTATCTTTCAGGAAGCCATTTTAAAAATTTGAGTCTTTTGGACGATATGAAAAAAGTTTTCTCGTGAAAAGAATAAAAAAGACGCTTTTTCATGCTCGTGTGATTTTCAAAAATTCGCAAAAAATTGAAATATTTAAAAAAATTTAAATTTCTTTATGTGATTTTGGAAATCCATCTTTTAAAAAGCTATTTTTAAAATTTGAGTATTTCTGCTTCAGTTATAAAAATTTTCTCGCGAAATGAAAAATAAATGGGCGATTTTATGGTACCGCCTTGTTTTCAAAAATTCGCAGAAAATATACGAATTTGAAAATTTAAAATTTCTTCAAGTAATTTTGTAAAATAATCTTTCAGGAAGCCATTTTAACCATTTGAATCTTTTTGACGATATGGAAAAAGATCTCTCGTGAAAAGAATCAAAAAGACGCGTTTTCATGTTCATGTGATTTTCAAAAATTTGCAAAAAATATAAATATTTAAAAAATTTTAATTTCTTTGCGTGATTTTGGAAATCCATCTTTTAAAAAGCTATTTTTAAAATTTGAGTTTTTTGGCTTCAGTTATAAAAGTTTTCTCGCGAAAAGAAAAATAAATGGACAATTTTATGGTGCCGCCTTGTTTTCAAAAATTCGCAAAAAATACACGTATTTGAAAATTTTAAATTTTTTTAAGTAATTTTGTAAAATTATCTTTCCGGAAGCCATTTTGAAAATTTGAGTCATTTGGACGATTTGAAAAAAGTTCTCTCGTGAAAAGAATAATAAAAGGCGCTTTTTCATGGTCGTGTGATTTTCAAAAATTCGCAAAAAATATAAATATTTAAAAGTTTTGAATTTCTTTAAGTAATTTTGTAAAGTTATCTTTGAAGAAGCTATTTTAAATATTTGAATCTTTCGGACGATACGAAAAAATTTTCTCGTGAATAGAAAAAAAAGCGCGTTTCGAGTGATTTTCAAAAATTCACAAAAAATATAAATATTTAAAAAAATTTAATTTCTTTAATTGATTTTGGAAATCCATCTTTTAAAACGCTATTTTAAAAATTTGATTCTTTTAACTTCAGTTATAGAGATTTTCTCGTGAAAAGAAAAATAAATGGGCGATTTTATGGTACCGCGTGATTTTCAAAAATTCGCAGAAAATATATGAATTTGAAAATTTTGAATTTCTTAAAGTAATTTTGTCAAGTAATCTTTTAGAAAGCTATTTTAAAAATTTGAATTCTCGGACGATACAAAAAAAGGTTTTCTCGTGAATAGAAAAAAAGCGCGTCTCGTGTGATTTTCAAAAATTCGCAAAAAATATAAATATTTAAAAAATGTTCATTTCTTTATGTGATCTTGAAAATACATCTTTTAAAAAGCTATTTTCGATATTTGAGGCTTTAGGCTTCAATTATAAAAAGGTTTTCTCGTGAAAAGAAAAATAAATGGGCAATTTTATGGTTGTTTTAAAAAATTCGCAGAAAATATACGAATTTGAAAATTTTGAATTTCTTTAAGTAATTTTGTAAAGTTATCTTTTAGGAAGCTATTTTAAAAATTTGGATCTTTTTTACCATTCGAAAAAAGTTTTGTTGTGAAAAGAAAAAAAAAGCGCGTCTCGTGTGATTTTAAAAAATTCGCAAAAAATATAGATATTTGAAAATTTTCAAAATTCATTTATGTAATTTTGAAAACCCATCTTTTAAAGAAGCCATTTTAGAAATTTGAGTTTTTTGGCTTCAGTTGTAAAGATTTTCTCGTGAAAATAAAAATAAATGGGCGATTTTATGGTACCGCGTTGTTTTCAAAAATTCGCAGAAAATGTACGAATTTGAAAATTTTGAATTTCTTTAAGTAATTTTGTAAAGTTACCTTTTAGGAAGCCATTTTTTAAATTGAAGCCTTTCGGACGATATGACCAAAGTTATCTCGTGAAATGGAAAAAACGCGCGATTTTCAAAAATTCGCAAAAATATAAATATCTTCTTCGAGTTATTTTGAAAATCCATCTTTTGAAAAGCCATTTGTGACGTTTGAGCTTTTTGGATTGCATAATGAACGTTTTTTCGCGAAAAGAATAAAACATCTGAGTTTTCGACTCGTGTAATCGAGCAGAAAATCTGCGTTTTTGAAAAACAGTTTTTGATGTAGCTAATCATATTTATTTACTTTGCTACCGTTTTAAATGTACATAACCAGTAACATTGTTATAAAATCCATTATTAAACCAAAGTAGAAAAATATAATTCGATTTTGTGGTGCAACAGAATTGCTCATGAGGGTGTTATGATAATTTTTTCAAGACCAAAAATAGTTAAAACAATCAAGTAAGGGGTCGACAATTTTTCTTTCTTAAATTGCACTTTATAAAACTTTTTTATTTTTATTTCAAGATTAAATATTTCGATTCATTAAGAGGCCGAGTGTACTGGCAACAAGTACAGCGACACTTTCTTTTTCATTAGCTAATGTTCCTCTTAATAAATCACCAAGTTTTTGCAGCCGGCGGAGCGCGCTTTCAACTTTTTCTATTCGAGTCGTCCGAAATTGCGCCGCATTTTTCTCGCCTTTAATTAATGAACGTCTTTCGGTGATAAATCAATTTAAATTCAAAGAAGCATACTGCCATTGTCTAAGTTGCATAATTAATTATGTGCAAGGGGAGAGACTTAATCCAGGATGTCATTATAAATTGTTTTGAATCGCGCTTGAGAAAGAAATTTTGTGATGATTTGAAAATTATCGAATTGGCAAGTTTAATAGTGGAGAACGAAATTATTTGACGGATTCACCTTTAATCATTTTTATTATATGTAAATAATCTAAATTTGTAATATAATCCTTTCAATTTTCAATAGTTTATTTATTTATTTTTTGTAGTTTGATTCATTAAGAATATTACATAGTCGGATGATATTTTCTAAAACTAAAGTTTACATTATGTTTTTCTAATATTAAATTATTACTAATACATTTACATGTTCGTCGATGATAAAATGTTAAGTTAAACGGTAAGTGCGTTAATGATTGTCAAAATATGAATTCATTCAATTTTCAGGAATAAATTATGTTGCTCGGTTTCCGGAAGCGATAAAATTTATTTCAAAAAAAAAGAGAAAGAATTTGTGACACCAGTCGTGTTTGTTAAGATTATTTCGTGAAGAAATATACATTTTGATCATTTATTTTGGATTAATTTCAAACTTTATGTAATATTGAACATTTTGAGGTTTCATGTACAGTTACAGCATTTAAATTAAATTAAATTGAAATACGAGACACCTCATAATTCAAATGAATATTGTTATGGATAAAAACGAACGAATATTCGCTAGAAGCGATTTAAAATAACGCATTTACATTAAGCAGAAATAATGGTGAATGCGCCGGGACCTCGGGAAGCTATTAAAATAACGCGAAAATATTGGTGAATGCGCCGGGACAACGGACGTTATTTAGAAACAATTGCGCCTTCAAGGGATTACCGTAAAGTAATGCCATCTTCAATTTTATTTCCTGATAAAACACGACCGTTGCGAAGGGGTGGAATTAAAATAAACCGGCCATTAAAAAAGTCTTTCGATTTTCGTTCGGGGGCCAGGGGGCGGCCGTAATCCGCGACCCCCTTCAATTGCCTCGTTTCCCTCGTCTTCTCGGCCCGGATCGGAAATAAAAACCTGTGCCCACTTGGGCAATAATTGTTTTAATGCTGATTGTCTCTCTCGAAACTTCCACCATTAAATCGACTTCCCCAATAGAAATTGTAATACATTGCAGCAGCGATACAAGAATGCTAAGTCTTAAGGGATTATGCAATTTTCTTGTGTATAAAAAATTGGTATATAAAATTGCAAGCATTAATGATCATTCCCTTGCAGACTTGTCTCGAACTATACTCCTCTTCTATGGAGTAGAATTACTGACGGGAAATCGGAAGAACTTTTCTACATCATAATAACGACGATAACAAACAAACAAAAAAATTCAATGGATAGAGTACATTGCTTCAGAGAAGACAGGTACCAAAATTATTGAAAAAGTCAAAAGCAGTTGAAAGATAAACATGAAGAGAATTTAGATTTAGTTTCTTGGTGCATTAGTTGCAATCCAAAACTTAATTTTGATGAAAAATATATTAAAAAAAGTAAATATTCAAAAAGTTTGTATTGTACGATTTCGTATAGACGATGAAAACAAATTTTCATACCACCCTTCTTCCCCACCCCCTTAGGCGCCTTTTTATACATCATCGTTTCACCCTCAGTAAAAGTTGGATGGAAAACAAGAGCAGAGAAGTTGCGCGTGTTTTTATCACCCTCGACTTTCGGAGGAATAATACGAAACGTGGCCGCAATGGCTCGTGGAAAATAGTTTCTGACCCCTTATTTTTCCAGGGGGTAGTTCCGTAACACAATGCACTGCAGTAATTTTATTAGTGGCGCCAGACGCGCTGTTACTATTGGAGCAGAACATTACCCTTACACATTTAATTGAACAGACATTTACAGCAATTGAAAAATTAAATTACTTCTTTTCAAGAACTTTAATTAATGAATAAGTGAAGTATAATTTTTCAGTCCGAGAAATATCCGCCCGGATCGGTGGTTGTTGTGTTCGTCTAGCATTGTTCATTTCTTCAGTTCATTTCGAATTCTTCTAAATATTATTACATAAAATTTAAAAAAAAAAATTATGGAGGTTATTTGTAATACATTTTTTACCATGTCCTATACTTGTTCCTCATTGATCACTTGGTGAAACATTATGTTAATATAGGTTTAAAAATTAAAATTCACTTGGCTTGTTTCACGATTAAATTGTTTTATTTTCAACTAGTTTCGGCTTAGTGCCATTTTCAAGAATTTTAATTTTTAAACATTTTTTACCAATCAATAACACAAGTCACTGTTAATGTAATAAAATCTATAGTTTCGGCAAATTATGTCATTTACTATTAATTTTTAAATTATCGAAACTATAGAATAAAACAGATACTTTTAATACAAATCATCTTACACACTCACACTTTAATGAGCATTCCTGAAGATTAAATTTCCACCCCTACTTTACCTCATATATGTTCACCGACTTTCAGAAATTCAACTCAACAATCACCAACCAAACAATTTGTCGAGTTTAATACTATCCATAATAAATTACCGAGCAACAAAAGGGGGGATCGATAAAATTTGATAGTCCTTTGTCTGGCCCACTTTTCCGCCCTCTCATTCCACATTCCCGTCATATCTTGATGTAATATATCCGACAGCATCAGAGCGATAATAGGTGTAATGTGTGAACATGTCCCGAATGCCTAACAACTTTACTCTTATCAATTTTTCAGAGAGAGAGAGAGAGAGACAGCAAAAAAAACACCCTGTGTGCGTAGGTCGAGTGAAAAAGGGGTAGCGATACGTGACGTTAAAACCGAAACCGATTAATTTTCCACCGCTTTTACGGCCCGATAACTTTTTTCTCTTTAATGCCAATTCGCAAGTTCGCATACTTGTTTTATTCATAACGAGTGGTTTTATTTCATACGAAAATAATGACGCAACGGTTTCAATTTTTTACATCTGACAGCTGCAGGCACATTTTTGAAAATTCATAACTTTTGTTTCAGTCGGAATTTTCAAAAGAAATAAACTTTATTAATTAGCATATAGATGTAAAAGTATGTGTTAGAATTTTCAAAACAAGGACGCAAGGATTTCAATTTTTTACATTTTTTTAAATTCAGACTAAATTTTCCATCTTACTGCTGCAGGCACATTTGAAAAAATTCATAACTTTTGTTTCAGTCAGAATTTTCAAAAAAAATAAACTGTTCTAATTAACATATAGATGTAAAATTATGTGTTAGAATTTTCAAAACAAGGACGCAAGGATTTCAATTATTTACATTTTTTTAAATTCAGATAAAATTTTCTATCTTACTGCTGCAGCCACATTTGAAAAAATTCATAACTTTTGTTTCAGTCGGAATTTTCAAAAGAAATTAACTGTTTTAATTAGCATATAGATGTAAAATTATGTGTTAGAATTTTCAAAACAAGGACGCAAGGATTTCAATTTTTTACATTGTTTTAAATTCAGGCAAAATTTTCTATCTAACTGCTGCAGGCACATTTGAAAAAATTCATAACTTTTGTTTTAGTCGGAATTTTCAAAAAAAATAAACTGTTTTAATTAGCATATAGATGTAAAATTATGTGTTAGAATTTTCAAAACAAGGACGCAAGGATTTCAATTTTTTAAATTTTTTTAAATTCAGACAAAATTTTCTATCTAACTGCTGCAGGCACATTTGAAAAAATTCATAACTTTTGTTTCAGTTGAAATTTTTCAAAGAAATCAAATGGTTTAATTAGCATATAGATGCAAAAGTATGTGTTAAAATTTTCAAAACATGGACGCAAGGATTTCAATTTTTTCCATTTTTTTAAATTCAGTCTAAATTTTCCATCTTACATGCATACATAATTTTGAAAATTCATAACTTTTGTTCTAGTCGGAATTTATCTAGTAGTACTAGTAATAACATGCAAATTTCTTTTGTATCATTCAATATCCGTCGTGGCATTAGCCAGAGAAGTAGTTGTTTCAATAAGTTTTTTGTTTATAGTCTTTGTAAGACTTAATTTTGCAAAATCACGAACGGGTTGAATACCCACATATTCAGGCTATATTTAGTGTATCTCTCTTAAAATTGCGTCAGAATTGATCCTACTTTATTACCCTGTAAAAATTCTAAAACACCCCTTCACAAGATTTTAAAATAATTTCACGAGGACGGAGATTGGTGTAATTTTGAAGTGGTGCATTATTCGAGCGCTTAGAAAAAATATTAAAGCAATTGCTACAAACTTGAAACTCTCCAAATTTCATCAGAATTAATCCTGCTTTAATACCCCGTAAAAATCTTAAAACAGCCCTTCACTGGATTTTAAAATAATTGCACGAGAACGGAGCTTGGTGTAATTTTGAAGAGGTACATAATTCGAGCGCTTTAAGAAAATATAAAAACAATTGCTACAAACTTGAAACTCTCCAGATTTCATCAGAATTAATCCTACTTTATTACCCCGTGAAAATCTTAAAACACCCCTTCACCAGATTTTAAAATAATTGCACGAGAACGGAGCTTGGTGTAATTTTGAAGAGGTGCATAATTCGAGGGCTTAGAAAAAATATAAAAAAAATTGCTACAAACTTGAAACTCTCCAAAATTCATCAGAATTAATCCTGCTTTATTACCCTGTAAAAATCTTATTAGACCATTTCACTAGATTTTACAATAATTGCACGAGAACGGAGCTTGGTGTAATTTTGAAGTGGTGCATTATTCGAGCGCTTTAAAAAAAATATAAAAACAATTGCAACAAACTTGAAACTTTTCAAATTTCATCAGAATTAATCCTACTTTATTACCCCGTAAAAATGTTATAACACCCCTTCACTAGATTTTAAAATAATTGCACGAGAACGGAGCTTGGTGTACTTTTAAAGAGGTGCGTAATTCGAGCGCTTAAAAAAAATATAAAAACAATTGCCACAAACTTGAAACTCTCCAAATTTCATAAGAATTAATCCTGCTTTATTACCCTGTAAAAATCTTAAAACACCCCTTCACTAGATTTTAAAATAATTGCACGAGAACGGAGCTTGGTGTAATTTTAAAGTGGTGCGTAATTCGAGCGCTTTAAAAAAATATAAAAACAATTGCTACAAACTTGAAACTCTCCAAATTTCATCAGAATTAATCCTACTTTATTACCCCGTAAAAATCTTAAAACACCCCTTTACTACATTTTAAAATAATTGCACGAGAACGGAGCTTGGTGTAATTTTGACGAGGTGCATAATTCGAGCGCTTTAAGAAAATATAAAAACAATTGCTACAAACTTGAAACTCTCCAAATTTCATCAGAATTAATCCTACTTTATTACCCCGTAAAAATCTTAAAACACCCCTTTACTACATTTTAAAATAATTGCACGAGAACGGAGCTTGGTGTAATTTTGACGAGGTGCATAATTCGAGCGCTTTAAGAAAATATAAAAACAATTGCTACAAACTTGAAACTCTCCAAATTTCATCAGAATTAATCCTACTTTATTACCCTGTAAAAATCTTAGAACACCCCTTCACTAGATTTTAAAATAATTGCACGAGAATAGAGCTTGGTGTAATTTTGAAGAGGTGCATAATTTGAGGGCTTAGAAAAAATATAAAAAAAATAGCTACAAACTTGAAACTCTCCAAAATTCATCAGAATTAATCCTGCTTTATTACCCTGTAAAAATCTTATTAGACCCTTTCACTAGATTTTACAATAATTGCACGAGAACGGAGCTTGATGTAATTTTGAAGAGGTGCATAATTCGAGCGCTTTAAAAAAATATGAAAAAAATTGCTACAAACTTGAAACTCTCCAAATTTCATTAGAATTAATCCTGCTTTATTACCCCGTAAAAATCTTATAACAACCCTTCACTAGATTTTAAAATAATTGTACGAGAACGGAGCTTGGTGTAATTTTGAAGAGGTGCATAATTCGAGCGCTTAAAAAATATAAAAACAATTGCTATAAACTTGAAACTCTCCAAATTTCATCAGAATTAATCCTGCTTTATTACCCTGTAAAAATATTATAACAACCCTTCACTAGATTTTAAAATAATTGCACGAGAACGGAGCTTGGTGTAATTTTGAAGAGGTGCATAATTCGAGCGCTTAAAAAAATATAAAAACAATTGCTACAAAGTTGAAACTCTCCAAATTTCATCAGAATTAATCCTGCTTTATTACCCTGTAAAAATATTATAACAACCCTTCACTAGATTTTAAAATAATTGCACGAGAACAGAGCTTGGTGTAATTTTGAAGTGGTGCATAATTTGTGCGCTTTAAAAAAATATGAAAAAAATTGCTACAAACTTGAAACTCTCTAAATTTCATCAGAATTAATCCTACTTTATTACCCCGTAAAAATATTATAACAACCCTTCACTAGATTTTAAAATAATTGCACGAGAACGGAGCTTGGTGTAATTTTGAAGAGGTGCATAATTTGAGCGCTTTAAAAAAATATGAAAAAAATTGCTACAAACTTGAAACTCTCTAAATTTCATCAGAATTAATCCTACTTTATTACCCCGTAAAAATCTTATAACAACCCTTCACTAGATTTTAAAATAATTGTACGAGAACGGAGCTTGGTGTAATTTTGAAGAGGTGCATAATTCGAGCGCTTAAAAAATATAAAAACAATTGCTATAAACTTGAAACTCTCCAAATTTCATCAGAATTAATCCTGCTTTATTACCCTGTAAAAATATTATAACAACCCTTCACTAGATTTTAAAATAATTGCACGAGAACGGAGCTTGGTGTAATTTTGAAGTGGTGCATTATTCGAGCGCTTTAAAAAAATGTAAAAACAATTGCTACAAACTTGAAACTCTTTAAATTGCGTCAGAATTTATCCTAATTTATTACCCTGTAAAAATCTTAGGGGTGTCGCAGAAAAAAAAAGTAAATCCAAATTAAAATTTAAAAACGTAATAAACATTTCTGAGTGTTTCGTTCTGTTTCCAGCTGTAAAATGTTAGTTGTTTTGATGGAATTTTATTCAGGATGGCGTTGAAATCTAATTTTACAAGACATTAAGATACAACATGCCCTTAGTGAATATTTTTTACGCTGTTTGATAAATACTTTCGCTTTGTATTCGATGGTGAATTATTATCTAAAATAATGTTATGTAAATAACGGGATTTACGAGGCGAATATATCAGAAGGGTGATTTAAATAATAAAGTGGTAATTTAACGGGGTAACGTCGACTTGGTCCAGGAAACGCCATTTGTAAATTTCAATACACCGCATGGCTCTACACGGACCCACCGTGTATAAGTTAATAAATGTGTGTTCCATGTGCGAATAAATTTGAATAATTTTGCATCCTGTTGAATATTTACGGGTACATCTTACAATCAGATCCGACAATTTAAATGTTTGTTTAAAAGAAATCAACGAAATCGATACAATGAAAGAGGAAGGAAACATGAAGGTTAAGCATTTAAATAAATTTAATAAAGATGAAAATAGCCTGAATGGAATTTAATTATTTCATCTTTGTTCAATTCATCACATCTGCACAATGAAGGTGTGTAATTTTAATCAAGAAAAAAATCGATTTTTCAGACTTTGTTAACTAAGCCAGTGACATGAAAATACGCGAATGTAAGAAATTATAAGTGTGGAAACATAAATTTAAAATCGATATGTTTGAGAATACTGCGGTTATCAAACGAAATATTAAACATAAATAAATTGTGTACGCAAAAAAATTATTATTGTAATTACGATGAAAATACCTTCAACAATCAGTTCGATTCTTAAACATAGACCAATTTTCGAGCTGCCAATTAAAACAAAAAAATCACTCGCAGAAATTAAATTTTAACAGTTAACAATGATTTCAGAAATCGTTACTTTTACCATTTTGGAAAAACAAAATCGGTATTGCATTTTGCTCTATAAATGAACACAAACGTTCAAGCAAATAAAAACGTGTTCCTTTAAATGATTTAGCTTTACACATTTACCTTATCTAATGGTGTCCACAAGACGATAACAGCCCCTCATCCATTCCTCAAATTTGTCTTAAAAACGAAAATTCACAACCATAACACTCCACCACACTGTTACAATCTAAAACACCGCACTTACTAATGGAACTGGAAAATTTTGTGCGAATCGCCGAGTCACCTGACCTTTGCCTCGGAGGCAATTAACATCCAGCGTAAACACATTCTTTCGTCGCCTGTTATCAGTGCTTATCGGCGATTCATCAGCGCAGTTTCGATACAAATTAAATCTCTTTTTAATAATTGAAAATGGTTTATTCATTCGGCAGTTTATCTTCCACCGAGTGCGCGTGTTCACGTGTTGTGTTTTAGTGTGCAGAATGGTGAAAATTTGATTAATGGAAATTTTATTTATTGGATACGAAGAAAGTTCAAACTGTTGGTAAGTGATTAAACTTGATTGAGTGATTTTAGTTTTGATGTGTTGAACACACAACGAAAAATAAATGAAAATAAATATAGAACGGCGAGTTAAAATTCTACAAAAAGTAAAATCAGTTCAGAAAACATCATTCTTTCGAAATAGATTAGTTTTTCTAAAAAAATCATCATTTCTATGTTTTCAATTGTCGACTCTACGACAAAAAAATTTAAATAAATTAAAAACGTGCAGGTAAAATTTTACAAAAAAATTATTTAGTTTAGGAAACATCATTCTTTCAAAATAATTTTGGGTTTTAAAAATCCAACAATTTTCTTGCGAGTTGCGAATTTTTTAAAATTCTCAATTTTGAATTGTCGACTCTACAACCAAAAAAATTGAAAAAATATAAATCGTTCAGGTACAATTTTACAAAATTTTTATTGAGTATAGGAAACATCATTCTTTCAAAATAATGTTAGTTTTTAAAAATCGGACAATTTTCTTGCGAGTTGCGAATTTATTAAAATTCTAAATTTTGAATTGTCGACTCTACAACGAAAAAATTTGAAAAAATATAAATCGTGCAGGTACAATTTTACAAAAAAATTATTTAGTATAGGAAACATCATTCTTTCAAAATAATGTTAGTTTTTAAAAATCAGACAATTTTCTTGCGAGTTGCGAATTTTTTAAAATTCTGAATTTTAAATTGTCAATTCTACAACGAAAAAATTAAATAAATATAAATCGTGTAGGTACAATTTTGCAAACAAATTATTTAGTTTAGGAAACATCATTCTTTCTAAATAATTTTGGTTTTTAAAAATCCGTCAATTTTCTTGCGAGTTGCGAATTTTTAAAAATTCTAAATTTTAAATTGTCGAATCTACAACGAAAAAATTGGAAAAAATATAAATCGTGCAGGTACAATTTTACAAAAAACATATTTTGCTTAGGAAACATCATTCTTTCAAAATAATTTTGGTTTTTAAAAATCCGACAATTATCTTGAGAGTTGCGAATTTTTTAAAATTATAAATTTTAAATTGTTGAATCTACAACGAAAAAATTTGAATTAATATAAATCGTGCAGGTACAATTTTACAAAAAAATTATTTAGTATAGGAAACATCATTCTTTCAAAATAATGTTAGTTTTTAAAAATCAGACAATTTTCTTGCGAGTTGCGAATTTTTTAAAATTCTGAATTTTAAATTGTCAATTCTACAACGAAAAAATTAAATAAATATAAATCGTGTAGGTACAATTTTGCAAACAAATTATTTAGTTTAGGAAACATCATTCTTTCTAAATAATTTTGGTTTTTAAAAATACGACAATTTTCTTGCGAGTTGCGAATTTTTTTAAATTCTAAATTTTGAATTGTCGACTTTACAACGAAAAAATTTGAAAACATATAAATCGTGCAGGTACAATTTTACAAAAATTTTACTTAGTTTAGGAAACATTATTCTTTAAAAATAATTTTGTTTTTTAAAAATCCGACAATTTTCTTGCGATTTGGGAATTTTTTAAAATTCTAAATTTTAAATTGTCGAATCTACAACGAAAAAAACGAATTTAATGATGCATGTGTTTTGGCGAAACTTTGTACCTTCTGCGGCGCAGATGGTCTAGTATACTGGAGGTTGTAGGTTCGATACCTATGGGATTAATTAATTTAAAAAAATAATAAAAGTTCATTTCATAAACCCGTATTTATTAATCCTTGTCGACGATATTTCCTTCGTGATAATCTATAATTAAACTAATGATAATTATTCCCCTAATTATAATTACATTTCCGATATATAAACAGCCAATTGAGTTGTTACTGAATAAATAATATGTCTCGGTGTTGAAGGAAAAAAAAGTGTATTATTAATATTCTATCGTTTCTCCTATCACATACAGATATTATATATTTATATGAATGTATGAATAAACATGTTTGCATTGACTCGTTGTCAATTTCTCAACGAATTCGATACTTTGGAAACGTGAGTGCTATTTGTTTGACTTGCTTGTAAAACTCGTTATGAAGTGTCTCTTGTACATCCAATTTAAATTGCGTCCGGTACACCCTGTGTAAGCTGAATCCCTAAATTTAAACACTTTAAGAGAATCAGCATCGAATTTAAATTGTTGTCATTATCATGACAAATGACGCATCTTTCGGGACATAATTTTATAAAATATTATGAATAACAATCTTATTTTACGTTATTTCATTCTTAAATTTTACTACGATTGTTCTTGTATATATCGTCTGTGTAATTGTGTTTACTTAAGGTATATAAACAAAAAACTTGTATATAACTTTTTAGGATTTGTTTTTTCTCGAGTCCACACGTTTCAGTTAATGAAAAATGGTAGAACAATTTTTTTTTCGGGAAAGTAATTAGTCTATAGGCTTTTTTTCATCTTTAAGAACCGTCATGAATTTTTTCAGATTTTTCGAAGACCTAAAATTTTTTCCCTTTTTTTTCCTGACTATGGAAAAATGATTGAAAATCATAAAATGGTCAAATGACTTATAATGTATGTCAAAATATTCACAAAAATATTGCAAATACGTGGTTAAATTTTCAGCCGAATCGTACTTGCAGTTTTCTCGTTTCGCGCTTTCAAAATGGGCACTCGTCAGTTGGCCAGAAATTTCCGTCGATTTTGGGATTTTTTTGACGGCGTCTCACAAAACAAATATGGATGATATTACATAAGTTTAAAGCTACATTCTTGTAGAATCCTATGTTTCTATTTATAACTATCTGCCATTTTCACGAACCAAGATTTATTCGTTTGAATTAGTTGATGTCAGATAGCGTCAATCTGCAGGGTCTCAGTATTCGCTTCCCATAAGGCCCTATGTTATTTTTCGGTTGGTGAAAAATGGCAGAAAAGATTTTTTTTTGGAAAAATAATTACTCCACATGCTTTGTCTCATCATTAAGAACCGTCATGATTTTTTTTCAGAATTTTCTAGGACTCAAAATTTTTTCTCATTTTTTCCTGACTAATGGTTTGGAAAAATGGTCAGAAATCATGAAATGGCCGAATGACTTGTAATTTACATTAAAATGTTCACGAAAGAACGGGCAATGCGTGGTTAAATTTTAAGCCGAATCGTACATGCAGTTTTCCTGTTTCGCGCTCCCAAAATGGGCACTCGGAAGTGGGACAGAAATTTCGGTCGATTTTGAGATGGTTTTTGGCGCGGTCTCGCAAAACTGATATGGATGATATTACATAAGTTTAAAGCTACATTCTTGTAGAATCCTATGTTTCTATTTATAACTATCTGCCATTTTCACGAACCAAGATTTATTCGTTTGAATTAGTCGATGTCAGATAGCGTCAATCTGCAGGGTCTCAGTATTCGCTTCCCATAAGGCTCTATGCTATTTGTCGGTTGGTGAAAAATGGCAGAACAGATTTTTTATTCGGAAAAATAATTACTCCACGTGCTTTTTCTCATCATTAAGAACCGTCATGATTTTTTTCAGAATTTTGTAGGACTCAAAATTTTTTCTCATTTTTTCTTGACTAATGGTTTGGAAAAATGGCCGAAAATCATGACATGGCCGAATAACTTGTAATGTACATCAAAATGTTCACAAAAGAACGGGCAATGCGTGGTTAAATTTTCAGCCGAATCGTATTTGCAGTTTTCTCGTTTCGCGCTCTCAAAATGGGCACTCGTAAGTTGGCCAGAAATTTCGGTCGATTTTGGGATTTTTTTGGCGCGGTCTCACAAAACAGATATAGATAATATTACATAAGTTTATAGCTACATTCTTGTAGAATCCTATGTTTCTATTTTTAACTATCTCCCGTATTCATGAACCAAGATTTATTTGTTCAAATTACTCGGTGTCTGATAGCGTCAATCTGCAGGGTCTCAGTATTCGCTTCTCGTAAGGCCCCATGCTAAATTTCGGTTGGTGAAAAATGGTTAAAAAAAAATTTATCGCGAAAATAAATACTCTACATGCTTTTTCTCGTTATTAAGAACCACTATGATTTTTTTCAGATTTTTCTAGGACCCAGTATTTTTTAAGATTTTTTTTCTTTTCGTAAAAAAAATACAATATGCACGATGTCGTGCGTAGATAATGGCGCTGGATGGATTTAATATAGAACGCTTTGCGTTAATAATGGGATTTTTAATCACTTCCACCGAACAAGCACGGCTCGTTGTGTATTCTAAGGGATTATTCTTTAATAAACCATTAAAATCAGGAAGCTATTCCGATAGTAAGGGATCGACACTAATTAAATTTCATTTATTAAACAATTCATGCGAAACCTTAGGGTAGTCCACACGTTTATAGAGACATGAGAGGCAGAGAAAATGTTATTCACGGACAAATTGACGTAATAAATGTTTAATAATTTACAATATTTTAAAGAAATAAACAAAAGCGTTTGTATAGATTGAACTGTCTGATTCTGCAACAAGTGAGTTAGTCTCAAATTTATTTATATAAACTAACATTAAAAAATCTAAGTGGAAATAAAGGATTCATTTATTTAACTTTTACATACACTACTTTATTCTCAGTGCACAAAATTGATTAAAAAAAATCCTCATTTGTATTCGACTCGGGCATACCATTAAAAAAATTTACATCCACACCACGCGGATTTTTCTTATGTTACATATATCCGCTAGGGAAATTTAAATAAGTGGAAAATGATGGGAATAAATTTAAATTAATGCAGATGGTGCAGACTAAACCCTAACTTTTTATATTCTCTACGAAGTAACTTTTATAAATATTTAGAGTTTAAAATTTGTTTTGATTGGGAAGTTTAGTTACAATTTCAATACTCTTCGCGTTAACACGAAAAGGGTAAAATCTAATGATATGTATACTTCGCAATTGTTGTAGAAACTGCAAATTATTTATTTGAAAAATATCCAATTACAGAAAAAAATCAAATTTAAACTAATTTTACAATAAAAAGGAAAATTATAAGTTACATAATTAACATTAAATAAACTATAGGAAATTAGACACAGACAGAAAAACAGAAAATTATTATTCTTAAATTCATTAAATTTATCATTTGAGCCTTATAAATACTAATCATTTCTGCTATTATAATATTTTTAGAATTTTTCTAATCGATAAGTGCAAATTTCACTTTCTCAAAATGAAGTTCGGTTGGCTGCCATTTTCATTACAGTAAGATTCGACCAATTATTTATGTCAAAAACATGTTATTTCCGAGTGAATTTGGAAATTTTGAAGCTAATTCCCCGTAAGAAAATATTTTTAGAATTTTTCTAATCGAGAGGTGCAAATTTCACTTTCCCAAAATCAAGTTCAGATGGCTGCCATTTTCATTACAGCAAGGTTGGATCAATTATTTTTTGATATGTCAAAAAAATTCTATTTCCGAGTGCATTTGGAAATTTTGAAGCTAATTCCGCGTAAGATAATATTTTTAGAATATTTCTAATCGACAGGTGCAAATTGCACTTTCTCAAAATGAAGTTCAGATGGCTGCCATTTTCATTACAGTGAGGTTGCATCAATTATTTTTTAATATGTCAAAAATATGCTATTTTCAAGTAAATTTGGAAAATTTTAAGCTAATTCTTCGTAAGATAAATTTTTTAGAATTTTTCTAATCGAGAGGTGCAAATTTCACTTTCTCAAAATGAAGTTCAGATGGCTGCCATTTTCATCACAGCGAGGTTGGATCAATTATTTTTGGATATCTCAAAAACATGCTATTTCCGAGTGAATTTGGAAAATTTTAAGCTAATTCCGCGTAAGATAAAATTTTTAGAATTTTTCTAATCGAGAGGTGCAAATTGCACTTTCTCAAAATCAAGTTCAGATGGCTGCCATTTTCATCACAGTGATGTTGCGTCAATTATTTTTTGATATGTCAAAAACATGCTATTTCCGAGTGAATTTAGAAAATTTTAAGCTAATTCCGCATAAGATAAAATTTTTAGAATTTTTCTAATCGAGAGGTGCAAATTGCACTTCCTCAAAATCAAGTTCAGATGGCTGCC
The DNA here is from genome assembly GCA_910593695.2 of Ocypus olens. Taxonomy (NCBI): domain Eukaryota; kingdom Metazoa; phylum Arthropoda; class Insecta; order Coleoptera; family Staphylinidae; genus Ocypus; species Ocypus olens. The sequence continues at coordinate 2,017,216 of OU343058.1, forward strand.
ATTTTTATTGCAGTGAGGTTGCATCAATTATTTTTTGATATGTCAAAAACATGCTATTTCTGAGTGAATTTAGAAATTTTGAAGTTATTTCCGCGTCAGAAAAGATTTTAAGAATTTTTCTAATCGAGAGCTGCAAATTTCACTTTCTCGAAAATGAAGTTCAGATGGCTGCCATTTTCATTACAGTGAGGTTGCATCAATTATTTTTTATTATGTCAAAAATATGCTATTTCTGAGTGAATTTGGAAATTTTGAGGCTAATTCCGCGTAAGAAAATATTTTTAGAATTTTTATAATCGAGAGGTGCAAATTACACTTTCTCAAAATCAAGTTCAGATGGCTGCCATTTTCATTACAGTGAGGTTGCATAAATTATTTTTTTGATATGTCAAAAACATGCTATTTCCAAGTAAATTTGGAAATTTTGAAGCCAATTCCGCGTAAGATAAAATTTTTAGAATTTTTCTAATCGAGAGGTGCAAATTTCACTTTCTCAAAATCAAGTTCAGATGGCTGCCATTTTCATTACAGTGAGGTTGCTTTAATTATTTTTTGATATATCAAAAATATGCTATTTCCGAGTGAATTTGGAAAATTTTAAGCTAATTCCGCGTAAGATAAAATTTTTAGAATTTTTCTAATCGAGAGGTGCAAATTGCACTTTCTCAAAATCAAGTTCAGATGGCTGCCATTTTCATTACAGTGAGGTTGCTTTAATTATTTTTTGATATATCAAAAATATGCTATTTCCGAGTGAATTTGGAAAATTTTAAGCTAATTCCGCGTAAGATCAAATTTTTAGAATTTTTCTAATCGAGAGGTGCAAATTGCACTTTCTCAAAATCAAGTTCAGATGGCTGCCATTTTCATTACAGTGAGGTTGCTTTAATTATTTTTTGATATATCAAAAATATGCTATTTCCGAGTGAATTTGGAAAATTTTAAGCTAATTCCGCGTAAGATAAAATTTTTAGAATTTTTCTAATCGAGAGGTGCAAATTGCACTTTCTCAAAATCAAGTTCAGATGGCTGCCATTTTCATTACAGTGAGGTTGCTTTAATTATTTTTTGATATATCAAAAATATGCTATTTCCGAGTGAATTTGGAAAATTTTAAGCTAATTCCGCGTAAGATAAAATTTTTAGAATTTTTCTAATCGAGAGGTGCAAATTTCACTTTCTCAAAATCAAGTTCAGATGGCTGCCATTTTCATTACAGTGAGGTTGCTTTAATTATTTTTTGATATATCAAAAATATGCTATTTCCGAGTGAATTTGGAAAATTTTAAGCTAATTCCGCGTAAGATAAAATTTTTAGAATTTTTCTAATCGAGAGGTGCAAATTGCACTTTCTCAAAATCAAGTTCAGATGGCTGCCGTTTTCATTACAGTGAGGTTGCATCAATTATTTTTTGATATGTCAAAAACATGCTATTTCCGAGTAAATTTGGAAAATTTTAAGCTAATTCCGCGTAAGATAAAATTTTTAGAATTTTTCTAATCGAGAGGTGCAAAATTTCACTTTCTCAAAATGAAGTTCAGATGGCTGCTATTCTCATTATGGTGAGGTTGCCTCAATTATTTTTTTAACATGCTATTTTCGAGTGAATTTGGAAAGTTTTATTTTTAGTAGATTAATTAGAAAAAAAATATTTTCGTTAACTTTACAAATACTACTCATTCCTGTTATTTAACTACAGATTAAGTAGACTATTAAGGAAAAGAAAAACAAAGACAGATTGCTGCGAGGTAATTAATTGTTTTTAAAGGTCTGCAAGTATCAGCGTTTTAGGTAGATAACGTAAGGGATTTTCACGCCCCATTAATAACCTGAAAGTTGTTTCCCGTCCAGGGGCGCACGCATTACACCTATTATCACGTTGCTGCCGTCATGGACACAATATTAATACACCTCGCCTCCCCCGCCCCGCGTTACGGAAACTTCCGTAGGAAAAATTCGCTCCAATCTAAATAGGGGATCTGGTTCTAATCGAAACGACGGAGAGATTACGCAATATTTCGTGATTTCGGTGTCACTCAAAGAATCGGAAAGTTTTTTTTTTTCCTTATCGATCTTTAGCCGAAAGTTAGATCTTCTCGTTTTCGTTTGGCGGGGAAAGTTTTTTTTTTTTCTTGAGCTGAAAGTTATATCTTCTCGTTTTGTCTGGCGGAGGAAGTTTCTTTTTTTTCAGGCCGGGACACGATGTTTTCCCGTTGATCACAGTCGCCAGACGTAATAGGAAAATATTTCTTGTTTACTGTATGACAAAAAATAAAGTTTTAGAATACTTATAAGAGAGAGAGAGAGAGAGAGAGAGAGAGAGAGAGCGAGAGACTCCTCCGCGATGGATCTGAATTATTGTTTAAATATAGAAATCCTTATATAATTGGGGATGAATTTTTTGAATCCTTATCAGCATGCGGATGATTTGAGACGGAGACATTCTGGATTATTATTTATAAACAGAAATCCTTATATAATTGGGGATGAATTCAAGTTTCCTTGGTATGTTTTTAATAGAGTTTACGTTTAACTTTTCTATCCAATCTTTCTTTAATTTATACGTACATTAGAAAAAAATCCATAAATTAGTTCGTCCAAATTTTCATAATTGAACTCGTTTTATCCGCTGTTACAATCGCTTTTTTAATGAATTAAAATCGAAGGTGGCATTAAGAAACAATTCAAGCAAAGCTTGTAATTACAATTATTATTATTATTTATTATCATACTTCTGAATAGTTATTAAAATAACCATGTGTTGCCCGGCGCATGCACCAGAATTACAATACAGGATCACCTTCCATCTTCTATAGCTCAGTTATTAATTAAATTAGAAATTTGATATTTTGCAGACTTTATTTATATCCAAGGAAGTATTTGAGGAAAATATTTTTGATTATACAGGGTGTCCCAGAAAAGTGTGACGTCATGATGATACATCTTTTCAGATTACATGCTGTATATTTTATTATTTATTTGGGTGGCTTTTATCGTTACCTGCATGCATCTAAAATTTTATTAAAATCAGTGCAGTAATAACAGCATAAAAAAATAATGAGTTCTGCACCATTACATTGGTTAAAAAAATTACTAAAAAATAAAAATAGTGCCTCGTTAATAAAATTATACAGGATACTTATTAAATAAGGCCTGGTTATCCCGTTAACCAACTTTGATTGATATTAATTATACAGGGTGTCCAAAATTTAGTGTCAAAATTTTCAAAATTTGAAACACTTTATTTTTCTTATTTTTAATGGTAGCCTTAGTATATTTTTCATTATCAAGTGTCAAATAAAAAATTGATGCATGTATGTATCATTTTAACAAGAGGTATTTTGTTATTCTAATTTATATTTTACATCAGAATGTATTACAGATTAATCTATTGTGTTTGCGATCAATAAACTTCTACAAGGATAATATTAATTAATGTTAAAGCCCCTTGTCTCAATCGATTAATTACATTCCAATTTAACATCAAAGCATCACCCACGACCATAGTACAAATTTCATTACATATTACCGTTCGTGTTACGTAAACGAATTAATGCTTTAAGGTATCATGTGAAAAATGTTAATTGCTAATTTACGTGTTTCCGCCGTACTCAGTGTATTTTCTCGTGAATATTTATGAATTCGAAATTCCATAAATTCCATAAAAAAAATCAATTTTGAGGTCCACTAAGGCAATTCCGTTAATTGTACAAAATACCTAGTCACGTTATTTTTGGTTTATAATTATGAAACGACAATAGTTGCATCAAATTTAAATTAATAATAATTGTAGAGAACAACTTATAAAGAATAAGTTTTTTTTTCGGAATCTTTTTAGTTTTCGAGTAAACTGACAGTGAATATTAAACTTTTTGATAGTTTTGATACACTTAATAGAATCAGGTAATGCAATAAATAACAAAATACCATTAATAAGATGTTGATGTGTGTAATGTATCATCTTATTCTTATTAATGGTATTTTGTTATTTAAAAATACCATTAATAAGATGTTGATGTGTACACACGGTTGCCTATGATAAGATGTTGATGCGTACCCACGGTCGCATAACAATCTTACCATACTACATACTGTAATCTGTTTTAAGACCTCTGCCTCTGTACATTACAAAAAGCATCGTATTGTTTCATTATCATTTATTAAATTTACAGTCAAGTTCTGCAATAATCAAAACATTTTTCTTTGGTCGATACTTTTAAGAAACGACATGGAAATCCAATTTCAGTATAAAAAAAAAAGAAACAGTTTCACGAACCGAAACCCGTGCATCTTTTGAAGCCGTTTCCATTTGATATTAGTTTCATTGTGATATAAAGTCGGCCAGAATCGAATCGATACAAACAATAAAAGCTGCACTCCGCAGGACATGCATTTTTGATGGCGTCCCGGTGGAGCTCGACTGCACATACAGTTATGCATTTCGGGACCGAAATTATACGCGGGATCGTTGTTTGCGTTAACATAAATTTAAATTTGATTTCGAAACTTGAATATTCGAAGGTTGAATATTTATATGTTCGGGCTTTATTGCATCTGCAACAAGTGCGGTCGTCTCATATTTATGGAAACTTAGTATAATTACTTAATTTATATAAAGTATGACAGATCAAGAATTTATATGGATATAATAATCTTAAGAATTGAAGGTGTTCCCGGCGCAACCACCAAAAATTATCAACGAATTTGAATTAAATGTTTTTAATATTTCCGTATCTGTCAGTGGTGATTCCACTTAGATTGGGGTTAGTACAACATTCAGGAAATAGATTGCGCCACTTTGGCGTTTTTAAATTTATACTGGATTTTTTTTTTTGTAAATTCTTCTAATCGCAAGAAATTTCGATTTCTCCAATTCAAGTCTCGCGTGTCGCCATCTTGTTTCTAGCTGGTGAATTTTAATTGTTTTACGGTATATCAAAAATACATTATTTCTAAGTGGATTTGTAAATTTTGCAGATAATTCCAGCTGTGATATTTTTTGATTTTAAAGATTTTCTAACTGCAGTTGCAAATTTCATTTCCTCAAATTCAATTTTCAAGCGTCGCCATTTTGTTTCCAGCTGAGGAATACCAATTGTTTTACGGTATGTCAAAAATACATTATTTCTAAGTGGATTTGTAAATTCTGCAGATAATTCCAGCTGTGATATTTTTTGATTTTAAAGATTTTCTAACTGCAGTTGCAAATTTCATTTCCTCAAATTCAATTTTCAAGCGTCGCCATTTTGTTTCCAGCTGAGGAATACCAATTGTTTTACAGTATGTCAAAAATACATTATTTCTAAGTGGATTTGTAAATTCTGCAGATAATTCCAGCTGTGATATTTTTTGATTTTAAAGATTTTCAAACTGCAGTTGCAAATTTCATTTCCTCAAATTCAATTTTCAAGCGTCGCCATTTTGTTTCCAGCTGAGGAATACCAATTGTTTTACGGTATGTCAAAAATACATTATTTCTAAGTGGATTTGTAAATTCTGCAGATAATTCCAGCTGTGATATTTTTTGATTTTAAAGATTTTCTAACTGCAGTTGCAAATTTCATTTCCTCAAATTCAATTTTCAAGCGTCGCCATTTTGTTTCGAGCTGAGGAATACCAATTGTTTTACAGTATGTCAAAAATACATTATTTCTAAGTGGATTTGTAAATTCTGCAGATAATTCCAGCTGTGATATTTTTTGATTTTAAAGATTTTCAAACTGCAGTTGCAAATTTCATTTCCTCAAATTCAATTTTCAAGCGTCGCCATTTTGTTTCCAGCTGAGGAATACCAATTGTTTTACGGTATGTCAAAAATACATTATTTCTAAGTGGATTTGTAAATTCTGCAGATAATTCCAGCTGTGATATTTTTTGATTTTAAAGATTTTCTAACTGCAGTTGCAAATTTCATTTCCTCAAATTCAATTTTCAAGCGTCGCCATTTTGTTTCCAGCTGAGGAATACCAATTGTTTTACGGTATGTCAAAAATACATTATTTCTAAGTGGATTTGTAAATTCTGCAGATAATTCCAGCTGTGATATTTTTTGATTTTAAAGATTTTCTAACTGCAGTTGCAAATTTCATTTCCTCAAATTCAATTTTCAAGCGTCGCCATTTTGTTTCCAGCTGAGGAATACCAATTGTTTTACGGTATGTCAAAAATACATTATTTCTAAGTGGATTTGTAAATTCTGCAGATAATTCCAGCTGTGATATTTTTTGATTTTAAAGATTTTCTAACTGCAGTTGCAAATTTCATTTCCTCAAATTCAATTTTCAAGCGTCGCCATTTTGTTTCCAGCTGAGGAATACCAATTGTTTTACGGTATGTCAAAAATACATTATTTCTAAGTGGATTTGTAAATTCTGCAGATAATTCCAGCTGTGATATTTTTTGATTTTAAAGATTTTCTAACTGCAGTTGCAAATTTCATTTCCTCAAATTCAATTTTCAAGTGTCGCTATTTTGTTTCCAGCTGAGGAATACCAATTGTTTTACGGTATGTCAAAAATACATTATTTCTAAGTGGATTTGTAAATTCTACAGATAATTCCAGCTGTGATAGTTCTTTTTTTTACGATTTTCTAACTGCAGATGCAAATTTCATTTCCTCCAATTTAATTTTCAAGTGTCGCCATTTTGTTTCTAGCTGTAGAATACCAATTGTTTTACGGTATGTCAAAAATACATCATTTCTAAGTAAATTTGTAAATTCTGCAGCTAATTCTAGCTGTGAGTTTGTCATTATCAAACATATTTAACATTAAAAAATCAAACGAAAACAATTCAGTCCAGTTTTTTTTTGGGAATGTGTGGTTTTAGCAGGATGGAGCAACGCAATCCACGCTAATCCCTTGATATAACATATACGATATAAAGGTTAGAGTTACTGATAATAACAAGCAATTTTCATATGAAATACGAGATCTTTAAAATTTATTATTTTAACATGAAAACTCGAATATTGTTAATACTTGGATCTCTGCGTGAGCAATACATCTTCTACATATTTAAGAGCAGAAACATCTTCTCAATTTAAATTAGAAACATACATTTTTAATGTTTAAATTATAAAATTGCGAGTATCCCAATTTTCCATTTAATTTTTTTTTTCTCATAAACTTTAAGAATTCATTATACACGCGTAACCGTTTGTTAAGATTAAAGGCTCAGAAAAGCCTACATTAACATGCTGAAAAAAAAAATTATACAATTACGAGAGAGTCTTGAGCATTTTTTTTTTCTGTACGCTCTTATTAAATACTTTTGAAGCTTTAGGAGAGTGTATAGCCGGCGGGAATAAATTCTAGTCATTACATTTAATTTGTAAAAGAATAACTTTACAAAGCAGAAACTCTCTTTATATTTATACCGTGCAGCGGAAAACTTTCGCGAAGTTTTACATTCTAGTGCCTTCACTTAGAAAAGAGAGGAAAAAAATTGAATCAAATTACTTTGCAATTGTGAATATTCCACGTCTCGTAAGTTACGAGATAACGCTTTAAAAATTGCGTTTGTTATTCTTCCTTACTCTCCAGAAATTAAATACTTTCCGTATTTATGTTTATTAAATATTTTCCAACTCTTTTAAGTTTATGTATAAAACTTTTATTATCTCGATGGCCAATTATAACTCGCAGAGGTTTTATAAAGTGTGTTGATTATTATTATTATTCTAATATCCAGAAACAACAGCGATTATATGAATTATCAATTAGATAAAACAATTGTGCTCGAGTTAACTTGTTAAGTCTTAAGTAATAAAAACGAAAAAAAATACTTCTGGTCTTCTGGATTGCCTGTTGAGGTCATTTGTATAAGTGTCCCAATAAATGTATTATCTCTCTAGCCTGAATATATTAAATTAAAAAAATTAAGTCTTACTAAGACTACAAACAAATAACTTATTGAAACAACTACTTCACATCGTACACATAGTTTCCTGAAAAAACATTTTTTTCACAGGGGTGCTAGAGGAGGGCGGAAGGGGTTACGTTCAAGTTCGCATGCATAACTTTAAAGAAGACACTTCAAAGTTTTTGGCCCTCAAAGATTCATCAAAATCGATTGAAAACACGCCGAGTTACGGCAGTTTGAAAATGGTCGAAATTTCACGAATTTCAAGTGTTTAATTTTTTTCTACCAGTTTAAAAAAATACAAATTAAGTTGCTTCATTGATTTTATTCTCTATTTAGATTGTTATTTTTGATTATTATCGCAGAAAATTTCGCCTAATTAAAAACTCATCAACGCGAACGTGTTTCTCGGTGTTGAAAATTTTAACAAATAAATTTAATTAAATAAAACATCGAAGGAACGCTTTGTCCCTTCTGTAGCTTCATGTTAATTTACTCCTTCGAGCGTAAATATTGAATGTTTGCCTGTTCGCGAATTTAATTGTAACGAAAAGTAACCAATTTTCCATCCACTCCTCTCCTTCTTCAATCGCTTAAAACAAATTTGCATTGTTAATCGAAAGTGAATATTCCGCACAAACGTAAGGGTAAATAATATAAATAAATTGTTATTTATTGTTATACTGTTATCTGAATAGCGTGTTGCCCGGCGCATTCACCAGAATTTTTATGCGGGGTCACCTCCCATCTTCTATAGCGCAGTTACTAATCAAGTTATGATTTTGATATTTTTCAGACTTTATTTGTATCCCAGGGCGCATTTTAGGAAAATATTTTTTATTATACGGGGTATCCCAAAAAAAAGTGACGTCATGATGGTTATCTTTTTAGACGACATGCTGTATATTTTGTTACTTATTTGAGTACCTTTAATAGTTACCTATATATCGTTCAAATTTCATTAAAATCGGTTAAGTTATTTTAGCACAAAAAAATAAAAACTAGAGAAAATCAGTTTTGCACTGTCGATTAAAAAAAATAATAAAAAATAATAATAGCGCCTCGCTAAAACAATCATACAGGGTACTTATTTATTAAGGTCTGACAGTACCTTTTACTAAGTTTGATTAATTTGAATTATACAGGGTGTCCAAAATTTAATTTCAAAGTTTTCAAACTTTAAAGCATTTATTTTTACTCAACACAAGCGAAGATTTGGGTTGATTGTTTGAAGATTTAGGGGTGGAATATTTGGGATTTTTGTAGAATAAAGTGGGATGTATTTTGAGTAAATTTGGAAAATTTTATTTTTCTATCAATTGTTTTTATTGCCTCTGAAAATGTAGAACTTCCGAATCAACATAAGCGAAGATTTGGGTTGTTTGTTCTAAAATTTAGGGGTGGAATGTGTGGGATTTTTGTAGAATTATAAAGTAGGATGTATTTTGAGTAAATTTGAAAAATTTCATAATTGTATTAATTGTTTTATATTTTTTTACTGTCTCTGAAAATATGGAACTTCCGAATCAACACAAGCGACGGTTTGAGTTGATTGTTTGAAGATTTAGGGGTGGAATGTTTAGGATTTTTGTGGAATCATAAAGTGGGATATATTTTAAGTAAATTTGAAAAATTTTATTATTTTATCAATTGTTTTTATATTTTTTTACTGCCTCTGAAGATGTGGAAGTCCCGAATCAACATAAGAGAAGATTTGGGTTGATTGTTTGAAGATTTAGGGGTGGAATATTTGTGATTTTTGTGAAATCATAAAGTAGGATATATTTTGAGTAAATTTGGGAAATTTTATAATTGTATCAATAGTTTTTATATTTTTTTTTACTGCGTCTGAAGATGTGGAACTTCTGCGAATATTTGGGTTGATTGTTTGGAAATTTAGGGGTGGAATGTTTAGGATTTTTGTGGAATCATAAAGTAGGATATATTTTGAGTAAATTTGGAAAATTTTATAATTGTATCAATTGTTTTTATATTTTTTTTACTGTGTCTGAAGATGTGGAACTTCTGCGAACATTTGGGTTGATTGTTTGGAAATTTAGGGGTGGAATGTTTAGGATTTTTGTGGAATCATAAAGTAGGATATATTTTAAGTAAATTTGGAAAATTTTATAATTGCATCAATTGTTTTTATATTTTTTTACTGCCTCTGAAGATGTGGAACTTCCGAATCAACATAAGCGAAGATTTGGGTTGATTGTTTGAAGATTTAGGAGTGGAATTTTTGGGATTTTTGTGGAATCATAAAGTGTGATATATTTTGAGTAAATTTGAAAATTTTTATAATTGTATCAATTGTTTTTATATTTTTTTACTGCCTCTGAAGATGTGGAACTTCCGAATCATTATAAGCGAAAATTTGGGTTGATTGTTTGAAGATTTAGAGGAGAAATGTTTGGAATTTTTGTAGAATCATAGAGTGGGATGTATTTTGAGTAAATTTGGAAAATTTTATAATTGTATCAATTGTTTTTATATTTTTTTTACTGTCTGTGAAGATGTGGAACTTTCGAATTAACACAAGCGAAGATTTGGGTAAATTGTTTGAAGATTTAGGAGTGGAATGTTTGGGATTTTTGTGGAATTATGGAGTGGGATGTATTTTGAGTAAATTTGGAAAATTTTATAATTGTATCAATTGTTTTTATATTTTTTTACTGCCTCTGAAGATGTGGAACTTCCGAATCAACATAAGCGAAGATTTGGGTTGGTTGTTTGAAGATTTAGGGGTGGAATGTTTGGGATTTTTGTAGAATCATAAAGTGGGATGTATTTTAAGTAGATTTGGAAAAAATTATTATTGCATCAATTGTTTTTATATTTTTTTACTGCCTCTGAAGATGTGTAACTTCCGAATCAACATAAGCGAAGATTTGGGTTGATTATTTCAAGATTTAGGGGTGGAATGTTTGGGATTTTTGTAGGATCATAAAGTGGGATGTATTTTGAGTAAATTTGGAAAATTTTATTATTAGTGTCAATTGTTTTTATATTTTTTTACTGCCGAATCAACATAAGCGAAGCCGTTACGGCTGTTTTAAAATCTGAAAGATGGATTATTTTCCAATATATTTTCATGTCATTTCACGCGGAATTAAAAAAGAAACATTTTTCTTCATTACAACCCTATCGCAATTCCTAACACATTAAAAGTTATTTGCAGAAAACTCGTTCTATCAATTATTCTAATAATCCAATTTTCATTAATAAAAATTGGAGGTGGCCTTGAAAAACAATTTATTCATATAACATATTTTGTAATTACAATTATTACTGTTATTTCTCATCACACTTCTGAATAGTTATTAAAATAACCGTGCGTTGCCCGGCGGATTCACCAGAATTATTATATTGATAAAAACGCACTGTATACTGTTACATTATGCGTGGTAAAAGTAATTAATACAACATTGTATCGTTAATTATTTGAGGTTTACATTTACAACAAACAAATATCATATGAAATATACATGAACTCTGAAAAGGAAAACGTACACATTATTATTCCGAAATGTATTCCGTCGATGCGCTTCATTCGTTAGTATATTTGTTAAATGAACAGCACAATATCATATTCTGAAATAATTAGCATACGTAGAGAAATACAATAAGCAATTTTCATGTCTGAATTTATAATTATTAGTTCGTTTTAATAAAATTGAAAATTGTAGAAAAAAGTGTTTGATTTTTTTAATGGTTACTAAGGAGATTAAATTAAAACACTTTGCTACTATCACGAATTTTTCACTTTATTGTGAACAGTTTCGGCCTATTCGGACATTATCAAACAATACACTGGTTGCGACTGCAAAAGGGGACACTTAAGGTAAATTCAATGATACCGTTGTTACGAAATTTTAATGGTGAATAAAATATGGGACGAATTTATTACAGTTTAATTTGTAATAATTTGTAGATTTTCAATCAGAGACATGAGATAAAGCATATATCTGAATACCTCATCATCATTAATTTTACTGTATATATAAATTATGGATGATTAATAGCGCTACCAGTTGGAAATGCTCGCATTCCCAAGATTACAATGCACGATTATTCTCCATTATTTTTCCATGGAAAGTTTATTTGAAACTTGAGTGGCGATTAGTGCAGGTTTATTATTCCTCATTATTTCAGAGCTACTGTGCACACAAGTTCCATTGCATATGCAAATAGTTGAAAATCCTCAAGCACGGGCTCTCCTCTAGCTCGCTAATTGTCGTCTTATGATGTAATGAAACGTCTATTAGCTTCAAAGCCAACTTGCCAACTTTTAAAGCCTCTCTCTTTCTCTCGCCATCTCAAAGCCCGTAGTTATGTATAAATCAAAATTATTACAAAGGGCACTTAATACTTGTAAAATTGAAGAAGAAAAAAAAACGCATTAATCTTACCCAAACCAATTATCAAAAACAACTCAAATTGATGAAAATATTGCTATTTTAAGTTAATATATTATTTGGGAGGGCAGAAAACAGTTCGAACTAAACAGAAATTAATTTAAAATGCAAATTTCTTAGGCGCGTATTCGTGACAATTAACTATTTTCATAGTGTTGCGGGTAAGGTGATACGAATTATTTTTTTCTTATTAGTTGGTACAGTTAATGTAGAATCTATTTTTTATGGCGATGTGTGAAATTTTAGAAATTTTCTAATTATCAGGACTCTGCAAACTAAGTAATGTTATCTGCTTGTATGTCGTGTTGTTAATAACTGGATAATTATAACTTCGCGAGAGTATTAACTAATTAGGGAAAGTTTTAATGGCCATCAATGTAGAATACACAGAAATTACTTCCGGAAGTGTTTTCCCGAAAAGCCCCTGGATGTATTGAGTTAAGAAATTGCTGACTGCATGCGCTTCAACTTTGCATCTGACAATAACACCTCAGACGTCCAATTTGCGCACTGCTTGCAGTTTTCCATTTATTCGCATTGTTCAAATTCCTCATCTATTGTAGTAATAAAATCAGTCCGTGGATGATCATTAGTTTCATAACGAAATTCCTTACAAATTTCATAACGGCGAAGGAGAGGATCGAGTTTCTCAATTACTGCCGTTCTGGAGAGCTCGGAAGAGCTAAGGTATTTCTTGTGTGTGTGCACCATCGATGCACGACAATAAACTAAGACGCGGAGTGCGAGCTTATTTATAAATAGAATTACGTTAATGAAGTAATAAGCTGAGTGTATTGTGCACGGGGAACAATGCCTTTAATGAATACAAAGCTCCAACGTAGAATTTGAATGATTACGTATACAATGTGGAGAGTCGTTTTGAATTGTTCATGACTTTTAGTAGAGAAACACCTCTTTCTAGTTGTCTCGAATTATTTCTAAGAGATTAATATTAACAAAGCGAGAAAGAGAATATTTTTAGTAGAGAAACACTTCCTTCTAGTTGCCTCAAATGATTTTCAAGAGATTAATATTAACAATTTAATTATGATGAAGTAAGAAAGAGAATAAAGAAGGCATAAGGATTTACTTAAATCCGCACATCTCATCCTGAAGGGTAAATCTGGAAACATCCAGACAGTAGATTTCGAAATAATCGCACTAGAACTCAATTTATTGCCGCATCTTCACGTGTGGCTAAAAAATATAAGAACAATTGCCACACACTGAAAACTTTTCAAATTTACTAAAAATTGATTCTACTTTATAATTATGGAAAAATCTGCAAACACCCCTTTACTGGGTTTCGAAATAATCGCACAAAAATCCAACTAGTTGTAATTTTCAAGTTGCGCATTTTCTCGCGTGAATAAAAAATATAAAAACAGTTACTAGAAACTTGAAACTTTTCAAATTTACTCAAAATTGATTCTGCTTTATAATTATGGAAAAATCTGCAAACATCCCTTTACTGGGTTTCGAAATAATCGCACAAGAATCCAACTAATTGTAATTTTCAAGTTGCGCATTTTCTCGCGTGAAAAAAAAAAATATAAAAGCAGTTGCTAGAAACTTGAAACTTTTCAAATTTACTCAAAAATGATTCTACTTTATAATTAGGGAAAAATCTGCAAACACCCCTTTACTGGGTTTCAAAATAATCGCACAAAAATCTAACTAATTGTAATTTTCAAGTTGCGCATTTTCTTGCGTGAATAAAAAATATAAAAACAGTTGCTAGAAACTTGAAACTTTTCAAATTTACTCAAAATTGATTCTACTTTATAATTATGGCAAAATCTGCAAACATCCCTTTACTGGGTTTCGAAATAATCGCACAAGAATCCAACTAATTGTAATTTTCATGTTGCGCATTTTCTCGCGTGAATAAAAAATATAAAAACAGTTGCTAGAAACTTGAAACTTTTCAAATTTACTCAACATTGATTCTATTTATAATTAGGAAAAAATCTGCAAACGTCCCTTAACTAGGTTTCGAAATAATCGCACAAGAATCCAACTAATTGTAATTATTAAGTCGCGCATTTTCTCGCGTGAAAAAAAACAGTTTCTGGAAACTTGAAACTTTTCAAATTTACTCAAAATTGATTCTACTTTATAATTATGGAAAAATCTGCAAACACCCCTTTACTGGGTTTCGAAATAATCGAACTAGAATACAACTAATTGTAATTTTCAAGTAGCGCATTTTCTCGCGTGAATAAAAAATATAAAAACAGTTGCTAGAAACTTGCAACTTTTCAAATTTACTCAAAATTGATTCTACTTTATAATTATGGCAAAATCTGCAAACATCCCTTAACTGGGTTTCGAAATAATTGCACAAAAATCCAACTAATTGTAATTTTCAAGTTGCGCATTTTCTCGCGTGAATAAAAAATATAAAAACAATTGCTAGAAACTTGAAACTTTTCAAATTTACTCAAAATTGATTCTACTTTATAATTATGGAAAAATCTGCAAACACTCCTTTACTAGGTTTTGAAATAATTGCACAGAAATCCAACTAATTGTAATTTTCAAGTTGCGCATTTTCTCGCGTGAATAAAAAATATAAAAACAGTTGCTAGAAACTTAAAACTTTTCAAATTTACTCAAAATTGATTCTACTTCATAATTAGAGAAAAATCTATTAACATCCCCTGATAGATATTTTTGCAATATGGTTAATAAACGATTTATTGTTATTATAATTATTATTAATTCTGGCTTGCTCTTTGAAATTTATCTAAGGAAGTATAAAACATTTCGTCTTGAATAAGTGAAATTCTTATTCCCCGTAGATTATTGATTTACAGCTGGTAATGCAGTGTTCTCTAGGTCTGGAGGCAAGCAAACGTATAATTCGAATTGGATTATTTAAAGGGGAACAGAATATGAGCTAGACATTTTACATTAGCAAGCCGGAAGCACCGAGAAAGGTTTTTTTTTACAGGGGATTAAACTATTTTCATTATTTCCCAACGCGTCTGGTTTTCACATTTTAAGCAAAATAAAAGTACGAGAGAAAACTAAACAATAAAATATTCGTTTCCTCCGTACGAGGTACCAAAGAAAGAAATTCATTTTCTGTATGAAATTATTTACATTATATATCTATCTTAAATTTTATCAGTCTAAGGAAGGTAATAAACACATTTAGTTTTTGTTCACAATTTATAAATTGTGACAATTATCGTTGACTGCTTGGCTTGCAATTTTTCGTGTTAACAAATAATTTGTATTTATAATTACGTTGCAATAAGAGTAATGAAAAACGCATGTCAGATAAATCACAGCTATCAGTGATTTAGTATGGAAAATTATGGCTATCTAAATTACATTTCTGTATTTTTGTATTTGGCGTAGGATAAGAATCACTCGTAACTGTGGAAAATTCACATTAAACTTAATTAAATTTTTTCTTTGATTAATATGTATACATTTCATGTGCCTTTAAATCACGACTCGTACTTTTTCAACATTAAAACTTACGTTGTTTTTTTTTCTAAATTCTAACTTTATTATCCTCGGTCCGATTTGCATGTTACAAGCGATAAATTAAATGGCTCTATGTAAACGAACTTTATATTATTTTAACGTTAGAATAGTTCTTGTTGAATAATAACTCTCGGGAATTTTTAATGTAGCTCTCGTTAAGGATAAAAACCATATCATGACTGAATGGCTTATTTTAATATATAATTATTTTTCAATATTTTTCCCTCAACGCTTCCTCAACACAAATAATTTGTTAACATTCATAATTCACTTGGTAGTTGGAATATTTAAAAAAACCGAATTATTTCTGATACAATGTATCCTTGCAATGTCTTCCATTTTTTTCATAATTTCACTTCGGCGTTTTATAATTTTTTTCAATATTTTTCCCTTAACGCTTCCACAACACAAATCAATATTTTTGAAACCTGTATAATTCACTTGAAAGTTGGAATATTTTCAAAAACCGGATTATTTCTAAAAGAATGTATCCTTGCAAATGTCTCCCATTTTTTTCATAATTTTATTTCGGCGTTTTATAATTTTTTTCAATATTTTTCCCTCAACGCTTCCACAACACAAATCAATTTTTTGAAACCTGCATAATTCACTTGAAAGTTGGAAAATTTTTAAAAACCGAATTAATTCTGATAGAATGTATCCTTGCAAATGTCTCCCATTTTTTGACAATTTTATTTGGGCGTTTTATAATTTTTTACAATATTTTTCCCTCAACGCTTCCACACACAAATCAATTTTTTTAAACCTACATAATCCACTTGAAAGTTGAAATATTTTCAAAAACCGAATTAATTCTGATAAAATGTGTCCTTGCATATGTCTCCCATTTTTTTCATAATTTGACTTCGGCGTTTTATTTTTTTTCGATATTTTTCACTCAAACAACTCAAATAATTTGTTTTCGATATTTTCCACAATTTTTTTAATAATCATCATTCGCTTTAAAATTGTCATATTTTCAAAAACCAATAAAATATAGCCTTCTCAGTTGCATTTAATTTTTGCATAATTTTATTTCCATTTTTCATATATTTTATGGATTTTTTTATTCTCAATGACTCAAATATATTTTTTTTTACATTCATAACTCTCTTGAAAATTAAAATATTTTCAAAAACTAAAATTATTTTGATAGAATATAACCTTCTCGATTATTTATAATTTTTTCTAGATTTTGATTTCGGCCTTTCATATATTTTTTCGATTTTTATTTTAATGAACGCTTCCACAAGCTTTTAAAATAATCATAATGCACATAAAAAATGGTGTATTTTCAAAAATTAAAACGGTTTTTAAAAAATGAAGATTGGTTAGATGTTTTTAATTGTTGCACTGTTTTATGTCGGCGGTTTATATTTTTTCTTTTGATTTTTCTCACTCGACGCAAATCATTTTTTTAAACATGCATAATTCACTTGACAGTTATTATCATATTTTATAAAAACAATAATATTTTAATAGAATACATCCATCTCAGTTGCTTCTAATTTTTGCATAATTTTATTTCGGGTTTTCGTGTTTTTTATAGATTTTTTTTTATTTTCAACGCTTCCACAAATCAAATGAATTTTTCAACAGTTATAATTCGCTTGAAAATGATTAAATTTTCAAAAACCGATATTGTTTTGATAAAATACAGTCTTCGCAGTTGCTTCTAATTTTTGCATAATTTTATTTCGCGTTTTTGTATTTTTTAGAGATTTTTTTATTCTCAACGCTTCCACAACTCAAATAAATTTTTTAAGAGTCATAATTTGCTTGAAAATTATTAAATTAAAAAAAAAACGATATTGTTTTGATAAAATACGGTCTTCTCAGTTGCTTTTAATTTTTGCATAATTTTATTTCGCGTTTTTGTATTTTTTAGAGATTTTTTTATTCTCAACGCTTCCACAACTCAAATAAATTTTTTAAGAGTCATAATTTGCTTGAAAATTATTACATTTTTAAAAACCGGTATTGTTTTGATAAAATACGGCCTTCTCAGTTGCTTCTAATTTTTGCATAATTTTATTTCGGGTTTTCGTATTTTTTATGGATTTTTTTTATTTTCAACGGTTCCACAAATCAAATGAATTTTTCAACAGTCATAATTCGCTTGAAAATTATTACATTTTCAAAAACCGATATAGTTTTGATAAAATACAGCCTCCTAAATTGCTTCTAATTTTTGCATAATTTTATTTCGGGTTTTAGTATTTTTTATAGATTTTTTTATTCTCAACGCTTCCACAATTCAAATCGAAACTTTTTAAATATTTATAATTCAAATAACAATTAGTGAATTTTCAAAAACAAAGTTTATCTTTAAAGAATGAAGGTTGGTTAGTTGTTTTTAATTTTCGCATAATTTTATGTCGTTGTTTATTATTTTTTTTCGATTTAGTTTGGAGTGGATGCGAGGTCCCATAAAACAAAATTAGAAATTAGAACTTGAAATAGAAGAAACTGTTTATTGTTTATTAATTTCTTAATTTGCAAATAACGACAAGGAAAATTGTTTAGTATAAAATGTATGTATTATATTTGTTGTGTATAATTTTAATTATTATTATTATAACTATGAAGCGTGAAACGTACATGCACAAAATAAATCATTTTTGTATGCTGAGAATAACACTAACCTTTTTTATTCTCTATGTTTCGCCTTCCATAATCAAAGTAGTCCCGGGAAAAACGTTGTTTGCACCGATTGTTTAATTCCATCGCCTTCTCACTACATTTCCACACCGATTTGATTAAAAAAAAAACACTAAACCACTGGAAATTGTATAATGTTTACACGGAAAAACAACGCGCGAACACTTTCGTTAACTCTAGGAGGACGCTCAAAGGTCAATGCGCAGGCTGCGTTGGCCCGCGGCGATCACGCGATTGTGACGTCACTTGTTTACATCTTTCCGTGCACACGGTACCTCAGTAAGAGCAATTGCATCGACGTAGGCTGTAAGTGCGCAGTTGTTTTACGGTCGACGCCATCTCTTCAATTTCATTCAACCGCGCGTTATTTTATTTGAGAGAGCGATTCTTCATGTATTTTCATTATTTCAACAGTTGTACCGGTGTAATGATTATCCCTTTGTACTCGTATGTCGACTTATAGTCGCCACAATATGTTTACCACTGTGCTCTCAAATATAAATACGAGTGTAAAGGGTTAATTGAGTTATTCATAGATGGCGTAAAGTAAAATACAGGAATAAAACGTGTTTTTGAAATATGTAAAACGCGGCAGAATTATTTTATTTAAAACTTAAAAGACCATTGAACGTTGACGATGTTTTTACAACTTTATGAATTATGATGGGACTGGAAAACGTTATTAAACGTTGTTGTTTCTGTATTTTTAAATTGAATTTTGTAATACCTAACGAAGTGCGCTTTTAATTAACAGGGACGTGGCACGTCCGAAAAAATTCAATTAAATGCAATTACACATTTATGCGGACCGCCCGATAATTGCGGTAATGTTTATTATTTATACATGAAATAATATTCAGTTTTAAATTAAGTTGAATTCGTGCACTCGCTGTGAGGTTAAGTTAATTTTTGTGATAAATTCACTTTAGTTTCACGCAATAATGGTCTTATATAGCCCTAGTAGATTTTTTTACTTTTAAGGTTTTGGATCCCTCTTTGTTTTATTTGTTATGTTCTCGTGCGATTATTTCCAAATTTAGCTTAGGGATGTTTTTACATTTTGGTTGGATTATAAAGCAGAATGTATTTTGAGTTAATTAGGAAAATTTCAACCCTGTGGCAATTGTTTTAATATTTTTTTAAAGCTCAGAAAAGCGAATCACTTTTCATAAACCATAAGTTTTGTTCTTGTGCAATTATTTCCAAAGTTAGCAAAGGGGTGTGTTTGGATTTTGGTTGAATTATAAGGCAGAATGTATTTTGAGTAATTTTGGAAAGTTTCAAGTCGATGGCAATTGTTATTATATTTTTTTAAATCTTCAGAATGTAGAAAACTTCGTCTTGGCTATAAGCTTTGTTCTTTTCTGATTACCTCAAAATATGGTAAAGGGATCATTTGAGATTTTGTTTAAATCACAACGCAGAATCTATTTTGAGTAATTTTGGAAAGTTTCAAGTCGATGGCAATTGTTTTTATATTTTTTTCAAAGCTCAGAAAAGCGAATCACTTTGAATAAATCATAAGTTTTGTTATTGTGCAATTATTTCCAAATTTAGCTAAGAGGTGTGTTTCGATTTTGGTTGAATTATAAGGCAGAATGTATTTTGAATAATTTTGGGAAGTTTCAAGTCGATGGCAATTGTTTTTATATTTTTTTCAAAGCTCAGAAAAGTGAATCACTTTTAATAAATCATAAGTTTTGTTATTGTGCACTTATTTCCAAATTTAGCAAAGAGGTACGTTTCGATTTTGGTTGAATTATAAGGCAGAATGTATATTGAATAATTTTGAAAAGTTTCAAGTCGACTGCAATTGTTATTATATTTTTTTTTAATCTTCAGAATGGAGAAAACTTCGTCAAGGCTATGAGCTTTGTTCTCTTTTGATTATCTCAAAATATTGTAAGGGGATGGTTTGAGATTTGGTTTGAATTACAACGCAGAATATATTTTGAGTAATTCTGGAAAGTTTCAAGTTGATGGCAATTGTTTTTATAATTTTTTCGCCATCGGACTGTGAGAAACTTTTGCATAATTACAAAGTATGTTATCTTGTGATTATTTTGAAATCTTGTGAAAGGCAGTTTCTAGATTTCGATTGAATTATAAAGAAGAATCTATTTTGATTAAATTTGGAAAATTTGAAACCTGTGGCAATTGTTTTTATATTTTTTCAAACCGTGGAAAAGTGAGCAACTTTTAATATGACATAAGTTGTGTTCTTGTGCGATTATTTCCAAACTTAGCAAAGCGTTGTTTTTGGATTTTGGTTGGATTATTAAGCAAAATGTATTTTGAGTAAATTTGGAAAATTTCAAGTCAGCGGCAATTGTTTTTATATTTTTTTCAATGCGTAGGAAAGTGAGTAACTTTCAATACGACATAAGTTTTGTTCTTGTGCGATTATTTTAAAACTTAGCAAACGGTTGTTTTTGGATTTTGGTTGGATTATCAAGCAGAATGTATTTTGAGTAAATTTGGAGAATTTCAAGCCTGTGGCAATTGTTTTTATATTTTTCCATTGCGTAGAAAAGTGACTAACTTCCAATACGACATAAGTTGTGTCCTTGTGCGATTATTTCAAAAGTTAGCAAAGCGTTGTTTTTGGATTTTGGTTGGATTATTAAGCAGAATGTATTTTGAGTAAATTTGGAGAATTTCAAGTCTGCGGCAATTGTTTTTATATTTTTTCCAATGCGTAGAAAAGTGAGTAACTTTCAAAATGACATAAGTTGTGTTCTTGTGCGATTATTTTCAAACTTAGCAAAGGGTTGTTTTTGGATTTTGGTTGGATTATCAAGCAGAATGTATTTTGAGAAAATTTGGAAAATTTCAAGCCTGTGGCAATTGTTTTCATATTTTTTCCAAAGTGTAGGAAAGTGAGTAACTTTCAAAATTACATAAGTTGTGTTCTTGTGCGATTATTTCCAAACTTAGCAAAGGGTTGTTTCTGGATTTTGATTGGATTATCAAGCAGAATATATTTTGAGTAAATTTGGAAAATTTTAAGTCTGCAGCAATTGTTTTTATATTTTTTTTCCAATGCGTAGAAAGTGAGTAACTTTCAATACGACATAAGTTGTGTTCTTATGCGATTATTTCAAAACTTAGCAAAGGGTTGTTTTTGGATTTTGGTTGGATCATCAAGCAGAATGTATTTTGAGTAAATTTGGAGAATTTCAAGTCTGTGGCAATTGTTTTTATATTTTTTCCAAAGCGTAGAAAAGTGAGTAACTTTTAATACGACATAAGTTGTGTTCTTGTGCGATTATTTTCAAATTTAGCAAAGGTTTGTTTTTGTATTTTGGTTGGATTATCAAGCAGAATGTATTTTGAGTAAATTTGGAAAATTTCAAGCCCGTGGAAATTGTTTTTATATTTTTTTTTAAAGGTCAGGAATGATATTTTTGTAATTCATTCGACATTCGTCAAATCAATAAGATTACTCGATTTTTTTTTTAAGGATGACGTTGATGAAACTGTGGGTTAAGGAGAGGTAATAATTAGGGAAATTTCCATCCGCTCGGGCTGGGAATCGAACCTCCTCGACTCGTAAAGTTTTTTTTTTTAATGCAGAACTTATCTTCACATTTTAGGATTTATCACAAATAAATGCAATTTCTATTTTGTAGGATTCATACTTGGTATAAGCAACTATTTAATATTAATAGTCGATACGGAAAAGTATTATTTAAAACAATATATTAAATGCTTACGGTATCAAACTTAAATGCGCGATGCGTTTGACTTATAACTCTTTAAAATGGAAAAGTTAAAATACTGTCGATTCAATGGGGCCGTAGAATTTAACATAATCGAATTTCGATGCCCTTTGTGTAAAATAACACCCTCCAATTTGCACGATTCTCCTGCGCCGTCGACCAATTGAAAATTCAACACCTCGGCGTGCTGCGCGTTTTGTGTTTCCCGTCCACGCACCCTAATTTGCCATCCCCTCGACCGAAATCGCACGGTTACCGCCGACCTAATCAATCAACTCCCTAAATGCCACCCTCGAACTTGTAATGAAACCAAGAGCGAACGAATGCCGCCATATTTGCGATTTAATTTAAAAATTAAGTTCCCGGCGCATCCACCATGAAATTTACAAACGAGCTCGTTTTAGTTATATGTGAAGCGATTGTTGCGACTGCTATAAACAATTTTATATTCCCGGCGCCACCACCATAACGTCAATTTATTAAAGAGCTCATTTTTATTGTCTGTAGAGCGATGTTTGCGTCTATTGCAAACTAGCTCATTATCTACGGGTTAATTGTGCGTTTTTCTCGTTCGAGTAATAAAGCAATTCGTTTAACTCTTTCACTGCTGTTTCACCCATATTTACGTTTCGCTTTTGCGTCAACATGTTTCTTTATTTTTCGCGAAAAGTTACTTTCTGGTTTTTAAATTTCCACAAATAATAAGCATACTGTTAACATATATTTACGTTTTCTTATTCTGCTAGATGTCGTTGTTGTTGCTGTTAACAGATTAATAACGTTCCAGGGCAATCTAAAGCCGCAACACAGACACGGAGCGTTTATCAATGACTATTTTTCTAATTTAAATAAAAAACAAAACGCACCGCCTTTCACGGCATCTCTCAGGCTTATGCATTTCCATTATAAGGGTAGAAATGAAGATGTCAACTTTGGATAAATGACTTCTGTCCTCGCGCCACGTTCCATCCCCTCTTTCTCTACTGCACATTGTGACAAAGAATCCGAAGGTGAAAAAATACCGGGGGAACGTAAAACGCCTGCCATCGTGATAGACGTTGAATGTTTAAGGGGTGGATCGTGGATGTCATGAATGTAACGACCTTTTTCACACTGAAAGCGTTTCACTTCGGTGTGCAGAAATGGACACATTCAAATAACTATTTTCCTTTTCCTCCTCCATCTAAAACTAAGGACCGCAATTTTTTGCACTCGATTTTCTCCCGGTACTAACGTAATGCCTGTGAATTTTTTTATTGAAGCTTTTGGAATATTTATAGCTCTATCCATGAAATTCGGAAAAATGGTAGCCTTTGGAATAAATTCAGTAAACTGCAAATATTTCACAAAAACGTAATTATTCTAAAACTTTATTTTTAAGATTTTTAAGTTTCGATTTAGTTAAAATTTTTGTATTCCTTGTAATTAGATTTATCAATCTGTTGCGAATAAATACTATTAGAGAGAGACAATACTTTTATTGAGACACTTTTACAAATTGATTAGAGGTCTTTCAACCTTAAATCCTCTTATTATTATATAAATTTAATGAAGACGAAATAAAGACTGTATGTGCCAACCTGTTTGTGTCTCTGCAAAAGTCTTACTAAGATCATAACTAAGACTATTTATTATTATTATGTCTGTGACGTGAACCGTTTCGGAGTTTTAAATGTAATTGGCTTACCAGTCAAATAAAAACTGCTTTACCCTACTAGTAACGTAATATAATATACATCGTGGTTAACGAGCACATTTTGTAACTCATTTGGACTTTAGTTTGATGAAATTTAATATTATATTTGACGTCCGATCAATGTTGGCTGCGGTGGCGCCCACACACACACACATACACAGCATCGGTTTTACGTTTATTTGAGGATATTTGAACAAGTTCGATTAAAAATTGGTTTTCGAGGATTTCATTTCGTTGAAAACGTGACGGAAAAATTAATGGCAAAGTCGCACGACCTACTTTGCAGTTAATACAAATAATTCCGTCTTCTCTTTCTCTCGCGCGCTCTCTTCGCCAGATTTCTGGAGGGTGGCGTCCTGAGGGAATGCGGGACCGTTACGTCTAGGTGCCATCGGGAATACTTAAATATCATTAAGGAAATCACTTACGTAAGTGGTTGAAGTTTAATACGATGAGCACACAAGACGTTTGATTTTTTTTACGATACAATTTGCCAAGAAAAAAAACCGATAACATCACTTATAAAAAATAAATTTGTATCAAAATCTCGAAATACCTTGTCTATAGATTTAAACGAACAAATTCCGCCAAATTCACGATATTAAGTTACAGGCGCATCCATCACAAATAAGCTCATTTTAGTTGTCTGTAAAGCGATGGATAAATTAAGTTACCGGCGCATCCACCAATTGATTAATTTATAAATGAGCTCATTTTAGTCCTTTGTGAAGCGATGGTTGCGATTATTAGAAACTAGCTCGTTACCTAAGGATAAATTATGCACTTTTTCCCACTTTATTAATGAAGCAATTAATTTCTTAAAGTTCCGTCGATCTTCCACTGGTCATTGTTACACAAAAATGCGCTCGTTCGTTAAGGCTTGAAATAATCTCATTCATTTCATATTATTCTACTAATATCGATCAATCCTAATATTCAAGTCACGTTTACTTGAGCAGACGTTGTTAAGAGTAATGTCCGCGAAATTGAATTTTAAACTTTACATACGATGCACAAAAACAAGATTATTATACATTCAAAATGAAATAAATAAAAGGCTGAAAGACTTTGGCTCGATAGCCAGTTAATAACTGTAATGTAAAAATTTCTTTTTCATATATCTTAAAATGTATAAACTACTATTAATAAAAAAATTTGTAAATGTATAAACAAAAAAAATTAAGGGGTGAGATTATAATTTTTTTTAAATTATTTTATAGAGCATTTCTTATTTTTATGTATTTCTTTGTAAAAAGTTGAATACGTCAATAAATGTATTATTATTATTATTATATTAAACCTTCAACTGTATACGTCCGCGACTGTGTTGTGACATTCCTCTCTTTGATGATGATAAAACGGGAATTCCATAAATATTTCTGCATGTATCGCGCGGGAACTTTGTATTACATTTTCCGATTACACATTCGTAAAAGTTGGTTATTTATGTTCCGCATCCCGTGTACGTATATATCAGTAAATTAAAGCCCGTGCTGACGCCAACTTTTGGTTTTCTCCAGTTTGCCAACTTCACACCGAGGGCCGTTGATGAATTTATTAATTCCTTTCAACTTATCCATAAATTACAAATCAAATTATTATCAACATCAAAACTAATTAAAATTAAAACTACACGTATAATTTAAAACCTCAGGGAATCAAATCAAAAAAGAGCTCATATTAAATCATATGCAATTTTGGTGAATGCGCCGGGAATCGCATACTTATTTCAGAAGTCTAGTGATAAATGATGTCTAAAAAAATGTTAAGATTTATTTTGATGGCTTTAAAAAAATACATAAACAATTGCCATCGAGTTGAAAAAATCTTAATTTATCCATAATTCACTTTTAGTTAGGATTCAGAAGAATCCAAAAATGTTCCTGCTGTGTACTTCGAGAAAATCCTACTTGAACGTTGTGTTGATGTCTAAAAATTTTTAAATATTTTGATGGCTTTAAAAAAATTCACAAACAATTGCCATCGAATTGAAAGCTTCTAAATTTATCCAAAATTCATTCTTAGTTAGGATTCTGAGGAATTCAAAAATGTTTCTGCTGCGTACTTCGAGAAAATCCTACTTAAACGTTGTGTTGATGTCTAAAAAAAATTAAATATTTTGATGGCTTTAAAAAAAATACATAAACAATTGCTATCGAGTTAAAAAATTCCTAATTTATCCAAAATTCATCCTTAGTTAAGATTCTGAGGAATTCAAAAATGTTTCTGCTGTGTACTTCGAGAAAATCCTACTTTAACGTTGTGTTGTTGTCTAAAAAATTTTAAATATTTTAGCGGCTATAAAAAAATACATAAACAACTGCCATCAAGTTGAAAAGTTCCTGATTTATCCAAAATTCATCCTTAGTTAAGATTCTGAGGATTTCAAAAATGTTTCTGCTGTGTACTTCGAGAAAAACCTACTTGAACGTTGTGTTGTTGTCTAAAAAATTTTAAATATTTTGATGGCTTTAAAAAAAATACATAAACAATTGCCATCGAGTTAAAAAATTCCTAATTTATCCAAAATTCATCCTTAGTTAGGATTCTGAGGAATTCAAAAATGTTTCTGCTGTGTACTTCGAGAAAATCCTACTTGAACGTTGTGTTGTTGTCTAAAAAATTTTAAATATTTTAGCGGCTATAAAAAAATTCATAAACAACTGCCATCAAGTTGAAAAGTTCCTGATTTATCCAAAATTCATTCTTAGTTAAGATTCTGAGGAATTCAAAAATGTTTCTGCTGTGTACTTCGAGAAAAACCTACTTGAACGTTGTGTTGTTGTCTAAAAAATTTTAAATATTTTGATGGCTTTAAAAAAATACATAAACAATTGCCATCGAGTTGAAAAGTATCTAATTTATCCAAAATTCATTTTCAGTTAGGATTCTGAAGAATTCAAAAATGGTTCTGCTGTGTATTTTGAGAAAATCCTACTTGAACGTTGTGTTGATGTCTAAAAAATTTTAAATATTTTGATGGCTTTAAAAAAATACATAAACAATTGCCATCGAGTTGAAAAGTATCTAATTTATCCAAAATTCATTTTCAGTTAGGATTCTGAAGAATTCAAATATGGTTCTGCTGTGTATTTTGAGAAAATCCTACTTGAACGTTGTGTTGATGTCTAAAAATTTTTAAATATTTTGATGGCTGTAAAAAAATACATAAACAATTGCCATCGAGTTGAAAAGTATCTAATTTATCCAAAATTCATTTTCAGTTAGGATTCTAAAGAATTCAAAAATGGTTCTGCTGTGTATTTTGAGAAAATCCTACTTGAACGTTGTGTTGATGTCTAAAAATTTTTAAATATTTTGATGGCTGTAAAAAAATACATAAACAATTGCCATCGAGTTGAAAAAATCTTAATTTATCCAAAATTCATTCCTAATTAGGATTCTGGGGAATTCAAAAATGTTTCTGTTGTGGACTCCGAGAAAATCCTACTTGAACGTTGTGTTGTTGTCTAAAAAATTTTAAATATTTTGATGGCTTTAAAAAAATACATAAACAATTGCCACTAAGTTGAAAAAATCTTAATTTATCCAAAATTCATTCCTAGTTAGGATTCTGATGTATTCAAAAATGTTTCTGCTGTGTACTCCGAGAAAATCCTACTTGAACGTTGTGTTGATGTCTAAAAAAATTTAAATATTTTGATGGCTTTGAAAAAATACATAAACAATTTCCATCGAGTTGAAAAGTTCCTGATTTATCCAAAATTCATTCTTAGTTAGAATTCTAAGGAATTTAAATATGTCTTTGTTGTGTGTTTCAAAAACATCCTACTTTAACTTTGAATTGAAATCCAAAAAAATTTCAAATGGTTTGATGGCTTTAAAAAAATACATAAACAATTGCCATCTAGTTGAAAACTTCTAAATTTATCCAAAATTAATTCTTAGTTAGAATTCTGAAGAATTTAAACATATCTTTGTTGTGTGTTTTGAGAAAATCCTACTTTAACATTGAATTGAAATCCAAAAAAATTTCAAATAGTTTGATGGCTTTAAAAAAATACATAAGCAATTGCCATCGATTTAAAAGCTTCTAAATTTATTCAAAATTCATTCTTTGTTAGAATTCTGAGAAATTTAAACATGTCTTTGTTGTATGTTTCGAGAAAATTCTACTTTAACATTGAATTGTAATCCAAAAAAATTTCAAATAGTTTGATGGGTTTAAAAAAATACATAAACAATTGCCATCGAGTTGAAAGCTTCTAAATTTATCCAAAATTCATTCTTAGTTAGAATTCTGAGGAATTTAAACATGTCTTTGTTGTGTGTTTCGAGAAAATCCTACTTTAACATTGAATTGAAATCCAAAAAAATTTCAAATAGTTTGATGGCTTTAAAAAAATACATAAGCAATTGACATCGATTTAAAAGCTTCTAAATTTATTCAAAATTCATTCTTTGTTAGAATTCTGAGAAATTTAAACATGTCTTTGTTGTATGTTTCGAGAAAATTCTACTTTAACATTGAATTGTAATCCAAAAAAATTTCAAATCGTTTGATGGCTTTAAAAAAATACATAAACAATTGCCATCGAGTTGAAAGCTTCTAAATTTATCCAAAATTCATTCTTAGTTAGAATTCTGAAGAATTTAAACATGTCTTTGTTGTGTGTTTCGAGAAAATCCTACTTTAACATTGAATTGTAATCCAAAAAAATTTCAAATAGTTTGATGGGTTTAAAAAAATACATAAACAATTGCCATCGAGTTGAAAGCTTCTAAATTTATCCAAAATTCATTCTTAGTTAGAATTCTGAGGAATTTAAACATGTCTTTGTTGTGTGTTTCGAGAAAATCCTACTTTAACATTGAATTGTAATCCAAAAAAAATTCAAATGGTTTGATGGCTTTAAAAAAATACTTAAACAATTGCCATCGAGTTGAAAGCTTCTAAATTTATCCAAAATTCATTCTTAGTGAGAATTTTGAGGAATTTAAACATGTCTTTGTTGTGTGTTTTAAGAAAATCCTACTTTAACATTGAATTGAAATCCAAAAAAATTTTAAATAGTTTAATGGCTTTAAAAAAATACATAAACAATTGCCATCGAGTTGAAAGCTTCTAAATTGATCCAAAATTCATTCTTAGTTAGAATTCTGAAGAACTTAAACATGTCTTTATTGTGTGTTTCGAGAAAATCCTACTTTAACATTGAATTGAAATCCAAAAAAAAATTCAAATGGTTTGATGGCTTTAAAAAAATACATAAACAATTGCCATCGTGTTGAAAGCTTCCAAATTTATCCAAAATTAATTCTTAGTTAGAATTCTGAAGAATTTAAACATGTGTTTCTTGCGTGTTTCGAGAAAATCCTACTTTAACATTAAATTGTAATGCAAAAAAATTTCAAATAGTTTGATGGATTTAAAAAATACATAAACAATTGTCATCGAGTTGAAAGCTAATAAATTTATCAAAAAATCATTCTTAGTTAGAATTCTGAGGAATTTAAACATGTCTTTGTTGTGTGTTTCGAGAAAATCCTACTTTAACATTGAAGTGTAATCCAAAAAAAATTCAAATGGTTTGAAGGCTTTAAAAAAATACATAAACAATTGCCAACGAGTTGAAAGCTTCTAAATTTATCCAAAATTCATTCATTGTTAGAATTCTATGGAATTTAAATATGTATTTGTTGTGTGTTTCAAGAAAATCCTACTTTAACATTGAGTTGTAATCCAAAAAATTTCAAATAGTTTGATGGCTTTAAAAAAATACATAAACAATTGCTATCGAGTTAAGAGCTTCCAAATTTATCCAAAATTTATTCTTAGTTAGAATTCTGAAGAATTTAAACATGTCTTTGTTGTGTGTTTCGAGAAAATCCTACTTTAACATTGAATTGTAATCCAAAAAAATTTCAAATAGTTTGATGGGTTTAAAAAAAATACATAAACAATTGCCATCGAGTTGAAAGCTTCTAAATTTATCCAAAATTCATTCTTAGTTAGAATTCTGAAGAATTTAAACATGTCTTTGTTGTGTGTTTCGAGAAAATCCTACTTTAACATTGAATTGTAATCCAAAAAAATTTCCAATAGTTTGATGGCTTTAAAAAAATACATAAACAATTGCCATCGAGTTGGAAGCTTTTAAATTTAACCAAAATTCATTCGCGGTTAGGATTCTGAGGAATTCAAAAATGTCTGTACTCTTACTTGAAAATTGCATCGATGCCAAAAAAATTGTAACCGTGTTGAAGTTGTAATGCTCGAGACGCCACTGTACTAATTTTGAATATAAATAATTAAACTCGAATAATACCCCAGTAATCAAATAATACGTGCAATCATTCGAATCGACTTTTCCAAGTTACAAATGAGCCAAAATTGTACTTAATGCGTGATGATTATGTTTGCAATATGGAAATCAAGAAGTGTCTGCTCCGCAGTATTATAATTTACGTTGGGGAAAGGAAACGTGCCGTCGTGCTTAGAATAATTACGGAGACGCCCTTTGTTTGAGTTGTGGTAATTTCTGCGTTCAAAGAGACCATAGTGTGAAATAGAGAGGATTACTTCATTACGTGTCCTACTTATTCTCAGCGTATTTACCACACACTAACTGAATTGTATTAATTCAAATGGAAAAACTAGTTGCATTGTTTTATACAGGGTGGAAAAAAGTATTTTGAGTAAATCTGGAAAGTTTTGAGAATGTATTCATTGTTTTTCAATTTTCTTTTTTCGCTCGAACAGAAAGTTCAATCCAAGAACTGCGAAACGTTACGTTCCCCGATGATTATTTAAAAATCTAGTGAATATTTGTATTTAGATTTATAGGTATCGTAAAGTGGAATGTATTTTGAGGAAATTTGGAAAGTTTTAAGAATGTGGCAATTGTTTTTCAATTTTTTTCAGTCACTTATGAAAATGTGTAACTTCAAAAATTGACTCAACTCGGTTCAACGGGAATTATTTCAAAATCTAGTAAAGATTTGTGTTTAGATTTATAGGAATCGTAAAGTGCAATGTATTTTGAGTAAATTTGGAAAGTTTTAAGAATGTATCCATTGTCTTTCAATATCTTTTTTTTGTTTTAACTAAAAGTATAATCGTAGAACTGAAATGCGGCGGCGTCTGTATATCTGTGTGTCGACGGTGTGTCTGTGTGTCTGTGTGTCTGCTGTATGTCTGGCTATGCGCGCTGTATATTAAAAACCAATACAGCAAATAACATGAAACTTTGAACACAAATATTTTTCGGCAATCCGAAGAACTGCAAAGCCCTACACTCAATCACAACGAAAAGTAAATAATACTTCCCTTATTAAATCTCCTATTTATTTGCCCAAAGTCTCCGCTCGTGTTTGTGATGCGCATAAATCAACTTCCAGTTTCTAATTAAATGTAGCGTTTTGCGTTGTCGGGGGCGCAAAACACGAAAACTACGGAGTTTGGCGTACGGTACACACGTGTGCATGTTTTGCAGAAATGAAACTGCCGGGGCCAGGTTTTATCAGAAAGCAGTGGCGGCGAGGATTTAATTAATTGCAGCGCGCCCCTTCCGTCTGTCTTCTACCATTCCCCCCGTCGGTCGTTGTTAGTTTGCTCCGGGTAAATAATTCAGGTGAATCGTAAATTAGGCGGATGTTGTACTTAGGTGGAAGTTTGAAGTTGCCACTGGTGGTAATCCGTTATAATTCCGTCTGAAATAATTTCCATTTTCGTCACCTTTGTGTAAATGTTTAAAGCCGCCTCCGTTTGCCTGACCATATTCATTAGCGGAGTGTTTAATCCTATTTTAAGCGGTACATTAAATCGGTATTTATTATTCTTTAAATACATTTTTAATGATACTCGTCGGTGAATTCTTAAAGCCATGACCTGAATCCTAAATTCAACTTTAGAATTTTTTAAGCAAGACGGTTTGCACAATGGTTAAAAAATTTCAAACTTATATTCATTCATATAAAAGTAATTAATCGCGATCGCAATATGAATTGATATTTGCATGTTCCCGATTAAAAAAATTGTAATTGTAGGATTGCGATTAATTTCTGTTTCAAACACTTTGTATATGGTATTAATAAATATTTGCACTCTCTCAAGCTTCATATTTTCTAAATGATCGATTTTATTATACAAAATTTCAATCAAAAAATATGCTTCTTTAATAAGTCAATTTTTAATATAGAGACTCGATGGCATGGCGGAAAAATGGGGTAATGCTGTTGACGTTAAAAGTGGAAGGCAATGAGTGGGCCCTATGAAGATAAATTACATTCCACTGAAGGATAAATTGATAATATTAGAATAGATTGAGTCTCATTTGCGAAAGGTTCGTTTTGAAAGGAAAATGCTCTCTTTGTAATAACCCGCACACAAATAAATGAGGAAAAGTGTAATGGCACGATATCCATCAAGCTGGGAAGTAATGTTTTCGGTAAAGAGGCGCTTTATTTCGAAATTAACTGAATGTTTGCATCCAAATGTAAGTTATAAAAAAGTTGATTTTCTCGATTTTCCTGTTTTTTTTTGCGGACACCCCGCGGGCTTTAAATTGACGTTTGTTATTGCGCAAGTACATTTTCTGAAGGGTTTTGAAGGTATCTTTCCAAAGGTCCACGATGATTATTAAGAAAGTTGATTTTTTCGATTTTTTCCATTTTCGAGTTTTTTTTGCTGACGTGTCACGGGCTTCAAATTCACATTTGTTCCTGCGAAAGTACATTTTCTGAAGCGTCTTGAAGCGATTTTTCGAGTGACGTCAAGAAACCCCGGATCCAACCAGTGGTTTCTTCAGGAAATCATTTTTAATGCAATTTTTGTTAAAAAGTAAGAAGGGGGGACCCTTGGATAGAATTTCGGGTTTTCGTCAAAAATAAAAAATCGCCTATTTTAATCAAATCCGACTAATTAGGAACACAGATTTGCAATCCGCATTCAAATTGGATTCTTCGTTCGGCCGCTACAGCCGTTCAAAGTTTGAAAAAATCAACTTTTTTCAAAGTTCCTGGTGACTTGCTAACTTTTTTGCAATTTTTTCTGGATGAAATTTTTTAACGCCAATCGTTTTATCTCGTTCTTCTGATGAAAAATAAGGTATTACATAAAGGTCTACGTTGATTATTAAGATAGTTGATTTTTTCGATTTTTTCCATTTTCCAATTTTTTTGCTGACGTATCACGGGCTTCAAGTTGACATTTGTTCTTGCGAAAGTACATTTTCTGAAGCGTCTTGAAGCGATCTTTCGAGTGACGTCAAGAAACCCCGCATCCAACCAGTGGTTTCTTCAGGAAATCATTTTTAATGCAATTTTTGTTAAAAGGTAAGAAGGGGGGACCCTTGGATAGAATTTCGGATTTTCGTCAAAAATAAAAAATCGCCAATTTTAATCAAATCCGACTAAATAGGACACGAGGAACACAGATTTGCAATCCGCGTTCAAATTGGATTCTTCGTTTGGCCGCTTCAGCCGTTCAAAATTTGAAAAAATCGACTTTTTTCAAAAAATTTCCATAAAGTTCATGGTGACTTGCTAACTTTTTTGCAATTTTTTCTGGATGAATTTTTTTAACGCCAATCGTTTTATCTCGTTCTTCTGATGAAAAAAAAGGTATTACATAAAGGTCTACGATGATTTTTAAGAAAGTTGATTTTTTCGATTTTGTTCATTTTCTAGTTTTCTTTGCTGACGTGTCACGGGCTTCAAATTGACATTTGTTTCTGCGAAAGTACATTTTCTGAAGCGTCTTGAAGCGATCTTTCGAGTGACGTCAAGAAACCCCGGATCCAACCAGTGGTTTCTTCAGGAAATCATTTTTAATGCAATTTTTCTTAAAAAGTAAGAAGGGGGGACCCTTGGATAGAATTTCGGGTTTTCGTCAAAAACAAAAAATCACCAATATTAATCACATCCGACTAATTAGGACACGAGGAACACAGATTTGAAATCCGCGTTCAAATTGGATTCTTCGTTCGGCCGCTACAGTCGTTCAAAGTTTGAAAAAATCTACTTTTTTCAAAATTTCTCCATAAAGTTCATAGTGACTTGCTAACTTTTTTGCAATTTTTTCTAGATAAAATTTTTTAACGCCAATCGTTTTATATCGTTCTTCTGATGAAAAAAGAGGTATTACGTAAAGGTCTACGATTATTTTTAAGAAAGTTGATTATTTCGACTTTTTTTCATTTTCGAGTTTTTTTGCTGACGTGTCACGGGCTTCAAATTGACATTTGTTCCTGCGAAAGTACATTTTCTGAAGCGTCTTGAAGCGATTTTTCGAGTGACGTCAAGAAACCCCAGATCCAACCAGTGGTTTCTTCAGGAAATCATTTTTAATGATAAAATCACTCTCTAGGATGAAATACTTTCAGTCTATTTCCATAATTTAGATAATTGAATCAGTAATATTCCAAATTGAATAAACTGTTTCAATTTATACTAAATCAGATCAGAGAGTTCGGCTGCATCCCATTGTTACGGAATTTTAGCCAGATTACGCGAAACCTTTAAATATTCATAGAGCGGAGAGTCAAAATGGAAATGATTATAATGGGAATTATCGTGGATTATTGCCTCGTCCCTTTGATCACGCGAAAGCCCGAGCTATTTTTTTTCATTAATTTACGTGAATAATTACGACCTGGACATAATATTCTTTCATCCTTCAGTTCCTTTATGGAATTTGTATAAAGCACACGTTTCAATGTTCGCCGCACAAAGAACGAGCATATTACATCCGCAATTATGCGATGAGAAAGGAATTAAGGCACGATTTATTCTTTTAACAAAGTAATTATTTAATTTATTAACACATTGGCTGCCAACAAGTTTTTTTTGTAAAATGTCAAAAAAAGTTTTCTTTGTCTTATTTTATAAAATGAGTAAGAATATTTTTATTTAATTTAACTCGTGACTGACAGCGCTAAATAGTAAGTTTAAACTCACTGTCAGTCACAGGTCACGCTGCCCTATTGGAACACTTCAATGTCAGTCATCGGTGACTGACGTGGCCCCATGGGAATACTTCTATGTCAGTCACCGGTGACTGACAAAACGGTCAATGCGTTAATAATCAAGTGAAAGAAATTTTAGATTGATTTTTTTTCTTTCGGAAGCATTGGTTGAGTTACAAAAAGCAGAAACTCAGCGCACTAAGCCACACAAAATATTAAATCTTGTTTTTTTTCCATTTCCTGTAACTTCTTATTAATTGTGAAATAAAACACTTTTTACTTTCTTTGTATAACACTTTCATTCATTTCTTTAACTGCGATTTCGGCAACTGTCAAAACTAAAGTCTATTCTTATTAATTCAAAATTGTATTTTTTATCACTAAACCATACAAAATATTAAACAATTTTCTCGCGACTTCTCAATAATTCGTTGTTAATAATTATATTTTTTTATTGCAGGTTGGTGCTTGTCCGATGTAAAACTGGTAATTCCTGTGGCGGTGAAACAGGGATCCACTGTAATATTGCGGTGCCACTATAACCTGGATGGAGAACTGCTGTACGCAGTGAAGTGGTACAAGGGGGGCCGAGAGTTTTACAGGTACACGCCGAAGGAAACTCCTCCGCGAAAGGAGTTTCCCATAACGGGCCTCGGCGTTGCGTTGAATCAGAGCAACGAGCAAAATCTCGTTTTGGAAAATGTTTCGATGGAAAATAGCGGAACGTATACGTGCGAAGTATCAGCGGACTCTCCGTCCTTCTTCACCGGATTCGAAGCGGCGGTGTTGCAGGTCAGTTGGATTGAAAAAAATAACTTAGAAAATTATTGGTGACTCAGAATCAAACTGTTTAAAAGTGTATAAAAACAATTGGTAAAAAGCTAAAGCTTTCTAAATTTACACAAAACTAATTATGCTTTATTATTCCTTAAAAATCCGGCACATTCAGTGTCTAGATTTTTGGCTGTACACACCAGAACACAGCGTTTTAAATCTTCAAATTGCACATTTTACAAATTGATTTAAAAAATAATTGAAAACTAATGCCACAAAGCTGATAATGTGTTAATTTATTCAAAACTGATTAAACTTTATTGTTCCTTAAAAATCCGGCACATTCAGTGTCTAGATTTTTGGCTGTACACACCAGAACACAGCGTTTTAAATCTTCAAATTGCACATTTTAAAAATTGATTTGAAAAATAATTGAAAACTAACGCCACAAAGCTGATAATGTGTTAATTTATTCAAAACTAATTAAACTTTATTGTTCCTTAACAATCCGGTACAGTCATTGTCTAGATTTTTGGCTGTACACACCTGAACACAACGTTTTAAATCTTCAAATTGCACATTTTACAAATTGATTTAAAAAATAATTGAAAACTAATGCCACAAAGCTGATAATGTGTTAATTTATTCAAAACTGATTAAACTTTATTGTTCCTTAAAAATCTGGTACATTCAGTGTCTAGATTTTTTGGTGTACACACCTGAACACGGCGTTTTAAATCTTCAAATTACATATTTTAAAAATTGATTTGAAAAATAATTGAAAACTAATGCCACAAAGCTGATAATGTGTTAATTTATGCAAAACTGATTTAACTTTATTGTTCCTTAAAAATCCGGTACATTCAGTGTCTAGATTTTTAGCTGTACACACCAGAACACAGCGTTTTTAATCTTCAAATTGCACATTTTACAAATTGGTTTAAAAAATAATTGAAAACTAATGCCACAAAGCTGATAATTTGTTTATTTATTCAAAACTGATTAAACTTTATTGTTTCTTAAAAATCCGGCACATTCATTTTCTAGATTTTTGCCTGTACACCCCAAAATACAACTTTTTAAATCTTCAAATTGCACATTTTACAAATCGATAAAAAAAAATTAAAAACAAATGCTATAAAGCTGAAACTTTGTCAGTTTACTCCAAGCTAATTATGATTAAGTATTCCTGAAGAATCCGGTACATGCCATGCCTAGATTTTTGTCTAAACACACCAAAACACAACGTTTTAGATTTTTTTAGTTGCAAATTTTATAAATCAATTAAAAAATTGGAAACAAATGCTACAAAGCTGAAACTTTGTTAATTTACTCAAAGCTAATTACGATGAATTATTCCTGAAAAATCCGGCACATACCATGCCTAAATTTTTGGCTAAACACACCAAAACACAACGTTTTAGATTTTTTTAGTTTCAAATTTTATCAATCAATTAAAAAAATTGAAAACAAATGCTACAAAGCTGAAACTTTGTTAATTTACTCAAAGCTAATTACGATTAATTATTCCTAAAAAATCCGGCACATGCCATGCCTAGATTTTTGTCTAAACACACCAAAACACAACGTTTTAGATTTTTTTAGTTGCAAATTTTATAAATCAATTAAAAAATTGGAAACAAATGCTACAAAGCTGAAACTTTGTTAATTTACTCAAAGCTAATTACGATGAATTATTCCTGAAAAATCCGGCACATACCATGCCTAAATTTTTGGCTAAACACACCAAAACGCAACGTTTTAAATTTTTTTAGTTGCACATTTTATAAATCAATTAAAAAATTGAAAACAAGTGCTACAAAGCTGAAACTTTGTTAATTTACTTAAAGCTAATTACGATTAATTATTCCTAAAAAATCCGGCACATGCCATGCCTAGATTTTTGTCTAAACACACCAAAACGCAACGTTTTGGATTTTTTTAGTTGCAAATTTTATAAATCAATTAAAAAAATGAAAACAAATGCTACAAAGCTGAAACTTTGTTAATTTACTCAAAGCTAATTATTATTAATTATTCCTGAAAAATCCGGTACATACCATGCCTAGATTTTTGTCTAAACGCAGCAAAACACAACGTTTTAAATTTTTTTAGTTGCAAATTTTATAAATCGATAAAAAAATTAAAAACAAATACTACAAAGCTGAAACTTTGTTAATTTACTCAAAGCTAATTACGAATAATTATTCCTGAAAAATCCGGCACATTACATACCTAGATTTTTGGCTAAACACACTAAAACACTACGTTTTATATTTTTTTAGTTGCAAATTTTATAAATCAATTAAAAAAATTGAAAACAAATGCTAGAAAGCTGAAATTTTGTTAATTTACTCAAAGCTAATTACGATTAATTATTCCTGAAAAATCCAGCACATGCCATGCCTAGATTTTTGTCTAAACACACCAAAACACAACGTTTTAGATTTTTTTAGTTTCAAATTTTATCAATCAATTAAAAAAATTGAAAACAAATGCTACAAAGCTGAAACTTTGTTAATTTACTCAAAGCTAATTACGATTAATTATTCCTGAAAAATCCAGTACATGCCGTGCCTAAATTTTTGGATAAACACACCAAAACGCAACGTTTCAGATTTTTTTAGTTTCACATTTTATAAATCAATTAAAAAAATTAAAAACAAATGCTACAACGCTGAAACTTTATTAATTTACTCAAAACTAATTATGATTAATGATTTCTGAAAAATCCGGTACATGCCATTCCTAGATTTTTGTCTAAACACACCAAAAAACACAACGTTTTAGATTTTTTTGGTTGCAAATTTTATAAATCGATTAAAAAATTGAAAACAAATGCTACAATGCTGAAACTTCGTTAATTTACTCTAAGTTAATTACGATTAATTATTCCTAAAAAATCCGGTACATGCCATGCCTAGATTTTTGGCTAAACACACCAAAACACAACGTTTTGGATTTTTTTAGTTGCAAATTTTATAAATCAATTAAAAAAATTGAAAACAAATACTACAAAGCTGAAATTTTGTCAATTTACTCAAAGCTAATTACGATTAATTATTCCTTGAAAATCCGGCACATACCATGCCTAGATTTTCCGCTAAACACACCAAAACACAACTTTTAGATTTTTTTTAGTTGCAAATTTTATAAATCAATTAAAAAAATTAAAAAACAAATGCTACAAAGCTGAAACTTTGTTGGATTACTCAAAACTGATAACAATTCATTATTACATTAAAATCCGACACATACAATGCCTAGATTTTTGGCTAAAGACACCAAAACACAACATTTCAGATTTTTTTAGTTGCACATTTTATAAATCAATTAAAAAAATTAAAAAGCAAATGCTACAAAGCTGAAACCTTGTTGGATTACTGAAAACTAATAACGATTCATTATTCCATTAAAATCTGACACATACGATGCCTAGATTTTTGGCTTAAGATTCAGATTTTTTTAGTTGCAAATTTTATAAATCAATTTAAAAAAATTAAAAAACAAATGCTACAAAGCTAAAACATTGTTAATTTACTTAACACTGACTAAACTTTATTATTCTTAAAAAATCCGGCACATGCCATGCCTAGATATCCGGCTATACACCGCAGAACACGACATTAAAAATTTGCAAGCTGCAAATTTTACAAATCGATTAAAAATAGTGAAAGCAAATGCCACAAAATATGAAATAGATATTGCAAATTATATATTCAATTTTTTATTTGGTTTAATTCTACCAAATAAAAAATAATCTTTTTGATTTTATTTATCCTTAATACATGTACATAACTTTCGTACATATTCTGTATACTGATCTCTTGCAGTGTAGTGTTAGTGCTTTATGTTAATATTAGTCCTTATGGAGGTAGTTGAGGTTCCGAAACACGATCCTCAAATCAGTGGGCTGAAACTGCGCTATCGGTTGGGTGAGCTCCTGAAAGCCGAGTGCGAGTCCAGGGGGTCGCGTCCCGCCGCCAACTTGACGTGGCTGGTTAATGGGGAACCTGTCGATGCCGCCCGGATACGACATCATAAACCCCACGAATTTAGGGGATTGCTCAAGTAAGTATCTTTTAATTTCACCAATCACATGTCAATAGAATTCTATTTCCTCCGTTAAGCACTTGTAATGTTGAATAATGATAATACTTGCATTTACAAAGCTATTAACACAATTATAGATTAAAGATTTATATGTAACCTACGTGTGGATTTGCAGAGGTTGCAAAAATATTTGATACGTATTTTCTTTCTTTAGATTTAATCATAGGACAGCTCTCGTGGTTACGGCTATAGCAAGCGTAAAAAACGAAGACCCAGTTTGTGATAATACGTTTTTTTTCCTTTAAAATTAATGATAGGACAGCTCTCGTGGTTACGACTATAACAAGCGCAAAAAACGAAGGCCCAGTTTGCGATAATACGTATTTTCATTCCTTTATAATTAATCACAGGACAGCTCTCGTGGCTTCGACTATAACAACCCTCTGCTGATTATAAACCAGTTTGCGACAATTTTAATAAAACCAATCATCATCATTAAGATTGTAACATTTTAATAATACCCCGACGTTCAATACTGAACGATTTTAATTATAAATGTTAAGTGCAGCGTGCGATACAGGTCGATTAATTAAATAGTAATTATATCCGTTCGCATACGCATTAAATAATTAATTTTATAATAGTAACAATTAATCATTTCGAAATTGCCTGTCCCTCCAAAAATAGACGACAATGTTATTAATCCATTATAAATTTATAATTAATTTCCTGCAGTTTTCATGAAATAATCGAGGGGGTTTAATGGCACTAGATTAAAACGTCAAATGAATTTATTTTATATGGATATGTCAATATGATCGGCGTACAAAAAAATAACATCTACGCGCGATACGGAAAATTATAAATTGTATTTTGTATTTCGTGTGTCAATATTTTTCCAATGGGCGATGGATGCAAAATAAATATATAAATTGAAATATGCGCACTTAAAATAAAAAAATAACCATTTTGTATATGTAATAAATAATAGAACCAGTTGTTGTGGGGAATTCTCAATTGTGATCCATTGATTAACATACAGTGTCTGTTTGATAATGATCATGTAAGGGTCGAAACTATAGTCGTAAAAATAAAAATAAAATTTGTGTAATATCAAAAAAGTGCATTTTATTGAAAAGTTGCTTTTTTCCGAATGAAAACAAAACGGCAGCAATGAAAACCTTAAAAGGATAAATGAAAAATGTATTCAATCATTCCAAATGATCTTTACTTTTATTTCTCTACTCATTAGATAACTACAAATATGGTTGCAAAAATTAGCAACACTTAAAAAAATTAAAATTCAAACGCACTGATATATTAATTTCGATTTTCTTAAAGTTCGTCAACTGCCATTAAAAAGTTAGCTGTGGTAATCGATTAACCATAATCGATATTAACAATTAGGAAGATGAAAGAAACCTCAACTCTTCTTGATGATCGATAAAAAAAATCATATTTTTTCACATAACATTTCCACAACTCAAATAAAAAAATATTTTAAACATTCTTAATTCGCTTAAAAATTAGTGTAACTACAAAAACAAAAATTTCTGCTAAAGAATGAAATCTTCTTAGTTGTTTTTAATTTTTGTATAATTCTATTGTGACATTTTGTATTTTTTTTTTCGTATTTTTTCTCACAACGCTTCGACAACTCAAATTAAACTTTTTTTTAAATATTAATAACTCGCGTAAAAATTAGTGTGGCTACAAAAACAAACATGGCTGCTAAAGAATGATAGCTTCTTAGTTGTTTAAAATTTTTGCATAATTTTATTTTAACGTTTTGTATTTTTTTTTTTGTATTTTTTCACACTACTCAAATCAACCTTTTTTTTTAACATTCATAACTCGCGTAAAAATTAGTGTGGCTACAATAACAAACATGGCTGCTAAAGAATGATATCTTCTTAGCTGTTTTTAATTTTTACATAATTTTATTTTGACGTTTTGTATTTTTTTTTAAATATTTTTTCACACAACTCAAATCAAACTTTTTTTTTAAACATTCATAACTCGCGTAAAAATTAGTGTGGCTACAAAAAAACAAACATGGCTGCTAAAGAATGATATCTTCTTAGTTGTTTATAATTTTTGCATAATTTTGTTTTAACGTTTTGTATTTTTTTGTATTTTTTCACACAACTCAAATCAAACTTCTTTTTTTTAACCTTCATAACTCGCTTAAAAGTTAGTGCAGCTCCAAAAACAAAAATGGCTGCTAAAGAATGAAATATTCTTAGTTGTTTTTAGTTTTTTCATAATTTTATTTCAACGTCTTATATATATTTTTTTGTTTCGATGCAATTTATTTATTTCAACTTTTTTCAAAATTCGCCACCTTCCATTAATATTTAATTGTGGTATACAATGAACCATAACTTATATTAACAATTAGAAAGATAAAGTAAACCTGGACTGTTCTTGATGATCGATAAAAGAATTAATTCAGAATTTGCATGCAATTTATTAATTTCAACTTTTTTCAAAACTCGCCAACTTCCTTAAACAGTTAGCTATGATAATCGCTTAACCGCAATCTATTTTAACAATTAGAAATATAAAAACTCAACTCTTCTTAATAATCGATAAAAAAAAAATTAAAAATTTGGATGCAATTTATTAATTTCAATTTTTTTCGAAATTCGCCAACTTCCATAAATATTTAGCTGCTTTAATCGATTAACCGTAATCTGTAGTAACTATTAGGAAGACAAAAGAGCTTCGACTCTTTCTTGATGATCGATAAAAAAATTAATTCAAAATTTGGTTGGGATTTAGCAATTTCAACTTTTTTCGTAATTCGCCAACTTCCATAAATAAACCTTTAGCTGTGGTAATTGATTAACCATAATCTATAATAACAATTAGGAAGATTAAATAAACCTTAACTTTTTTGGGTGATCGACAAAAAAAAATAATTCAGAATTTGGATGCAATTTATGAATCTCAACTTTTTTTCAAAATTCGCCAACTTCCATAAACATTTAGTTGTGATAATCGATTAACCTTAATTTATATTAACAATTAGTAAGATAAAGGAAACCATAATTCTTCTTGGTTATCGATAAAAAAATTAATTCAGAATTTGGATGCATTTTATGAATTTAAACTTTTTTTCCAAATTCGCCAACTACCATATATATTTAGCTGTGATAATCGATTAACCTCAATCTATTTTAACAATTGGGCAGATAAAAAAACTTAACTCTTCTTGATGATCGATAAAAAAAATAATTCAGAATTTGGATGCAACTTATTAATTTCAACTTTTTTCAAAATTCTCCAAATTCCATAAACATTTAGCTCCGGGAATCGATTAACCATAACCTACAATAGCAATTAGGAAGATAAAAGAGACCTCAACTATCATTGATAATCAATAAAAAAAATAATTCATAATTTGGATGAAATTCATGAATTTTAACTTTTCTCAAAATTCGCCAACTTAATAGTTAGCTGTGGTAAGCAATTAACCATATTCTATATTAAAAATTAGAATGATAAGAGAAACCTCAACTCTTCTTGATGATTAATAAAAAAATTCACTCAGAATTTCGATGCAATTTATTAATTTTAACTTTTTCTCAAAATTCTCTAACTTCCATCAACCTTTAGCTGTGGTAATCGATTAACCGTAATCTACATTAACAATTAGAAAGATAAAAGAAGCCCTAAATCATCTTTATGATCGATAAAAAAATTAATTCAGAATTTGGATGCAATTTATTAATTTCAACTTATTTCAAAATTCTCTAACTTCCATAGACATTTAGCTGTAATAATCGATTAATCGTAAGCTATATTGTCAATTAGGTTGATTAAAGAAACCACAAATATTCTTGATGATCGATAAAAAAATTCACTCAGAATTTCGATGCAATTTATTAATTTCAACTTTTTTCAAAATTCGCCAACTTCCATAAACATTTACCTGTGGTAATCGATTAACCATAATATACATTTATACTAAAAATATAAAAAACACCTCAACTCTTCTTGATGATCGATAAAAAAATTAACTTCCCATGCCGTGCAAAATTCGCCAACT
The DNA here is from genome assembly GCA_910593695.2 of Ocypus olens. Lineage (NCBI taxonomy): Eukaryota > Metazoa > Arthropoda > Insecta > Coleoptera > Staphylinidae > Ocypus > Ocypus olens. The sequence continues at coordinate 2,060,887 of OU343058.1, forward strand.
CCCATAAAAGTTAGCAAACGCAATTGTTTAAGAATGCATTGTATTAACAGTTAAAAAAATTAAAAACACTTTCACTATCCTTCATACTGAGAGACAATAATTTCTTAACGCCTCATTCAGAATTCGGACGCACCGATTTATTCATTTCAACTTTTCTCAAAATTCGCCAACTCCCATAAAAAGTTAGCAACTCCTATCGATTGAGAATATTCTATATTGACATTTAGAGAAATAAAAAACGATTCCACTACCATTCATGCTGAAAAACAATAGTTTCCTAACGCCGCACTCGATTTATTAATTTTAACTTTTCTCAGAAATCGCCAACTCCCATTAAAAGTTAGCAAGTCCTATCGATTAAGAATATTCTATATTAACAGTTAGAGAAATAAAGAACGCTTCCACTACCCTTCACGCCGAAAAAACAATCATTTCTTAACTCCGCACTTCGGACGCACCGATTTTTTAATTTCAACTTTTCTCAAAGTTGTCCAACTTTCATAAAAACTTAGCAGAGACAGTCGATTGAGAATGCTCTACATGAACTGTTAGAGAAATAAATAAGACTCTTGCTCCAACATTCATGCTAGAAAAAAAATTCTTAACGCCGCTCTCGGAATTTTGACGCAGCCTTTTATTAATTTCAAATTTTCTCAAAATTCACCAACTCCCATAAAAATTTAGTTAGCACAATCGATTAAGAATACTCTGTATTGACAGTTGGAGTAATAAAAAACTCTTCCACTACCCTTCAAGCCGAAAACAGAAATAATTTCTTGACGCCACGCTCGGATTTATTAATTTGGATTATTTTAAAAATTCACCAACTCCCATAAAAAAGAAAGCTGCGGTAATCGATTCACGATAATCTATATTGACAATTAAAAATATAAAAAATGTCAAAACAAAATTACCGTACTCCAAATTTGAAGTAGAAGAAGGGAAAAGGAAAAATGCATTCCACGATTTAAAATATTGTTAAAAAAAATTACTTAATCAGAAAATCAGCTTTGAAAGCTTTAGATCTATGCAAAACTGCAATGTTTTTCTCATTCCTCACAAAAAAAAATTAATTTAGGGCATTTTTGGTAAATACATTTCTTGGGTCTCAGGGTCACGTCCAAGAAATAAATGTTAACGTATGATTCACATTACCGAAATATATTTTTCATTCTGACATCGACAGCTTTCACTTACACAATAATGGCCTACGGAAATTGATAACTTTAGTTTGTTTTATTACGCCGTATTTATAATATTAACGATGTCATGTTTTTGCCTCGACACATACAGAACATGGCAGTTAATCAAATTTTTCTCTGTGTGGAAATTATTTTGCCTTCTGGCTTACTAAAATCATAAAAACAAACTTTGTTTTATTTAAATTCATTTGTAAATTAACTTTTGAACAATTGTTAATCCCTTTGTATATTTTTTGTAATAAGTCAATAATAAATCCCAACGAATGAATATACACATTTTACCTTCGTTGGACGTTATTATAGGTTATGTAAAGTTATTGAAAAAAATATTTAAACATCATTGATATTGCTAGAATTAGCGTTAATTGACGGTTCCTTGTCATTGGTGAATTTGTCCACTTTATTATTAATAATAATAATAATAATACTTATATTTTTTTTAATTTGGGTGTAATTATGTTTTTTGTATTTTTTATTTTCCTTTTCGGAATTTCTAGTGTTGTATTTATTATTTGTAAAAAAAGGTGTTTAAGGGACATAAATAAATAAATAAATGTATTTCTTATAGACGCACGCTTAAGGGTCCTGGAGCATAACTCTAAATTTATTTAAAATATTATTAACAAACGGAAGAAGATTTCATAATGAAATTTTGAATATACTTCTGTTTATATATACTCTAGGTGCGTACGCATTTATTTATTTTATAATCAATGTTATAAACAATTTAAACACTAATATTTTGGTAATTTAAAAAAAGGAATGCGTCGCACCCTAGAGCAGCTCATTTTAAATTGATTATTCAAATAATGTTTTTCCATATTTTCAAAACCGCGGTCGTGCTTTTATGAAAAATTCTATTTTGTGCCCGGATCAGATTTTTAGATGTGTAGCTGGAAGATTTCATTAACGTCAATCTATTGAAATTATCCAACGTATATATCGTTCATGTCCCTCGATAGAACATAAATATTTACATTCCTAATTGCACCGCAAATATTAAATCGATACACATGAAAGATAAACAATAAATATTTAAACGAGTGCGATTTGAATATATGCAAATATTGAGACGGACATCAATTCAAAATTAATTTGCAATTTTTAATTCATCAGTCGGCCCAACAAATTATCGATTTCTGTAGTGAGGCGAGTGTTTCTACGTTACGCAACCTGATGATTTATGCACGTATTCGAAACGACTTTTAAAACTATTAAAAAGTAATTAGCGTTCTGCTATTGATCAGAGTTCGAACGGGTCCGAAGAAGGACAACTCTCATTAATATTGCGTTTGATGGGCGAAGGCTTGTTTGAAAATTACGTGGTTTTATAATGACGTAACTTTGCTCTAAATTAACCAACACCCTGTATTTTAAAATATCATGAATTTGGAATGACGTAACATAATTTTGTTCAAGTTTAAATCCTTTCTAATTTACTCATCTCTTAAAATGTAAACACCCTGTATTCCAAAATCAATTTGATTGCAATATTACTTGAGTTAATGAATCATTTCCACGATTCATTACATTCTCAAAGGAATAGCTTCAAAGTTTTAAAATACGTGCAGATGCAGATTGCGGTTCGGGCGAATGAGAGCGCATTAGCAATATGCAATATTCATCAAGTTTCCTGCTACTAAACGCAGCAGGAGGCGAACGCTTGCAACAATGTTAATCAGATTACTTAATTAATTGAGGTACGCTTCGGTCTAAACATCCAGGTTTGTGCGCAGACTGAAACTATTCGCTAATTATAGAATAATTACTTATAAAATGTATGCAGTTGTATTCATAAACGAGCAATTTCTATAAATAATTAACTACACTTTCAAAAATCACAAATATCTTCTTAAAACGCGAGTTAGGTTGATGAACCATCGTTACGGTTAATAAAAAACTTTATTTGTAAGAGCACTACGATGGAATATTTAGAAAAAAGCTTTTTCATAAAAATATGACTACTGTGATGAAAATATGAGAAAATGTTATTTAAATAATAAATTCAAGATTGATTACTCTAGGGTGCGACGCATTTCTTTTTTCAATTTATCATAAAAATAGTATTAAAATTGTTTATAAAAATTATTATAAAATAAATAAATGCGTACGCACCTAGAGAATATATTAATAGGAGGCAATTCAAAATTTCACTCCTTAATCTTTATCCGTGTGTTAATAATATTATAAATAAATTTAAAAATACGCTCTAGGGCCCTTAAGCGTGCCTCTATAAGAAATAAAAGTGATCATACTGATTAGATAGATCTCTAGCGAAATGTTTATATTAATTTACAATAAAGTTTCTGCAAATAAGTAATTTTTATTGAATATGGTTGATGATGGAAACCTTTTCTTTGTGATACATTGTGGTTAGGAACTTTTTTCTTTGTTGTGATATCAACAAAGTTCATCTTATTGAAAAGTTTCTAATTTTTAATTATTAAATTTCAGTTTTTACCAGCACAATTTAAAGTTAGTTGAAAAATTCATTGATTTACATACAGAAAATGCGCAAATTTAGAGATAATTTATGATGTTGGTTTCCCCTCAACTTAAACAGATCCCTACTTACTGTACTCATCCAAGCACTTACAATGATAATAATAATACGAGTTTGTTTTGTTTGGCAGCGCTCACTTGGGCCTTAAGCTCCAGATTACGCAGCAACTGTTCTCGGAGGGACGTCTTAAGATAAGATGCGTCGCCAGTCTGCACGACATCTATTATCGCAGCGCGGAGAAAAGTGTAGACTTGGAGAGGAGAAAGCACAGGCTGATCCCTGGCAGCAGCAGCACGACAACAATCCCTCCGGTAACGACCGTAAACTGGGAATATGCCCTTCCCGCCGAAAGAGAACCCCAGAACACACGTAAGCCCTTAATATATGTGTATCACTCTCTTATCTTGGAATTTTCAATTATACGACAATGCAATTTTGTTGTCCTTGTGTGTGTGTGTGTTTTTATAGGGCCAAGGGAGAAACAATACACTCCCCACTTGCGAATTGATCTGATAAAACGTTTGATACGTTATTCTGCAGGGGGATGAAATCTCTGGAAAATACTGAAGGAATTGGTGCGGTCGTTTACTTTTGTAAAGGTTTTTGTTTTTTGTATTTGTTATGAATTTCTGAGTATCGAAACGCGTATTTTCTCTGCCTTTAATGTTACATTTTTATTATTTACATCAAAAGATCCAAATTTGCAAAATACCATTTTAAAAGATGCCTTGCACGACGTCGTTCTAGTGGAGATATTAATTTGTAATTTTTTGTTCGTCATTGAAAAAAAATATATTTTCAAAAATTCATAACTCGGTTGAAAAATGCTGCACGTTCAAAAACCAAAATTATTTTGAAAGAGCGACGTCTTGTGAAGTAAACTGAATTTTTGTAGAATTTTATCACTGCGTTTCATTTTGATTTTTAATTTTTTGCGCTCGAGTGTTCGTCATTGAAAAAAAATAAATTTTCAAAAATTCATAACTCGACTGAAAATTGCTGCACATTCAAAAACCAAAATTATTTTGAAAGATCGACGTCTTGTGAAGTAAACTGAATTTTTGTAGGATTTTATCTTTGCTTTTCATATTAATTTTTATTTTTTGCGCTCGAGTGTTTGTCATTGAAAAAAAAATATTTTTCAAAAATTCATAACTCAATTTAAAATTGCTGCACATTCAAAAACCAAAATTATTTTGAAATGTCGACGTCTTGTGAAGTAAACTGAATTGTTGTAGGATTTTATCTTTGCGTTTCAATTTAATTTTCAATTTTTTGCGCTCGAGTGTTCGTCATTGAGAAAAAAACATTTTTTCAAAAATTCATAACTCGACTTAAAATTGCTGTACTTTCAAAAACCATAATTATTTTGAAAGGTCGACGTCTTGTGAAGTAAACTGAATTTTTGTAGGATTTTATCTTTGCGTTTCAATTTAATTTTTAATTTTTTGCGCTCGAGTGTTCGTTATTGAAAAAAAATACATTTTCAAAAATTCATAACTCGACTTAAAATTGGTGCACATTCAAAAACCAAAATTATTTTGAAAGATTGACGTCTTATAAAGCGATTTGAATTTTTGTAGAATTTTTTTCTCGCGTTTCATATTAATTTTTAATTTTTGCGCTCAAGCGTTGGACATTGAAAAAAATATATTTTCAAAAATTCATAACTCAACTGAAAATTACTGCACGTTCAAAAACAAACATTCTTTTAAAAGATAGATGTCTTGCGGAACGAATTGAATGTGTGTTCGTTATTAAAAAAAAAATACATTTTCAAAAATTCATAACTCAACTGATAATTGCTGCAGATTCAAAAACCAAAATTATTTTAAAAGGTCGGCGTCTTGTGAAGTAAATTGAATTTTTGTAGAATTTTATCACTGCGTTTCAAATTGATTTTTAATTTTTTGCGCTCGAGTGGTCGAGTGTACATTTTCAAAAATTCATAACTCGATTGAAAATTGCTGCACATTTAAAAACCAAAATTATTTTAAAATATCAACGTCTTGTGAAGTTAATCGAATTTTTGTAGAATTTTATTTCTGCGTTCCATAATAATTTTTTAATTTTTTGCGCTCGAGTTGAAAAAAATACATTTTCCAAAATTCATAACTCGGCTGAAAATTGCCGCACGTTGAAAAACCAAAATTATTTCAAAAGATCGATGTCTTGTTAAGTAAACTGAATTTTTGTGGGATTTTATCTTTGCGTTCTATATTAATTTTTAATTTTTTGCGCTCGTGTGTTCGCGATTAAAAAAAATACATTTACAAAAACTCATAACTCAACTTAAAATTGCTGCTCATTCAAAAACCAAAATTATTTCAAAAGATCGACGTCTTGTTAAGTAAACTGAATTTTTGTGCGATTTTATCTTTGCGTTTCAATTGAATTTTTATTTTTTTGCGCTCGAGTGTTCGTCATTGTAAAAAACAATTTTTCAAAAATTCATAACTCGATTGAAAACTGCTGCACATTCAAAGACCGTAATTATTTTAAAAGATCGACGTCTTGTGAGGTAAACTGAATTTTTGTAGGATTTTATCTTTGCGTTTCAATTTAATTTTTAATTTTGAAAAAAAATTAAATTTTCAAAAATTCATAACTCAATTGAAAATTGCTGCACATTCAAAAACCAACATTGTTTTGAGAGAACCATGTCTTGTGAAGCGATTTGAATTTTGGTAGAATTTTTTTCCCGCGTTTTATATTGATTTTTAATATTTTGCGTTTGAGTGTTCGTCATTGAAAAAAAATCCATCTTCAAAAATTCACAACTCAACTAAAAATTACTGCACATTCAAAAACCAAAATTATTTTGAAAGACCGACGTCTTGTAAAGTAAACTGAATTTTTGTAAGATTGTATCTTTGCGTTTCAATTTAATTTTTAATTTTTTGCGCTCGAGTGTTCGTCATTGAAAAAATTAAATTTTCAAAAACTCATAACTCAACTAAAAATTGCTGCACATCCAAAAACCATAATTATTTTGAAAGATCGACGTCTTGTGAAGTAAACTGAACTTTTGTAGGATTTTATCTTTGCCTTTAATTTAATTTTTAATTTTTTGCGCTCGAGTGTTCGTTATTGAAAAAGAAATACATTTTCAAAAATTCACAACTTAACTGAAAACCACTGCACATTCAAAAACCAAAAATTATTCGAAAATATCGACGTCCTATGACGCGATTTGAATTTTTGTAGAATTTTTTTCCCGCGTTTCATATTAATTTTTATTCTTTTGCGCTCGAGTGTTCGTCATTAAAAAAAAAAACATTTTTTAAAATTCATAACTCGATTTAAATTTGCTGCACATTCAAAAACCAACGTTGTTTTGAAAGATCCATGTCTTGTAAAGCGATTTGAATTTTAGTAGAATTTTTTCCCCGCCGCGTTTTATATTGATTTTTAATTTTTTGCGCTCGAATGTTCACCATTGAAAAAAATCCGTCTTCAAAAATTCACAACTCAACTAAAAATTGCTGCAGATTCAAAAACCAAAATTATTTTAAAAGATCGACGTCTTGTAAATTGAACTGAATTTTTGTAGGATTTATCTTTGCGTTTCAATTTAATTTTTAATTTTATGCGCTCGAGTGTTCGTCATTGAAAAAAAATTTTTTTCAAAAATTCATAACTCGATTGAAAATTGCTGCACATTCAAAAACCAACATTGTTTTAAAAGATCCATGTTTTGTGAAGCGATTTGAATTTTGGTAGAATTTTTTTTCTGCGTTTTATATTGATTTTTATTTTTTTTTGCGCTCGAACGTTCGTCATTGAAAAAAATCCATCTTCAAAAATTCACAACTCAACTGAAAATTACTGCACATTCAAAAACCAAAATTATTTTGAAAGACCGACGTCTTGTGAAGTAAACTGAATTTTTGTAGAATTTTATCCCTGCGTTTCAATTTAATTTTTAATTTTTTGCGCTCGAGTGTTCGTCATTGAAAAAAAATAAATTTTCAAAAATTCATAACTCGATTGAAAATTCTGGACATTCAAAAACCAAAATTATTTTGAAAGATCGACGTCTTGTGAGGTATACTGAATTTTTGTAGAATTTTATCCCTGCGTTTCATAATAATTTTTATTTTTTGCGCTCGAGTGTTCGTCATCGAAAACATTACATTTTCAAAAATTCTTAACTCGACGGAAAATTGCAACACATTCAAAAACCAAAATTATTTTGAAAAATAGGCGTCTTGTGAAGTGAATTGAATTTTTGTAGAATATTTTTCCCTCGTTTCATATAAATGTTTTTTTTGCGCTCAAGTGTTCGTCATTGAAAAAAAATCTATTTTCAAAAATTCACAACTCAACTGAAAATTACTGCACATTCAAAAACCGTAATTATTTTGAAAGATCCACGTCTTGTGAAGTAAACTGAATTTTTGTAGGATTTTATCTTTGCGTTTCATAATAATTTTTAATTTTCTGCGCTTTAAAATTTTCCAGTGCGTGTTTTTTTTTTGTGTACGTTTGAAAATCGCATCAAAGCGCATTTTTATGTTCATAACAGTCAAATTTTTGAAATCGCTTTAAAAAAAAACAATTTTCGCAAATATCTTAAGAAATTTGAAAATTTTTCACCGCGTGCATTTTTTTATGAATTTCTGAGATCGAAACGCGCATTTTCTTTATCCTTTAACGTAAAGTTTTTATTATTTTCATCAAAAATCTCAAATTTACAAAATATCTTTTTAAAAGATAAGTTTACAGAATAACCAGAAGAAATTTTGATTTTTCCAGTGCGTGTGTGTTTTGTAAATTTTTGAAAATTGCACAATTTTTAAGTCATGCGTGAGTTTTATCTTCTTTTACTTTTATCAGTCACCTTGAAAGTCTGAAATTTTTCAAAAAGTTTTTGAAAAGATGGCTTTATAAATTGACACACGAGGAACACAGATTTGCAATCCGCGTTCAAATTGGATTCTTCGTTCGCTACAGGCGTTCAAAGTTTGAAAAAATCGACTTTTTTCAAAATTTCTCCATAAAGTTTATGGTGACTTGCTAAATTTTTTGCAATTTTGTCTGGATGAAATCGTCAAGAAACCCCGGATCCAACCAGTGGTGTCTTCAGGAAATCATTTCTAATGCAATTTTTGATAAAAAGTAAGAAGGGGGACCCTTGGATAGAATTTCGGGTTTTCGTCAAAAATAACAAATCGCCAATTTTAATCAAATCTGACTAATTAGGACACGAGGAACACAGATTTGCAATCCGCGTTCAAATTGAATTCCTCGTTCGGCAATTGCAAAAATTTTCAAATTTCGCACATCGCCATAAAAAATATAAGCACATGAATGGATTCTATATTAACCGCTCTTACTAATAAAAAAATAAAATTCGTTTCACCGCACCGCTTACTCCATGAAAATAATTAATTTCCACCCTCGCGCAACAAAATCCTAATAATTGCAAAAAATTTCAAAATTCGCATATCTCCATGAAAAAATTTAAGCACATGAATAGAATCTACATTGACCCTACTTACTAATAAAAAAAGAAAGTTTGTTTCACCGCACCCCTAACACCATGAAAATAATTAATTTCCACCCTCGCGCAACAAAGCCCTGATAATTGCAAAATTTTTCAAAATTCGCACATTGCCATAGAAAAAAATTTAGAGTTAGACTTGGCAGCATTGAACATTCATGAGTTTTCACCGTTTTGGCGTAATGGATACCTGCGGAACACCATAGCGGTGGTAATTCTTCATGAATTTTCAACTTCATTCTTTATGTAGTTTATGCCGTCGACTAATAACCTTCTTTGTGATTGTAATTTGTCATATAAAAACCACTTTACCCACTTACTAAAATAATAAATAAAAAACCGCATGCATAATACAACACCTGAACGCAAAATCAAATCACAAAATCAATAGCGATTCCTTTCTTTTGCAGTTGTCTTCACTCCTGGCGGCAACAAAGGCAGCACAATGGAGGCCGCGCCAATGTTATTATTCACTTTAATAATTTCCCTGCGAAACGCCCGGTAAAATAATGCCGCCACCCCCACCTCGAACAAAAAGAAAAAAAAACACACACACAATTCGCATTAGTTCTAGATCGAAACGAGATTGTGATATGAAAAAAATAATTTATATAAAGTATTTATTGTGTTTGTACCCACATGACGTTGTTGTTGCAAACAGCTTTAAATGTGTATTTTAATTACCTGTTGCAATTACCCAGATGTAAGATATTACGTGGAAATGATGAAATAAAAAATAAATTATTTTGTGACTCTTAAGTAATTGGCTCTTTTTTTCGCGACATCTCGGCGAGATCAAAGGGACGCGTTCGGTACTGAAGGTAAGTAAGTTCGATGGTGAATGGTGAGTGCTTAGTTGTAATATTGATTGAAATTTTTTTATAATTCTTGGTGCATTTTAAACTCTATTTTTTATGTAGTTTATGGATTTGTATGTGTGTATAAAGTCAATCTAATATTACGTTTTTAAATGCTTTACTCAAAATGTATTTTCCATCTAATGTAATATGCAAAACTAAGTAGTAATAATAGTATATTTTTTTAACAAAGTTGGAATGAAAATTCGACGTGAGCGAAATATAACGACGGGCATCAGAATTATCATTCTAACCGAGTAGCAGACTATACTTTCTCCACGACTATACTTTCTCCACGACTACACTTTCTCCACGATCACGAGACTAACTAAACAAATAAAATAATTACATGTTTATGGTTTTGTTTACAGTATTTTAACAATTGTGAGACACAAGACTAATTATTTTATTCGGAACTTTGTGTGAACTCAGTGTGAGAATGTGAACGTTCTATGATCAAAATTGATTTAAGAATACTTAAATTCTACAGAGAACGTGTAGAATGTATTATTATAATTTTTCAATTTTTGCAACGATCCCTTTCATTAAAGATTCTTCTTCTGTAAGGAAAAATTCAATCCGTCGCTGAGAAAAAGGAAAAAATTAACAATTTTCATTATGACTCCTGCGCGGTGTCTAGAATTCCGCCGATGCTAATATCGGCCGGAAATAAAAGGAAAGGGGATTTTCGCAATTTCCTTTTAATCTCAATAATAGTTTTGATGGCGTTTTATGTAACGAACGCACGGCCTCCTGTATTTAGCACAATAAAATGCAATTTCACGTTTTATCCACTCGAACAGTTTACTCTAGGAAATTTATACGCGCAATAAATGTCAGTAAGCAGACTTTAATAAGAGTTATGTCCGCACGTTCACAAAAGCTTCTAATATATGCACGCGTTTGGGGCATAAGGATATTTATGCGAAAATTTGAATTGACAAATTGCGGGGATGTAGATGCATTTATTTTCAGAGCGTCGTCTTTACAAAAATAATTCAAAAATAATCCTGAGACTTGCAATAGAAAATTTCTTTACAGATATACTCAAGTAATTACCAATGAAAAGCTTTAAGCCTTAACTAACGAATGCCTTCATATTCGCGACAACAAAAAATTTAATCGTAAGATCGATTGCCACCGCATTCGGACAACAACAAAAAATCATAAGATCAAATATTTCTACGGCGTAAATTTTAAGTCCCCGGCGCATCCACCGTACCGTAAATTAATAAAAGAGCTCATTTTAGTTTTTTGTGAAGCAGCTCTTGCTACGACTATAAACTAGCTCGTACGATAAGGGTTAATAAAGAAGCTTATAATACATTTGTGGCGATTTATTGTTATTTGAGACGAATTGATAAAGGACGATTTTTTTTTTATAGTCTTTGTAAGACCTAATTTTGCTTGCCGATTAACGAACAGGTTGAATATTCATATATTCAGGCTACATTTCGTTTTATTGAATTTATGACGAAATTTTCGCTGGGAATCTCTTTGCACCTTTAGAACTTTAAAAGTTTGGGATTAAACGCGCAATAATTATTTCGATGTGCATGCGTGTTATCAAGTTAGTTTCATAATAAATATATAAAATCTTCATCCGTTTTGAAAAATACGATCCGACAATGAAGTTGTATTACATTCTTCCTCTCTTCGGACTCTGACAAAGGGCGGCAATTTATCATCTAGATTGCACCGCCGGCATTATGCCGTACTACCTAACTAAAGTGATAAGAAATGTACTTCATAAAGTTGCCCCCTTCCCCCCTCGGCCCCGAACTCCTCCCGCCCACCTTGATGTATGACTGGGGTAATGGCTAACAGCTTTCTATCGCCCGAGCTACATCTCTCGGCGTTTCCATTACTTACGGATTAACCTAATTACTTAACTTGTTCCGACTAATAGACTAAATATTTAATTTGCTAACGTTGATATATTTTTGGCCAATAAAATGTATTTAATTTATTTTCAACTTTGCGCTCTGTTTCGGGGAATATTTCAAAATCTGCCGATGCGGTGTTTGTCGATTTTTGCAGAAAACTTTGACTGCGTTTTGAGGAAGTTGGTAGATATTGTTTTATTTTTTTCAACCCTTTAAATGTTTTAAATTTTCTACAATTTTACGCTCCATTCACAAGGAACTATCTCGAAATAAAGGGATGGGGTATTTGCAAATTTTAGCAGAAGAATAATTATGACCAATTTTCTTTCAAGACAAAGTTTCACATTTGCGAATTCGGTCAAAAAAATTGGAAAATAATTGCCGCAAACATAAAAACTTTAAAAATGTACTCAAGATAGATTCACCTACAAAAATCTGTCAACAACTCTCACCAAGATTTCTAAAATATTATCGCAAAGCCAATTTTCTTCCAAGTCAAATTTTCACATTTGCGAATTCGGTCAAAAAAAATGGAAAAATAATTGCCGCAAACATAAAAACTTTAAAAATGTACTCAAGATAGATTCATCTACAAAAATTTGCCAACAGCTCTCACCAAGATTTCAAAAATATTATTGCAAAACCAATTTTCTTCCAAGTCAAATTTTCACATTTGCGAATTCGGTCAAAAAAATTGGAAAAATAATTGCCGCAAACATAAAAACTTTAAAAATGTACTCAAAATAGATTCATCTACAAAAATCTGCCAACAACTCTCACCAAGATTTCTAAAATATTATTGCAAAACCAATTTTCTTCCAAGTCAAATTTTCACATTTGCGAATTCGATTAAAAAAATTGGAAAACTAATTGCCGCAAACATGAAAACTTTAAAAATGTACTCAAAATAGATTCACCTACAAAAATCTGCCAACAGCTCTCACCAAGATTTGCAATATTATTGCAAAACCAATTTTCTTCCAAATCAAATTTTCACATTTGCGAATTCGATTAAAAAAATTGGAAAACTAATTGCCGCAAACATAAAAACTTTAAAAATGTACTCAAGATAGATTCATCTACAAAAATTTGCCAACAACTCTCACCAAGATTTCTAAAATATTATTGCAAAACCAATTTTCTTCCAAGTCAAATTTTCACATTTGCGAATTCGATTAAAAAAATTGGAAAAATAATTGCCGCAAACATAAAAACTTTAAAAATGTACTCAAGATAGATTCACCTACAAAAATCTGCCAACAGCTCTCACCAAGATTTCTAAAATATTATTGCAAAACCAATTTTCTTCCAAGTCAAATTTTCACATTTGCGAATTCGATTAAAAAAATTGGAAAAATAATTGCCGCAAACATGAAAACTTTTAAAATGTACTCAAAATAGATTCATCTACAAAAATCTGCCAACAACTCTTCCCAAGATTTCTAAAATATTATTGCAAAACCAATTTTCTTCCAAGTCAAATTTTCACATTTACGAAGGCGGTCAAAAAAATTGGAAAAATAATTGCCACAAATATGAAAACTTTAAAAATGTACTCAAAATAGATTCTTCTTCATACATCTATAAAAATCTGCCAACAGCTCTCGCCAAGATTTCTAAATATTTACTGCAAAATCAATTTTCTTCCAAAACAAAATTTCACATTTGCGAATTCGGTCAATAAAATTGGAAAAATAATTGCCGCAAACATAAAAACGTTCAAAATATACTCAAAATAGATTCTTCTTCATAAATCTACAAAAATCTAGCAACAGCTCTCACAAAGATTTCTAAATATTTACAGCAAAATCAATTTTCTTCCAAGTCAAATTTTCACATTTGCGAATTCGGTCAAAAAAATTGAAAAAATAATTGCCACAAACATAAAAACTTCAAAAATGTACTTAAAATAGATTCTTCTTCATAAATCTACAAAAATCTGCCAACAGCTTTCACCAAGATTTCTAAATATTTACAGCAAAATCAATTTTCTTCCAAGTCAAATTTTCACATTTGCGAATTCGGTCAAAAAAATTGGAAAAATAATTGCCGCAAACATGAAAACTTTAAAAATGTACTCAAAATAGATTCTTCTTCATAAATCTACTAAAATCTACCAGCAGCTCTCACCAAGATTTCTAAATATTTACAGCAAAATCAATTTTCTTCCAAGTCAAAGTTTCACATTTACGTCAAAAAAATTGGAAAATTAGAGACGAACTAAATTACGTAAAAATATGCAGGGTGTTGAAAATGATATTTGGGGTTTTACCAGAATTCAGTTACACCCGGTATACCGTTGAAATTTTATTGAAATCGGTTCAGTGATATCAGGAAAACAAATAAAGACTAAAAATAATCAATTTTACACAATTGATTTAAAAAAATTAATAAAAAATAAAAATAGTTAAAAAAATTATACAGGGTACTTATTAAATAAGGTCTGACATTCCCGCTAACCAAGTTTGATTGATGTATGTTATACAGGGTGTCCAGAATTTAGTGTAAAACTTTTCAAACTTTAAAGCGCTTTGTTTTCCTTATTTTGAATTGAAATCCCTGTATATTTTTACGTCGTTACTGCGGAATTAAAAAAAACGATCGCAATTCCTAACGCATTAAAAGTTATTTACAGAAAACTCGTTTTATCAACATTTTCGTCTTCTAAGAGACTACAATTCAATCATCTACCGAATTGTTAATTGCAGTCTCTTAAAGACTTTTAAATTGTAAAATACGTTTCACATTTTATTGTACTTTTCTACAAGAACTCAGGGAATTTTTATTTTATTTAAGATATTTTAATGAATAAAAATCGAAGGTGGGTTTAAAATTAAAATTATTGCAAAGGGCGGCCGCATTATCTAAACGGCAAGCGACGTAACATTTTACAGATATTACGAAGAAAAATGAGCGGAGAAAATGAGAATAAGAAATGTAATATGTATTTTAAAATAAAATCTTTTACTAACAAGACATACATTATAAAAAATAATTAAATTCCTGGAGTTCTCCCTGGTCCTGACAACTTGCTATCAACCTGAGGTCTTTCCGCCCGAAGGATCGTAATTAATTCAGCAATGTTATTAGCTTGAAAAATCCTGGCCTTAGAATATGAAACAAAATTCATACATTTTTACATAAACATGAATTACGTTATGTCTCGAATGAATTTTTTTTATAATTAGCTAGAAAAGCAAGCATGTACTGTGGAAATCTTTCAGTGGTGTAAAGATCGATTCATGTTTATATTCAAGCAAAATTCATGCCCCGGATATTTTTTTTACTAATTAGTTAGAAAAGGTTTTGCTTCATGTAATTTCCATGCACTTACTGTAGCAATGTTTGAGTGGTGTAACGATCGATTCATATTCACGGAAAATTTATACCCGAGACGAATTGTTTATTAATTAGCTAGAAAAGGTTTTGTTTGATATTATTTCGACGCACTTACTGTGGAAATGTTTCAGCGGTGTAGAGATCGATTCATGTTTATGTTCGAGCAAAATTTATGCCCCGGACGATTCCGACGTGCATTTGTTTCTTTTCGAGGAGCGGCCATTTCCCATATATCATTGCAAATTGCATTCAAGTCAACTATATCTTAGCTAGCAGAATTTTATTACTTTAGAGCTTCGCAAATCGCAAATCCAGACCGCCGCCGCCGCCTGGAAAGCTGCGAACGCAAAAACGCGGGACTCCGCCGCCGCACCGGGGGAATTTATCGCCGTCCCAGTTATGCAATAATAATTATTAATGTCGTGTCATAGATGCACGAGCTTAATTACAACCGAGTTGAAAATACTTGTACAATACGAGAAATAAAATCGTATGTGTTTTAAATTTTAATCATCGTGTTTTTTCCATGGTCGGGAAAAATGTTGCTTCTGAAAACATTCACGACGGTTCTTAATGACGAGAAAAAGCGTATAGAGTAATTATTTTCCCGGAAGAAAAAATTCTTCTACCATTTTTTGTAAACTGAAAATTAACATGGGTCCTTACGGGAAGCGAATACTGAGACCCTGCAGATTGACGTTATCGGACATCGAGTAATTCAAACGAATAAATCTTGGCTCGTGAATACGGAAAATAGTTATGAATAGAAACATAGGATTCTAGAAGAACGTAGCTACAATCTCATGTAATATCATTCATATCGGTTTTGTGAGACGGCGCCAAAAAAATCCCAAAATCGACGGAAATTTCTGTCTAATTTACGAGTGCTGATTTTGAGAGCGCGAAACGACAAAACCGCAAGTACGATTCGGCTGAAAATTTAACAGCGTATTGCCCATTCTTTTATGAACATTTTTATGTACATTACAAGTCATTTGGCCATTTCATGATTTTTGCCTATTTTTTCCAGGAAAAAAAGGGGGAAAATGTTGAGTCTTGGAAAAATCTGAAAAAATTCATAACGGTTCTTAATGATGAGAAAAAGCGTGTAGAGTAATTATTTTCCCGAAAAAAAAATTGTTTTACCACTTTTCACCAACTGAAAATTAACATAGAACCTTACGGGAAGCGAATACTGAGGCCCTGCAGATTGACGTTATCGGACACTGACGAATTCGGACGAACAAATCTTGGTTTATGAATACGGAAGGTGGTTATAAATGAAAACATTAAAATCTAGAAGAATGTAGCTACAAACTCATGTAATAACATCCAAAACTGTTTTATGAGGCCGCGCTGAAAAAATCTTGAAATCGACCCAAATTTCTGGCCAACTTGCGAGTTCCTATTTTGAGAGCGATAAACGAGAAAACTGCAAGTGCGATTTGGCTGAAAATTTAACCACGTATTGCCCGTACTTTTGGCCACATTTTGTTATACATTACAAGTCATTTGGCCGTTTCATGATTTTCGACCAATTTTCCATACCATTAGTCAGGAAAAAAAAGGGAAAATGTTGGGTCTTGGAAAAATCTGAAAAAATTCATGAGGGTTCTTCATGACTAGAAAACGCTTGTAGAGTAATTATTTTCCCGAAAAAAAAATTGTTTTACCATATTTCACCAACTGAAAATTAACATATAGTCTTACGGGAAGCGAATACTGAGGCCCTGCATATTGACGCTATCAGACACCGACTAATTTGAACGAACAAATCTTGGTTTATGAATACGTAAGGTGGTTATAAATGGAAACATTAAATTCTACAAGAATGTAGCTACAAACTCGTATAATATCATCCATATCTGTTTAATAAGACCGCGCTAAAAAAATCACGAATTTAAACAAAATTTCTGGTCAACTTACGAGTGACAATTTTGAGAGCGTGAAACGAGAAAACTGCAAATACGATTCGGCTGAAAATTTAACCACGCATTTCCCGTTCTTTTGTGAATATTTTAATGCACATTGCAAGTCATTTGGCCATTTCATGATTTTTGACCTATTTTCCATACCATTAGTCGGGAAAAAAAAGGGAAAAATGTTGGGTCTTGGAAAAATCTGAAAAAATTCATGACGGTTTTTAATGACTAGAAAACGCGTGTGGAGTAATTATTTTTCAAAAAAAAAAAATTGTTCTACCATTTTTCACTAATTGAAAATTAACATAGAGCCTTATGGGAAGCGAATACTGTGGTCCTGCAGATTGACGTCATCGGACACTGATGAATTAGAACGAACAAATCTTGGTTTATGAATACGGAAGGTGGTTATAAATGGAAACATTAAAATCTAGAAGAATGTAGCTACAAACTCATGTAATATCATCCAAAACTGTTTTATGAGGCCGCGCTAAAAAATTCTCGAAATCAACCAAAATTTCTGGCCAACTTGCGAGTTCCTATTTTGAGAGCGATAAACGAGAAAACTGCAAATGCAATTTGGCTGAAAATTTAACCACGTATTGCCCGTTCTTTTGCGAACATTTTGTTGTACATTACAAGTCATTTGGCCATTTCATGATTTCCGACCAATTTTCCATACCATTAGTCAGGAAAAAACGGGGGAAAATGTTGGGTCTTAAAAAAATCTGAAAAAATTCATAACGGTTCTTAATAATGAGAAAAAGCGTGTAGAGTAATTATTTTCTCGAAAAAAAAATTGTTTTACCACTTTTCACCAACTGAAACTTAACATAGAGCCTTACGGGAAGCGAATACTGAGGCCCTGCAGATTGACGCTATTGGACACCGACTAATTCGAACGAACAAATCTTGGTTTATGAATACGGAAGATGATTACAAATGGAAACATTAAATTCTACAAGAATGTGGCTATAAACTCATGTAATATCATCCATAACTGTTTTGTGAGACCGCGCCAAAAAATTCCCAAAATTGACGAAAATTTCTAGTCAACTTACGAGTGCCTATTTTGAGAGCGCCAAACGAAAAAACCGCAAGTACGATTCGGCTGAAAATTTAACCACGTATTGCCCGTTCTTTTGTGAGCATTTTGATGTACATTGCAATTCATTTGGACATTTCATGATTTTCGACCAATTTTCCACACCATTAGTCAGGAAAAAAAAGGGGGAAAATGTTGGGTCTTGGAAAAATCTGAAAAAAATCATAACGGTTCTTAATGATAAGAAAAAGCGCGTGAAGTAATGATTTTCCCGAAAAAAAAATTGTGCAATCATTTTTCACAAACTGAAAATTAACAAAGTAAATAAATAAACTTATTTTTTTGTTTAATTCAAGTTCAGCATTATTGAAAATCGTACGGAAGCAATACCTTATAGGGGACATTCGAAGGATGATTTATAGGAGGGTGGGAATTAAATGGGGATGTCGCGAACCGGAAAAAAATGTTTCAGATAATTTTTTTCGCGCGCGAATCTAAATAATTCACGAAATTATCTCCGTCGACGCTTTCCGTTTCTGAAATAAATAATCCGGCTTCGACGTTTCTGAGTGAAATATTTTCAAACTATAACTAATAATTTATTTAGAACCGGAAGCGTCTTTATTTATGCCCCGCGGACAGTATATTGAATTTTATTCTAGATGCAATATCTGATTTCCATAAACAAAAGTCGCTACTTTTAAATTTTTATGATATGCTGGTTGTCGTTGAGAAAAATAAATATATTCAGTCTTTGGCGAATTCACCGCAAAAATTATTGTATAAATCGGACAGTTTTGTAGAAAAAAATAAATAAAAAATTATCAGTAACGAATTCTGTATAATAATAATAATAATAGGCCTTCATTTTGATAACCTGTACATAAAATACAAATAAACCAAAATTCAAAAATTATTACATTAATAAGACATAATATAATAATATAATCGGTGAACTGTTTCAATTTTCTTAGAGACTGGCATTTAATTTTTTTTATTTTACAAATATTTGCAAATTATTTTTTACTTATTTTGTAAGCAATGTTAACAAATATTAATTAACTAAACTAAACTATAGTATTCTGTGAAGGAAAAAATTAAAAAAAATTTAATGGCCTGAAAAAAATGTAAAAACACTTGCCACCGTCTTTAAATTTTCCAAAATCCCCCAAAATTTATTCAAGATTATAATTCTACAAAAATAATCTCCAAACATCTTTTAGATTTCAGGAGAAATCTCGGCAAAGAATGTTTGCTGTTTAAAAAAAAAACCTTAAAACCTCTATTGGCTTGAAAAAATTCAAAAACCATTGCTAAAGACTGGAATTTTTTTAAACTTAATAAGAATACATCTATAAATAAGATTCTGCAAGAAATTATAAATAGTCTTACCTAGATTTCAAATTAACCTCACGTGAACAGAGCGCAAGGTTGAAAGTACTCGTCAACATTTTGATAGCCTGAAAAAAATGTAAAAACAATTTCCACCGACTTGAAACTTTTAAAATTTCCTCAAAACGCAGTCGTAGTTATTTTCTACAAAAAAATGCAAACACCTCATCCCTGGATTTTGAGATAATCTCTTGTAAACAGAGCGTAGGATACAAATAAAGTCTGCAAAATATCAAAATTCTAACTTAATCAGTAAGTGAGCTAAATGATTTTTTAATGTCTGTATGGTTCCAACAAGATGGTGTAATTTAAAATTTTCTCGCAATAATAATCCCGATTGGAGTCGCGTTTTCCAAATTGCCTATCCAACTCGCCACTCAATGATCGATCATCGCCCATTTTTATGACGCCCAATTTATTTGAAACACATATTGTGTGCGGTGTCAGCCCGTTCTCCCGATATCTGGAGAAGACGGCAGAGAGCACTTGTAGACGCCGACAAAAATGAAGCTATCTTTGATCCCCGACGCCCGAGTCCTTGTTACGATACATCAGCAACAGGTCAATCTACACTCTCCCATTATCCTTCGGCTCTTCCGCACACCCTCCGCCAAATAATCAATACTTCATACTTCCGAAAATGTAGAGAAAAGGGATAAGTGATGAGGTGGTGTTATGGTCCGTGCATGTAGCACTTATATTGATGTAGCACTTGGATGAATAACAAAACATCAGCTCGCGCCGTGTGATAGTGAAGAAATATTTTTTCGCGCTGTTTTATTAAATATGATATTTGTTAGCGGTTAATGCGTAAAATGTTAACAACCTGAAATTAGCTACAATTTTTCTTACTTGTAAATGTGCCTTAAACACAAAATGCATCATTATTTTTAATTGCGAGACCCAAACTGTGTGGTTTCTTTGGAGTGAATGGCAGTAGCCCAGTCTAGCAAACTGGAGGTTGCAGGTGCAGCCAGCGTTTAAATTTAGACACGCGCTTTGTACATCAATTTTCAATTAATCACGTCGTAATTAAACAGTCTGCGGCCGAGTAATTAGCGCGCGCCGGGCGGGTCTACGGGGCGGAAAAAATTGTACGAACGTGGCTTTCGGTTTTAATCAATTTTACGTCGCCGTAAATCGCGCCCTTATCAGCTAGTTTACACTCTGTAAACTCGATCTGATTTTTAGGGCGGCGCGGCATCAGCATCTTCAGCCGGAAGCCCGAAATAAAAGCAGCGCTCCATCAAAAGCTTATGTGACCCTAATGAGATCCGCACTAACCATCCCCTTAACAGCGTATTATTGATTTAACAACAATGGTGCGATTCATCATCAAAGATCCATAAAAGATTTCCGTTTTTATATTACAACAAGTTACAACTTTGTTCGAGAAATTATTATTTTCTTTCGAGTGTCACAAAATAGGAAATCTAATGTATTTAGATCTGGGATAGTTTTTCGCAATTTATTAATTATTTTATTATGAGGGACATACTGGCCTTAAAGGACCAGCAGTCGCCCAAATCCCTCCTTGGACAATTACAAAATGATTCTACTCTAACGTACTTTTGTTAATTTCAAAGTTGCATTTTTTTTAACTCGGTTAAAAAAATTGAAAAATACTTGCTACAAAGATGAAACTATCAGAAGTTACTTCAAATAGATGTCACTACATGATTCCATAAAAATCCCAAAATACTCCCTTCGACAATTACAAAATAATTCTACTGAAACGTACTTTTGTTAATTTCAAAGTGGCATTTTTTTGAACTCGGTTAACAAAATTGAAAAATACTTGCTGCAAGGATAAAACTATCAGAAGTTACTTCAAATATATGCCACTACTTGATTCCATAAAAATCCCAAAATACCCCTTTTGACAATTACAAAATAATTCTACTGAAACGTACTTTTGTTAATTTCAAAGTTGCATTTTTTTGAACTCCGTTAAAAAAATTGAAAAATACTTGCTACAAGAATGAAACTTTTAGAAGTTACTTCAAATAGATGCCACTACATGATTTCATAAAAATCCCAAAATATCCCTTTCGACAATTACAAAATAATTCTACTGAAACGTACTTTTGTTAATTTCAAAGTTGCATTTTTTTGAAATCGGTTAAAAAAATTGAAAAATACTTGCTACAAGAATGAAAGTATCAGAAGTTACTTCAAATAGATGCCACTATATAATTCCATAAAAATCCCAAAATACCCCCTGCGACAATTACAAGATAATCCTCCTGGAACGTACTTGTGTTAATTTCAAAGTTGCATTTTTTGAAATTCGGTTAAAAAAATTGAAAAATACTTGCTACAAGGATGAAACTATCAGAAGTTACTTCAAATAGATGCCACTACATGATTCCAAAAAAATCCCAAAATACCCCCTTCGAAAATTACAAAATAATTGTACTGAAACGTACTTTTGTTAATTTCAAAGTTTCAATTTTTTGAACTTGGTTAAAAAAATGAAAAATGATTGCTACAAGGATAAAACTTTCTGAAATTACTTCAAATAGATGCCACTACATGATTCCAAAAAATCCCAAAATATCACTTTCGACAATTACAAAATAATTCTACTGAAACGAACTTTTGTTAATTTCAAAGTTGCATTTTTTTAACTCGGTTAAAAAAATTGAAAAATAATTGCTACAAGGATAAAACTATCAGAAGTTACTTCAAATATATGCCACTATATGATTCCATAAAAATCCCAAAATACCCCCTTCGACAATTACAAAATATTTCTACTGAAACGTACTTTTGTTAATTTCAAAGTTGCATTTTTTTAACTCGGTTAAAAAAATTGAAAAATAATTGCTACAAGGATAAAACTATCAGAAGTTACTTCAAATATATGCCACTATATGATTCCATAAAAATCCCAAAATACCCCCTTCGACAATTACAAAATATTTCTACTGAAACGTACTTTTGTTAATTTCAAAGTTGCATTTTTTTAACTCGGTTAAAAAAAATTAAAAATACTTGCTACAAGGATTAAACTTTCTAAAGTTACTTCAAATAGATGCCACTACATGGTTCCAAAAAAATCCCAAAATACCCGCTTCGACAATTACAAAATAATTCTACTGGAACGTACTTTTGTTAATTTCAAAGTTGAATATTTTTCAACTCGGTTAAAAAAATTGAAAAAAACTTGCTACAAGGATGAAACTATCAGAAGTTACTTCAAATAGATGCCACTACATGATTCCATAAAAATCCCAAAATACCCCCTTCGACAATTACAAAATAATCTTACTGGAACGTACTTATGTTAATTTTCAAAGTTGCATTTTTTTCAACTCGGTTAAAAAAATTGAAAAATATTTGCCACAAGGATTAAACTATCAGAAGTTACTTCAAATAGATGCCACTACATGATTCCATAAAAATCCCAAAATACCCCCTTCGATAATTACAAAATAATTCTACTGAAACGTATTTTTGTTAATTTCAAAGTTGCATTTTTTTGAACTCGGTTAAAAAAATTGAAAAATATTTGCTACAAAGATGAAGATATCAGAAGTTACTTCAAATAGATGCCACTACATGATTCCATTAAAATCCCAAAATACCCCCTTCGACAATTACAAAATAATTCTACTGAAACGTACTTTTGTTAATTTCAAAGTTCCATTTTTTTAACTCGGTTAAAAAAATTTAAAAATACTTGCTACAAGGATTAAACTTTCTAAAGTTACTTCAAATAGATGCCACTACATGGTTCCAAAAAAATCCCAAAATACCCGCTTCGACAATTACAAAATAATTCTACTGGAACGTACTTTTGTTAATTTCAAAGTTGCATTTTTTTCAACTCGGTTAAAAAAATTGAAAAATATTTGCTACAAAGATGAAACTATCAGAAGTTACTTCAAATAGATGCCACTACATGATTCCATTAAAATCCCAAA
Organism: Ocypus olens; assembly: GCA_910593695.2. Taxonomy (NCBI): domain Eukaryota; kingdom Metazoa; phylum Arthropoda; class Insecta; order Coleoptera; family Staphylinidae; genus Ocypus; species Ocypus olens. Next base: position 2,084,468 of record OU343058.1, read on the forward strand.
ATACCCGCTTCGACAATTACAAAATAATTCTACTGGAACGTACTTTTGTTAATTTCAAAGTTGCATTTTTTTAACTCGGTTAAAAAAATTTAAAAATACTTGCTACAAGGATTAAACTTTCTAAAGTTACTTCAAATAGATGCCACTACATGGTTCCAAAAAAATCCCAAAATACCCGCTTCGACAATTACAAAATAATTCTGCTGGAACGTACTTTTGTTAATTTCAAAGTTGAATTTTTTTTTAAATCGGTTAAAAAAATTAAAAAACATTTGCCACACGGATGAAACTATCAGAAGTTACTTTAAATAGATGGCACTACATGATTCCATAAAAATCCTAAAATACCCCTTTCGACAATTACAAAATAATTCTACTGGAACGTACTTTTGTTAATTTCAAAGTTGCATTTTTTTCAACTCGGTTAAAAAAATTGAAAAATATTTGCTACAAAGATGAAACTATCAGAAGTTACTTCAAATAGATGCCACTACATGATTCCATTAAAATCCCAAAATACCCCCTTCAACAATTACAAAATAATTCTACTGAAACGTACTTTTGTTAATTGTAAAGTTGCATTTTTTTGAACTCGGTCAAAAAAATTGAAAAATACTTGCTACAAGGATGAAACTATCAGAAGTTAATTCAAATAGATGCCACTACATGATTCCATAAAAATCCCAAAATACCCCCTTCGACAATTACATAATAATTCTACTGAAACGTACATTTGTTAATTTCAAAGTTGCATTTTTTGAACTCGGTTAAAAAAATTGAAAAATACTTGCTACAAGGATAAAACTATCAGAAGTTACTTCAAATAGATGCCACTACATGATTCCATAAAAATTCCAAAATATCCCTTTCGACAATTACAAAATAATTCTACTGAAACGTACTTTTGTTAATTTCAAAGTTGCATTTTTTTTAACTCGGTTAAAAAAATTGAAAAATACTTGCTACAAGGATAAAACTATCAGAAATTACTTCAAATAGATGCCACTATATGATTCCAAAAAATCCCAAAATATCACTTTCGACAATTACAAAATAATTCTACTGAAACGTACTTTTGTTAATTTCAAAGTTGCATTTTTTTGAACTCGGTTAAAAAAATTGAAAAATACTTGCTACAAGGATAAAACTATCAGAAATTACTTCAAATAGATGCCACTATATGATTCCAAAAAATCCCAAAATATCACTTTCGACAATTACAAAATAATTCTACTGAAACGTACTTTTGTTAATTTCAAAGTTACATTTTTTTTAACTCGGTTAAAAAAATTAAAAAATAATTGCTACATGGATAAAACTATCAGAAGTTACTTCAAATAGATGCTACTACATGATTCCATAAAAATCCCAAAATATCCCTTTCGACAATTACAAAATAATTCTACTGAAACGTACTTTTGTTAATTTCAAAGTTGCATTTTTTTTAACTCGGTTAAAAAAATTGAAAAATACTTGCTACAAAGATGAAACTATCAGAAGTTACTTCAAGTAGATGCCACTATATAATTCCAAAAAAATCCCAAAATACTCCCTTCGAAAATTACAAAATAATTCTACTGAAACGTACTTTTGTCAATTTCAAAGTTGCATTTTTTTGAACTCGATTAAAAAAATTGAAAAATACTTGCTACAAGGATGAAACTATGAGAAGTTACTTCAAATAGATGCCACTACATGATTCCATAAAAATCCTAAAATACCCCCTTCGACAGTTACAAAATAATTCTACTGAAACCTACTTTTGTCAATTTCAAAGTTGCATTTATTTTTAACTCGATTAAAAAAATTGAAAAATACTTGCTACAAGGATAAAACTATCAGAAGTTACTTCAAATAGATGCCACTACATGATTCCATAAAAATCCCAAAATACCCCCTTCGACAATTACAAAATAATTCTACTGAAACGTACTTTTGTTAATTTCAAAGTTGCATTTTTTGGAATTCGGTTAAAAAAATTGAAAAATATTTGATACAAGTATGAAACCTTCTGAAGTTATTTCAGATAGATGCTACTACGTGATTCCATAAAAAATCCCCTGTAGTTGTATAATAATTAACAATTTTCCGTATAATATTCGTGCGAAACTTTTCCGTGGTAATGATCGGGGTCGAACGTTAAAAGTTTTTGTGATCCCAACCCCGAGAACTATATCCAATTAGTTCGTTCTAACAATACAGGATGCAATTAGGGCAATAGGGTCTAATCTCAGCTGTGGGAAACATAACCCTCCGCGTTGTAAGTCCAGATGTTTACGGTGTTCCCGAAAAAGTGCCAGGGGGCATATCTTTTCAGACAGGACCCGGATTTCCACCGAAGTAGATGGGATGAGATAATTTAATGTCCTTAATTGTCTGAGGAAAATACGGCCTTTATTTGATCTTAAAAATTGCACAAACACGTTAAATGCCTCATATGGAATTTATTAACAATAATAATGATGAATGCCACCGTATTTGCGACGTTATAAATAAGTTCCCGGCGAATCCACCAGATGAATTTATAAATGAGCTCACTTTAATTGTCTGTGAAGCGGTGGTTGCGACTATAATAAACTAGCTCGTTAGTTAAAGGGTTGATTATGCACTTTTTCTCGCTCTAGTAATAAAGAAAATATTTCTTTATTTTGAAATATACCTTGTGTAAATTAACCATCTTAGATACGACTAATCAAAAATAATTTGAAATTCAATTAACTTGCACAAGCGGAACATTGCCACTTTAAGAAGATTTTCTAGAGACTTACATCCTTAAATCAGGGGATGAACTCGCGATTTACAATTTTCCCGACTTTTCCATTCGTTGTTTCTTTTTGTTGTAACTGGCGTTGCAATTTCTTCCCGGGGCGCGCAGAATAGAGCCGAGTGAGGGAGAAAGCGAGTTAATTTCAACCCCGGCCCTCAGGGTGTACACTCCTGCACTTTTTAAACGAGTACCTCCCCGTTTAATTGTTAGAAACTTTGAAATTAACATATTTCTTAATCGAGCATATGAAATGAGATTAAAACAAGGGAATAAGGAACGAATTTTATTGAGCTCGTTACAAGAAGGCTGCCATACAGGGTGTGCAAAAGTATTCCTGCATACATTGTGTTTTAATTAATGGGCAGTAATTTATTTTGCTGCCGAAAGGTCGTTTGATGCAACATTAATTATGCAAGTGCAGATTTAATTTGTCGAGTCGTCCTGGTCTTGCAAAAGGTTGGAAGATCCTATGCCTACCCTCCTTGGGTTTACGCCAGTCGGAGAAATTCTTAACAGCGCGTAAACAACATTTTCATACTTTTTTTAACTTCCTTGTGCTCGCGCTCGTAACTACGGCATTATCAATAATGGAAAACGTGGAGCCAAGATTATTTTTTTTATTGTTGTCGAAACGCCATTTTAATGGAACTAATTAGGGTAATATCCTCGGAGAAATTAATTATGTAAATTCGCTAGAAAACTGACGACGGTTTTATCGGCGCCAGAAGTGCGCACTAACTTGAAACGAGCCGAGACAACTTGCCTAGAAAATGTCCGACCATAAAAACTATATTAAAATTTGTTATGCGTTATATAATAACAAATAATCATAAGTTGGATATTTGTACACTAACTGAATTAAAAAAAGTATTTTAGTGTGAAAATACTATAAGTGCTGCTTGTCTGCTGATCAGGCTTTGCCGTTCAAATTTCCCGCGAAAAAATTGTGAGCTGTAACAAAATTCCCTACGCCTAGTTGATTAATGCCACGTTCTGTAAAAAAAAATTAAAAAATTTATTTCACTTCCCTGATTATTATATTTTCAAATATTTCTAGAAAAATTAGTTGGTCAAGTGCTTTTGATTTCTACAGATTATAAAATTTTGGACTATTTTGAATATATCCAGAAAATTTTGTAGTCTCTGCCTGCTCTAATTATTCCAAAAATCAGGTAACAAAACTGTTTTGCATAAAATATTGACGATATTTAATTTGATCTTAAATCTTCAGAAAAAAACTATCAGGTCAATGCTTTTGTTTTCTATACATTATACAATTTTGTACTATTTTAAGTATTTCCAAAAAAGTTTCAATTCTCTGCACACTTTAATTCTTGCAAAAATCTGCCTTTTAAATTTTTCTGCAACAAATTTGCGAGATGCTTAAGTTGAACTCAAATTTCCAGAAAAACCAGCTGGTAAATACTTTTATTTTCCACAAATTATAAAATTTTGGACTATTTTGAGTTTTTCCAAAAAGTTTGTAGACTTAACTTGCTTTAATTTTTGCAAAAAATCGCGATTTAAAACTTTTCTATAAAAAACTTAGACAATGTTAAAGTTCAACTCGAATTTCTGAAAAAAATAGGTCGTCAAGTGCTTGTGTTTTCTGAAGATTATAAAATTTTGGACTATTTTAAGTATTTCCAAAAAAGTTTGTAGACTTAACTTGCTTTAATTTTTGCAAAGAATCGCGATTTAAAATTTTTCTACAAAAAAACTTTTAGACAATGTTAAAGTTCAACTCGAATTTCTAAAAAAATTAGGTTGTTAAATACTTGTGTTTTCTGAAGATTATAAAATTTTGGACTATTTTAAGTATTTCCAAAGAAGTTTGTAGACTTAACTTGCTTTAATTTTTGCAAAGAATCGCGATTTAAAATTTTTCTACAAAAAACTTTTAGACAATGTTAAAGTTCAACTCGAATTTCTGAAAAAAATAGGTTGTCAAATACTTGTGTTTTCTGAAAATTATAAAATTTTGGACTATTTTAAGTATTTCCAAAGAAGTTTGTAGACTTAACTTGCTTTAATTTTTGTAAAAAAGCGTGATTTAAAATTTTTCTACAAAAAACTTAGACAATGTTAAAGTTCAACTCGAATTTCTGAAAAAATTAGGTTGTCAAATGCTTGTGTTTTCTGAAGATTATAAAATTTTGGACTATTTTAAGTATTTCCAAAAAAGTTTGTAGACTTTACTTGCTTTAATTTTTGCAAAGAATCGCGATTTAAAATTTTTCTACAAAAAACTTAGACAATGTTAAAGTTCAACTCGAATTTCTGAAAAAATTAGGTTGTCAAATGCTTGTGTTTTCCAAAGATTATAAAATTTTGGACTATTTTGAGTACGTCCAAAAAAATTTCAAGTCTGCGCCTGCTTTCATTTTCTAAAAAAAATTGATTTTAAAATTTTTCTGCATACGATGTTTAAGTTAAACTCAAACTCCTAGGAAAATGAACTAGTTGTCCTTTTGTTTTTTACAGAGTCTAAAATTTTGGAATATTTTAAACATGTCCAGAAAAGTTTCTAGTCTGCGCCTACTTTAGTTCTTGCAAAAATTGCATTTTAAAACATTTCTGCTAAAATTTCGGTTAAACTCGAATTTTCAGAAAAAAACTAGGTCATCAAATGCTTTTGTTTTTTATAGATTATGAACTTTTGGAGTATTTTAAGTATGCCCAGAAAAGTTTCAAGTCTCTGACTGTTTGAATTTTGGCAAATATCGGATTTTGAAATTTTTCTGCAACAAATTTAGATGATGGTTAAGTTGAACTCTAATTTTCAGAAAAACCAGCTGGTAAATGCTTGTGTTTTCTGCAAATTATAAAATTTTGGACTATTTTGAGTATGTCCAAAAAAGTTTCAATTCTCTGCCCACTTTAATTCTTGTAAAAATTTGGCTTTTAATTTTTTCTGCAACAAATTGAACTCAAATTTCCAGAAAGACCAGCTAGTAAATACTTCTGCTTTTTTTATAAATTATACCATTTTGGACTATTTTGAGTATTTCCAGAAAAGTTTCTAGACTTTACTTGCTTTAATGTTTGCAAAAATGGCGATTTAAAAAAAAATCTGCATAAAACTTAGGCAATGTTTAAGTTTAACTCGAATTTCTGGAAAAACTAGTTCACCAAGTGCTTTTGCTTTCTATAGATTATAAAATTTTGGATTATTTTGAGTATTTCCTGAAAAGTTTTTAGACTTTACTTGCTTTAATGTTTGCAAAAATGGCGATTTAAAAATTTTCTGCATAAAACTTGGGGAATGTTTAAGTTTAACTCGAATTTCTGGAAAACTTAGTTCACCAAGTGCTTTTGTTTTCTATAGATTATAAAATTTTGGACTATTTTGAGTATGTCCAAAAAAGTTTCATGTCTCTGCCTGCATTAATTTTTAAGAAAAATTTGATTTCAAAATTTTTCTGCAAAAGGTTTAGACGATATTTAACTTGATCTTAAATTCCTAGAAAAATTACCTAGTTGTGCTTCTATTTTTTTACAAAGTATACAATTTTTGACCATTTTGAGTATGACCAAAAAAGTTTCAAGTCTCTGCCTGCTTTAATTTTTGCGAAAAATTTGATTTTAAAATTTTTCTGCAAAAGATTTAGACGATGTTTAAGTTGATCCCAAATTCCTAGAAATATTAACTAGTTGTGCTTTTTTTACAGAGTATAAAATTTTGAACTATTTTGAGTATGTCCAAAAAAGTTTCGAATCTCCGCCTGCTTTAATTTCTGAGAAAAATTGGATTTTAAATTTTTTCTGCAAAAGATTTAGACGATGTTTAAGTTGATCCCAAATTCCTAGAAAAAATAACTAGTTGTGCTTCTGTTTTTTTATGGAGTATAAAATTTTGGACTATTTTGAGTATGTTCAAAAAAGTTTCAAGTCTCTGCCTGCTTTAATTTTCCAGAAAAATATGATTTTAAAATTTTTCTGCAAAAGATTTAGACGATGTTTAAGTTGATCCCAAATTCCTAGAAAAATTTACTAGTCGTGCTTCTGTTTTTTTTACAGACTATAAAATTTTGGACTATTTTGAGTATGGCCAAAAAAGTTTCAAGTCTCTGCCTGCTTTAATTTTCCAGAAAAATATGATTTTAAAATTTTTTTGCAAAAGATTTAGACAATATTTAAGTTGATCCCAAATTCCTAGAAAAATTAACTAGTTGTGCTTCTGTTTTTCTACAGAGTATAAAATTTTGGACTATTTTGAGTATGTCCAAAAACGTTTCAAGTCTCTGCCTGCTTTAATTTTTGAAAAAAAATTGGATTTTAAAATTTTTCTGCAAAAGATTTAGACGATGTTTAAGTTGATCCCAAATTCCTAGAAAAATTTACTAGTCGTGCTTCTGTTTTTTTACAGAGTATAACATTTTGGACTATTTTGAGTATGTCCAAAAAAGTTTCAAGTCTCTGCCTGCTTTAATTTTTGAGAAAAATTGGATTTTAAATTTTTTCTGCAAAAGATTAAGACGATGTTTAAGTTAATCCCAAATTCCTAGAAAAATTAACTAGTTGTGCTTCTGTTTTTTTTTTCAGAGTATAAAATTTTGGACTATTTTGAGTATGTCCAAAAAAGTTTCATGTCTCTCCCTGCTTTAATTTTTGAAAAAATTGGATTTTAAAATTTTTCTGCAGAAGCTTTAGACGATGTTTAAGTTGATCCCAAAATCCTAGAAAAATTAACTAGTTGTGCTTTTGTTATTTACAAAGTATAACATTTTGGACTATTTTGAGTATGTCCAAAAAAGGTTCAAGTCTCTGCCTGCTTTAATTTTTGATAAAAATTGGATTTTAAAATTTTCCTGCAAAAAGATTAGACGATGTTTAAGTTGATCCCAAATTCCTAGAAAAATTAACTACTTGTGCTTTTGTTTTTTACAGAGTATAAAATTTTGGACTATTGTGAGTGTGTCCAAAAAAGTTTCAAGTCTCTGCCTGCTTTAATTCTTAAAAAAAGCGATTTTGAAATTTTTCATGCAAAAATTTGGATAACGTTACAGTTGAACTTAAATTTTCAAGAAACCCGGCTGATCGGAGGCTTCTATTTTTACAGATTATCAAGTTTTGGACTATTTGAAGTATTTTCAAAGAAGTTTCAAGTTCATACTCGATAATCGCACTGAGCCACTCCGACTGCCTCTCCTGCGTTCCCCATGTTCGGTGACTTACTGAAAGCACGGTATACATTGGTTTCTGGAAATTATAAAAATGAATAAACACATCATTTCTAAGCAGTATTACATATTTCAAAACACGTAAATATTTTTTTTTTAGCATTTACACCCATCCGCTAAGGGCGCAATAAAAACACGCCATGAATTATTCGAATCCGCAGGAACGGAAAAATCCATCCAGCGGCTCATCGTCATTCAGCGTGAGATGTGCACCGCGATTTATAATTTACGAACAGCGGTCGGATTTCGAGTGGCCGCAATAATGGAAACGTGAAAGGAGGAAAAATCCGACGCGTGAAAATTTTAAATTTGCATGCGGCACTGATGCAAAAGCGCACTACTCCAAATGGCACCTCTTCGCCGCAACACTGCACACCTAAGTAATTTAGTGCGGCCGCGGTATTTTACACCGTATTAAAGAAATATTCATTTTGTTTGATGTAGTGTAGTGTGTGTGTGTGTGAAAATTTTATGTGTTCATGTGGCTGAAAATGAATTATTACAAGGGCCTTAATTTAATTTCGTTTCGTAACGAAGAATAATTTATTTTGTAGGGTGATATTGTTAGAGCCGTCACAAAATGTCGTGGCACCTGGGGGTGCGGTATACGCAGAGTGAGAACGCTAGAAAACGCGATAACGCGTTTATATTTACATTTACGTGGCGCTCGCTGAATAATTTTTTTTCGGCGTCCCCTCTCTTGAAATTTAAGGTGGCCACTGCACAACTTGCCACGAGATTTTAGTACGACTCTACATACCATAATGGTAGAAGTATAATTACCCCATTCGCAGATGAAATATAAAAAATGCGCATCATGTAACTTTCTCCAATTTGATACTCTCATAGTTTACCGCGAAACAAATGAACGAATCGGAGAGAATGAACACATTCGTGCGTTATTGTTTCACAGATATAATGATGCGGCGGAACAAATGGACGTTATTGTTTCGGGGTTGGTTTCTGCTCAATTATTCGGCGTTAGTGGAGCGGCACTAAATCATTTCGGGGGCTTTTTCAATGCGGGCAGAGATTTACGGGACGCGTTCCCAATTTGTCATGCCAACAGATTCTGACGTGTTTAACCTTAAACGTCACCCGGTAACCCGTGCAATTTATTTTATGGAACTCACAAACTAACAATGGCTCCGATTTAATTAATTGCAGTTTAATCGAATAGTATTAGGATTTGCGTACGAATTCTAAATTGGGTTGTATTGTTGATGAATATACCGTGCTTTCAATAACTCGCCGAACTTGGGGAGCGCAGGAGATGCAGGCGGAGTCGCTGCGAACGAAGAACGAGTATCGAATATCGTGATTTTCAGAACGCTAAAGGTGTTTTTTAAATTATTTAAATATAAAAACAATTGCCACAAACTTGCAACTTTACAAATTTACTCAGAACTAACTCTACTTCATGCTACAGTAAAAATCTGAAAACACCCCTTGGTAGATTTCCAGATAATCACACTAGAACAGATGACTGCCATTACAGGTCGTGCCTTCTACAAATTCACTAAAAAAAAATATAAAAACAATTGCCACAAACTTGAAACTTTACAAATTTACTCAGAACTAACTCTACTTCATGCTACAGTAAAAATCTGAAAACACCCCTTCAGTAGATTTCCGGAAAATCACACGAGAACAGATGACTGCCATTACAGGTCGTGCCTTCTACAAATTGATTTAAAAAAAATATAAAAACAATTGCCACAAACTTGAAACTTTACAAATTTACTCAGAACTAACTCTACTTCATGCTACAGTAAAAATCTGAAAACACCCCTTCAGTAGATTTCCGGATAATCACACCAGAACAGATGACTGCCATTACAGGTCGCGCCTTCTACAAATTGACTAAAAAAAATATAAAAACAATTGCCACAAACTTAAAACTTTTCAAATTTACTCACAACTAACTCTACTTCATGCTACAGTAAAAATCTGAAAACACCCCTTCGGTAGATTTCCGGATAATCACACGAGAACAGAGATGACTGCCATTACGGGTCGCGCCTTCTACAAATTGGCTAAAAAAAATATAAAAACAATTGCCACAAATTTGAAACTTTCCAAATTTACTCAGAACTAACTCTACTTCATGCTACAGTAAAAATCTGAAAACACCCCTTCAGTAGATTTCCGGATAATCACACCTGAACAGATGACTGCCATTACAGGTCGTGCCTTCTACAAATTGACTAAAAAAAATATAAAAACAATTGCCACAAACTTGAAACTTTACAAATTTACTCAGAACTAACTCTACTTCATGCTACAGTAAAAATCTGAAAACACCCCTTCGGTAGATTTCCGGATAATCACACGAGAACAGTCATGACTGCCATTACAGGTCGCGCCTTCTACAAATTGACTAAAAAAAAAATATAAAAACAATTGCCACAAACTTGAAACTTTACAAATTTACTCAGAACTAACTCTACTTCATGCTACAGTAAAAATCTGAAAACACCCCTTCAGTAGATTTCCGGATAATCACACCTGAACAGATGACTGCCATTACAGGTCGTGCCTTCTACAAATTGACTAAAAAAAATATAAAAACAATTGCCACAAACTTGAAACTTTACAAATTTACTCAGAACTAACTCTACTTCATGCTACAGTAAAAATCTGAAAACACCCCTTCGGTAGATTTCCGGATAATCACACGAGAACAGATGACTGCCATTGCAGGTCGTGCCTTCTACAAATTGATTTAAAAAAAATATAAAAACAATTGCCACAAACTTGAAACTTTACAAATTTACTCAGAACTAACTCTACTTCATGCTACAGTAAAAATCTGAAAACACCCCTTCGGTAGATTTCCGGAAAATCACACGAGAACAGATGACTGCCATTACAGGTCCTGCCTTCTACAAATTGATTTAAAAAAAATATAAAAACAATTGCCACAAACTTGAAACTTTACAAATTTACTCAGAACTAACTCTACTTCATGCTACAGTAAAAATCTGAAAACACCCCTTCAGTAGATTTCCGGATAATCACACCAGAACAGATGACAGCCATTACAGGTCGCGCCTTCTACAAATTGACTAAAAAAAATATAAAAACAATTGCCACAAACTTAAAACTTTTCAAATTTACTCACAACTAACTCTACTTCATGCTACAGTAAAAATCTGAAAACACCCCTTCGGTAGATTTCCGGATAATCACACGAGAACAGAGATGACTGCCATTACGGGTCGCGCCTTCTACAAATTGGCTAAAAAAAAATATAAAAACAATTGCCACAAACTTGAAATTTCACAAATTTACTCATAACTAACTCTACTTTATGCTACAGTAAAAATCTGAAAACACCCCTTCAGTAGATTTCCGGATAATCACACGAGAACAGAGATGACTGCCATTACGGGTCGCGCCTTCTACAAATTGGCTAAAAAAAAATATAAAAACAATTGCCACAAATTTGAAACTTTCCAAATTTACTCAGAACTAACTCTACTTCATGCTACAGTAAAAATCTGAAAACACCCCTTCGGTAGATTTCCGGATAATCACACGAGAACAGATGACTGCCATTATAGGTCGTGCCTTCTAAAAATTGATTAAAAAAATATAAAAACAATTGCCACAAACTTGAAACTTTACAAATTTACTCAGAACTAACTCTACTTCATGCTACAGTAAAAATCTGAAAACACCCCTTCGGTAGATTTCCGGATAATCACACGAGAACAGATGACTGCCATTACATGTCGTGCCTTCTACAAATTGATTAAAAAAAATATAAAAACAATTTCCACAAACTTTAAACTTTACAAATTTACTCACAACTAACTCTAGTTCATGCTACAGTAAAAATCCAAAAACACCCCTACAGTAAATTTCCGGATAGTCACACGAGAAGAGATGACTGCCATTACGGGTCGTGCCTTCTACAAATTGACTTAAAAAAAATATATAAACAATTTCCACAAATTTGAAACTCTCCAAATTTACTCACAACTAACCATACTTCATGATACAATAAAAACCTGAAAACACCCCTTCGATAGATTTCCAGATAATCACACGCCAACGGCGGTAAATGAAACGATAATAATGTAAACATTAAATATTGCTTCTCCATCACACTCACCGACCGGTTTCGACCTTTTATGTCTCATCAGTACGGATGAGACCTGAAAAGTCGAAACCGGTCGGTAGTTACGAATTTAATGTTGGAAACAAAATAAATTAATAGTTTTTAGACTCCCCTTCAATATTTAACAGTGAATTGAATGAATGGGTGCAATCACGTTTACGATAATTAACCAGCGATTATCCAACTCCACTTACACACATCGGCCCTAACAAATCGCGCGAGTTAACCTTGATGGTAGATCATTAATTCCTGCCCGGCGGAGAATTGAAAATCAATGAAAATTTACGGGAGCGATGTAAGCCAGAAATAAAGCCGTCCCGATGAGACATTAACGACGAAATGCTCCCTCGCACAATTTCCCTTATTGTGGAACATCGCGAATATCAATCAAACTTATTTCCAGTTGTCGTATACGTCGTGCCGACTTTTGCCTCTCTGTACGGTTTCAATTTCCCCGTCAGGACTTCCATTAAATGCACTCTCTGTTGAAGGATGGAGAGAGAATAGGACGTATTTGCCAGTTTCGGTAAAAAAAAGGGATGCGATGGGTTTTATTTTATCTCTTATTCCGCTGCATTCTGCATTTCCTGTTGCCGTGAATGCAGGGAAATATTACGCGGGGATGGAAGTACATGTTGCTCATTATTGTTACGTGTAATTTTAGACGAATGTACGGAAATACTCAGTACCCATTTCTGGATGTGCAATTAAATAATGATAATTAAGTCTGGAAGATGATGGATTGTCTCTCTCTTTAACGAAAATTTATTCTTGCTAAACGTAAAAGTATCAGATGGTATGAGTAGAAGGGCGCCAATTAAAAAATCTTCGGTTCGATACCCGTTCGAAATTTTTTTTTTTTGAACGAAACACTTTTTTTAAATCAATTTTTTCTAGTATAAATTAGCAAACGTATCAGAAAAAGAGAAAAATTGATGCGCACCCACCTTAACGATATGAAACTTTCTTTCGGATAACCCCAACTCAAATAAACGGGAATTCTTCATGAAACTTCAGTTCCACACACACGAAAGCATGTTCGTATAATAAAACGATGAGAAATTTGTTTGCGGTGTCCGTGACGAATTTATCCCTTTTGCGGGTTCGGCCTCCCTTCTCTCCTCTCTCTTATTTCAAGGGCCCTCTTTCCTCACTGGTCCATGTATAATTCAATACACCACCAGTGTAATTTAGTTCCGGCTTATGTGCCCTAAATGCTAACCACCTTATCTCAAAAAGGGAACGCGTGCTCGACCATGATATACTTTAATGCCATTTTTCATCCTAATTTGCCCCCTATATAAACTTCGGATCATTTTACCGAAAAAAGAGAAGGAAGGAAAAAGTACGCCGCCAGCATAATATATTTTCATGAAAGCATAGGTTTCGCGAAATAAAATTTAAAAAAATTGTTACATGTTACCCGAAAATTATATTTTAGGCAACCCAAGTAATCAATGTTATCGCTTAGAAATAGTCGGCCAACCCGTCGCACATATAATTGATCAATGTTGTTGCTTACAAAGAGCAGCTTGTTTTGTAAGTCTTAAATAAAACATAAAACTGTATTCGATTGCTCAGACTTCTAACACGGTGACACGGCCACTACTACAAAGGCAGCTGAATCCTTCCCATCTTCAGATATTAAATACTACGCGACAACAACAAATTTTACCGCAAGATCGCAAAAATATTTTCGTAAGATCGAATAGTTCCACAAAGTAAATTTTAAGTGCCTGGCGCATCCACCAGAATAGCATTTCATAACTGACCTTGCTAGTACTATAAACTAGCCCATTCGCTAAGGGTTCAATCATTAAAATCCACTGATCATTTAGAGCTCCATCAACTTCATTCCACGTGTGCATTAACCCATTATTTAATTTCTAAACAAACTTTATGTTAAAGTTATTTCTTAAAATAACGTTCTGAAATTAATTTCAATAATACTCGTACCCTCGTTGTAAGTTTTCAATTACTATTTCTGTAAAAAATCAAAATTCTTTTTAAAAGCGAGCGCTCTTCACCCCTTCGCACTGTTACGCAAACAATTGCACATTTTCACATAAACCGGAAACGACCCGTCCTCTCCACTATTTTCCCAAATAACGTTAACGTTCGGCAAAAAATTCTTCTTCCCCCGGCTCAATGTACATCCGCACCATTTCGTATCCATTAACTAAATTAAAACCTGCCCTTTCTAACGGCCAAACAATTGCACATAACTATAAACTTCGGCAATACGCACACACAGAGAAAAAAAAACAGTTATTAGTAAATAGGGCCAAAGCAGCAGTTCGGTGTATTGTTGCGTGGGATGTTAAGTATTGCTGTGAGAGATATAACTTATCGGATCGCAGGGTTGGCACTTCTCGTGATTGCTGCCAACTAATCTCTCTGCAGGGACCTTCACCCTGATAAATATACTAAATCGTTTGGAATACATCAAACCGCCTCGGGCTGTTATTTGTTGTATTTTAACATCAGTTATGTATTTAATTACTTCGATTATTCAAATTTGTTAATTTTTTCACATAATTTATTAATTTAAAAAGACATTGCTATAAGGGGAGAAAAATTTTGGATCTTAAAAAAATCTGAAAAAATTCATGACGGTTCTGAATGACGAGAAAAAGCGTGTAGAGTAATTATTTTCCCGAAAAAAAAAATTGTTCTACCATTCTTCACCAACTGAAAATTAACATAGAGCCTTATGGGAAGCGAATGCTGAGACCCTGCAAATTGACGCTATCGGACACCAATTAATTCAAACAAAAACATCTTAGTTCTTGATCACGGTAAATGATTATAAATAGCAAAATATGATTCTACAAGAATGTAGCTACAAACTTATGTAATATCATCCATATCCGTTTTGTGAGACCGCGCCAAAAAAATCCCAAAATCAACCGAAATTTTTGACCAATTTACGAGTGCCTATTTTAGGAGCGCGAAACAAAAAAACTGCAAGTACGATTCGGCTGAAAATTTAACCACGTATTCCCCGTTCTTTTATGAACATTTTGATATGCATTACGAGTCATTTGCCCATTTCATGATTTTTACCCATTTTTCCATACCATTAGTCGGGAAAAAAATGGGAAAAATTTTGGGTCTTAAAAATATCTGAAAAAATTCACGACGGTTCTCAATGACGGGGAAAAGCGTGTAGAGTATTTATTTTCCTGAAAAACAAATTGTTCTACCATTTTTCACCAACTGAAAATTAACATTGAGCCTTACGGGAAGCGAATACTGAGACCCTGCAGATTGACGCTATCAGACACCAATTAATTCAAACAAAAAAATCTTGGTTCTTGAAAACGGTAAATAATTATAAATTGCAAAATATGATTCTACAATAATGTAGCTTTAAACTTATGTAATATCATCCATATCCGTTTTGTAAGACCGCGCCAAAAAAATCCCAAAATTGACCGAAATTTTTGACCTATTTACGAGTGGCCTTTTTGAGAGCGCGAAACGAGAAAACTGCAAATGCAATTCAGTTGAAAATTTAGCCACGCATTACCCGTTCTTTTGTGAATATTTTGATAAGCATTACAAGTCATTTGGCCATTTCATGATATTCGCCCATTTTTCCAGTCAGGAAAAAATGAGAAAAAATTTTAGGCGTTAAAAAAATCTGAAAAAAATCATGACGGTTCTTAAAGATGGGAAAACGCGTGTAGAGTAATTATTTTTCCGAAAAAAAACTAGTTCTACCATTTTTCACTAACTGAAAATTAACATAAAGCCTTACGGGAAGCGTATACTGAGACCCTGCAGATTGACGCTATCGGACACCAATTAATTCAAACAAAAAAATCTTGGTTCTTGAACACGGTAAATAATTATAAATAACAAAATATGATTCCACAATAATGTAGCTACAAACTCATGTAATATCATCCGTATCCGTTCTGTGAGACCGCGCCAAAAAAATCCCAAAATCGACCGAAATTTTTGACCAATTTACGAGTGCCCATTTTGAGAGCGCGAAACGAGAAAACTGCAAATACAATTCGGCTGAAAATTTAGCCACGCATCACCCGTTCTTCTGTGAACATTTTGATATGCATTACAAGTCATTTGGCCATTTCATGATTTTCGCCCATTTTTCCATACCAATAGTCAGGAAAAAATGAGAAAAAATTTTGGGTATTAGAAAAATTTGAAAAAATTCATGACGGTTCTTAATGATAAGGAAAAGCGTGTAGAGTACTTATTTTCCTGAAAAAAAAAATTGTTTTAACATTTTTCACCAACTGAAAATTACAATTGCGCCTTTGGTCATCAAAAAATTTAAAAAAATTAATCACTGCAAAGTTTTGATAATTTTGCTTAAGTAAATATTAAGACATGTTATTTAAGAATAATCTGTGAAAATTTGAAGCACGTTCCAAAAAAATTGTGGAATTTATAGAGCAATGTTTGGAAAAGTGCATTTTTGGTCATCAAAAAATTTAAAAAAATTAGTCCCTGCAAAATTATGATAATTTTGCTTAAGCAAATATTAAGACACGTTATTTAGGAATAATCTGTGAAAGTTTGAAGCACGTATTAAAAAAATTGTGGAATTTATAGAGCAATTTTTGGAAAAGTGCATTTTTCGTCATCAAAAAATTAAAAAAAAAGTAATCACTGAAAAGTTTTGATAATTTTGTTTAAGTAAATATTAAGCCACGTTATTTAAGAATAATCTGTGAAAATTTAAAGCACTTGCCAAAAAAATTGTGGAATTTATAGAGGAGTTTTTGGAAAAGTGCATTTTTGGTCATCAAAAAATTTAAAAAAATTAGTCACTGCAAAAGTTTTGATCATTTTGCTAAGTAAATATTAAGACACGTTATTTAAGAATAATCTGTGAAAATTTGAAGCACGTGTTAAAAAAATTGTGGAATTTATAGAGCAATTTTTGGAAAAGTGGATTTTGGGTTATCAAAAAATTTAAAAAAATTAGTCACTGCAAAGTTTTGATAATTTTGCTTAAGTAAATAATAAGACACGTTATTTAGGAATAATCTGTAAAAATTTGAAGCACGTGTTAAAAAAATTGTGGAATTTATAGAGCAATTTTTGGAAAAGTGCATTTTTGGTTATCAAAAAATTTAAAAAAATTAGTCACTACAAAGTTTTGATAATTTTGCTTAAGTAAATATTAAGACACGTTATTTAAGAATAATCTGTGAAAATTTGAAGCACGTGTTAAAAAAATTGTGGAATTTATAGAGCAATTTTTGGAAAAGTGGATTTTTGGTTATCAAAAAATTTAAAAAAATTAGTCACTGCAAAGTTTTGATAATTTTGCTTAAGTAAATATCAAGACACGTTATTTTAGAATCATATGCGAAAATTTGAAACACGTGCCAAAAAAATTGAGGATTTTATAGAGCAATTTTTGGAAAAGTACATTTTTGGTCATCAAAAAATTTAAAAAAATTAGTCACTGCAAAGTTTTGATAATTTTGCTTAAGTAAATAATAAGACACGTTATTTAGGAATAATCTGCGAAAATTTGAAGCACGTGCCTAAGAAATTGTGGAATTAATAGAGCAATTTTTGGAAAAGTGCATGTTTGGTCAACAAAAAATTTTAAAAAAATAGTCACTGCAAAGTTTTGATAATTTTGCTTAAGTAAATTTTAAGACACGTTATTTAAGAATAATCTGTGAAAATTTGAAGCACGTGCCAAAAAAATTGTGGAATTTATAGAGCAATTTTTGGAAAAGTGCATTTTTGGTTAACAAAAAATTTAAAAAAATTAGTCACTGTAAAGTTTTAATAATTTTGCTTAAGTAAATATTAAGACACGTTATTTAAGAATAATCTGTGAAAATTTGAAGCACGTGCTAAAAAAAGTGTGGAAGTTATAGAGCAATTCTTTAAAAAGTGCATTTTTGGTCATCAAAAAATTTAAAAAAATAGGCGCTGCAAAATTTTGATAATTTTGCTTAAGCAAATATTAAGACACGTTATTTAGGAATAATCTGTGAAAATTTGAAGCACGTATTAAAAAAAATGTGGAATTTATAGAGCAATTTTTGGAAAAGTGCATTTTTGGTCATCAAAAAATTTAAAAAAAGTAATCACTGAAAAGTTTTGATAATTTTGCTTAAGTAAATATTAAGCCACGTTATTTAAGAATAATCTGTGAAAATTTGAAGCACTTGCCAAAAAAATTGTGGAATTGATAGAGCAATTTTTGGAAAAGTGCATTTTTGGTCATCAAAAAATTTAAAAAAATTAGTCGCTGCAAAGTTTTAGTTATTTTGCTTAAGTATATATTAAGACACGTTATTTAAGAATAATCTGTGAAAATTTTAAGCACTTGCTAAAAAAATTGTGGAATTTATAGAGCAATATTTGGAAAAGTGCATTTTTGGTCATCAAAAATTTTTAAAAAATTAGTCTCTGCAAAGTTTTGATAATTTTGCTTAAGTAAATAATAAGACACGTTATTAAGGAATAATCTGTGAAAATTTGAAGCACGTGTTAAAAAAAATGTGGAATTTATAGTGCAATTTTTGAAAAAGTGCATTTTTGGTCACCAAAAAATTTAAAAAAGTTAGTCACTGCAAAGTCTTGATTATTTTGCTTAAGTAAATATTAAGATACGTTATTTAAGAATAAACTGCGAAAATTTGAAGCACGTGCTAAAAAAATTGTGGAATTTATAGATCAATTTTTGGAAAAGTGCATTTTTGGTCAGAATTTTCCATCTCGCTGAATGCATTTGTTTTGCGTTAGATCTGTTGGTCTCGTAATTATAATTCTACGTTTGTGCACGTGGGTTTAGAGTGAAAGGTAATAAAGTGAAACAGCCGAAGTTTCTTATTGTGTGCGTTTTATCTGGATAATCCCCCCTTATATTATGGTGTTAGTATGAACAAAGGAATCCGGGCAATAATTTCGGGTGAGAGCTGGTGGAAAATTCGTGACAGGGCGGAGGGGTTATATTTTATATACGGTGGGGCTGAAGTACGGCCATAAACGGAACTCGTTCCCCTTGAAGTGTATTCATATTTGTCTTGAGATAGTGTCGAAAGAGTCAGGAGTGCTCTCCGCAGACGCCAATCTCTCTCTTCGGCCTCTCCCAAATATTTTCCGCAATATTTCCCACATTCGGATTTGCGGGGAGAAAGTTTATTATTTCGCCGGCGAATGTATTTCTCAATATTAAACTCGTATCCGGTTTCATATGAGCTTTGGATAATAATTAGAAATAAAATAAACAGTAATCTCTTTGACTGAAAGTATGGTATAAATTTCGATTTTATTTTTATATAAATTTATACGATTATTTGAATGAAGTAAGTAAAACCTAAGCATCATTTCATCAGATATGCACTAATTTTTCTTTGCGGATTTCAACTGGCTTTTAAACGTTGTGGAAAAATGTTTGAAAGAAATTCATAATTTATATTTACAAGATTAAAATCATTGCGTGTCAATCTAATGTCTGCGTCAATGACGTGCAATATTGTGACGGTGCACCGTGTATGCATACACAACATTTATTCATATTATCAGAACGTGTCACATCATAATTACACATCCGTTACACCAAAACATGCAGACGTGCATTCATGTCTTTCACCCCTTTGCTTTTACGAAAGTTACATTCCCATAAATAACAGAGGAAATCCTATTTATAATAGTTATCCAGACATACAAATTTAAAATCATGGTAATGGTAATAAATGGTATTCTACGCCACTGGAGTAATTGGCTGTTATGAGCTTCGACGTGTTTTTAGCCTTCACTCGGATCTAAATTTTGAGGTAATCGCACGAGAATGAAGATAATTGCAATTTTAAGGATAAACTTTTCTTCAATCGTTCATAAAATATTTAAAAAATTGCCATCAAGCTTAAATTTTCAAAATATGCTTAGAATTGAATGTACTTTATAACCCAGTAAAAAACTGAAAATATTCCTAATCAAAATTTAGAGATAATCGCACGAGAACGAAGATAATTGCAATTTTGAGGATAAACTTTTCTTCAATCGTTTATAAAATATTTAAAAAAATTGCCATCCGGCTCAAATTTTCAAAATTTGCTTAGAATTGAATGTACCTTATGACCCAGTAAAAACTATAAATATTCCTAGTCAAAATTTTAAGATAATCGCACGAGAACGAAGATAATTGCAATTTTAAGGATAAACTTTTCTTCAATCGTTTATAAAATATTTCAAAAAATTGCCATCCGGCTTAAATTTTCAAAATATGCTTAGAATTGAATGTACCTTATGACCCAGTAAAAACTATAAATATTCCTAGTCAAAATTTTAAGATAATCGCACGAGAACGAAGATAATTGCAATTTTGAGGATAAACTTTTCTTCAATCGTTTATAAAATATTTAAAAAAATTGCCATCCGGCTCAAATTTTTAAAATATGCTTAGAATTGAATGTACCTTATGACCCAGTAAAAACTATAAATATTCCTAGTCAAAATTTTAAGATAATCGCACGAGAACGAAGATAATTGCAATTTTAAGGATAAACTTTTCTTCAATCGTTTATAAAATATTTAAAAAATTTCCATCCGGCTCAAATTTTCAAAATTTGCTTAGAATTGAATGTACCTTGTGACCCAGTAAAAACTATAAATATTCCTAGTCAAAATTTTAAGATAATCGCACGAGAACGAAGATAATTGCAATTTTGAGGATAAACTTTTCTTCAAGCGTTTATAAAATATTTAAAAAAATTGCCATCCGGCTCAAATTTTCAAAATATGCTTAGAATTGAATGTACCTTATGACTCAGTAAAAACTATAAATATTCCTAGTCAAAATTTTAAGATAATCACACGAGAACGAAGATAATTGCAATTTTGAGGATAAACTTTTCTTCAATCGTTTATAAAATATTTAAAAAAATTGCCATCCGACTCAAATTTTCAAAATATGCTTAGAATTGAATGTACCTTATGACCCAGTAAAAACTATAAATATTTCTAGTCAAAATTTTAAGATAGTCGCACGAGAACGAAGATAATTGCAATTTTAAGGATAAACTTTTCTTCAATCGTTTATAAAATATTAAAAAAAATTGCCATGCAGCTTAAATTTTCAAAATATGCTTAGAATTGGATGTATTTTATAACCCAGTAAAAAACTGAAAATATTCCTAATCTAAATTTAGAGATAATCGCACGAGGACGAAAATAATTGCAGTTTTAAGGATAAACTTTTCTTCGATCGTTTATAAAATATTTAAAAGAATTACCATCCGGCTCAAATTTTTAAAATATGCTTAGAATTGAATGTACTTTATGACCCAGTAAAAAACTGAAAATATTCCTAATCTAAATTTAGGGATAATCGCACGAGAACGAAGATAATTGCAATTTTAAGGATAAACTTTTCTTCGATCGTTTATAAAATATTTAAAAAAATTGGCATCAAGCTTAAATTTTCAAAATTTACTTAAAATTTAATGTACTTTATAACTCAGTAAACTGAAAACACTCCTTATCTAAACAATTGAAAAATAAATAACTATGATTTGTCAAACATATATGTGGTAAATGTTTGATTTGATTAAGTTGTAAAGCTTCGAATTTAACTTTAGAGCAAAATGAGTATTTTATGAGGGATCATCTAATTTTAACGTTAATGTTAAATGTTAAAAATAAAAAATCCGATTCATACGAAATCTAGTGCGTATGTAGGTCAGCCAGTACGAAGTGTATCAATTCGTGTTTTCGAACAAAATTTCAGCTAGATTTCAAATTGTAATCATTAATCACATCCTGGTGAGTTTTTAAATATTTGCGAGCAACAGCACTAAACTTAATTTTCAAGCAGAGTCGTAATCCATTAGTAAATCTCCTTAAAAAGCAAATTGAATTTGTTCGCATCCAAAGCTTCGCAAACAATTTATCTCACCTCAAAACATTTAGTTTAAATTCAGTAATTTAGCAACGTGTAATTACTTAAAAAAGATAGTTACATCTAATTTGTTTTTTTTTTGTCTTCTACAGAATGTAAGTGGAAGTTTCTGTGGAATTTGAATTAGAGCTATTAATTTTTACAGACTCAACATTTTCGAACTTATTTGCTATTTTGGTGAGCTGAAATTTTTCAACGATGATCGATTTCTCTCAGTTTTCTGATGATAAAAAGGTACACTTTAATTAAAGAGTTGATTTTTTCGATTTTTTCTATTTTCGAGTTTTCTTTGCGAATGCGTCACGGGCTTCAAAAATTGACTTCTACTTGCGAAAGTACATTTTCTGAAGCGTCTTAATGAGATCTTTCCAGTGATGTATAGAAACCCCGAATCGAACGGGTGGTTTCTTCAGGAAATCATTTCAAAGCCAATTTTTGAGCAAAAGTAAGAAGGGGGGACCTTCTATCGAATTTCAAGTTTTCGACAAAAATTAAAAATCCCCAATTTTAATTGCATCCGACTAACTTGCACCCAAGAAGCACGGATTTGAAATCCGCGTTCGATTTAGATTCTTCGTTTAGCCGCTACGGGCGTTCACAGTCTGAAAAATCGACTTTTTTCGAAATTTTCATGGTGACTTGCCATTTTTTTTGCATTTTTTTCTAGATGAAATTTTTTGACGATTTAACAATCGATTTAACGATTTTCTGATGAAGAAAAATGTATTACATGAGAGTCTACGGTCATTATTAATAAAGTGGATTTTTTCGATTTTTTCCATTTTTTTAATTTCTTTGCTGACGCGTCACGGGCTTTAAATAGGCATTTATTTTTGCGAAAGTACATTTTCTGAAGCGTCTTAAAGGGGTCTTTCCAGTGATGTACAGAAACCCCGAATCGAACCAGTGGTTTTTTGGGGAAATTAATTCAAATGCAATTTTTGAGCAAAAGTAAGAAGATCCTTGTGTAGTTTTTCATGTTTACGATTATTAATATAATGTAACAATTGTTTTAATAAACTTATAATAAAGCATAGAGGTTGAACCTTAATTTGCATGTCATTAATTATTTATATGTTTATGCATAATTCATCCCAAATTCACTTGTTATAATAAGTATATTATCTGTAGGAATATTATTCAAGATGAGCGATTATGTTTATATTCTTTAATTTACCATCAGGGTTGTTGGTGCTGACGATAGTAATAATAATAATAATAATTTTTGTTTGTGCTTGTAACATGCAGTTTTACACTTGTTCAACCAATAATATTTTTATTTCCTGAAGGAGTTGTAATATTTCTTTGAGGATTACTGTTTAGTTTTCAATTTTCAATCCTGATACTTTGATGATTAAATTACTGGCATAATGCCTTAAATATTGTTGAGACTGTAATTATTTATACTATGTATGTTATTTAGTTTGTCTGAAATATTTAATTTTTTGTAATCTAATTTTAAAATTTTACAATTGTCTTCCAGTTCATATCAAAAAATTTAGTTATATAAAATATAAAAGTTGAATAGAACATAAATTAATTCTACAATTACACATTTTAGTTTGTATATAAATTTCGTGCGTGTGTGTATTTTGTATATTTATGGATATTTCTTTTGACGAGATTTTTGTAATATTTTTAACACAATAAACAATATTATTATTATTGTTGTTGTTATTATTATTATTAAATTATTGCAATTTTATTTTCGAATGCACTCGTTGTAATCTTGAGATTATAGCTCGTAATCTGATTGATCAATTCAATTGCAACGCACTTAATTTATTATAACTGGTACACATTTAATCCATTAACCGTTTGTTTATGTTTCAAGGTCAGTTGATAGAATTGGGCGGACCCATCACCCTATACATATATCAGCTTAAATTTACCACCCAGGAAAATATTTGCTAATTTCTGAAATTCCTCATTTTTTGATAATGATGATAAAATTTCAGTTTTGACTAACGCCATTTTTCTTGCAGTAAAGTTGTCAAAGTTTTATTTAGCAAATTTTAAAGATACACTTTCTATAAATAATCAGCCAGAGTTTCATGTAATTGTCGTATTGGATACGGAAGTTATAATCATGTTACTGAAGAAAGTCGTTTTTTGATCTTAAAATTTTAGTTTTGACCAACGCCATTTTTCTTGCAGTGAAGTTGTCAAAGTTCTATTGAGCAAATTTTAAAGATATACTCTCTAGGAATAATCTGCCAGAGTTTTATATAATTGTCATAATGGATACGGAAGTTATAATCATGTTACTGCAGAAAGTCGTTTTTTGATCATAAAATTTCAGTTTTGACCAACGCCATTTTTCTTGCAGTGAAGTCGTCAAAAATGTAATTAGCTAATTTTAAAGATACACTTTATAGAAATAATCTGTCAAAGTTTCATGTAATTTTGTTATTGGATACGGAAGTTATAATCATGTTACTGCAGAAAGTCGTTTTTTGATCATAAAATTTCAGTTTTGACGAACGCCATTTCTCTTGCAGTGAAGTTGTCAAAGTTTTATTTAGCAAATTTTAAAGATACACTTTCTAGGAACAATCTGTCAGAATTTCATGTAATTGTCATCTTGGATATGAAAGTTATAATTATGTTACTGCAGAAAGTCGTTTTTTGATCATAAAATTTCAGTTTTGACCAACGCCATTTTTCTTACAGTGAAGTTGTCAAAGTTTTATTTAGCAAATTTTAAAGATATACTCTCTAGGAATAATCTGACAGAGTTTCATGTAATTGTCATCTTGGATATGGAACTTATAATTATTTTACAGCAGAAAGTCGTTTTTTAATCATAAAATTTCAGTTTTGACCAACGCCATTTTTCTTGCAGTGAAGTCGTCAAAGATGTAATTAGCTAATTTTAAAGATACACTTTATAGAAATAATCTGTCAAAGTTTCATGTAATTTTGTTATTGGATACGGAAGTTATAATCATGTTACAGCAGAAAGTCGTTTTTTGATCATAAAATTTCAGTTTTGACGAACGCCATTTCTCTTGCAGTGAAGTTGTCAAAGTTTTATTTTGCAAATTTTAAAGATACACTTTCTAGGAACAATCTGTCAGAATTTCATGTAATTGTCATCTTGGATATGAAAGTTATAATTATGTTACTACAGAAAGACGTTTTTTGATCATAAAATTTCAGTTTTGACCAACGCCATTTTTCTTACAGTGAAGTTGTCAAAGTTTTATTTAGCAAATTTTAAAGATATACTCTCTAGGAATAATCTGACAGAGTTTCATGTAATTGTCATCTTGGATATGGAACTTATAATTATTTTACTGCAGAAAGTCGTTTTTTAATCATAAAATTTCAGTTTTGACCAACGCCATTTTTCTTGCAGTGAAGTCGTCAAAGATATAATTAGCTAATTTTAAAGATACACTTTATAGAAATAATCTGTCAAAGTTTCATGTAATTTTGTTATTGGATACGGAAGTTATAATCATGTTACTGCAGAAAGTCGTTTTTTGATCATAAAATTTCAGTTTTGACGAACGCCATTTCTCTTGCAGTGAAGTTGTCAAAGTTTTATTTTGCAAATTTTAAAGATACACTTTCTAGAAATAATCTGTCAGAGTTTCAGGTAATTGTCATATTGGATACGGAAGTTATAATCATGTTACTGCAGAAAGTCGTTTTTTGATCATAAAATTTCAGTTTTGACCAACGCCATTTTTCTTGCAGTGAAGTTGTCAAAGTTTTAATTAGCAAATTTTAAAGATATACTTTCTGGGAATAATCTGACAGAGTTTCATGTAATTGTCATATTGGATACGGAAGTTATAATTGTGTTACTGCAGTAATCATAAAATTTCAGTTTTGACCAACGCCAATTTTCTTGCAGAGACGTTGTCAAAGTTTTATTTAGCAAATTTTAAAGATATACTTTCTGGGAATAATCTGTCAGAGTTTCATGTAATTGTCATATTGGATGCGGAAGTTATAATCGTGTTACTGCAGAAAGTAGTTTTTTGATCATAAAATTTCAGTTTTGATCAACGCTATTTTTCCTGTAGTGAAGTTGTCAAAGTTTTATTGAGCAAATTTTAAAGATATACTTTCTAGTAATAATCTGTCCGAGTTTCATGTAATTGTCGTACTGGATACAGAAGTTATAATCATGTTCCTGCTCAAAGTCGTTTTTTGATCATAAAATTTCAATTTTTTTTTGCAGTGGAGTTGTCAAAGTTTTATTCAGCAAATTTTAAAGGAACAATCTGTTAGAGTTTCATGTAATTGTCATATTGGATGCAGAACTTATAATCATGTTACAGCTGAAATCACGTTATGTTTGTTTAATCCATCGCAAATAAAGTAGCTGATAGTACCTAAAAAAAAGATGGCTTTTGCCCTTTACGCAAGACCCTCTTGAAATATTCATGTACGCAACCTTCAGTTTAAATCAATGCTGATTAATTATTTGTGTGCGTAATACACCTTAAGTAAATAGATAAACGGATACTTCGAGATTTGTATCAGTAAATTTAATTTACAAAATTGTGCTATCTGTGATTTGGGATTAATCATCCACTCGAAATCACATTAAGATTATACTTACTTACCATAAATTACCCATACCTGAAGGGTATAAATACCATCGGCGTGATCCCAGATCATCAGTTCATCTACGAGAATGAAGTTCATCGTTGCTGTAGTCTTGGCAATCTTCGCCGTCCAACTCGTCCAGGTAAAATTTTATAATTATTGAAAAATATTAGCTTATAATTTATTTTTGTTTATCAACGATAGCGTTTTACGTAATCGAATAGTATTCCTATAATTATATACATAAATAAAACAATGCTAATGAGTTTACTGGCAAAAAATAGTTTTATTTTATTATCGTTAACTTTCCTTAAATTGAAAGCAACAACTTTAAAATCATAGAATGTATTATTACATAAGCCAGTGAGGGATTTGAAAATATTCAAATTTAATCCAACATACTTTTAATTTCATATATTATATATACTACACCTTTACTAAAAAAATTGTACATTTTATTTGTTAGTGTTTTTCTTAAATTAAAGTTACTATGTTATTTCTTTAAATGACTATCGACTAATTAATTAACTAATTTCCACGTAAATTCGTATTTTCCTTAAACAAATTATTTTTATTATCAGAGTGCGTCTCTGGAGGAGAGAAAGTCCGCCACAGAAAAACTCGAAGATGCGATCCAGACCGCCAGGGACGCCATTGAGCTCGCTCGCGTTAAGACCAAAGAAGGAATCCAAGAAGGCATCGACGAAGTAGAGAAGGCTTTCAACACGGCCGAGAAAGCCGTGCACGGTGCCTTAACCGAGGCCATGGATGAGATCCTGAAGCTGGAGGAAGAGGCGCACGCCCAGGGAGTCGAGACCGTCGAATGCACCCACGCCCAGCGCGAAACCTTGAACGACCTTCGTGACAAGACCGTCTCCGACCTGGACCAAGTCGGCAAGAACACCACCGACGTTTTGGAGCGTGTGCAGACCGATGTGAACGCACTTCTTCAGGAATTACTGAATGTGGCCGATGACATTTTGGAGAAGTTCAAGGCTTGCAAATCGATTCTGTGCCAGACCAAGATCTTGGTTTGGGCCATTCCCGAACTCATTGATATTACTGTGAAGGTGCCCGGAATCGTCGCAAAATCACTCGCTGATGCCGCCACTACCACCGCCAACGGTATCAAGAGCGTGAACAGTCTCGCCGCTGACTACTTGTTGACAACCAAAGATATGATGAAGGAAATCCGTCAATGCATTAAGGATAAGGTTGAGGCAGCTTAAATGTAACATTGCATGAAATAAATATTATCATGAAATATGTAATTATTTTAATACAATGTACCCTCCCTCTCCATTTTGAAAAAATATCGCAGAAAAAAATATAAAACGTGCAGACAAAATTGCAAAAAAATTATCCTCAATGGCCGAAGTATCGTTTATTCAAAATCAATTTGGTTTTCGTCAATTCAACAATTTTTAATAGAGATATGAATTTTTGAAATTTTTTATTGTAATTTTTTGAGCACCTCAACAATAACATCGCAGAAAAAAATATAAAACGTGCAGACAAAATTGCAAAAAAATTATCCTTACTGGTGGAAGTATCGCTTATTCAAAATCAATGTGGTTGTTGCAAATTCAACAATTTTTAATAAAGATATAGATTTTTGAAATTTTTTGTTGTAATTTTTTGAGCACTTGAACAAAAACATCGCAGAAAAAAAATATAAAACGTGCAGACAAAATTGCAAAAAAATTATCCTCAATGGCGGAAGTATCGCTTATTTAAATCAATTTGTTTTTTGTAAATTCAGTCATTTTCAATAGAGATATGAATTTTTGAAAATTTTTGTTGCTATTTTTTGAGCACCTGAACAAAAACATCGCAGAGAAATATATAAAACGTGCAGACAAAATTGCAAAAAAATTATCATTAATAGTGGAAGTATCGCTTATTCAAAATCAATTTGGTTTTTGTAAATTCAACCATTTTCAATAAAAATATGAATTTTTGAAAATTTCTGTTGTAATTTTTTGAGCACGCAAACAAAAACATCGCAGAAAAAAATATAAAACGTACAGACAAAATTGCAAAAAAAAATATCCTTAATGGCGGAAGTATCGCTTATTCAAAATCAATTTGTTTTTTGTAAATTTAAACATTTTCAATGAAGATATGAATTTTTGAAAATTTTTGTTGTAATATTTTCAGCACCTGAACGAAAATATCGCAGAAAAAAATATAAAACGTGTAGACAAAATTGCAAAAAAACGATCCTTAATGGCGGAAGTATCGCTTATTCAAAATCAACTTGGTTTTTGTAAATTCAACAATTTTTAATAAAGATATAGATTTCTGAAATTTTTTGTTGTAATTTTTTGAGCACCTGAACGAAAACATGGCAGAAAAAAATATAAAACGTGCAGAAAAAATTGCAAAAAAAATATCCTTAATGGCCGAAGTATCGCTTATTCAAAATCAATTTGGTTTTTGTAAATTTAACCATTTTCAATAGAGATATGAATTTTTGAAAATTGTTGTTGTAATTTTTTGAGCACCTGAACAAAAACATCGCAGAAAAAAATTAAAAACGTGAAGACAAAATTGCAAAAAAATATCCTTAATGGCGGAGGTATCTAAATTCAACAATTTTTAATAGAGATATGAATTTTTGAAATTGTTTATTGTAATTTTTTGAGCACCTGAACGAAACCATCGCAGAAAAAAATATAAAACGTGCAGACAAAATTGCAAAAAATTATCCCTAATGGCGGAAGTATTGCTTATTCAAAATAAATTTGGTTTTTGTAAATTAAACCATTTTCAATAGAGATATGAATTTTTGAAATTTTTTATTGTAATTTTTTGAGCACCTTAACAAAAACATAGCAGAACAAAATATAAAACGTGCAGACAAAATTGCAAAAAAATTACACTTAATGGCGGAAGTATCGCTTATACAAAATCAATTTGGTTTTTGTAAATTCAACCATTTTCAATTGAGATATGAATTTTTGAAAATTTTTGTTGTCATTTTTTGGGCACCTGAACGAAAACATCGCAGAAAAAAATATAAAACGTGCAGATAGAATTGCAAAAAAATGATCCTTAATGGCGGAAGTATTGCTTATTCAAAATCAATTTGGTTTTTGTAAATTCAAACATTTTCAATAAAGATATGAATTTTTGAAAATGTTTGTTGTAATTTTTTGAGCACCTGAACAAAAACATCGCAGAAAAAAATATAAAACGTGCAGACAAAATTGCAAAAAAAATAACCTTAATGGCGGAAGTATTGCTTATTCAAAATAAATTTGGTTTTTGTAAATTTAACCATTTTCAATAAAGATATGAACTTTTGAAAATTTTTGTTGTAATTTTTTGTGCACCTGAACAAAAACATCGCAGAGAAAAATATAAAACGTGCAGACAAAATTGCAAAAAAATTGTCTTCAATGGCCGAAGTATCGTTTATTCAAAATCAATTTAGTTTTCGTAAATTCAACAATTTTTAATAGAGATATGAATTTTTGAAAATGTTTGTTGTAATTTTTTGAGCACCTGAACAAAAACATCGCAGAGAAAAATATAAAACGTGCAGACAAAATTGCAAAGAAATTATCCCTAATGGCGGAAGTATCGGTTATTCAAAATCAATTTGGGTTTTGTAAATTCAACCATTTTTAATAAAGATATGATTTTTTAAATTTGTTTATTGTAATTTTTTGAGCACCTGAACAAAAACATCTCAGAAAAAATATAAAACGTTCAGACAAAATTGCAAAAAAATTATCGCTATTGGCCAAAGCATCGTTTATTCAAAATCAATTTGATTTTTGTAAATTCAACCGTTTTCAATAAAGATATGAATTTTTGAAAATTTCTGTTGTAATTTTTTGAGCACGCAAATAGAACAAGCAGACAAAATTGAAAAAAAACTATCCTTAATGGCCGAAGTATCGTTTATTCAAAATCAATTTGGTTTTTGTAAATTCAACCATTTTCAATAGAGATATGAATTTTTGAAATTTTCAATTGGAATTTTTTGAGCACCTGAACAAAAACATCGCAGAAGAAAATATATAACGTGCAGACAAAATTACAAAAAAAATTATCCTTAATGGCGGAAGTATCTCTTATTCAAAATCAATTTGGATTTTGTAAATTCAAACATTTTCAATAGAGATATGAATTTTTGAAAAATTTTGTTGCAATTTTTTGAGCACCTG
Organism: Ocypus olens; assembly: GCA_910593695.2. Classification (NCBI taxonomy): domain Eukaryota; kingdom Metazoa; phylum Arthropoda; class Insecta; order Coleoptera; family Staphylinidae; genus Ocypus; species Ocypus olens. Next base: position 2,115,195 of record OU343058.1, read on the forward strand.
AACAAAAACATCGCAGAAAAAAATATAAAACGTGCAGACAAAATTGCAAAATAATATCCTTAATGGCCGAAGTATCGTTTATTCAAAATCAATTTGGTTTTTTGTAAATTCAACAATTTTTAATAGAGATATGAATTTTTGAAATTTTTTATTGTAATTTTTTGAGCACCTGAACAAAAAATCGCAGAAAAAAATATAAATCGTGCAGACAAAATTGCAAAAAAAATATCCTTAATGGCGGAAGTATCGCTTATTCAAAATCAATTTTGTTTTTGTAAATTCAACCATTTTCAATAGAGAAATGAATTTTTGAAAATTTTTGTTGTAATTTTTTGAGCACTTGAAAGAAAACATCGCAGAAAAAATATAAAACGTTCAGACAAAATTGCAAAAAAATTATCTATAATGGCCGAAGTATCGTTTACTCAAAATCAATTTGGTTTTTGTAAATTCAACCATTTTCAATAAAAATATGAATTATTGAAATTTTTTATTGTAATTTTTTCAGCACCTGGACAAAAACATCGTAGAAAAAGATATAAAACTTACAGGAAAAATTGCAAAAAAATTATCCTTAATAGCCGAAGTATCGCTTATTCAAAATAAATTTGGTTTCTGTAAATTCAACCATTTTCAATAGAGATATGAATTTTTGAAATTTTTTATTGTAATTTTTTGAGCACCTGAACAAAAACATCGCAGAAAAAATATAAAACGTGCAGACAAAATTGCAAAAAATTATCCTTAATGGCGGAAGTATCGCTTATTCAAAATCAATTTGTTTTTCGTAAATTCAACCATTTTCAATAGAGATATGAATTTTTGAAAAAACAGTGTTTTCTTGGTTAGGTTTAATTAGAAACGGAGGGCGGTGGGTGGGCCCTATCCCAATTCTTACAACACAAGCGACGATTTTCCAAGTGTAAATTAATTGATGAGTAAGATGGTAAACGTATAATTACTTAAACTTTTTATGCAGGATAAGTAAGTAATTCATTTGGGTGGACGTGAAAGAAAGTAATTTCATGAACTGGAACTTAGTTAATTGTTCTCTGTGGGGTGGTAACTAATAACAGGAAAAAAACTGTGTCTGGCAAGGGTGAAAGTAGTCTTGTTTAGCAATCTAGCACCTTATCTGAGGGCCTATGCATCAGAAAGTTTTCGGGGGAAGACAAATCTCTTTCCGATGGGCCTGATCTCTCCACGCTCCCTTTTTGTCGGCTTAATTTTTCACCGGAAACGGGATCCGGGACGTACACTACTACACTCTATTACAACTAAATAATAGATAATTCACGTAAAAAGGGAAACCTATAAATCAGTCGCAGTTGGTTTAAAAAAATAAATAATTGAAAATACTCGAATCAAGAGAGTGATAATAGTCAAAGTATGGTACTTTGACGACTTTAAATATTTACCGTTGGGTTTGGTTTTTTTTTTAATGAAGGAGGGATAGTTTGATTAGATTTTGGATTGGATTTCGGAGTTTAAAATTTTGAGTGCAAACTCGCTTATAACACGTGTTTCCATTTTTGGATTATCTTAATTGTATTTTATGTCATAACTCATTATAAAATATCATACACTCCTTTTGAAGGGACCACCTGGCGTTAGCCATTATTATGCATTATTCAAATTAGTCTAGTACACATCGCGCCTCATGAATGTATGCATTCCGCGTACACAAAATGCAAATCAATATTCTGCGAAAGTACAAAATAAACATTTCACGCCTGAAATATTTCACATCTGCACCCATTTCATGTCTTATGTCTATACATCTCGCACAATAACGCGCCTCCGCCCTAAAACAGCGACGAAAGAAGTCATTATTTCCAGATCCGAATCTCTTTCGTGAATTCATAAAAAAAAAATTAAATATGTAATTTACAGATCGAAATCATCCAAAAACTTATACATACTTCATACAAAAGTAAATCGAATAAACCATTAAATCACCTAAAAAATTATGCATACGTACAAAACTAAAAGGGTTTTCCAATAAGAGGTTTCATTTTGAATAGCAAAACTGGTTAAAAAAATTTGAGCTGTTGGGACATATAATACAATTTTTTTTTTATTTGTTTGAAATTCATTTGAAGCATTTTTAATGTTCAGGATTGTTAAGATTTGTTTGTGTAATAAAACATCCTTTAGTCATTGATGAAGATCGGCAGAAGTTTAATTCTGCTAAGTATGTTTACACATGGTGATTTAAACGCCCATTTTGCTAATGTAAATTGGAGCCACCCCCCAAAAATTACGGATGTATCTTTTAATTGAATTAGCACCAGATTATTTATTAATTTTCCAGACCTGCGCGGCCCTAATTAAGCGCGACCCTTTAAATCATTGCCCATTTCGAGTAATTTCGAGCGCCATTAAACACCAATTTTAATCATAACTCTCTAATAGATACGAACGGTGGCGCTGCTGCACTAAAGAGAATTCACGAAGGCGTAAATAACTTCATAAATAAATTGGTTTATTGTTTGCTTACGTTACCCACTAAATTCCCCAGTTGCAAATTCATGTAACCGTTTAAAATGTGCTTAATTCTAATCTATATTCAAGATATAAAACGAGGTAAAATCATCCAACAGAAGTAAAATCCATGTCCCTTATCTAAATTTAGCTAGAATTGCACGGGAATAGAGTTTATTGTAATTTTGAAATTGGGCATTTCCCGAGCGCTCAAAAAAATATAAAAACAATTGCAATTAACGCAAATCCTTCCATGTTTACTCAAAATTGTTTCTTCTTTATTATTAAGTTAAAATCTAGCAAGGTCCCTTATCTATATTTTGCTAGAATCGCACGAGAATGGAGTTTATTGTAATTTTTAAGTTTGGCATTTTCTCGAGCGCTCAAAAAAATATAAAAACAATAGCAATAAACGCAAATCTTTCCAAATTTACTCAAAATTGTTTCTTCTTCATTATTAAGTTAAAATCTAGAAATGTCTCTCATCTAGATTTTGCTAGAATCTAGAAAATATAAAAAAATATTAAATTTCACTCTAAAAAATTACAATAAAATCAGTATCCTCCACAAATGTTTATAATTTAAGGATACTCAAGAAATTTTACTCTAATTTAATTTTGAAACGGTTTATGATTTTTTTTTAAATTTATAAGCGTAAAATTTCACATCACAAACTTAAAAAATTAGTAAAAAATATTAAATTTCACTCTAAAAAAATACAATAAAATCAGTATTCTCCACAAATGTTTACAATTTAAGGATATTCAAGAAATTTTACTCTAATTTAATTTTGAAACGATTTATGATTTTTTTAATTTGGAAATGTAAAATTTCACATCATAAACTTAAAAAATTAGTCAAAAATATTAAATTTTACTCTAAAAAAATACAATAAAATCAAGATCCTCCGCAAATGTTTATAATTTAAGGATATTAAAGAAATTTCACTCTAATTCAATTTTAAAACGATTTATGATTTTTTAAATTTGTATGCGTAAAGTTTCACATCATAAACTTACAAAAATTGTAAAAAATATTAAATTTCACTCTAAAAAAATACAATAGAATCAGTATCCCCCACAAATGTTTATAATTTAAGGATATTAAAGAAATTTCACTCTAATTTAATTTTTAAACGATTTGTGATTTTTTCAATTTATAAGCGTGAAATTTCAGATCATAAACTTAAAAAAATAGTAAAAAATATTAAATTTCACTCTAAAAAAATACAATAAATTCAGTACACTCCACACACGTTTATAATTTAAGGACAATCAAGAAATTTGACTCAAATTTCATTTTTAAGTGAATTATAACTATTTTAATTTGGAAACGTAAAATTTTGCTTGATAAACTTTAAAAATGTGAAAAAAATAATAAATTTCACTCTAAAAAATTACAATAAAATCAGTATACTCCAAAAATGTTTATAATTTAAGGACAATCAAGAAATTTTACTATTTTTATTTGGAAACGAAAAATTTTACTTGATAAACTTTAAAAATGTGAAAAAAATACTGAATTTCACTCTAAAAAAAAACAATAAAATCAGTATACTCCACGAATGGTCATAATTGAAGGAGAATGAAGAAATTTTACTCTAATATTATTTTTAAGTGAATTATGACTATTTTAATTTGGAAACGTAAAATTTTACTTGATAAAATTTAGAAATGTGAAAAAATAATAAATTTCACTCTAAAAAATACAATAAAATCAGGATACTCCACACATGTTTATAATTTAAGGACAATCAAGAAATTTTACTCTAATTTTATTTTTAAGTGAATTATGACTGTTTTAAGTTGGAAACGTAAAATTTTACTTGATAAACTTTAGAAATGTGAAAAAAATAATAAATTTCACTCTAAAAAAATACAATAAAATCAGGATACTCCACACATGTTTATAATTTAAGGAAAATCAAGAAATTTTACTCTAATTTTATTTTTAAGTGAATTATGACTATTTTAAGTTGGAAACGTAAAATTTTACTTGATAAACTTTAGAAATGTGAAAAAAATAATAAATTTCACTCTAAAAAAATACAATAAAATCAGGATACTCCACACATGTTTATAATTTAAGGAAAATCAAGAAATTTTACTCTAATTTTATTTTTAAGTGAATTATGACTGTTTTAAGTTGGAAACGTAAAATTTTACTTGATAAACTTTAGAAATGTGAAAAAAATAATAAATTTCACTCTAAAAAATTACAATAAAATCAGTATACTCCACAAATGTTTATAATTTAAGGACAATCAAGAAATTTTACTATTTTTATTTGGAAACGAAAAATTTTACTTGATAAACTTTAAAAATGTGAAAAAAATACTGAATTTCACTCTAAAAAAAAACAATAAAATCAGTATACTCCACGAATGGTCATAATTGAAGGAGAATGAAGAAATTTTACTCTAATATTATTTTTAAGTGAATTATGACTATTTTAATTTGGAAACGTAAAATTTTACTTGATAAACTTTAGAAATGTGAAAAAAATAATAAATTTCACTCTAAAAAATACAATAAAATCAGGATACTCCACACATGTTTATAATTTAAGGACAATCAAGAAATTTTACTCTAATTTCATTTTTAAGTGAATTATGACTATTTTAATTTGGAAACGTAAAATTTTACTTGATAAACTTTAAAAATGTGGAAAAAATACTAAATTTCACTCTAAAAAAATACAATAAAATCAGTATACTCCACACATGTTTATAATTAAAGGATAATCAAGAAATTTTACTCTAATTTTATTTTTAAGTGAATTATGACTATTTTAAGTTGGAAACGTAAAATTTTACTTGATAAACTTTAAAAATGTGAAAAAAATAATAAATTTCACTCTAAAAAATTACAATAAAATCAGTATACTCCACAAATGTTTATAATTTAAGGATAATCAAGAAATTTGACTCTAATTTCATTTTTAAGTGAATTATGAACTTTTTTTAATTGGAAACGTAAAATTTTACTTGATAAACTTTAAAAACGTGAAAAAAATAATAAATTTTACTCTAAAAAAATACAATAAAATCAGGATACTTCACACATGTTTATAATTTAAGGACAATCAAGAAATTTTACTCTAATTTCATTTTCAAGTGAATTATGACTATTTTTATTTGGAAACGTAAAATTTTACTTGATAAACTTTAAAAATGTGAAAAAAATCATAAATTTCACTCTAACAAATTACAATAAAATCAGTATACTTCACAAATGTTTATAATTTAGGGACAATCAAGAAATTTTACTCTAATTTCATTTTTAAGTGAATTATGACTATTTTTATTTGGAAACGTAAAATTTTGCTTGATAAACTTTAAAAATGTGAAAAAAATTATAAATTTCACTCTAAAAAAATACAATAAATCAGTATATTCCACAAATATTTATAATTTAAGGACAATTAAGAAATTTTACTCCAATTTTATTTTTAAGTAAATTATGACTATTTTTTTATTTGGAAACGTAAAATTTTACTTGATAAATTTAAAAAATGTGAAAAAAATACTAAATTTCACTCTAAAAAAATACAATAAAATCAGTATACTCCACAAATGTTTATAATTTAAGGACAATCAAGAAATTTTACTCTAATTTCATTTTTAAGTGAATTATGACTATTTTTATTTGGAAACGTAAAATTTTATTTGATAAACTTTAAAAATGTTAAAAAAATTATAAATTTCACTCTAAAAAATTACAATAAAATCAGTATACTTCACAAATGTTTATATTTTAAGGACAATCAAGAAATTTTACTCCAATTTCATTTTTAAGTGAATTATGACTATTTTTATTTGGAAACGTAAAATTTTACTTGATAAACTTTAGAAATGTCAAAAAAATAATAAATTTCACTCTAAAAAATTACAATCAAATCAGCATACTCCACAAATGTTTGTAATTTAAGGACATTCAAGAAATTTTACTCTAATTTAATTTAAAAACGATTTGCGTGCATCAAATTTTCGACGAGAATTTAATTCCTGTGTGAATTTACATAAACAAATAAATCACAATCGCGCGTACTTAAATTGTCGTTTAACGGCGGCAGTAGTTTGTAGTAAAGACGGAGGTAATGTAATAAATAGTGTGAGCCAGTGCACTCCATAAAAGTAATGAATTTTTCCGCCAGATGTTCCACTTTCCGGCTGTTTTTCGCGTTGGCCGTGTTGTTTCAAAATCTGGATCAATGTTTTATTGTGCACTGGAGAATTGCAAGTTATAAATATTTTTAGGGACACTCCTCCACACCAGAAATTGCCATCCGCGCTCGTATTTCACACGGAATCCGTTCCGCAAAAATAAATCTGTTAATTGTATGTGTATCTGGAAATTTGTTACTTATTGCCCTGGACCGAGCGAAAGGGGGTCAAGCACTGAAATGATTCGTAATTTGAAACGTTAACTGTTTTAAATAGATGGATAGGAGAAGATGCAGTCGGTGTAAACGCAATCACGCGAGCGGTGCATTTCAGCCTCTCTAAATGGCGAATACGAAGTAATTACAGTCTGTTCATGGAGAAGATGCACCGCGCGTGAGCGGTGCGATTGCACAGGGTAGCCTCGCGTGTCCGCTTACAATTGTCACGTACAAAATGCACGGCGCGCGCGTACACCTACAATCAGTACGTACAAAATACACGACGCGCTCCATCATCAATGGAAGCAAAATAAAAACTGAAAACGGCGTGATTTGTCTGATGAAGTAATAACGCGGCTCTCACGCAACTGGCGCTGTTTATACCCACCGCATCTTCTCAATCAACAGACTGTAGTTATGAACTAAGCCGTACGTACGAGTCACCAGCATTTTAAAAGTGTAACGTTAACCTCTCGCATACTTCAGGTTCTTAGTAAAAAAAACTTCCGCCTGCGTGATCGATTCCTTAAATATTGAATTACGTGGCAAATGTAACGTTAACCCTCTCGCACGTGATTGTTTATGCGAGCACATTGCGGTATATTGTTTTCAATTTCTGGGAAGTACATTTAATATACATCCGCTCGTCCCCCCCAATAGGATTATGCAAATGCAACTCGTTGAGAAAAGGCGGCGGTTCAATTTATTCGATTTTTCGCAATTCTTTCTGTGACTCTTTTAAGAAAAAAAAATAGGGAGGAGAACGGGGGATCATTTCCGTGCCTGTTCGGAGACCCGACGATCTGCATAATCCGTCCTTTATCTCCACGAAAATTGAGTAAATATTTAACAAGATACTGGGTGTCCCATTGAATAAAATACAACTTTAGTGAGTAACTGACCAATGTAAGACTCTGAATTGAATGTATGAAATATTTTAAGAACATGCACTAATACACGATCCATTAAACGATTTTTCTGAAAACTTTTAACCTGAGGCAATGACACGTCAAACACTAGTGACGTCACAGTATTTTTGAGCGCGCCAAAAAGTGCGCAATAATGAAAAAATTTGAGCGATTTTTTTTTAACATTTAATACAGCAATTATGAATTTTATTACCACTCTGTATAATGTGTGTTTTTGTTGTGCAGATATTAATTTTTCTTGTAAATCGTTTATTTACCTCATACATATATTAATTCGTGTTGAGGGATGTAATATTTGTTTTCAGGTGGTTTTATCAACGTCCCATCAGAATAAATAAAGCCGATTGGTTTTATGGGTCGTATGTAAATTTCATTATTACATCGTAATCGAATTTACGTGCATTTGCAGCGATTCTCTCAAAATGTACATTCAATTTCGATTAACGTTATTTTCGTCATAATTAAATTTTGACGTTTGAGGGAAAAAAATTAAAATAAATAGAAATCGTAGTGATAAAATTGTCAAAAAATTAAATTTAGTATACAAAACCTCGCTCTTCTGAAATAGTTTTGGTTTTTGAAAATATTCCGGTTTTTTGCGCGAGTTGTGAATTTTTGAAAATGTTTGTTTGTAAAATTTTGACGTTTGTGCGAAAAAAATTAAAATAAAAAGAAATCGTAGTGATAAAATTGTCAAAAAATTAAATTTGGTTAACAAAACGTCGCTCTTCTGAAATAATTTTGGGTTTTGAAAATATTCCGATTTTTGCATGAGTTGTGCATTTTTGAAAATGTTTCTAAAATTTTGACATTTTAGGGAAAAAAAATAAAAATAAATATAAATCGTGGTGATAAACTTGTCTAAAAATTAAATTTAGTTTACAAAACTTCGCTCTTTTGAAATCATTTTGATTTTTGAAAATATTCCGGTTTTTGTGCGAGTTATGAATTTTTGAAAATGTTTGTTTGTAAACTTTTGACGTTTGAGGGAAGAAAATTAAAAATAAATATAAATCGTAGTGATAGAATTGTCCAAAAAATAAATTTAGTTTACAAAACGTTGCTCTTCTGAAATAATTTTGGTTTTTGAAAATATTCCGGTTTTTGCGCGAGTTGTGAATATTTGAAAATGTTTGTTTGTAAAATTTTGACGTTTGAGGGAAAAAAATTAAAAATAAATAGAACTCGTAGTGATAAAATTATCAAAAAATTAAGTTTAGTTTACAAAACGTCGCTCTTTTGAAATAATTTTGGTTTTTGAAAATATTGCGGTTTTTGTGAGAGTTGTGAGTTTTTAAAAATGTTTGTTTGTGAAATTTTGACGTTCGAGCGAAAGAAATTTAAAATAAATATAAATCGTAGTGATAGAATTGTCCAAAAAATAAATTTAGTTTACAAACCGTCGCTCTTCTGAAATAATTTTGGTTTTTGAAAATATTCCGGTTTTTGCGCGAGTTGTGAATTTTTGAAAATGTTTGTTTGTAAAATTTTGACGTTTGAGGGAAAAAAATTAAAAATAAATAGAAATCGTAGTGATAAAATTGTCCAAAAATTAAGTTTAGTTTACAAAACGTCGCTCTTTTGAAATAATTTTGGTTTTTGAAAATATTGCGGTTTTTGTGAGAGTTGTGAGTTTTTGAAAATGTTTGTTTGTGAAATTTTGACGTTCGAGCGAAAGAAATGTAAAATAAATATAAATCGTAGTGATAGAATTGTCCAAAAAATAAATTTAGTTTACGAACCGTCGCTCTTCTGAAATAATTTTGGTTTTTGAAAATATTCCGATTTTTGCGGGAGTTGTGAATTTTTGAAAATGTTTGTTTGTAAAATTTTGACGTTTGAGGGAAAAAAAATTAAAATAAATAGAAATCGTGGTGATAATATTGTCCAAAAATTAGGTTTAGTTTACAAAACGTCGCTCTTTTGAAATAATTTTGGTTTTTGAAAATATTTCGGTTTTTGTGAGAGTTGTGAGTTTTTAAAAATGTTTGTTTGTGAAAATTTGACGTTCGAGCGAAATAAATTTAAAATAAATATAAATCGTAGTGATAGAATTGTCCAAAAAATAAATTTAGTTTACGAACCGTCGCTCTTCTGAAATAATTTTGGTTTTTGAAAATATTCCGGTTTTTGCGCGAGTTTGAAAATGTTTGTTTGTAAAATTTTGACGTTTGAGGGAAAAAAATTTAAAATAAATAGAAATCGTGGTGATAAACTTGTCCAAATATTAAATTTAGTTTACAAGACTTCGCTCTTCTGAAATAATTTTGGATTTTGAAAATATTCCGATTTTTGCACGAGTTGTGAATTTTTGAAAATGTTTGTTTGTAAAATGTTGACGTTTGAAGGAAAAATATTAAAAATAAATAGAAATCGTAGTCATAAAATTGTACAAAAATTAAATTTAGTTAACAAAACGTCGCTTCTCTGAAATAATTTTGGTTTTAAAAAATATTCCTGTTTTTGGGCAAGTTGTGAATTTTTGAAAATGATTGTTTGTAAAATTTTGAGGATTGAGGGAAAAAAATTAAAAATAAATAGAAATCGTGGTGATAAACTTGTCCCAAAATTAAATTCAGTTTACAAAACTTCGCTCTTCTTAAATAATTCTGGTTTTTGAAAATCTTCCGGTTTTTGTGCGAATTGTGAATTTTTGAAAATGTTTATTTGTGACCGTTCGAGGGAAAAGAAATAAAAATTAATAAAAATTGTCCAAAAATCAAATTTAGTTTACAAAACGTCGCTCTTCTGAAATAATTTTAATTTTTGAAAATATTCCGGTTTTTGCGGGAGTTATGAATTTTTTAAAATGTTTGTTAACGTAGGACGTTCGAGCGAAAAACATTAAAAATAAATATAAATCGTAGTGATAAAATTGTAAAAAAATTAAATTTAGTGTACAAAACGTCGCTCTTCTAAAATAATTTTGTTTTTTGAAAATATTCCGGTTTTTGTGTGAGATGTGAATTTTTGAAAATTTTTGTTTATAAACTTCTGACGTTTGAGTCAAAAAAATTAAAAATAAATAGAAATCGTAGTGTTAAAATTGTCGAAAAATTAAATTTAGTTTACAAAACGTCGCTCTTCCGAAATAATTTTGTTTTTTTTAAATATTCCGGTTTTTGTGTGAGTTGTGAATTTTTGAAAATTTTTGTTTGTAAACTTCTGACGTTTGAGCAAAAAAAAAATAAAAATAAATAGAAATCGTAGTGAAAAAATTGTCCAAAAATTAAATTTAGTTCACAAAACGTCGCTCTTCTGAAATAGTTTTGGTTTTTGAAAATCATCCGGTTTTTGCGCGAATTGTGAATTTTTGAAAATGTTTGTTTGTGACCGTTCGAGGGAAAAGAAATACAAATTAATAAAATTTGTCCAAAAATCAAATTTAGTTTACAAAACGTCGCTCTTCTGAAATAGTTTTGGTTTTTGAAAATATTCCGGTTTGGCGCGAGTTGTGAATTTTTGAAAATGTTTGTTTATAAAATTTTGACGATTGAGGAAAAAAAATTAAAAATAAATAGAAATTGTAGTGTTAAAATTGTCCAAAAATTATATTGAGTTAACAAAACGTCGCTCTTCTGAAATAACTTTGGTTTTTGAAAATCTTCTGGTTTTTGTGCGAGTTGTGAATTTTTGAAAATGTTTGTTTGTGAACTTTTAACGTTTGAGCGAAAAAAATTAAAAATAAATATAAATCGTAGTGATAAAATTGTCCAAAAATTAAATTTAGATAAGAAAACGTCGATCTTTCGAAATAATTTTGGTTTTTGAAAATCTTCCGGTTTTTGCGCGAGTTGTGAATTTTTGAAAATATTTATTTGTAAACTTTTAACGTTTGATCGAAAAAAATTAAAAATAAATTTTAATCGTAGTGATAAAATTATAAAAAAAATTAAATGTAGTGTACAAAACGTCGCGCTTCTTAAATAATCTTGGTTTTTGAAAATATTCTTATTTTTGGGCGAGTTGTGAATTTTTGAAAATGTTTGTTTGTGAACTATTGACGTTCGAACGAAAAAATGAAAAATAAATATAAATCGAAGTGATAAAATTGTCCAAAAATTAAATATAGTTAAAAAAACATCGCTCTTTTGAAATAATTTTGGTTTTTAAAAATATTCCTGTTTTTGTGCGAGTTGTGATATTTTGAAAACGTTTGTTTGTAAACGTAGGACGTTCGAGCGAAAAAAAAAATAAAAACAAATAGAAATCGTAGTGATAAAATTGTCGAAACATAAATTTAGTTTAGAAAACGTCGCTCTTCTGGAAAAAAATCGATTTTTGAAAATATTCCGGTTTTTGCGCGAGTTGTGAATTTTTGAAAATGTCTTTGGATGTTTGTGAGAAAAAAAAATAAAAATAAATAGAATTCGCGGAGATAAAATTGTCAAAAAATTAAATTTAGTTTAAAAAACGTCGCTCTTCTGAAATAATTTTGGTTTTTGAAAATCATCCATTTTTTGTGCGAGTTGTGAATTTTATTGTATTTTTCGACTAATTTCGACATTTACGCATTAAACAGTAAAATATTAATATTTTCAGGTTTTTAAACAGCTGGTAACTTAATTTACACCTAGAATTCATTAAATCTGTTGGTAATGCACCCCACCCAGTCATTTAATTTAACGTAATCTATCGGGAAGAATTGGCCGAATTGTAGTTCATATTTTCACGAAAAGAAAACATCATCCAACCACTTAACGTTCCCGGGAGAGTTTATTAAGTACATTCCGCATATAATTTCTTTAACAATCGACCACTGTATACATTTATAAAGGGGTCGATTGTTATATATTATATTATATTGTGCGGTTATGATTACACGTCGCCTTCATTGCCATGCACGGCTCTTGAATTGCGCGCGGGCGCAAATGATCGGAATCTTTAACGATGATGGCCGCTGTGGACTGTCTGAGAGCGTGCGATGACCTTCGAGGATCCCCGCAACTGATTACGTCACAGTTACATAATCCCGCATTCCAGACGCGGAATTCCCTCCGTCAGTAGGTCAAATGAGTTTTTTGGTTGTGGCGCGCTTATTTAAACTCGGATCGAACTCGCGTTTCGACATTGTTATGTAATTTTGCGCGCGTGATTCGAAAATGCTGTTGAAATTTTTGTACGGTTTATGGTTTTTGAATTTTTTTTGGTAAATTATGCTGGAATACAGCAGATAATTTTTATTTTGTCTTATTCGGTTATTACTTAAAGTAAAACAAACAAAAACTACTTTTTTAGTTTAATTATGGTGTAATTGACTTTATTAATTCTTTAAAAAAAATCGAATAATTTTACATTACAATATTTTTTAGCATTTTACTAAGCTACATTAGAGGCAAGATTTCCACCTTCAAATTTTTATTTTATTTCGGCCATGCATATAAATGAGAGAGACAGAGAGAGAGAGAGAGAGAGATAGAGAGAGAGAGAGAGAATACATTTATGGAGACACATTCACAAATTAACAGGCAATTGACCAGAGGTCTTTCAGCCTTCATATAAATTATTTTAATAGCTTGATATGTCTGGTTTTACACGATAATAATAATTATTATTATACAAAGAAATTGCAGTGGAAAATATTTCACTGCAATTGCTTTGTATAATTATTATTATTATCATGTAAACCCAGACGTATCAAGACTTAATTATCTTGCAGCGCGAAGGTATCAAGCCTATATATTTAATGTACGAGGATGGTCCTTAATTAATTCATGGAGAAGAGACCCGGCGCACCTTTAATGCAGGGTGATGCTATTAGTGGAGGAAATTTAATAATATCAATAATTAAAGCCGTGTGCATTTGCGGGCTGAGGTGAAGGGTTGTCCCATTAATAATTTAACGCGCGCGGCTGAGGGCCATTAATTGCCTCCACGTTCTTCTCCCGGTCGAAATTCGAAAATTCGTCGGCAATTTGTGTCGCCCTTAAAGTCCCCGTTTGCACCTTCGGCAGTGTCTAATTGGAGGCAACTTATGCCGGAACCGCCGTTTGCCGGTAATGAGGACAAGAGATGAAGCTGCGGTGCTTTATGTCGCGAGTGCTTGAACGTAAACAAACGAAATTAATTCAAATATAAGCTTGAGGAATTTATGGAATGGTGGAATTAATTTTGGTTAAATGGTGCACCGAATTATTAATTTATTAATTTCATAAGGTGAGAAATAGTAATCGTAGAAGGTACAAGAGTCGATTTGGATCGTTCTTCTGATGAAGAAAAAGGTATTACATAAGGGTCTACGATGATTTTTAAGAAAGTTGATTTTTTCGATTTTTTCAATTTTCGAGTTTTTTTGCTGACGTGTCACGGGCTTCAAATTGACATTTGTTTCTGCGAACGTACATTTTCTGAAGCGTCTTGAAGCGATCTTTCGAGTGACGTCAAGAAACCCCGGATCCAACCAGTGGTTTCTTCAGGAAATCATGTTTAATGCAATTTTTGTTAAAAAGTAATAAGGGGGGACCCTTGGATAGAATTTCGGGTTTTCGTCAAAAATAAAAAATCGACAATTTTAATCAAATCTGACTAATTAGGACACGAGGAACACGGATTTGCAATCCGCGTTCAAATTGGATTCTTCGTTCGGCCGCTACAGCCGTTCAAAGTTTGAAAAAATCTACTTTTTTCAAAAAATCTCATGGTGACTAGCTAACTTTTTTGCAATTTTCTCTGGATGAAATTTTTTAACGGCAATCGTTTTATCTCGTTCTTCTGATGAAAAAAAAGGTAAAACACAAGCGTCTACGATGATTATTGAGAAAGTTGATTTTTTCGATTTTTTTCCATTTTCGAGTTTTTTTGCTGACGCGTCACGGCCTTAAAATTGACATTTGTTTCTGCAAAAGGACATTTTCTGAAGCGTCTTGAAGCGATCTTTCGAGTGACGTCAAGAAACCCCGGATCCAACCAGTGGTTTCTTCAGGAAATCATTTTTAGTGCAATTTTTGTTAAAAAAGTAAGAAGGGGGGACCCTTGGATAGAATTTCGGGTTTTCGTCAAAAATAAAAAATCGCCAATTTTAATCAAATCCGACTAATTAGGACACGAGGAACACGGATTTGCAATCCGCGTTCAAATTGGATTCTTCGTTCGGCCGCTACAGCCGTTCAAAGTTTGAAAAAATCGACTTTTTTCAAAAAATCTCATGGTGACTAGCTAACTTTTTTGCAATTTTCTCTGGATGAAATTTTTTAACGGCAATCGTTTTAGCTCGTTCTTCTGATGAAAAAAAAGGTAAAACACAAGCGTCTACGATGATTATTAGGAAAGTTGATTTTTTCGATTTTTTTCCATTTTCGAGTTTTTTTGCTGACGCGTCACGGCCTTAAAATTGACATTTGTTTCTGCAAAAGGACATTTTCTGAAGCGTCTTGAAGCGATCTTTCGAGTGACGTCAAGAAACCCCGGATCCACCGAGTGGTTTCTTCAGGAAATCATTTTTAGTGCAATTTTTGTTAAAAAAGTAAGAAGGGGGGACCCTTGGATAGAATTTCGGGTTTTCGTCAAAAATAAAAAATCGCCAATTTTAATCAAATCCGACTAAATAGGACACGAGGAACATGGATTTGCAATCCGCGTTCAAATTGGATTCTTCGTTCGGCCGCTACAGCCGTTCAAAGTTTGAAAAAATCGACTTTTTTCAAAAAATCTCATGGTGACTAGCTAACTTTTTTGCAATTTTCTCTGGATGAAATTTTTTAACGGCAATCGTTTTATCTCGTTCTTCTGATGAAAAAAAAGGTAAAACACAAGCGTCTACGATGATTATTAGGAAAGTTGATTTTTTCGATTTTTTTCCATTTTCGAGTTTTTTTGCTGACGCGTCACGGCCTTAAAATTGACATTTGTTTCTGCAAAAGGACATTTTCTGAAGCGTCTTAAAGCGATCTTTCGAGTGACGTCAAGAAACCCCGGATCCAACCAGTGGTTTTTTCAGGAAATCATTTTTAATGCAATTTTTGATAAAAAGTTTCGGGTTTTCGTCAAAAATAAAAAATCGCCAATTTTAATCAAATCCGACTAATTAGGACACGAGGAACACGGATTTGCAATCCGCGTTCAAATTGGATTCTTCGTTCGGCCGCTACAGCCGTTCAAAGTTTGAAAAAATTGACTTTTTTCAAAATTTCTCCATAAAATTCATGGTGACTTGCCAATTTTCTCTGGATGAAATTTTTTAACGCCAATCGTTTTATCTCGTTCTTCTGATGAAAAAAAAGTTATTACATAAAGGACTAGGATGATTTTTCAGAAAGTTGATTTTTTCGATTTCTTCCATTTTCGAGTTTTTTTGCTGACGTGTCACGGACTTCAAATTGTTCTTGCGAGAGCACATTTTCTGAAGCGTCTTGAGAAGATCTTTTCGGTGCTGTATAGAAATCCCGAATCGAACCAGTGGTTCTTTCAGGAAATCACTGCAAACCAATTTTTGAGTTTTTCAGGTTTTCGTCAAAAATTAAAAATCGCGACTAATTTGCACACAAGGAGCTGGTTGAAGTGATTGATATTTTTCATTTAAACATCAAAGCCAATTAAAATCTTGCCTTTCTTTCCGTTAAACGCCATCAGTATCAATTTGCAAAGAAATCCCTTCTTGCATTAAACGGAACCCTTCCATCGGAATCGAATCGACGACAAAGGGCTGGCAGCTTTTTCTTCTCGGAGGGTCTAATGCGTTTAATTAGCGACTAGATATGGAATGCCTTCCGGACGAATATTAAAATTGGATCCGAAATGCAGCTCGAGTGTTCGGAGCTGGCAATTAATAAGGTCAAGTGTTTCATTACAGACGATGGGAAGGAGAGAAAGGGTGGATTTAATAACGCGTATTTATAAAGTTGAGAACAATGTTTGCAAATTTATGCAGGCGGACAACAGATTAAAAATATTCATGGCTAATAAAAATGGAATTTAATATCCGTCCGTCTTGCTCACGAAAAGGGATTTCCTGCACAAAAATACATCACGCAAATATTGGATTATTTATACTTAAGAAGGTAAAGGAAAATTCATTTGGAAAATAGTTTATCGGTTTATTCAAATCGTGCCAGAAGAGCAATGTCTATTATTTCTTCTATAAGTCTTTAAATTTGTTTGAAAAAAGCGCTATCCACCAGCCATTGGAAATTATATTTTATATAAATTTTTAGTTACACTATAAAGGAACAATTTACAATAAAAATAATAAATTTTTGCCTTAAATATTAACGCGCTGGAAATTTTAACA
Source organism: Ocypus olens (assembly GCA_910593695.2). Taxonomy (NCBI): domain Eukaryota; kingdom Metazoa; phylum Arthropoda; class Insecta; order Coleoptera; family Staphylinidae; genus Ocypus; species Ocypus olens. The sequence continues at coordinate 2,132,217 of OU343058.1, forward strand.
CGCTGATTACCATCTCAGTCTAAGATAATATATGTAAAGATGAAACTTTTGTATTATATTTGCGTATCTCTGTAACAATTTAATATTTGTCGGGTATCGAATAATCCCAAGACAAATCCTGCAATATTCCACGAAATTAACTGTCCATTCGGATCACGTCCCATTTCGGATTTGCTTTAACTCTGCCGAAATGTGTGGGCTGCGCCCTTAAGCACATCTGTGTCCAGAGTTAGTTTATTTACTTCCTAACATTTATATTCGTCCGCCGACTCCACTATCTTCGGCCCTATAATCCGCACGAGTAATTCAATCTAATACTCCTCCATCTATTAGCGATCGAAAACACATATGAATCGGATTAAACGTAATTTTTGTTTGTAAACACTATTAAGGGGTATTTACAAACATTTTCACGATTTTATGAGAGTGTGTATTTGTTAAATATACTTGCAAAAAGACACTGCAGAAATAAAATCAAAAACTTTTAGCCAGACACGGATTTCTATTAAATATTAAAAAAAAATATTTCCAAACATTGTCACAATTTTTTAACAGTTTGTAATTGTTTAACATACTTTCACAAAGCCACTTCAATAATAAAACTTTTAAGAAATTGCACCCTTTTGGACTTATGATTTTTTTTTTAATTAAAAATCCTCGATACACTTGGTGGTGAATGCGCCGGGAAAAATAATTTAAATTCCAGAAATAACTAACGATAATTTTTTAAGTGTATTAACATCACATCAATGCCATAATTCTTCTTAGTTAAACCATCGTGTATATTTATTTGATACGATCACAATAGAAATAAAAACTCCGTCCATAAATATCTCTATAAGAGACACGCGTACATTTTTTTACATTACGGCATTCAATAAATATTGCATTGTATATATCATTTAATTCCTTATCTCCTATCTCATTACCACCTTCCTCCGTCCAATAAATAACTCACCTTTTTTTTTCCCGCCAACTGCCAGCTCCAACATCTGGTGTAACGATGAATTATATTTTATCCCGGGGCATTGTTGCTCCCATTCATCATTGTTTTGTTGCACTCGGCGAAAAGAAAGCAAGTGGGCCTTTATTTCTTGCACAAAGAACCCTCCGTTCGATTCCTGCAACCCCCTTCCCTTCTTTTTTTTTCTCGTATTTTTCGCGTTATAAATTCAACAGTGAGTGCCGGCGACTTTTAAAGTGTATCCTAATTGCGAAAATATAGCTTACGAGTGCTGTAAATAAAGTTCGATTCGGAAAGCACTTAAATCTTTACGATATGTACAAGATATCTATAATAGGCATCTATCAGTAGAAATACAGAATTTATTTAAAAAAATCTCAAAATTTACTCTCCACGCTGTAATTATTGTAACTTTAAAGTCGCGATTATTTTTCTCGGATAATTACGAAGACATATTAGTCGAGAATAATTTTGCAAAATTTCATGCATCTATCAGTAGAAATGCAGAATTTACGGAGGAATTTCTGGAAAAAGTGCATTTTCCAATCTCAAAATTTACTCTCCGCGCTGTAATTTTTGTAACTTTAAAATCGCGATTATTTTTCTCGGATAATTATGAAGACATATTAGTCGAGAATAATTTTGCAAAATTTCACGCATCTATCAGTAGAAATGCAGAATTTACGGAGGAATTTCTGAAAAAAAGTGCATTTTCCAATCTGAAAATTTACTCTCCGCGCTGTAATTTTTGTAACTTTAAAGTCGCGATTATTTTTCTCGGATAATTATGAAGACATATTAGTCGAGAATAATTTTGCAAAATTTCATGCTTTTATCAGTAGAAATACAGAATTTACGGAGGAATTTCTGAAAAAAGTGCATTTTCCAATCTCAAAATTAACTCTCCGCGCTGTAATTTTTGTAACTTTAAAGTCTGGATTATTTTTCTCGGATAATTGTGAAGACATATTAGTCGAGAATACTTTTGCAAAATTTCATGCACCTATCAGTAGAAATGCAGAATTTACGGAGGAATTTCTGAAAAAAAGTGCATTTTCCAATCTCAAAATTTACTCTCCACGCTGTAATTTTTGTAACTTTAAAGTCGCGATTATTTTTCTCGGATAATTATGAAGACATATCAGTCGAGAATAATTTGGCAAAATTTCATGCTTTTATCAGTAAAAATTATTTTTTTTCGCTCGAATGTCCAATGTTTACAAACAAAGATTTTCAAAAATTCACAACTCACACAAAAGTCAAAATATTTACAAGAACCAAAATTATTTAAGAAGAGCAATTTTTTCTAAAGTGAATTTAATTTTTGGGCAATTTTTACCCCGCGATTTATATTTATTTTTAATTTTTTTCGCTCAAATGTTTCAAAAATAAAATATTTTCAAAAATTTACAACTCACGCAAAAGACAGAATATTTGTAAGAACCAAATTTTTTTAAGAAGAACAATGTTTTCTAAAGTGAATTTAATTTTGGACAATTTTATCCCCGCGATTTATATTTATTTTTAATTTTTTTCGCTCGAACGTCTAATTTTTACAAAAATTCACAATTCACGCAAAAGTCAAAATATTTTCAAGAACCAAAATTGTTTCAGAAGAACAGTGTTTTCTAAAGTGAATTTAATTTTTGAATAATTTTATCCCCGCGATTTATATTTATTTTTAATTTTTTTCGCTCGAACGTCCAATTTTTACAAAAATTCACAACTCACGCAATAGTCAGAATATTCACAAGAACCAAAATTATTTCAGAAGAACAATGTTTTCTAAAGTGAATTTAATTTTTGGACTATTTTACTCCCGCGATTTATATTTATTTTCAATTTTTTTCCCTCGAACGTCCAATGTTTACAAACAAACATTTTCAAAAATTCACAACTTTCGCAAAAGTTAGAATATTTTTAAGAACTGAAATTATTTAAGAAGAGCAATGTTTTCTAAAGAGAATGTATTTTTTGGACAGTTTTATCCCCGCTATTTATATTTATTTTTAATTTTTTTTGCTCGAACGTCCAATGTTTACAAACAAACATTTTCAAAAATTCACAACTTTCGCAAAAGTTAGAATATTTTTAAGAACTAAAATTATTTAAGAAGAGCAATGTTTTCTAAAGAGAATGTATTTTTTGGACAGTTTTATCCCCGCTATTTATATTTATTTTTAATTTTTTTTGCTCGAACGTCCAATGTTTATTAACAAATATTTTCAAAAATTCATAACTCACGCAAAAGTCAGAATATTTACAAGAACCAAAATTATTTAAGAAGAGCAATGTTTTTTAAAGTTAATTTAATTTTTGGACAATTTTATCCCCGCGATTTATATTTAATTTTATTTTTTTTTTTCGCTCGAACGTCCAATGTTTACAAACAAACATTTTCAAAAATTCATAAGTCACGCAAAAGTCAGAATATTTACAAGAACTAAAATTATTTTAGAAGAACAATGTTTTCTAGAGTGAATTTAATTTTTGGACAATTTTATCCCCGCGATTTATATTTATTTTTAATTTTTTTCGCTCGAACTTTCAATGTTTACAAACAACCATTTTCAAAAATTCATAAGTCACGAAAAAGTCAGAATATTTACAAGAACTAAAATTATTTTAGAAGAACAATGTTTTCTAGAGTGAATTTAATTTTTGGACAATTTTATCCCCGCGATTTATATTTATTTTTAATTTTTTTCGCTGGAACGTCCAATTTTTACAAAAATTCACAACTCCCGCAAAAGTCAGAATATTCACAAGAACCAAAATCATTTTAGAAGAGCAATGTTGAATTTAATTTTTAGACTATTTTATCCCCGGAATTTATATTTATTTTTAATTGTTTTCGCTCGAACATCCAATGTTTATAAACAAACATTTTCAAAAATTCACACTCACGCAAAAGTCGGAATATTTTCAAGAACTAAAATTATTTTAGAAGAGCAATGTTTTCTTAAGTGAATTTAATTTTTGGAAAATTTTTAATCCGCTTTTTATATTTATTTTTAATTTTCTTCCCTCGAACGTCCAATATTTACAAACAAAGATTTTCAAAAATTCACAACTCACGCAAAAGTCGGAATATTTTCAAGAACTTAAATTATTTAAGAAGAGCAATGTTTTCTAAAGTGAATTTAATTTTTGGACAATTTTATCCCCGCGATTTTTATTTATTTTTAATTTTTTTCGCTGGAACATCTAATGTTTACAAACAAATATTTTTAAAAATTCACAACTCACGCAAAAGTCAGAATATTTTCAAGAACCAAAATTATTTAAGAAAAGCAATGTTTTCTTAAGTGAATCTAATTTTTGGACAATTTTATCTCTGCGATTTATATTTATTTTTATTTTCTTTCGCTCGAAGGTCCAATGTTTACAAAAAAAAATATTTTCAAAAATTCACAACTCACGCAAAAGTCAGAATATTTTCAAGAACCAAAATTATTTCAGAAGAGCAATGTATACTAAAGTGAATTTAATTTTTGGACAATTTTATCCCCGCGATTTTTATTTATTTTTAATTTTTTTCGCTGGAACATCCAATGTTTACAAACAAATATTTTTAAAAATTCACAACTCACGCAAAAGTCAGAATATTTTCAAGAACCAAAATTATTTAAGAAAAGCAATGTTTTTTTAAAGTGAATTTAATGTTTGGACAATTTTATCACCGCGATTTATATTTATTTTTTAATTTTTTTCGCTCGAACATCCAATGTTTACAAAGATTTTCAAAAATTCACAACTCACACAAAAGTCGGAATATTTTCAAGAACTAAAATTATTTAAGAATAGCAATGTTTTCTAAAGTGAATTTAATTTTTGGACAATTTTATCCCCGCGATTTTTATTTATTTTTAATTTTTTTCGCTGGAACATCCAATGTTTACAAACAAATATTTTTAAAAATTCACAACTCACGCAAAAGTCAGAATATTTTCAAGAACCAAAATTATTTAAGAAAAGCAATGTTTTTTTAAAGTGAATTTAATGTTTGGACAATTTTATCCCCGGGATTTATATTTATTTTTAATTTTTTTCGCTTGAAAATTGAAATTGAAAATTATAATTTAGGGCGCAATAACTTCGATGACTAATTAATAAAAGTTGTTTGTTTTGTTTATCATGTGTTGAAATAACAAAAATAATTGTGTTTGTTTGTGTAACGGAATGTGGCAAATACATATTATTGCAGGGTAAAAACAATAAATCTGAATTCAAACCTTTCCACGCTTAAAAAATCAAACGGTAATAAAAATTGAAGTCAATTTATTCGTGATTTTTCTCATGCAGGTATAGTATAATATTTATAATTATATCATCAGTAAAATTGAAATCAATTTGGTTATTCGCTAGTAAAGCATCATTTTCAAAATTATTCCAGTTCTGGTGAAACCAATTAAATTTTCTTTATGTGCATACGTAACTTTCCATGGAATTGCATTTTGAAAATAATTAACACGCAAGGGAGCTTATCGATTCATTGAAATGCAGAAACACGTAGGTCCTTTGAACTTGTTCGCAACATTTAAATAAACTGACTAATGGAAAAACGTGACCGGGGTTCTACCCCCGAATGGAAGTTATCTCATCATTTATAAAACGTATAATGTATACAATATTTAGTTCGGGGATAATGTTATTCATCAATGAAAGCTGTACCCTGTCGGATGAAGTTCTTAATATTAAGGCAAAGGAGCAAAATTGGAATTCTGAATAACAGCAGGGCATAAATATTTTTGTTTAAATTGTGGATTTAATTGAAATAAAAGTTCTGTTTGGTTTCATATTATAATTTCTGTTACATCATACGTGTTTCAGTTTATTGTAAACATTTTCAAAGCACGAGTGTAGTAGTTGTAATAAACTCAAACACGTAACTGAAATCATAACATGAAACCAAACAAGTGTTTCATTTCAGTTATTCCCACAATTGTGATCAAATGCGTAGCAAAAGAATATATCGATTCCAAATACCATTCCCCGCGAACGTTTTAAGTACCTTTCAGAAAGCAATAGATCAATCAAATCCAATAGCAATTTGATAGCGTCATTTATCGAATATCGAACGTTAGAGGGGGTAAAACAAAGGGCCATTGTGGTGCACATAGCAGCACGTAAGCAAATCATAATGCATTGTGGGTGGATGGCGGAGGAGCTCTGATCGTCGTTATAAAAATGCAAATTGCCTCGTAATAACCGTGAAAGGGAAAATGATAGATGGCCAGGGCTTTAAAATCCGGAACAAAAAAAAAAGTGGGAAAAACTATTAGCTTCGTGTTTGTGTTTTCGTGCCGTCTTTGACGTTCGCGGGAAATCGATAGTATCTAATTAAAATCTTCCCGGAGGATTGACGTGGCCGCCAGGTTTCGTCAATTCAATTAAAGTCGTGCCCCTTAATTAACTATAACGTACAAAGCTCTTTACCTGCTGAAATTAATCATGAAGGGTGTCAATAAAATACTGCTTCACCTTTCAAGATATTCAAAATTTATTTAAAGTCATTGTACTATACTAAGGTCGTTTATAATGGATCGTACACACTTGCGCATTTACTCAAAGAAAAGTATAACATAAATGATATATACTTTGATCAATAAATCTTTGCGTAAACATCATAGATAGCGTTTACTCTCTCTCTCTCTCTACGATAAATTAAATTGGACGCAAACGAGAAAACTCAATTTTTGGCAAAGATTCATTGATCAAACTATACCTTTCATTACAATTATAACTAATTACAAAATAAATATAATTATCCATTGAAAATGTTTACATTATGCATTTTATAACTTTTAAACAATCAATTTTTATTGAATATACAAATCTGTTATGCAGCGTACGTGAGCATTGTTTAGATCGTCAGAGTGTAAAATTTATACTATCCGATAAGCGAACTGCGCAAAGGAAAACCGTGTCAGCGTATTTATGAAAGTCGACCCGATGCCGATGTCGATAACACAAAAGTAATACGCGTTTTATATTTTTCCCACCCACCCCCGCGCCATTACTATTTCTGGGAATGCACGGCCACTGCATCCGGTGCACGTACTACGGCCTCCATAACTTTCAATGAAATGCATTTTCTTCAACGTGAATGGCGGCATTATTCATTTAAATTCGATACGTACAATCGCAATGAATAAAATATATTATTTCATGCACATGTTTCCATTATGTCAAGAAACAAATTAAACCAAATACGTTTTAATTTCCCTCTATGAGCCAGAGAATAAGAATTAGAAATCATTTTTTAATCATCTTCAACCGTTCACGAGATATTCACCTATATGCCAAAAAACAAATGAACCCCAATTCCATTTTTGTGTTGAATTAACATCTCGACAAACCGGAGATTAATAATTTAAAGTAATTTTTTGATTATCTTCAACCGTTCACGAGATATTCACCTATATGCCAAAAACAAATGAAGCCCAATTCCGTTTTCTTGCTGAATTAGCATCTAGACACACCGAAAAATAAGAATTTGAAATATTTTTTTGATTATCTTCAACCGTTCACGAGATATTCACCTATATGCCAAAAACAAATGAAACCCAATTCCGTTTTCTTACTGAATTAGCATCTAGACACACCGAAAATTAAGAATTTGAAATATTTTTTTGATTATCTTCAACCGTTCACGAGATATTCACCTATATGCCAAAAAACAAATGAACCCCAATTCCATTTTTGTGTTGAATTAACATCTCGACAAACCGGAGATTAATAATTTAAAGTAATTTTTTGATTATCTTCAACCGTTCACGAGATATTCACCTATATGCCAAAAACAAATGAAGCCCAATTCCGTTTTCTTGCTGAATTAGCATCTAGACACACCGAAAAATAAGAATTTGAAATATTTTTTTGATTATCTTCAACCGTTCACGAGATATTCACCTATATGCCAAAAAACAAATGAAACCCAATTCCGTTTTCTTGCTGAATTAGCATCTAGACACACCGAAAATTAAGAATTTGAAATATTTTTTTGATTATCTTCAACCGTTCACGAGATATTCACCTATATGCCAAAAAACAAATGAACCCCAATTCCATTTTTGTGTTGAATTAACATCTCGACAAACCGGAGATTAATAATTTAAAGTAATTTTTTGATTATCTTCAACCGTTCACGAGATATTCACATATATGCCAAAAACAAATGAAGCCCAATTCCGTTTTCTTGCTGAATTAGCATCTAGACACACCGAAAAATAAGAATTTGAAATATTTTTTTGATTATCTTCAACCATTCACGAGATATTCACCTATATTCCAAAAACAAATGAAACCCAATTCCGTTTTCTTGCTGAATTAGCATCTAGACACACCAAAAATTAAGAATTTGAAATATTTTTTTGATTATCTTCAACCATTCACGAGATATTCACCTATATGTCAAAGCCAAATTAAACCCAATTCTATTTTCTTGCTGAATTAACATCTCAAGAAGCCGGAGAATAAGAATTTAGAATCATTTTTTGACTATCTTCAATCATTCACGAGATATGCACCTATATGCCAAAAAGCAAATGAAACCGAATACTGTTTTCTTGCCGAATTGCCATCTCGATAGTCGGAGAATAAGAATTTGAGATCATTTTTTTATTACCTTCAACCGTTCCTGAGATATGCACCTATATGCCAAAAACAAATGAAACCTAAAATTGTTCGTTCACTTAATTAATATCTCGATAAGCCGCAGAATAAGTATTTGCAATATTTTTTTGATTATCTTCAACCGTTCACGAGATATTCACCTATATGCCAAAAAACAAATGAATCAAAATACTGTTTTCTTGCTGAATTGCCATCTCGATAGTCCGAGAATAAGAATTTGAGATCATTTTTTGATTAACTTCAACCGTTCTCGAGATATTTATCTATATGTCAAAAAACAGATGAAACCCAATTCTGTTTTTGTGTTGAATTCGTATCTCGACAAACCGGAGAATAAGAATTTGAAGTCATTTTTTGACTATCTTCAACCGCTTACGCTACATTTACCTATATGTCAAAAACTCAAAAATTAGAGCGTGAAGAGTAAATTTTGAGATCCAAAAACGTACTTTTTTCAGAGATTCCTCCGTAAATTCTGCGTTCGTATAAATGCATGAAATGTTGCTAAATTATTTTCGACTAATATGTCTTCACATTTATCCGAGAAAAATAATCCCGACTCTAAAGTTACAAAAATTACATCGTGGAGAGTAAATTTTGAAAATTAAAAATGCACTTTTTTCAAATTTGTATTTAAAAAAAAATGTTGGTGTGAAGAAATTTTGGTGTGAAGAAATTTATACTTGAAGAAATTTTGGTCTCAAGAAATGTATACTTGATGCAATTTAGATGTAAAAAAATCTATACTTGAAATGTTGGAATTAAGAAATTTTGGTGTGAAGAAATTTATATTCGACGAAATGTTGGTGTGAAGAAATTTATACTTGAACAAATTTTGGTCTCAAGAATTGTATACTTGAAGAAATTACGGTGTGAAAAAATTTGTACTTGAAATATTGGAGTGACAAAATTTTTGGGTGAATACATTTATGCTTGAAAAAAATTATTCTTGAAGAAATTTTGGTATGGAGAAATGTACACTTGAAGAAATTTTGGTCTCGAGAAATGTATACTTGAAGCAATTTAGGTGTAAAAAAATTTGTACTGGAAATATTGGAGTGACAAAATTTTTGGGTGAATACATTTATGCTTGAAAAAAATTATTCTTGAAGAAATTTTGGTGTGAAGAAATGCAAATTAATTATTTAATGTAAAAACTCAGCTTAAATACATAACATAAGACATTTTAGCGCGTTGAATTTATACTGAAAGAAAATTAGATGCGATACAATTTTTCAAGAGTAGCCTTTTCCCAAAAATTGGCTTTGTTATGATTTCCTGAAGAACCCACTGGTTCGATTCCGGGTCACTTGAAAGATCTCTTCAAGACGCTTCAGAAAATGTACTTTCGCAACCACAAATGTCAATTTTAAGCCCGTGACGCGTCAGCAACGAAAACGCGAAAAAATCGAAAAAATCAACTTTCTTAATAATCATCATAGACCTTTGTGTAATACCTAAGCTAAATCGATTGGCGTTAAAAAATTTAATCCAGAAAAAAATTCAAAAAAGTTGGCACGTACCATGAACTTTATGGAAAATTTTTGAAAAAAGTCGATTTTTTCAAACTTTGAACGGCCGTAGCGGCTAAACGAATAATCAAAATCGAACGCGAATTTCAAATCGGTACTCGTTCGATGCTAATTAGTCGGATTCAATTAAAATTGGCGATTTTTAATATTTGACGAAAACCTGAAAAACTAAAAAAACTTAAAATTGGCTTTGAATTGATTTCCTGAAGAAACCACTAGTTCGATTCGCGGTTTCTATACATCACTGGCATGATCGCTTCGAGGCGCTTCAGAAAATGTACTTTGCCAAGAAAAATCTCAATTTTAAACCCGTGGCGCGTCAGCAAAAAAAAAAACTAGAAAATGTAAAAAATTGAAAAAATCAACTTTTTTAATAATCATCGTAGACCATTAAAGTGCACATTATTTTTCATCAGAAAAACGTAAGAAATCGAATACTTGTATCCCTTGATTATGGTTTCTCTGCTCTGTTTCTTATTATAATATAATAATCTGTTAATTAGAAAATTTATTCCAATTGTTACAAATTTGCTAATTAATGTTGAATATTAATATAATATTATTTGCTTAGGATAAATACGTTTGTTTTCAATTTGCATACCGCGAATGAATTAATTTTACGTTCGCGCCCGGCGCATGCACCATATCTGAAATTGATTATACAGGGACCAACATTTCACCTATAGCTCAGTTATTAACTAATTTAGGATTTTAATATTTTGCAGACTTTACTTGTATCTGAGGACGTGTTTGAGGAAAATATTTTTAATTCTACAGGGTGTTCCAAAAAAGCGTGACGTCATGATGCTGCAACTTTTTTTATTACATGCTGTATATTTTATTGTTAATTTGGATGCCCTTTATGGTTACCTACATGTCTTTAAAATTTTATTGAAATCGGTTGAGTAATAACCTCATAAAAAATTAATGAAATGTTACCTGACGCATTGACCAGAATTATCACACAGGCTACTGCATTTCACCTTCTATAGCTCAGTAATTAATAAAATTAGGATTTTAGTATTTTTCAGACTTTATTTGTTTCTGAGGACGTGTTGGAGGAAAATATTTTTGATTCTACAGGGTGTTCCCAAAAAGCGTGACGTCATGATGGTGTACCTTTTTTGATTACATGCTGTATATTTTATTGTTTATTTGGATGTCTTTTATTGTTACCTACATGTCCTTAAAATTTTATTGAGATCGGTTAAGAAATAACCTCATAAAAAATTAAATAAATAATTCCCGGCGCATGCACCAGAATTACTAAACAAGGTACTTCTTATCACCTTCTATAGCTCGGTTATTAATTAATTTAGGATTTTAATATTTTGCAGACTTTATTTGTATACTGGGGCGTATTTGACGAAAATATCTTGGAGTATACAGGGTGTCCCAATAAAGTGCGACGTCGTGATGGTAGTTTTTTTTAGGTTACTTGATGTATATTTTCTTGCTTGTTTGGATGCCTTTTGTCGTTACTTATATGGCCCTAAAATTTTATTCAAATCGGTTTAGTGATTAAAGTTAAAATTAGAAAAAATCAGTTTTGCACCGTTGGTTAAAAAATTTACTAAAAAATAAAAATCGTGCCACGTTAATAATATTACACAGGGTATTTATTAAATAAGGTCTCACAGTCACGTTAAGCTAGTTTGGTTAATATGAGTTATACAGGGTGTCCAGAATTTAGTGTCAAACTTTTCAAATTTTAAAGCACTTTGTTTTTATTATTTTTGTATATTTTGATGTCATTCCAAACGGAATTAAAAAAAAAAACAAAAAAACTTTAAATAACTACTAAAATTATTAAGTAAAATTATTAACTGCAATAAGCGAAAATTTATAATTGGAGCCCTTGTGCGGGCGGTTGCGATCATAAAACGGAGTCGGCTGTGTACAAGCGAAGGCATTCCGGGCCAGTCGAAGTTGTATGGATGCATTAGCGATGTACACTGGATCTCTATTAGTGGTTGAAGGGATATATTGTAGGATGCGGCCATTTATACTAGCGCTACCAGATGTTACAAGGGGATGCTGTCAATTAGTTAAATAATGCAGCACGACTCCAGCTATGGGTAATTTCAACGAGACATTAGTTTGATTCATTATTTCTGCATACTTTTCACGAACGTGAATAAAAAAGGGATGGCCGAAACCAAAATACGTGATAGTTCATAATTTGAATAATTTGATTCAATGGGATTTATATTTAAACTTGAAATTTGTGTATCTTTTTTTAACGAAGGATGATTGACGGGAGTGTGGGTTAAGGAGAGTGAAATTGGTGTAAGCTACAAGGCTATTCTGCCACGACCGATTTTTAATAGTTGTTAAATTTCATATTTACAATCAATTAGTGCAAACACTAACATCCATGGACACGAACGACAAATTTTCATAAATAGAATTTAAAATATGTTATTTTCGCTAAACATTATAAAATTAATATCGCAACAGTTTTTGATGAATTTTTTATGTACTGCATACATTCAGCTAATAAAGTGAATAATTTTTAGTTAACATCTGTGCTGATATTTGACATTAACGTGGAAAACAATAGACATGTAAATCATCTGTTTAATATAATGGGGACGAAACGGTAATTACGTACAATACGCCCACATTCTGGCACACGTGCACACACTGTAATATATGCTGATGAAGGGACATATTAATTATAATGCGAGAATTCATGGGAGTACGTTTGAATTTATGTTAATAAATTTTTATCGAAAATCAACAATGTTTTATTAAATAGCCGCGCATTCCTCAAAAACAAATAATATTCGATGAGTGATTTGAATGTGAATAAATGTATTAAAAATTGAAACTCTCACTAAAGGCAGTTAACATTAAATACATTTAATAATTACGAAAAAAAGTTTAAATATGTAAACAATGATTATCATTGTAGCAGAGACTAACCTTCATATTTTATTATAAAGTTTATAATGAAGATTTGGCAAGTAACACTCCCATCAATCCATATGCCTAAATATATAAATGTTATCACGTGATGAAACAATTTTAACAAGCCTACAAATGTTTAACCTGGAAATCTCCAGAAATTTATTCTTTCTAAAGACTAAAAACATTTTTTTTACGTTAATAATAGTTTTTCGTTAATATATTTCAACATTAAAAAAAAAATTGCCACCACCTCCATGTAACTGTCATCATTTTCACCAAACATATGTTTACCAATTGAACGAATAATCATATGAGCAACTTTTCATCGAAATAAACAAACAAACAGATGTTCAAACAACCGCACACTCGTGACGAGGTGGGAATTTCAATACAAATCAAGTAAGTTGTGAAAATAATTGCGTCGAATATTTGAACGAATGAAATGTAAACAAATTGTTTTCGAACAAAAAACTTTAACGTCAAACAGCTAACGACCTGTTGTTTTACTCGTAATAAGGTGAGAATATTATGTCAGAGGATCTAAATACCAATGAATTAGGCTGCGAGAATACGAATAAACTGTTTTAGAACAATTTTTCAATTTTCAATAATAATTTTGATGTTAAAAATAATGAATTTATTTTTTGTATTTATAACTTTAGATAATATTTCTGATGTATGCAACCATTAAAGAAATTAGTTTCTGCACGTAAACAATTTCCAACAAACATGACATGTTGTGACAAAGGGGCATATTTAATACGAAATGTTAAATTAACAACATTTAATTATGCCGTTGAAATTGTATGGCCGTATTTTCGCTGCACAAACATCAGCCGTGTTCCCGTTGTGGTCGAGCTTCCATTACAATCCGCAATGTGTTTGAGGCGAAGACCTAAAATTGCGTGTTTCGTTTGTTCGCGAGACTTGACACATCAAAATGGTTTGCAATCGATAATAAATTCGTTGCGATTGCAGCATTTATTATGTGTCGTAATTGGATTCGTTAGGGTAATCATAATTCGCTGATAATCATAAGATCTCAGCCGTATTATCATTTCTTTGATAATAAGTTTGCATTTTTTTCATATATTTTTTTGAGAACTAAATTTATTCAAGTATAAATTTCTTAACATCAAGATTATTTCATGTATAAATTTCTTCAGACCAAAATTATTTCATGTTTAAATTTCTGCAAATCAAAATTTCTTTAAATATAAATTTCTCTACACCAAAATTACTGCAAGTATAAATTTCTTTACACCAAAATGATTTCATGTATAAATTTCTTCACACCAAAATTATTTCATGTATAAACTTCTTCACACAAAAATTTCTTCAAGTATAAATTTCTTCAGGGCAGCTTTTCAGGTTTTCATCAAAAATTAAAAATCGCCCATTTTAATCGATTCCGACTAACATACACCCAAGGAGCACAAATTTGAAATCCGCGTTCGATTTGGATTCTTCGTTTAGCCGCTACGGTCGTTCAAAGTCTAAAAAAAATCGACTTTTTCAAAATGTTCATGGTAACTTGCCAACTTTTTTGCAATTTTTTCTGGATAAAATTTTTGAACGCCAATCGATTTCTCTCGTCCTTCGGATGAAAAAAAATGTATTACATAAAGGTCTACGACAATTATTAAGAAAGTTGATTTTTTCGATTTTTTCCATTTTCGCGTTTTCGTTGCTGACGCATCACGGGCTTAAAATTGAGATTTGTGGTTGCGCAAGTACATTTTCTGAAGCGTCTTGAAGGGACCTTTCCAGTGACGTATAGAAACCCAGAATCGAACCGGTGGTTACTTCAGGAAATCATTTCAAAGCCAATTTTTGGGAAAAAGTAAGAAGGGGGGACCCTTGGGTACTTTTTCGGGTTTTCGTCAAAAATTAAAAATCGCTAATTTCAATTGAATTCGACCGATAAGCACCCAACAAGCACCGATTTGAAATCCGCGTTCCTTTTGGATTCTTCGTTTAGCCGCTGCGGTCGTTCAAAGTCTGAAAAAATCAACTATTTTCAAAATTTTCCATGGTGACTTACCAACTTTTTTGCAATTTTTTCTAGATGAAAATTTTTAACGCCAATCGATTTCACTCGCTATTCTGATGCAAAAAACGGTATTACATAAAGGTCTGCGATGATTATTAAGAAAGTTGATTTTTTCGATTTTTTCCATTTTCGCGTTTTCGTTGCTGACACATCACGGGCTTAAAATTAACATTTATTTTTGCGAATGTACATTTTCTGAAGCGTCTTGAAGCGATCTTTCCAATGGCGTATAGAAACCCAGAATCGAACCTGTGGTTTCTTCAGTAAATCATTTCAAAGCCAATTTTTGGGAAAAAGTAAGAAGGGGGGACCCTTGGGTAGTTTTTCAGATTTTCGTCAAAAATTAAAAATCGCCAATTTTAATTGAATCCGACTAATTACCACCCAACGAGCACCGATTTGAAATCCGCGTTCGATTTGGATTCTTCGTTTAGCCACTACGGCCGTTCAAAGTCAGAAAAAATCGACTTTTTTCAAAATTTTCCATAAAGCTCATGCTGACTTGCCAACTTTTTTGCAATTTTTTCTAGATGAAATTTTTTAATTCCAATCGATTTCTCTCGTTCTTCTGATGAAAAAAAAAGTATTACATAAAGGTCTACGATGATTATTAAGAAAGTTGATTTTTTTCGATTTTTTCCATTTTCGAGTTTTCTTTGCTGACGTGTCACAGGCTTAAAATTGACATTTGTGCTTGCACAAGTACATTTTCTGAAGGGTCTTAAAGGTATCTTTCCAGTGATATATAGAAACCCCGAATCCAACCAGTGGTTACTTCAGGAAATCATTTCAAAGCCAAAAAAAAATTAGTTTGAAATTTATCTAAATCTTGCGGTGCTGTGCTTGCAGTAAATTCAGTCGCCCGTAGCATTAGACTGAATGAATTTATTCGTCTTTTAATACTCCTCTATCCTAACAGATAAGATATCGGAACGTAGCCGAGGGATTGTCGTAAATCTGAAGGGCCTACCAATGTGCAAATCAGGATACAGGTTACAGAATACACATCTCGGGTCATCTCGAAATTGTTTTCGTGCTTGGTGTTCATCCCAATACTTCATTAACTTATTGTACAGTCAATTAGATGTTATTGTAAATAGCAGATAAACATTTTAAGATGATCAATCAATATTTATTTTTAAATCTCTTCCACAAATAAATACCATTTGTAGCTCTTATGTATTAGAGTTTAAATAAACTGTATTTATTATTATCTGCGCTACTAATTAATATCTAAATGCATTAGTTAGTTGCGATGGAAGAAATAAAACGCGTATACGAAAAGTTTCAAAACTTGCGAAGGAATCATTAGTCAAAGTTAACAGCGGCAGTGAGTTTATTTTCATTAAGTGAAATGTTGTCGCCGATACTCCTTTAGTTATGAAACTGAGCGAGTTTCGCGAACCAGATTTTATTAAGCCCCCGGGGATTACCATCAATTTTCACCCCGCTGCATAACTCAAATATTAGGTAATTAAACATGGGCTGCGCAAACTGCGATATTTATTTCTCTACGTGCCTCCTCCACTTCCATCCTCTTTTCTCCACTCTCTACTCACATTTTAGCATAAATCCCCTGCGTGTGTACACGCGGGCTAATCCCGCAATTATTATACTAGGCGTTCTGAAACTATTTGCTTTCGCTAATTACGAATCTAAGAGATTCGCAAACGTGAAATAACGGAAAATTCAATTGCATTAAAAGTCTCAATCAACTGTGCGAACAAAATTATATATACATTATTGCAAGTTGTACATTTTTGGACGGAGTTTATAATGATACAGACATGTAAATATATATTTTTAATTAAATAATTAAATTATAAACACCGTTCAAAAATTTGCAATCAATATATTTTATTATATATAGTTAAATCTCTGTATTATTGTAAATTCCGTTCAAAAATGTTCAATGCGGCGACCAACCAGTGAAAAATTGAACTCACAATAATGTATATACGTCATATTAAACATTTTTTAACGGAGTTTACAATGATACAGAGATGTAAATATATATTTTAAATTAAATTATTAAATTATAAACTCCGTTCAAAAATTTTCAATCAATATATTTTATTATATATTGTTAAATCTCTGCATTATTGTAAATTCCGTTCAAAATTATTTAATACGGCGTCCGACCAGTGAAAATTTGAACCCGCAATAATGTTTATACATCGTATTAAACATTTTTTAACGGAGTTTACAATGATACAGAGATATAAATATATATATTTTATTATATATATTTACATATCTGTATCATTATAAACTCCGATCAAAAACGTTCAATTTGGCGACCGACCCGAAAGTTTATAATTGTTAGAAAACAAAAGCATTTACCAACTAGATTTTCAGGAAATTAAATTTCAGCTCGAGCATCATCTAAATTCGTTGCAGGAAAAATTTCAAAATTCGATTTTTACAAAAATAAATGTAGGCAAAGACTAGAAAGTTTTCTGGACGTACTCAAAATAGTCCAAAATTTTATAATATGTCAAAAACAAAAGCATTTACTTATTAGATTTTCAGGAAATTAAAATTCAACTTGAGCATCGTCTAAATTCGTTGCAGGAAAAATTTCAAAATTCGATTTTTACAAAAATAAATGTTTTACAAAAATAAATGTAGGCAGAGACTAAAAAGTTTTCTGGACGTACTCAAAATAGTCCAAAATTTTAGAATCTGTCAAAAACAAAAGCATTTACTTTCTAGATTTTCTGGAAATTAAAGTTCAACTTGAGCATCGTCTAAATACGTTGCAGGAAAAATTTCAAAATTCGATTTTTACAAGAATAAAAGTAGGCACAGACTTGAAAGTTTTCTGAACGTACTCAAAATAGTCCAAAATTTTATAT
The DNA here is from genome assembly GCA_910593695.2 of Ocypus olens. Taxonomy (NCBI): domain Eukaryota; kingdom Metazoa; phylum Arthropoda; class Insecta; order Coleoptera; family Staphylinidae; genus Ocypus; species Ocypus olens. The sequence goes on from OU343058.1 coordinate 2,150,175, forward strand.
TCTGTCAAAAACAAAAGCATTTACTCGCTAGATTTTCTGGAAATTAAAGTTCAACTTGAGCATCATCAAAATTCGTTGCAGGAAAAATTTAAAAATTCGATTTAAGAAGAATAAAAGTAGGCAGAGACTAGAAAGTTTTCTGGACGTACTCAAAATAGTCCAAAATTTTATAATCTGTCAAAAACAAAAGCATCTACTTACTAGATTTTCTGGAAATTATAGTTCAACTTGGGCATCGTTTAAATTCGTTGCAGGAAAAATTTCAAAATTCGATTTTTACAAGAATTAAAATAGGCAGAGACTGATAAGTTTTCTGGACGTACTCAAAATAGTCCAAAATTTTATAATCTGTCAAAAACAAAAGCATGTACTTACTAGATTTTCTGAAAATTAAAGTTCAACTTGAGCATCGTCTGAATTCGTTGCAAAAAAATTTCAAAATTCTATTTAAGAAGAATAAAAATAGGCAAAGACTTGAAAGTTTTCTGGACGTACTCAAAATAGTCCAAAATTTTATAATCTGTCAAAAACAAAAGCATTTACTTACTAGATTTTCTGGAAATTAAAGTTCAACTTGAGCATCGTCTAAATTCGTTGCAGAAAAATTTCAAAATTCGATTTTTAGAAGAATAAAAATAGGCAGAGACTTGAAAGTTTTCTGGACGTACTCAAAATAGTCCAAAATTTTATAATCTTTCAAAAACAAAAGCATATATTGACTAGATTTTCTGGAAATTAAATTGCAACTTGAGCATCTTCTAAATTTGTTGCAGGAAAAATTTCAAAATTCGATTTCTTGAAGAATCAAAATAGGCAGAGACTTGAAAGTTTTCTGGACGTACTCAAAATAGTCCAAAATTTTATAATCTGTCAAAAACAAAAGCATTTACTTACTAGATTTTCTGGAAATTAAAGTTCAACTTGAGCATCATCTAAATTAGTTGCAGAAAAATTTCAAAATTCGATTTTTACAAGAATAAATGTAGGCAGAGACTAGAAAGTTTTCTGGACGTACTCAAAATAGTCAAAAATTTTATAATCTGTCAAAAACAAAAGCATTTACCAACTAGATTTTCTGGAAATTCGAGGGCAACTTAAGCATCGTCTAAATTTGTTGCAGAAAAAATTCAAAATTCGATTTTTGCAAGAATAAAAGTAGACAGCGACTAGAAAGTTTTTTGGACATACTCCAATTGGTCCAAAATTTTATAATCTGTAGAAAACAAAAGCATTTACCAACTAGATTTTCTGGACTTTTCTACTGCAGGGTATACAAATAATTTTCATTCAAAACTAGATTATTATAAACTTTCCACGTTTGAAACAAAAACAAATGCCATTATCCGACTCTCTTTTTTTTTTTTTCTTCGCAACATCTATTAATCAAGATCGTTCCTTGGCTCCGCACGGAATTCATAAAACGCTACACAAACATTCCACTTCCTACCTTTTAGGTGCGTTTGCCATCATCGCTCTTCTCCCGCGAATAAGAATAAGAAGAGGGAAGGAGTGTAGTTGGAGTTGCAGTGGCGGTGCGCAGGGGGTGGCGTCGCGGCGTCGGCGTCCGTCCGGCATACGTTCATCGCCAGTGAGAATTCGCGCGTCGCGGCGCTCGCATCGGTACGGTTTCCAGTGCGCATACATATCAAAAGGAAAAAAAGAGAACGGCGTGTTTGTGAGCTTCTCAAGTTAAGACATGATTTCGATTTACCTGGTCGTTATTGTTTTGTTTTCACAGAAATTTACAGGTACGTGAAATTTTTTTTTTATGATTTTCTCTAATGGTTGTATTTTAAATCTAGTTGTGGAGCATGATGTTGAAGAAGAATGTATTTTGAGTAAATTTGGAAAGTTTTAAGAATGTGGCAATTGTTTTTCAATTATTTTTTTTTCGCTCGAACAAAAAGTTCAATCCCAGAACTGCGATGTGTTCTGTCCTCCGGTGATTATTTTAAAATCTAGTAAATATTTGTGTTTAGATTTATAGGTATCGTAAAGAGGAATGTATTTTGAGTAAATTTGGACAGTTTTAAGAATGTGTCAATTGTTTTTCAATTCTTTTTTTGCGCTCGAACAAAAAGTTCAATCTCAGAACTGCGACTCGTTCTGTTCTCCGGTGGTTATTTCAAAATCTAGTAAATATTTGTGGTTAGATTTATAGGTATCATAAAGAGGAATGTATTTTAAGTAAATTTGGAAAGTTTTAAAAATCTGGCAATTGTTTTTCAATTTTTTTTTCGCTCGAACAAAAAGTTCAATCTCAGAACTGCGATGTTTTGTGTTCTCCGATGATTATTTCAAAATCTAGTAAATATTTGTGTTTAGATTTATAGGTATCGTAAAGTGGAATGTATTTTGAGTAAATTTGGAAAGTTTTAAGAATATGGCAATTGTTTTTTAATTTTATTTTTTGCTCGAACAAAAAGTTCAATCCCAGAACTGCGATGTGTTCTGTTCTCCGATGATTATTTCAAAATCTAGTAAAGATTTGTGTTTAGATTTATAGATATCGTAAAGAGGAATTCATTTTGAGTAAATTTGGACAGTTCTAAGAATGTGGCAATTGTTTTTCATTTTTTTTTTCGCTCGAATAAAAAGTTCAATCCCTAAACTGCGACACTTTCTGTTTTCCGGTGATTATTTTAAAATCTAGTAAATATTTGGGTTTAGGTTTATAGGTATCGTAAAGAGAAATGTATTTTGAGTAAATTTGGCCAGTTTTAAGAATGTGGCAATTGTTTTTCAATTTTTTTTTTGCTCGAACAAAAAGTTCAATCTCAGAACTGCGACTCGTTCTGTTCTCCGGTGATTATTTCAAAATCTAGTAAATATTTGTGTTTAGATTTATAGATATCGTAAAGAGGAATGTATTTTGAGTAAATTTGGACAGTTTTAGGAATGTGGCAATTGTTTTTAAATTCTTTTTTTGCGCTCGAACAAAAAGTTCAATCTCAGAACTGCGACTCGTTCTGTTCTCCGGTGATTATCTCAAAATCTAGTAAATATTTGTGTTTGGATTTATAGGTATCGTAAAGAGGAATGTATTTTGAGTAAATTTGGACAGTTTTAAAAAAGTGGCAATTGTTTTTCAATTCTTTTTTTGCGCTCGAACAAAAAGTTCAATCTCAGAACTGCGACTCGTTCTGTTCTCCGGTGATTATTTCAAAATCTAGTGAATATTTGTGTTTAGATTTATATGTATCATAAAGAGGAATATCTTTTGAGTAAATTTGGACAGTTTTATGAATGTGGCAATTGTTTTTCAATTTGTTTTTCGCTCGAACAAAAAGTTCAATCCCAGAACTGCGACACGTTCTGTTCTCCGGTGATTATTTCAAAATTTAGTAAAGATTTGTGTTTAGATTTATAGGTATCGTAAAGAGGAATGTATTTTGAGTAAATTTTGAAAGTTTTAAGAATGTGGCAAATGTTTTTCAATTTTTTTTTTTTGCTCGTACAAAAAGTTCAATCCCAAAACTGCGATGTGTTCCGTTCTCCGATGATTATTTCAAAATCTAGTGAATATTTGTGTTTATATTTATAGGTATCGTAAAGTGGCATGTATTTTGAGTAAATTTGGAAATTTTTAAGAATGTGGCAATTGTTTTTAATTTTTTTTTCGCTCGAGCAAAAAGTTCAATCCCAGAACTGCGATGTGTTCTGTTTTCCGATGATTATTTTCAAATCTAGTGAAGATTTGAGTTTAGATTTATATGAATCGTAAAGAGGAATGTATTTTGAATAAATTTGGAAAGTTTTAAGATTGTGGCAATTGTTTTTCAATTTTTTTTTCGATCGAGCAAAAATTTCAATCCCAGAACTGCGACACTTTCTGTTCTCCGGTGATTATTCCAAAATTTAGTAAAGATTTGTATTTAGATTTATAGGTATCATAAAGTGGAATGTATTTTGAGTAAATTTGGAAAGTTTTAGGACTGTATTCATTGTTTTTCAATTTTTTTTTCCGCTCGAACAGAAAGTTCAATCCCAGAACTGCGACACGTTTTGTTCTCCGGTAATTATTTCAAAATCTAGTAAAGATTTATGTTTAGATTAATATCAATCATAAAGAGGAATGTATTTTGAATAAATTTGGAAAGTTTTAGGACTGTATGCATTGTTTTTCAATTTTTTGTTTCCGCTCGAACAAAAAGTTCAATCCCAGAACTGCGATATGTTCTGTTCTCCGGTGATTATTTCAAAATCTAGTAAATATTTGTGTTTAGATTTGTAGGTATCGTAAAGAGAATTGTATTTTGAGTAAATTTGGAAAGTTTAAAGAATGTGGCAATTGTTTTTCATTTTTTTTTTCGCTCGAACAAAAATTTCAATCACAGAACTGCGATACGTTCCGTTCTCCGATGATTATTTTAAAATCTGGTGAAGAGTTGTGTTTATATTTGTAGGTATCGTAAAGAGGAATGTATTTTGAGTAAATTTTGAAAGTTTTAGGAATGTGGCTATTGTTTTTCAGTTTTTTTTTTCTTCGCTCGAACAGAAAATTTAATCTCAGAACTGCGATACAATCCGTTCTCCGATGATTATTTTAAAAATTAGTAAAAATTTGTGTTTAGTTTTACAGGAATCGTAAAGTAAAATGTATTTTGAATAAATTTACAAAATAATTGCAATAGCAATTTCGTATGTACTTTGGATTATTAGTAAAGTTCGGTGGAATAATGAGCGTTCCGTGTTTTATTAACTATGAACGATTATTGGCGCTGAAAGTGCGCAATAAGTTACAGAAACTTTTCAGCCGTTTCCTGCCAGATTCTTTTATAATTTTTTTTACTACCAGGAAACTAGGTAAAGTGCCAAAGCTAGTGCACTATAGTGCAGCAGTAAATTATGTACGAATTCATTAAATTTTAAATTGCTAAGAAAGGAAATGTATTTTCAGAGAACCGATCTGTATCGCACTTTAAGTAGGGTGGAAACATGACTCATTTATCTATCAAAAATATCGAAACGTTGTGCATTCATGATGCTCGCAAATTAATAAATTTTATCAACAGTTTGCAATTGCAAATTTATAACTTAAATGCATGGAGAGCTTTACTTGACAATCCGAAAAACTTACAAGCTTTTGGTAAAATCGGTTTTTATTTTTGCTATAATTTTTAACCATGAAGGATATTAAAAAAACATTTTAATCAATACCGATGGCAGCATTGAACAAATTTTGTTAATAAAAGTTTCTCGTAAACTTTTCTATTTTCGAAGAAAAATTTAATAATGAAAATGTTTGTAATTTGTTTGTCTATAATTATAAATCGGTAACATTTACACCAAATTGAAATTGAAATTTTTATGGAGACTGCCTAAATAAACAATTTGTATCGAATAAAGTCTTTTTTTTTATTTCATGAAATCACTAAAAATGAATAACACAATATTTTTGCATTATTATTTCGCTTTTCATTACAAAAATCATGACCTGTATTTTTTGTATGCGATCACGTGATTATGTCCACCGAAAATTTGCCAGATTTCGATCAAATTTTACTGCAAACAAATTGCGAACGCGTTTTAATTTATTTCTGCAAATCTGAAATCGAATCTGCGCGGATTGCACTAATCTTGCAAGTAATTAAATTTTGCACCGTTTTATCGCGCTGCTGCGGAGTTTTACATCCTGCTATTGAACTTCCGCGGAATTGCTCTACCGGAAGGCGCTATTTTATTTATTGAATTTTATCCTGCTGATACAACTATCTAATGACACAATTCTATCGCGAGGACACCAACGTAAATTATCATCCGGTACATTAGATATTAACCTAATTATGCGCACAAGTAATTAAGATTAACATTATCAATAATACAGCAAGCATTAATCGTAAGACAAACTACATTGTTTAAATAGTTGATTTTTCCGATTTTTTTCATTTTCGCGTTTTCTTTGCTGACGCGTCACGAGCTTCAAATTGACATTTGTTCCTGCGAAAGTACCTTTTCTGAAGCGTATTGAAGAGATCTTTCCAGTCATGTACAGAAACCCCGAATCGAACCAGTGGTTTCTTCAGGAAATCGTTTCAAAGCCAATTTTTGAGCAAAAGTAAGAAGGGACCCTTTGGTGATTTTTCAGGTTTTGATCAAAAATTAAAAATCGCTAATTTTAATTTAATTCCGACTAACTTGCATCCAAGAAGCACAGATTTCAAAACCGCGTTCGATTCGGATTCTTCGTTTAGCCGCTACGGCCGTTTAAAGTCTGAAAAAATCAACTTTTTTCAAAATTCTCTAAAAAATGTAAACTGGCTTGCGAACTTTTTTCCCATTTAAGATGGATGAAAATTTTCAACACCAATCGATTTTTCTCATTTTTCTGATGAAAAGAAGGTACACTTTAATATTCTACGATGATTATTAAAAAAGTTGTTTTTTTTCACGTTTTCTTTGCCGGCACCAAATTGGATTTTTGTTTTACGCAAGTACATTTTCTGATGTTTGTCGATAGGGTCCATCGAGTGAGGTATAAAAACTCCGAATCCAACCAGTGGTTTTTTCAGAAAATATTTTTTTCTGCAATTTTTGAGTCAATAAAATAATTACAACTTTTTTATCTTCATTCTTTATGATGCTATGCCAAAATTTATTGATAAAGCAATTAAAGTTTTTATAAAATCGTAATTCGGCATTCATTATGAATAATTTCAAAAAGTTCCAAGTCGCTGGCAATTGTTTTTAAATTTTTTATCGAGTGAGCAAAATGATTAAAATTTTCCACAACTTCACTCTCCATTCATGTGAAATTAAACCAAAATTTAAGGATGCGGTAATTAAAATTTTCTCAAAATCGCAATTTTGGATGCATTTTTAATATTTTCAAAAATTTACAAGTCGATGGCAATTGTTTTTATATTTTTTACCGAGTGAACAAAATGATTACAATTTTCTACAAATTCACTCCCCATTCATATGAAATTGGACCAAAATTTAAGGGTGCGATAATTAAAATTTTCACAAAATCGCAATTTCGGATGCATTTTTAATAATTTCAAAAAGTTACAAGTCGTTGGCAATTGTTTTTATATTTTTTACCGAGTGAACAAAATTATTACAATTTTCTACAACTTCACTCTCCATTCACATGAAATTATACGAAAATTAAGGGTGCGGTAATTAAAATTTTCACAAAATTGCAATTTGGGATGTATTTTTAATAATTTCAAAGAGTTACAAGTCAATGGCAATTGTTTTTATATTTTTTGTCGAGTGAGCAAAATTATTACAATTTTCTATAAATTCACTCCCCATTCACATGAAATTGGACCAAAATTTAAGGGTGCGATAATGAAAATTTTCTTGAAATCATAATTTGGAGTGCATTTTTAATAATTTCAAAAAGTTACAAGTCGATGGCAATTGTTTTTATATTTTTTACCGAGTGAACAAAATGATTACAATTTTCTACAAATTCACTCCCCATTCATATGAAATTGGACCAAAATTTAAGGGTGCAGTAATTAAAATTTTTATAAAATCGTAATTTGCATGTATTTTGAGTAATTTTGAAAAGTTTCAAGTCGCTGGTAATTGTTTTTATATTTTTTATCGAGTGCGCAGAATTATTACAATTTTCTACAAATTCACTCCCCATTCACATGAAATTTGACCAAAATTTAAGAGTGTGGTAATTAAAATTTTCTTGAAATCGAAATTTGGGATGCATTCTGCAAAATTTCAAAAAGTTACAAGTCGATGGCAATTGTTTTTATATTTTTTACCGAGTGAACAAAATGATTACAATTTTCTACAAATTCACTCCCCATTCACATGAAATTGGACCAAAATTTAAGGGTGCGGTAATTAAAATTTTCATAAAATCGTAATTTGCATGTATTTTGAGTAATTTTAAAAAGTTTCAAGTCGCTGGCAATTGTTTTTATACTTTTTATCGAGTGAACAAAATTATTACAATTTTCTACAACTTCACTCTCCATTCCCATGAAATTTTACCAAAATTTAAGGGTGCAGTAACTTAAATTTTCATAAAATCGTAATTTGCATGTATTTTGAGTAATTTTGAAAAGTTTTAAGTCGCTGGCAATTGTTTTTATATTTTTTATCGAGTGAACAAAATTATTACAATTTTCCACAACTTCACTCTCCATTCACATAAAATTAAACCAAAATTTAAGGGCGCAGTAACTAAAATTTTAATAAAATCGTAATTTGCATGTATTTTGAGTAGTTTTGAAAAGTTTCGAGTCGCTGGCAATTATTTTTATATTTTTTACCGAGTGAACAAAATGATTACAATTTTCCACAACTTCACTCTCCATTTACATGAAATTAAACGAAAATTTAAGGGCGCAGTAACTAAAATTTTTATAAAATCGTAATTTGCATGTATTTTGAGTAATTTTGAAAAGTTTCAAGTCGCTGGCAATTGTTTTTATATTTTTTACCAAGTGAACAAAATTATTACAATTTTCTACAACTTCACTCTCCATTCACATGAAATTATACCAAAATTTAAGGGTGCAGTAACTAAAAATTTTATAAAATCGTAAATTTCATGTATTTTGAGTAATTTTAAAAAGTTTCAAGTCGCTGGCAATTGTTTTTATATTTTTTATCGAGTGAACAAAATGATTACATTTTTCCACAACTTCACTCTCCATTCACATGAAATTTTACCAAAATTTAAGGGTGAAGTAACTAAAATTTTCATAAAATCGTAAATTGCATGTATTTTGAGTAATTTTGAAAAGTTTCAAGTCGCTGGCAATTGTTTTTATATTTTTTACCGAGTGAACAAAATAATTACATTTTTCCACAACTCCACTCTCCATTCACATAGAATTAAATCAAAATTTAAAGGTGCAGTAACTAAAATGTTCATAAAATCAGATGTTTGAGATTTTGACAGATTAACCTTAAACAACGTGTCTTTACAATCGCCCAAAGAAAACCATCCAAACTTTGCATGTACTAAAATTTTTGCACCTTGCAACTGACGTTTTGAAAGTAAACACATCACGTTTCTAATACTCCATTCCTCAACGTACTTAACGTTTTACATACCTCGCACCGAATTCTGTGCAATTTGCATATATATACAAGAAGGTGAAGAATGTGAACGTACGTACATACATACAATTTAAGTTTCGCCCGTGGCGGCAATAAAACGTTAACTGCGTGAGACTTTCGCCTTCGGAAAAGTTGAGTAAACCCGCGATAGCATTTCCACAAGTTTATTTGTCGAGCCATTCTAATACGTCGGCTTATCTCGATGTATCGGAGTATCGCATGGAAACTGTAATTCGGATCATTTATAACGGGCGAGGGCAATATTTACGGCGCCCCCATCGATCAGTCTGCCATTTATCACACACATATATATTTTAAACGCATCCATCTTTACCCAACCCGGACACCCTCCATCGGTCATACGTTTTAAATCCGTATCAATCAAATACGTACACTAATAAAAAAAAAAAATGTTGAAAGCATCTAAGGGGTGAAATAAGGGGAACGTGTGAAGGTTAAATTATTGATCTCGTAAGTGTATTTATTTAGATGATCGAAATATAAAAAATCAAGTCAAGTTTACAATTAATATTTGTAGCTATAAATATTCTAACGGGCTTTGCTTATAATATTAAACAATAAAAGAAGTTCACCTATATTTCATATTTGTTTAAATAATTTTTTACTATAACACATAGCATTAAATATGGTCCATAAAAAAAAATTAAAATCATCGTTAGGCAAAGTTTACAATCTATATTTTCAGCTACAAATATTCTAACGGGTTTTGTTTATAATATTAAAGAATAAAAATAGATCACCAATTTTTCATATTTTTTTTAAATACTTTTTTTGCCATTGCACATTATGTTCCATTAAAAAAAAATATTGTTAAGCTTAATTTAGGATCGGAATTTTCGGCCAAAAATATTCCAAAGGACTGTGTTTACAATAATAAACAATACAACGTGGGACAGAAATTTTCCATTTTCCTTTAATTAATTTTTCACCAACGCAAATGTAATGAAAAGATGGCCTGGTAATTCATGAAAATCCACTGAAATAAAACAAAAACATGCCTTTTTGTAATTAGTGTACGCGGTGCCCCGTGTTTTAATCAAATCTAAACTGAAAATAATTCCGAAACATCCACCAATCCCCCCGTTATCCTTTTTGAATTGCGAATTCAATTTGCTTCCCGTTTGCGCACATCGACGAGTTTTTATTTAAAAATTTTGTTACCATGGGATTTAATCAGGTAATTCCAGAGCGCTAAAGCGTTTAGTAATTTATTTTTGAGTGGAACATCAAACCTTAAAATCGTTACAAATTGAAATCTGTTAAACTGATTTAATTAGTTATTAATGGATGACGAAAAAATCATTAGTTTAATACTAATTTCATTATAAACAAATATATTTTTTTGTGAATTGGTTTATACTAATAAAAATACAACATGGTAAAGTTATGATAATAAATCGATAAAAAATATAAAAACAATTGCCATCGACTTGAAACTTTTCAAAATTACTCAAAATACATGCAAATTACGATTTTATGAAAATTTTAGTTACTGCACCCTTAAATTTTGGTGTAATTTCATGTGAAAGGGGAGTGAATATGTAGAAAAATGTAATCATTTTGTTCACTCGATAAAAAATATAAAAACAAATGCCAGCGACTTGAAACTTTTCAAAATTACTCAAAATACATGCAGTTACGATTTTATGAAAATTTTAGTTACTGCACCCTTAAATTTTGGTGTAATTTCATGTGAAAGGGGAGTGAAGTTGTGGAAAAATGTAATCATTTTGTTCACTCGATAAAAAATATAAAAACAATTGCCAGCGACTTGAAACTTTTCAAAATTACTCAAAATACATGCAAGTTACGATTTTATGAAAATTTTAGTTACTGCACCCTTAAATTTTGGTGTAATTTCATGTGAAAGGGGAGTGAATTTGTAGAAAAATGTAATCATTTTGTTCACTCGGTAAAAAATATAAAAACAAATGCCAGCGACTTGAAACTTTTCAAAATTACTCAAAATACATGCAAGTTACGATTTTATGAAAATTTTAGTTACTGCACCCTTCAATTTTGGTGTAATTTCATGTGAAAGGGGAGTGAATTTGTAGAAAAATGTAATCATTTTGTTCACTCGGTAAAAAATATAAAAACAATTGCCAGCGACTTGAAACTTTTCAAAATTACTCAAAATACATGCAAATTACGATTTTTTTTAATTTTAGTTACTGCACCCTTAAATTTTGGTTTAATTTCATGTGAATGGAGAGTGAAGTTGTGGAAAAATGTAATCATTTTGTTCACTCGGTAAAAAATATAAAAACAATTGCCAGCGACTTGAAACTTTTCAAAATTACTCAAAATACATGCAAATTACGATTTTATGAAAATTTTAGTTACTGCACCCTTAAATTTTGGTGTAATTTCATGTGAAAGGGGAGTGAATATGTAGAAAAATGTAATCATTTTGTTCACTCGATAAAAAATATAAAAACAATTGCCAGAGACTTGAAACTTTTCAAAATTACTCAAAATTCATGCAAATTACGATTTTATGAAAATTTTAGTTACTGCACCCTTAAATTTTGGTGTAATTTCATGTGAATGGAGAGTGAAGTTGTGGAAAAATGTAATCATTTTGTTCACTCGGTAAACAATATGAAAACAATTGCCAGCGACTTGAAACTTTTCAAAATTACTCAAAATACATGCAAATTACGATTTTTTGGAAATTTCAGTTACTGCACCCTTAAATTTTGGTGTAATTTCATGTGAATGGAGAGTGAAGTTGTGGAAAAATGTAATCATTTTGTTCACTCGGTAAAAAATATGAAAACAATTGCCAGCGACTTGAAACTTTTCAAAATTATTCAAAATACATGCAAATTACGATTTTATGAAAATTTTAGTTACTGCACCCTTAAATTTTGGTGTAATTTCATGTGAATGGAGAGTGAAGTTGTGGAAAAATGTAATCATTTTGTTCACTCGGTAAACAATATGAAAACAATTGCCAGCGACTTGAAACTTTTCAAAATTACTCAAAATACATGCAAATTACGATTTTTTGGAAATTTCAGTTACTGCACCCTTAAATTTTGGTGTAATTTCATGTGAATGGAGAGTGAAGTTGTGGAAAAATGTAATCATTTTGTTCACTCGGTAAAAAATATGAAAACAATTGCCAGCGACTTGAAACTTTTCAAAATTATTCAAAATACATGCAAATTACGATTTTATGAAAATTTTAGTTACTGCACCCTTAAATTTTGGTTTAATTTCATGTGAATGGAGAGTGAAGTGGTGGAAAAATGTAATCATTTTGTTCACTCGATAAAAAATATAAAAACAATTGCCATCGACTTAAAACTTTTCAAAATTACTCAAAATACATGCAAATTACGATTTTTTGGAAATTTCAGTTACTGCACCCTTAAATTTTGGTGTAATTTTATGTGAATGGAGAGTGAAGTTGTGGAAAAATGTAATCATTTTGTTCACTCGGTAAAAAATATGAAAACAATTGCCAGCGACTTGAAACTTTTCAAAATTACTCAAAATACATGCAAATTACGATTTTATGAAAATTTTAGTTACTGCACCCTTAAATTTTGGTGTAATTTCATGTGAATGGAGAGTGAAGTTGTGGAAAAATGTAATCATTTTGTTCACTCGGTAAAAAATATGAAAACAATTGCCAGCGACTTGAAACTTTTCAAAATTACTCAAAATACATGCAAATTACGATTTTTTGGAAATTTCAGTTACTGCACCCTTAAATTTTGGTGTAATTTCATGTGAATGGAGAGTGAAGTTGTGGAAAAATGTAATCATTTTGTTCACTCGGTAAAAAATATGAAAACAATTGCCAGCGACTTGAAACTTTTCAAAATTATTCAAAATACATGCAAATTACGATTTTATGAAAATTTTAGTTACTGCACCCTTAAATTTTGGTTTAATTTCATGTGAATGGAGAGTGAAGTGGTGGAAAAATGTAATCATTTTGTTCACTCGATAAAAAATATAAAAACAATTGCCATCGACTTAAAACTTTTCAAAATTACTCAAAATACATGCAAATTACGATTTTTTGGAAATTTCAGTTACTGCACCCTTAAATTTTGGTGTAATTTTATGTGAATGGAGAGTGAAGTTGTGGAAAAATGTAATCATTTTGTTCACTCGGTAAAAAATATGAAAACAATTGCCAGCGACTTGAAACTTTTCAAAATTACTCAAAATACATGCAAATTACGATTTTATGAAAATTTTAGTTACTGCACCCTTAAATTTTGGTGTAATTTCATGTGAATGGAGAGTGAAGTTGTGGAAAAATGTAATCATTTTGTTCACTCGGTAAAAAATATGAAAACAATTGCCAGCGACTTGAAACTTTTCAAACTTACTCAAAATACATGCAAATTACGATTTTTTGGAAATTTCAGTTACTGCACCCCAAATATTTGGTGTAATTTCATGTGAATGGAGAGTGAAGTTGTGGAAAAATGTAATCATTTTGTTCACTCGGTAAAAAAATATAAAAACAATTGCCAGCGACTTGAAACTTTTCAAAATTACTCAAAATACATGCAAATTACGATTTTATGAAAAATTTAGTTTCTGCACCCTTAAATTTTGGTTTAATTTTCATTCCAGCGCAGTCATTTTAGTACCTGCAAAGTTTCGATGATTTTCTTCGGGCAATTGTAAAGACACGTTATTTAAGGTTAATCTATAGACGTTTTTAACATTATCATTAATTCATTAGACTTATTAGTCGCCATTGATTTTTTTTTATTTCTAATAATTAATGTCGTTTTAAATACTTTCTTTTTCACGTTGTCGATAATTTATTACTCTTATTAGTCGCTGTTATATTGATTAATTTCACTCGAAACGATATTAATAAATCGGCATCTGGGTCACACACGACATCGGATTAGTCGCGTAATAAGCCCGCCGCAAATTGAATGATCCGAATTCGGCCGGGTCACCGTAAATTTGTCAGAAGTATTATATACGAGACACGATAAGCAATTCGAAATTATCTGTGCTTACGTTGCGACCAGTATTTGCAATACGGTCCACATTTATCACATTATTCTCGGGATGATAAATGCCGTCCTTCTGATATATTACACTGGACACTGGCCACTGTCCAGTTACGATAATCTACACATTCCTGGATCATTATTTCAGTGCCGTACAAACACTGTCCATTATGATTTCATACGGTATGTTATTGCTGGGAGGTGTACGTGATCAAATAACGGGTTTACCGTTGCGGTGTATAAATGGTGAATGCGCCAGGCGGATTTTTTTTATTTTTTAAAATAATTATTGAACGAGGAAAATTATTGCTCCTGACGGTTGTTAAGTATTTTTTGTAATAAAAATATTTTTATTATTACTTGAAAATGTGAACCTAAAAAAATTGTTTTATTATTCGCGTGTAGTTATGATTTTTTGTAAATATCACTGTTCAATTACTTTTGTAATCAATTTTGATATGGATTTGAATTATTTTCAGGGTACTTATGTTTGACTGGCGTGAAGGTGATAATCCCCAGAGCCGTCAAACGCGGAGATCGCGCGGTGTTACAGTGTCACTATAATTTGGAAGGCGATCAATTATACTCGGTGAAGTGGTACAAACGAGGCAGAGAGTTCTACAGATACACGCCGAGAGAACACCCGCCCCAAAAGCAATTTCCAATACCCGGACTCCGGGTGCTCCAGACCGACTCGAATGCAACGCACGTGGTCCTGGCGAATGTTTCGATGGACAACAGCGGCCTCTTCAGTTGTGAAGTGTCGGCGGACGCGCCCTCCTTTTTCACGGGGATCGAATCGGCAAAGCTCCAGGTCAGTTGCATAACTCCTTTTTTTTAACTGCAATTTTAAATCAATTACCTTTCTGACCAAAACAAACATTGATGTATATTAATTCATGTGGTGTTGCGTTTTATTGATGAGAATTTCCATTTGCTCTCTCGTTCTCGAATCTGAAATAGTAGCCGACGATCTGGAGTTAATTTTTTTTATTTTGTTACTTTTGTGTGTGTGTAATAATATTTGTGCATGTGGAGGTAGTTGAGCTTCCAGAAAACGGCCCTCAAATTATCGGACTGAAGACGCGGTATCATTGGGGAGACGTCTTGAAGGCAGAGTGCGTCTCCAAAGGGTCAAAACCTGCGGCGAATTTGACGTGGATGGTCAATGGTGAACCGGTCGATCCTGCACGAATACGACACGCAAAACCGTACGAAGATGAAGGATTAATCAAGTATGCATAACAATTTGTTTCTTTTTGATTAATAAACTATTTTGCAATTTTCATCTTTCCCCAATCAAGTTTTGATCGTTGTAGTTTCATTTCCAGTTTGGATACTTCAATTGTTGTTACAGGAATTTCAAAATGCATCATTTCTGGATGGATTTTGCAATTTTGAAGCTAATTCCTCAAGTGGTTAATTTTTCACGATTTTTCTAATCGCCGAATGCAATTTTTGTCTTTTCCCTATCAAGTTTTGATCGTTGTAGTTTCATTTCCAGTTTGGATACTTCAATTGTTGTTACAGAAATTTCAAAATGCATCATTTCTAGATGGATTTTGCAATTTTGAAGCTAATTCCTCGAGTGGTTAATTTTTCACGATTTTTCTAATCGCTGAATGCAATTTTCATCTTTTCCCAATCAAGTTTTGATCGATGTAGTTTCATTCCCAGTTTGGATACTTTAATTGTTGTTACAGGAATTTCAAAATGCATCATTTCTAGATGGATTTTGCAATTTTGAAGCTAATTCCTCGAGTGGTTAATTTTTCACGATTTTTCTAATCACTGAATGCAATTTTCATCTTTTCCCAATCAAGTTTTGATCGTTGTAGTTTCATTTCCAGTTTGGATACTTCAATTGTTGTTACAGGAATTTCAAAATGCATCATTTCTTGATGGATTTTGCAATTTTGAAGCTAATTCCTCGAGTGGTTAATTTTTCACAATTTTTCTAATCGCAGAATGCAATTTTCGTCTTTTTCCAATCAAATTTTCATCGTTGTAGTTTCATTTCCAGTTTGGATACTTCAACTGTTTTTACAGGAATTTCAAAATGCATCATTTCTAGATGGATTTTGCAATTTTGAAGCTAATTCCTCGAGTGGTTAATTTTTCACGATTTTTCTAATCGCTGAATGCAATTTTCATCTTTTCCCAATCAAGTTTTGATCGATGTAGTTTCATTCCCAGTTTGGATACTTTAATTGTTGTTACAGGAATTTCAAAATGCATCATTTCTAGATGGATTTTGCAATTTTGAAGCTAATTCCTCGAGTGGTTAATTTTTCACGATTTTTCTAATCACTGAATGCAATTTTCATCTTTTCCCTATCAAGTTTTGATCGTTGTAGTTTCATTTCCAGTTTGGATACTTCAATTGTTTTAACAGGAATTTCAAAATGCTTCATTTCTGGATGGATTTTGCAATTTTTAAGCGAATTCCCCGAGTGGTTAATTTTTCACGATTTTTCTAACCGCTGAATGCAATTTTGGTCTTTCCCCAATCAAGTTTTGATCGTTGTAGTTTCATTTCCAGTTTGGATACTTCAATTGTTGTTACAGGAATTTCAAAATGCATCATTTCTGGATGGATTTTGCAATTTTTAAGCGAATTCCCCGAGTGGTTAATTTTTCACGATTTTTCTAACCGCTGAATGCAATTTTGGTCTTTCCCCAATCAAGTTTTGATCGTTGTAGTTTCATTTCCAGCTTGGATACTTCAATTGTTTTTACAGGAATTTCAAAATGCATCATTTCTAGATGGATTTCGTAGTTTTGAAGCTAATTCCTCGAGTGGTTAATTTTTCACGATTTTTCTAATCGCTGAATGCAATTTTCCTCTTTCCCCAATCAAGTTTTGATCGTTGTAGTTTTATTTCCAGTTTGGATACTTCAATTGTTTTTATAGGAATTTCAAAATGCATCATTTCTAGATGGATTTTGCAATTTTGAAGCTAATTCCTTGAGTGATTAATTTTTTACATTTTTTTTAATAATTGAGTGCAATTTTTCTTTCCCTTTGTGTATCTGAAGTAAATCCTACCGACTGCGCCGAAAATAGTTTTAATGTTGTGTGTTGTTTCGATACCATGAATCGTTAGTATTATTGTCTGATATTTTAACCGACTGATATAACTTCCACAAAACAGATCCCGTACGTGTTTATGAAAACATGCAACTAGATGAGGGCATTAGTTAGTTAGCAACTCGGTGCATAACACATCTGTTTGCTTACAATTAGTTCGCCAAACAGGCAAATATTTGCTGCAGCGCGCATTACTCACTCACTTTCGGTCCGCCCCCCATACGTAACGCTGATGGAACGTTTTTTTTTTCTCTCTGCAGCGCACATTCGGGGCTCAAGCTGCACATAACCGAAGGGACCTTCGACAAGGGCAAACTGAAGATTCGGTGCATCGCCAGCCTGTATCACATTTACCACCGGAGCTACGAGAGGAGCGTCTTCGTCGGGGAGCAGCAGAAGCGGAAGTCAGTGGCGTACGCTACGGCGGTAACGCTAATTTCCCAGCCGACCATTAATTGGGAGTACGTTGTTCCGGTGGAGAGGCCGCCGCAGAGCACGTGTAAGTTCACATACGTTTACACCATTCTGTATAATGAATTAATTAATTTCGTGGGTGGGTGTGGGTGCTGTACCGAGTGGAAATAAGAAATGTATGTGCGAATAAATAATAAAATTTAAAACCTATGTGCAGGCAACACTCGAAAACTACTAAAGCGATAGAGCTATTGTTGGATTTATCTTATGCAACTATACGTACACAGATGCGTATATAAAGTTGCATACGTTACTAAAAACGTGATAAATGACAAAAACTAATGTTACAACGCCCTCGTGATTTGAATAATAAATAAAACTAGCTGACACCCTAAACTAAATCACTATATATACATGGGTGGTGTTTGTGTAATCACGTAAAAGTATCGATCCGACAGTTAATTGCTTTAAAATTACGTCAGCGCCCGTCCAATTACGCCAGCCTCTACGGCGTATGTTTATTTATTGCCGCCACTGTGTATTATATTGTAATTTATCCCGGCGATGTACTAATATTATCAGATTTCAATTGACTATCTGTAGTTTTAATTATTCACCCCTGTGTTCGCTGCAAATTGGATTTCGGCCTGAAAATTTAATGCACCACTTAGAATACTCTAGCAGCTATTATAAATTTTCAGGTGGTAATTAATGTTTTTTTTTTTGTATAATTAGTATGATGGATGCAAATTTGAATAGATGCCGTATTTTTCTAGTGATATACACCCAAGCAGCCAGCAGTGGCGGTACGGAGACGTGGATAAGGCCGGGGAGTAATGCGTCGTCCGTGTTGTTATTAATTATATTATTATGTGCCAGATGAATTTAGTTTTTATTAAAAACTCCGTTGGAACGTTTCATATTGTGATAATGTAAAACCCTATTGTAAATTGTATGTATAAAAAAATTATAAGAATTTTAATGATGGACCTTTTAAAATAAAGTTAATAGTTATTTTTAAAACATTTTTTTACTTCTACGTACATTTTCACAACTTGATAAATTCTCGTCCTTGTGTGTTTTTAATATTCCAAGCTGTGTATTGTACAGAATAACATCTTTAACTATGGATGTCAATAACGTAAGGTAGGTGTTAATTTTTGTTAGTTAGTGTCAAGAATTTTTTTTTTAACTTTACCGTCAAATTTTTTTTTCATTATAACTCGATAAATATTACCGTTAGAAAAGAACGGAAGTTTTAGGCGTAATTATCATGATCAAATGCATAAGATAAGTGATTGAAAATAATAAAAATTGAAAGATGACCAAAAATGTTAAAAAAATTCGAATTTTGTTTTTTCGTCATAACTCGAGAAATATTGCCGTTGAAAAGGAACGGATAGTTTAGGCGTAATTAGCATGATCAAATACATGAGATCAGTGGTTGAAAATAAACAATTTTTAAAGATGACCAAAAATGTTGAAATTTTTTTAAATCGTTACACCCCCAAAAACTCGCTTAATTATTATTTTATTCAAAAACCACTTCACCGATTTAAACGTTTTATATGTCAAATTAAAGATCTTGTTGTAATCTACAAACCTTACCAATTTTTGATATTGAAACTTCAAAAATTAACCAGTGAGAGCTCGAGGAAATCAAATTTAAAACGCCAAAAATCCAAAAACGCAACTTTTTTATTTTCAATGGTGGAATGACGTGCAGTACGTTTAAATTGATCAAAAAAATTAGACAAAGTCATTAACCTTTACACACTTGATCTAGCGTGCGTGTGAAAAAAGTTATGCGTTTTAAGAATTTTAAATTTGAATATTGTTTCTTTCGTCACAACTCGAGAAATATTGCTGTTGGAAAAAATCGGAAAGTTTTGTTGTAATTGGCATGATTGAATACATAAGATAAGTGTTTGAAAATAAACATTTTTTAAAGATGACCAAAAATCTTGAAAAAAAATGTAACCTTTCGACCCCAAAAAACTCGCTTAATTATTATTTTATTCAAATACCACTTTACCGATTTAAACGTTTCATACGTCAAATTAAAGATCTCATTGTAATCTACAAATCTTATCAATTTCTGATATTGAAACTCCAAAATTGAACCAGTAAGAGCACGAGGAAATCAAATTCAAAACACCTAAAATCCAAAAACGTATTTTTTTTTATTTTCAGTGGTGGAAAGACGTGCAGTACATTTAAATTGATCAAAAAAAAATAGACAAAGTCATTAACGTTTACACAGTTGATCTAGCGTGCGTGTGAAAAAAGTTAAAAATTTTAAATTCGAATTTTGTTTTTTCGTCATAACACGAGAAATATTGCCGTTGGAAAATAACGGAAAGTTTAGGCGTAAGCAGCATGATCAAATGCATGAGATAAGTGTTTGAAAATAAATAATTTTGAAAAATGACCAAAAATGTTTAAAAAAATATTTAACCTCCAGACCCCCAAAAAGTCGCTTAATTATTATTTTATTAAAAAACCACACCACCGATTTAAACGTTTTATACATCAAATTCAAGATCTCGTTCTAATCTACAAAACTTATCAATTTTCGATATTAAAACTCTAAAACTGAACCAGTGAGAGCTCGAGGAAATCAAATTCAAAACGCCAAAAATCCAAAAACCCAACTTTTTTATTTTTAATCGTGGGATGGCGTGCAGTACGGCAAATTGATTAAAAAAATAAGACAAAGTCATTAATGTTTATACAATTGATCTAGCGTGCGTGTGAAAAAAGTTATGCCTTTTAAGAATTTTAAATTCGAATATTGTTTTTTTCATCATAACTTGGGAATTATTGCTGTTGGAAAGGAACGGAAAGTTTAGGCGTGATTAGCATGATAAAATGCATAAGATAAGTGTTTGAAAATAAAACATTTTGAAAGATGACCAAAAATGTTAAAAAAAATTTAACCTCTAGACCCCCAAAAACTCGCTTAATTATTATTTTACTTAAAAACAACGATAATGCTTTAAACGTTTTGTACGTTAAATTAAAGATCTCGTAGTAATTTACAAAATCTATCAATTTTTGATGTTGAAAATTTAAAAATGTACCAGTGAGAGCTCGAGGAATTCAAATCGAAGACGACAAAAAATAAACTTTTTTTTATTATCGATAGTAGAACATGAAGCTAGACATGAAAATTCATTATAAAAAGGTTGTTTTTATTTAAAGTCAAAAGTGGATTATTTTCGTGGGTATCTTGAGTTTCTGAACCAAATTTCTCGGTAGAATAATTTTTTACAATTTTTCAAACCGTTGTATGCATTTTTTTTTTCTCTTCCTATTTCAAGTTTGAATGATCATCGTTTTGTTTCAACAAAGAATATGGCAATTGTTTTTATGTAAAATCAAAAGTTGATTATTTTTGTAGGTATTTTGAGTTTCTGAAGCAAATTCCTCGGCAGGTTAATTTTTTACAATTTTTTAAACCGTTGAATGCATTTTTTTCTCTTCCCATTTCAAGTTTTAATTGTTGTCGTTTTGTTTTAACGAAGAATCTGGCAATTGTTTTTATGAAAAATCAGAAGTGGATTATTTTCGTGGGTATCTTGAGTTTCTGAACCAAATTCCTCGACAGATTAATTTTTTACAATTTTTCAAACCGTTGAATGCATTTTTTTTCTCTTCCTATTTCAAGTTTGAATGATTGTCGTTTTGTTTCAACGAAAAATGTAGCAATTGTTTTTATGTAAAATCAAAAGTTGATTATTTTCGTGGGTATCTTGAGTTTCTGAACCAAATTCCTGAGCAGATTAATTTTTTACAATTATTCAAACCGTTGAATGCATTTTTTTTTTCTCTTCCTATTTCAAGTTTCAATTATTGTCGTTTTGTTTCAACAAAGAATACGGCAATTGTTTTTATGTAAAATCAAAATTGGATTATTTTCGTAGGTATCTTGAGTTTCTGAAGCAAATTCCTGGGCAGATTAATTGTTTACAATTTTTCAAACCGTTGAATGCATTTTTGCTCTTTCTATTTTAAGTTTGAATTGTTGTCGTTTTGTTTTAACGAATAATCTGGCAATTGTTTTTGCGAAAAATGAGAAATGGATTATTTTTGTAGGTATCTTGAGTTTCTGAACCAAATTCCTCGGCAGGTTAATTTTTTACAATTTTTCAAGCCGTTGAATGCATTTTTGCTCCTTCTATTTCAAGTTTGAATTGTTGTCGTTTTGTTTTAACGAATAATCTGGCAATTATTTTTATGTAAAATCAAAATTGGATTATTTTCGTAGGTATCTTGAGTTTCTGAACCAAATTCCTTAGCAGGTTATTTTTTTACAATTTTTCAAACCGTTGAATGCATTTTTTCTCTTCCTATTTCACATTTGAATTGTTGTCGTTTTGTCTTAACAAAAACTATGGCAATTGTTTTTATGTCAAATCGGAAGTGGATTATTTGCGTAGGGATTTTGAATTTTTGAACCAAATTCCTTTGAGAGTATAGAAAATATGTGCAATAGTTGGCGAAGTTGTAATTCCACTCCCGGCGCATTCATCAGAAGTTGGACCGTTGCATTTTAGAGATCGATGAATAGGTGCTATAATTGTGATAATTGGTAACACTGATTGATGAGGTAGTGTGTAGTTATTTTGCTGCCCGGATTTTTAAAAAAGTTGATTTTTTAATTTTTTTCTATTTCAGAGTGTTCTTTGCGAACGCGTCATATGCTTCAAATAGACATTTGTTCTTGCGAAAGTACATTTTCTGAAGCGTCTTAAGGGTATCTTTCCAGTGATGTATAGAAACCCTGAATCGAACCAGTGGTTTCTTCAGGAAATCATTTCAAACCAATTTTTGGGAAAAAGTAAGAAGGGGGGACCCTTCAATCGAATTTCACGTTTTCGCTAAAAATTTAAAATAGCCAATTTTAATTGGGCTCGACTAACTTGCACCCAAGGAGGACAGATTTGAAATCCGCGTTCGACTTGGATTTCTCGTTTAGCCGCTACGGCCGTTCAAAATCTGAAAAAATCGACTTTTTTCAAAATGTTCATGGTGGCTAGCTAATTTTTTTGCATTTTTTCCTAGATAAATTTTTTTACCGCCATTCAATTTATCTCGTTCTTCTGATGAAGAAAAAGGTGTAACTTAAGGTTCTGCGATGATTATTAAAATAGTTGATTTTTTCGATTTTTTCCATTTTCGAGTTTTCTTTGCGAACGCGTCACGGGCTTCAAATTGACGTTTATTCTTGCGAGAGGACATTTTCTGAAGCGTCTTGAGGGGATCTTTTCGGTGATGTATAGAAACCCCGAATCGAACCAGTGGTTTCTTCAGGAAATAGTTTCGAAGCCAATTTTTGTGCAAAAGTAAGAAGGGGGGACCATTGGGTAGTTTTTCAAGTTTTCGTCAATAATTAAAAATCGCCAATTTTAAACGAGTTCGACTAACTTACACCCAAGAAGCACAGATTTGAAAACCGCGTTGGATTTGGATTCTTCGTTTAGCCGCTACGGCTAAAATTGACTTTTTTCAAAATTTTCATGGTGACTTGCTAACTTTTTTGCAACTTTTTCTAGATGAAAATTTTTAACCCCAATCGATTTGTCTCGTTCTTCTGATAAAGAAAAAGTTATTACATAAAGGTATACGATGATTATTAAAAAAGTAAATTTTTTCGATTTTTTCCATTTTTGAGTTTTTTTTGCAAACGCGTCACGGGCTGAAAATTTACATCTGTCGTTGCGCAAGTACATTTTCTGAAACGTCTTGAAGCGATTTTTCCAGCGACGTATAGAAACCCCGAATCGAACCAGTGGTTTCTTGAGGAAATCGTTTCAAAGCCAATTTTTGGGCAAAAATGGTTTAAAAAAAAAGTTTTTTTTAAATTTTATGTACATGTAAAATGGTGAATCCGTTAATAAATAATTATTTACAAATTCTAAACTTATCCGACTTCCTTGCAGCAGTACGTTCAGATAACCGAAACTTCCAATATTTAATTAATCCGCCGCTTGTAAATTGCTTCCGTGTTTGATTATAAATAATTCCTTTCGATAAATCATCGCGTCGGCATGGAGATACACGTAGATATCGTCGGCTTCCAAATTTATGTATCAGAAACATGTATCCGCATGTAGCGCTAAATTACCGCACATTTTATGACAAATTTATCACTACTTCCGAATGTAGTAGCGTTCCAATTACCGAAAATCCTTCACATCACACATTGATCATGTAGAAATTTGCGTTTCGTCCTCATACACGCGCATGTTGAAAACGAACGCAATTAAATCTGTAAATCGGGAAAAATCGAGAAAAAAAAATAATGAGAGAAATAATTAACAAATTATTAAATAATTATAAATTAATAGTGCGTGGCACTTTGTTTATAGTCTTAGTAAGACTTAATTTTTGCTTGGAGATTAACGAACAGGTTGAATATTCATATATTCAGGCTACATTTCGTTTTATTGTATTTAGAGAAATAATTGTTCAAATCATTAATAGAAAAGTTTTTACATGTATTTGTCAATGGGTTCGTAGGTCATAGTTAGTGCAAGCTCTCTTGGCATTTTATTTTTATTTTCTCATAACCTTTTGATTGCTTGTAAGATGTAGAAAAAAAATATTCGTATCTTTATTTTTAACTCAAAATGCGCTTTTGTAGATGAATATGTCGTACATTATGCGGTGCACTTCTAATATCTCATAAATAATGTAGCCATTTTGAATCGAACCGATTGATCTCTCGTAACCTCCTGACGGTCTAAGCGCGATTTCGTATAAGTAAATAAATACTTTAACCTTTTTTTAACCTTGAATGCGTTTTTATAGACGAATATCAAATTTAACATTTTTTTTAACCTTGAATGCGTTTTTATAGACGAATATCAAATTTAACATTGAATCACAAATAAGTGCACCTGTGCGATCCCATAAATAGTGTAGTTATGTTGAGCCCATTCGTCCTCCTGACGCTCTAAGCGCGATATGTAGATTCTCGCGCCTTTATTTTTAACGCGTTTTTGTGGACGAAAATCAAATTTAACACTGAATCATATATAAGTGCACTTGTACAATCCCATAAATGGTGTGGCAATTTTGAACGCATTGTTCCTCCTGACGCTCTAAGCGCGATTGATGTACCTTATGTATGAAGTAGGTGTTCGTGGCCTTATTTCTTAACCCCTCTAGGCGTGATTGATATTGTTTACATTCGAATCATGTATTAGTGTGAATTTCACATCGACTTACTTTTAATTGAATTGTACAACTTCCATTCGTGTCTGCAAGTGACATTATCACCGCGCTATTCCCAATGGACAGAGTTATTTCCCGCTAACGGAGTCGGTTAGTGCAGCCCGTGGGAACGGATCGATATTATTTTAATCTTCCATCTTGATTGAAACATCCGTCACATTCCATAAGTTACACAAATGAAGTTTCAATACCGGCCATGATTTATGCATTGCGCCCGATTATTTATGGGTTTCTGGATGTGGAAGCGCACGACTGCGCCGATTGTATTAAAGATTAATAAATTGCGGATGCATTAAATGATTTTAATAATCCCCGTTGCATTAATGTTATTTTGCAGTGGCTGTGCGCCCCCGGGGACCGGAGAAGAGTGAAGTAGCACTCGTTCCTTCCGTTTCCCTCAGTTCAAACAGAACGGTCGTGGCCCAGTCCAATTAAAAGAAAACAAATATTTACCTGGATAGTTCCGGTGGCACTTCTCCAGCGAGCTCTTTGTTTCAAACGAGTGTTTGCGATCCTTCCTCGATTAAATGGATTCGATTTCTAAGAAAATAACTTAAAATTTCTCAAAAAAGTTTTATTTGTAAATTAGTTTTAGTCCATCGACCGTCCGCATAAAATTACGTTATTAATGAAACTCAGTTTATATGCATGTATTCATTTCCACAGTGCCCTTTAGAATAATTTTCAAAGCGCCGGTGCTGCAATGGTGTTTTCTTTATTCCATTGAAAACCCTGCAAAGTTACATTAATGCGAGCATTGCACGAATCGTTATAATGAAAGGGCATTAAAATATAAATACATTGCTGCAGTTTTGATTTAAAAAGTATTCCAAAAATGCTGAAAGCGGTTGTAACTCATCAACAATAACACTTTGTGGTCTCGTCTTCATTATTAGCCTCTCTCGCTTCGCTCATAAAACGCCTCGTCCAATAAAGTCATTATTAGCCTCTCTCGCTTCACTCACTCTGCAATAATATGCCTCGTCCAATAAAGTGCTACTTTATTATATTCAAACGCAAACAATTTCATACGGTTACACATTCACATTCCCCACTGAATAGGTTTATAACATTATATAATCCCCTGCATTATACGATTGATATCTTTAGCGATAGTTTAAATATGTTTCAAAAATCACTTGATCGCTTATTATAAATATTTTTCATATGTCGTTAGTCGTAAGTCACTAACCTTATTATTATTATGTACCTGTACGCCAAATAACGTTGTCAAATCTTGATCATATATTTTATTTACTTATGTATTTTACACTAATTATATATTACAAGTTGTAAATTTTCCCTGTAATAAGATTATTTTTAATCTGCTGGGCAATAAAAGTTTATTATTATTATTATTATTTATGGACTCGTTACATAAATAGCTATTACAATTATTAAAATATTTTATCGAGCGGTTTTATTGAAGTTGATCGTTATACCATTTTTCTAGCATAGATTTAAATTATTAAGGCTGAAAGACCTCTGGTCAATTGCCTATTGAGGTAATTTATAAAAGTGTCTCAATAAATGTATCGTCCCTCTCTCTCTCTCTCTCTCTAAAATAATTATTATTAATATTATTACAAATTATCGATCGGCTCATTACAATCCCCGACAAAGAAAACATGTTTACAGCGAACAAAAATTACAGATTAACTCCGAAAAAAAACTCGATGAACTAACGAACGCAACGCAAAAAAAAAAATCCATAATCATGGAAATGGCGTATAATCTTTAACGCATAACGGGCATTAGAGGTCGGGTCGGGGCAAAAAAAAAAAAGAAAAGCCGTAATCGCCGCGCCGTAAAAATGCAAATTGGTTTCCATCCCGTGGAAAAATAATCGTAAAAATGTGATAAATTGCCTCGGCTCCTTTTAAAAATTACGGCACATATTTTAATATTCAAATAAAACGGGGAAATACATGCGATGATCATTGTTAATTTACGGCCGCGGCAGTTAAACCCAGAAATGGATTTTGTTGTTGGTAAAAAAAGTAGTCACGTTTATATTCGAGCCACTGCAGAGTTCCACGCGAAATTTCAATCGATGCGGATTCTAAATTTGTAGATATCAACGAAGTATTTAAAAATAATTAAACCGAGGTAAATACGAGCAAAATCTGTCTTTAGTTGTCTTCATTTATTTATCTACTTATAAACAAACAAAAAGAGTTTAGTTATCTTTAGTTGTCTTTAGCTATTTCGAGCTGTTTTTAGTTGTCTTTAGTTGTTTTTAGTTGTCTTTATTTATTTATTTATTTAACTATTCATCAACAAACAAAAAATAGTTTAGTTGTCTTTAGTTGCCCTTAGTTGCCTATAGTTGCCTTTCGTTGTCTTTAGTTGTTTTAAGTCGTCTTTAGTTGTCTTCAGTTATTTCGACTTGTCTTTAGTTGTCTTTATTTGTCTCTATTTGTCTGTAGTTGTTTTTAGTTATCTTTAGTTGTCTTTCATTGTCTTTAGTTGTCCTTAGTTGGCTTTAGTTGGCTTTAGTTGTCTTTCGGCAACAATATAAACTTGATTTGTGAAAATAAAAATTGCATCTTTCGCTTCGAAAAATCGTAAAAAATTTATTCATCCAGTAATTAATTTCAAAAGCTCAAGATGCGTTAAGAAATGATACATTTTTGATATCCCGTTAAAACAATTGCCATTTTCTGGGTGGAAACAAAACAGCAACAATCCAAACTTGATTTGTGAAAATGAAAATTGCATCTTTCGCTTCGAAAAATTGTAAAAAATTTATTCATCCAGAAATTAGTTTCAAAAGCTCAAGATGCGTTAAGAAATGATACATTTTTGATATTCCGTTAAAACAATTGCCATTTTCTAGGTGGAAACAAAACAGCAACAATCCAAACTTGATTTGTGAAAATGAAAATTGCATCTTTCGCTTCGAAAAATTGTAAAAAAATTATTCATCCAGGAATTAGTTTCAAAAGCTCAAGATGCGTTAAGAAATGATACATTTTTGATTCCCTATTAAAACAATTGCCATTTTCTGGGTGGAGACAAAACGGCAACAATCCAAACTTGATGTGTGAGAATGAAAATTGCATCTTTCGCTTCGAAAAATTGTAAAAAATTTATTCATCCAGGAAATAGTTTCAAAAACTCAAGATGCATTAGGAAATGATGCATTTTTGATTTTCCGTTAAAACAATTGCCATTTTCTGGGTGGAAACAAAACTGCAACAATCCAAACTTGATGTGTGAAAATGAAATTTGCATCTTTCGCTTCGAAAAATTGTAAAAAATTGATTCATCCAGGAATTAGTTTCAAAAGCTCAAGATGCATTAAGAAATGATACATTTTTGATTTCCCGTTAAAACAATTGCCATTTTCTGGGTGGAAACAAAACTGCAACAATCCAAACTTAATTTGTGAAAATAAAAATTGCAACTTTCGCTTCGAAAAATTGTAAAAAATTTATTCACCCAGGAATTAGTTTCAAAAGCTCAAGATGCGTTAAGAAATGATACATTTTTGATTTCCCGTTAAAACAATTGCCATTTTCTAGGTGGAAACAAAACAGCAACAATCCAAACTTGATTTGTGAAAATGAAAATTGCATCTTTCGCTTCGAAAAATTGTAAAAAATTTATTCATCCAGTAATTAGTTTCAAAAGCTCAAGATGCATTAAGAAATGATACATTTTTGATATCGCGTTAAAACAATTGCCATTTTCTGGGTGGAAACAAAACGGCAACAATCCAAACTTGATTTGTGAAAATGAAAATTGCATCTTTCGCTTCGAAAAATTGTAAAAAATTTATTCATCCAGAAATTAGTTGCAAAAGCTCAAGATGTATTAAGAAATGATACATTTTAGATTTCTCATTAAAACAATTGCCATTTTCTAGGTGGAAACAAAACAGCAACAATCCAAACTTGATTTGTGAAAATGAAAATTGCATCTTTCGCTTCGAAAAATTGTAAAAAAATTATTCATCCAGGAATTAGTTTCAAAAGCTCAAGATGCGTTAAGAAATGATACATTTTTGATTCCCTATTAAAACAATTGCCATTTTCTGGGTGGAGACAAAACGGCAACAATCCAAACTTGATGTGTGAGAATGAAAATTGCATCTTTCGCTTCGAAAAATTGTAAAAAATTTATTCATCCAGGAAATAGTTTCAAAAACTCAAGATGCATTAGGAAATGATGCATTTTTGATTTTCCGTTAAAACAATTGCCATTTTCTGGGTGGAAACAAAACTGCAACAATCCAAACTTGATGTGTGAAAATGAAATTTGCATCTTTCGCTTCGAAAAATTGTAAAAAATTGATTCATCCAGGAATTAGTTTCAAAAGCTCAAGATGCATTAAGAAATGATACATTTTTGATTTCCCGTTAAAACAATTGCCATTTTCTGGGTGGAAACAAAGCTGCAACAATCCAAACTTAATTTGTGAAAATAAAAATTGCAACTTTCGCTTCGAAAAATTGTAAAAAATTTATTCACCCAGGAATTAGTTTCAAAAGCTCAAGATGCGTTAAGAAATGATACATTTTTGATTTCCCGTTAAAACAATTGCCATTTTCTGGATGGAAACAAAGCTGCAACAATCCAAACTTGATGTGTGAAAATGAAAATTTCATCTTTCGCTTTGAAAAATTGTAAAAAAATTATTCATCCAGGAATTAGTTTCAAAAGCTCGAGATGCATTAAGAAATGGTACATTTTTGATTTTCCATTAAAACAATTGCCATTTTCTGGGTGGAAACAAAACTGCAAAAATCCAAACTTTTGATTTGTGAAAATAAAAATTGCATCTTTCGCTTCGAAAAATTGTAAAAAATTTATTCATCCAGGAAATAGTTTCAAAAGCTCAAGATGCATTAAGAAATGATACATTTTAGATTTTCCATTAAAACAATTGCCATTTTTTGGGTGGAAACAAAACTGCAACAATCCAAACTTGATGTGTGAACGTGAAAATTGCATCTTTCGCTTCGAAAAATTGTAAAAAATTTATTCATCCACGAATTCGTTTGAAAATCTCAGGATGCATTAAGAAATGATACATTTTTGATTTTCCATTAAAACAATTGCCATTTTTTGGGTGGAAACAAAACTGCAACAATCAAAACTTGATTTGTGAAAATAAAAATTGCATCTTTCGCTTCGAAAAATTGTAAAAAATGTATTCATCCAGGAATTAATTTCAAAAGCTCAAGATGCGTTTAGAAATGATACATTTTTGATTTTCCATTAAAACAATTGCCATTTTCTGGTTGGAAACAAAACTGCAACAATCCAAACTTGATTTGTAAAAATGAAAATTGCATCTTTCGCTTCGAAAAATTGTAAAAAATTTATTCATCTAGGAATTAGTTTCAAAAGCTTAAGATGCATTAAGAAATGATACATTTTTGCTTTCCCATATTAATAATATTAACCGCGTTTAGCATAATTCAGCGATTTTTTTGGTCAGTATATTCTATTATTCTGATCAAGAGCGATGAATGAAACACCAATTTATTATTAATAGAGTGGCAGACAGAAATTTTGTTAAATAATGCATTAACTCTAATTGAGTGTTTAATATATTATAAATGAATCGTCATGTAAATCGCTCAATAATATAAAGCCCTCCCATTAGCAAATAATGTATACATATTTTAGCGACTCATTAGATTAATTCAATATAAATAGATCGTGCGGCGATTTCGCCGATTTGGAGAAATTGATTATGGACTGTGTGCGTAGTTTCAATCCACACAAAGATATTAAATTATTCATGAAGTATTAAAACATTAATATCATACAATCAATCAAAAAATTTAATCCCGTCTGTTATTCAAAAATTCACTTTGAAGTGAAATGATTAAAAATTATTAATGTTTTGTTTGTAATAGTGTAAAACTTCATGTGACTTTAATAAATATAAATAACTTTATTTCTTGCTTTGTACATATTTTAATATTGAAAATTATTATAATTTTTTTTTTAATATCCTTATATTAAATTTGAATTTGAAAGGCAATTAGTGTTTACAGTAAATTTTACAGATAAAAAGATCAAAAAATAAATGTTAATAAACTTGGTATACTGGAAAAATTATTTTTTTTAGTGGGGGGGGGGCGATAAATTAAAATTTTAATGAAAATCATACGATAATTTAAGAGGCTAGTTATTAGACCGTATATTAAACATCTCCGACACCTACCTTGAAACTTATTACCCCTCGATAATATCTCTTTCATCTTTCGATATTAAATCTTCACCTTTGTTAATAACGCGACTTTTCGACGCGAACTATCTTTAGAAATTCATACCAACGAATGAGGGAAAGGTTCCGTTAGTTGGTGCTACCCCTATAAATCTAGCGACCATCGACTTGTATTTCTGATTTTTTTGACCGCGAAATAATAAATTGCGTCGCTTAGCCTTCCCGAAAATAGGAATAAAATATGCATTCCATTTCTCCCGTGTCAAAACGTTAAGCGCACTCCTGGGTGTAACTTCAAGTCGTTAAAACTTCTCCAGTTTAGAAATGCTGTGGCAACTCCCGGAATAAATAATCTAATAATTCTTGAATCGATACCTCCGTCGCCCTCCCCCGACACACGACAATGTTTAAGCGGCAATTTGTTAACAAAACGCTGCGTTTCGTGCCGCCGGCTAACCCGCGAACACCGGTCGTGGAAATTGTGCAGAAATTTAAATAATATACTGCGACATGCTCACGCTTCGCGTTACTTTCAATCAAGTGTTGTTTTAAAGACCAATATTGTTTCATTAAAATTCCAATCTTCTATAACTCAGTTACTAATTAATTTAGCATTTTAATATTTTGCAGACTTCATTTGCATCCTAAAACGGAGTTAAAGAAAATATTTTTGATTATACAGGATGTTACAAAAAAGTGTGTCGTCGTGTAGATAGACCTTTTTCGTGAACACCCTGTAAATTTTATTGCTTATTTAGGTGCCTTTCACCGTAACCTATATGTCCTTAAAATTTTATTAAAATAAGTTTAGTAGTAAACTCATAACAAATTAATCAAGTGTTACCCGGCGGATCCACCAGAAGTCCATCCATTTTTTGTAATTTTTTTTAGATGAAATTTTTTAACGCCAATCGTTTTATATCGTTCTTCTGATGAAAAAAGGTGCATTACAAAAAGCTCTACGATGATTATTAAGAAAGTTGATTTTTTCGATTTTTGTCATTTTCGAGTTTTCTTTGTTGACGTGTCACGGGCTTCAAATTGACAATTGTTCTTGCGAAAGTACATTTTCTGGAGGGTCTTGAAGCGATCTTTACGGTGATGTATAGAAACCCGGGATCGAATCAGTGGTTTCGTCAGGAAATCATTTTTAGTGCAATTTTTGAGCAAAAGTAAGAAGGGGGGACCCTTGGATAGAATTTCAGGTTTTCGTCAAAAATAAAAAATCTCCAATTTTAATCAAATCCGACTAATTGGCACACAAGGACCACAGAATTGAAAACCGCGTTCAAATTGGATTCTTCGTTCGGCCGCTACAGCCATTCGAAGTTTGAAAAATCGACTTTTTTCAAAATTTCTCGATAAAGTTCATGGTGACTTGCTAACTTTTTTGCAATTTTTTCTGGATGAAATTTTTTAACGCCAATCGTTTTATCTCATTATTCTGATGAAAAAAGGTGTATTACAAAAAGCTCTACGATGATTTTTAAAAAAGTTGATTTTTTCGATTTTTGTCATTTTCGAGTTTTCTTTGCTGACGTTTCACGGGCTTCCAATTGACAATTGTTCTAGCGAAAGTACATATTCTGGAGGATCTTGAAGCGATCTTTCGAGTGACATCAAGAAATCCCGGATCCAACCAGTGGTTTCTTCAGGAAATCATTTTTAATGCAATTTTTGTTAAAAAGTAAGAAGGGGGGACCCTTGGATAGAATTTCGGGTTTTCGTCAAAAATAAAAAATCTCCAATTTTAATCAAATCCGACTAATTGGCACACAAGGACCACAGAATTGAAAACCGCGTTCAAATTGGATTATTCGTTCTGCCGCTACAGCCGTTCAAAGTTTGAAAAAATCGACTTTTTTCAAAATTTCTCCATAAAGTTCATGGTGACTTGCTAACTTTTTTGCAATTTTTTCTCGACGAAATTTTTTAACGTCTATCGTTTTATATCGTTCTTCTGATGAAAAAAAAGGTATTACATGAAGGTCTACGATGATTTTTAAAAAAGTTGATTTTTTCGATTTTTTCCATTTTCGAGTTTTCTTTGCTGACGTTTCACGGGCTTCAAATTGACAATTGTTCTTGCGTATAAAAGAAGCACATTGCTTGTTTTCATTTTAATTAATTATGCTTTCCCTGTCAATTAGGCAATGTTTTTTTTTACTCGCTTAATTATTATTTTCACGCGTCGCGCCATTAATTATACCGCGGGCGTTCTTTGCTGGAAAATCCGCCATAATCTAATTAAGCATGTCCGGTGGAAGTGTAAGTTGGCCAAGTAAACCAAGCCCGCGGAGAAAGAGATAACGAATTGTAGTTGCGGTTTAATGTTAATTATTTCGCGGGACTCATTATAATTCAACAAGAGTCTCGGATGTGTTTTATGATTTATTAAGCACTAAATTTTCAGTGTTTCAAGAAAAAAATCGATTTTCTTTTATCGACATGTGTACGGAAAATGTTCATTATTAATGGATGTGCATGATGACTTACCAACTTTTTTGTATTTATTTTCTAGATGAAATGTTTTAACGCCAATCAATTTTTCTCGTTCTTCTGATGAAAAAAAAGGTATTACATAAAGATTTTTAAAAAAGTTGATTTTTTCGATTTTTGCCATTTTCGAGTTTTCTTTGCTGACACGTCACGGACTTCAAATTGACATTTGTTCGTGCGAAAGTACATTTTCTGAAGCGTCTTGAAGCGATCTTTCGAGTGACGTCAAGAAACCCCGGATCCAACCTGTGGTTTCTTCAGGAAATCATTTTTAATGCATTTTTTGTTAAAAAGTAAGAAGGGGGGACCCTTGGATAGAATTTCGGGTTTTCGTCAAAAATAAAAAATCGCCAATTTTAACCAAATCCGACTAATTGACACACGAGGAACACATATTTGCAATCCGCGTTCAAATTGGATTTTTCGTTCGGCCGCTACAGACGTTCAAAGTTTGAAAAAATCGACTTTTTTCAAAATTTCTCCGTAAAGTTCATGGTGACTTGCTAACTTTTTTGCAATTTTGTCTGGATGAAATTTTTTAACGGCAATCGTTTTATATCGTTCTTCTGATGAAAAAAAAGGTATTACACAAAGGTCTACGATGATTATTAAGAAAGTTGATTTTTTCGATTTTTTCCATTTTCGAGTTTTCTTTGCTGACGTGTCACGGGCTTCAAATTGACATTTGATTTTGCGAAAATCTGAAGCGTCTTGAATGGATCTTTACAGTGACGTATTATACAGGGTGAAGCAATACACTTCGCTTTTCTTTAATTTCTAATAGAGTTAGGATTTAAAAATTTTGCAGACTTCACCTACATTCTACGGCGTATTTAGAAAAAATATTTTTTGTCATACTGGGTGTCCCAAAAAAGTGTGACGACTTGATGATGTATTCTTTTAAATTATATACTATATATTTTATTGCTTATTTACGTGCCTTTTACGATTCCCTGCATACCCCTAAAATTATATTAAAATCGGTTCAGCGGTTTCAGAGAAAAAAAATAAAAACTACTATTTTCTTGGTGCATGCGCCGGGATACACAGTGTCCCAATTTCATCTCCTGTTTGCTCAGTTACTAATAGAGTTAGGATTTTGAAATTTTGCAGACTTCAACTACATTCTACGGCGTATTTGAGAAAATTATTTTTGATTATACAGGGTGTCCCAAAAAAGTGTGACGACATGATGATGTATTTTTTTAAATTACATAGTGTGTATTTTTTTGCTTATTCAGGTGCCTTTTACGATTGCCTACACACCTCTAAAATTTTGTTCAAGTCGGTTCAGTGGTTTCATAGACTAAAAATAAATAAAATGAGCAACAAAATTCGCAGCATGTAATTAAATGAAATACATGTCGTCGCACTTTTTTTGGGACAACCTGTATATTCAAAAATTATATTTTTAAATACGCCGTAGAATGTGGATAAAATTTTAATGTTTTTGTAATATTTTGCATATTTAAAAAATTATTGGAAAAAAAAAACAAAAACCGGTTAACTTAAACAGAAAAAAAATTTACCAAAAGCTTCTCAGTTCTTCAGATAAGCAAATAGAACTTGCGTTCAGAGTTTCGTGTAAATTGCTGCATTAGTTTTTGAGATACAGCGCGCACTGACGGACATTTTTTTAATTGGAATGTTGGTGTTTTATCATAACAGGTCGCATCCAATTAAAATTAACAGACAGTGCGTAACATACGAAAGCCAACGGGAATTAATAGCGAAAATTGATTTTCATTTTGTACACCGTAGGCGCTGAGTTATGTTTTAATTATTCAATTTGTGAATAATGTGGTTATTTAAAAAAAAAAATGAATAAACAATTGTGTAACACAAAATTAACATTTATTTTTAAATGCATAAAGTTCACAACAAATTTAGAAAATCCAGGCTGAAAGGAGAGGAATTATTTTAGAGTAACTTAAATTTTTATCAAGAACTGAACTTTTTAGAACAAGTAAATTCACTTGTATTTTCTACTTTCGTCTTTATCTAATGTATTTAATACTGTTTATCAAGTATATGTCGCTTTAAATTATATATAACAATTTAATTTTAATATGTTTTTTTTATAAATCAATCACATTTTATCTGTTAAGTGAATGTGTTATGTCAATTTAACTTTGGTATATTCAATATTTACTTTACGTTTAGTGTTAATGAAATGACTGACTTATGTAAACAATTAAAATAATTGTATAACATTAATAAAATTTATTAATATTATTATTACTAATACTTCTGCAACAAGTGAGGTCTCAAATTTATTTAAAAATTGAATTAATTAATTAATTAAATTCGTACTTCTGCGCCTTTTCGCCATCTAACGGACGATAGATGAACTGCTAAGTGCGTTTTTACGGCAGCGCCAAAATGCTCGAACTTTATACCTAAAATCAAAGTGTTAAAATTTAGCAATGCGCCACACGCAAAACGATAGACGATTTAATTCTGAATCGAATGATGTATAAAATAGCTGAGGAAATTTAGCGGTTTACCCGTAATTTGCGAATAAAAATTAAGCACGACACACTTACCGACATTTACAGTTCACTGTAACTTAAATACTAAATAAAGCACAATTGGGAATATTCTTCAATCAAATGCGGGTCCATATTCTTATTACTAATTAATCGCTCAACTTTTTATTTTGTTAATGCATTACAATATGAGAAATTCTAATCTCCGTACCGGTGCACCCTCTGTTATCGTGGGGATAAACTACACAACCATTCTTGGATTGAATATTCGGTTTAATATTAAAAGCCTGTTTAAAAACTTAAGAAGAATATTATCTTAGAATGAATTTACTTGTAAAGAATAAATATTTAAATAATTAAACTGCTGAAACAATAGTTTAAAATAAACGCCTAAAAACAGGCAACCCAATATACAGGTAATTGCAATTAATTTATTAATACTAAAAATTACCAATTTTAAAGGATTAAACTAAACTCAAAAATCAAATCTTAGGTGAAGGAATTATTAATAATTTATTTAACCCAATACTGGCATAATTGACACACCAACATCTATTATTTTTCAATTTTAATAACACCTTCAACTAAATAAATTTAAACTATAATAATACGTTTTAATGATGATTGAAATCAACAAATCATTTAAAAATGTAAAACATTTATATAATTCTGGTCATTACTGTGACAACTGTCGGACAAGGTGTAAACTATTAAGCCAAAAGCCTCGAACTGTAGTCAAAATGTAAAAATCCAGCAAATAATAAAACATATCATTCTGAATCGAATTATGTGTTAAATGGCTCAGGAAACTTTGCGGTTTTTCAGTTATTTGCAAACGAAAATTTACCCGGTAATTCAGTTCACTGTAAAGCTTCCGCGTATATTGGGTTGCCTGAAATTAGACGTCCATTTCCGTTGCTTTTTAATTTAAATATTTGAATATTTACAAGTAAACTCATTCTACCATTCTAAGATAAGATTCTTCTTAAGTTTTTAAATATTCTTAAAACATTAAAACAAATATTAAATCTACTAATGATTCACTATTTCATCCGTTCAATAACAGAGGGCAACCTATATTAAGATTAGGATTTCTCATGCAGTAAGGCATTAACAAAATCAAAAGTTAAATAATTAATAAGTAATAAGTATTGGGACCCGTATTTGATTGAACAATATTGAAAATTGTTCTTGATTAAATTTTTAAGTTACAGGGAACTGTAATTGTCGGTAAAGGGGTCGTGCTTAAATTTCCTTCGCAAATTACAAGAAAACCGCTAAATTTCCTTAGCTATTTTATACATCATTCGATTTAGAATTAAATCGTCTATCCTTTCATGTGTGGCGCATTGCTAAATTTTAACACTTAAATTATAGGTATAAAGTTCGAGCATTTTGGCGCTGCCGTAAAAACGCACTTAGCAGTTCATCTATCGTCTGGTAGATGGCGAAAACGCTCAAAAATGCGAATTTAATTTATTTGGCTTTCTCAGCTTTTAGATCGTAATTCTGAGGGACAATTTTGATAATTGGAACGTTAAATCATCACTAAACTTATAATTATTTGATATTTTAAAATAAACATGCTGTGAAAATCCTGAAATAATAAATACGTCGTCGCAATTATTTAATGGTTGAATTCACTTTAATGATTCAAACGTTAATTTATGGGAAATTATTCGTTTAATAATAAACAATTAAGTAAGGTTTGTTGATGTTCGAAAATTATTGTTTATTTTTAAATTTTTTATGGAGATTTTTTTAAACTAAATAACTCGTGAACTTGTTCACCTAAAGGTAATACAATTAGTGCAGAAAGTATTCATATACTTATTTAAGAATTTATTAGAGTCAATGTAATGCATACGTATTTTTTCACAATTTATTTTAGGAAAATAGGAACGAAAAGAGGTGACTTGTCGTAAAATGCACTTTCTAGGAATTTATTTTTCGGTTCAGAATGTCTACCCAAAATCGATTTTGGGTAGATTTTCTACACAGGAAAATAAATTCATAGAAAGTACATTTCAAGAAAATTATCTCTTTTCGTTCCTAGTCTCCTGATACCTTTGACTATATACTTATGCCCACTTGCACCACAGCCGATTAACTTTAGTCAATGGTTAGTACCGGTTAGTTCTTCTTTAAAACACAACAATTTTATTCGCAAATTGTTTAGACAATAACATATTAATCAAAGAGACAAATTTGGGATATCTTTCAAATTTATAACACTTTTATATTCCCGAATTTTGACTTAATCAGAGGCTTAATCGTGATTAACTTTTTAACCACGATTAAGTACCTGCGGTGCAAGTGGCCCTTAGTATTATAGTCAAAACTCTCGCCTCGTTACTAGCACCATCTTGCGCTATAGCCAAGAACTCATATATGCCCGCCTAAAACCACTAGCACGATCTCGCGCCTTATATATTCCCGCCTAAACTACTAGCACCATCTCACGCTTCAGCCAAGAACTCGCATTTTCCCGCTAGAGGCTACTAGCGCCATCTCACGATTTAGTGACGAACTTGTGTATTCCGGCAAAGACTGCAGCACCATCTCGCGTTTTAACGAAAAACTCATAATTCCCGCCAAAGTCTACCAGCGCCATCTCACGCTTTACGGATGAACTTATACGTTCCCGCCAAAGACTACTAGCACTTTCTCTCGGTTTAACCAGGAACTCATATATACACGCCTAAGCCCTAGCACCACCACACGCTTTAGCCAAGAACTAATATACAACTAGCGACATCTTGCAGTGTGATCATGAGTTATTATCCCTTTTTATAGAACAACAACCGGGAGAGTGACTGATCCAAACTGTCATCTATGAAAGTAACCTAAAAATAAAATGTAATTAAAGATGAAGTCTCACAAACTTATTTCTACATTAACCCTGCTCCTAACACTGGGATTAGGTAAGTCGACAATAACACAACACGCGAAACTTAACACGTTACACTTGCAGCGTACACCGTGGAGGAAACCACTGAAGAATCCGCTGAAGTTGAGTACGTAACCGGAGAAGAAAACATCGACAGTTTACCCTCGTATCTGGACTACCTACCCTACGTAAACCTATCCCAACCTGTCTCACCGAACGCAACCGTGGCAAACGCAACCGAAGAGGTCAACGCGACGCAGAAGTACGTCTCGTGCCTGCCCAATTTCGGCTCCTCCGAATCCGAAGTGCAAATAGTGAACGACACGGAGCTGATAAAGCTCCTGATCCCCGACACCAACATCACCAGCAAGGAGACGCCCGGCAAATGCATCTGCGTGCTGTTTTACTCGATATTCTGCCCGTTCTCCAGTCTGGCCGCGCCGCACTTTAACGCCCTGCCCCGGGCCTTCCCCGACGTGAAAATGGTCGCCATCAACGCGATGATGTACCACCTGTTCAACACGCAGAACGGGATAGTCGGCGTGCCCTCCCTGCTGCTGTTCCACAACGGGAAGGTGATGGCCAAGTTCAACGAGTCCGATTACACGCTGGAGCAGTTCTCCAGGTTCGTGACGAAGTACACGGGCATCAGCGCGGAGGAGAAGAGCTTCGTCACGTCGGTGGACTTCAGCGGGCCCGTCCTGAGCGTGCCGTCGAAGGACACGGACGTGTTCCTGGTGATTTCCTGGGGTTTTATTGTACTCTGCGCCGTCTATTATTTCACGAAGAGCAAATGGTGGCAGTGGATCGTGGAGTCGGTGCAGAACAACTGGAGGGAGAGCGAGGCTCAGGCGCAACACGAACACGCCGATTGAGTTGTTAATTGTGGTTGTTTGAATTTAATAAATTGAGGTTTAGGTTTTTTTTTGTGTTTCAATGAGGTTTTGATACCAATTTTCAGTTTTCAAATTAATGTAGCCAAATCCTTGAAGTCTCCCTGTTTAACATTTTCAAATAGTTTTAAGGAATAGGTCTATACTCGGTCGTGACTGCATGGCAAAAGCTTAAGTCAAAAAAAATAATGCCTTGTAGAGGTATGTATTTTTATCATAAAGCTGGATTTATAAACTCGGCCGCAGAGCTGTAGCCGCAGCAGTTGGAATGATTCAGAATAACACGTCGTGTGGAAACAAAAGTAATTGGAAGATGCTAGAAAAAGATGTTTTTTAATTATGTGTCATTACCACAAAACACTAAATAATACTAATAACATACAGTACAATTCAATCAATTGATTGTATAATATCGAAAAGACTGTAAATACCATAAGTTTTTTTAATATTACATTAATAGTAGTCATGCGTACACTGAATTGCCTATGATTCGGCGATTATTTTATATAATAGTTTTACAATTAAATTATTCATTACCATTACAACTAAAAAAATCAATGCAATCCTGTAATGATAAATCAAATGAAATCTTACTCTTAAATTTAAAAGTATTTTTAATAAAAATATTAATTGTAGTTATGCGTGCATTGGGTTGCCTGTAATTAGGCGTTTATTTTACATTATTGTACACGTGAAATATTTATTTAAGTTAACTGGTTCTACGATAACATTCTTCGTAGAATTTTAAATATTCCTCATTTATTAAAACAAATATTAAATCCACAAATAATTCAGTACTTCATCCGCATAATAACCTAAGGTATTGTAAAGTGGAGATTAGGATTTCCCATATAGTAATGCATTAAACAAGATAAATAATTAATCGGTAATAAGTATTAAGCTGTATTTATTTCAAAAATATTGCTAAATGCTCTGTATTTACATTTTAAGGTTTACAGTAACCTGAGATACCGACAGTTGCTCTAGCTAAATTTTCATTTGCAAATTACTAGAAAATGGCTACGTTTTAATTAGCTATTTTACACAAAGTAGTTCGATTTAGAATAAAATACTCTATTATTTGATGTACAGCTCATTATTGGATTTTTACATTTTAATTATAGGTATGAAGTTGGATAGTTTTGGCGCCGTTAACTTGTCAGTTCAGCCATTATCTGGTAGATGGCGCGGAGGAAACGGACATGATTAATGTGATGTTTGAATTTTCAAATGCTTATAACTCGTAATTCTGAGGAAGAATTTTGATTAGTAAAACGTTATGTAATCCTTAAATCTGTATAATCGTTCGGTAAAAATTGCTGATGCAATTCTTTAATGGAAAGATTGATTTTAATGATTCAACAGATAGATCGATGTTTGGGCCCGCCAAGACGATTATGACCATTTTTTAAATAGGGTCCGTCTGTGTGCTCCGCATCTCAAAAATGACAAAAATTTGGAAAAAAAATGCGTCGGTAAAAAAAGAATCTGCCATAGGTTCCATGAGTTACAACTAGATGTCTATAAGATTTGACAACCGGCCATGATTTTGCGTGTAAAAATGTCATGATTTGCAGCTTTGTTTCTGACAGTGAAAAACTCTAGCCTCCGCATTGTTGTTGTAGTTATCCTTCGAAGCTAGAGTTTAAAACCCGTTACAGAGTAAGTTCACAAACGCACACAAGCACACCTTCAAAAATTCAATTCAATCCTTTCAGAAAAGAATGGATCGTTTATTACGCTTAGGCGGCGGCATGCCGGGGCTCTCCCAAGCCCCACCGCCCTCCGACGCCCCCGTCGTCGACACGGCCGAGCAGGTCTACATCTCGTCCCTGGCCCTCCTGAAAATGCTGAAGCACGGCCGGGCCGGCGTCCCCATGGAAGTGATGGGTCTCATGTTGGGTAAGCGCGAGGTTACGTTTTTGAATGACTTGGCGAATAAAACGGAATTTCTCAGGCGAGTTCGTCGATGATTACACCGTACGGGTGATCGACGTGTTCGCAATGCCGCAGACGGGCACCGGCGTCAGCGTGGAGGCCGTCGATCCCGTGTTCCAGGCCAAGATGTTGGACATGCTGCGGCAGACGGGGCGGCCCGAGATGGTCGTCGGGTGGTACCACTCGCATCCCGGGTTCGGCTGTTGGCTGTCCGGCGTCGACATCAACACGCAGCAATCGTTCGAGGCCCTGTCGGAGAGGGCCGTCGCCGTGGTGGTGGATCCCATTCAGTCCGTCAAGGGGAAAGTTGTCATCGACGCATTTAGGTATGTTATTGCTGCTGTAGACTAACATCCTTTCAAATCCTTGCTTTGTTACTTTTATAATTCGGAGAGTTCATGTTTATCAATGCCAAGTTATATATCGGTGTGAAATTCAAGCGTTTTATGGTCCTGGTGGTAAGAGTTAAATCATAAGAGAGTGAAAAATTCATGGAAAGGCCAGTGGAAGTAAAGATTGGTCAAAACAATGCATATCTACCGCGCTATACTAAATCTACCCATAGATTAAACTTTTGTGACATCTTTAGTGACAAACACTAAAAAATGAAAAGTACCAACTCAGATATTAGAAAACTAATTTTGCAGCAAGTTAGGTTGGTACCGATATACTTCCTATATATACACGCGACGTTGCCAATGGACACATTATTGACAGTTTGTTATTGTTATTGATTTCCGCCAAGAAAAACGTTCTAAATGATGTGACGAACCAACTACACACCGTAGTACTACTTTTTGATGCGAGAGTTGTTCGGCAACCTAATGGGATTTCTGGCACTCAAGATATCAGAAAAGTCTAATCTGTCAGTAGATGGAGTATAATAGAATTTGACTCATAGAGTCAATCGATCTGCAATCAGTTTTACCAACTCTAGGCCTCACCGTAAGTCTGTTATACTGGGGAAGGTTAAATTTTTTCACCTCATAAACCTTTCGGTTTGCCTTATCAAATCGCTTCTCTAAAAATACAATTATTTTTATTTTATTCTTAAATTTCATCAGGTTGATAAACCCGAACATGATGGTTTTGGGTCAGGAGCCCAGACAGACGACGTCGAACCTGGGCCACCTGCAGAAGCCCTCCGTGCAGGCCCTGATCCACGGCCTGAACCGTCACTACTACTCGATCAGCATAAACTACAGAAAGAACGAGCTGGAGCAGAAGATGCTGCTGAACCTGCACAAGAAGTCCTGGATGGACGGCCTCACGCTGGCCAACTACTCGGAGAACTGCACGGTGAACGAGAAGATCGTGTCGGAGATGCTGGAGCTAGCGAAGAACTACAATAAAGCTCTGGAGGAGGAGGAGAAGATGACGCCCGAACAGCTGGCCATCAAGAACGTCGGCAAGCAGGACCCGAAGAGGCATCTGGAGGAAAAAGTTGACGTTCTAATGACTAATAACATTGTTCAGTGCTTGGGGGCCATGTTGGATACTGTAGTTTTTAAATAGTTAGTTTTTTTTTTTTTACATGCAACTCATTATCTATTTTTGTCATAACTGTACAATTTTCGTATTAAATGAATACAGTGTATACTGCAATGTCCATCTCACGTGTTTAATGGGTTAAAAAATTAATTTTTATGATTACAATAATTTTAACAATAATCCGTTTTCTTGTGTTGTCCATTTTATTTTCTGCAGAAATTGGTGCTGAAAAAACCCAGCTTTATAAGTAGTATTCGTTGTGCTAAATTGAAAAATTCTATTTACACAGATGCATTGAATAAATTTAATATGCATCTACAAAAATAAGTCGTACAAACTCTAAAATCAAATAACTTATTGCAGCTACATAAAAAAAAATTGTAATTTCCTCACAAAAAAATTACTGTTCATATATTCACGTTTTGTCGTCTTTCTTTGCATTAAATTATGAGAAATCTTAAATTCCAATTACAGGCACCCTCCGTTAACGCGGAGGTAAATAAACTAATTGGAGGTTTTAATATCTATTCCAACATCAATTAAATAAACGCAGAATATTTGGAAAAATTGTTGTCTTGAATCAAATTTACTTTCTCATCTTGCAAATAAATTTTTTTTAATAAGAAACTCATGATCTTCAGGCAACCCAATATACGTATGATAAACGCCTAATCTCCGGACAACCCAATATACGCATAAGAAACGGCTAATCTCCGATACACCCAGAATAAAAAAGCCTAATCTCCGGGAAACCCAATTTACGCATAAACGCCTAATCTGCGAGCAACCCGATTTACGCATAATAAGAAACAGAATCATCTGAGGCAACCCGATACACGCATAAACTATGAATAACGGATTGCCTACCAATTAGCCGTTTTTAATAAAGCATTTCATTTGCAAATTTAGGAAAAAATAAATTTTTTCGAAGACAAGCATGCTATTTATAAAATAATTTGTAATTATTAAATTATTGTTTAAACAAATATTAAAATTTCTCATACTGGAAAAAAATATTGTGTCAATAAATGTTTTATCATGTGTTCCATGAGAAATTAATAAAATTATTTATTATCATTACAACTAAAAAGAAATACAAACCCTTAATAATAAATCAAATTAAATCATTAATCCTGCGACACGAACGGATTGGGTATCGATTCCATACCGTCGACGGGACATATTAAAACGACGCTCGTCCCCCTGCACACGACCAACCCCAACGGCCTGGTGTCCTCCACCAGTTTGTAGGGATCGTCCGGGTCGCGTAAGTATTCCGTCGTGTTGTCCAGCACGAGGTTCAGCAGGGGGTCGTAACCCTTCAAAATCCCGGCGGCCTCTCTTCCCCCGGCAAACTTCACGCGTATGCTCTTCTCCAGGTACTTGGACAGGTCCAGGATGGACTCTTTGCGCTTCTTCTCCTTCTGGTCTCCCTGAGCATTCTGCAAGATTTATTTGCATCAAATAAAAATGTATTCTTTTAACAATTTCACTGTTATAGACGCATATTTACGATGCGCTTCTGCTGCTTCATTTTTCGCAAAAAGCTACTTTCTAGTTCTTTAGTTGCAGTAAGCAACTGTTAATGC
Source organism: Ocypus olens (assembly GCA_910593695.2). Classification (NCBI taxonomy): domain Eukaryota; kingdom Metazoa; phylum Arthropoda; class Insecta; order Coleoptera; family Staphylinidae; genus Ocypus; species Ocypus olens. The sequence goes on from OU343058.1 coordinate 2,194,958, forward strand.
CACTGACAGCCGAGCTCATGGGTAAACTTTTTCCTGCACGACTTATATGATACATTACAACAAATATGGTTTGATCAATGGATCTTTGCGTGTGCGTCATTACCAAAGACCTAGTTTTCTCGCGTTGGACGACGTACGTACAAACATGATTGCGTGTAATTCAACTTAACACAGAGAGAGTAAACGCATGAGTCAAGTCGGAACTAGATTCAGCTACCTATGACGTGCACGCAAAGATCCATTGATCAAAGTATAACTATTACTTATTGTTTAAATCTGACTAGCCGATAGTTGAAATTCTAGTCTTGAATTATAAATATAGGAGCAAAACAGAGTTAAAATCAACAAGAAATTTAGTACCCTTTTTGTTCACATTTATCACAAACTTGTATATATTCTGTAGTTACCTTAGATTTATCCCCTGAAGAGGCCATCGTTAACAAACCCTACGATGGTTTATTACTTTTATTCGTCAGGAAATGTAAATCGTCGTCGAAGACCATCAACTTAGGTTAGGAATACCGGCAAGAAAACAGAATAGTAATGTGTGATAAAAGTATCTGGCCCTGAGACCATTAACGGCTCAGTTTTTTAATGAGAAAAATATTACAAAAATTTTCGAAATCTGAAATATTTACATCTTTTGCTTGTTTGTTTATTATTAAACCTTTAATTCCTCTATAATTTACCGTTCAAATTATTTCAATATACACTGCTGTTAAGTGCGGTCACGCAGCCAGCCGTCTCTGCAACTGACCCTACCTATCTTCCTCGGCCGTACCAGAAAAACCCCCGCGAACCGTCACTGGTTTTTGGATTAAAATTTTGTCAGTTATGTAACGTTTTAATTATCAAAATTGTGAGCTTTTAAAAATGCAAACGAATCACATTCGTAATTTCGGCTTAAAATCAGAAGTTTTTAAAGGTAATACAAATTGCGTGTATGTTGGGTTGCCTGAGATTAGGCGTCTATAGCAACACCAATTATTTTTAGATATCTACAGCAAATGTAATTATATTTATGAGTTTGTATGTTATTAAATGTTCCAATGATATGATCAAATCATTTGTAGTTTTGGGTATTTAAAAATTTAAACAAATTTTAGTACTTCCTGCATTGACTGCGCCATCTGTTAGACGATAGCTAAACTTCTAGGTGATGATTGTACTTAAATACATGGAACTTTATACCTATAATTAAAATGTAAAAATCCAGCAATTACATTAAATGATAGAGTATTTTATAGCTGAGGAATTTTTTTGAGTAATTTGCAAATGAAAAATTAACACGAGCACCTGCCGGTAATTTGGTATTCTGTAAAACTTGCAATTTATAAATTTACAAATTTAAAGCATTTTGCGATATTTTCGTGGCTTTAATAATCATAACAAAGTTATATTAAACTTTTTATTTTATATTCACCTGCGGAAGTATGGCGAAATGCTTTAAATGTCACTTGTAAGATGTACAGTGAACTGAATTACCGGCAGGTGCTCGGCCTAAATTTTCATTTGCAAATTACTCAAAAACCGTCCAATTTCGTTAGCTATTTTATACATCATTCGATTCAGAATTAAATACTCCATCATTTGATATATGGCTCGTTGCGGGATTTTTACATTTTGATTATAGGTATAAAGTTCGAGGGTTTTGGCGCTGGTAGTAAATATTCACTTAGTAGTTCCGCCTCCGTCTGATAGATGGCGCCGTTATAAAAAATTGTTTGAATTTTCCATATTTATTTTGAAAATCAATTTTATGTTCAAATATTCAATTACTGGCTTAACTTACAACCAATGATTAAAGAAAATTTCTTAGAATATACCGCGTGGTCCTCCTGAAATTCCGAACACAGATTCTTCAGATCTTAAACGACCGTTACTGATATTTTAGACTTCCATAAGCTTTTTTTTTAACTTTGTAGTATGTTGTGCTTGTGTTATTCATAATTCTTTTCTGGTTTCCTCCATTGTATTATAAATTATCCTCATTCATGTTCAATCCTTGACTAGAATTGAAATGATATTAATTATTTGTTGCTTCTGTTCCCTCCTCTTTTTCTTATATGCATAAATTGATATGTATAGTTTGATCAATGGAACTTGTTGCTAAGAATAAAATAAGTGAATCTCAAGAAGAGTTTAAAAAGCAGCTCAAGGGTTGCTTTATTGAAACCCTGGATTATTTCCACTGGTGGTATTATTAGATAGAGTCAAATACCATTCTCAGGTTTTAATCCAACTTGAAACTACAAAACACAGTTTTAGATAAATGGAACTTTTAGTTTTAGAAATTCCATTTTATTTGATACGAAATAAAAGATTACACGCACCTATCGTTACAATCCAATCATAATCAACATTTTTGTTGGCTCACCAATTGGTGCGCAACTAATAAAACCGCTAAACAAAATGACTTTAGTCAACTGCAAAACAAAATTACTTGAGTCAACTGCAAAACAAAATTACTTATGTCATTTTGCCATTCTCAATCACAATCAACTTTTAGTAAGGTGACAATTTTGTTGGCTCCATTAGTTGTGCACCAATAGGTGCGCAAGTAATAAAACCGCAAAACAAAATGACATGTCGACCTCATCCGCAAAACAAAATTACCAAAGTCAACTGCAAAACAAAATTACTAAAGTCAACTGCAAAACAAAACTACTTCAGTCAACTGCAAAACAAAACTACTTCAGTCAACTCAAAACAATATTATAATAGTTGCTTTGCCGTTTAATATTTTTTGCAAGCAAATAAGATTTGTAATAACTGTTTCTACAAAGAATTTTATTTGGTAGGTATTTTTTGTTAACGTTAATTGCATTAATTCTTAACTAACATAGGCAACACTGTTAAAAGTTAAAAGCAAAGCTCATTTAGTCAAACTTTCTGCCTCCAATGTGAATTTTGTCAAGGCAGCTTTCAAAAATAATGTCACAGGTTTACCTAGGAAATTAATAAATAAGAAAAATAACTTTATTTTATTTATCACTTTTCAAAACTATTAAATTGAATTACAAAAGAAAAAAAACTAAAACATCTATTTGTAACTTTTCTTCTTCTTGCTGGTGACATTCGTCATATCCTCAGGAATAATATCCCCGGCCTCCTGCCCGGTGTACTCGCCCTCCTTCTTATCCTCCTCGATGAGCTCCTTCTTCTTCATCGCGATCCTCATCTGCCTCCGCTGCCTGGCCTCCCTCGCCTTGACCCGGTGCGCCTCCGACTGGTCCGCCAGCAGCTTGGCCCTGGCCATGCTCGCCTTCTTCTTGAAGATGTACTCCATCATCACCCGCTTGTTCTTGAAGTGGTTCCCCTTGATCTTCAAATAGAGACTGCTGTAGAAGTGCTTGTCGATCTTCTTGATGTTCCGGTACCGCCTGAGGAAGCTGCGCAGCACCTTCATCCGCGCGGTCCACAGCACCTTCTTGGGGGTGCGCGCGTCCGCCGTCCCCTTGCGCTTCCCGAAGCCGCTGTGGCGGCCCTTGGCGCGCGCCTCCTTGTTCTTCCTGATGCGGAACTTGGAGTGCATCACGTTCGGCTTCTTGATGATGAAGCCGTCGCTGAGGAGCCGCCTGACGCCCTGGCGGGTGTTCGCCTCGGCGATCGCGAAGCACTCGTTGGGGTCGAGCCAGATCTTCTTCGCGCCGCAGTGCTTGATCGAAGCCGCCAAGCGCTTCTGCAGACGCAAGTTGCTCATGATGGCGGCGCGCGAACGACTGAAGGGGTGGCGAAGTTTGCGGGTTCTTTTATTCCGTCCATCCAAAACACGCGTGATTACTTGAAGTTTTTGCAGTCGCCAATGAGCTTAGGTTGTTTCAGCGGGAAATTTAAGTTAACCAATCGCGAGAGACATCAACGACGCAAATAATTTGTTTTCTTCCATCATGGTGGTGGTGTGGTATGTCAATGAAACCAATTTTGATGATTACATGAGGTTTGGAATGTTGGGTAAGTTTCTATTAATTTTCTCAAGTTCGCCACACTAAACGTAAAAATTGTATAATATAAAAATTCAAAACAGTATTAGGGTGCCATTTTTTAGATTGCGCAATCCCGGATATGAGGTTAAGTAATGGACGTCCATTTTCTATTCTGGTGTTGCAATTTCTATAACTGCGTGGGGCATATCTCGGATTTGTTTAATGTTGTTTAAATGTAATATTTGATAAAGGTCTGCGAATGTTACACCTTTTGTATACTTTGAGCAATGGATCTTTGCGTACACGTCATAGATAGCTGAACCTAGCTGATATTTTCATGCGTTTACTCAAGACAAGAAATCCGGCAACGTCGTATATATTGGACCTGAAGTTGTTGCGTTTACTTCGGTTCATTAATTAGTATCATAAACTACAAAATTACCGAAAAACGATACCAAAGATATGAAACATTACTTGTTTGTTAGTTTTGAAAATATTGGATGGCGCGGAACGAACCACGTATGTTGTAAAATTTCAGACATTATTTTTTTATTACACAATCGCCATTTACATCCACCAGATGGCGCTTATTTAGGATAAAAAAATATTAAAACTGGGAACAGAGGCCAGCTCAAGGCAGCTACTATTTGTATCTATACAATTTTGGATGAATAAATGAATAATGTCAGACGTATACAACAACCATGGACCCGAGCGAATACTTCTCGATCACTTAAAGCCATCTTTAAACCGTAGCGAAGATTGAAAATGTGAGTATAATTAATCAGAAGAAAGTAGAACGAGATGAGCGCTCAAAGTTTACCACCGGCTTCGATGCAATTAAAATTTAATTAAAAAAACCTGCGACATCATTTACTTATTGTTACGTCTGCAATATCTTAATTTCTTGAAAGTGTTATTCAATTTGCAGTTTCGTATGAAATCGATGAGGGTTAAATGATATCGTGAAAGAAATACATTTTTAAGTTTATTAATGCAATTAAATGAAGTTGTCTTTAAGGGAGATATAATATATTTTATATACACAAGAGAATATTAACATGTTTCTTCTGCTAAACATTAGTATAATAACATGGAACAAATGAAAATTTCAAATAAAATATATTGTGCTGTGCATTATTTTCTCAAATAACGAGCCAATCAAACAAACGGGAACCAATCGTGAAAGACGACATCACCATCGCGCCCGTGGGGATATAAGAGTAACGAACAACCAAGCGAGATACGGTGGGAATCGATCCATTTAGCATCACCGCTGAGTATTATGTTAGCGAAAGTGTACCGGCAAGACTAAGTGGACGAATTCCCTTTAGAAATTCCCCTTTATGTATGTTATGTCCGTAATTTGTACTAACTGTAAGCATTTTACTACATAAAATCATACATTAGTTCAGTTCTAAAGGAAAAAGGTTATGGTTAAACGCAGTCCATTCTTACAAAATAAACTTGTCAGTACAAATACGCAACAACAATTTAAAGCCTTGGTATATTTTGTGACAATGGACTGTAAACATGTTAAAGCGTTATATTTATACCACTGATAACTACTATACAAAAATAAATTGGAGGCGGTCTTAACTGGGAAAATATGCCCCCGCCAGTGGTGTTTGCGTTTGTTATTCAGTGAAACCCACCAGTGGAGGATAACTATAAAATACAGTGTCCACTTACATCTGAAGCCTGCCCATTCCATATCACCAATATTTTTTTCTTTAAATATAGATTATCTTAACATTAGAGTAATTTTTTTCATCTTCTTTAAAGCAAGGACGAACTGTTTCCCACATCACAAGTCTTCGGGCGTAGTAAAAAGAACTAATGGTTAATAGTTGAGCTCTCATTCTAGACATTGCGACTGTTAAATCTAGCGCGGAGCGGTGCTACTACACAAACAGGCGTTCTACATCGATTAAGCTACAGTTTTACACTTTAATAAATTACTTAAATAGATTGAAGAGCAATTCGCATTTCGCGACCGCGAGCCCGCGAAATTTAATAATATGTTATATTTGAAATTTACGTGTTTCCTATAATTAAATATCAGTATATATTGATATATATATTTATATATAAAAAAGAAACCGCAATATACCGACGGGAGAAAACTACTGATCCGGAAATATACAACACAATCATATTGCGATTAAAAACTTAAAATTATTTTTCACTTTTAAAATTAGAATCTGACAAACTAAATATAAATAAGTCATATAAAACATATTCATTAAATAAACCGTTTTCTCTTAACATCACTTCCAAGCCCTTGGACACAATAACGGTCCACCGATTATTTGTGTGTGTATTATGCCGGTGATTAACTGGGGGGGGGTGCCGAAACGTTGTTGTGTCCAAGTGTGTTTTTTTTTTTACGGGATCGGCGTATCCATTCCAATAAACGCTACAAACTATGCACGGCTGTTTCTCGCTTTAACTAACGGCACTCCCAAACTTTCACTGACTGATCTACACTGCCGGAAATTACAAACGGATGTGACTTATGGAAATCTGAAAAATAATTGTATTAGTGAATGCTACTTTTAACCGTATTAATAAAAATTAATTTAATTACTTACTAATTTGTAAAATTAATGACATCTGTAATGCAAGTCTTAATATGAAATTATTTTTCCGACTGAATTTATTACTGTGGTGGTACTACAATTTTCTTCACCTGAAGAAGCCACAGTGTTACGAACCAATTGTCGTGAACTCGGGCAATAAATATTTGAGTGTAAGGTGTGAGCCACAGAATTTTGTTTCAAAGTTGGCCATGACTGAGAGAGAGAAACATAGCAGTCATGTCTGAGATAATTCATTTTTTTTAAATCTAATTCAATTGAACTAATCTTGTCTCGTGACATGAACTGTCATTTTAAAATCTGACAAGTCGAGACAATTTGTGTAAAATAATGGCTTTTTCATTTAATGAAGTTCAAAAGCGATACGTGGTAGAAATCTATTTAAGAAATGGCAGGAAAATCAATGGTGAATGAGTTTATGCGGTAAGAGATGCGTACGAAGATTTTCCGCATGAAGCTGTTCCGTACGACCATTTCAGCAGATCTATTCGCCGTTGTACTTGCCAACGAAGTATTTGCATTAGAATGAGATGGTGATTATAAAGCACAAATGACCGCATTGCACGGGTGCTTATGATCGAACGCACACATTCACAGGCCAGTTACCAACATTGCGAGATGAATAACAGCGTACCAAATTCAAACACAATGTTGAACGCATGGTATTAGTTCCAATAGCCTGTAGGCTAAATGTTCTAATTTTTAATATGCGACATTTATCTCACAGCCAACTCTGAAACAAAATTTTGTGGCTCACGATATTATAGTGTATTATTTACCAACATTTATGATAATTTAGCCAGAAAGTTAGTCTACAAAATTAAGTCTTACAAAGATTTATTGAAACAACTACTAATGCACAAGAGAATTTTGCATGTTATAATCCATTCAAGGTCGAGTTTTAGGAAAGATTCATTAGATGAATATAAGCATATACAGGGTGTTACAAATTCAGTGCATTAGCATTGCTATCTCGGTAACTACAAGAGATAGAGAGTTGGTTAAATGAAAGCAAAGTTGCAGATTTTAATGCTGAATGATTTCTTAACAAGAAATTTAAAATATTCTGACTACAGACACAAACAATCAGTTAGCTATTGATAATGGGTACTTGGTACTCGAAAAGTACATCTAAAAAATTGTGAAGAAAGGAATTTAACTGTGTTTTATTAGTAATTTAATCTTCACGCAAATGACAAAGCACGTTAGAAAAATCAATTTTGGTTTTTATTTTTTTACGACTTTGTTACTTTTTGACGCGTCAGAAAGACTTTTCATTATTTAGATACCATCAACTTTCTTTTTTAAATACGGACCTGGATTTTTTTTGATTAGCTTTTCACCTTCCACAATGTGTCACACTTGTCACAAAATTGTTTGCTATTTTCTAAATTATATTTCTTTAGCTTCGGATTAGTACGAACACGAGATCTGGCAGGCCGTGGTTGGAGGACCCTGAGGTGGTCTTTCGAGATGAAAAACTTACGAGCATGTGCAGTATGAAACAACATAATAACAGTCACCATCTTTCTCTTTCTTAATTGACATTTAATCTCTTGTAGTTAGCTTCAAAAATTAATTTGATGAAGAAAGTAAAGAAATAAATCAATTTGAGACCTCACTTGTTGCAGATGCATTAAATAAATGTAATAGCCTGAATATATGAATATTATAAAGACATAAATGTACTGAAACTTTTCAGAATACGAAACACTAAGAAAAAAAATCAAAAGAAAACAAAAGAAAATGTGTATTGTTGCAAAAACAGCTGTACGGTATATAAATGAACGATATACACCAACAGTTGGCGACTTTTGCTGTTGTTCTTGCAAGGAAACCACACCGACTATGCAAAATAGTTGGCTCAAGCTCTTGCTGACTACAGTAAACTAACAGAAGAAGCTTTTCTAAAGAAATAAGACCTATATAGTGCAGTTAAGTTAATCAAATAATAATGATACTTTTCATCATTTACAATACGAGACTCAAAAATCTCTTGTAATTAAAAATGTGGTGATGAGGTGAAAATCATAAACTAACAGAGTTTAATTAAACACATCGCTGTCCCTCAACTGTATTCTTTTTTTTTTTTTAACACGTTCGCTGCCACTACAATTGGGATTGCACATACGCAAGTATAAAGTTGGACGCACTAGCACGTCGGTGGCAGCGAACGTGTTAATAGAGTTGACAACTAGGTCATTTCCCACAACCCTTTGTTTGTATTATACAGCGAGATCAGAAAGTCGAAAATTGTTGGCAGCACATTTTCTGTGAATCCCTAAAATTATATTGGCTGGAATTCTCCAATGCAGTGCAGTGCACATTTTGTTAATTTTGACATTTTGAGGTTACTTGTTTTAAAAACAGTTTTGCGTGTTTTTATCTGCCGATTTTGCCTGTTTTAAACATTAACAGTTACTTCCAGAACCGATCATCTCTATTAATAATACATAAGGTTTGTTCCAACCCACGATTCTCGTATCGCCCCAAAACCGTCGCAGAACTATTCGGATCGTTTTTATACGCATGCGTAAGCTTTGCACCGTCCCGTTGCCATTTACAAATATGCATGGGTTGGAACGGTTTTGGGATTGTTTTGCATATCGGTTATAACCCTTCTTTTGATTGATTGACAGTAAACAGTGGTTTTTAAATTCAAGAAAATGTTGTGGCAAATTCCTAATCATCTCCACTACTTTAATCAGATTTAAAGTCACTATCTCTTGTCACTCATAATTCCTATAGTAATTAATAAATGCGACAAATCGCCGTTTGTTCCCCAAAAAAAATACAGTGCAAACAGTTTCTACTCCGGACCATGTACTGAAATGATGTACGGGAACCGATCCATGAATGATCCCAAGTTCGGTTGGAACAGAAAAATGATCATCCGGCGTACAGTCCTTTCACGGTTGGAACTCTTTATTTCTATTCCGCATGACGACGACCATTCACTGAGCGGTTTTCTAAGGCGTTGGAACAAACCCATTATCCAACGGTTTTATTTTAATTTCAGTGTTTTGCATTGAAAAATTACCATTCTTAGTGATGCCACTGAACTTCTGTTAGTTAGGTTATGTTTTAAGGAAGTAATTGTGGAGACTTTCACTTCGTGATACATTTTGTTTTAAGGGCTGCCAACTATTTTTGACTTTTTGATCTCACGGTATTTATATTATTATATTCGTTTGATAACTTAAATTTGAATTCCCCTCGAAAGTAGTGAAATCAAAATAAATAACAAATCGGCAAAGAAAGTTAAAACTTATGAACATATAAGAAAAACAAATTGGATTATTAAAGAGTAATGATTTTGAATGTCTTACCAACTGAAGTGCAAAAGTGTTTGTGAGCTTCTATGGTCTTCATGCAGCGCTTATTGTGCAAGTCCCAGACACGGAGCGTCTTGTCATCGCTTGCCGACACGAGGAACTTGCCGCCAGGGTGGAACACGCAGCCACGGATCCAGTTGTCGTGCCCGATTAACGTAATGAGGCACACTCCAGCTCCGACGTCCCATATCCTGCAAAACAGCACAAAAATATTTCGCTAGTAAATAAATAAATATATTACAGATCAATTATTGTAACTATGTTTGATTTTTGCAGCAGCAGTAAAAAACATTTTATTTTTTAAATTGGATTTTGGCCATATTTCCAATCTACCAGTCACCTTTGTTAGCATAAGAATAACGGGAGTTTACAGTGTTACTCGTTTCACGTCAAGGGGCAACTCGATTTTAACTCGTTCCCTGCCACCGACGCGTTAGTGCGTCCAACTTTATACTTGCATATATGCAAGCCCAATTGTAGTGGCAGCGAACATGTTAAACAAGCATCTTAACTCTTTGAGGGGCAGTGCTACACGCATTTTACCACCTTTTGAACATGCTTAGTGCGGCGGTGGTACGTGCATTGTACCACCTTTAAAAATTATACAGTTTAAATATTTTCGTTTTATATTTGGATCTATACACATGAAGAAACTTCTTAACAAGTGGGCTAACTAAGTACTTCAATGAAACACAGCTTTGTAACCACCCACCATTTTATTTTTAACTCCAAAAATATTAAACTTTTATTTATTTTTTTTGTCTGGCCCCACTTGGATCCAGAAATGTGGGAATTTCTGGCCCTTCAAAGAGTTAATACAGCATGTAAGAAATTTTGTAAATTTTTCACAATTTCTACATGTAAAAGCTTCAAAAATGGAGACAATGTTGCCAATATTATAAGCAAGTTTTAATCTCCAGACTTTGGTAAATTTATTTCGATTTCAGTTAGTTGATTATTATCATTATACACACCTGATGTTCTTATCTCTAGATCCTGATGCCAGGAACGGCCCCTCGTGGGCCCCCTTTCGATTGTCGGCACCGGCGCCTTCGTTGATCGAGTGCGAGGCGCTGTCCGGCGCCCAGGCGATGCACTCCACCACGTGATCGTGCCCGCGAAGATCTTGTCGGCACTCTTTGTTGGAGACGAGCCACACTCGGACCGTTTGATCATTGGAACAACTAGCTAACATGGTGCCATCTGGTGAGGCTCTTACCATACGTACCTGTAAAATAAACAACATTATCGTAACAATTTATATATTTATCTATAACAATATCCAACGTAATAAACTTCCAATAACAGATTGTAAAAATCGAAACATGATGCTCAACCTCTTCACGCCCAGCTCGTCGCAACATGTGGCAACAAACAAAAAAAAAAGAAAAAAAAAGAAAAAAAAAAATCTTGAATCTTGGAGGCGTTCACTTCGTGGTACATTTTCAATTTCGATATAAAGAAAACACTTAACTTTTTTATACCACTTTTATTTATAGAATAAAAGTGGTATAAAAAAGTTAAGTGTTTTCTTTATATAGAAAAAAAAAAGAAAAAAAAATATTTTACTAAAAAAGCGCCATCTGTTTTTTAGCATAAATAAATGAAGATCACGGGGGAAGAACGGTTTATGTCCATTTGTCACCAAAATGGCGATTGGAGCGCCATCTGTTGCATTTTTAGGATTACTAAACATTGACAAATGTTAACGAGGAAAATCGGTTCTCCCCGAGAGTTATTAAATTATGAGGATGGACCTTGTATACTTGCTCCTGGAAGTTCTCAAACATTTAAATTCGTTTTTCTCCGAATCAGCTTTCATGGACATGTACTGTTCTTCCCCCTTAGTCTTCAAATGAGTAAGTGGAATATTTCTTAGGAAAACGTAATAACAAAAAAAAGTAATTTTTCAATAAACCTGGGATTATGCTGTAATCCAGCATGGCCATAAAGTGGTTAAGAAAAAAAACCATGTTACCATATACGCTGCAACGCGTATATTGTGAACTTACCCAATCCCTATGTCCCGTAAACGTTTTCACGCAGTAGCCGTTCGCGACCTCCCACATTTTGATGGTCTTGTCCCTGCTGGAGGAGACGACGAAGTCGCCGGTGGGCAGGAACGCGACGCTGGACACGTTGTGGTCGTGCCCGAGCATGGTGCGGACGCACTCGTACGACTGGAAGTCCCACAGCTTTATCGACATGTCGGCGCTGCAGGACGCCAGCAGCTTGCCCTGGGCGTCGAAGGCGATGTCCTGGATGGAGTCCGTGTGGCCCTTCATCGTGCGCTCGTACTCGCCCGCCTCGAAGTCCCACACCTTGATGGTCGCGTCCTCGCTCGCCGACACCATTAGGTTGAACACCGGATGGAAGATCACCCTCGTTACGGGCGCCCTGTGACCTTGAGTTAACATAAATAAAGCATACGTTTAATTGAGGTTGAATATGCCCATAATTGCAGAAATCGGCATTTTTGCGCCATCTGGTAGAGTATTTTGCAAGCTATCCAACAGTGGACGTAGTTCATTTAATCAGTAAGCTGTGTTTGATGAGTATATTCGTCATGACAAATAGAAAAATTTAGTGGTATGAAGAGTATCTACTCGACATAAATTCAAAATATTGCCATTTTGTTATTTTGAAAATAACATTTGTCCAACTGTTTTTCCTTGTTTTTTCTTAATACAAGTAGATCGACTGAATGATTAGTCACTGAATACTATCAGTTATCTATGATAAGTAATAAAAATAATTGTGAAAATAAAAGTTGTAACGATTAGCAAAATAAATCGTTTTATTTGATTTTCTCAAAACATCATTTTTGGACAAATGCTGTTTATGAAATCAGCACCTCAATTGTACACTTGTAATGAGTATTAATTTATAAAATAATTATAAATTTTATATATTATAACTTTTGCACAAATGATTTGTTCCAAAAAATAATTTTCAAATAAAAAGAAAAATATATTTGGAACTTTTTAAACTTTGTATAACACTTTATTTTTTTGGTTCGACTGCAGTTTCGGCAACTCAAAACTTTAGAAGCTTCCTACATAACAAAAATATATTTATTTACCTGCCAGACTGTGTTTCTCGGGTGGCCGCGGGATCCATTCCGTGGGGCTGCGTTTGCCGCGCGTCGGCGCCCCGTCTATGAACTCCTTCTCGGCCTCGTTCAGCTTCGACTCGAGTTCCATGACCTTTTTCTGCAGACGGATGACGGACGTCCACTTCTTCTCCAGCAGGCCCCCGAACTTGCGCTCCACCTCGCCGGGCATGTCGGCCTCCTTCTTGAACGCCTCCAGGGCGTCCATGTACCCGTTGCTGCTTAAATAATCAGCGATGGCCTTGTTACTGGACAAAAGAAAAATACGGAAAATCAGTGAGAAATTAACACTTAAACGAATCGATTTGACAAATCGGATATTGTCTATGTTTAATACTAAACTATGATCAGGATGAAAAATTATCTTTGACCATCTATACACTAATAAACAATAATTTAAATGTTAAACAACAATCCCATGGGTCAAAAAGTCCCAGGCCTAACTACTAGATGACACCTGTAAAATATCCGTATGATATTTCATTAGTGCCGACCTTAAGAAGATATATGTCAAAGTTTCATGATAATACGATCTTTAAGTGAAACTCATGGGAGTTTTTACGGGGGGGACTTTTTGACCCATGTGTTAGTGGCGTATTAGAAACAACAATATTTATTATTTCCCGATTCTTCCAGGCACGTTTAATAAAACAAATTACGAGTTTATCAACATTTTAACGTATCAATTATTTTAAAATAATTATAAAACTACAAAAGCTACACACGAAAAGCGAATAATTCTTGTTGCAATAGCGATCTTAGCTTACAACTACAATCCTAATAATTAGAGATTTTCAGCTGTAACTGAATGATTTTTCGGCATTTTCAAAATATCCAAACATAGTGCTAAAACGACAGAAAGTAAACATTCTAAGCAAATAATTCTTGTTTTATTGTAACTACGTAACAATAACCATTTTTAATTAAGCACGAGGTCGGCATTTTCGAAAATATTTAAATGTAGGGTTAACACGTTCGCTGCCACTACAATTGGGATTGCACATACGCAAGTGCAAAGTTGGACGCACTAGCGCTTCGGTGGCAGCGAACGTGTTAAAATTATCAAATTATGGAAATCGTAGCTTTGTATGACGAGCTCTTAAAAATGCAATTAAACAAAGCTCGTAATTACCGCCGCGTTTGCGCCACCTACCGGACGATACCTGAACTGCTGAGTGCAGATCACTACCAGTGCCTATCGGTAATAAAGTTTACTGTAATGCTTAATACAGGAATTTAAAGCATTTGACAGAAGTTTTTAATTAATTATTACGGTGCATTAATTACTCTTTTCGTCTTCCTTGGTGCACCCTAAATTAACATAAATTTCAATATCAAGATTTACAGCGAACTGAATTACCGATAGTATTTTCGTTTGCAAATTACTGCAAAATCGTTCAATTATCTCGGTTATTTTATACATCACTTGATTCAGAATGAAATATTCAATCATTTACAGTACAACTCGATAGTGGAATTTTTACATTTTGGTTATGGGCATAAAGTTTTGGCGCTAGTTGCACTTAGCAGTTCAGCGGTCGTTCGGTAGGTGGCGCGGTGCGGCTGTAATTACGAACTTGATTTAATTGAATATTTAAACGCTCACAACTTTATGATTTCCACAATTGAAACGTTAAAATGCTGGCGAACTTTTAAGGACATTTTTCATGGGAGGACGGAACCTCATGTATATGAATTTTTGGCGCTAGTTGCACTTAGCAGTTCAGCGGTCGTCCGGTAGGTGGCGCGGGCACCACGATAATTACGATCTTGATTTAATTGAATATTTAAACGCTCACAATTTATGATTTCCATAATTGAAACGTTAAAATGCTGGCGAACTTTTAAGGACATTTTTCATGGGAAGACGGAACCTCATGTATATGAATAACTAAAACACTTGGCCAAATTGTGTATGAATAAATTTGAGCAAAGTTCAAGTCCAATGCACTTTCATAATATTATTCAAGATAAACTAGGATGACTATTCGTCCCGCATACGCAAACGTATTAATGATAAAATGGCTTTAGTTTGAGTGTGAAAACGATTGTCACGAATTGCATAATATATACAGGGTATCTATAAAACTATATCAATTAAAATTATATGATGTAAAAATGGTAAAATTATTACATTTGTTCATGCATATCTATTAAAATAACAAAATTGTTTTATTTCAAAAATTATTACGTTTGTTTAATTAGTCGATCTTACATCATTGGAATTTGCGCAAGCAACAAAATATTTTGTAATTGAATTGAAATGTTTCAAAATGAATCAAGTCTAAGGTCAAGCCCACTCCAACACAATTTAGATAAAATCATCTCGGTGGCATAGACCTTGCGTGCTCTTTTTAAATTTTGTTGATATTGCCAATGAAGGTTATCTGAGTTTGTAAATACCAACACATGGATTCGTAAATGATTAATGGTTGTAATCGTGTAATTAAATTAAATTACGAAGTAAAAATTGACCAAGAAATGATTCAGTTCAGTGACGGCTCGCGGGGTCGATGTAGCAGGTCGGTTGCAGAGATCTGCATTACCACCTCTGCTAACTCGGCCGTACCATGAATCACCCCGCGAGTCGTCACTGCTTAGAAAGTAAAAATTGGATAAATAAATACTGCGTGAATTTTTTGTACACCAAAATCACATTTCGTCTCAAACTTCGCTAATGGGGGAATTTTTCGGGCCTTTAAAAAAAATCAGATTTCGTCTCGCACTTCATGATAAAATACTGGAATTAAAGAATTTTACCGGCTTTAAAACAAAGATAATTATTATTAGCAACTGATCTGTCATCCAACTTCCGATTTGCATAATTACAACCATATGTTTGCAGAATTCAGTGGCGTGACTCACTTTCTGATGTCACGCTCAGGACATAAAAACCTGCTGGATAATGATGCTCGAATAATGTTGACATTTACTTGCAGAAATTACGAAATCAAATTAAGGAAGCGAACAGATAAAGTTTGATATCGGAAGCCAGAAATTTTGAACGAAATTCGGAAATTAATGAACCAACATGACATCAGAAATTGTAAGCTACCGGATTAAAAAATTACATCATGTATCGGTCAAATATGTACCTACTGGTACGCCACTGTATAGTCCACTACATACAGCCGCGTATTTATTAAATTGTATTATCAAAATTGCCTGGCAACAAAAAGATCCATTAATAACCATTAAACAATTTGTCACGTTGACAGTTCATCACGGCTCATCCTTTGCTCTCAAGTGATCGGATCGGAGGTGAAAAAATAACTTCTTGTAAACACGTTGAGTATTAAATTAATACAAACGCAGATAAATCAGCAATTTAAATTAAACCCAATTCAATTGCACGAGGGTTTTCCCCATTTGCATGTAACGCCAACCAGAATTCTCAGGCGGGCGCGGATATCGACCGACGCCGACTCCGATGACGTAAGCAGTAAGCGTCAATGCCAAGGCGATTCGCAAACGCCCTTTCCATGCGACACAAAACGCTCGTTGTTTTTTTTCATCGTGACAATAAACAAAAAAAAATTGTGTTACTTTCGGAGTTTTTGGTGATATTTTAAATTCACCCGCAACACAAACTGACAGCAATAGTAAAAGCTCTGCAGTTGTTTTCACTGTTACTACGATTAAAACGCAAATTTTGACGAGAGCAATTACTCGAGAACATTACAGTATTTCAATTAAAAAAACGATAAAAATCAGTTCTCACAGACACAAAATACTGTAACTGACTTTTATAGGCTTCAACGCCATCCAATAAAAACTTACTTACTCCCTCAATACATAAACAATAAGGAAGATTATATGGGCTTCGACGTCACCCCATAAAAGCCTTCTTACGCCCTCAATACACACATAACTGTTACAATAGGGCGGATGCGCAAGATCATCAAAACATCTTTAGATTCCAATTTTCTGTGCACTCCCACGCGTCCATCGCGATAAGACTAGAACAATGCGAGATCCCTTCCGGCCGGAGAGATTAACCGAAGCAACAACAATCATCATGCTTTTGACCTATCGGAATGGGGTACACACGGGCGAGACTTTCACTTTCTAAAAAAGAGATATCACCGCGTTGCGTTTCTAAATCGGAGGAAACCGCAGCTTCAAGGGTATCGCTACTTTTCAGCTGCACACACACACCTTCGATCGAGTTGCAATAACTCCTCGTAAAAACCTTCGTTTCGTGTAAGCATTATATAATTTCACGTTGCGATGAAAGTAACACACTTTTGTAACGATGAATGAACGTGGGCGTAATCTCCGGCAAGGTTAACGTAATCGGGGAAGGTGACAGTTTAAGAATGCGGTTTTATCAGATGCAAACAATGCATCTGGGAATGCTAAACGACCGCAGTACAAAATGGCCGCCCGTATCTAGGCGATGAAGAATTGAAAATCTACAAAAATAATGTTTTAATGCGCTCTCCCGTGTGCGTACACCCTGTATATGTATCGTGTTCGAGAGTCCTTCGTGCGCTTATAGAGGAGGTGTCCCGACAAGAGCCGAAATAATGCAAACTGAGATTTTCGAGACACGCAAATTGACGAATGTCACAAATTTTCGCGCCTCCGTCGTCGCCCGAATTATGACCAATCTCAATGAGATGTTATTCAGTCCCTTTTTTGGCGAAAAAAAAAATGTTTGAAGATGCTTCTTTTCAGTACACGCGAATGTCACAAATTTCCAGCCGCAGATTTTAAAGCCTCCGCCCTCTCAATAAAATGTTTTTTCGATCCTTTTTTTGGCTTAAAAATAATGTTCGAAGGCGCTTCATTTCAGTTGGTAACATTAACTTTTATTGGGTCGCGAAAGATCCGACACAAAAGATCGATCGGTGGTAACCCTAGGCGCGGTGCAATTACCTTTCAGTTTCCCTTTTAATTAATCCGCCGGTGTCTAATGAGATCGGGCGGAAGTCGTAATCGGCCGACGGCATAATATGCAAACGCCGGGCGAGGAAGAAAAAAAAACTTCCGGTATTAATATTCGGGGGCCGCGAGAAATTCGATGAATGGAAACCGTTAATTCACTTCATTGTCTTATATTGGGGAAACTTTTAAACCCAGATATGCCCACAGTTCTATATGTAAAATTCCTCTTAAAATATCATCAGCGCCATCTATCATTTTTTTTATTCAAATAAGTACGTGCAGTGATTGTTCATTGAAATTTGACAGGAAGCGAAAAATAACCTTAAAATCACATCCAGAATACCGTCAGCACGAGCTATCATTTTTTTGTCCAAAAAGTACATTCAGCGACAAAAAAAAACCTCTCTGTTTTTTTTTTAATCTTAATTATTTAATTTACTTTCCTCTAATTCAAATCTTGGACAAATGTGGGTTAATAAAGGATACGTGTTTCATCTTTGCAAAATCTGTTTGCCATTATAATCAACCGGTTTATCCCAACGCTATTTATACTTTTCATAAATCATTAGTTACAGCTATCCGAAATGATAAAAACAATGTTATTAATTATGCAGACGATACTAATCGCATCATTCCCGGTTTCTGGGTCAAACATAAATCAATTTATGGTGGACGCAAATACACTTTTCACCAAATAATAGAATTAACTAATTATAAGCAACGAAAGAACATATCATTTGACACTGGATTCAATAATTTATTCGGATGGCATCACTATAAAACTGTCAATAATTATAAGCAACAAAAAAATATCATTTGACACTAGATTCAATCATTTATTCGGATGGCATCACTGTAAAACTGTTAATAATTATAAGCAACAAAAAAATATCATTTGACACTAGATTCATCAACTCATTCAGATGGCATCACTGTAAAACTGTCAATAATTATAAGCAACAAAAAAACATTATTTGACACTAGATTCAATCATTCATTCGGATGGCATCACTGTAAAACTGTCAATAATTATAAGCAACAAAAAAATATCATTTGACACTAGATTCAATCATTCATTCGTATGGCATCACTGTAAAACTGTCAATAATTATAAACAACGAAAAAACATTATTTGACACTAGATTCATTAACTCATTCAGATGGCATCCCTGCAAAACTGTCACATCAAAACTTTTAGGCGTTCAAGTAAATAAAATTTAATACATTAAACAATATATTTTTGACATTAACCCTTTAGCTACTAAAAAGTTTTCAAGAAACTGGCTGCCTGAACGCAAAAAAACAAAGACTGAAAATTTGATAAATTTTATTCCATTTGAACCAACGTATCATGTTACTAGTGGTCGTCAATAAGCGATTCGCGGCATAAAAGAACGGCAAAAAAATAAGTGAATCGCTTATTGACGACAGCCGCAGTTAAAGGGTTAACAGATCTGTCTCGAGTACTTAGACAAATCCGTTATTCAAACTGCTTACACTGCAAATTTTGAAAGCGTCTTGTGATACGAAATAATCTCTCATGGTAACAGAAACCAGAACAAAACAGAAAAAAAAAACACGTAATAATTATTTAAGTTTCGTCACCTGCCGAAAATGTTAATTGTGTTGCTTATTAATTTTTTTCCGTTACCGGAAATATAATACTTAAAAAAGATCAGAAAATATTCTAAAACACGGCTTGTAACATTTAGGATTAAAATTTTATAGTCAGCTATGCGTCCTAAGGCAAACCAGCAACCGAGAAAACAATTTTGAATTTTGTTTGTTTGTGTCAATCCAGTGAAACTTTTTGCGGGCATGGATACTAACGAAGCTGCGAATATTGCGTGTCGATAAAATTGAAGAAAGGTATGCGTCGTGTTATGACACTTTTAAGCAGTGGTTATGTAAAAAGGATGCCGATGCTATAGGTATAGACGAAAATGTGTTGCTCACCTATACGTTGGAGCGTAACGTTTCTGTTTATTATTTTCCTAGCAACTTATAACAATTGAATTCTTTAAGTAAATTAAAACAAATCCAATTCCCTAGCAACTTATAACAATCGAATTCTGTAAACAAATTAAAACGAATCCAATATCCTAAGCAGACTGCAAATCCCATAAGAATCATTTTTGCTTGCTGTTCTGGATGGAAATAGGTCGCGGGTTCCGCAATAGGGCCTTCGCCCGATCCGCGAATTTCTTTCCGCCACTGCACCGGGACAACACGGCGGACCGTCGCGCAATCGATGGACGCGCCGCGACCACTTTCTCCGAGTACCGAATCGCCGACATTGCGCCCCAAACGAACGTCGCAATTCGACATTTTTTAAACGCTAGGATTGTATACTCACAGCTCTTCTCGCTGCCGTTGGGATAGCACCATTTTCATGATCAAGTTCCGGGGCACTGGTTTAGAAGGAAACACTTATCGCATTACCTAAACAAAAGGGAGAAAATGTTGTAAATTAGAGAAATCCAGAATCGCCGAAAAAAAAAATCGATTTTTCCGACCCCCGCGATTGATAAGGTTCCCGCCCCTGTGTACACGGCAGGCGTTAACACCGCTATTGCCGAGTTTTGTACAACGAGCCGACCGATTGCGGCCTTAAGGCGAATGTAAATGAGATTTAGACGGAGATAAATCAATATAATCAGCCATTTTGCTTTTTGACATGTCAAACGACACGGCCTTTCGGGAAACGGGCGCTCGGGAGCGTTTCTTAACACGCGCGCACGGGGAATCGTACTTACAGGTTAACGGAGACACCCTCGACGACACGCACCACCATTAAACTGATAATTATTCGCGGTTTCGGAGTCTCCGAGAGCGGAAAAAATTCACGAAACTGTTACAATACGCGGACCAACTACAAACTGATTATTGAAACGAAGTGTTGCCAACCAAGTCGCGCGAGAATCCCCTAGGGGTATGCAATTTTATTTCCAGATAAATTATTCGTATGATAATAAAAAACTAATTATAAAATTTATATATTTATATAATCATAAACAATTTTTTTTAATGTTTTTAATTGTTTTTTAATATCCATATACTATTAGTGTTGCTTTGTATTGCATTTATTTTGTTTCTTTTTTAATTAAGTAATGTCTGACGGTTACAAATCATCCTCAATTATGCTGCCAGTAAATATGATTCAACTTTATTTATATACCCATGCTTTTAGATCATATGTTTTGAATAGTTCTTAAAGAATTTTCAAAATCCAATTTAGCAGCAAAAAAGGAATTACGATTCAGGTCAGAAAACCAAGGGTTGTAACACGGTGGGACCCAAGGTTTAAGTCGTGAATTATTTTCAACTTTCCTGCACGTGCAATAAAAATTTCTGTGGAGATGTTATGGTTTAATCAATGGATTTCGTGTGCGTCATTGACGTGTAGAACGCGTTGTACACTAAATGGACAATTTAATTCTGAATCGAATGGTGTACAACACAGCTAAGGAAATCAACCGGTTTTGCTGTAATTTACAAATAAAATGTTTAATACAAAAGTGCCTCTTCAGGCAACCCGGTATACATTAATTACCATCTAGCGCAAAACACTTGAACTTTATACCAATAAACAAAACCTAAAAATTTAACAATGTGTTGTACACCAAACGATAGAAGATTTAATTCTGAATCAAATAGTGTATAACACAGCTGAGGAAATTAAGCGGTTTTGCAGTAATTTGCAACTAAAATGTTTGGTATAAAAGCGCCTACTCTCCAGGCAACCCGGTATACACTAATTGCCATCTAGCGCAAAACACATGAACTTTATACCAATAACTAATATATCAAAATTTAGCAACTTGTTGCACACCAAACGATAGAAGATTTAATTCTGAATCAAATGGTGTATAACACAGCTGAGGGAATTAAGCGGTTTTGCAGTAATTCGCAACTAAAATGTTTGGTATAAAAGCGCCTACACTCCAGGCAACCCGGTGTACACTAATTGCCATCTAGCTCAAAACACATGAACTTTATACCTATAACCAAAATATTAAAATTTAGCTACGAGTTACACACCAGACGATAGAAGATTTAATTCTAAATCGAATAGTGTATAACACAGCTGGGGAAATTAAGCGATTTTGCAGTAATTTGCAAGTGAAATGTTTGATATAAAATCGCTTAATCTTAGACAACCCGTTAGACGGGTCGGGTGGTTACGGTTGCTTAAAAATAGGCGTTTTTAAATTAAATTTACCAACGAGTTGTACAATAAGCGATGGATGATTTAAGTCTGAATCGAATGGTTATAACGCAGCTGTAAAAATCAAGCGGTTTTGCTGTAATTTGCAAATAAAATGTGTTAGCGATTGCCATCTAGCGCAAAACACCTGAAGTTTTGACATGTATTATTATATCAAAATGTAAATATTTAGAAAAGAGTTATACATTAAGTGATGGACGATTTAATTCTGAATCGAATGGTGTACAACACAGCTGAGGAAATGAAGCGGTTTTGCTGTAATTCGCAAATAAACCGTTAATAGAAAAGCGCTTATTCTCCATACCTTCATGCACATATGGTTGCGTCTAATGTAACTTATCGTAGTAATCTAACGAGCACGCAAAGATTGATTTATCAAAGTATGCTTCATAGACAGTTAATAAAATTAATAATAAATAAATATGGGTGCACGGGAACGCTTCAAAGTTTAATTTTGTTCGAGGTTAAAAACTTTATTTAGAGGCAATAATTATTCAAAATAAATCAATGAATAGCCACATCACTGTTGAATTAATTTCTTCTTCAATCTAAACACTATCTATATCGTGAGATCAAAAAGTGGAAAACAGTAGGCAGCCCTTAAAACATACAGTAACTGACAAAGAAAGAAAAATCACGCATTTCTCTCCCTTGATAATCTTGTATTTAAAACAAGTAACCTTAAAAAACTACAAGATGTCAAAGTTAAGACTGCACTGAAGAATTCCAGACAGCCAATATAATTTTACTTCAAATGTAGGGATTTTCAGAAAATGTGCTGCCAACTATTTTCGACTTTCTGACCTCACACTATGATTTTCAACACCTCTTGTAATAACAGTCGCCACCATTCTGTTTCCTACGTATTAATTCTGCCAGCATTATTAATTACACCTTTAATTAGTTCACTAAACCAATCTCAACTTTTAATTGTGTTTAATCACCTCGTTTGTATTTTCACTCTCTATTCGCGTCTCTATAGATTTGGCAGGTGGGCTCGCTGAATCCCCCTCGCCTTCACAATTTTTTGATATTGCAGTTTCACTCCCTTTTCGATGTTCTTTTCCCGTCTTAGTTTCTGCAGATTCAGAAGGTACATTCGAATCGTCCGTTCTTGAAATTTCAGCTACTACAGAGTCATCTCTTGATGTGATCACATTTTTGTTTGTGTTGGTTTCCATAGTGTTAGAATCTTCAACTTTTGCAGTTTTAGCTTCTGCAGATTCATTTAAATCCTCATCCCTTGATGGTGTAATCCCTTTTCGATTTTCATTGTTCACATCGGTTTCCGAAGATTCCGCAAGTATGGTAGAATCGCCTGCTTTTGTAGCTTCTCCAGGTTCATTTAAAACTTCCTTTGATGATCCAATCGTATTTTGATTTCCCTTTTTCGTTTCGTTTTGGACGGATTCAACACACGTATTCGAATCCTCCCCTTTTCGATTTTCATTGTTTGCGTAGGTTTCCGTAGATTCTGCAGGTATGGCAGAATCTCCTGCTCTTGCAGCTTCTACAGATTCATTTAACATTTGTTTTGATGTATTTTCAACCTCTTTTTGGACAGATTCAACGCACATATTCGAATCCTCTTGTCGGCATTTACTTTCCGCAGATTCAGCAGTTGCGTTCGATCCCTCATCTTTTTCAGCGTCAGTTGGCCGTGTGATTTTATTGTCGCAGTCCATCCGAGTATCCATGGGTTCAGCAGGCGAACGTGCAGCTTCTTCTTCTTCTTCTTCTTCTTCCTCGCTCTCACTGGAACTCGGTGTCGGCGATTTCGCTTTCGTGCCGCCCTTCCCCTTCTTCTTGGCGCTCTGTTTCTTCTTCAGGCGTTTCGCGCGTTTCTTGGCCGTCTCCTTCTCAGCCTTACGTTTGTTTTCGACGATCTTGTCGTGGTATTCGTCTTCTAATTTTTCCTACCGATAAAATGAACGATAGAAAAAGATGTGCGAATAGAAAAATGAATGCGTGAAATTGAAAAAAATCAATTTGCATACAAATTGTCCGATGGTTAAATATCATAGTTATATTTTTAAATTTAAGAACAATGTTTTAAGTATACTGTAATAACAGTTGACTTGTGAAAGACTCTAATGTAGTGGTTGTCACCAATAAATATTCTATTCTAAATTCCATTCGTGGAAATTAAATTTACATACAGTGCACGCCTAAAGTAAGGAATATATTCAATAAAACCGAAATAAAATATTCTTGGAAAAATCCTCGAAAATACACATTTTTGCATGAAAGTCAATATTCAGTAGTCATTTGTTTTTGATTGTTATATTTTAAGGGCTACCAACTATTTTCAACTTTTTGATCTCATGTCCAGTTTTTCAATAAAAGCCAACCGGTTCACCTGCAATACCTTCATTATTATTACAAAGGAAATATTGCAGTAAAAAGAATTATTTTTAAATAATAATAATTAATTTGATTTGCTAATTCCAATACTTAATTTATTGTTACAACTTTAATAACTTACGGAATTACTTGTGACCACACGCCATTTATCAATCATTTATCATGCGCCCGTCTTAATGCGGTATAATTTTGATGGAAATGTAACCGTACCCAACGAGCCTTTTCGCTCATGTAATGCTGCCGAGCGTACTCTTTCCTCCGCAGATGCCTGTAGACGTGAAACTCTCCCGATCCGGCGCCGGCACTTGATCCCATGACATTCCTAACGAAATCCGGAACTACCGGCGCCCCCCTTTCCTTCGGCTTCTCCGGTATAATCACAAGTTTATCCTGAAATGAATAGAATTAGTTGACAGATTGAGCTTTTGAAAATCATAAAGGATTAACGGCCGGTATTTCAATATCGGATTTATTGGAGGGGCAGAAGCCCGAAAGCCCCTGAGTGCGTGCCTGAGCCCTAGTAACATTTCAACTCCGCTCTAAATAAGACAACAATGAAGACGGAGATTGTTTGAAACAAAACCATTATAAAGGGCAATACGTTGACAATATTGGTAGACTGAGGTACTCGAGATCCTCTGTAATAATAAGAACAACTAGGTTGAAACCTTGCGAGAGTAAAAAGAATAAGACTTCTAATCGTCTAATATACATTTTGAGGTTAGCGAGAAATGTTACATATAAAAATTTAAAAACGTCACACTCACCGGATTCTTCATCAGCTTCTCGAGCTTTAATCGTTGAATATCTGCAGGAGTTCTGGCGACCACGGGCTTAGGAGCATCCAAATTTTTGCTTTTAATATTTTCCATCGACATGTTTGTAAACAAATCGTAATAGGCTAATTTAATTTCCTTCTATTGGCATTACTTTTGATCCAAAGTAAGAAAAAAATGTTTTGTAATCTTCTCCGTTAAATTTAATTGTAATCGCCCAACTTTATTGAACAAAAATTATAAATTTAAATGTGCATTATAGGGGTATTTATCAAATATCAATTTAATTTTAATTAACGCCTGTAATTTAATTTTCTTCTATTGGCATCACTTTTGATCCAAAGTAAAAAAAAATATGCATTGTAAACTTCTCCGTTAGATTTAATTGTAATCGCCCAACATTATTGAACAAAAATCATAAATTTAAATGTGCATTATAGGGGTTTTTATCAAATATTAATTTAATTTTAATTAACGCCTGTAATTTAATTTCCTTCTGTTGGCATCACTTTTGATCGAAAAAAATGCATTCGTAACCTAAAATGTTTTAATTGTAATCTTCTCCGTTAGATTTTATTCTAATCTTATTGTTTGGCTTTTTGAACAAAAATTATAAATTTAAATATACGTTTCAGGTGTATTTACCAATTACTAATTAAATTTTAATTAACGCCCGCAATTTAATTATCTTTTATTGGCATCACTTTTAATTAAAGAAAAAATGCATTCATAACCTTAAAATTTTGAATTGTAAATAGATTTAATTGTAATCTTATTGTTGGACTTATTGAACAAAAATTATTAATTTCAATGTGCGTTTTAGGTGTGTTTACCAAGTATTAATTTAATTTTAAATAATGTCTGCAAAGAGATCGAAAAAGGTGAGTTATCCGATTTATAAAAATAATAATAGTAACTTTGCTATACCGAGTGTCTGGGATAAGGGGCGAACATAGGAATTTAACATGTAAAATTAAATATGTGTAATTATTAGCTCCCCTAAGAAAAATCATAGAGGAATACACATATTTAATTTTACATGTTAAATTCCTACGGTATAAATTACATATGTAAATAAATAACAGTATATATATTTACAATAATACTATACCTATAATAATACTTATTAACTATAATAACTAAATAAACCAAGTAATTTGATTTCTTCTTCTGTACGAATCTTATAAATCCAGTTTTTTAATTTTTTTAATTCAAGGGATGGATTGCTTCGAATTTTCCCAGCGAAGAAAACCAAACTTTAAAGCCCAAGAAGGCAGTTCAGACACGAAAGGCGGTTTTACAAGATGTCGAGTTTTTCGATAAACTCGAACCTGAAACAATCGAGGACCTCGCGGTGCACTCAAAAAAAGTAGAGGAAGTCAGAGGGTGGTTGAAAAGTAATGTGATAAATCCTGTTCGTAAAGTAAGTAGTCCGCTTTGGGCTTACCCTCATTTCGATACATCCTGGCTCGAGCCAGTGTCAACGTGTTAAGCATATTCTGCACATAATAAGTGAAGAATATCTTGTGTTGATGTCGGTGACGGCTCACGGGGTGACTCATGGAACGGCCGAGGTAGCAGAGGTGGTAATACAGATAGGTGCGGTCATGCCTGCAACCTAGCTGTATTGCCACCTGTGCTACTTCGGCTGTACCAGTTCATTGCATTGTTGTCGTAATGAGGTTTGTTTAGAGGGAGCGCCTCTTATTGAAATCGTAGCATAGAATTAAGGCCAAGCGAATTGAATACAATCACAGCTATTGCATGTATACAGGTTGCTCGGATTTCGTAGGGGCAACATGGGCAACTTCTGCATTTGAAGAGATAGAGAGATGGTCAAATTAGCAAAAAGGTGCAGGTTCTAGGGCTCGTTGAGAATCCACCCCCAAATCTCACTTGTCATGGCTCACTTGTTCAAAATAAAAATTATAACAAAATCTCCCAATTTTTTCAATTTCAGATTTTCTTTTAATTTTTATTGTGGAGGCCATGACAAGTGGACTGCGCTTTTTTGCTAATTTGACCATTTCTCTATCTCTTCAAATGCAGAAGTTGCCCATGTTGTCCCTACGAAATCCGGGCACCCTGTAGATTTAAAATTAAAATTCACTTGGTTCGTTTCATGAATTATGTTTCACCAAGTGATCAACGAGAAACAAGTATATGATATACAACTATTGCATGCGTTTTTGCTGTATTTATTATCCCAAATATGAAAGTAGAACCTTTCTTTATTAAGAACCGAAATGCCGCAATCTTACTGATGACGGGTCCTACCGGCAGTGGGAAGACAACGACCCTGAAAGTGCTCTGCAAAACTATGAAAATCGACATACAAGAGTGGGTGAATCCGATCGACAAAGATTTTGAATTGTACAGAGGGCCGGGGCAGTCGTCGCGCCTCCTGGAATTCCTCGCCGAGGCTAAATATCCGACGCTGATGCTGCAGATTCCGAACAACAGAAAGATATCGCTGATCGAGGACTTTCCGAATGCTCTACAGAAAAACCCGCACGAGTTTGGCAACATATTGGAGCAAGTATATTCGAACAACGGTCATGACAATTTTTTTTTAATAAGCGTTCTCGTCTTTCAGTGCTTGCCTTTTAAACGGGAAATCGGCCGTCGTGTTCATCTGCACCGATGCATCGAGTAATAGCATTAATTTGGCGAAGAATCTTTTTACGGAGGAGATTACGCTGAAGTACAAAATCGAAGTGATCAGGTAAAATAAAAGTAAATTCAAGGAAGAAATAAAAAATGGAAGAATATTTTACATATCTCTGCCACTAATATACCTGTTATATGTTTTTTTCTCTGACAAAATTTTTTATTATGAATGTTTTGAGAAATAAACTTTATTTTATTATTATTATTATTATTAATGCAACTGTTTTCTTCTGCCACATTTAACCGTTTATTTTTTCAAGCTTCAACGCTTGTTCTGCCACGCTGCTCAAGAGCGCCATCAAACGGGCGCAGTCCGTCTTGCAGGAACATTCGGGCAGTTTGAAATTACCGATTCAATCGACGGTGGACGCGATTGTAGCCTCGACGATGGGTGATATTAGGTGCGCTTTGAATCAGTATTATTTCGCAGCCTTAAAAGGTATGTTTTACGCTTGACGAGAACTAATATAATTAATATTCACACGACATTAACAGTTTATTGCGTGCTACAAGGTTTACACAAGTCACAAATCTGTAGACGAATGAACCTTGAACGAACGAAACCAGATTTTATATCCAAAATCCAAATATGAGTGAACAAAAAAATTTGGGTATGCATTGGTTCTTTGTTTAGGGGAGAAAAGAGTGCGAATCTTATATTCTTCCGACATCAAACTGCAAAACATTTTGCTAGTTGTGATAAATGTAATTACAATTTTTGAGTCACGAATAGTTTGAATATTCACATATTTTCGTCTTTATTAAATTTAAATAAAACACACTTTTACTTAGTTAATATCATACTCTTTATTTATTAGTTACTGCAGTTTCTTTCACTTAACACATTTGCTGCCAACGCAATTAGGATTGCATTTACGCAAGTATAAAGTCGGAGGCACTAGTGTGTCGGCGGCAGCGAACGTGTTAACTGAGTAAAAGTGTGTTTTATTTAGTTAAAAATATATCACGAAGTAAGTGCTGCCACCCTTAATCAGCTTATTACAGGCGGGGTTCTCTCAAATTTATCTACAATTTCAGGTACAACGGAATTACCGACTGTGTTCAACAACAGCCGCGGGAGACTGAAAACGGGACAGAAACGAAAACGCCCGACGAATTCGTCTTCGGTTAAGGCCATGCGCAAGGACGAGGTGCTCGGACTCTTCCACAGCCTCGGCAGGGTGCTGAACCCGAAGAGGCGGGAGCACGGCGGCGGCTCCTGGCGGATTGACTGCGACCTGAGCGCCCTGGTGGACGAGCTCAGCGTGCAGCCGAACGTGTTCAACGCCTTCCTGTACGAGAACTACCCGAAGTACTTCGGCGACATCGGGGACGCGTCCAGGGCGGCCGATATTCTGAGCACGTCGCAGACCCTCATGGAGAACTGGGTCGCCGGGCAGGGCGACACCCTGATCTCGGGGCTGTGGATCAGCGTGATGGGGCTGATGGTCTTCAACGAGCACCGGGTGTCCAAGTGGACGCAGATTACCGGTCCGAAGAAAATGAATAAAGTGTGAGTACCGGTGTAATAATAAAAAATTTACATTGCATTTTGGCAAATTTGAGTTTGAAAAACACACGAAAAAAAGAGAAACTTAGTTATTTAGTCATAAAACAATGATATATTCTACAATGTCATCCCGGATTGAAAAACGGAAAAAATTCGTTATTGAATTCTTCAGGTTAATCACCTTGCAAAAACAATGAAATACACATAATAGAAACACACAAAATATCACTTAATCTTTCACTTGATCAGTTATCTTCAATTGTCGAAACGATGTAAACCTTCCCCCGGAGGCAATTGCGCGCCAGCGTCGCATCGTTTGGCGTGTATTATGTTATGAATAGTTTTCAGCTAATCCACCCAAATTAGTTCAGATTTTCATTGTACTCAAATTTCGAGTAAAAACGAGTCATCCAGTAATCCAGACCATTTATAAAATTGTAGCATTACATGAGAGTCGTGTGTTAATTGAAAAATTTGCAGTATAATTTTTTAATGATTCCAGGATCAACACGCACTTAGAAACGAAAAGATTACACGCCTCCGACCACTTCTACTACAGCCTAATTACGAAAGAGGACAGGTTCCATAAATTCGAGTACTGTAAATGATCCAAACAAATAAATAATGCATTTTTTAATTTAATTTTAAGGTTTTGTGTTTACATATTATTAATGCCCTTCAGAGTGACAAAGAAAGTTTATACAAAAACATTGGGACAACTTTCATTTTCATCAGAAGAACAAGACAGATCCGCGGGAATTTGAAATTTTCAACTAAAAAAGTTGGCGTTTTACAACTTTTGTAAATTTTTCATGAAAAAGCGTCCTTTCATGAAATTGCACCTTTTTTATAATTGGTCGTAGAACATAGGGACAGCTTTCATTTTCATTTTTAAATTGAGGATTTCAATACTTTTTAAACGCAAATTAAGGTATATTATTACCACCAACTTTATTATTATTGTGGAATGTGCAATCAATTAAGTTGTTAACCTATCATAGATAACTAAACAAGATGAACAACCGGCTATAAGGTATACCAAAGCGAACGCCTCTGGTGGTAGTAGGCATAATTATGATGATAATAATATTTATTTATGAAACGCATAAATTCAACTTTAAATATGAAAAATATATTAGATATAAAAACAATGTTAGTAACAATTAAAAACTGGTACATAACCTTAAAATTATGCCATAATTAACAAAAAGTTGGTTTTATGTTACGAATATTTTTGAACGATTCCTTGCAGATATTTATTGCAACGAATCAATAATTTAAACTAATTAGATAATAATAATGCATTCACTTGTGCTATTATCAATAAAGTTTTACACAAGTCATGGATAGATACATTCAAATACATGGCTTAAAGTGATCAGTGACGGTTTGCGGGTTTTTTTCTGGTACGGCCGAGGAACAAGAGGTGGTAATACAGATAGGTAGGGTCAGTTGCAGAGACTGCACCTATCTGTATTAACACCTCTTGTTCCTCGGCCGTACCAGAAAAAACCCCGCGAACCGTCACTTAAAGTGATGCTTATTGTAATTGAGTAATGAGAAGAATAGACTATACAATCCTAATAACTAAATATGTATGAATTAAAATAACACATAACATATTAAAATTTGTAAAGTTAATTGATGAACAGCCGTGTAAAACATTATTTTAATAAACGCTGCCAGCTCCGAATGTGTCAAGCGGTCGGACGTCGAACCGATTACGAACGAAATTGCGGCGTTCCGGTCGCGTGACGTCACCGCCCCCTCGGCTTGTCATCATCTGTCAATTGCGTTCATTTCCCGCAAGCGGTTCCTCCAAAATTCTCCCGTGTCCTGTTAGCGTCCGTCGAAGAAGATGTCTTTGAACACCGCCCACCTCAACGGGGGCGTCCTCATCCACGCCGGAGAATGGTACGTGCGACCCGCGTTATTTACGCAACCGTGGTGAAATCCGTTTTTCTTTCGCAGCATTCTGGTGTTCAGCGATAACACGACGATGGATTGGTCAGGCCAGGACCATCCCGCCTTCAAAGGGACGAAACACGGCCGGATCTACCTGACCACCCACCGCATGATCTTCAACAGCAAGGACGACAGGGACGCGATGCAGTCCTTCAGCCTACCCTTCATCACGCTGAGCGATGTGAGTGTTTCTGTTATCTCGGTGAGATTATCTCTCGTAAAGTACGTTTGATACGCTCACCAGATCGATCGTACTGATTGTGCCTCGTCATTGTTGTAAACAAAGTGGAATACAAACTATGACCTGATTCTTGTTACGAGTTGTTTTAGTTAATAATTCTTTTTACTGAGGGTTGAAAATTACAACTTCTCACCTCTCTAGCCCGATAGAAGATGTAAAGGGTAAAATAATATTTTTCATCCTTCAAAATGATTGAAAGGTGATAAAAGTAGGTGAGGGCTTCCCCGAAAACGATGGACATGGCATGCGTTTTCTATTAGTCTGTGCCTTATCAAACTATCTGGCATTTTTATATGATAAATATAAATATGCTTTAGAGCAGTGGGCGCCACCGCCCCCTGGTGGGTGCTGCAGCAATTCAGGGGGGCGCTGATGGCGTGTAAACACAGAATTTCCGCAGTTATAAGAAGAACTGATGAAAGTAACTGCAAATGATTCAATAAATAGTTTCATAATTTCAAAGTTCAATGTTTCTATTTTACACAATTCTTTACTATATTTTTCGAAAAAGGTAGAAACATTAATACATATATATTTCCTATTATTTGCTATCAAAATTTTAAAAAAATATAATTTCCAGGGGGCGCTAAGTAATATTTTTTCTGGAAAGGGGGCGGTAGGGCAAAGAAGTTTGGGAACCACTGCTTTAGAGGATAACAGTACCTTCACTCTAATTTAAAAAACGGATAAACTTTTATTTTTAATATCAGAAAATAGTGGACCGTAGTAATTAAATCTGTGTGCGTATATTTCTGACAGGTTGAACTGGAGCAGCCCATTTTCGGCGCGAACTACATCAAAGGAAAAGTACGGGCCCAACCGAACGGCAACTGGATGGGAGAGGCGAAGTTCAAGCTTGTCTTCAAACACGGCGGCGCCATCGAATTTGGGCAGGCCATGCTGAAAGCGGCTCATTTGGGTAACGAATTTTTTAATGACCAATAAGTTTAAACGTGAGAACAAATGTAAATAGAGCAAACAAATATCTTGGTGTGTGATCGTCTTTATTTGGATGTTGGATCGATGAGACTGTCACTTGGTAAAAATAAGTAATGTTAGAATTTCACTTATATTCATTACAATTGTTTTGCCACACAGGGAACAATTGAATGCGGTGAAGTGATTGTAAGTGAAATTTAAACAAAGTCCGTGTTATTCATTACAATTGTTTCGCCACACAGTGAACAATTGCATTGCAGCATCAAATGCAATGAAATCAGAAAGTCGAAAATAGATGGCAGCACATTTTCTTAAAATAGGGATAATAATTCACGTAATATTATGTTGGCTGTCTGGATCAGTGCAGTTCATAAGAATTTTGTCTATTTTGACATCTCGTGTTTTTTGAGGTTACTTGTCTTAACTCGTTGACCGCTTTATCAGTCACCGGTGACTGATACTGAAGTATTCAATCAGGCCACATCAGTCACCGATGACTGACAGTGAGTACCTACTTTAAACTTACTATTTAGCGCTGTCGGTCACGAGTTTGATTGGACGTTGAATTTGTTACAGATAATGTTTGTGAGAGTGAGACACGTGACTGACACATTGCCCGACGTCGTGAAACGCATAATTTTTTGCCACCCGTAATTTAGTCTAAAAATGCATCAAAATGAATTAAATAAGCATATTCTTACTCATTTTATAAAATAAAACTTAAAAACAAAGAAAACCTTTTTTGACATTTTACAAAACAACTTGTTAACAAGACGTCAAAATAAATAAACTGCACTGCACTGAAATAATTCAGGCAGCCAACAGCAGATTACTTAAATTATTATAGGGATTTTCAGACTATTTTCGACTTTCCGATCTCACCGTATAAGTGAAATTCAAACATTCGCGTATCATAAAGTCCTTGTAAGTTAATTTAAAACATCTCTGTTTCCATAAAAAGCCACAGGAGAAGATGGTACGTGCGCATGCTATGTTTTAACCGCACAATTATTGGGTAAAAAAAAACGTATTTCTTACAGCGACTAGGATGGCGAACGTGCAAGACGCGCCACCGCCGTACGTCGCTCCGGACAGCCAGTGGTACGAAGCGCCCCCGCCGGCTTACGCCCCACCGCCGCAGGGCTACTACGGCTGGGTGCCTCCCACGCAGGCCTTCCCCAACCAGCCGCCGGCGAACAGCGTCTACATGACAGACGCGCCGCCGCCCTACCCCGGCATGAACATGCCGCAAGGGGGCGGCCCCCAGCAGCCCCCGGGATACGCCCCCAGCAGCTACCCGGCGACGGGCGGGCCTCCACCGCAGGGCAGCTACCCGGCGACGGGCGGCTACCCGCCCGTGGGCGGCTATCCGCAGGCCGGAGCGCAACCGGGGTACCCGCCGCAGGGCGGATACCCGATGCAGGGAGGGTACCCGCCCCAGGGTGGGTACCCGCCGCAAGGGGGGTACCCGCCGCAGCAGGGCGGGTATCCGCCGCAGGGCGCCGCCGGCTTCCAGGGACCGCAGAATCCTGGAGGTACGTGGCAAGGACACAGATAATAATATTGCTAATTAAAAATTTTCGGACGTCATCCACGCTTTATTTTAATTTTTGAATCCGTACTAACACGTATTTCCAGATGCTAAAGCCGCGGAAGCCGCACAATCCGCTTATTACGATCCAAATAGACCACAGATGGCCTTTGTACCGCCGCCGGCTTATTACGTAAGTACGCTGGAAATTTATTAAAATACTTGTTTTTATTCTCTATTTCATAATAAGTATACTCGGTTTTTTTTTTGCCAACCAGATCTGGGGTTTTTTTTATAATGTTGGATATTTGGTTGTAATTTTGACTTTTGCCTTCAAAATTTGAGGTTATGTTTTCTACAATGATGATGTGGTTAATTACCCTATCATAAAGATTAATACGTTTAACACCGGATTAACTTCTACTTCAAATAGAAACCCTGTTTCGGCTGTTGTTAAACCTCCAACATCACCAATGAATTTTCAAAGAAATTTTTTGGCCAAATAAATTGGCCAATAAAAGAAAATCGAGTATACAACAGCGGCGGCTCCTGGACGTTCGGCGGTGAGGCAGCAGAAGAAAATTTGACCAAAACAGCAATAGAATATTTGCTTGCTCTATAAGAGTAAGTAGTGCAGCGCAAGTGGCATCTTTGTCTGCCTCCCCTACGGAAATCCACGAGTCGCCGCTGGTATACAATCAAATAATATTCCTAGAGGTATTTAATTTTTGGAACATCATAGCAGCTCGTCTGCCGTGGTTGGTGGATGTTGAAACACTCGTCAGACTGAACAATATTTACGCAATACACAAGTAGTCTACTTCCTGTCTGACAATGAGAACAAAAAGATTAACTTTCACAACACCCGAAATTATTGACGCTGTCAAGAAAATGTTAACCCTTTGCACTCCAGCCTAGTAACTAATAGTTGATTATCAAAACTCGCTTCCTCGCCGCTCATGGTGTTATAAAAACTCGTTCGCTAAGGTGGTGCATTCGGAGAACAGCCGCTGTTTCGATTAAATCTGCGCTGTGTAAGTAAACCAAACGTGTCACCGTAGCGGCGACAGTGGATTTAACCCTTTTCGCTCGAGACGAGTTACAGGTACTTTAAAATCATTAGGTTAGGTTAGGTAGGGTTGGGTTAGGTGAGGTTAGGATGCATCATACCTCCCGGGCGCCGCTCGAGTGGCCGCATCAAATCGCCTGGGCGCCGCTCGAGTGCAAAGCGTTAATCCTAACATTTTCAATGTCGCAAATGCGGCGACAACAGAGTGCAAAGGGTTAATTATTCCACCTGAAATGAATGCAACGTGCCCAAACCTTTACAAGTTTATTATTATATCGTGCGAGCCACAAAATTTTGTTTCAAAGTTGGCTGTCATGAGACTAGTTCAATTGAATTAGTTTAAAAAAAATTAATTAACCCCAGACATGACTGCTATATTTCTCTCTCTCTCTCTTTCTCGGGCATGGCCAAAATTCTGTGGCTCGCCTTGTTATTTCTCTGATCTAACGAAGGCGATTTTTTTAGGAAAACCCGCCGAGCTACGATCAGGCCACCCAAAAGAAGGATCAATAACTGTAATCTAGACGGGCGCTTTAGGTCACGCAGCCTTTCATTGTTTTACTATTAAACCGTACGCAAAAAAAAATAATAATTAAAGAAATGCTTTCGTTTTTTTGATGAATACACTCTGGAAAGTGCGTTGTTCTTCTTTTATTGACATTCCCATATATTTTATGGAAGATTACTTTAACACTGTGTTATATATTTATATATATATATATATGTATAAAACTGTAACGACCATACTGTAATATATGATATACACTAGCTTTCGTACTAATCAAAGCTATGAACGACGAAAAACGGTTAAGCGAGATTAGGTCTTGTTTTTAATCGAGTATTCAAACAGTTTTTTTTTTAATTCAAGAAAGGTAAAAAGTTTGCCGTTTGTTGGCCCTTTAAGACACACTGCGCCACTGCAACAGACACATCGGCCCGTATTCATACATCTCGTTTAAAGTCGCTTTTAATTGAATGATGGATAAATGCGAGGATAATATGACAACGTGTCGTTTGAGCGGGAAGTAAACATTCGAAATAAATATATCGAAAAACCAAGGAAATATGAGAAAATCTATGTATTAAACCAGTTACTTTTTTTTTTTGATTAATCAAATTATATAATTATGTTTCACCACGGGTTAAGTGAGAAATGAATCATATAAACCAGTTATGCCCACAGTTCTATATGTAGAACGACTATTTTTAGGTTCCTCTCAAAATGTTATCTAGAATATCGTCAGTGCCATCTATCATTTTCTTATTCCAATAAGTATGTTCAGTGAGTATTCATTGACATTTGACAGGAAGTGAAAAATAACCTCTCTGTGTTTTTAAATCTTAATTACTTCATCATTTACTTTCCTTTAACTTAAATCTTGGCCAAATGTCAGTTAACTTCATTTATACATTGTTTTGCACATAAATAAATGTATGCAAGTGATTCAAAATTTTGAATGCCTTTTATGTACGTATTTTCGCAAAATATCTTCGATTTTCGAATTTTTTCAATTTCCCGCCCAAATAGATGACACCTCGTCATTATTTTCGCGGTTTTTCATCATTTATTTAAAAGCGATTCTAAATGTACGCCATAGCAAATTGGCCTGATTGTATGAAATATAAAATTCCCACAATCCATCAGGAAATAAAATTTGAGGCAACCTCACTTGTTGCAGAAGCATTAAATAAATTTAATGAAACGATATATTTCGTTTTATTAAATTTATCCAATCAGGGTTTTGTACTTTTTTTTTTTTTATTTGGCCCATGTGAGCTTGGCATAAAAATCTTGCCCACAGCCAATCGGGTTACATATAAATCAATTAAAATACAGTTTTCTTGTTAAATAAAGCGAAACGATGAATTAGATAAATAAAACAAAAACAAGACTCGATCTTGGGTGTATGCAATCAAATTAACAAGCTAAAAGCACGGCTGATGGTTTTAAGAAATTGTAAGATATTTTTATTTTTTTAGTACCTATCGTGTATTAATAGCATTTTTATTGTATTCTATTTTAGAGTAGCGATCGTGTATATTTATGATAAATAAAAATGTTCACAAGATAAGCCCAGTTGTTTGGGTTTGGAGTCGAAAACGCGATAGCAAAAAAGCTGTCATTTTTTCCTGAACTCTTAATGTCACCTTTAATCTAAAAAAAATCCGCACATCTTTAACCTTTAATTTTTGCGTGTGCGCGATGCGTGAGTGTGTCGAATTTTATCTGGAAATTCGGGCTGCTGGTCAGTTTTAATCTTTTAAACTTTGAGTGTGATTGCTTGAACGTAAAATTCACGCCGAAATGGTTCTTACTGTGGTTTGGGTGCAGTCGTGTAAGTATTTTTTTTTGTGATTGTTGGTTGGACTACGTGTATTTTTGACTGATACCGACTGAATTTTATAATTTACAATGTCTTTTATATTTTAGGGATAATCCTAGCAATTTCAATCTGTGTTTTATTAGTCCTAGGCTTATTTATAATTTTCTGCTTGTGGTAAGTGCCCTTTATTGAAGTGACGGTTCGCGGGGTTTTTCTGGTACGGCCGAGGAACAAGAGGTGGTAATACAGATAGGTAGGGTCAGTTGCAGAGACGGCTGGCTGCGTGACCGCACCTATCTGTATTACCACCTCTTGTTCCTCGGCCGTA
This sequence comes from Ocypus olens, assembly GCA_910593695.2. Classification (NCBI taxonomy): domain Eukaryota; kingdom Metazoa; phylum Arthropoda; class Insecta; order Coleoptera; family Staphylinidae; genus Ocypus; species Ocypus olens. The sequence continues at coordinate 2,232,766 of OU343058.1, forward strand.
CCAGAAAAAAACCCCGCGAACCGCCACTGCTTTATTGTATTCAAGTTGTAAATAAAGAAAACATACAATTGCACACTCTTGATCGCGCATTTTTTTGATGAATGAATGTACAGTGAGATCGGAAAGTCGAAAATAGTTGGCAGCACATTTTCCGAAAATAGGGATATTAATTCACGTAATTTATATTGGCTGCCTGGATCAGTGCAGCACATAAGAATTTTGGCTATTTTGACGTCTTGTTGTTTTTTGAGGTTACTTGTTTTAAAGATGGTTTTTAAAACAAGTAACCTCAAACTAAATACATTGCACTGCACTGAAATCATTCAGGCAGCCAATATCGAATTACTTAAATCATTATAATATAATATATAATGATTTAAGTAATCTGATATTGGCTGCCTGAATTATTTCAGTGCAGTGCATGTGCATTTTATTTATTTTGATATCTTTACTTGTTTTAAAAACATCTTTAAATCGAGTAACCTCAAAAAATCACAAGACGTCAAAATAGACAAAATTTTTCCTTAATATTACGTGAATTAGTTACTAAACCTTTATTAAAACCTGGTTTTATACAGGGTTTTAAAGGGCAATTGACTAAAGTCAATTACGTGAATTATTATCCCTATTTTTAGAAAATGTTCTGCCCGCTATTTTCGACTTTCTGATCTCACTGTAGTGTTTAAGTAATTTTTGTTCTACATTTAATTGCACGTGTATTTAAGTTGGCAAGGTAAACCATCGAAACCCCGCCAGCGCCACTTTTACATAGTCGATGAGAACGGCATGAAAACCTCCTCGCCCATCACCCCCAGCTCGCAGCAAAACGAAAATTCGGGTGTTTTCCGAAAACTGTCCAACGCCGAGCTGTGGAAGATCAACTTCCGATTCCCCACGCCAAGTTTGAACGCCAACAAACGGCTCTCCAGTTCCGACAAGAGCAACCTGATCAGTAATGAGAGGGAGTTGATGGACTCCCTCGATATTGAGAAACAGTAAGTGTCTGAAAGTGATTTTAGAACTTTTCTAGTTCTCGGTTTTCAGGTTTAATGATGCCGTACTGGAGATCGATAAGGTGGTGGAAAATGATGATGCTAAGTCGTGTGTGAGTAATGATTCAAACCATACTTATTACTCGGTAAGTGTGTTCATTATTAGGGAAAAGGGTTTAAGTGTAGAATTTTGACCGAGGCGCCAATTGCGGACGTTTTTCGAACTAATGGCTAAGTCCAGTAGTCATCAAACTGTTGATGTTTTCTAAACAGCAAGTGTTCCAGCTGAAATTTAAACAAAGTACTTGTTAAATACAATAAAACGAAATGTAGCCTGAATACATGAATATTCAACCTGTTCGTTAATCTGCAAGTAAAAATTAAGTCTTACTAAGACTATAAACAAATAAAGTTCTTGTTATTCATTACAATTGTTTCGGCACACAGTGAACAATTGAATTACAGCATCATTACAGTGAGATCAGAAAGTTGAAAATAGTTGGCACCACATTTTCTGAAAATAGGGATAATAATTCATATATGTTGGCTGCCTGCACATAAGAATTTTGTCTATTTTGACGACTTGTGGATACTTAACCCTTTCGGCCCTGGTGGTGGCAATTGCCACCGATAGATTTACATGTCTCTACTTGCTGACAATCCATATTTTTGCCGTTTATCACTAGATGTCACTTCAACAAAGCCTCACTAATTAATTCCTATACCAATTAATCAAATCAGTTCAAATTTGGTATTTATGGTGTTAAGAAGCTCCCCATCAATAATAATTAACAAAAATTGTTTTTTTCAAATTTAAAAATCCAGGGCCGAGAGGGTTAATACAGCACCCAGTCCGTTACCTAACAACCCTACATTCAACATAAAAAAAAACAATATTGTTAAATTCAAAAATCTAATCAAATTTTCACTTGATTTCGTTTGCTTTTCAAACCAGCATTACACGACACTATATTATTCTGCTGTCACTGAATGCCCAATAATAATAAATAACTTTATTTTGCACTTTTCTATACAACGAAACTTGAATACCCGTGTTGTATTTACATATTTAAACAACCGTTGCAGGTGTATCCGGTAACGAGGGCGAATTCGGTAGCAGAAACCATGAGGAGCGCGTCCTCTCACCCCGAGAACTTGGAAAAGTATTGAACGCCCGCATCGAGGAGTCGCGTGTATATATTTAATTTATGTAACATTTAAACAGTACCAATAATAATAATTCGTATGGAATTAATCGGCTTATAGTTCATTTCTTTATTACACCATATATGAGTATATACATCTAATAAAAATAACCAATCAAGGACGATATTAATTACATAAATACATAAAATAAAATTCTCACTACGATAACTCTGCAGTGGCAATAACAAAATTCAGATTACAAATAAAATCGGATGGCGCTTTTTACGTAATAATAATAATAATAATAATCGATAATGATAATATTTTGTAATCTACATTTCTTTATTTACGCAGATAACAATCTAATTGTGTTATTTTGTACACAGTATAAATCACAAGTTATAAATATTTTTTGAATAACATCTTTTTAATATATAACACACAGTTTTTTTTTTTTTAATCTTTTCAATATACATTTAAAATCTAACATACGAATTGGTTTTAACGTCCCCCGCGTCCGGATAAAAATAGCATTCGTAGGAGTAAGTGTTTGGGGTAATTGTAAACGGGAACGCAGGGATCGATTAGAAGCATTTCTTGCAATTCCGACCTCGAATGTACATAAATTTTACATTAATAACGTTACTTTAATCCTTTTTCCCCCTAGGCTTACGATAGTGGTAAAATTTTCATATAAAAACGTTTATATACCCGATGAGGTGAAAACAATGAAGGATACCGATGTATATAAATTTCTAATATTTCAGTACGTTTCGAATCCAGTAATAATAATAATAATTGACTATAGAAAATGTTTAGCGGATATGAATGTAAAGCGATTTTGAACTTGAATATATTATTATTATTATTATTGATTGAACGGTGTATTATGTCTCTTTGATAATTTTAAGCAGGAATTCGAGAAAGAAATAAAAGAAAATTAAAAGGATCGCCGTGAATCAGGAGAACATGCTGCTTATCAGCAGGTATAGCACCATGAGCACGAGGGGGAATATGTAACAGAAGAGTGTGTTGTGGGAGCGATCACATAAGGCATTGTATTTTTCGTGAAGGCTCACCAGCTCCTTGTTGATGACCAGCTTCTCCTCGTTCGCCTGGGCGTAGCGCTCCTTCAGCAGCACCAGCTCCTCCTCGAGGTTCTGAATCTGCTCCGCGTTCACGCGAGGCGCTGATATGTCTTCGGGCTTTGGTTCTGTTGTGATTTGGTCCGCCTGCGACGACTTCTCGCTGGTAACGGGGGGGAGCTTTTTACTCTCGATCTCCTTCTCCAGGGAGTTCTGCGCCGCGTTCAGGTCCACCTGCAGGTTGTCCACCTTCTCTCTGAGCCCCTTGATCTCCTTGACGCCCTCCAGGAAGGTCTTCTCCAGGCACGCGTACTCCTCCTTCAGCAGTTCGGACTTGCTCATCAGAAACGAGTTCTCCTCTTTCTCCGTGAGCAGGGACTTCTCGAGCAGGGCGATCTTCGTCTTGTTCGCGCTCGAGATGATCTCCAGCTGCTCGATTTGTTTCTTGAGCTCGTTCTGCGCGGTCTGGTACTGGTACTTCAGGGTGCGCGCGTCCACCTCCACCACGGGGAAGTCGGCCCTCTTCTCCGTCGTCTCGCAGTCCGTGTCTACCTCCTTCTCCGATTCGGTGCCGTTGTCGGCCTTCTCCTGAAAATTAAGTTAGTGTTAATGTCGACGTTCGCGCGCCGGCGTGCTGCGTACTTCTTTCGCGGAAGGTTCTGCTCTATCGTTACAGGTGCTCACCTTGTCCTTGTTCTCGGATAGGCTGCCGTCGGCGTGGATTTTCGTCGACTCCTTACTTACGTAAGTGTAACTGGTTTCCATGTCCGTCGAATCGTCAGTCTCTATTTCCTCGGCCGTACATTGTGTTTCGGTCTCTAATACTGGTGCAACCTTCAATATCATTCGTTAGTTTATTACTCATCCCTTAACGAAACCATTTGACATTAAAATTAAAAATGGTAGATAATTAGTTGTTAAGTTTGTACTAGTTTTCAAATTGTCAGCAATTATCAAATTAAGACAAAGGCAAACGAACGGAATTCCGTGAAACAGAATTTAATTTAATTAACCTAACTTTATTCGTGTGTCACTGTCACCTTTGTGTACTTGGTTGCATACTATTACAATTAAATGCCACGCATTGATGTGATTATTCCACGATTGAACGTACGCGTAAACAATAGTACGTTCAGTGTTAAGATATAATAAATAATAATAACGGTTTTGAATGTTTTTAGTAGACTCACCGTTAAGTTGATGTGATTCTGCTGAGGATCCTCGAGGCCGTTCTCCCTCTTGTCGCCCTGTCCCGCCTCGTTGTCCATGAGGTCCTCCTTCGTGCTGAACTCGTCGTTGTATATCGTGTTGTACCTCTCGAGGGCCTCCAGCGGCAGCATCTCGTTGCCGGGGTGTAGGGCCAGCGACCGCAGCTGCTCCAGCTTGTCCTGCAGGTCGGTGACGTGCTGCGCCTCCTTCTCGAGCCTAGCCTGCAGCTCCTTCTGCTTCTGCTCCAGCTGCGCCCTCTCCTCGTCCGACTTCTTCTGCTCCTCCGTCAGTTTCTGGGCTATGTCCTGAAATCAACGGATGAGACACTCGATCTTGACAATCGCCGCCTTTATAACCGGGAAAATGTCTGGTTTCTTAATTTCAGAAATTTCCAATCGTGAAATTCTTCGTTTTATGACAGTCAAATTAGACTATCTGAAGATGCATCACTCAATTTAACACGTTCGCTGCCACTACAATTGAGATTGCACATACGCAAGTATAAAGTTGGACGCACCAGCGCGTCGGTGGCAGCGAACGTGTTAAGTGAGCATGCATGGAATTGACTATTTCTCGCTCGTATGAATTGCAGCATGTACAAATTGTAAATACTGTAAAAAGGGGTTACCCGTTAATAAAACTATTATTATTATTATTATTATTATGAGCCGATAGGTGAATGCTGCAAACTTCATACACGCGAGAAATGTATGTCATTCCATGCTCGTTGTACAATATACTATAGTGGCTATAGTTAATGTTATTTGCATTGAATACGACTTTTATTTACCTGTAGTTCTAACTGTGCTTGGTCCAACTGTTCCCGGGCCAACATGGCTTCGTGTTCGGCCGTGGCCCTGGCCCGTTGTTGTTCCGCGGCGAGACCGACAGCCTCCAACCTTTCCGCGTGCAATTTCCTAAGCGCCTCCTTCGCCGCGACCTGGTACTCGGCACGATCTTCCTATAAATCACAAACTTGAATTATCGGGGGCGATACCACAAGAGGTTAGAATTTGGTCGGATAAATTTGTGCCATTGAATCGACACAAATTTCGAAAATTAGCTAAAATACAAATGATCTCACTTGTAATTTAGTCAGTTCCTCCCTCAACCTGTCGTCGCCGAATCCCTTGTTGGCCTGCATGAGCTGCGTTTCGAGGGCGGCCACCCTGGAGAGCAGCCTCTCCTCCCCGACGTAGGCCTGCCAACTCTCGTCGGCGGCCCTCCTCGCGGCCTCCACCACGTGCTGCAGGGCGGTGAGTTTCGTTTCCAGGCACTGTTCCCTTTGACTAGCTTCTTGTATGATTTGATTTAATTTGTACAGCTCGTCCAGAGGTACTAAACCTAAACAGGTCACAAATAATTTACAATCGTTACAATCCGTGAGGGCCATCGTTGCGTCTATTAATTTTGAAAAGAGAACGTTCGCAACTATTAAACTGAATTTAAATTATTACACGTATTAATTTTGAAAAGAGAACGTTCGCGACCGTCGATTTATTTATTAAAAAAAACATTACGGAACATAAAGGTGACACGATTACATGATATTGTTTTATAATTACATTCGTCATCGATTTTATTAAATGAAGAATAAGAGCATGATGGTATCAAACAAACCTTTGCACGGGAAGGAACTCGAGGCTCAGCTCATTTTGAAATTTGGAATTTATGTCTTGAAAATTCAAACTTTAGCAGAATTGACATTTAAAATTATGACATTGACTTCGTGCAGTTTTTGTATGAGGGTGTGCCATGGAAAATTAAACACAAATTGTAATATTGTGTTATTAAAATTGCATTCTACGGATTAACGTGGAGCCTTCTTAATAATATATTAACACTGCGTTGGCCCCAAACACACGTGGTCCCCTTAGGCAAACTAAATTTTAGGTTATGTTTTGAGAACGGTGTTACGATATTTTAATCAAAACAAATACCGCGAGATCGAAAGGTTGAAAATAGTCGGCAGCCCTTAATACAAAGCCTGACTAACAGAAGTTCAGCGGCGTCACTAAGAATGGGAATTTTGGTATGGAAAACCCTGAAATTTAAATAAAACTGCTAGATTATGAGTCTAGAAATAATTGCCGTTTGAAATAGGCAAAATCGGCTAATAAAAACACAGAGAATTATAACCTCAAAATGTCAAAATTAACAAAATGTACACTGCACTGTATTGGAGAATTCCAGACAGCCAATATAATTTTAGGGATTTTCAAAAAATGTGCTGCCAACTATTTTCGACTTTCTGATCTCACTGCATTATATGTGACATACAATTTCATTTATTAATGGAAAAATAATATTTAAAGGGTGAAAGACCGCAGGTCGATAGACCATTTGGGCTCAGTTAAATACAGTATTATATGTTATATTGTTATGTGTAATAAGAAACCGAATAAAGATAGTTATGTATGTAATATTTAAAAAATAAATATAATAATCATTTTATGTTAAAGGTTTAAAGAAGAAAACACCAACCAAGTTAACTTATAAAGATCACTTCACATGAATGCATTTTCTAAATCCATCATCATATTATGAAAATTTAAATAAATTAAGTATGCTCGTCGAACAAGATGAAGAGAAAACCCGTCATTACAGTGTGCAAGTAATTGAGAACGCATTCAACGGTAAATCAAATTATACGTTATTAAGCATATAAATTGCGATTTGTGAAAACGGAAAGCTACATTTTCTGAGGTAGCAATTGTAAAATAATGATGTTATTCTGAGCAATAGTTTTTAACATTGCAATGTTATGTGAAATTTAACAGCGCTGTTAAAAACTGTATGCTGAACAAATTGGCAACAGTGCAACGTCTACAGAGAGACCAACTTCATGCCTATTATAATAGATGATTAATAATACGTTTTTGAAGATATTTTTAGAAATAAAATGAGTGTTTCATAAAGCGTGTATATGAACATTGGAATATTACCAACCATTTGAGTTTTTTGTTGACGAAAAACACAAACCACAAAATAACCTCAAAATATGTAAATCACCATCAACAATCTCGTAATGTCGACCGTTTTGACAAGTGTTGCTTAACACGTTCGCTGCCACCGCAACTGGGATTGCATTTACGCAAGTGTAAAGTCGGACGCGCTAGCGCGTCGGCGGCAGCGAACGTGTTAACATCGAAAATGTTAATCTACATCGGAGTTAATTGACAGACATTGATTGTGTACAGAATCGAATATGTCAATGTTAGCAAATAACATCGCTATTAACGCTAGCATTTTTAAAAAGTGATTTTTTTGACCTTGAGAATGAAAATTTAAAAATACGACTTCGTCGTTCCTCAAATATTCAGCGTGACCATATTTACCGTGTCTGTTTCCCTCTGCTATGCTAGGACTGGCCTTCGCTTCCTTTCCATCAGGTAAATACAGTTTCAACGTGGCTATGATGCACCCGTGGGTGACCTTCCGGTTGTTCTCCACCACGTCGACGCCGAATTGCACAATATCCCCCGAGCTGACTTCGTGCGGCTCAGATTCCGTGGAGGACAGCCTTGTGTTGTTCACAAAAGTGCCGTTACTGCTTTTGGTGTCCTGAAATAAAGATTGACAATGATGCAACAAAACCATTATTTAGATTAAAAATATCAAATAGACAGCGATTCAGCAGAGAAAAATGCACCCAAACTATTGATCAAATTGAAAAATTATATACACTGAAAGTATCTTGGACGCAACAACTCTTGTAATGGTCGCAACTTGGATTGAAGCGGGACCATCGCAATCCAAAAAACAGCAGCTTGATCAAATCGAACGCTTTTATTACATCTTCTGGCGATGTAGGTCTGAAAAATGTAGCAATAAAAATATATTAAGGCGCGTAAAAAATCTTCAACTGCATAGAACACTAAATTTGTTGGATATTTAAAAACAAAATTAGTTAACCTACATTTGTCCAAGATTTAAATTAACCTACAGTTCTACATGAAGGACGACTATTTTAAAATTCCTCTTAAAATTATTTCAAGAATATCGTCGGCGCCATCTATCATTTTTCTTTTTCAATAAGTACATTCATTGACATTTGACAGGAAGCGAAAACTAACCTCTTAATTGGATGATTTAGAGAAACATCATTTACTTTCCTTTAATTTAAATCTTGGGCAAATGCGGGTTAAAGGAAAGTAAATAAATAAATTCAAAAATCCCCAGATCACACTCCATCAATTTAAGGTAAGGATTCGTTTCAATTAAAATACTCGCCTGTAGATAGAATTTGCCGCAGTCGTACCACAGGAGAGCGTGGTGCCTGGAGAGCACCTTGCAGTCGAAAATCGCGTTGGTCGAGGTGGCCCTCGCCCTGGCCACCGACCTGCCCACCTTCACCGGCTGGTCAAGCGCGAGCGTCCTCTCCTGGAACGGGTGCGAGTTGGGGCGACTTATCAAAACGGCCTTCGCTGTCATGGTGTTGTCCGTCGGTATTACCATCTCATTGTTATTGTCCTGCTGATCCGCGTAATTCACATACTGAACGTTTTTCATCCAACTCCCACTGACAACCACCATTGCCTGTTCGAACCAAAAGACCGGGTTATCTCTCAAGCGCGCAAACAAGCAGAAGGTCGTTACGACTGTTTTCATTGATAAAAAATTATATACACTGAAAGTGTCTTGGACGCAACAACTCTTGTGATGGTTGTATCTTCATGAGTAACACATGCTTAAAGACGAGAAATATTTAATGAGTAATTCCTCATTTAAAAATACATTGTTTATTAAGTTGATTTCATAAAGAAAACAATTGAAAACGATAGTAACACGTGCCCTCACGTTTTATATTTGTACAATAATTTGTGGTTAAAACAGTGTATTTCGACCTCAATTTTTTGAATTTTTAAAATACAAATAGTACAATGGAAACAAACTAATCTCACAGTTAAACTTAACAAAACGAACTATTATTTAATAAAGACTAAATATAGCCTGAATATGTGAATATTCAACCCAACTATTATTTAACCTTAAAAAATGATTGTCGGAATAATAAATAACAGAAGAAGGTAGCACAATAAATCGAATGTATTACCATTATTATCAAGTGCTCACAACCATCGTGGTCTTCTATTTACAAACAAGCAATGGATCAAACATTAACATTATCCTAAGGATAATAGAGCAGGTGCATCAAGTCCAATTAACTACTTAAACTAATGAATCACTAGCGATTAACACTCGTGAACTTGATTCCTTCGAGTGGCTGTGTACGGGTCGAAGCCCGAGAGAGGCTTGGCGTGGAATCGATAGGTGGGACACCGGTGGTACTCACCCAGGAAAACAACGACTATCCTCCAGCAAGCCGTAAATCCTGTATTCCTGCGATTATCGTGGAATATTTGGATGTGTCAAAAATAGGTGGCTCTATCTGAAATTAGGAATTTTCGGAATTCATCAATTTAAATGCCAACTTCAACTGGGACGAACACTTAAAGGGCGACGTTCCGTTCTCGGGCGGCGAACGGCACGACCATTACATCGCATACATTTAAATAAATTATCGTTCATATGGTACAGACGGTCTACATTTACTACATTTTATTGCACACAAAGCGTTGCTCGATAAAAAAACCTTTGCTTTCTACTGTTGCAATACTGACACTTTCACCGCCCCGAAGACAGCCGATGAACTCGTTTACAAACTCGAGGCGCAATTTTCGAAAAAGATAATTATTCGCAATAACGTGGAACTACAAATTTGGAATTACTTAGTTTTAAAACATAATTTGGAGTCATTTATTAATTTTCGAGATTTACATACAGCGCCATCTTGTGCAACGCTTTGAAACTACCAGTAATAAATATTAAACAATATTTTAAGTATTCGATTAATTAAAGCTAGAAAATTTTATTCATATTTAAACATTAACCAAATATTCTTTATATAAAATAATATTGAATTCAACAATTAAATGACAACAGGACAAACCAATAGATGTCGGCACTTTCACCACCCTAAAGACGGCTGATCAACTCAATTACAAACTCGAAGCGCAATTTAAAAAAAGGTATTATTAGCAACGACACATTTTGAATTGCCAAGTTTTACAACTTTATTAATTTTTGAGATTTGCATCTAGCGCCATCTAGTGCAACGTTTCGAAACTGCTATTGATATATATTAAAAAAATTAATTATCCAATTAAAAGCTACAAATTTTATGTTTATTTAAACATTATCCAAATATTCTAGATATAGAATAATATGAATTGAATATTAGATTCAACTTTCGAGATGAACATTTAGTGCCATCTAGTGCAACATTTTGAAACTACTGGTGGCAATAGCTGGAACATTATTTCAATTATTCAATTAATAAAAGCTACGTATTTCTTTTCATATTTAAACATTATACAAACATTCTTCATATTAAATAATATTGGATTCAACAATTAAAAGATAAAGTTTACTAACATGGCGAACCAATAGATGTCGGCACTTTCACCACCACGAAGATAGCTGTTAAACTCATTTACAAACTCGAAGCGCGTAAAAAAAAATTATTGTCAACAATACTGAACATAATTTGCAGTAATTTATTAATGTTCGAGATGTAAATCTTGCGCCATCTATTGCAATATCTCGAAACTGCCAGTAATAAATAACAAACATGATTTTAATTATTCGATTTATAAAAGCGGGAAATTTCTAATCATATTTAAACATTATCCAAACATTCTTTATATAGAATAATATGGGATTCAACAATTAAAAGACAAAGCTTAATAACATGGCGAACCAATAGATGTCGGCAGTGTCAAGGTAACGGTGCAGTTTTTGAATACAATCAATCTCACACAGTGTTATTAAATAACGTATTTATAATTAATTGTATTCCGGATAACAATCTCCTGGTCTATCTGAAATATAAATTTACCAGTAGATGGTTTATTTCAAAAGTGTTATCAATACTGTAATTTTGCCAGTCGATGGTTTCTCTCAAAAGTGTTACCAATACGAGCATTTTTCAAACGTCAAATTTTTAACTTTGAGGTTATTCACGGTCGATTTTCCAAAAGTTAATTTTACAAACCGTGTTAGTTGCTAACAAGCACAAACATGACGGAATTCGACAAGCTGGCCCAGGGCCCCCGCGACGGTGCCAACTACCCCCTCTGCGTTATTTACTGCGGCAACTGCACTATGCCGATTGAGGTTAGTTTTTTAAATTAAATCCGTATATTATTAGCCCGTGCACAGGGAGAATAATTCTTTATTCTTTTTATTCAGACGAAAATAGCAGTTAAAAGTACAATCATTAGAGTTGTATATAATATGGGGTGGTTATTCTATGTGGGCTATCGACCGAAGTTCTTTCTGGCCTGTAGCCCATGTATTTTCCGAACAGCGAATTACAGAGTAATATAATCAAATCGAATTTAATCATAAAAGTACAACGAACACGATACAATAAAACGTAAGCTGTACACCATTTTACTAATATTGATATCTAATTTATTGCAGTACTGCGAGTATTATCCGGAATATGAAAAGTGCAAACAGTGGCTGGAGAAGAACTTGCCTTCGGAGTTTGAGAAAGTGAAGATAGGCGACGACGGGACGGAGGGCGGCGGTGAGGAGGAGAAGAAGAGGCAGAAGCGCGGCGGCAAGGGGATGATCAAGGCCAAGAAGAAGGAGGACGGGCCCAAGCAGGTGTGCGTCTCGAGGGCGCCCAGGGGGAAGAAGAAGTCTGTTACCGTCGTAACGGGGTTGAGTTCATTTGGTGAGTGTTTTATCTATTTTTACGGAAACTCCTTTTATAAATGAAAAAGAAACACAATTAAATTTGTAAACAGATAATGGAGGAAATTCTTCGTATATAACTGGGCTGATAGGATCAAAAGGAAATAGGCTCAGTCCAAGCCTAAATTATATCTAAATACCAGTGACGGTTCGCGGGGTTTTTTCTGGTACGGCCGAGGAACAAGAGGTGGTAATACAGATAGGTGCGGTCACGCAGCCAGCCGTCTCTGCAACTGACCCTACCTATCTGTATTACCACCTCTTGTTCCTCGGCCGTACCAGAAAAAACCCCGCGAACCGTCACTGCTAAATATAACTAAAATAGATTTCACTTTCTTAACCCTAAATTTTCGGCTGATTTTTAAAGGATCCTTCATAATTTGAGAATTACGAACTACCTTGTTCTCTGCAAAATTCTAAAAATTTTATGCATGTTCCAGACATTGATCTGAAAGTGGCCGCCAAGTTTTTTGGACAGAAATTCGCCTGCGGCTCATCCGTTACTGGTGACGATGAGATTGTCATTCAAGGAGACGTTAAAGATGATTTGTTTGATATCATCCCGGAGAAATGGCCAGAAGTGAGTTTTTTATTTTCTTTAATTTTTGAGCAATTTCATCAGGTGTGCAATTTTTAATCAATTTTCCAGATTGATGAGGACCTTATTGAGGATTTGGGCGATCAGAAAAGATAAGTTGTTTACCGTTAACAATATTTATATTTGTGTATAACTTAATGAAATAATAAATTGTTTTATAAAATCTGAAGGTTTATAATCCTTTCAACTTAAATACTATCGATTGTCCAACAACTTCAAATATCTTGGAATTTTGTTCGATCGTTTAAAATTTGTGCTAAAAAATTAAAATTAGGCTTCAAAGTAATTTCTACTGAAACTGCTCTTAACATTAACAAGTCGATTTACCTATGGGTCAATCCTGTTCACTCAACGCCTCTTTTCTACCTTCATCATTTCCAAGTGGCCAGAAGATCCGAACTTTAACCAAAACGAATGGTGATGTTTTAGAATTTAGATTATATTTTGGGCGGTCAGTTGGTGTAGTGGGTACAGGCGAGCGCTTGTGCCGTGTAGGTTCGATTCCCAGCCGGGACGAAAGATTTTTCAGTTTCGAGAAGTATTCGTAGTTGTTTGTATTCATTTTTCGTTATTCATTTAATTTATAACTTAAAATATATAAATTGATGATGGCTAATGGTCATAGCACCAAGGCCAGGCATAACGCCGAAAAAAAAAAGATTATATTAATAAATATGTTGATGTTTATACTACTGAAGAAAATGAAAGATAAAAGGTCTCGATTATTTTATTAAATAAAACTAGAAATTATTCTGTCGGAGCAGCTTCCTCTTTCGGTTTCGAAACGTTTAGGTGTGAAGATACAATTTGCAAAATCTCTTCGACCTGCTCGTCCGTCAGTCTTTCCTCGCTCTCTTCAATTATCTGAAAATAATAATTAAATTACTTCTAAATAAGTAAATAATCCTCAATTTGTCTGTTCCTAAAAATGTTACTTACCAGTTGTATCTCCAGTGGAGTTGTCGGGGGATTGTTCAGCATCATAAGGCGTTCATTTTTATTTAAATTATACGGTTCCAGCGCTTTAATGCAGCTGACGATATTCTGGGATGATTGTTGCGCGCACGGCGATTTTTCCAAAAATTGTAAAGTCTGCGGAAATATTGAGTCTATAAAAACAAACCAAACTTAAAGGGTGGTAATAAGTTGATCTTAAACTTTTAATATACACAGTGTCCCATGACTCAAGGTTCATAGTTTAAGGGTGTGTAGTTGAAGTCATTTAGGGTTAAAATTGCTTAACCCTTTCGGCCCTGGTGGTGGCAATTGCCACCGCAACATTTTCATGTCTCTACTTACTATGACAATCCATATTTTTGCTGTTTATCACTAGATGTCACTTCAACAAAGCCTCACTAATTAATTCCTATACTAATTAATCAAATTTGGAATTTATGGTCTTAAGAATCTCCCCATCAATAATAATTAACAAAAAAAATGTTTCTTTCAAATTTAAAAATCCAGGGCTGAAAGGGTTAATAAACTTAGTCCGAAAATGCTAAAACAAAATTTATTCAAATAAAATAAAAACTCTAAATACTTTTCGTCTTCTACAAAAATCATTTACTGATGAGAGGTAAACCTTGAAACTCGTTTATAGATGGCCAACTCTTAAATTGTTAAAGACGAAAAGTACTGAAATTGTTTTAACTTGTTTATTTAAAAAAGTATCTACAAATTCAGTACAAAATTATCTCCCGGTCTGCCTGCTAAATCCCAAGTTTTGTGGGTTCGATACTTTACCCGAGCAGATCAATTTTCTAAACGAGGAATATCTGCCGGTTAAATTTCCAATGTTATGTTTCTAAAGTAGTTTCATTCGTTATTCAATACAATTACCTCATACGTTATTGTAGCCAGCTGTCCCTTGCTTTTATTTTTCCGATCCTTAATTTTGTGCAGGTGCTCCATCACCTCGAGATTGCACAGAGTTGCCACATTAGAATTCTTGCTGAAATGTTTATTATGTATTTACCTCACCAGTCTGGCAGGTGATTTGTTACAGTACGATTTATGTATTTGCGAGTTAAAAGTAGTGTAATCCACAATATTTTATTTCATACTGTGCTTTCGATACTCCACGATTTTGTAATTTTATAAGCTGACAGCCAGTGGTGTATTGGTAAAATAAGAAATAAGGGAACGCATGGTGAGAGCAAAGAAGTAAGGGAACGCATGGTGAGCGCAAAAAAATAGTCCGCGACTTTCCACAAGAAGCTTGCTGAAAGTTTTTCGGAGATCATCTTATTTTAAGCAAACTATAGTTTTACTTGTAAGCTTTTTTATTTTTTTTATTCTTACTATACAAAATAATAAACAAAAATATTAACAAACACAAAAAAGGTGCCGGAACGTCGTTCCCCCATGTTCCCCCTCCAATACACCACTGCTCACAGCTACTTCCATATTGAATGAAATAGCCAATAACGAAGCGAACTAAAAAATACGAAAATATCATGGAATGCGTATCGAAAACATGGTGTTTTCAGTTATCAATGCACATATTTGAACCAATGAAATAAGTCTACTTCGTGCTGAAGGAAATAATCAAATTAACAAGAAAACTCTGGCCGGGCAACATTTTACGGATACCAGACTGAAATAAGTCTGGCAAATCAACGAATGCAGCACGAAATGAAGTAAAAGGCGAAATTTTTAAGCAGTCCGACTCTAAACTATTGTAATTTAGTTATTACTACTCCTTAAATTATTTGGGAAACTTGTAAAAACTTACATTTCCATTATTTTGCAGGTTATGTTATTAAAATGAAACCATAGATAATTGATTCGATCATAGACTATCCCATAGATCTTGTCGTCATAGACTGTGGTGGTAGATGAGTAACTCTGTCAGAAAAAATGGACAATAAACTTCGGACGCACACCGAGAGATGGCTCTAGTAATGGCGGGACATTATTCAAAATTTAACTGAAAGTTAACTTATAAGTGGTATATGATGTAATAATCTTTGCATTCTTACTCAAAAAACCATGGTGCAAAGATTACATGGTGTGCCTATAACTCCCGTACCACGCTCCAATTGAATATTTTTGATGCTGCAATTATCAACACTGAAAAATGAAACTATAAAAATCTACACTAACGAATATAAATTGCAAAACTCGTTAAAATTCGATTTCGACATAAAAAACACGATAAAACATTTAGTTCATATCACAATGATATATTAAAATATCACGAGCATTGAAGTATTTTTTTTATTTAGAGAAATTAGGTAAGAAAATTAATAAATGTGGTTTTAGATGTTTAACGTGCCGTGCACACTAAACAGTACGAAACAATATGATTAAATGTAAATAAAGTACGCGCAATAGTAATTTAAATTAGTTATATCGACTTTTTTATTTAGCTAAGCAAGTAATCTTACAAGGTTGCATCACTGAGCATCCGCCAAATGAGAGAGGGGAAGGTTTTAGAGAGAGAACGCGGCCGTCTAGACACACCATGTAATCTTTGCACCATGCAAAAAACTCACGAAAACGAACTAGTCGTGGATTTTAAAGAGTCTTATTTAGTTATTAGTATTCTTAAAAGTATATTTAATTTGGGAAACATGTAAAAACTTACATTTTCATTATTTCACAGTTTATGTTACGATACTGAAACCATAGATAATGAACCCGATCAAAGACTATTCAATAGGTCTCGTCGTCGACTATGGTATAGATAAGTAACTCAGTTTTTGTCGTAAAGAAAGACCTTGAACTTGGGACTCGGACCGAGAGATGGCGCTAGTTGTGGTTGGTGGCAAAAAGGAAAAGCGCGCGGTATTAATGGCGGGAAATAAAAAAAATTCACTGAGAAGTTATTTTAAAAGTGATATATGAACGAGGACATAAATTTTGCATTCTTACTCGAACATTTGCTATTTTGTGTTCTTCAGTTTTAAATAACTATTCTTTATTTGATTTGCGTTGTTCTGCCAAGCTACTTTGTTAGTTTTATTTGTTTGCATTTCAGAAAAATTCTGTTAAGCTGGGACTAGCAGGAAAAAATAGTCTGTAATAAAGCATCACTGTTCTGCCTCTCAGGTAATACTCCATAATACAGCGACGGCTTGTGGATATTCGGCGAGGAGGGTACAGAAGAAAATTTGTCCAAAACAGCAGCAAAATGTATGCTTCGTCTGTAAGAGTAAGTTATGTGGTGCAGCACGAGCGGCATCTTCGTCTTATAGTCGGGCCGCCGAGAGCTGGCTGTGACTCATCGCTTAAAATCGCATGAATCAAGATTTAAGTAAACGTATGTCCGTAAGAAAATTTGGTGCCCCGCTGATTTTTAATGGCGGGATATTTAAAAATTCTCGCGCAAATTTTTTACGGTTATGTTATTTGACGTAAGCGTGCCAATGCGATGCAAGAGTCATGCGTGAGCTTAGACCTACGTTTACGCTGCCCTATTTTTTAACACGCAGACATACGTTTCGTCTTTTATTTCATAATAGAAAAAGATGGATATAAAATGCAAAGCAATTCTTAGTACGATAATGCATGAGTCACCGTCAGCTCTCAACGGATGAACTATAGCCTCTTCTATGAGCCGCCGCTGCTATAATAGTTATTTACAGAAAAGTCAGGAAAGTTATGCTTTATCTGTGGAGTACTTGCTGCAAAATGTTTAAATAATAACAGAAAAACGGACGAAAAAAAAAAACTTTATAACACTTTACTTCTCTATGTACAAATCTCGCATATTCTGTCTCATCAAAAATTACTCCTCGGCGGCCTGAACCGCCTCATGCCGTCCTTCGTATCCTCCAGGCAGGGAACCTGGACCAGGTTGAAGTAAACGTTGCCCATGAGGTTGCCGCTCGGATGATTGGAGTTTTTCAGACAGCCGAACAGGTCGTCGTCACACTGACAATGACTTTTCGTGTACAGCGAATTGTTCGTCAGGTTGTACCGCTTGGTGTACGCCCGCACTTTTATAGGACACAGGTCGTGCGTCCTGCAGCATCTGTCTATCGCCGCTTCAGAGCCCAAATCATGGTAATTTTCCGCTATATCACCTGTTCCACACCATTTCGTACCTTTAATCACAAAAAAACCATCCATAGTAATAATACAATTAAAATAATGTCCATAATTGATTTAAACTAAAAAAAATACGATTGATGGTGGAAGCCATTGCCACAGTATAGTTCCTTGTGCTATTACTTTGTGATACATTTTAATTTAGGGACTTTTCAATAAAATGCACTTTGTTGGTGTGATATAGTTTATTTCATGAATTATAGCGTTCACGTCATCAGTTCCTAAACATATCAAAGACAAGCGGCGTTTTATCATTTTGTACTATTATATGGGCCTCATCGTACTCAATAGTAGAAACGTATGTCTTCTGAGCGTTATACTTGGATCAATGGATCTTTGCGTGTATGTACGTCATAAGCTCCGACAACATTTTCATGCATTTAATCTCTCTACGATAATTTAAATTAGACGCAACCAGATGTGCACGTATGTCATCTAAGGTGAGAAAACTCAGCCCTCGGCCACAGTATAGTTCCTATGAACTATACTGTGCCTCGGCCCTCGGCAATGACGCACACGCAAAAAGCCATGGATCAAACTATACCAACAAAGTGCATTTTATTGAAACGTTCCTAAAAATGTACAATTGTTAAACGACAGAAATCAGTAAGTTTAGATCACCAGCCTGCGTATTATCTTTTACTTCAGCAATAAAATACTATAAATAATTAAAGCGTTTTGTTTTAAAGTCGATATTTCATGGAACGTAAAGATTAAAACAAACAAACTCAAAGTATGCAGTAAATATTATGACAACGCAGCGTGTTTGCTTATTATTTAGATAACGA
The DNA here is from genome assembly GCA_910593695.2 of Ocypus olens. NCBI lineage: Eukaryota > Metazoa > Arthropoda > Insecta > Coleoptera > Staphylinidae > Ocypus > Ocypus olens. The sequence continues at coordinate 2,251,406 of OU343058.1, forward strand.
TTATAAATTTAACCGCCAAGGTGTCTAGAAACATCCAGGTCGAGATACCGACACCCGGGTCCGCAAGACGGACGCCATTTCGCGACGACAAACCGGTGTTAAACTTAAACCGCAATTCCGCGCATTGTCCGAACGTTTCAATGTTATCGATGGACGGGAATTTAAAAAATTTCCGCGCGATAACGATTCCACCTCGCGGCCGCGGCCTTGCCGAATCGTCAGACCGGTCCGTGTGGGCACTGGCGTTCTTCGCGAAAAAGGTTATGATAGGAAGTGGCCAATAAAAAAAAATAAAAGCAAAATTAGCAATTAAGCGCAATTGAAACTGTTGCGAAGTCAAGGGGAGTCGTGCGCGACAGAAGGAGACTGAGCGAGAGGAGCAGAATGAACAACCCCTGCGTGATACCGACCCGGCCCGAAGACGTGGTTGGGGACAAGAGATGGGAGAGCATCCACAAGAGGTACGTGACGGAGGCGAGGACCTCGGAGTCGGAGGTCGTCTTCATCGGGGACTCGATCATCCAGCAGCTGCAGTTCAGCTCGATTTGGAACGACAAGATCAATTCGCTGCATTGCCTCAATTTCGGCATCGGTGGAGACAGGTGAGGAATTTTTACCGATTAAAACAATTCATTAAATTAAATTAAGAAATTTTAAGATATTTCGTCTCCAAGTTAATAATATAAAAAAATAGGCGATTTTATTAAAAAAAAAATACTATGAAACCCCTCGATGGATTTGCTTGAAACTTTACAAATTTATTCAGAATTACGTGTTTTATAAATTAACATCAAAAACTGGAAATACGTCATTTTTGGTTTTTAAGATATATCAGTACATTTACATTGAGAAACTTTTATAAATGACTTCAACTGAAAATTGTCTTTCAGATTTGTTTAGAATTTCATTTTCATTTTCAGAGTTGAATACGTTTTATGGAGAATCCTGAACGGAGAATTTAATTTCAACGTGAAAATAAAAGCGGTGGTCGTCCTGGTCGGAACCAACAACACCGACTGCACCCCGCACGAGGTCTTCGAGGGCCTCATGGAGATCATCAAGGAGATCAAGCACAAACTGGGCGACGTCTTCATAATCCTACCGACGCTGCTGCCGCGCGGGCAAAACCCGAACCCCTACAGGGACCGCAACGACCACGTCAACACCTTCCTGCTGGACAAGTTCGAGAATCCCGACAACGCGGACGAGCTCACCAAGAACGCGTGCGTGGTGAAGATCCACGAGAACATCATCCAGGGCGACCAGACGATCTCCCATCACGTGATGCACGACTATTTGCACCTCACCGATTTCGGCTACACCAAGACCTTCGAGCCCGTTTACGGCAAGCTGTGCGAACTGCTGCAAAAATGCTGACCGAATTTTTGGTGCCCTTTCGAAATAACTGTTATAAGCTGAATTATCTTTGTTAATGTTACGAATGGAGTTTTTACGTTTCGAAAGAATGTTTAAATCTGTAATAAGCTGAATTATCTTTATCATTCAAATGAATGTTGGAGGATATATCTGTGGCTTGGTGCTAAAAAAGACCAAAGTCAAATATTTTACAATTGAGATAATCGAGGTAAAAGTTTTTATTAAAAATTATTTTGTTTGCTGCTTTTGTAATGTATAAGTTTTTTTTTAATCTGCTATAGGTTAAACTAGACAGTGGCCCTTTCTGCATATTAAAGATATTGAGAAAAATAATCTAATGTATTGCTCAACTTCATACAGTGAAATTGTGCCCTTTTAACACCAAGCCACAGATATATATTAAGAGCTTTTATTGCCTTTGATTTTGGGTTGTCTGTATCATTCAACCAGTGACGGCTGGCGGGTTTTTTTTTGTACGGCCGAGGTAGCAGAGGTGGTAATACAGATCTCTGCCACCGACCCTATCTATCTGTATGAACACCTCAAGCCCCGCGAACCGTCACTGAATTCAACTGAATGTTAAAGCCTTATTAACTAAAGGAACAGCGTTAAAATTTGTACAAAGAAAATTGGCTTTTCCTTTCTAAAGTCTACAATAAGACTGAAGAAACAGCTAATCTATTAATTTTTCTTTCGAAAATCTATAATGAGTTTGATTTAGTGCCTGTTGAAATTAGTGCCTTTGCATTTGAAAAGAATGGACCACATGTTTATGTTACGTATGTATTCTATTTTTGCTGATTATGTTTAAGAGATGTGATTTATTTTTTTGCATAAATAAAGATTTCACCTGGCAGGATGCCGCTGAACAGTGTCAAGGGATTATTGGAGAGCAACCCCCTTCCGGAGATCGCGCTCCGCACCTGCGGGCTCGACGTCTTCGGACTTTTGATGGTATCCAGCTGCTGGCACTTGTGCATCAGGTCGATCATTTCGGTGAAGGTTATGAGCAGGGGGCGCGAGATCTTTTGCATCTCGCTCAGGATTTTCGTGGCTTCTTCCGGTTCGCTGAAAACAGAAAATTCACACTTTATAAAATATCGGAGGAAAGCGGAGCGAGCGCCTTCTACTGGTCTAATGTATCAATTATAACATTGTAACGTAGGCAACCTATTGTATAGATAGTAGGAGAAGTTCTTACAAATCGTAAAGATTTGTTATGTGGGAAGCTTCTACTTTATTATACATAATTCTATGAGGAATAAAACATTTTTATAGAAAAAATCATACTTTATAAAATATTTGGGTGGAATGTATTAACTTATAACATTGTAGAGTAGGCAACCTAACGTACAGATGGTAGGATAAGTCTCTACAAATGATAAAGATTTGTTATGTGGGAAACTTCTACTTCGTTATACATGCTTTTATAAGGAATAAAACATTTCCAAAGAAAAACTCATACTTTATAAAATATCGGATTTGAAAGCGAAGCACGCGTCCTCTACTACTGTAATGTATCTATTAACTTATAACATTGTAACGTAGGCAACCTAACGTACAGATAGTAGGAGAAGTTCTTAGATTTGTTATGTGGGAAACATCTACTTCGTTATACATGTTTTTATAAGGAATAAAACATTTTTGAAGAAAAACTCATATTTTACAAAATATCGGGGTGTAAAGCGAAGCATACGCCATCTACTGGTGTAATAAATTAACTTAAAACATTGTAAAGTAGGCAACCTCACGTACTGATAGTAGAAGAAGTCCTTACAAATCATAAAGATTTGTTATGTTTGAAGCTTGTACTTCGTTTATATGGAATAATTTTTTTTTACTTTGTATAACACTTTGATTTATGCTTTATAAAACATCGGAGTGGAATGTATTAACTTATAACATTGTAACGTAGGCAACCTAACGTACAGGCAGTAGGATAAGTCCTTACAAATAATAAAGATTTGTTATGTCGGAAACTTCTACTTCGTTATACATGTTTTTATAAGGAATAAAACATTTTTAAAGAAAAACTCATAGTTTACAAAATATCGGGGTGGAAAGCGACCTCTACTGCTGTACTGTATCAACTATAACATTGTAACGTAGGCAACCTAACGTACAGATAGTAGGGGAAGTCCTTACAAATCATAAAGATTTGTTATGTAGAAAACTTCTACTTCGTTATACATGCTTTTATAAGGAATACAATATTTTTGAAGAAAAACTCATACTTTATAAAATATCGGGGTGGAAAACGAAGCATACGCCTTCTACTGGTGTACTATATTAACTTATAACATTGTAACGTAGGCAACCTAACGTACGGATAGTAGAAGAAGTCCTTACAAATCATCAAGATTTGTTATGTATGAAGCTTCTACTTCGTTTACATGGAATAAAACATTTTTTACTTTGTTTGTATTAAACTTCGGTTTATACGTTTAACTGCAGTCAGTAATCAATGCGTTATATAACGTAAAAAGTGTTTCATTCCATAACACGTAAAGAATAAATCTCTTCTTGCTTCAGCAGCCGTTGTGGTAATATTACTATACCGCCCTCTACCGACACCCGCATACAGAATATTTTAACTGGTTAACAAAATTTTAACAAAAACTTTACGGTGCTTCGTTATGCCAAAACAACGTAATTTTAAAATTCATTGATAAATAAACGAAAACAGTCTGTTAAACTTTTTCGTAGATTTAATAGGTTGAATGTTCACATATTCACCGCAAATGATTAATTTAAATACAATAATATTCTGTTCATTCTTTATAAAATATCGGGGAAAGCGGAGCAAGCGCCATCTACTACAGTAATATAATAACTATATCATTGTAACGTAGGCAACCTAACGTACAGATTTTTATTAAATTTATTTAATGCTTCTGCAACAAGTGAGGTTGCCCCTAATTTATTTATGGTAGTAAGGAAAATCACAAAGAATAAAACTCTTCTTGCTCCAGCAGCCGTTGTGTTGACCTTACTACAGACCAGGGGTATGACAAGAGATATGGGAAATAGAGCTTTACGCCGCTAATATTGGATGGCGCCACAATAGAAATTCGATGGATTTCTGTAAATTATGTTTGTTGCTAACACTAGACGGCGCTTTTTCGGTTAAATTTATCCACATGCCGTGTAATTCACCGTGTTACTTCCATGCTACAGACCTTCTACCGACACCGGAGTATAGAACATTTCAACTGGTTAACGAACGCCCTCTACTGGTGTAATGTTTTAACGCACAACATTCTAACATAGGCAACCGAACATACAGGTATTAGAACATGGGGGAAATTCAATGTCACGTTGTGTCGAGTCGAAAGATGTTCTGAATCCCGATGCATGCCTTTTTCGAATGAACGTTCGAGCACGAGTCGTCAGTCGATACGTATCGAATAGACTTTTTAGAATCCCTGCGCTGTTCTAGCTCACGGATATTTGAGCAGTGATCATATGCGAAATGGTGGGGGACTAGCAGCCCATGTTTATCTAATAAATAAAATAGAAACAACCTTCTTATTGCAGAAAGTATTAAATAAATTCAAAAAACGAAATATAGCCTGAATATATAAATATTCAACCTGTTTGTTTAGTCAAAGCGCCGGTCTATTTAACTTATCTATGATTATTTAATGCTTTCTGCAACAAGTAAGGTTGTTTCTAATTTATTTAGTATCTATGAGTGCTGCACCCAGCGCCATCACGTGTCCCTAGTGTCGAATTATAAACGCTGCAGTGACTGCGAAAATATTCGACATAACTTTGACGCATGTGGGAAACTTTTTATAAAGTAATTAAAGTTTAATTTTGCATTCCCGCAATCCGATTTGTTTAATGGCGATGATCGTTTCTTGCGACCGAAATAAAGTTACAATCGCATTCTTTAAAACGAATTGGCATTGCGGTTTCCAATTGTGCGACGCATCGTTTCGGCAATAACGAGAAAACTGGTTTTACGTAATGGATTTTGCGTAAATCGGGAGCTCTCTCTTATTTCGCATTCTGCGGCTACGAAATGAAATCACCTTTTATGTTTTCCACGACATCGATTTACTTTCGTGAAAGTTTCCACCGCAAACATGAAGAAGCGCTCAGTTTATGGTTATTATAACAACAAACATACCGTGAGATTATTACATCCATTTCTGCATGTTCAAAATTTATTTTATATTTTTAATACGAAATAAATGTCATTTTGAAGAATAAATAAATTAGAGACAACGCCACTTGTTGGGAAAGAATTAACACGTTGACCACTTTGCCAGTCACTGAAGTATTCCAATGGAGCCGCGTCAGTCTCCGATGACTGACAGTGAGTACCCACTTGCAGCCAATGTGTTAAATAATAAATTTAATAAAAATAAAATATAGCCATTTGCTGGCTACGATGCAGCAGGTAATTAAGAAAAAATCTGCTGTGCAGAACTTGGAGTGCGGAAAGTGTAGCGTGCAATGTGGAGCGTGAAACGTGGAGCTTGGAACGTGGCGCGTGGAACGTGGCGCGTCAAACGTGGAGTGTGGAACATGGAGCGTCACAAAAAAATAATTTCGAAATGACTACAAATTGTACCTTCAATCCGTGCGGTAACAATCTTAATTTTCAAGCCTATTAAATTTTCTCGCGTTCTCTCTCTGTGCAAACTTTACTCCTTTATGCCTCGAGATACTAGTAGAATTGTACACTACTATTTCCCTTTTTTTAAATAAAACGACCAAACGGTAGTACGAAGAGGTCTTTTGTAACATGACTGTATTTTTTTTATACATATTTTTCAAAAACATATAAAAATCTCTCTCTCAAAACAAATTTCTACAATAAATATCGTACCAATTAGCCTGCTGCTTTTAATACAACTCTGACACACATTTTCCGATTATTATTTACACTTTCACATGCATGCACCGTTTGTATAAATATGTTTTTTTTTTCATAATTGCACCTGCACAAGGCAATTGCTTTACGAAACCGTCCTCGAAGCAGATTTAATAATAACAGCCAAGAGACAGACACAGCGGTTGCAACATGTAATTCAACAATTACTATTTCTCCATCGCAAACATATGTTGACCGGTTTCGACCTAGTTTCGTCTGGCCGGTGCAATCTGTTCGGATAATCGCGCATTTCTTGTGTTATTCGATGTGGGGCGAAAAATGGTACTACTGTTAGTGCAACAATGATTTAAAGACGTACTTTCTACACGTAGAGATAAACTTGAAAAATGAATTAAAGTTAGATATGATAACTTGTTTATTGTAGTCTTTTTAAGACTCATTTTAATTAATACGCTAACGCCCGCATATTATCAACACATTTTGAAGGACAGGCTAAACGAAATTTAAGAGCGAATGTGCAACATTACCAACCGACACTGGAGGAGTGATATATTTTGAATTATAAATGAAACACTTTCTTTGTTAATATCACACGATTGATTAATAGCGACTATAGTTTCGATCACGTACTAAAAGTAATTTAAAGAAACGAAAAGCAATAATCAGTACGTGATCGAATGAATCGATCGTGTGATATTAACAAAGAAAGTGTTTTATTTATAATATTTTCTATACATTTTATTCGTCAAGCGGAAGTGGGGCTTGGTGTATACTATTTCTGTGAAAATGCACTGAGGTGTGTCGATGACAACAAATAATAATAATAAAAGCGACAGTGGTTTGGTCATTCGCAATTATTAGAAATTGGTGATGCATGAAATTCAGAAAAAAAAAACGTTAAATTGCTCGATTAATCACATTTTCAACAATTGGTGATGTTTTGCAATTAGGCTGCAGTTTGCGTGTTTTACCCTAGAGGGGGGTACATAATTCGCCACGCAAATTCAAAAGTGGTCAACAATTTTTAATCCGAATGTAAAAAAATTCTGCTTATATCCTTTTATTTGCAGATTCAATACATATAATAAACAATGGTGATGTGGCCATCATATTACTTTCTCCGACTTGATGGTATCATAGCCATTTATATTTACGCTTTCATGGTTTATTTTCAATTTAAATCATATTTTAAATGTACATCGAGCGTTTTGTAGACTCGGATGAAACTGACGTTTAAAACGTCAAAATTATGAAAGATGGAAAAATTATACTTAAAATTCAAAAAGTCAGTTTACTCAAAAACCAAAGCGATTTCGAAAAAACTTATTCTTTCTAAGTTGTTCATTTTGGCATTTTCTACAATTATTACTTTCATAAATTTGCTGTAACTATTATTTTTTCATAATTATAAACCTGTGCGCGTTGTATCTCAAAAACTAATACAGCAATTGATACGAAACTTTGAACATAAGTCTTATTTGATAATTCGAAGAACTGAAAAGCTTTTGGTAAAATTTCGTACACCGGAAGTGGATGTTTACCTTCACTGTTTTTTGTTTTTTTCCAATATTTTTTTAAATCGCAAAAATATTTATTCAAATATTGTAGACATCAAAGAAATGAACATCTTTTGCTTGAAAATATTTTTCATAAAATCATTGTTATTCGAGAAAAAAAATTATTATTATTTTTCTATTTTTGGTTTATAATTATGAAACGATAATAGTTGCAGCAAATTTATGTGAATAATAATTGTAGAGAATACCAAAATGAACAACTTATAAAGAATAAGTTTTTTTCGAAATCTCTTTGGTTTTTGAGTAAACTGACTATTAGGATTTGAAGTATAATTTGTCATTTTGACGTTTTAACCGTCAGTTTCATCCGAGTCTACACAACGCTCGATGTACATTTAAAATATGATTTCAATTGAAAATAAACCATGAAAGCGTAAATATAAATGATACCATCAAGTCGGAGACAGTAACATGATGGCCACATCACCATTTTTTAAAGATAATTCTGTTATTGTCTTCAAATGTTGATGAAAATATAAATAAATCAGTGGTAATGTTATTCAATGCCATTTTGACATTACTTTCAATTTTAAAATGATGAACTTTTGAAGATAATTCAGTGTTAATGTTTTCAAATGTTGACGAAAATATAAATAAATCAGTGGTAATGTTGACATTACTTCAATTTTTGAATGACAAACTTTTGAAGATAATTCTGTGTTATTGTTTTCCGGCAATAAAATATATGTAAAAATTTGCAATTTTCAAGTCGCAATGCAAATTCGTATTTCCTTATCATCAAATTCGCCAAGGTAAGTCGTAAGTATGTAAATGAAGTGTTAATGTTTAGTTTATGTTTATGCATTTTTGTTTCCTTTGCTTACGGAATAAGTAATAAGGAATTAACAAATTTTAATCTAAAGATTTGATGTGTGTAAAATAAAAAATGCAAATTCTTAACTTCAGAAACTGCACCACTTTTTCGTAATAAATAATTAACTAAACACTTCTAAATTTGTCTAATAAAGATTCGTTGTATGTAAAATAAAAATGCAAATTTTAAACTTCAGAAACTGCACTATTCCGTATCTTTAAAGGTAACACGCCGACATCCTATTGCATGCAATTACTTGCAATATTTTACCATGCAAGGTACAGCAATCTTTGCATGGCTATTAAGTACAGTTATCCTTTTACCAATAAGAAACATTACGGATATGCAGGTGTTGTGTCATACCGTTTCCGTTATGTGCTCGAGTCGATTCATTTACGTGGAAATTTATTGTTTTTATTTAAGTAATAATAATGTTTGCACTTTTGAGCGAACGTAAAATCAACGGTGATCTTTAATACCGTGTTGTTGCTTACCCTAGTAGCACAAAATATTTCTGTAATATGATTATGACAAATTTTTATATGTTCTAGCATTATTTGCATAAAATGTTAAGGAAATATTACTACAGAGGGTGTTGAATTGCAAAACGGGCCATAGTAAAATTTGAAATGTATTTGGCTCCACTAATTATTTGACAGTATCGCTCTTCTTAAATTATTTTTAAAGCTGAATGATTTGGTACCTTACTCAATAGTTTCTACAAAGTATTCACCGAGATATTTGCAAAAAACTTTACTATTATTTTAAATTAAAAACAGAGGTTTGCCATGAAATCATAATGGCGGATATTTCATTTTTCTCTAAAAAGCGACAGTCGCTGTCACATTACGATCTACAGCCGGCCGTGTTTTCTACAGAAGAAAAAGTATTTATAAGTAAATGTTTTTACACAGGAACTATTTTAGAAGTGTACGTGATTTGTTCAGTGTTGATATTACGGGGAAGGCAATACCAGGAAAAGTACTATTCAATGAGCATAAAAATAATGTAAGTAGATTGATGAAGGAGCCAATTGTAACACATTTCAAATTTAGAGTAAAGCAGTAATTATTCATTGAATAGTACTTGCTGATAATTGCCTTTCCCGGAAATTCTTTCTTGTGTAGAAAGTGTAAATCGTAATGCGACATCTACTGTCACTTTTTAGAACAAAATGAAATGCCGGCCATTATGATTTCATGGCAAACCTTTGTTTTTAATTTAAAATAATAGTGAAGTTTTTTGCAAATATCTCGGTAAATACTCTTCGGCAGAAACTATTGAGTAAGGCACCAAATCATTCAGCTTAAAAAGCTTTAAAAATAACGTAAGAAGACCGATACTGTCAAATAATTAGAGGAGCCAATATTAATACATGTAAATCCGAAACATAAAAATGTAAAATCAATATTTAGAAAACATTTCCGACGCATATTGTGCTACTTGGGAAGTGGTTCGTAACCTTTTCAATATTGTTACCCCTGTGACCTATTAGGAAAACTGATTTTACCCCGACCTTGCATTGTTATCAATACAAACGTTTACAAGCAAATGTGTAATACATTTTTATTAATATCACAATTTTGACAATGAAATAAAACCGAGTAAGAGATTGTTCTACGATTAAACACAGGCGTTGGCGATCATATGTTCAGAACACTCAAAAAAACCCCACACTGCTGAAGGATTTCGCCGTTAATGCTTAATTAACGAATAACAAAACCATCACTAATTCAATTAACACCTGGTGTTATAATTTGCTCCATTTCCATATCCTCTCCGTGATTAGCCTACAAAAGGATATTATATTGTCTCGTGTTCTTGATATCGCGCCGAATATCTTCGCAATTAATTGCTTAATTGTAAATCAAGCGGTCGGAAAAAACCTTGCACTTTTGCTCGACAATTCTTCAAGCCAACGCGATAATTGCAAAACGACGGGAAATCGGAAAATAAACACGCGTAATGGTGTAATTAACTTCTTGACGACAGTGATTTTACATTTTTACAGACAAACTTCAAGGATACTTGCATCGCCGTAAATGGCAATTCGCAATGTTCGAGTAATTCTACTTAGTACTGAAGATAATTGGTTTCGGGTGATGCAGAGTACCAAATCCTGATTTAACGTGACCTTGAAGGTTAAATTTAACGTTTTGCTTACGAGTTTAATGACATTTATTTCGACGCCCTCTATTGGATAATTTACGAAACATTAAACGTAAACCTCGTTTTCGTTTTCCTCCCGCATTTTATGGCTGAAATGAACGCAAATCTACAAAACGTTTCTATCAGTGACGGTTCGCGAGGTTTTTTCTGGTATGGCCGAGGAACAAGAGGTGGTAATATAGATAGGTGAGGTCACGCAGCCATCCACTTCTGCAACTGACCCTACCTATCTGTATTACCTCGGCCGTACCAGAGAAAACCCCGCGAGCCGTCAGTGGTTTCTATGATTCCAAAACGAAGGAGTGATTCTTCTCACTCCTTCCGCTGTCTATGCCAAGAAAATATAAAAACAGTTGCTACCGCACTTTCCAAAATTACTCAAAATATACATTTTTCAAAAAGAAACAATCCCTAGCACCTAATAATCGGCGGCGGCTCGTGGATTTCCGTTGGTGAGGCAAAGACAAAGATGCCGTTCGTGCTACACTACTTACTCTTATAGAGGAAACAAATATTCCGCTGCTTTTTCGTCCGTTGCCTCACCTCCGAACATTCACGAGCCGCCGCTGCTAACAATTTGTTTAATACTCACTAAACTTCGATGAGTTCGCAATTCAGCAACAGTTTCTTCGGTCCCAGCTCGATGATACCGACTGTTTGGTCGTAGTAGTAAACCATCAGCAGAGAGTCGTTTCGCACCCTGATGCCACTATAGTTCTTGTAATTGGCCTCCCTTTCGGACCTCGCGCCGGAACCACCGCCCGCGAAACTCGAGAACGGCCGCAAATTGAACGAAAACGAGGGCTTTCCGTCCGCCGCCAAAAACCACAATGCCAAAACCGCGGAAAACGTCAATTTGTTTGACAGCGTCATACCTCAAAATTGTTTTTTTTTTGGCGAAAAGAAAAAACGTCAAAAAAATTAATGGTAGGAATAAAAAGTGTTTATAGTAATATTTTATATTGTGGAAGATAGATTTCTAGTGGTAGAACCTTTTCAATTTTGTGAGGTTTGCTTTTATCAATAATTAATAGCAATAAAAAATTATGGAAGTGGTAGAACTTTTTCAATTTTGTGAGCTTTTATTTTATCAATATTCAATCGCAAAAAAATGTGGAAGATAGATTTCTGGTGGTAGAATATTTTCAATTTTGTAAGCTTTTCTTTTATCAATAATTAATACCAAAAAAAAATTATGGAAGTGGTAGAACTTTTTCAATTTTGTGAGATATTATTTTATCAATATTCAATCGCAAAAAAATTGTGGAAGATAGATTTCTGGTGGTAGAATCTTTTCAATTTTGTAAGGTTTTCTTTTATCAATAATTAATAGCAAAAAAAAATGTGGAAGATAGTTTTCCAGTGGCAGAACCTTTTCAATTTTGTAAGCTTTTCGTTTATCAATATTTAATAGCAAAAAAAATTGTAGAAAATAGATCTCTAGTGGTAAAACCTTTTCAATAACCTTGCCAGCTTTTCTTTTATCAATCACAATTTTTCACAATATCATCATACTTTAATTAAACAATCACCCCTTTAACTTCCTTTCGATTATTTTATTATCCACCACTGACAATAGTCCTTGCCACTCGTTCTCACTTTATAATTTCATTGTAACACCACGAGTTTTCTTTTATTTCCACCGTTGCTATGATATGTACTAATAAATTAAATAAATAAATAAATATTGTGAGCGCGCGTTTTCGAAACCAAAAAAAAAAACCGATTTCTTGCGCCTCGGCGTGTGTACTGGCCGGCCGCTCCGGGGCTCCGGTGAAGGCGTACTACGTACCGAAACAGGGGCAGCGCATGCGTTCGAAAGTTTTCACCGATGATGATTTCCAATCAGAATTTCTTCCACCTTGAACTTGGGCACGCGACGAGCGCCGGTAATGCGCTCCTCTTGAAGAAGGGGAAAAAAGAGAAAAGAACGGCCGCGCTGGTTTCTAATTTGTCTCTATTAAAATCGTGTTAATGGCGAAGAACTGGACGAAGAGTTGTTATTGTTAATTTTACAATTGGAATTGGACGAAGAGTTGTTTATTTTGAAGTTGTTTTATAGCTAGATGTATCTGGAATATTGTTGTTTACTAATTTCATCAACGTTCTTTAAGTTCAGAAAATTGTGTCGTTTCTGATCACCATTATTTTTGGTGGGACATTCCGGAAATCCCAGTAATGACGTAGTCTCCATTTTTTTCATTTTTCACACCAATAAACCATTTATTTATCACCTTAATTTCTGCTGGAAAATTCTGGATTTTTTTTTCATTTATTTCAACTTTTGGAATATCGGAATGCCACATGGAAAGCTTTTAAATTTCAAGCCGAATTCGGTCCAATTAAAATCCGGCATTTTGCGGACGTCGATTTCTCTACATAATCAACTGAATTAACTGCTGCAGATGAGTGTAATATGGACCTAGTTTACAACAGGAAGGATGTTGTAATGTCCAGGTGATTATTTTTAATTAACTCGTGATACGCGTGAAATCGGGTCACCGGAGAGTTGGACATAAACATGTTTGAAATCCGAAAACCGCAAATGGAACACGATCAATTTCCCCAACCTTTCTTGATGGTTTATTATTAAACCACTGATCCTTTGAATCGTTAAAATTAACTCAACCGTTTCACAATACTTTTAATTAAACAGATTTACGGATTATACGTTTATCAGTGATATAACGTTTCAATTATCAAAATAATCCCTCACAATTACAATTTATGCGCTTTAAAAAAAAATTCAAACATATCACGTTCGTAATTTCCGCCGCTCTAGCGCCATCCACCGGACGATGTCTGAACTGCCAAGTGCATATTACGGGCAGAGCCAATACGCTCCAACATTAATAATCAAAATGTGAATATACAGTAATTTAACGTTTCAATTATCAAAATGATCCTTCGCAATTAGGATTTATGCGCTCCTAAAAAATTGAAAAATATCACCCTCGTGCTTTCGCCGTTGTGGCACCATCTACCGGACGACGGCTGAACTGCCTAGTGCATTTTGCAGGCAGCGCCAAAACGCTCGAACTTTATACATATAATCAAAATGTGAATATACAGTTACGAGTTATACACGAAAGGACAGAATATTTATTTCTGAATCGAATGATGTATAAAATAGCTGAGGATGCTACGCGATTATCCAGCAACTTGCAAATGAAAATTCAGCGCCTGCAATTATCGGTAACTCAGTTTACTGTAATGATTAACAATTAAATTTAGAATATTCTGCAATATTTTTCACAAATAAGTGCGCCTTAACATCCATCATTGATTTATTATTTAACCTTTTATCTTATTATTCCTTAATCTCCATATTGCCGTACCCTATCTTATCGTATGGGCTAAACTAGAATTGTATCTGTAGATTCAATATTTGTTTTAACAATTAAAGAATAAATAAAAACTTTAACAGAATGTTATCCTTCAAAAAACTTAATCGCAAATATTTAAATTGTACGAATCATATTTTAATACAAACGCCTAATCATAGGCAACCCAATATACGCATATCTACTATTTATATATTAAAAACTTTGTTTCTTCTTAATTTGATGCGTGAAAGTAAACGAAAGGTTAATATTCATTATTAAAACTTCAAAAATATTTAAAATGCACCAACAATAATATGATATAAACGCCTAATTATAGGCAACCTAATTTATATATTATAAAGTTCGAGAGTTTTGGCGCTAGTTGTTTACTGGTTCACCACTTCTGTGACAGATGGCGCAACGTCTGGAATTACTAAAATGGTTTATCTGAAATTTTTAAACGCCCGCAACAGTAAAAGATTTGAGGATTTAAATCTTAACTTACGGAGAATTCAAATGGATTTACAGTTTCCCGTCATTACGTGTGACTCCATCTCTCTCATCAACAGCCCGCGGAACGTCGCTGCGAATTCCAAACATAACCTCGTTTTTGATCGCACGAAAAGCGATTCAAGATGAAAGTGAAGTGTTGCGTGCCTTCTTGTGCCAACTTTTATACCCCCTCGGCCGTTTTAAGTTTCTTCAGAATACCCAAGGATAGGTAAGTGTCGATAATTCCGCATAATTCAGCAGAACTAAACACAAACGTTTGTTTCCTTTAGCAGAAACGCGAAGTGGGTTTCGCAAATCGGTCGTCCCGAACTGTTGGACGGCGCGCACGAAAATGCACGCATTTGCAGCTCACACTTTGAAGACTGTTTTTTCAAGAATTATAAAAGAAACAGGATAGCAAGTGATGCCATTCCTACATTGTTTCTAGGTGAGTAATTAATGTCTATAAGCTAGAGTTTTTACATGTTGAATTAATTTACTTGTACTCCATAAGTACACAACAACTTGGAACTATTCTGTGAATAGATGGAACAGTTTCTGGGCGAGGTAGGGAGTAACTTTTAAATCGGAGCGCAGCGGCGGCTCGTGAATGTTCGGCGGTGAGGCAACGGAAGAAAATATTTGTTTCCTCTATTAGAGTAAGTGGTGCAGCACGATCGGAATCTTTGTCTTTGCCTCCCCTGCGGAAATCCAAGAGCCGCCGCTGTCAAAGCGTCATTTCTTATAATAATAAATGGTTTACGCAATAACCATGCCGGAATGATCGAAAATTATAAATAGTACTGGCGCCATCTAAATAGTTTTGCTCCAACTTTTTTCACAATATAAACAAGCTCGTAAGAATCATTGATTACCAATATAGATTACTCAAAACATTTACACCGTTTCTAGTTAGTCGCTCTACCGCGCGTTGACCATAGCGCTCAAAAGCAGGGTAGCGAGATAAAGGCGACACATTTGATCCTTTTCAATTGATTGTAGCGTAAAATACTGAACAGAAACTAATATTTACGTGATTCGCGGTATTGTATACTTAGGCGTTCTTTGACTACAGTGGACCGTTTTTGATATGCTAGCGCCATCTTTCGCAAGAGCGAGCAAGCATAAACGCGAACAATTTAATTCGTACGGAGTGCGCGGTGCAAGAACCATAGAGTAAAATCTTCGTGTCGAGAAACGTTTTTTTTAAACTTTATCCTACGTAAATATGCCGTATCATGTATGCCAAATTGAAAGCTGTAGGACGCACGTCAGCGAAGCAAAGCTGTATCGCTTTCCCGGGAACGCCGAGAAGGGTCAACAATGGGTGAACATCATCAAGTGCAAGAAACTTGCGAAGGTCCCAATTAGACTGGTGAAGTATAAGATGATCTGTGGTAAACATTTTACCCGGTCCTGCTTCACCTCTTCAGAGAGGACGAAGCTGAAACCCGATGCCCTTCCTTCTCTGGAACTTTCAAACGATGAATTTGACCCGTTAGACATTCGGCGTGACGATTTGGTAACATCATCATCGTGTAGTGATAATAAAAACAATAATGTGATTTCAATTATTAATTCTCCGGTTGCTGATGTAATTACTGTTGATGGTAAGTTTATTTGCTTGGCTAAATTCCAACCTCAAACACGCAGACACGAACAGGAATGCCGTTGCTTCTCCAGAAATTGTGGAGTGAGACCAGAAAGTCGAAAATAGTTGGCAGGACATTTTTTGAAAATAGGGATAATAATTCACGTGATATTATGTTGGTTGTCTGGAATTCTACAGTTTGTTTTGACATTTTGTGGTTTTTTGAGGTTACTTGTGGCAAAATAAATAAAATGCACATGCACTGCACTGAAATCATTTAGGCAGATAATATCAGATTACTTAAATTATTATAGGGATTTTCAGAAAAGGTGCTGCCAACTATTTCAACTTTCCGATCTCACTGTACTCTCACGCATTACATTTGATCTAAGATCTAACCTTACATTTGTATCATAATTTTTAATGGATAATAAAACCAAAAATTTCATGCTGTTATGTAAACCTCCGGTTAGTAATGAGATTGGTTTATTTAGGCAGTATATGTTGAAAAATTACATTTTTTATATAGCAGTGCGCTTTGTTCTTGTGTCACAAAAAAGTGAGGTTATATTACATGTACCAACGACAAGATTCGTGTTATATAACCTCACTTTTTTTCTGACAGATACCTTTGTCCAAATGTTAAATCCTTAATAATACGAATTACCATCAATATGCAATTATCTATTTTTAATTTAAGATCCATCTACTTTTGAACCTGAACCAGAACCTGAACTTGAACCGCCCATTATCGAAAAGCCCGTTGACTCGAGGTGCCGGATTTGCCTAGTGGAAACGGATAGTGCAATTCCTCTTAATCATAGCACCAACATCAGTGGGGAGGGCGGTCGGACGCTGTGTGAAATTTTAAATAAGTGCTCTAAAGTGGAGGTAAAGGTTTTTTGTTTAACGCACCTATTTTGGCATGTATTAATCAATTCATTAAGTACTGTACGTATGTGTATTGTATGTATGTATATGCATGTGTGTATGTGTTAATATCTATACAATTGATCGTTTAAATACAAAAATGTCGTGACTGAATGGCATAAGCCTAAGTAAAAAAAAATATATATATGTGAGCTTTGTTTATATTTCAGATAGCCGTAGATGATAATAAGCCCCAGTCGCTCTGCATAGACTGCGTTGAAAAAGCTAGAGTAGCCTACGAGTTCTGCATACGCTGTGAAAGTTCCGAGTCGATTTTACAAAAAGAAGTAGAAAATGCTAAAGAACAGTGAGTCTTAAAAAATTGATCAATATACTTAACCCAGATATGTTCACAGTTCTATTTGTAGGTGGACTATTTTTAAGTTCCTCTTAAAATCATATCTTGAATATCATCAGCGTCATCTATCATTTTTTTTTTCCAATAAGTACGTTCAGTGATTATTCATTGACATTTGACAGGAAGCAAAAATAACCTCTCAGGGTTTTTGCATTTTAAAAATTACTTGATTTAGAGAAACATATCTTTTTTTGGAACCAAAAAATAACATCTCGGGGTTTTTAAATTTTAAAAATTACTTGATTTAGAGAAACATATTTTTTTTTAACATATCATTTACTTGTCTTTAATTTAAATCTTGAGCAAATGTGGGTTAAATGTCAATAAACCTTTTCTATTGCAGAAATTCCGTTACTCCCAGCTGTGTTACGGATGAGACTGAATTAATAAAAAAAAGTGAAACATGCAAAATCTCACAAAAACCCGCTATTTTAACAATAAAGAACACATCTAGCGAACCGAGCAAAACAGTCGTAGTATCCAGTACAACAAAAACATCGACTGTCAACGCGAAATGTAAAGAATTGGTAAATTCTAGGTTACGAAAAGTGGGCACCACATACGATAAAAGGAAATCAACCACATCGAACGTGATGCGTACTTCGAAGAACAATAAAAAGAAATCGGCCGTAAAAAAGGTGAAGAGAACATTATGCGTGCAGTGCTGCAGGAATTTTAGCAGCCGAGCCAAGTTTAAACTGTACACGAATGTACTTATCAAGAGGAAGAGCTACCATTGCGCGTGCGGAGCCCGTTTTGCGAGCGGCAGAAATTTAAAGTTACACATTGTTTTTCATAAGGAGATCTTAAGTTACAAACGCCCTAAGCGTATGATGCAACAAGTTAAAAGTTGATTGTAAATTGTATTTTAATGTTTAAAAGAAGAAATTGTTATTTTTTTTAATACAAACTGTGATCTAATTATATTATAGGAAAATGTTTAATAAACTTTCAAAATCCTATGAATAGAATAGGATGTTTATTTGGTGCTCCTGTAAATACAATACTTACACAAGTCACATGCATAAGATAGACATTTTTAAATTTGCTTGTAATAGAATAATCAATTTCTCAAGTCATTAATTATCAACAAGTCGAGCCGCTAAAGAATTGCAACTTGACTCGTAAACAAGAAATGCAACAATTTAAATCAAATTTACTGGGAATGTCGAGGGGAAACTGATGAACTTTTTGATTTGATATTTGTATGCCACGGCACCTTTCATAAATAAAGTCAGCTTTGATACTGTGAGATCAAAAAGTCTGAAATAGTTGGTAGCCCTTAAAACATAACCTAACAGAAGTTCAGTGGCGTCGCTAAAAGTAGGAATTTTGGCATTTAAATAAAACAGCTTAATTCTAATCTCGCTGTATAAATATAAACTAAATAAATATAGAGCCGCAGTTTTTTGGTTCAATTTCAACCCAATTTTTTGAATAAAATCGGTTCGCTAATTATACGCGTCGACACTTTTGAATACCGACACCACCCAGCTGTCTTTACTGCCGGAAATTCCATTTGTTAACATACAAAAAGCGATTCGAATCCTCTTCCTCGCGAAATCGAAACTCGCTTGAATACGCAATGACAAATAAATGTAGTCGACCAGTTTTTTGAATAAATTTTAACCCAATTTTTTTAATAAAATCAGTTGGCTACATTATACGCGTCGACGTTTCTAAACACCGACACTTTACCCAGCTGTTTTCACCGCTGGAAATTCCATTTGATAACCTACAAAAAGCGGTTCGAATCCTCTTCCTCGCGTAATCGAAACTCGCTTGAATACGCAATGATAAATAATTATAGTCAAAGAGTCAGCTTTTAGGATAAATTTCAACCCAATTTTTCTAATAAAATCAGTTGGTTTCATTATACACATCAACGTTTCTAAATACCGACACTTCACCCAGCTGTTTTTACCGCCGGAAATTCCATTTGATAACCTACAAAAAGCGATTCGAATCCTCTTTCTCGCGAAATCAAAACTAGCTCGAATACGCAATGACAAAACCCGAAATCAGAGTCAACCTTCCCTGGTAAGTTCAATCCAACTCATGCGACACCGTTGATCACCAATCTTTACATTCTAGGGTGGAAAAATACAGACCCAGCACCTTGGACGATCTAGTGTCTCATGAGGATATCATAAAAACAGGTGAAAACGGGGTTGGTTTACGTGTTGCTGCGCATTTACAGTTTCGATTTTAGTGAGCAAGTTCATCCACGATGATCAGGTGCCCCATCTATTGTTTTACGGGCCGCCCGGCACCGGGAAAACCAGCACGATTTTGGCCTGCGCACGGCAGCTCTACACGCCCAAACAGTTCTCTTCGATGGTAAGTTTTCATTTGGGAAAATTAAGATAAATAAACGGTGTTTTGTTTGTGGTAAACAATTTTCACAGTTTTCCAGGCACGCTTGTTATAATTCTGCAATTTGAAAAATTACATTACAAGAGCTTAGAAAATTAGTACTGCACGAATACTTTCGAGATTTTTAACACGTTCGCTGCTGCCGCAATTTGGATTGCATTTACGCAAGTATAAAGTCGGACGCACTAGCGCGTCGGTGTCAGCGAACGCGTTAACCATGTAATAGTGGTTTTCTCATTGCGGCAAAGTGTAATGCACAGTATAGCAATATATGTTTCAAGTGTCCTGAGTAGAGGCTTAATTAATACAAAAGCATCAATAATCTTAGTAGCTAAAGTGTCCTAAATGATGTATTCATCATCAATTATTATTAATTATTAACTGTTAAAAGTCAGCTTTGTGTTTATTCTCGTAATTCAGGTGTTGGAGTTGAATGCTTCCGATGATCGAGGGATCGGTATCGTGCGGGGACAAATTTTAACGTTTGCAAGCACAAGAACTATTTTCAAGTCCGGTTTCAAGCTGATCATCCTGGATGAAGCGGATGCGATGACGATGGACGCGCAGAATGCACTCAGAAGAAGTGAGTACACAAGTTTCCGTTTCGTTATTTAAAACATTAATGAAAATATTTCTTCGTTTGAAGCATACATTTTTGGAAGTTGTGCGTCTTGAAATGCATTCTCGGTGATTTAATTTAGCTACTCGGAGCAAAACCTAGGCGGCGCTACTGACGCTCTTAAAATGCTCATCCGCGGATTTTTAGTTGGGCGAACGAAACCTAGAGGGCGCCACTAGACAAAATGGTGGCGTTGGATTTTTATATAATTTTATCGCGCGATATTCCTTCAGAAGTTGTAGCGGCAGCGGATAGCATCACCTTTGATCATCTTCTTCTGCGAAAAACGAAGGAGAGGTATAAAAATATTCTATTTGTTAATTGATGTGCGGACAAAAAAAGTGACGGTATTCATACAGAAGCGGAAAAATATAAAATTACGAAATCATTCACATTGTGGTCTATTATGTATTCAACGTTGTAAAGCTGTGACGGTTCGCGGGGTTTTTTCTGGTACGGCCGAGGAACAAGAGGTGGTAATACAGATAGGTAGGGTCAGTTGCAGAGACGGCTGGCTGCGTGACCGCACCTATCTGTATTTCTAAGTTTACAAAATGAATAGCTTATTATGTGCCCATTAAGGAAACTATTGAATGTTTTAAACATTCAGTTGTTGAAATGAGGCATTTGGTTGGTTTTACAAACGAGAACCAAGTTCAAAGAATGATTTAAAGACTATTGGTTGATCCAACTCGTCCCAAAATACAGCATTTCACAATTACACGTCTTATGTCGTAAGTGATTTGTGCTAATAGTCAAGAGTTAAATAAATTACCCCGCATGTTTACGACATAGAAATAACCTTCCGCACAGTTTGTATCTGCGGTAACCAAGGCGACGGTTCCCGGGGGAATAATCCATAGCATTAATTTTTAAGATTTCCCACAATTAGCAGTGCGCCGCAAGTAAATCGTCGGATGTGCGTTGTTGTTAGTTCACCGCGAGGTGTATTTACACAAAGGGAATAATTAAGGGTGAGTATACAACATACCTACACATTATAATCGCGAATGAATGGTAAGGATTTATTTACATATCAGTGTGGAATACATGTTTTTGCTCATTTTATTACGGCTCCTACCCGGTTTATGATTCCGGCCCGTATTCGGCGTTCATGAAGTTGTAGAGATCCACCGGGAGCATGGTGTCCTGAAGATGGGTTTTGTCTTCCGTCGTGCAGGAACGGTCGGTGTAACAAGAATCTGCAACGTAAATATTCATCAAGTTTTGTTTGTTATATTTGCTTGAAATTGTGAATCTTGAGTGTGCCAAGCAGTGACGGTTCGCGGGTTTTTTCTGGTACGGCCGAGGAACAAGAGGTGGCAATACAGATAGGTAGGGTCAGTTGCAGAGACGGCTGGTTGCGTGACCGCACCTATCTTTATTACCACCTCTTGTTCCTCGGCCGTACCAGAAGAAACCCCGCGAACCGTCACTGGTGCCAAGTCAGATTTAGTTCTGAAGCAATAAGAGGAAATAATATTTGATCACGAGTTTTGGGAACCTTATGTTTTTTTAACGCCGTTGGTGTTTGATTACCTTGAGAGCAGCAGATTCCTTCACCGGCGCACCTTCCAGTGTTTTTCCTGCAGGACGCGCTTCCGGCGATGCACGGCTGCCTCTCGTGGAAAAACCCGTCGCGCTGACACCTCGCCGTCTCCTGGGTCCCGAAAAGGCAACCGAAAGGTCCGCAACAAATATTGGGGCCGAAGCACTGCCCCAATCTTCCTGGTCCGCACGAAACACACTGAAACAGACGTTCGAAATTTAATCGAAACGAAACCCCAATCTTCCCGGTTAACACGAAACGCACTTGAACGTTAAATTTCGAAATCTAATCAAAACAAAATCTTACGCGTTTTCAATGCTTCATGGATATAATGAAGAATCAGAAGCAGTGGCGGCTCGTGGATGTTCGGCGGTAACCGAAGAAAATTTGACCGAAAAAGCAACGGAATATTTGCTTCCTCTATTAAAGTAAGTAGTGCAGCACGAGCGGCATCCTCCTCTACGGAAAACCACGAGCCGCCGCTGATCAGAAACTCGAGCATTTAATTGTCTTGATACTTACGGGTTTGACGGCGGTTTCCTGCAAGTTGAACTTTCCGCTGCGCTTCCCTCCCCTCGGACAGTTGGTGATCAAGCACCCGCGACTTCCGTGCTCGTTGATGACGACGGCCAGCAAGAGGGCGACGAGGGCGGCTGACTTGAACATGTTTCTCGGAAGGCGGAAGATCGGAATGATGGCTCCTTGGGACATCCGCGGCCCTTTTATACGCACTTCCTGTATTGTCCGCATCCGCGGTGTAAATATGCACGGCGTTTTCAGGGTATGGAGGATTACAGTGTGCACTTTGCGGGGCGCGCATTCTCATGGTAATCGGGTGATGGCGTTCGTGAGGTGATTGCCGAAAGATGTCCGATTCAGAGGAGGACGTCGCCGAGACGCAATTGAAGATCGTCTTTGTCGGGGAACCGAGCGTGGGAAAGGTAACAATGTATTCATCTGGAGTTATCTGAATTAAAGTGTAGATATAATCTCTTTAATCCGTTACAATTTTTTTCAAAAGTTTTTCAAATCATCTTTTAAAACTAAATTTGGCAAAACGGAATACAATCACTGCTAAGTATCTGTTCTACCATTAACACAGAAGAGTTTGTCACAGATACATTCCTTAAAGTAAATAATGTTGCCACTAGGTGTCGCTAATTAGCCACTGAAAATGAATGAAATATCGTTCATTACTGTACCTCATTTAATAACCAGGCGGACTAAATCAAATTATTGCCGCCAAAATACGTTGTTGTGATTGGCCCAAATTGCTTAAAACAGTAATGGCCGTTGTTATGATCAGCTGATCTCTAACCGATCCTTGTGTCCCACGGTTTCCACGCGTTTCGCCTCAGTTTTTTGTGTTTTTAGCCAGTTATTTCTACTGTTGATAGTGTAAGAATCGATTCCTCTCATCCCGCGATTTTCGTGGAATAGTTGTTTTATTTTTAACTACGGATAAATACCCAGCACAAGTTTGGTGTCATTTTCACCCCCCAAGAAACGGAAATGGTTTAGAGCATTAACGCTCGAGGAAAAACAATTCAGAATTATCTTTCATAGAGTTTTAATACAAGAGGCTTTAAAACCTACTTCCGTTGTACGCACAATTTTCGATTCATTAGGTAAGTGTGGCACGTTCACACAGATTGGGGCAGTAACAAGTCCCAAACTTCTTGAAGGACGTTCAGCTATAGAAGATACCTACAATGAAAGCAGCAAAAATTCTGTGTGTGGAAATGTATTTATGAGTCGATATAATTGTTGAATGAATGTTATGGATAAACGAATTTGAAATTATTTTATTTTTACCGCCAAAACATGTCTGGTTATTTTTCTGGTAACTTTTTATAGTGTAAATGTGGCTTTCGCGTTTAGTCCGCCTGGTTATTAAATGAGGATAGGGGCCATTAATGAACGATTTTTGATACATTTGGGTACATTAAAGTTAGCCGTTAACCAACGAGCAACGGAAAACCACATTAGTGTTAAATAACTGATGTCAGTTATTTACTTATGAAATGCAATAGTGATAGCTGCCTTATTTTCTGACACATATTTCAACAATTCGTGTCGTTCTCATAGGAGTGTTAGTAAATAACTGACAAGAATCGCTTTTTTGAGAATGGCCGGCAATCATCGAACTAATGCACTTGTTTTGTTTCATCAGTTTCCTGACATGTACGTGTTGCTCTCATAAATAACTTAACACAGTCAGGCAAAGATACAGTGAATTTGTTACATATTAAATTTGTAAATGATTAAATTCAAATATAAATATTCAACCTGTTCGTAACTCTGCTTGAATTTATTTAATACTTTCTGCAACAAGTAAGGTTGTTTTTATTTTATTGTAAATGATTGTTTAGACTAGTATCATCCGAAGATTATGTTACGAAGACTTTACAAGACAATACACGAGCACGGTGGGCGCGGAATTCTACATCAAGAGGTTGGCCCTGCCCGGGAAAAGGGAGGTTCTGCTGAAGCTCTCCGACATCGGCGGACTCGAGCTGCGCGGTTCGATGCTCGACAAGTACCTCTTCAATACCGATGTATGTTTTCGTGTACCGTAAAGGGTTCTCTAGTGGAGTTTTAAATGAGGCGTACATTTGCCCGAGATTTAAATTAAAGGAAAGTAAATGATTTGTTTCTCTAAATCAGGTAATTAAGATTTAGGTTATTTTTCGCTCCCTGTCAAATGTCATGAACTAATTGGAATAATAAAAAAACGATAGATGGCGCTGTCAATATTCTAGATATAATTTTAAAATAGTCATCCTACATATAGGCTTTTCTGAGTTAATAGAACTTCATTGGCACATGTGACTACCAAATGTTTTCGACGTTATCCATTTCGTTGCGTAATACAGCAAACGCTCGTGTGATACATCGTTAACAATGTTGTTAAGTTCTGGAGATGAAATGCATTCCAGAATGTCGTGTCACAGCAGAGGCCCATTTAACCCGTTTTTGCCCAACGATGTTTTTTTTTTCAAATTTTCATATTTATAAGTTTCTTATCACAGAAGATTCAGACGACAAATGTGCTTCATCCTTTAGTGCACGGTGGTCTTAACGATCATAAATTCTGGGAAAACAAGCGACACGGAACGCTGGCGCCCGTGAAAGTCTTCGAATATAGATGTTCCACTGATGGAACAGTGGGCACAAATGGGTTAAAACATGCAAACCCACACCCAAGGGCGTATCCAGCCCGCCTGCTTGGGGAGGTAATGTCACTAACATTTTTTGATGAGTGGGAGAGTCGGACAAAAATCTATTCGAAATGTACGACCTATTTAAAATTCCACTCATGTCTGACCACGTAATAGTTTATGCTTTACAATTGAATCTCATTGATGACTGTAATTTACAGATAATAATTCTTGTGTACGACATTACCAATCCGCTGAGCTTCGACTACATGAACATGTGGATCGATTCGATCTCGAACATAATCACCAGTCCTCCGTTTGGCGCCATCGTCGGCAACAAGTGCGACTTGGAACACCAGCGCGCCGTCCGGCTCGATAAAACCAATCAATTCGTAAAGGATCACGGGCTGATCAATTTTTTGGTTTCCGCAAAGACCGGCGAATCGGTTTGTGTGAACTTATTGCGGTGTTTGTATTTTTACGATTAGTATTTCTCGATGTGATCAATGTTTGAGGAATGGCCGGTCCATTAAATAACAACCAGTGTTGCCAGAAGGGGTTTTTAATTTTCCCCAAATATTTTATAAAAAACCCCCAAAATTACGCCGCTGTCCCTCTCCAAAATAATAAAATTTAAAAAGAAAACGTAAATACAATTGATTTATTGAAAATGTATACACAAAATTAAAGTATGATAAATATAAAATCTTTATTGAGCTTTATCTATAATATTTTCATCTTCTTTTCGACACAGACATATTTTTTAAAACTGGGAGTCACAAAATTACTAAAACGGCAATAATAGAATTCCTGGGACAACTTCCATAAATGATGTCACAGGTTTTTCGTAAAATTTTCAGGTGTTTAATATTGTGCACTGTTGGTAATAATGATTTCTAGCAAATGTAATAACATGTTCATTTATACTTATTTCCCCTAAAATACCCCTCACATAAAATACCTACCTCAAAAAATACCCCTTCGATCGAAGATCCCCAAAACTTTAATTTACCTCCATTTTGGGGAAAAAACCCCAATCTGGCAACACTGCGATAAACATCCCCGAATAAAATTTTGCACAGGCGGCCTTACTTTTGAACATTCAAAACGTCACTGTGACAACCGGCTTTTATTTTGAACACATCAGCCTTAGTTATGCACATAGCGGCCTTATCAATTGATTTGGGCTATATTAGCGTATCTTCATGGTAACCGCTTGTGCTGCGCTACTTCTTGGGGAATGCGCCCTCTTGTGACTTCATTATGAGAGAGAGCTAGTGACAACAATAATGTCACGTCGGGTAATGTGCGCATCTCCATTATCATTGGCTCATACTGAAGAGTGACAAATTGTCTCCACTGTGTGCGCATACCCTTAAGCTACGCCCACACTTGTCGGAATCGGACGGACGGCACTCATCGAATAAAATTGCTTAACACAGTTGTAAACGAGTCAACACACATGGAACGGATAAATGTGCGTTGACATGTTTACAACTGTGTTAAGCAATTTTTTTCCGATGCGTGCCGCCCGTCCGATCCCGACAAGTGTGCGCGTAGCTTTATAGAGAAAATTCGTATGAAAACATGGTCTCACGAGCTGTCACTAGTCTGCCGCACCATCCAGTGACTCATGGTACGGCACAGATAGGTAAGGTGTGAGCCACAGAATTTTCTTTCAGAGTTGGCCATGCCCGAGAGAGAGAAACATAGTAGTCATGTCCGAGATTAATACATTTTTTTAAACCTAATTCAATTGAATTACACACCTCACTTATTTCACAGCCAACTCTGAAACAAAATTTTGTGGCTTACACGATATGATCAGTTGCAGAGATCTATCTGCTATATCGGCCGTACCATGAGTCACCCCGCTAGCCGTCACTGGCATCATCTAATAATGAATGTTTTATAGTGTTCGTTTTTCAAACCGAATGCGTATGAATTTTCAGGTTTCCGCCAGCATTTTCGAGCTGGTCGCCAAGCATCTGAACGTGCCGCTGACTAAAATACAGAAGGAACACAACCAGGCTGTGCTGAAAGCCGAATTGGTGCCTTCTTCGATGTCCAGGCGAATGGTGCACGTCCACCAAACGAAAACTTCGGCTTGTTCGCTTCAGTGACGATAATAAATATTTAATTTGTTACGGTTGTTTTAATTTTTCGAGTCCCAAGTATTAAGTCCCGTCGAACTTGAATAAATTGGATATAAAATAAACATTCCAAATTATTTTCTCATAAATTAGTGTGATATTAACTAAGTAAAAGTGTGTTTTATTTAATTAAAAATGTATCACGAAGTAAGTGCCGCCAACCTCAATCAGTTAATTTTCTCATACTCGGTTTAAAAGTTGACGTAGCACGTATTACACTCCATCTACTCATAGATTAGACTTTTATTGTACTTACTCGAGCCCCAGTGCCACGTCAAGGCATCGGTTATTAACCCTTTAACGGCCATGAGCCACTATAGTGGCTCAGATTTAATTTTTTTACTTATTTGACAAATTATTTATTTTGTCTAATTTCAAGTCTTCTTATTTCGAGTTTTTATTTTATTCAAAGAAAGGAACGTGTTGTTTGCGGAGTCAAAAGTTGAGCAGTGCTCAGTTACTATGCCAGAAAAACTTTTTGGTCCTTGAAGGGTTAACTGGGGTCAACGGGCGGATAACGTTATCACGCCGGAGAGGTCACTAGTTGGTGTTCGTACCCGAGTTATATATCAAAGCATTCCTGCCTCATCTATGCTTAAAATAATTAAACAGACCCTTATCTTATACACCATTGTAGTTATCATCGATTGTTTTTCAGTTATCGAGAAGTACACGGAAAACATTCGCTTCTGCATCATTTGCAATTACTTGAGCAAAATCATCCCCGCGCTGCAGTCACGTTGCACCAGGTTTCGCTTCGGCCCGCTGATACCCGAACAAATACTGCCCAGGCTTAATTACGTTATCGATGAAGAAGGGTAAGTTTTACATTAGTGCAACAGTGTTATCGTAAGATACGCAATTTTTTTTTGATATTGGCAATCGACTTGATGGCTTACGTATTATATGTTTATTTGTATTATGATGAAATAGTGGCATGATTTTTAAAATGTTCGTTGTGTCCCCTGTACTTTATTATACAGGGTGTCTATTTAAAAACGAGCAATACTCTATAAGTACGGACCTAAAAAAAGATCTGGGAAATGGGGGGGGGGGGGGGAATCAGAATTACCTTCACTATGCAACCCCTAGCGCTGTAGCCACCCCAACTCATTTTTTTTAATGGCAACACCGCCTTTGTGATACCTCATTGGAAAGCTCTTGAAGATTCCTATTTAACAGTACTAAACAAAATACTTTTTTAGGTCCATACTTTAAATTTTAAATAGACACCCTGTAGAACAAGTCTTAATTATTTATTGACCCATCTTAACTTAACTCATGTAAATTATATTCTGTATTATTGTGTGAAATTTTCTGACATATATCAAAAACATAAATATATTATTATTACAAAATGCGAATTGTCGTGCTGCAGCGGCCATATATCTAATTGGCACTTGTTTTAAAAAGAGTTTGTGACATTCATGTTGTTTAGGGTATAGAAATACTGTTTGACTCATTTAATCATTGAGCCGAATTCCGAAAGACATTGCCGAGACTAATCTCTATCACGACTGACAGTAATTTTTCCCCGATAATAGGTTGAAGGTATCGGAGGACGGAAAGAAGGCACTCTTGACTCTCGCCAACGGTGACATGAGGAAAGTTTTGAATGTCCTGCAAAGCACTTGGTTGGCCTACAAAGACGTCACGGAAGATAATGTCTACACCTGCGTCGGGCATCCGTTGAAGAGCGACATCGAGAACATCGTCAAATGGCTGCTCAATGACGATTTTAAAGCAACATACAAAAGTATCCTTAAGTAATTGGTTTTTGTCATCGGATTTCTTACATTAATTAATAATCTGATTATCGTTATAATTGTCACTTTATTTTTCCGTCTCAATTGGAGAAACTGGTAAGCAAAAGATGTCACAATGAATCTATCTTAATCACTTGATTTTTTCAGCCTTTCTTAGTAGGTATACAGGGTGTCTACGCTAAACCGTTAGTTAAAAGTTTATTAAGAAATTGAAAAAATCCAAAAGTAAGAAGGGGTGACCCTTGGATGATTTTTCAGGTTTTCGTCAAAAATAAAAATCGCCAATTTTAATAAAATCCGACTCATTGGCACACAAGGACCACAAAATTGAAAACCGCGTTCAAATTGGATTCTTCGTTCGGCCGCTATAGCCGTTCAAAGTCAACAATCGAACGATAACCCCGTAAACTTTTAACGAACGGTTTAGTGTAGACACCCTGTATTATCAAAATTTGTTTTTTTTGTGAGTTTGCCTCAAATTTATTTAATCCTTAATTAGATGAACTGAAACTATGCTCCACCGTGCGTGGAGTGTACGTTGTATGTCATCAGTGCAGCGGTGACCTAACTTCACCCGAGCCTACCATAGCTTAATCGGGCGAGGTTGCCTTATCACCCAGCGGAAAACCACTTGTTGCTTGACCTTGTCGTCGTCTGCAAGTTCTTTTTTACTTTCTCCGTTACGAAGTACGAGAAAGTATTGTGATCGTGATTTTTTTTTCAAAATTTTTTTTACGGAAATTTCCGTTTTGGGGTCCCTAGATGCCATTTCAACAATTTCTGGAAAAAAAAATTGTGTCGTGTGTGTGTTTCTGTGCGCGCTGTATCTCAAAAACTAATAGAGCAATTGATATGAAACTTTCAACATACGTCTTATTTGATAATCCGAAGAACTAAAAAGCTTTTGGTAAACTTTCGTACACCGGAAGTGGGTGTTTACCTTAACCGTTTTTTGTTTTTTGCCAATATCTTCTTAGATATTAAAAATATCTCAAAAACATTTAAACAAATACTGATGACAACAAATAAATGAACATCTTTTGTTTGAAAATATTTTTCATGAAATCATTGTTATTCGAGAAAAAAATTTATTATTTTTTTTTTCATTTCTGGTTCATAATTTGGAAACGATAATAGTTACAGCAAATTTAAGTTAATAATTATTGTAGAGAATGCCAAAATGAACAACTTATAAAGAATAAGTTTTTTTCGAAATCCCTTTAGTTTTTGAGTAAATTGAGTTTTTTAATTTGAAGTGTAATTTTTCCATCTTTCATAATTTTGACGTTTTAAACGTCAGTTTCATCCGCTCGATGAACATTTAAAATATGATTATTTCAATTGAAAATAAACCATGAAATAAATAAATAATAAATGATACCATCAAGTCGGAGAAAGTAACATGATGGCCACATCACCATTTTTTTTTGTGTAGGCCTTTAACCGGTTCAGCCACTAACGAAAACGTTACCACATAAAGAGTTAGTAGACGATTATTTCTTTAACGAATAAATTTTAGATATAAAAGAATTGAAGACCATCAAGGGTTTGGCCTTGAACGATATTTTGTCCGAGGTCCACAGATACGTGCACAGGAGTAAGTACACATTATTATTCGATTGCACGCAATAAAAAAAAAAACATTATTTTGTTCTCGATCCGACCAGTCGAGCTTCCCTTCGACATCTTAACGGCCTTGCTCGATAAAATGGCAGAGATGGAACACCGGCTGACGTCCGGAACCAACGAGAACATCCAACTCACGGCTTTAGTTTCCGCTTTCCAGTTCGCCAGGGAGGTCACTCCACCCGAAGATGCGTGAGGTTCGATTTTTGTTGCGTTTGTAATTTTTTAATTTTTCAGAAAAGAAATTTTAAGTATTTTTCAAGTTTTTCTGCACATTCCTTCCTTATAAAGCGTAAGCCACAGGTGGCGGCTGGTGGCAGGAGTAATGGTACGGCTACAAGAGTAAAGAAACACTGATGGTAATTTTTGTCGAAACTTTTTATAGCGACAGGAGAAAATGAGCAAAAACTAATTATTTGAGTTATTTTCAAACCGATTATGTTAATTTTCTTTATAGCTATTACTACAACTAGGGAAATATGAATAGTATATTTCCCGAGGTTGGCTAGTTACATCCCGAGGGCGGAGCCCGAGGGATGTATAGACAACCAAGGGAAATGTATTCATATTTCCTGTGTTGTAATCAATAGTTTTTTTCTGATTAAAGAATATTGTTCTGTAAATGGGAAAATATTGGATTGTAAATTTTTGAATTTATCGGATTGGTAACGTTGCTAAGGGCCTTGTTTGTAAATATCATGGTTGACTTGTTTTGGTATTTGCGTTGTTTCATAAATTGGTGAAATGTCAAACTATGTGTTAACGCAAGCGACGAAAGACCGTGAATGTTTGGTTCCCGTAAATCCAAAGCTGTAATATCCATAAAGGATACTTTCCCAAGAAATCGGAGGTGTTGTCCCGAGCGCAATTAAAACAATTCTTGCGAGAAGCTTCTAAAGATAATTGTTTGATGTCTATATTTATGTCTATATTGATGTCTATAAATATGAGCACTTCATATTTCCCTAGGGAAATATAAGTGCAGTATGACATATCGTAACTAAGGCAATATCACTCAATATTGTTTCAATTAGAAAAAAAAACTTTTAATTATTTTGATAACGATTCGAAACTTAAGATGATATTATTTCAGTTATTTTCAAACCGTTATTAATTTATCAAGGATTTTACATTACAAGAGAAAAGTTCCTATGTCGCTCTTGCTTGCAAATTCTCGTGTAATGTAAATGCAAATAACGTTACGTGTGTCGTAACATGGTTTATTTGATTCCATTTCAATTTTTTTTAATTTGAAAAAATGTTTAATGAAAACCGTCAAAAATCGAAATCATGTTTGTTTTCCAATATCTCCATAGCAACGAGTTGTGTTAAGATACATCTAACAACACCAGTGTTGTTAAGAATTTCTTACGGGAACACCAATTGGTTTTTAAGGTAAGTAATGATTAAAAAAGTTTGATTTATTGTTAGTACGAATATTCTGTTATAAAATTACAAGAAGCATCTGTACACGCAAGCGCAAGACTGCTCCCTGCAACGCACACGAGTTGACAAAAATTTGGCAACGATCCTCGGAGGCTACAGTTAAACAAATGCCGAATTGAAAAAACGCCACGCTTACACACACAACAAAACAAATGTATCTAGAGCAGGCCCGACAGACATCACGAATATAAGCTGATTTTTCACATGATTACAAAGTAATTAAAAGTTATTGTTTATGCTGGAGGCTTCCACTTCATTATACATTTTGAATATTATAATAAAACACTTTCAACTTTGTTTTGTGTAACTTGGATAAGTAAAAATCTTTACAGTTTATAATTGTAGCTCACGCATGCCCGCGGGCCGTGGATTGCCCGGGCCTGGTTTAGGATAATTTCCCAATGCAAATTATTTTCATTGTGTTTGCAGTGTGTTCGTGAAAACTAAAGGCGTCGGACACTCCGGGCACTAAATTTGTGTGATGTATACGTAGGCAGTTGCGTTTTTCCAATCGGTTACTGGCACAAACAACTCTTAAAATATATAATCTATATATGAATATATTTATAATGATTTTTCAATAATAATTTCGCATCCTGATTATCTAATAAATATTTAATAACATATAAATAAAAAATATAATAAAATCAATTTTATAAATATGGAAAGTTTTGAACTAAGTTCTTTGGTACAACATGGAAAAGGCTACGCTAAACTTTTAGAAAACGGTCTCCCCTAAACATCTATAATACTGTCCTTCTTGTTGTCTTGAGCTGAATCCTTCAGTTTCTCCTGCATCTGCCGCAGCATGTCTTGCATCCGACGAATCTGCAACAAACACAAACATTACATTCTGAAGATATTTTCGACCGTTTCCTCTTCAACTGTGTTGACTTTCGCAACAGAGCGATAAAGCGGGTAAAAAAAGGACCTAACAGAATGCTCCGTAACTGAATTTTAGTGGAAGTTACAGTCGTGATGTGATGACATGTCGTGGCATTTTCTAACCGCGCTTCTTTTCAAATAAACTTCCAATAAATAATTTACCTCCTCGTCCTTCTCAAGCAGCAGCCTGTCCGTCTCCGTGATGTCGGCTTCGTACGGCGTCGAATCCCTTTTTAATTTCCTGGAGCAATGAGAGAGCAACATACACCACACCCTGTGCCGATCTGGTCAGAATAATACGTACCCCCTTTCCCTGGCCGCGTGCTGCGATATCTGCGATATGCACTGGGCCCTGTAGTTCTCGTAATGCACGTCTTCCGTCACCTCCTTGAGGTCCTGCATGTGCGTGGATATCAGCATGGTGCGCAGTTTGATAAAGTCACTGTGTTTCGGATTTTCGACTAAAAAAAAAAACAGTACAAAAAATGTAATATTTCAAATGCAAGGTTCAGTGTATAGTGTATGCGATCACACAGTTCTGTATTTTATATTTTTTACATTTTTTTAAATCTGACAAAATTTTTGCAGAGTTGAGTTTAAAAATTCATAACTCGTATGCTAACAATTTTTTTTTGAAACAATAATATTTTAGTTAGTAGATATGCTTGAAATTGTAATTTAATTTTTTCAAATTTTAAATTGCACATTTTATATTTTTTTACATTTTTTTAAAATCTGACACGAAATTTTTGCAGAGTTGAGTTTGAAAATTCGTAACTCAAATGATAACAATTTTTTTTTTTAAACAGTAATATTCTAGTAAGTAGACATGTCTGAAATTGTAATTTAATTTTTTCAAATTTTAAATTGCACGTTTTATATTTTTTTACAATTTTTTAAATCTGACATACCAAATTTTTGCATAGTTGAGTTTGAAAATTCGTAGCTCATACGCTAACGGATTTTTTTTTTAAACAGTTATATTCTAGTTAGTAATGCGAGGAATCATTTTGATGGTAGAAATCATTTTATTTTTTTTTTTCTGGTTGGTGCTATTTCTCTTTCAGATTATTTTTTGTTATTATTTTATGATGTGATTAGTTTACGGATCTCAAGCTAATTTCAGGTCAATCTCTTCCTTTCAATGAATTTAGTAACAAGCATTCTTTTTTTAGTTTATATCTAATGTACACGCAGTTATGAATTTTTCCCTGCCATTAGATGTTAAAATTTGTTGGGAAATAAAGTATGATTCATATTAAATCAGAACTTCAATATGTATTCCTTACCGTCGACGACTCCCCAGGGATACTGCCTACCCCTCACTTTCTTCCCGGCGACCTCGAGCGTCGTGTTGCTGCCGACGACCGCGAATGGTATGCTCGCCTTCATCTCCCTGTCCTGCTGCTTGAAGTCCTCGTCCTCATCGCTGCCGCATTCTGGAAACTCGTACATCTTGAAAGCGGGGCGGTTGTGAGAAGGGCGAACCGCGAAAGCGCAAGCCTCACCTGTATCTCGTTGTCCTTGATGTCGTTGAGTATGTTCTTCTTCAGCCTTTCGACCTCTGAGGTAGTTAGGGTGTCGGCCTTCGCTATTATCACCACGATGTTCACCTTCCTGTGCAGCCTCTTCATCAGCTCCAAGTCCATCTGCCGAAGGCTAAAACAATTTCGATAGTGAAAAATATAAAAAATACTCTACACAACCATCTCCTTACTTATTTTTTTACTTTCCATACAAAGGAGAAATCGAAGAAATTAAAGCTACTATTTTAGCAAAAATATGTGGTGCCTTGGAATTGTTGGAACAAAAATCCGTTGAATGTTCCGAAATTTGCGGACCATTCTGTCAACAGTAGTGTGGTTTACTGCACGTGCGCTATTAGCAGAATAGTTCGATTTTACCATCAGGATCTTTTCATTCAAAAAATCCATAATATTAACTCAGAATTACTTAAAATACGCCTAAATTTGTGTTTAAAACATCAACGTGACAGCTAACGTTTAACGGCTTATTGTTTCTGCAATTCCAAGGCACCACCTATTTTTGCTGAAATAGTAGTTTTAATTTCCTATATTTCCCCTTTCTATGGAAAGTAAAAAAATAAGTAAGAAGACGGTTGTGTAGAGTATTTGTTTCGCTACAAGAAACATATTTACATTTTTCCTCTAAAATCATTTGGGGAGCCAATATTTGAACATTAAGAATTTAACATGGAAATCCCTAGGGTGCGTAAAACAATTCTACACCCTGTATAAGATTATGCATTGTCGTACAAATATTATTATTATTACCTGTGGCCCCAGGGTGGAACGAAATATAGGCAACAGTGAACTCTATTGTCCTGTATGTTTCTACGGTTCAGTCCGCTTTCATCGGTGAAGTATTGTCGAAATTGTTCCTCTATGTAGTTGGTGCACACCTTCCAGCTGTCCTCGCAGTTTACGGCATCGCCAAAGCCAGGAGTGTCCACGATTGTTAGCCTGAAAAACAAATCAAAATTAGCATTTCTAAAATCATTTCTATATATATAGTTTATCCTATAATTGAATGTATTATCATTTGGGAATAAAATAAATAAATAAATAAAACACTATTACTTTGTAAGGTGAGCCACAGAATTTTATTTCGGAGTAGGCCATGCCTGAGAGAGAGAAACATAGCAGTCATGTCTGAGATGAATTAATTTTAATTAAATCTAATTCAATAGTCGCATGACGTAATAATATGCGACATACCTCATTTATCTCGCAGCCAACTCTGAAACCATCACTATTTAAAACTGTTAAAGAATTGCATGGACAATTTTTATTATTCTACAATTTTGAACGAACGTTTATTTAATCGGGTTAAGGATGAAAAGTTTGGCAGTGATTTAAGGTTTCTTATTATAATTACGAGTTATAAGCTTTTCAAAATTCACATTCGTAATTTCCCGCCGCCTCCGCGCCATCTACCGGACGATAGCCGAACTGCCAAGTGTATTTTGCGGGCAGCGCCAAAACGCTCGAACTTTATACTTATAATCAAAAAATAAAAAACAAGCAATCAGTTGTACACGAAACGATAGAATATTTAATTCCGAATCGATTGATGTATAAAATAGCTGAGGAAATTTAGCGGTTTTCGTGTAATTTGCAAATTAAAATTTAGCACAATCCCTGGCCGGTAATTCAGTTTACTGTAAAGCTTAAAATTTAAATACAGAACATTTTGTAATGTTTTTCAATTAAATACGGGTCAAAATAATAACTATTTATTAATTTATTAATTACGTTAACTTTTTATCTTGTGTAATGCATTATATTATGAGCAATCTTAATTTGAGTACACTCGCGCCCTCTGTTATTGCGAGGATAAGCTATTGTATTATTTAAGGTTTTTTATTTGCTTCTATATGAATTTAATAATTAAACATTATTTAGTAACCTGGTTAGAATGATATCCTTGAACAAATTGGCTTGTTATTATTTGAATTTTGCAAATAATATGCTTTAATATTCACGCCTGATCGTTAAGCAACCTGATATACACGTAGACAGAAATTAAACAATATTTCATGGTGATGGTTGCGACCGTTACTACGTGGTAATTCATTATAAAATCACTGAATAAAACACTTACTATGTTTTTTACCACAATTTATTTGATGTATGTACAAATATTTCATATACATACATATCACGACTTGATAATGACAGTAAAACGTCGAAACTTAAGTCGTGATATGTATGTATATGAAATATTTGTACAAACATCAAATAAATTGTGGTAAAAAACATAGTAAGTGTTTTATTCAGTGATTTTAAACAATATTTTATATTTAGGAAAAATAATAAATATAAAATGATTTGTAAATATAATATACGTATGTTATAAATATTACGAATATCTTTAGATCTTGCAAACTTATGTCCATTTCTAATGCTTTTGTAATATTAAATTAATAGACATTATGCGTATATTGGGTTGCCTGCGATTAGGGTATTATTTAGGGATTTTAAATATTAACTTCTACATTATTTCAATAGTTAGAGATTGTTTACAAACATGGTAACCTATCTTCAATCAAGTTGGCTTGTTATTATTTGAATTTTGCAAATAAATTACGTTAATACACGCGCCTCATCGAGCAACCGGATATACACGTAGGCAGAAATTGAACAATGTTTTATATAAAGGAAAATATAAAATGATTTGTAATTATAATTTACGTATATTATAAATATTACTAATTTCTTCAGACCCTGCAACTTACTGTCAAGTTCGAAAGTTAGTCAAATTTTAGATACTATTGTTAGCCCTTTAAATAAGTCGTGCTTATTGAATTAATGTTTAAACTATTGTTTTTAGATAATATGGTTATGGTAAGATTCCTGTTAAACTTAAAAACAGAAGCTTTTTAAATTTTTGATTAATAGTAATTATGTGTATATTGGGTTGCCTACGATTAGGCGTTTATATAATTCACTAGTTTATCAACACAATAACAGATTCTACGGCTGTATGGAGGTGATGATTTTCTATATTGTAATGTTTTAACAAGATGAATAATTCAATAATAAATTTTAGGGCCTGTATTTATTTGAAAAATGCTCTTTTTAAATGTTTAGTTTTATAGAAAACTGAAATATTAATTTGTAAATAACTGAAAAGTCGCTAAATTTCCTCGGCTATTTTATATATCATTCGATTCAGAATGAAATATTTAATCGTTGTTTGACTCACAACTCATTCCTGGATATTTATACTTTGAGTGTAAAGTTCGCGAGCTTTGCGTTCATCACTTGGCAGTTCAGGCATCGTCCGGTAGATGGCGCGGTAAGAGCGGTAATTACGAATGTAATATGTTAGAATTTTTAAAAGCTCATAACTCGTAACTCCGACTCAGAGTTACGAGTCTCCGAGGTATGATTTTAATAATTGAAACGTTAAATCACTGACTGATCCTTACACCTATTTAAATAAGTCGCGGAATAATAAATATGCCGTCGCCCCAAATAATATAAACGCGCTCCTGAATGTTGCTGAAAAAGTTCAAGAAGAATTCATCGAATTTCAAAATGATAGACACCAGTGACGGTTCGCGGGTTTTTTTCTGGTACGGCCAAGGAACAAGAGGTGGTAATACAGATACAGCCGTCTCTGCAACTGACCCTACCTATCTGTATTACCACCTGCCGTTCCTCGGCCGTACCAGGAAAAAACCCCGCGGACCGTCACTGATAGACACGGTTGATTCTGTTCGCTTGTGGAGTTTCGGTGTAAAAAGGCAATTTCATATACCAAAACTAGACGAATATATGCAACGAATTTTCAGCAGCAGGAAATAGAATAGCAACATCAAAACATGAGTATAGGAAAATGAACATTGCATTCAATGAGGGAAGCAAATTTTGTTGAACCTCAAAAAGTGTTTCCTAGGCCCGCTTGATAAATTACATTCTTATTGTTTTTCTATTGCACAGAAAATGTATTAAATGTATTAAATCAATTAAAGTCAATTTTGGTACAGACTTTTAAATCGATTTTGAAGTTGCAATTCTGCCTTCAAAATCGACATCTACGGGAACAACTTGGCGTGATAATTAAAAAAACCGGAATAGCTGTCTTTTTACTTTTGAATTAATTTTTGAAGAACGCGCCGCTTAATTTATTTACCTAAGTTTAACACCCCGCTCCTCGATGTCCATCGTCTTCTTCTCGATGGCGGTGGTCTTCACGATCCTGTCGCACACGTCCGGGCTGTTCCTGTTCTTGTACAGGTCCCCCAGGAACAGGCTGTTGATGAGGGTGGACTTGCCCAGCCCCGACTCGCCGACGACCATCAGCGTGAAGTCGAAGCCGCGCTTCACCGACTTTCTGTGCACTTGGTCCGGCAAGGTGGCGAACCCTATGTAGTCCCTGTCCCCTTTGTCTGGAACAACAATGGGGTTTCACAATGCGCCGAAATAACGACTTCCTCATTTATTATATTTATTGCTACCACCGCGTTCGTGAATTG
Source organism: Ocypus olens (assembly GCA_910593695.2). Classification (NCBI taxonomy): domain Eukaryota; kingdom Metazoa; phylum Arthropoda; class Insecta; order Coleoptera; family Staphylinidae; genus Ocypus; species Ocypus olens. Next base: position 2,290,471 of record OU343058.1, read on the forward strand.
AGGGGGCCTTTTGTGCAAATATTATGATTAAGAAACGCTTACCGTATTAAACGTTAAATAAATAATTGTAAGGTGTGAGCCACATAATTTTTTTTCTGAGAGAAAAACAGCAGTCATGTCTGAGATTAATTCATTTTTTTTTAATTGAACTAATCTAGTCTCAGCGACATACCTCTTTTATCTCACAGCCAACTCTGAAACAAAATTTTGTGGCTCACACGATAGATTAATGAAAACACGTGTTTTTTTTTGTATTATATGTTAAGCTAATTTTTTTACAGTTTTACTCCCCGTTAAAAATAATATGGAAAATATTGAACTACAAAATAGAAATTGTTGTTAAAATCTTTTTCTATTTTATAGTTGCTTATATATTTTTTTAATTAAAATTTAATTTATACACGAATCATATTATTTCTGCTTTAATTAATTTCGTAACACTTGATGCATATCGTTAACGGTTGTTTGTAATTAGCGTTAATGGGAATTTGACGTAAGCGGAGTGTACTTACCGCCCATGGCCAGAGGAAGAGTTGAAATTGGTGCCCTGTTTAGGAACCTACTCTCATCGTCGCTAATAAACAGGCACCTTGAACGGAAATTAGGTGATATGCACTGTGTAAACGCGTGGTGGCAAGAAACCCATTCCAGTATTTACAAAATATAGCCGGCGACGGTGGGCGTCGCGACGCGGATCAATATAACCACAGAGCCGGAGCCGGAGCTGCCCTCGAGTACCGCCACCCTTCAAAAAGGTGCGCGCACACCCGCTATTAATCGATGTCCGATCAATTAATCACTTCTCATAAACATAACCAATTTTTTTTTTAATAAATACAAACTCTGCACTTATGTGTAACTCTATTTATAATGACGCTCCGCTTTTGCACTTTCCCACGCCACGACCGACAACTTGCTGAATGCAAATTCCACGCGGCACTGTTAGATGAAGTCATGAAGTGTACGAGCAGTAGTGGCGAATCTATGGTGGCGAAAGCATTCGCTGTTGGCGTAATCTACACCCGCTGTATACCTGATTCTCTTATCTGAATCAACAATTTCGTGTACGCTAAATTCACTAAGTGAGTGATTAGGTTGTTATGCAATTTTGTCCACTCCAATTTATTTATACCTTTGTATTTCGTATTTTAAGTACTTAGTTTGAGAATGATTACCGTGTAATTGAAACTATTAGTCACGTAAAGTAAATAAAAGTGGTATAAAAAAGTTGTGTTTTCTTTATATCAAAATAGAATATAAACCACGAAGTAAACGCCTTCAAGATTCAAGTATTTATTCAAGATATATTTGTTTCTAAAAAACAGGAAATAGGAGCGTTGCCACCAATTAAAATATGACCTTTGCCTCATTTCCTAGGAACACCACATGTTTGAAAAAAGTTAAATTAATTCTAACAAATGATGGATGATTAAAAAGCTAATCAAAACCGTTATTCTGAGGTTTATAAACAGATAAATGAATTTGAACATTTGATTGATTGATGACTGAGGCGTTTACTTCGTGATACATTCTGGAACTGTTTCTTTGTTAATATCACACTTTATTTTTTAGTGACTCGAGTTTACTACTAAATACTTAAATAATTTACTGGTTTTTCAGTGATGAAATTTAGCACGGTAATTCAGTTTACTGTAAAGCTAAAAATTGAAATTGAGTACATATATTACTAACTTTATGATTAAACCACTAATTCCTGTTTTTTCAAAATAATAAAATCAGACCAAACGTTAAGGAATTATTTAAAATTTAACCAACAGTAACACCAATCTATTATTTTCCAATTTTTACAGCCCATTTAAGTAAACAGATCGAAACTGTCATTAAACGTTTTAACCCTTTCAGCCCTGGATTTTTAAATTTGAAAAATAATTTTTATTTGTTAATTATTATTGATGGGGAGCTTCTTAAGACCATAAATACCAAATTTGAACTGATTTGATTAATTAGTATAGGAATTAATTAGTGAGGCTTTGTTGAAGTGACATCTAGTGATACACAGCAAAAATATGGATTGTCATAGTAAGTAGAGACATGTAAATGTTGCGGTGGCAATTGCCACCGCCAGGGCCTTAAGGGTTAATGATGATTAAGATCATTAAATCTTGTTTTTAAATTTCAAAATACCAGCAGTTGCAGCGCCATCTGTTAAAAGAGAATTGAACTATTAAGTGGTGTTTGCAAGTGGCGCTAAAATCTTCGACTTTATACTTATAAATAAAATGTAAAAATCCTGAAATGTTACATCAAAGATAAAATATTTAATTCTGAATCGAATGATGTGTAAAATAACTGAGGAAACTTAGCGGTTTTTCAGTAATTTGCAAATGCCGGTAATTCAGTTTACTGTAAAGTTTACAGTTCAAGCGTATATTGGGTTGCCTATAACGAGGCATTTATTTTGTACTATTGTTTGTGCCATTTAAACATTGTTTTTTTTTTAAATTTAGAACATTTCGCGAAATTTTCGAAGGATTACACTTATAGTTTCATCTCTGTTGGGCTAAAAATCGAAAGCTTTTAATGTTAATAAATTATTACGTTACATGCATATTGGGTTGCCTGTAATTAGGCGCTAATATTATACTATTGTTTATGCTATTTATATTTGTATCGAAATTTTAAACATTTCGGAATATTTTCGAAGGATTACACTTATGATTTCATTGGGCTAAAAATCAGAAGTTTTTAATGTTAACAATTAATATTCAAGCGCGTATACTGCTTTGCCTGTAATTGAACGTTAATATTATACTATTATTTATGCCAATTATATTTTTATCGAAATTTTAAACATTTCGATATATTTTTTAAGGATTACACTTATAGTTTCATCTCTGTTGGCCTAAAAATCGGAAATTTTTAATACTAATAATTTATTACAAGTTACGCGTATATTGGGTTGCCCGTGATTAGGCGTTTATATTTTATCATTGTTTGCGCAAGAACGTCAAAATTTAAATTTTTATAAGTAAATTTTTTCTAAGGTAAGATTCCTCTGAAGTTTTTAAATGTTCTTTAGTTATTAAAACAAATATTAAATAGAAAATCGATTTACTAGTTTATCCCAACGATAACAGAGGGCACCCCTGATACGGAGATTAAGATTTCCGATATTGTAATGCATTCGCAATATACAAGGTTGAATAATTATACAGGAATAAATATTAAGTCGTTTTTATTTAAAAAAAATATTGCAATATTACTGCAAAGCTTAAAAAAAGGTTTTAAGCTTTGCAGAAAACCGAATTACCGGCACAATTTTCATTCGCAAATTACTAATAAGTCGCTGAATTACCTCAGCTATTTAATACATCATTAGATTCGGAATTAAATATTCTATCGTTTCAAGTACAACTCATTGCTGGATTTGTATATTATGATTCTAACTATAAAGTAGTTCGAGTGTTTTGGCGCTGCCGGCAATCATCACTTGGCAGTTCAGCCGTCGTCCGGGAGATGGCGCGCAGGCGGCGGAAATACGAATTTTTAAAAGCTTTCAAATCGCAATTTTGAGCGATGATTTCCGGCGATTGAAACGTTAAATTACCGCCAAACTTATAATACCTTCATCTTTTTTAAGTAAACGTGGTGTGAAAAGCCCGGAATAAATAAATATTACCGTCGCGGTTGAATTCATTTTAATGATTCAAATGGTTGGGCTTATTAAGAAACAATTAAGTCGTTAAAGTTGTGAAATTTACGTTTTCATTTTTCCCTACGAGAAAGTATTGTTTTCGTGATCGTTTGAATTCGAAATTCCAAATAAATTTAACTAGTTGCAGATGGATTAAATAAATTTTATAAAGATGAAAAATAGCCTGAATATGTGAATATTCAACCTGTTCGTGTCTCTGAATTAAATTAAATTTTACCAAGACTGTAAGCAAATAATTTCTGAACTGAAATATTCTACGCAATTTATAAATTTATTATAAATTTGAAAAACAAAGGAAATATAGTTACTGTTCTAATTTAATAATAACTCTAGAAAATTCCTAATGTAACTCTAATTGAGGGAAAATAACCGAATGGCTTATGCTCAAGTCAAAAGAAAGGAAAGAAAAAACTGAAATATTCATTTTAAGGTCTCTCGTGACGATTTATCGTCCAAGACCAAAGTAACTGGCGAAAAGGTGTTTTGAGAATTAATTTAAAATTCTTGCCGAGCTTGAAACTACAGGTAGTGCCATGGCTCCTTGGCTCTATATAATTGTAGTTAAAAGAAAAAGCCAATTTGTTAGAATAGAATAGAATTTTATTACTCCATTACATTGTCATTTACAATATTACACACGTCAGGTACAAAATATTAAAAGATGCATTCAAACATGTATTCATAAAACAACTTAAAATAATTTGGTTAGATGATAATTCTTAATCTTGGTGTTACGTAATTGTAACGCAGTTTGGTGATATTTTTGAACATTTACATAATTTCTTATCTACCAAAGGCTCATTCATAATATTATCCCTATATCGTGCACAGGAATTGTCTCAAATTATCTCAAGTATGAAAATTCTGGACTGCCCCGGAAATTCTGGAAGTGGAGAGTTCTATGCTGTTGAATTAATTTTGGGTTTGAGGTGCTGTAAAAATAATAAAGAATATTATTATTACTATTATTATTATTATTATTATTAGTAGTAGTAGTAGTATACATTTCAGTGATTTAAGAACTCCTCATTAATTCAGTCTCTAATAAGAGACTCTAAGAGTCTCTATCTCTAATAAGAGACTCTCTAATAAGAGACTCTCTAATAACGGACTCTCTAATAAGAGAGATATATTGGAATCATTATTTTCATGAAAAATTGTTACTATTAAACTTCATCCAAGCGGAAATAATCTGAACTATCAGTATGTTGATGTGCAACCTTTAACATTATTAGAACGAGTTTTTGTTTGCATTCAAAACGCATTATTTACTAGTGTTGCGCAATATTTAATTCGTCTATTCAAGTATTAAACGTTGCCAGTTTTACTGTTCCAACTGGTTTATTCCGATTTATTTTTCAGCAATTGAGAATGATGTTTTACGTCACATTCTTATTTGTGCCGAAAGTGCTTTTGGTTTTTCAAAACAACCAGTAATAAAAAAAAATGGACTTGCTAATTTTTTGCATTTATTCCTAGATCAAATTTTTTAACACCAATTGATTCAGCTCGTTCTTCTGATGAAGAAAAAGGTATTACATAAGGGTCTACGATGATCATTAAAAGAGTTGATTTTTTCGATTTTTTCCATTTTCGAGTTTTCTTTGCTGACGCGTCACGGGCTTCAAATTAACAATTGTTCTTGCGAAAGTACATTTTCTGAAGCGTCTTGAAGTGATCTTTCCAGTGATGTATAGAAACACCGAATCGAAGCAGTGGTTTTTCCAGGAAATCATTTTTAGTGCAATTTTTGTTAAAAAGTAAGAATGGGGGACCCTTGGATAGAATTTCAGGTTTTCGTCAAAAATAAAAAATCGCCAATTTTGGTCTAATCCGACTCATTAGCACACAAGGACCACATAATTTAAAACCGCGTTCAAATTGGATTCTTCGTTCGGCGGCTACAGCCGTTCAAAGTTTGAAAAAAATCGACTTTTCTCAAAAGTTCATGGTGACATGCTAACTTTTTTGCATTTTTTTCTGGATGAAATTTTTTAACGCCAATTGATTTATCTCGTTCTTCTGATGGAGAAAAAGGTACTACATAAAGGTCTACGATGATTATTAAGAAAGTTGATTTTTTCATTTTTTTCCATTTTCGGGTTTTCTTTGCTGACGCGTCACGGGCTTGAAATTGACATTTGTTCTTGCGAAAGTACATTTTCTGAAGCGTCTTAATGAGATCTTTCCAGTGATGTATAGAAACCCCGAATCGAACCAGTGGTTTTTCCAGGAAATCGTTTTTAGTGCAATTTCTGAGCAAAAGTAAGAAGGGGGGACCCTTGGATAGAATTTTGAGTTTTCATCAAAAATAAAAAATCGCCAATTTGCTCTAATCCGACTCATTGGCACACGAGGACCACAGAATTTAAAACCGCGTTCAAATTGGATTCTTCGTTCGGCCGCTACAGCCGTTCAAAATTTGAAAAAATCGACTTTTCTCAAAAGTTCATGGTGACATGCTAACTTTTTTGCATTTTTTTCTGGATGAAATTTTTTAACGCCAATCGATTTATCTCGTTCTTCTGATGAAAAAAAAGGTACTACATGAAGGTCCACGATGATTATTAAGAAAGTTGATTTTTTAGTTTTTTTCCATTCTCGAGTATTCTTTGCTGACGCATTACGGGCTTGAAATTGACATTTGTTCTTGCAAATGTACTTTTTCTGAAGCGTCTTGAAGGGATCTTTCCAGTGATGTATAGAAATACTGCTAACAGACGAGAGAAATAATTAAGTTTCACACTAAAATAAAAAATACAAATAATTGAAATGTTGAGTCAAATCCTCCGATTGATTGAAAACATTCCATTATATCACTAGTTAATTAATCTATACATTTATTCGAGAGAAAATACAACGAGGGAAAATCGGATTTCCTCTCAGCCACACCGCAGACGGAGCGGCGCGGTTAGGACAACGCGGAAAGGGTTGACGAGGGTTCGTGTTGGCGGTGGGGGGTGGGGGGATACCGGAAAACCCCCCACCGGGTGGGTGGTAGAGGCTCGTAGTTGTATTCAGGTGAGCCAGTGGCGGGGAATTGTTTAGTCGCGCGACAGCGACCTCCGAGACCAGAAGCAGACGCGGAAAGAGTGATAGAGATTTTCTACCGTTGCGACCGATATTTATTCAAATCGGAGAGAAGAAAGCCGGAACTTGGTTTACTGTTAATCAACAAACAACCGTAACGCATGAGACGGATCTGAGGCGACAACGCGACCGCGACTTCCCACCAGAAGTGTTTATCGCCAATCTGAGGGATACAATACATGTAAGTTTGAACATTTAAAATCTTAAATAAACAATTTTAAATAAGAAACAAAAATCAAAATGTTTCGCTAGAAAAATATAGTGTTTAATCATTAAAATTTCAACATTAATGTCATCACGTCGACTTGTCATGAATGCCATTAATACATTCAGGGATTCCCCGACAGTTTGTTATTCATAAGAAAATATAAACAAAAAAAATATTCATAACGTAACAAATCTCGAATCAACATGTGTTAAATTCCGCCATTAAATAAATACAAAAATATAATATATGCTAATTAGTTTTGACGATACATTCACAATTTAACGAAACATAACATGGTTATAATAAGGATCATTAAATATAATCATTTTCAATTTTTCTTTTAATAAATTCATAAATAAATGTTGACTCAGGCCCATGTAAAAAAAAATGCAGTTTTCATTTATTTTTCTTACACATCACGAAATCTCACGTGAGTTATATACTTAAACATTAAAGTACGACTAATTTATTGACATTTACAAAAAATTAAAAAAATGCAAATTCAATAAATAGCATACAAAATTTAAAATTTATCCCACAAATATAAAGGGTGGAGTTCGCACACAAAAAAGTGTTCTTCCACTCTAACCCAGAATTATTCTGCGATGAGTCCTTCAAGTTTTTTTCTGCAAAAAACATTTAAACAATCGTAAAGTGCATAATGTTGCGATTGCCTTTATCAAACACTTTATGAACTTCGGGAAAAGTGGAGCAAGGGAAATCATTACGAATGCGGGCTTTGGAAACGACACAAAGAGATAAAAAGAATACTGTCAATGAAAAATCCACAACCGTGACCCAGCTGTTAAAAAAAAATGCAAACAATAATCGCAGGTAGAAAGTTTTGCGACCGATGAAAGTAAAAACGAAAAATTACAATTTACAAAACAATTTCCACTTCTGTGATTCTTTTCAGTCCGCTGACTGTTTCACAACGGCTTCCCCTAATTTTGCTGATGCCGCCGTGAAATAGGATGCAATTTCCAAAGAAATTTTTTTTTATCAAGAGTTAAACAATTTAGAAAACAAATGAAATCGTTGCGCCATTGTTTTGCAAATGTTAACAGATACAGTTGCATATGTTTACCAACTGTAACAGCCATCAGCTGTTAGAAATTCCGATTGTAACAAGAGTTATGAATTTTCGAAATTGTCGCTGCGCTAAAGTTAAAATTGTAGGTGGAGTTAAAAATAATGGGGAAATAATTGAAATCTTTGCGTCATTCTTTTGCAAATGCTAACAAATACAGTTGCATATGTTTACCAACTGTAACAGTCATTAGATGTTAGAAATTCCGATTGTAACAAGAGTTATGAATTTTCAAAATTGTCGCTGCACTGAAGTTAAAATTGTAGGTGGAGTTAAAAAAATAAGAAAACAATTGAAATAGTTGCACCGCTGTTTTGCAAATGCTAACAAATACACTTGCATCTGTTTAGCAACTGTAACAGCCATCAGCTGTTGGAAATTCCGATTGTAACAAGAGTTATGAATTTTTGAAATTGTCGCTGCGCTAAAGTTAAAATTGTAGGTGGAGTTAAAAAAATGAGAAAACAATTGAAATCGTTGCGCCATTCTTTTGCAAATGTTAACAGATACAGTTGCATATGTTTACCAACTGTAACAGCCATCAGCTGTTAAAAATTCCGATTGTAACAAGAGTTATGAATTTTCGAAATTGTCTCTGCGCTTAAGTTAAAATTGTAGGTGGTGTTAAAAAAATGAGAAAACAATTGAAATCGTTGCGCCATTGTTTTGAAAATGTTAACAGATACAGTTGCATATGTTTACCAACTATAACAGCCATCAGCTGTTAGAAATTCCGATTGTAACAAGAGTTATGAATTTTCGAAATTGTCGCTGCGCTAAAGTTAAAATTGTAGGTGGAGTTAAAAAAATTAGAAAACAATTGATATCGTTGCGCCATTGTTTTGCAAATGCTAACAGATACAGTTGCATCTGTTTACCAACTGTAACAGCCATCAGATGTTAGAAATTCCGATTGTAACAAGAGTTATGAATTTTTGAAATTGTCGCTGCGCTAAAGTTAAAATTGTAGGTGGAGTTAAAAAAATTAGAAAACAATTGATATCGTTGCGCCATTGTTTTGCAAATGTTAACAGATACAGTTGCATATGTTTACCAACTGTAACAGCCATCAGCTGTTGGGAATTCCGATTGTAACAAGAGTTATGAATTTTCGAAATTGTCGCTGCGCTAAAGTTAAAATTGTAGGTGGAGTTAAAAAAATTAGAAAACAATTGATATCGTTGCGCCATTGTTTTGCAAATGTTAACAGATACAGTTGCATATGTTTACCAACTGTAACAGCCATCAGCTGTTGGGAATTCCGATTGTAACAAGAGTTATGAATTTTCGAAATTGTCGCTGCACTAAAGTTAAAATTGAACATTTGTGGTTAAGTGTAATTATTTTTACATCTTGGTGAGGGATGTTGTAGATTTTTATGGAAATATGCAGGATAATCTATTTTGAGTAAATTTTGAAAATTGCAAGATTGTGTCAAGCGTTTTTCAATTTTTTTGGACCGATTTTGGAAAATGTGCATCCTAAATATTGAATCATGAAGTGTTGAAGAGTCATTATTTTTAAATCTAGGACAAGGGGTGTTGTAGAGTTTTATAGAAATATGCAGAAGAATCTATTTTGAGTGAATTTTGAAAATTGCAAGACTGTGCCAATCGTTTTTCAAATTTTTTTTTGCCGATTTTGGAAATGTGAACCCCAAAAATTTAATCATGAAGTGATGAAGAGTAATTATTTTTAAATCTAGGGCTAGGGATGTTGTAGAGTATTATATAAATATGCAGGATAATCTATTTTGAGTAAATTTTGAAAATTTCAAGATTGTGTCAAGAGTTTCTTAAATTTTTTAGGCCGATTTTGGAAATGTGCACCCTAAAAAAACGAATTGTGATGTGTTGAAGAGTAATTATTTTGAAATCTAGATCGAGATTTTGATTCTATAAAGCCGAGTCTATCTTAAGCAAATTTTGAAAGGTTAAAGTTTATCAAACTTTTTCCGGCCGTTTTTGAAAACGTGCGAGCTCAGAACTAAAACGTTAAAGTGTAATTATTTTGAAATTTATGTAAAATATGTTTGTAGATTTTTATAGACACATCTATTTTGTGTGAATTTTGAAAGTTTGAAGTTTGTTGTAATTGTTTTTAAATTTTTCTTGGCCGATTTTTTAAATGTGTAACCGAAAAATTACATATCGTGTGTTCAGGTGAAACTATTTCTAAATCTAGATGCAGGGTGTTTTGATTTTTTTATAGATTCACGAAGTGGAATGTATTTAGAGCAAAATTGTAAAATTTGGAGTTTGTGGCAATTGTTTTTCAATTTTTCTTAGGGCGATTTTTCAAAAGTGTAACCTACAAATTACATATTGTGTGTTCAAGTGGAATTATTTCGAAATCTAGATGTGGGATGTTTTGATTTTTTTATAGATTCATGAAGTGGAATGTCTTTAGAGTAAAATTTTAAAATTTGAAGTTTCGAGCAATTGTTTTTCAATTTTTCCAAGGCCGATTTTTCAAATGTGTAACCCAATTCTGGCTAAAAAAATAACTTAAAGATTTATTTAACAACAAAATCTATCTTTATTGACTTAATGCAGGGGCGGCTCGTTATATAGAGCCAAGGAGCCATGGCACCACCTGTAGTTTCAAGCTGAGCAAGAACTTGTAATTAATTCTTAAAACACTTTTTCGCCAATTACTTTGGTCCAGGAAGATAAATCGTTCTTTCTTTCTTCAAAAAAAAGGAGGGGGTGGGGTATATTGTATGAGTGACTCTACCATCAACATGTTCCACGAGCCGCCACTGCCTTAATGGTGTTTCTATCTTATCTACCTTCGATTATTCGGTTATGATCGCTTGAAACAAGTGAAATTACGCGTCGTGGGGAAATCCCGTGGATTTACTTTTAATTGTTTATAAACATGAGTGAACATCGTGACACCTTTGTCTTCTCATGTGCATGGAACTGTAAAAATTATCACGTGAAGGTTAACGAGCTGCGAAACAAGCGAGTGATTCCGTATCAATGCCAAATGAAGAGAGTGCACTTCTTTCTTCACGAACAATTACAAACAGAACACGTTTCTTATTCTTCTTCTTCTAATTAATGGCCTTGGCAGCACGTTTCTTCTTCTTCTTCATCTGGCGTAGTTAGTTCCATCACTATTTTTGGGTTTTATTTAAATTTAAGTTTTAAGGTGACATTTGCAAACAAAACGGTGTTCCTCAAGTAACTCTACTAGCACCGTTGGTCACATTAAAATTGCGTTTTACGTTATTTATACGTTTATAACCTTATTTGATTACATATTCGGAACGTATGAAGCCTGTGGGACATTTGTAAAAAAAATGGTGTTCCTCGAGTGACTCGGTTACCACCATTGGTCGCATTTAAATTGTTTTTTGCGTTATTTGTACGTTTATAAACTTATTAGATTACATATTCGGTACGTATAAAGCCTAATTAACAATGCGGCAGTCGTAGAAAAAATGGTGTTCCTCAAGTGACTCGGTTACCACCATTGTTCGCATTTAAATCGCTTTTCACGTTATTTATACGTTCATAACCTTATTCTTATTATTTGATTACGCATTTCAGAACGTACGAAGTCCGATTATTAATGCTCCTAATTAAAATGAGAGAAGCGTTTCGTCGAATTTCGAGTTTCCTGCGTCCGATGTGGAAAAGCCGCAATTCGAAATTCCCGAGCGTGTCTGTGTAGTTGTAAATCGTGAGAGGTACAGTTACATAACTCAATCGGGTGGGACCTTGACCCAGAGAATCCGGGGAATGAAGGTCATTGGGTCAGGCGGGAGGCGCAGTGAGCGCGCGGGCGGGGGGGAGGGGGGACCGAGGGCCGCCTCTCCGGGGAAATCGAGTGCCCTTGTACTTTTCGTACACAAACACACACCTTTGCACGTGCTGCGGGCTTCAGGAGTGCGGGATGGATGCGCCGACCCCGAGAGGGCCGGCGCGTGGGCGTTCTGCATAAATTGCGCCGCCGGAACTAGCTGACCTCGAAATAATTCTGAAGTGAGGGAGAATTTTTTTTTCAGCCGATTTGTGTTCATTGCCAACGAGTAAATATTGCATCGAGCATGAAGAGTTCTGGAAAGGATAAAGAAAAATTTAGTTTTAGTACAAAACTAAAAATCCAAGTCCAGGAAAAGATAAAGAGGAGATAAAGAGAAAATTTAAAAATCCCTGTTGAATTAAAATATTCCTAAAAAAAATGGTGATGCGGCCATCATGTTACTTTCTCCGACTTGATGGTATCATTTATATTACACTTTCATGGTTTATTTTCTATTTAAATCATATTTTACATGTACATCGAGGGGATGAATCTGACGTTTAAAACGTCAAAATTATGAAACATTGAAAAATTATACTTCAAATTCAAAAACTCAGTTTACTCAAAAATTAAAGGGATTTCGAAAAAAACTTATTCTTTATAAACTGTTCATTTTAGCATTCTCTACAATTATTATTAACATGAATTTGCTGTAACTATTATCGTTTTATAATTATAAACCAAAAATGTAGAAAAAATCATACATTTTTTTCTCGAATAAAAATGATTTTATGAAAAATGTTTTCAAGCAAAAGATGTTCATTTCTTTGTTGTCTTCAATATTTGTTTAAATGTTTTTGTGATATTTTTCATATTTAAGAAAATATTGGCAAAAAACAAAAAACAGTTAAGGTAAACACCCACTTCCGGTGTACGAAATTTTACCAAAAGCTTTTCAGTTCTTCGGATTATCAAATAAGACGTATGTTCAAAGATTCGTATCAATTGCTCAATTAGTTTTTGAGATACAGATGGAAAAATTATACTTCAAATTCAAAAACTAGGTTTACTCAAAAACTAAAGAAATTTCGAAAAAAACTTATTCTTTATAAGTTGTTCATTTTGACATTCTCTACAATTATTATTCTTATAAATGTGCTGTAACTATTATCGTTTCATAATTATAAACCAAAAATTAAAAAATAATTTTTTTTTTTCTCGAATAACAATGATTTTATGAAAAATGTTTTCAAACAAAATAAGTTCATTTCTTTGTTGTCTTCGATATTTGTTTAAATGATTTTGTGATATTTTTCATATTTAAGAAAATATTGGCAAAAAACAAAAAACGGTTAAGGTAAACACCCACTTCCGGTGTACGAAATTCTACCAAAAGCTTTTCAGTTCTTCAGATTATCAAATAAGACGTATGTTCAAAGTTTCATATCAATTGCTTTATTAGTTTTTGAGATACAGCGCGCACAGACAAAGCACGGGCGACACCAGATGGCGCATTCGAACATCTATTATTGCGGCTGCCGTATTATCAATCTCAAGGCGATAATTCACCGAAAATTCACACGAACAGAACTAATCATTCCTATTAATCGTGTAACTTCATGTATCTGGCTGTGGTTTTTCTACACCTAAAGAAATTAGCGGTAACTGGTAGCGTAAAAAATGCAGTCCTGTAGATTCTGATAATCCGTTCGCAAATTTGTTAGCGTACGTGGGCGTTGTTTCTAATTGTGCGACCGGTGACAATTTTTTTTTGCACGGGATTGATTACCCGTGTCAACACTGTTTACATCCTGTCCATTGCGCGTAATCCTCTCGCAGGAAACCAGATGAAAACGAATGGTGACAGGAATGTAACAACCGATGGCGCATTCGTGTCACGACACTTACAAATCGAGTCCACGGTCGCTCCCAATTTATTTAACGTTAAATCGGATATAATTCGATAATGTTTCGGAAGTTCGGCAACGAAATTAACGTCAGATACTTTTGTAAATGTTTGATTGATGTTGGAACTGTGGCGATACAATGGTGCTCGGGATGCATTCATGACCTACTTGATTGGCATTCAGGATTGGTGCAATAATTAATGTTAAATCGGATATGATTTGATAATGTTTCGGAAATTTGGTGACAGAATTAACGTCAGATTCTTATGGAAATGTTTGATTGACGTTGAAACTGTGGCGATACAATGGTGCTCGGAAGTCATGCATGGCCTATTTGATTGGCATTCAGGATTCGTACATAATATATCGGATATGATTTGATGATTCGGTAACGAAATTAAAGTCAGATACTTTTGCTAATGTTTGGTTGATGTTGGAACCGTGGCGATACAATGGTGCTCGGGATTCATTCATTGGCGTTCGATTGACAATTTATCATGATTATGTCACAGGTTTATCTTTCACGTCAGAAGATGTCGCACCATTTAGTTTTAGGAAAACGGGCTGTCGCGATTCCGCTAAACCTGTGAGGTCATTTATGAAAGCTGCCCGCGACAAATACAGTGTGGCAATACTTTTAATGTATATTGTGTACACTGTACAGATTATTATTATAATATGAAAACCATAATCGAAAAATTTTATAATGGATTTCTACGTAGTAAAGGTCGCAATAATCATCGCGATGCAAACAATCATTAAATCCCGATTATATTACTTGTGGCGCAATTATTTATCATTATTGGGGAATTCCCAATCGTTTGGTTTATTCATTCATCCGCAAACCATGACCGAATCTACAAACGTTTTGTCTATACCTGGATAATGATTAGATTTTATTTTACATGTAAATAATGATTGATATAACATAAATTAATAATTAAAATTTGTTGTTTTGCTCTTTGTGTAGATGTGTTTGTCATTCATGCTCTTCTCTTACAAGTCGTTAATTCAATACGACAGTGTAATAGACAATTGTTTGATAGGCAAGTTACGCATAATGATTATCGAGGAAACGATAATTATGTTTGAATTACAAGTGGCCGAAGACCTCAGGCTACGGTTAAACCAGTGCGTAAAATACGGAGTATTATCAGTGCCGGTTCGCGGGGTTTTTTCTGGTACGGCCGAGGAACAAGAGGTGGTAATACAGATAGGTGCCAGCCGTCTCTGCAACTGACCCTACCTATCTGTATTTACCATCTCTACCAGAAAAAAAAACCCGCGAACCGTCACTGAGTATTATAAACATGCATTATTACGATAGAAGTGCTCTAATTGGAATTTATTTCAAAAGTTTGGCAGCATTGTAATTTCAAACGTCAAATCCGTCAAACTGCCATGACAGTATACTCGCAAGTTCGAAGCACTTCGCTTTAGAATGTTTTTACGATAACTGAAATTGATTTCGAAAGTTTGGTAGCATTGTAATTTCGAAACGTCAAATCCGTCAAACTATTAAACGAAATAATCGTTTCTTGGTTTTAGAATGACTAGACAATCTTAACGATATTTACGAATACTTTCACAAGAGTTGCCCGAATAATAATAACTTTTTTTGATGTTGCAAATTGTTACCGATTCACGAAGATACCGAGAACGAGGTGCGTTTTCTTAAAATGGAGGATCCGGTTTCTGCATACCCACTCTAATTGGTCGCGTCGTCGAAAAGGAATCCAGTTTTTGGACTGTTCTCTTTTTTCCGTCAAGATATAACTTAAAACGCGGAGGGGGGGCTGCAAGAAGAAAGGAAGCAAAGGAATGGGGAACAATGCAAATAACATGGCAACGCAGTGTTCGACACAGAACACATACCTTTAGAAATGAAACCTGCATGTTAAATTTTTGGCGCCGCCTGGTGTCGGGGTGGCAAATTACTACGATTTCCGCCAAAATTTAAAAAATGTTATACTCGTCTACACGATATATTTCAATTTAATAACACTAAAAATATAATCAATTATGTTTTTTGAGCACATAATTGATTATACTTTTAGATAGTACATAAATGAAGAAGTTACTGGTGTTCGACGCCTTAGGCCAAGGGTCTGTTTTTAAATCAGCAGTTCATATCGTCAACTAAACACGAATTATAAATAGTAGGGGTCACAAATTTGATCCATGTGTATCGAAATATTGATTTAACTTTTTTATTTTAGTGTTCACCGAAAAATGTTTCAAATAAAATTTGTTAGGTTAGAAATGCTTTATATAAATATCACATTGAAGTTATCCTACGTCACCGCGTATGAGCACAACTTCAAAAAGGTTTGCACTAGACAATGTTTTCCGGCATAACCTTGTTAAAAACTGAAGTACAACTTTAAAAAGGTTCACCATCACTTCTTTCCGTCTTAGCCTTGTTAAAATCCAAAGCCCACGTGCACTTTAACCAGTGGTATTGTTCCATTTTACGATCCTTTATCGATGGCATTGTAAAACATGATGTAATCTCGACGTCAAAACCTTAACCACATCATCCGTGAGCAAACGGAAAATTTCTCCTCGACGGTAATTCTCGGGTAATCATAAGAAGCAAAAAAAAAACGAAACGGCCTGATCCATTTATTGATCAATTACACCCAATTACCGCCGGATAATTGCATCCATTCCGAGAGATGACATTCTGACTATTAGAACAAAATCTGTGTCAGAGTTACGCTTTCGTGCCCGTCTCCATAAGCACCCGCGGGACCGTCCCAAGAAGGAATCGAGAAAATGAAAAAAAAGAAAAAGATCGCCGCAATTAAAACTTTCACGTACGCTTCTTCGTGATTGGAAATGCACCGTGAAATGAAATAACGTGGAAAAAATATGTGCGAGCAGACGAGAAATAAGAAAGGTTCCGGTTGCGTGCCGATATTTGGGACGATAAGTGGATTGTACGAAAAAAGTAATGTAACCAAAAATCGGTTGCCTGAGAGAGAGAAATATAGCAGTCATGTCTGAGATTAATTCATTTTTTTAAATCTAATCATGACGAAATAATATGCGACATACCTCATTTATCTCGTGGCTCACACGATACAATAGCAAAATCCAGCAACGTAACTTGTGGATCAATCTTTAATGCTTGCTCTTACTTAGCGAAGGTTAATTATATCCACACGATTTTAGATAAATTAATTAAAGATCTAAATGAAGGATTTGTTCCTCAATTAGATAGCGCATTGGCTAAGTCTATTAATCAATTAAGTAATGCTCTAGCAGAAGAAAAGAGTACTCTTGAGCTGGTTATAAAGGTTAATGAAAATTATGAAGGTTTAATTCAAGAACTTTAATAATTTAGAAGTGAGTTTGATTCGTGAGATGAGGTGATTGATCCTAACGCTATGGCCAATAGACTTCTCACCAAAGCTGAGGTTAACTATAGCACCACAGAAAGGGATTTTAGTTGTGGTTAAAACATATTGAATGTCTCAATTCAATTTAATTATAAACATGACGTAAATAACATTTTTTTTTTAATGAATTTCATTTTTCTCATAGACAACTATGATTCGATTAATCTTCATCTGCCTGACCCTGGCTTCGACGTTGGGGGAGAACGCGACGAATTCTCAAGGCGGCGATCAGAACCTCCCCAAGGAGTCGATCTCGAGGTCCGACCAGAATCTTCAGTTCAACGTAGGAGACGCCCCTGGCTCGGAAGGCATCAGCTTCCAAGACGACGGCATCGGCGAACAGAGGAACTACCAGCCGGGAATCCAAAACTACAACATCGAGCAGCAGGTCGAGCCCTACAACCTGGACTTCAAGTACCACAACTACGATCAGATGACGAAGTTCTTGCGGATGACCAGCACCAGATTCCCATCGCTGACGGCCCTGTACTCGATCGGAAAATCTGTACAAGGTAACTCCAACTGCTCAGTATATATCTTTGCGACGAAAACATCAATTGGGGAATTTCGCTTCAAACAGTACAAGTTTGACAGCTGCAGCTTTAGCGTAATAGCCGCGAAAACTAGCGAAATTGAGCTTCGCACGTAAATCATCTTCGATATCCGAAGGGTAAAGTTAAGAACAAGTCCTCAAACCTACGTATAAAACTGCAGCACTGAGTTATATATTACCTCAGTGACGGTTCGCGGGGTTTTTTCTGGTACGGCCGAGTAACAAGAGGTGGTAATACAGATAGGTAGGGTCAGTTGCAGAGACGGCTGGCTGCGTGACCGCACCTATCTGTATTACCATCTCTTGTTCCTCGGCCGTACCAGAAAAAACCCCGCGAACCGTCACTGTATCACATCAAACATGAACAGTCGATTTATGCATAATTTGTAATTCCTGTAAGACTGCAGATGAAGGCACTAACGCACACGCGGTGGTAATTCCTGAAGATCGTAGATGAAGACACTAACGCACGCTTAAACTTATAGTTATTTATTTATTTGCAGGTAGAGATTTATGGGTGATGGTGGTATCGGCTTCACCGTACGAGCACATGATTGGAAAACCCGACGTCAAGTACGTGGGAAACATCCACGGAAACGAAGCCGTCAGCAGGGAGCTGATGTTACATTTGATTCACGTGAGTTTGCCACTTACCATTTAACCCGTACCTTCGAATGTTTAACTCGTTACCGTTGCAGTATTTGACGAGCGGATACAGCACGGATTCCTACGTGAGATGGCTTCTGGAGAATACGCGGATTCACATCATGCCTTCCATGAATCCGGACGGTTTTGAGGTATCCAAGGAGGGAACGTGCGAGGGAGGACAGGGAAGGTAATAGAGCTAAAAAAAAGAAGTTGATGCCAGTGTTATGCCGCAAAGGAGGTCAGGGAAGGTAATGGGGCTGAAAGTACAGTGGTTGGTGTATGCAGGGTGTTGAATTGCAAAGCGGGCCATAGGGATTACATGTAAAATTTTAAATGTGTTAATATTGGCTCCCCAAATTATTTGACAGTAACGGTCTTCGTATATTATTTTTAAAGCTTTTCAAGCTGAATGATTTGGTACCTTACTCAATAGTTTCTGCGGAGTATTTACCGAGATATTTGCAAAAAACTTTACAACTATTTTGAATTAAAAACAAAGGTGTGCCATGATATCATAATGGCGGATTTTTCATTTGGTTCTAAAAAGTGACAGTAGATGTCACATTACGATTTATAACCGGCCCATGCTATCAAATAATTAGGGGAGCCAATGTTAACACATTTAAAATGTTACATGTAAATCCCTATGGCCCGCTTTGCAATTCAATCCCACAAAAGTAATGTAAAGGTTTTACTATCCTTTTATCGATTGGTCCTTCTTTACCAAGTTTTAGCTTAATACTTCCTCGTTTCGGCAACATTTTTTTTATAATCTTTGATAACTCTCCTTCCAGATACAACGCCAGGGGTTTCGACCTGAACAGGAACTTCCCGGATTACTTCAAACAGAACAACAAACGCACACAACCGGAAACGGAGGCGGTGAAGGAATGGGTCTCGAAGATCCAGTTCGTGCTTTCGGGAAGCCTGCACGGCGGAGCTTTGGTCGCGAGCTATCCCTTCGATAACACGCCGAACTCACGTAAGTTAAATGAACCAATTAAACTCCAAATTATTTTAAAGCTCACACGATATAAACAAACGCTAATGTTAAAGCACGATTTGTAATCATATCTTCTCTAATCCCTGCTCTGATTCTTGAAGAAGGAAAATTGTAATGAGCAATCTTTGAATTACAAATAATACTGGCTTCCTTAATTGTTTTACAGTATCAGTGTGGAATTCTATTTGGCGCGTTAATATTTTATTTGCCGCCATTTTGCCTCGTCGCGCCCTCTAGGTTAAATTTGAGCAACTAAAAATTCATCGATAAGCGTTTCAGGAGTGTGAGAGTGGCGCCACCTATGTTTACCCCGTGGTAACCACATAAATCGGCGATAATGCATTTCAAGACGGACAACTTTATTAATCGAAAATTAAAATTTGATTGTACATATTCAAACCCAAAATTTTCGTGAAAAATGATGGTTAATGAGAATTCGGACCGAGGAAGCGTGAATGATATAGGAATAGTCAGGACACAGCACGACCCATTGTAGTAAATTTAAGTATATAAATACCTCGACTGCTACGATTTATGTATTCGGATTCAAAACGGGGAAATTCAAGATAATCCAGCAGTTATTATTACATGCATTTCGAGATGAGCATGTGTCGCATTTAGCGCGTTAAAATGGTTATTTATTATATAATCAAAACCTTACGTAGTTAGTTGTACGGTTATTTATTATATAATAAAAACCTTACATAGTTACTTGTAGGTTATTTATTATACGAGAGTGGAATGTACATAATTCCTGCAAGAATAAGTTTAGTAATTTTCTCAAGGGACTAATGAGTAATTCCATTTGAGTATAATATAACATCGGCTGTAATAACTTTAAATATTGTTTATAAAATTTTGACAAGCAATTTTGACGTACGTGTCAATTTGAATTATTTCAAAAATCTTACCAAGGATGTAGTTATTCCGCGAGTCCAAGTTATTCTTTCACTAGTTGGTAATGAACAACATCACTTCCCTTAAATGACCGCAGTAAATCACTTATTACACCCGACTTTGGATAAACAAATCCAACGCCATTTTGTTTAGTGGCGCCGCCTGGATTTCGTTCGCACCAACTAAAAATCCATCGACGTGCATTTCAAGAGAAGAAAGTTTGTCGGTGGCGCCGCCTATGTTCATAGTAACCAAAGTAAATCATCGATAATGCATTTCAAGACGCTCAACTTTATTAAACCAAAATTTAAATTTGTAATAAATATAAAATAAACCATTAACTGTACTTAAAGTAACAAGTCATTCAGTATGAAAGGCTTTAAAAATACTGAAAGAGTCAAATAATTATGGAAGCCGATATTAAAACATTCCAAATTTTACATGTAAATCCCCGCTTTGCAATAATATTGTTTGACTTGTTTACGCCTTTAACGGCAAAAAAATCTAATAATGATTATTGATGGCTGCAAGGAATCTGCAGATCGTCTGCATTGTGTTCGTGTAAGTTGAATTTAAATGAAATTTTTTTTTTTTGTTTAAAACTTTCGGTTGCTTACTTTTCGGGCCTAGTATTTCAGAGCTACGCTTCCGCTCCCTCGCTGACGCCCGACGACGACGTCTTCAGGCACTTGTCGCTGACTTATTCGACGAATCACGCGAAGATGAGCCGCGGCGTGGCCTGCAAATCGTCATCGCCGACCTTTCAGAGGGTAAGTGAATCACCAAAAAGATTTTTTTCAACTTAAAACTCACCCAACAAATAAACTTTAGCGGAGTGAATCACCAAAAAGATTTTTTTTTAACTTAAAACTTACCCAACAAATCTTTAGGGGATTACCAATGGAGCAGCTTGGTATCCGCTAACCGGAGGAATGCAAGACTACAACTACGTATGGTTCGGATGCATGGAGATCACCTTGGAAATTTCCTGTTGCAAGTACCCACCGGCGAGTGAGCTTCCACGATATTGGGAGGATAATCGAGTGGTGAGTTATTATGCAATAACAAAAATAATGCTGAAATCCGTGGGTTAATAGATGGATGAGAAATAGTCTTAAGAGTTACCTTGAGTCAACCTTCACTTATTGCAGATTTATTGAATAAATGTAATAAAGACGAAAAAATTGAATATTTTTCGTCTCTATTATATTTAGTCTTTAACACGTTCGCTGCCGACTCGGTCCATATGACCGAGACACTTTTTTGCAAATTCCTGCTCTATGAATATGAATTTTGAAAAATAGCTCACACGAGCCCTTACTACACATATAAATATACCTTGACGCACATTAGCTTGGAGGGTAATTTTTTTGACCAATATGAAAAATTATTTGGCCCGAACGTAATAAATTAATTCCAGCGCTCCGGCAGCGAATGTGTTAAGTATTGTAAAGCAGAAAAGTGTATTCCGGTTAATTCAATAAATGTCTTGTGAATCTTTGTCGAAGCTCTCCCAAAAAGAAAATAAGATCATTCAAGACAATGCTCGATATTCCGAGTGAGCCACAAATATTGCTGGAATCAGTGCAGGACTGACAACAAATACGAAGCTAACAATTTTACACTTTTCTGTGTTCACTTCTACCTCTCAATGTGCTTTAAATAAGTAGCTGACTTATATCCCTGTTACTGCTGTTATACCGCGTTAAATTATGCACAAAATGCTAATCCCTAGAAAATTCAAAACCTTGTAACAGTTCACAAAATATCGTCCAGGCGAAACCCTGCTCTGAAATCCACACAAACTGCCAAAATAGAGAAAAAAACTCCCTAACAGTTCACAAAATATTTTCCAGGCTCTGGTGAAATTTTTGGCGGAAGCGCACCGCGGAGTCCACGGTTTTGTGATGGACGAAAACGGCAACCCGGTGGAGAAGGCCTCCCTCAAGGTGAAATCCAGAGACGTCGGCTTCCAGACCACCAAATACGGAGAGTTCTGGAGGATATTGCTTCCCGGAGTGTATAAATTAGAGGTAAATCAAGTTAGCGGCAGATCTAGTTGCTGGGATAGTTTGAATCTAGCCCGAAAGGGCGCGACTGTAGTGTCCTCCACCATCATCTCCATTCCTTTTGAAAGATAAAAAAGACACGTCAAGAGCTTTAATTTTTGCAATGAAACGGAATATTTCCCAACATCGCTACAGATTAGTTGGAAAATTGGAACAAAATTGCTTTGCAGCTCGTGGATGTTCGGATATTCGGAATAATTGTATCCTCTTTAAAAGTAGTGCAGCACGTGCCTCCTCTTCGAAGTTCTACGAGCTGCCGCTGCGGCATTGACTTTAAAAGAGAATAGAATTTTATTTGTTATGTAGGAAGCTTCTACTTCGTTATACATGCTTTTGTATAGAATAAAACACTTTTTACTTTGTTTGTATTGTAAAGTAAAGTAAAAAGTACTTTTTCGCATCTTATTCAATAATGTTAACGTTGTTAAATCGTTTTTGATTGAGAAAGTTGTCCATTATTCGGCCGAATCATTTTCTCCACCGGTGACGTCTAATCAAATGATAGCGGTTTCATTGCCCAACAGGTTTCAGCCAATGACATAACGACAATTTTACCTTCTCAACAGTTTAGTTGTTACTATGGTTACGATTTGTTTGTGAAAACACGAATTAATAAATATCATAATTTTGTCAGTAAACTGCCGCAATTTCCAAATAGAAAAATTAGGTAATTATTTAATATGATGCGAAAAAGTATAGTATTCAACTCGTGAGCAAGTTGGCCATTGCCACTCTGGTGAACTTCACCCTCGTGACAATGGCCAACTTTCTCACTCGTTTAATAAAATACTATTATTCTATAGAATTTTATCTGATCTCACCGTAGATTTCGAACGAATTTAACACGTAAGACATTTCGAATGTTTAGGTGTACGCCGACGGATACGTGCCGAGGGATGTGGAGTTCATGGTGGTGGACGATCACCCCACGCTGTTAAACGTTACCTTGCACCCAGCTAAGGTAGGTTCGGTAAGTTTTCGTCTGCACGCTGAGGAATTCTCTCCTTGTACATATGGCACGAACGAAAACTACCCCCCCGTGAATCTTCCACCCCCCCCCTCTACTCTCGTGCTATTGTAAATATATCTTTTCCAGTTT
The DNA here is from genome assembly GCA_910593695.2 of Ocypus olens. Classification (NCBI taxonomy): domain Eukaryota; kingdom Metazoa; phylum Arthropoda; class Insecta; order Coleoptera; family Staphylinidae; genus Ocypus; species Ocypus olens. The sequence goes on from OU343058.1 coordinate 2,313,868, forward strand.
GGTGAACACTTTAACAGGCCGGTGACTTCACCCTCTCTTAGTATGCTCCCAAAACCCCCAACTCAAAACAAACCCCCTATCGGTGACATTGCTTTCCCCGAAGAGTAATTTTGACAGGCATTCACTGCAACCTACCTCATGCACATAGTAAACTTGCTACTTGTAAGTATCTTATGTATATGTATGTTTTATTGAACGATCGTAAGCGATTATAAGTTGACAGCGTTTAATTCAACTTTGTTGGTATCACTTTATTAACTCGTAGTGACTGTATAAATAAAGTAAATAAAACACTGTTGCTTTGTTTGAAAACTGTTGTCACGGAAATAATAAATTTTGATAAGTTATACAAACAAATCAGTAGTGTTTTATTTATTATAAGGTGTGAGCCACAGAATTTTGTTGCTAAGTTGACCATGCCTGAGAGAGAATAATAATAATAATAATATATTTATTGGTGCCATTAACTAAGGTTTTACACAGGTCAAGTTGAAAGTGGATGACGATACATCACAATAAAAACTACATGCTAACATAATAAACAGTGGATTAAAAATTAACCGGTTAATTAAAATTTAAGAAAATACATTTTAAAACTACAATAAATAAATAAAACCGCACTTAAAAGTAAAGAATAAGTTAAAAATATAAAAGTGGAACTTCTACAGACATATTAAAAGGATACGATTTAAAAGTAACAACAAAGTTATATTAAAAATAAAATAAAAGTCGCAGTTTAAAAAGCTAAACAAATTAAAAATATTCAAGTAGAAAAACATAGCAGTCATGTCTGAGATTAATTCATTTTTTTAAATCTAATTCAATAGTCTCATGACGTAATAATATGCGACAAGCCTTATTTATCTCATAGCCAACTCTGAAACAAAATTTTGTGGCTCACACCTTATAAAATGTGTAACGTAGAAGCCTCCAGTATAAATTAGCAATATAAATAAAGTGATGCCAACAAAGTTATTCGTTTTTATTTGAATTATTCAAAAAGTATCACGAAGTGAAAGCCTCCATGATTACTTATTTGAGAGTGTGTAACCCTAGATAATTAAACATTCGTCTAATAGACTACTTTTAACTTTCCAAACGTACAATCGCAAATTTTTACCACATTTCTGTTTTTATTTGAAATCTTATAGTACTCTAAAGTTACGCTAATTTGTTTGAAATAATTAAACAAATTATAAAAATATACTATTTCTAATACTCAGTCTACGAATCAAATTATTAGTTACAGAGTAACACTGATTTAAGTTTAGTTATCGAGGGTTAATCGGGATGGTAATTATTTTCATATGATTAATTTGGCAACCTCCAACACGGTACCACACTGTCACCTTATAATTTTTTAAAGCCACCCTTCACCTTTACTCACTAATCATGTAAATATGTAAAAAAATTCTTTCCACTTAAACTGGTGATAAAAAAAATGAAACATTTGAAATTCGTGAAATTTCGACCATTTTCAAACCGCCATAACTCGGCGTATTTTGAATCGATTTTGATGAATCTTCGAGGGCGAAAAACTTTGAAGTGTCTTCTTTAAAGTCATGCATGCGAACTTAAGCGTAACCCCCCTCCGCCCCCCTCTAGCACCTCTGAAAAATTTTTTTTTTAGGATACCATGTCCAACTTTGACGATGTGTACGGAGTTGGAAAAAATTTGTTGACTCGACCCACCATTAAGGCATTAAAATTTGATCAATTCCCTGTACAGGACTCAAAGAACGAAGTTCCTACGACGATTTGGCATTTGAAAAAAAAAAGTGCATTTTGAGGTTTGTGCCAAATCGTCGTAGGAACTTCGTTTTTTAACTCCTACACAGGTAATTGAACACATTTCAATGCCCTGTTGGTGGATCGAGTCGACAAATTTTTTCCAACTTCCACATCGTCAAAGTTGGACACGGTTTCCTGAAAAAAAATTTTTTTTTTCACTGGGGTGCTAGAGGAGGGCGGAAGGGGTAACGCTTAAGTTCGCATTCATGACTTTAAAGAAGACACTTCAAAGTTTTTCACCCTCATAGATTCATCGAAATCGATTGAAAATACGCAGAGTTATGCCGGTTTGAAAATTGTCGAAATTTCACGAATTTCAAATGTTTCATTTTTTTGTTGCACCAGGTTATTTTTTTCTTTACATTTCCGTCTAATCAAAAATAATCCATACCAGAGCGAAAACCTGTCATACAACTGCTCGTCTCTGGTTAACATGCAGCGTGAATGAAAAATCCATCAACTGAAAATACTTTCTATAAAAAAAAATCTAAATTCTTGGTTTCAAATGTGACCCAATAGATTTCAAAATTAAAATCGCTGATGCTCGGCGTATTTGGCTTCGGTGGCGTGAAAGTTAAGCAAAGTTGGTACCGTTCGATTAGTAGAGGAGAGATTTGCGTATCACGATTGGAAGAATTCTAATTTTTTTTTTTTAAATATTAGTAGAATGCAACTCCGCTCGAGTAAGCTTGGGCTGGCTCTAGTGGGGTAAGAACTGATGATGGATGTTGCATACTCGCAAGCCCCTTCCACAACTTAACCCATGACATACAATTTTTTCAAATTCTCAGATATCTTTTAAAATTCAATTTTCAAAAACTGAATAAAATCACTGCTTAATGAAGAAGAGATTGTGTCACAGAAACATTATCTAAAGTAAATAACATCGCCATTAACCTCTTCACGCCCAGGTCGCCAAAATGTAAATAAAAATATTTTACAAACAAAAAAATTTAAAAAAAGTTAGTGTTTTATTCCAATCTACAAAAAAAATTCACCTTTAGCGCCATCTATGGAATATTTTTTTCAAATTTCTTAGCATAAATGAGTAAATTTGTGACAGAGGAATAATATGTCGTAGAAAAAGGTAACAACAAGAAAAAAGTAATTTTTCAGGATTATCCTATAGCACAATCAAAGCATCATGGGCGCGAAGTGGTTAAGCGTCACTAAAGCCCATGGTGATTATTACACTCGTTTAACTATAAATGAATTGTGGGGCATCGAGTCGCTCAAGTACAACGTCAAGGAATTAGTTAATAAGCTTTTATTAAGACTACTATCATAACAAAATGTAACCTTTCTTTAAAGTAAAGTACTCAGCCTTCGCTTAAATGAGAACGCCAATCACGTGATACCTTTTTATACAAAGTATTTTCATTCGATTTGACCATTTCGTCGCACTAATTCGTTTTATGCAATTAGAGGAAAGACGGTCCGTTTTACCGTCCCGGGCTTCCGCCGCAGCCGCAATACCACAGACCTCTGATACCTCAGCAACAGGCGCAGGAGTCGGGCATATTCTCGTCGATCTCGAGCGGATTCAACAATCTGGTCACCAATATTTTCGGATAAAAGAGACAAAAATCGTCGGAGAGGTGTAGTTACATAGACTGAGCGGGTCCATCAGAAACCGTAAGCCTGGCTAGGGTAGTAGTATTTATTGCTTTATCCGCCCGACGGCGTTTATTTAATGTGATAAGTTTATAAGCTATTTATATATGTTCTAAAAAAAAAAACTCGTTTATTAAAATATAGATTAGAAAGTATAACACGTATTTTAATTTAATTTAGAACGTCATACTCAATTTTTTGTGTGCTAAATAAAATTATTATTATTATATATTGACTAAAACGCTTCGTTTAGTTTCGCTGTGAAACTAAACTGTTTTAATCAATGTATAATACAGAAATGTTTCACCGCGGATTAAGTGAGAAATTAATTAATCTTTGACTACATAAATGTTTATATACTCAAAGTAATTAATCATTTAAATTCTCTGAAATGAAGCGATTCAGAATCTGTAGGGTTTAATAGATTTTGTTCACGAAAATGTTATAATGTGCGCATTATTTAATTGTATGGGCAACATTAATGGGGTACATTTAACACTCAATTTCATTTGCGTGTTTAATATTCTTATTAAGCACGCACACGCTCTTGCGTGTTTAATATGGTCATTAAACACGCTAATTCGCGCTTTGATTCACAGAACGCGATTTATGTTAATATTTTGTTTACCTTATTTAATATTGAATTTAAGTTTGATTTTAAATTTTTTTCAATTGTAATTGTAATTACAACTTTAATTTTGATTTTAATTTTGATTCTAATAATGATTCTGTAATTTTAGATTAAATTTTGATCTTGATTTTAATTTTCGTGAACAAAGTATAGTGTGCAACTCGCATATAATGGCTATTAATCACGAGAACGAGGTTTGCGGAACCGTAGGCGAGTGGAGCAAATCGTTTGAGCAAATCATTATATGCTCGTTGTACAATATACTATTATTGTTTATTATTAAACCATTAATACCTCTGTAAATTACAATTTGAATCATTAAAATCAATTTAACCATTAAAAAATATTTATTATTGCAGGATTTTTACAGCACTTTTATTTCAAAAGATTAAAGGATTATATGTTTGGCTGTCATTTAATGCTTACATTATCAAAATCATCACTTAGAATTGCTATTTAGAAGCTTTTAAACATTTTTCGTTCGGATTTCCGCGCCTCGTCGCCATCTATTAGACGGTGGCTGAACTGCTAAGTGATGTTTTGGAACAGCGCCAAAATGCTCGAACTTTATACTTATTGTCAAAGTGTTAATATTTAGCAATGGGCTGTGCATGCAACGGTAGACGATTTAATTCTGAATCGAATGGTGTATAAAATAGCTGGGGAAATTTAGCGGTTTTCCTGTAATTTGCGAATGAAAATTAAGCACGACACACTTACCGACATTTACAGTTCACTGTAACATAAAAATTCAATATAGGAGAATTTGCTATATTCCTCAATCAAATACGGGTTACAATACTTATTCCTGATTAATCATTCAACTATTTATATTGTTAATGCATTACAATAAGAGAAATATACGAGAAATCATAATCTAAGTAGAGGGCTCTATCTGTTATCGTGGGGACAAACTACTTAATAATTTGTGGATGTAATAATTGTTGTAATAATAAAAGAATATTTAAAAACATAAAAATAATGTTGTCTCATGATTAAATAAATTCACTTGTGGATATTTACGTACTTAAATTCCAAAAACGATACTTTATAATATCCACGCCTAATCCCAAGCAACCCAATATACGCATATCTTCAATTAATTTATTAAGTAAAACTTCTAATTTTATACGTAACAGGGACAAAACCATAAGTGTAATCCTAAGTAAAGCTTCAAAAATAGTGGGAATATTTAAGTATTTAAATTGCGGAAACAATGGTATTATATAAACGCCTACTTGTAGGCAACCCAATATATTATAACTAATATAATTTTTTATTAAAAACCTCTAATTTTAAATATAATAGGGATACAAGCATGAGTGTAATCCTTAGCAACGCTTTAAAAATATTACACTTATGGTTTTGTCTCGATTACGATTAAAATTTGTAGTTTTAAATAATAAATCATTATTAGTTATACGTGTATTGGGTTGCCTGTAAGCAGGCGTTTATATAATATAATTATTTCTGCAATTTAAATACTTTAATATCCACATTATTTTTTAACCTTTACGGAGGATTACACTTATGGTTTTGTCCCTGTTACGTTTAAAATTGGAAGTTTTTAGTAATAAATTAATATTATGTATGCGTGTATTGCATTGTCTGTAAGTAGGAGTTTATGTAATATAATTACTTCTGCAATTTAAATACTTAAATATTCATACTATTTTTGAAGCTTTACTGAGGATTACACTTATCGTTTTGTTGCTGTCACCTTTAAAGTTGGAAGTTTTTTATAGTAGTTATGCGTTTATCGGGTTGCCTGTGATTAGGCGGATATATTATGATGTATTGTTTCTGCAATTTAAATACGAAAATATCTACAAGTAAATTTATTTTATTATAAGATAACAGTCTTCTTAAGTTTTTAAATATTCTTTCATTATTAAAACAATTAATAAATCCACAAATGAAATCGTAGTTTATCCCCACGATAACAGAGGGTACCCTCTGTAAAGATAAGGATTCCTCACATATTTCTCTTATTGTAATGCATTAATAATATAAAAAGTTAATTGAATAATCAGTAATAAGTATTGGGACCCGTATTTCATTGAAGAATATAGCAAATTGTTGTGCATTTAGTTTTTAAGTTACAGTGAACTGTAAATGTCGGTAAGTGTGTCGTGCTTATTTTTCATTCGCAAATTACTAGAAAACCGCTAAATTGCCTTAGCTATTTTATACACCATTCGATTCGGAATTAAATAGTCTATCGTTTCGTGTAATTTAGTAACATACCGCAACCATTTAGGGTCCCGCCGCGCCACCATTGCTTGGAGACACATGAAGTTGGCGTTAGCAGTCCATAAGTATACAGTCAAAGGTAGCATCATTTAAACCCTCCTACATAAATTTGCTTGAAATGCTTACGCCCACTGGCAACAATCACGCGCAGGCCGTGCTTCCTCTATATTTAAAATCACTCGACGAGCAAGGATAAATCGAAATAAATCCGGCAACGCCGCCTCCGACCGACAACATAACCTAGAACATTGTTTATTTTCGTTAATTATGAGTCATGGCCAGAAACTGGGTTCCTTTTAGTTTTCTCTCGGTACTCCTCCTCGTGTCCGTGTCGACGGTGACGAGGGGCGACCACTATGCCTGCCAGCAGGAGGGGCCATGTGTCTGCCACTTCGACAACGAACAGAGCCTCGACCTGACCCATATGCTGCCGGACGACAAATTCATCTCAGCGGGCAAGAGCAATCTCACCTTTTACTACCACGGATGCAAGGATGCTGAATTCAAGGTGGACGTCAAGAATATTACGAAAAATACTTGCACCGATCAGTTAACGGTGAGCGATAGTTTTATAGTTTACGTGTAAGGTATGTAATTAAATAATAATACTCGTACTTAATAAATTGTATAGAATAAGGTATGTAATTAAATAATAATACCCGTACTTGATAAAATTGTGTAGAATGAGGTGTGTAATCAAATAATAATACCCGTTTTTTTATAAAATTGTGTGGATAGTGAATGTTTAGTCATGTTGTTTAGTTGATTTTAACCTTCACAATGAATCTTAAGTGTTATTATTTAACAGTAAGTTGAGTGATTGAAGATTACACTAGAACATCGATAATCCGGATTAATTGTCTGTCCGGACTATTGAAATGTCCGGATTTTCAAAAAGAGCCAAAAAAAGGTCGTTTGAGTTGGTAACAAAAAGAAAACTTGCTAAAGTTGTTAATAATTCACTTTAGTGGTTAAATAATTGGAGAAGATAAATAAAACTATTAATTAATATGAACTTTTAATGGTGTAATGAAAAAATATACATACATACGTACAGGACGGCAAATGTAAGTTGGCCAGACGTACAGAGAGCAAGCGAAAGCTCTCTCTCTACAGCCGGCCAAGTAATAAGCAAGCACATATTCTTCGCGTGCGCTATTCATTTACAACTCTATCGGGCGCTCTCCTCCACATAATTGAATGTACCAGGCACGCCAACTCTTCACGAAATCTATCGAGAGCGCCCTTTGAAGGTTCCCCCCACAATTTTGCTACTGCGCACCGGCAAGTTACGTTTGCCGTACTGTATGTATGTATTCATTTCAACTTTTTTTTTTTCACCCAAAGTGAATCAGGATTATCGACGGTCCGGATTTTTGACGTTCGGATTATCGACGCTCTACTGTACTTTTAAAAGTAAGTAGAGTTGTACCAAGCACTCGAGACTTGTCTTAAATTCAATTGGCTCCGGACATTTGTCATTGCGTGTCTCCAGTGCTCGGTAATTCTGTAACCGGAGTATGATTTACTTTTAATACAATTTGTTTGTTGTTGTAGTTATGCGTATTCAACGAGACGGATCGAACACTATCGGGATTAGGCACCGCTTCCAAATCCTCCTTTCAGCAGGACAAGGAATTTCCACACATACAGGACATTGTGTACCAAAAGGGCAACCTGTAAGTTCCTAAATAGTCCGGTAGCCAAAATTTCCTACGTTTACGCATTTTTTAATTGCGTGGAAATAATTAATTTTTGATAAACAAAGTAAGAATTCCTTGAAATATAATACTGCCGGCTGTTTAAATTTTCATCATTTGAGCATTCTTTTGAGATATACCAGAAACGTACAGATTAATTTATGAATAGAATAATATCACTTACCAACTAAACCAACATTCTAAATTCTGAGAACAGTTTTAATATGTTTTTGCAGAATTTTTCAAATCTGACCATCCTGATTAATAGTTATTCTCAAAAAACCTTGCTCGTTTTGTTGCTGGCAGTATTTCAAGGTTTTTTTGATAACGACACAAAATGCAAGAGAGACCATTAAAAAACTCGATGTATTATATGAAAATTGGGTAATCGCTGCCATCGTAATTTGTAAAACGAACACGCGCCCGCTTCAAATAGACGACAATATTTCCCGTTCACCTAGTCGTTCGTGTGATCTCAGTAACGGGCACAGCTGATGAATCGAGCGTTTGACGACCGGTTGTGCCGAGATCGCCATAATTTATGGTGTGCATTTTTTCAGGACGACAGTGGTCAGCCTGATCTGTACGACCGATTTCCCGGAAATTAATTTGGTGGTGCACAGTACGGAAAAAAATCTAAACGTAAGTGATTTTATCATTTTAATCATTGTCTTGGATTTTTTTAATTGTCGTATACCTCGAGATCAAAAAGTCGAAAATATTTAATTCATTAATCTTGGAGGCTTTGTGATACATTTTTAATTTTGAAAATACTTAATTTTTTTATACAACTTTTATAAGGTGTGAGCCTGGGAATTTTGTTTCAGAGTTGGCCATGACTGAGAGAGAAAACATGAGATTAATTCACTTTTTTAAATCTAATTCAGTTGAACTAATAATAATATGCGACATACTTCATTTATCTCACAGCCAACTCTGAAACAAAATTTTGTGGTTCACACGATATGATAAATAAAAGTGATTTAAAAAAGTTAAGTGTTTTCTTTATATCGAAAGTCGAAAATAGTTGGCAGCACATTTTTTGTGAAAATCCCTATAATCATTCAAGTACACCTATCCCTCGATTTACACGGTACTTGTTTTACACGATTTCGGTTTTACACGGTTAATAAATTAACGGATTTCAAAAAAACTGGTAAACATGTTCGATCAGAATCACATCAAGAACTATCAAGTGATGAAAGTGACATTAAACCAATTAGGAAGAAAATATTTATAATTTATTAATTCAAGATGTCTTACTTTTGTTTTACGTAAATAAATGACTTGGATAATTATGAAGATTTTTTTTTATTTAGTTTTTTTTTTCGTTTTACACGGTTTTACATAGCAAAATTCAAGATTTCGATATACACGTTTTTGTGCGGAACCTATCTTCAGTGTAAATCGAGGGATAAGTGTACTATTATGTTAGCTGCAGTGTTGCCAAGTCAGCGGAAAATACGCTAGATCTGACAGGGATTATTTTGAATCCAAATTACGGAATAATTTTCCTTTCGGATTTTCTAGCAGAATTGTGTTGGATTTTTTGAAGAAACTAGCGTAATTTAATTTGATTTTAAACTTTATATTCAAGATATATTTTCCAACAGAAAAATCAGATACTTAAAACGTTAATTTTCAAAAATTCGCAACTCACGGAAAAATTTACACATTTTCAAAAATTTTAATGTTTGCCTATAAAAATAAAATGATTATTGCGGGGACGAAATTTCTCATATTGAAGTTGAGATTGTGTTTAATCATTCCAGAAATTGCACGTGTTTTCGTCGCAGACGTGCAGAAAAATGGATTACATAGGTATGAGCGCGGGGTCGAAAATAATCATCACATTCTTGGTCCTCGGAAGCATCTACCTTTTTGCCGGCAGCCTGCTCAATTATTACCTAAGGGGCGCCAGAGGGAAGGAAATCATTCCCAACATTGATTTTTGGACCAGCTTGCCCGGCCTTGTAAAAGTAAGCATTTCATAAATTTAATAAAGACGAAAATTGCCTGAATACGTGAATATTCAACCTGTTCGTGACTCGTAAGTAAAAAAAGCCTTTTTTTCTGATTGAAACAATATTGAGTGATATCGCCTTAGTTACGATATGTCATAACAAACTTATATTTCCCTAGGGAAATATGAAGTGCTCATATTTCCCTAGGGAAATATAGACATCAAACAATTGTCATTAGGAGCTTCTCGCAAGAATTGTTTTAATTGCTCTCGGGACAACACCTCCGATTTCTTAGGAAGGTATCCTTTATGGATTTTATGGGAACCAAACATTTACGGTCTTTCGTCGCTTGCGTTAACACATAGTTTGACATTTCACCAATTTATGAAACAACGCAAATACCAAAACAAGTCAACCATGATATTTACAAACAAGGCCCTTAGCAACGTTACCAATCCGATAAATTCAAAACTTTACAATCCAATATTTTCCCATTTACAGAACAATATTCTTTCAATCAGAAAAAAACTATTGATTACAACACGGGAAATATGAATACATTTCCCTTGGTTGTCTTTGTCTCCGCCCTCGGAATGTAACTAGCCAACCTCGGGAAATATTCATATTTCCCTAGTTGTAATAATAGCTATATTGGCATATGTAAAATTATTTATAACCTCAAAAAAACTATACTATTACCCCTCTCCCTCCCCCCAGCCCTTCTACCCACTCTTCTGTTTTCCATCCACTCCATCACCCTTCTACTCCCTTTCGCTTCCATCCATTCCTCCTTCACTCTTCCGCCAAGTGGCCCCACATATCCCACCCATTCTCACACAATACACACCTTCCATACTCTTCCCCCATCCATACCTTCCTCCCTCTCTCATCCTCGTAAGTATTTCAGATGCTTTCCTCGGCATTTCTGATTTTGGGATCACGGGTGCGGCCGTTTACATCGGTCGTGTCTCACAAGAAATAACAATCGTGAATTTTAATTTCAGGACGGTGTCGTGTTCGTGATGAACGGGTGCAATTCGAGGATGGTGTCCACTGCCGATTCGTACGACCAGATCTGAAGAGAATGTTTTTTCTATAATTTTAGTTAGAGTAGTTTTTTTTTTTTTATTTAGGAATCTGGCTTTAAGCTCACCTTTTCTGTTGAATCTCTAAATTATGTACATAAAATAATCTCTTGCGTTATTGGGTCTTGAATAATATTATTTTATCTCGAATAATTGTGGCAAATAATTAATGTTCGCAACCGGTTTTTCTTTTTGATTCTCGATTTTCAAATACTGCATCCTCATCTGTGAAAGGGTAACATTAATTATACTCAATGTATATGTGTGCAGTGTTGCACGGTTATGAAACTGTAACTTTTTGGTTTGCGATTACAAATACTTTTCCAGAATACGTACAATATTTTTGCAAATTCCTCCGTACTGCACGCGTATGAATGTGTTTCGTTCCACTGAATGCAATCAACTGTTAGTGCGGGTGCTTGTGATATCGTTCGGATGCGACGACTATTTTTGTAACTTTGCATTGACGATGTATTAGTTTTATTGAAATAAATAGTTTTTGTTTTATTCGATTGCGTTTTAATGGCGACCGCTGAACGAACTTGTTCACGATCAACAGTCCATTCATCAGAAAATACCCAACTGTTTTATCTGACGAACGCGCCCAATAACCACTGGCACCAAACAGCCAAAAAAATCGTTTCAATTTTTTTTTTTTCTGTTAGGTAAAGTATTAACACCCAGCTTTTCTCATCGTAATAACGTTTACAGTCGAGAGGTATTTCTAACCCAAAAAATTATTCAAAAAGCATCCAAGAACTTTACAAAGACCATTGAACCGTGTAGAGGTTGAGAAAAATGAATTCAAGGATTAGTTTAATGAATGTGGAAAAATTCTGTATTGTCATTTACATTAAACGTACCGAAACAGCTTAAAACTAATAAATGCACCGAATATTTACAAATAGTAACGCCCGACCAACTCATTCGTACTCCTTTATGACCAGATCCCCGATGAGGAGCTTCTGGATGTCAGTGATGCCGCCGTAGATCTCGGTGATTCTGGCGTCCCTGTAGTGTCTCTCGGCGGGCATATCGCTGATGTACCCCATGCCCCCGAGGATCTGTATGCAATTGTGCGCGATGAACGTGGCCGCCTCGCTGGCCGCCAACTTCGCCATCGCCGACTCTTTCGTTGATCGGGCGGGCTCGTCGCATAACACGGCGGCCCTGCGCACCAACAGCCTGGCGGATTCCAGCTGTAAGGCCATGTCGGCAACGCGCAACTAAAATTTACATTTTTAATTATACAAAATGTAAAACTGTAAAAAAATGCTCGTCATAATCAAAAATAACATGACCGTCATTACTTAATTAAAGTGTGCACGTGCATCATGCTGCTCGGTTTATCGTTACTTGCGACACAGTGGCGGCGGTATTTTTTTGGCAATTTTCCAAACTGGCAATCGATCGCGGGATCTTTCAGCAGTGGAATTTGTCATTGTTTTCCGATGTTATAGAACTGTTCCGTACTTACTTTCACTGCCTGCAGTTGATTAATCGGCTGCCCGAATGCTTTCCTCAGTGCGGCATACTCGAGGGAGACTTCTAAAGCCGCTTGACCTATTCCGATGGCTTGTGCCGCTATACCCACACGAGCCTTATCCAGTTGCACCATGGCCATTTTAAAACCGTCACCGAGACTTCCTGGAAATTAAAAAAAGTACAACTGAAATGTATAAAATACGAAATTTCTATTATATTCAGTGATGGCTCGCAGAGGTGTAATACAGATATCTGTATTGCTACCTCGGCCAAACCTTGAGTCACCCTGCGAGCCGTCACTGGTTATATTGTATTAGAATCATAGACGTCTGCACAGAGGAGCAAAAAGAGGCAACGCCTGACAAAAATTAATCCTGCAAGCGGCTAAGATTATAATAAACGCTCGTTTCATTAAAAATACGTTTACGTACCCAAAATATTCTCCTTGGGAACACGAACGTTTTCCAGAGTGAAGTTACAAGTCGGGGCCGCTCGGATGCCCAGCTTGTCGTCATTTTTTCCGACGGTCAACCCTTCTGTCGGTATAGGAACCAAGAACCCTGTAATACCTAGCGAAAACACAAAAAATATATTTGGTATTTTCATTTTTAAGTTGTTGAATCAGGAACGGCGATATGAAATAGATTCTATTAAGTAGTTTCAATTATGTATTGGAAAAACAATAATACGAAGAAAACTAAAATGAAACGCATTAACTCGACACGCAACGAAATTAATTATTCGATCAAATACTGCGAATAAAATGAAATTACAGACCTTTATGTTTCAAAGATTTATCGACTGTTGCAAATATAACCGCGGCCTTTCCGACCGTCCCACTGGTCACCCAGGATTTGGTACCATTTAAAACGTAGTCATCACCATCCTGAAAGGCAGTAGTCGTCATCGCACTCACATCGCTTCCAGCATCTACATAAGATAATCAAAAACACTAAATAAATAAAAAGAAACCAATAAACATAGCTAATGAAATTTAGTAGAGTAAACATTTCTGCATGCAGTCGTGCTGTTATTTATTTTACATTTCTCAAGAATTTAAAAGCACCGGTGCTTTCAAACTTCTCTCTCGTAATGTAAAAACCTTCATAAAACCCAAAAAAATAATAAATTAAAAATGGTAATTTTCACGAAAATAATGGTTGCCATGAAATTAAAAAAAAAATGGTGTGTAGTTTGATCTGTTTGGTTTTTATGAATGAAAATATAAATAATAGCATGAATTCATACAGAATATTTGATGGCAAACACGTCCCGCACTTCACAAAAACTGCCACCACTTCATAATTTGCACTTTTTCTTGTATACAATACATTTTGAATGAAAAAACTTGTAAGCACTTGTGAAACATTCAATCAATTTGACAGAAGCATCAACAGCGCATCATTTTTTTTTTAATTTCATGGCAACCATTATTTTCGTGAAAATTATCTTTTTATTTTATTATTTTTTCAGGTTTTTCTAAATGCAAAAAAATAAATAATACCAGAAATTTTTACTCTACAAACAATGTATTTACATGTTTCCTCCCAAAATGATCAGGGAAGATAATATTCCAATATAAAGAAATCAACATTGTTCATATACACGAAATAAAGTTATAATTACTATTATTATATATAAATCAACTTACCAGGCTCGCTGAGTGCGAAACACCCCAATTCCCCCCCGGTGAAAGGAACCAGAAAAGCCGGCTTCTGCCCGTCCGTGCCGAACCGATCCACGAGGTTCGCGTACAGGCAGTTGTGTATCGAAACGATCGCACCAGTGCCGCCGCACCCCTTCGCGATCTCCTCCACGGCCACCGACAGGGCGAGGGTGTCGTAGCCCGAACCGCCCCATTTCGTCCCGGCCGTGACGCCCAGAAATCCCAACTTCCCCAGTTCCCTCACCTGAAACATTCGACATGATCACCGACATACGAACGAATCAAACGCGTACTTGCTCTGCCGGGAATTTATGCTCCCTGTCCAGTTCGGCGGCGATGGGTTTCAGTTTGTCCCGCGCATAGTTCCTGGCCAGGTTCTGTAAGGCGACGTGGTCCTCGGACAGTTTGTGCAGCGTGAAACATCGAACGGTCTGTTTGTTTGGCACTAAAACGAAAGGCATGACAAATAGACCCATTATAACCTAAAAACAACTACACCTGTTGATCGATTCATTCGCTCACCTTTCGGTATGTGTTTGCATAACGCCCTGATCGACATCTTGTTAGCTCGAAGGGTGCATAGTGGCATAGTATGCTAATCAGTCGGCATTTTAACGGTGATCCCCAATTCACAGCCAAGGTTCACGACGCGACGTTTTAACTTTTTAAGCCATTGTGTTGTGAGTGTTTGCTCTCTGTTCTATTAATAGCCCGGAGTTTTTGATTAAATTATTAATTGTGCAAATAATGCTCGTTAAATATACGTAACGTGATTGTGTAATAAACCTGACACTACTGAATGATAAGCGATAAAAATGATATATCAATATTTATATCTGAAGTCAGGTGTCAAGTTTTTATGATAAGTTCTTTCATAAGTAAACAACCAATCAGATTCGTCCATTTTTGTCGAACGCCGCACGCTACAGAAACTTAGAACGTCAATGTCACTGAGAAACGGTAAGACCCCGCGCGTCAGGGCGATTTGTTAAACTTAGGCTGATAAGACCCCCGCTGTCGGTGTCGATGTTCAGATTTATATCATATTCATAGATACCCTTGAATAAAAAATTACGATCGATCTGTCAACGTATAAACATGTCTGAATCACGCTTCGGGACAGAATGCGATGAAGCAATTAATAATTTAATTACAACACCAAAAAACACGGTCAAAAGTAAAAAATACGTATGGAAACTGTTCCAGCATTTTTGTGAGGTAAGAAAATACGAATTGAAAATTGTACTTTTAATAAATAGCTTTTCAAGTTTTGTACATAATTCAAGAACTTATCTTACCGAATGTACCTCGGGCAATGATAAATTCGAGATAATTTTGACTAGTTCCCTCAAGTGCGTTGCTTTAAGTAATTGCCCTCCGCCTGACGGCGTCGGGCAATTACTAAGCAACACACTTTCGGGGTTTAGTCAAAATTATCGCGAAATTATCAGTGCCCTTGGGACATTATAGCTGATAATTGCATTTACTGCGCGTCCCATGTCGTTTTAATTCACTACATGCAGTACATTATTAAATTAAATAAATATACATTGCAAATGTTTTAAATTAGTTAGTTTAGAAAATATGCTGCATAATCAAACTTGATATTAATAGTCATCTGTATTATATGTGCTACAAAATATTCAACAATTAAGCTATAATGTATTTATCATCGTTCTTCTTCACCGTTGATCATTATGATTCGTAAATACCATGAAGTTGATCTGTTTTCTGATAAAAAGGAGTTTCTTATATAACTGTAAAACCTGTTACACTCATTATTACAATATAATTTTCACAGTATTTTTACCCATGTTTATTTTCTATGTTATTTATGTTTTTCTGTAATTAGATATATCTTCTGTTGAGAAATAAAGGATTATTATTATCACAGATTGGATTATTATTAATCTGTGTGCATTATTAAGTTAAATCACGTCGCTGCAGTCATCTTTTAAAAAATAATGTTAGGCAACCGAACGTACAACCCTCAGTAATCGGTCTTCCAATGAATCATTTACATTTAAGTAAACGGATTTAAACTGTCATTTAACAATCTAATGATGATGAAAATCATCAAATCTTTTCTAGTTATGGGCAAACAAAACATTTACACAATTCTGGTCATGATTGCGCCATCTGTCAGACAAGGGATGAACTTTTAAGTGATGATTGCGAACAGCGCCAAAACCCACAAACTTTATACCTATAATCAAAATGTAAAAATCCAGCGATGCGCTGTACATCCAATGACAGAGTATTTAATTTTGAATCGAATTATGTATAAAATAGCTGAGGCGGTTTTTAAGTTATTTGCAAATGAAAATTTAGCAGAATCCCTTGCCGGTAATTCAGTTTGCTGTAAAGCTTTTGGTTAAATTTAGAATATTTCGCAATATTATCGAAGCTTTATTGAGGATTAGACTTATATTTTTATCTCTGTTGGGCTTAAAATGAAAAGTTTTTGAAATGAATAAATTATTAGTGGTCGCGTGTATATTGGGTTGCCTGATTAGGCGTTTATATTTTACCACTGTTGCAACTTAAACATCGTGGAAGACCTTTTAAATTAATTCATTTATTCTAAGATAACATTTTCCTTTCAGTTTTTAAATGTTATTTAATTATTAAAACAAATATTAAATCCACAAATAAATTACTAGTTCATCCCCACGATAAAAGAGGGCACACTAATATAGAGATTAGGATTTTCAAATAATATTGAATAAAAAGATAAAAAACTTGAATAACCAATCAGTAATAACTATAAACACCCGTTTTTATTTGAAAAATATTGCAAAATGCTTTATATTTAACGTTTAATCGTTACAGTAAACTGAATTATCGGCAAGGGATTCTGCTAAATTTTAATTTGCAAATTACTGGAAAACCGCTAAATTTCCTCGGCTATTTTATACATAATTCGATTTAGAATTAACCAGTTTATCATTTGATGTACAGCGCATTGCTGGATTTTAACTTTTAGATTATAGGTATAAAGTTCGAGCATTTTGGCGCTGTTCGGAATCATCACTTGACAGTTCAGCTATCGTCCGGTAGATGGCGCGAAGGAAGCAAAAATATGCACTAATTAAGTTTGAATGTTTAAAAACTTTTATATATTTTTAAATGCTATATTAGCTCAATTGTGCTTATAGATTCATCTCTGTTAGGTTTAATCGGAAATTTTTAATATTAATTTAGTGATGCGTATATAGGGTTGCCTGTTTTTGGGCGTTTTTATTATACCATTGTTTCTGCAATTCAAATATCTATATATACTTATTAGATTTACTATGGATTACACTTATAGTTTCATGTATGTTTGGCTTAAAATCGGAAGTTTTTTACGGTTCGTAAATTATCAGTAGTCATGCGTATATTGTGTTGCCTGTTATTAGGCGTTTATATTTTACCATTATTTGTGCAATTTAAACATCGTAAAATAACTTTAATTTTAATAATCTCAATTTTAAGATAACATTCTTCTTCAGGTTTCAAATGTTCTTTAATTATTAAAACTTACATTAAACCATAAATAACATAGTAGTTCATCCCTTCGATGACAGAGGGCACACTTGTATAGAGAATAAGTTTTCTGATTATTAATGCATAACGGAGATAAAAAGTTGAATAATTACTTCGTAATTACCAGTAAGACCCGTATTTACTTGAAAATTATTTTAAAATCCTCGGTATTTACCGCTAAATAATTACAGGAAACTGAATTATCGGCAAGGGATTCTGCTAAATTTTCGTTTGCAAATTACTGGAAAACCGCTAAATTTCTTCAGCTATTTTATACATCATTAGATTCAGAAATTAATTCTCTATCGCTTCATGTATAACTTATTGCCGTACGTTCACACTTTGATTATAGGTATAAAGTTCGAGCATTTTGGCGCTGTACGGAATCATCACTTGGTAGTTCAGCTATCGTCCGGTAGATGGCGCGTAGGCGGCGGGAATACGAACGTGACTTCTTTAAAAGGTTTTAAATCGTAATGCCGAGGGATGATTTTGATAATTGAAACGTTAAATCACCACCAAACTTATCATGCTTTGATATTTTTAAAGTGTTTGTTAAAAATCCCGGAATAATAAATATTGCAGGTTTGCTCATCCAAATTTTAATGTGTTATACGTGAATTTGTTTATTTATATTATTTATCTGGCTTTAAGTTGACAAAGATATCCACAGGATCATGTATATTTAAATGTGTCTGAAGTGCAATAAATTGATTTGATCTTATTTGATCCCTCAATGGAGTGCAATCACAAATATTAGTTTATATCTATAATGCAAATACATATTTTATATGCAATTAAAACCTCAACTGCATTTCCTATTGCACGCATATATTGGCTTACTATATTGTGTTTTATATTTTTTAATTCTAATACGATACTATTATTATTTCATCACTATATGTAATATTACTTTAGTGACTTGTGTAAACCTCTAATTATTATTATTATTAATTATGAAAGGATTCAGAGTATTATAAAAGAAAATAAATATTATTTACGTGTTACGTATTTATATTTAGCATATTCTTTATTCACAATAATGAACCTTAGAAACTATACCTTATTCATAACAAATTGAAAAAATCTATTATCACAAGCATTCATTTTGCATAAGATCTTTTTTTTCTTGTAGAACATTTTGAAAATATTTCTTAGAACAGCAAAGCATAACCATGAACTTTTACATGTATTTTGACAAATCTATCAATCCTGGAAAAATTTATGCAGTACCACATAGTAAATTCAATTCGATTCGCACACGCAAAGAGCGAACACATGGTGAATAATAATATTGGATATTTTACGAATAAAATAAAATTACAAAATATACATATAATATCATATCAATCAATTTCTTTCTTTTAACAATTATTACACCAATTTTATATATATTACAAACTATTTATATATAACTGGACCCCACCATTCCACACTAATTGCAACGGAAAATTAATTAATGCACGATAAATACAGTTATGAAACAATGGGGTCAGTTATAGACGTATTTACAGTGAACGAAAACATTCCAAAAAAACTTTTATTTTGTGTTTTATTTAATATTACATAGGACGTTAGATCATTAAGTTCGTGATAGGCCACTATTATATTTATTCATATGAAACCCTAGTTTATGATTAAGTCATGTGTACACGTTTTTATTGATTGGACTAGATTAGAATTGTCTATAAAAAATAAATTATTAAAAGATAGTAATAATAAAAAGAATCATCCAATTTTCATAATTCGCTAAAAACGCTTCTTGCAGTTGACCGGCCAGTTTATTGTTTGTTTATGTTGTTATCCTCCTGACGTGGTCGTTTTTTTTTTAAATTTGTTTCACACCAATGAGAAAATGACTAATTTCCACGTGGGGGTTTTAAAGCGCATCCCTGTGCCATACCCATGTTTTTTTAGTGTGGTCGAATCTATGCGCCAACCATTGCTGTTCTAACAGTTGGTACCTATCCTTGCTGAGGTATAACGGCTTTCCTCTCCTGTAAAATTATAATTATTTGATTGCATTTTTTTTTTAAACGAATAAAACCTACTTTAAATCACGATCCTCTTCTTCAAAGTCATCCAAATACAAAGACCCCCACAGACAGGCCCTCCTGCCACGGATCACAATTATATACGTCGATGTCACCACTAGAAAAACACCAGTTCCGGCGCCGCACTCAAGCGAGTGGGCGACCGCCTCGCACACGTTCTGCTGCTTACAGCAGTTCTGCTTCAAGCACACTATGGTACCGCACAAAAGGCATATACTAGTTTCCGCAGGCACTGAATGGCACTGGCTGCACGCCCTCTCGTGGTAATACGTGAAGATCTTCTCGTACTCCCTGGGCAGCTGCAGCAGCCTGGGCGGCTGCCAGGTTATGTGTTGCTCCACGAGGAAACTCCAGGCGGCTATCTGGCTTTTACCGATGAAGCTGGCGAACTGCAAGCACCAGGTCGTCGGGGTGGCGCGGTGCACCTGCGCGTCTGTGTCCGAGGGCCAATTCAGCGCCACGGCGGAATTGAAGCAGCCCCAGTCCATTCCTTCGGTAACTAGTTCCAGGTAATAAACTAGACGGACGAATTCCGACTGGGGCGCTCGTATGTCTGGGAGGGGCTGGTTGTAAATGTGGTGGCGGAGCAGTGACGCTATTCTTAGGAAAGGTAGACATAATTTTTGGACCTGGAAATAGAGGTTAATGATGGATTGCTCGGATTTATATAACTATCTTCTCATTCAAATTAGAGACGTCACTTGTTGCAGAAACTTTAAATAAATTTAACCCGCCAATGGTGACCCTACTGGTCAGACGAATAACTATTCTCCGTTATTAGCATAAATTTAAAAAAAAAAACATGAACTATTAGTAAGACGTTTCAAAAAATCTTCAGTTGAAAACCCCGGTGCGTGAGACCGGCGTCACCATTGTTCAAAGTCAAATTTGCGTCACCAATGGCAGGTTAATAAAGACCAAATATAACCTGAATATGTGAATCACGAAGAGGTTGAATATTCACATATTCAGGCTATATTTCGTTTTTATTAACCCACATTTGCCCGAGATTTAAATTACAGAAAAGTAAATGATATGTTTCTCTAAATCAAGTAATTAAAATTTAAAAACCCTGAGAGGTTATTCTTCGTCTTCCTGTCAAATGTCAATGAATACTCATTGAAGGTACTTCTTGGAATAAAAAATGATAGATGGCGCTGACGATATTCTAGATATGATTTTAAGAGAAACTCAGAAATAGTCGTCCTACATATAGAACTGTCGGCATATCTGAGTTAAGTTTACTACCTTCTCACATTATATATTTTTACAATAATTAGTTGTATAATATTCTTTGAGAAAATTCAAAAATACACACCTGTTGTTCCAAAGCAACTAAATTAACTTGCGTGTTACTACAACCTGCACCATCATCCTCCATGTACAAATCGGTCTCTCCCAACGGTTTATTCATCAACGACAGAGCCGCCGCAAGGGAATCGATGTGCCCTTGAGAAGCACCCTCGCACGCCTTCGCCCTCTCGGCGCCCGTCAGCCCGCACGATATTTGAGCCACCACTTGGTAGTACACCAAGTTGTATACCATTTTAATGACGGTCGTAAAGTACGCTGAAAATTTTAAGGTGAAAAATTCGCACCGTGATAAAACGTTGAAAGCTCTTACTCTGGTCCAAGTGCAGGGGCAACAGCAGAACGAATTGCAACAGTAGGGCGATCGGATCTTTTAAAAGCAAAGGGACGTCTCTTTCGATCGGTGCTAAGGCGGACGATCCTGCGATTCCGCATAACTGTTGGAAGGTCATCCAGGCGGGCCACAGGACGAGGACGCGGGCGTGCACCGCTAATACATGAAGTAATGGAACTGAAAAAGAAAAGTTGGAATTTTCAACTGTAACTGCAATTTGATCGTAGAAAAGGATTTTTATCTAAGTCAAAAAAGTCTAATCTATGATCATCTTTTCATAATTATTACCAAAAAAGTCAAAATTGCAAGTGCTTTATTTTCAAAATCTATGTAAGGATTTTTGCGATCTTTTAAATTACTGCAAGGTTTCGTTCTTTGACATATAACAGTCATTTTTCAAAAATGGTAGGAATTATCTCCGGGGACCTCATGATAAATAAAATACATGAAAATAATATAATCCACCATTTCATTGGTCTTCATCTGGTTATTAAATTGACAATATTTACCGATACAATCCCTTTTTGGTAGGAGAGGATTTGCCGGTTCTCCCGCCAGCGTCACGAGACATCCCCCCCTCTGGATTAATTCGACTTCTAAATTAGTTCTGGCGATCGACGTGACGAATAGGAACAGGCTTTGGTGCGAGGGTTGGTCGGCCTTCGGTTTAAACATGGGCTTCAGGTGCGTGCTGCTCGTCATATCCTCCATTGCCTTTCCCATCGCCTCGGATAGATTGGACGTACTCTGATGACAATTATAGAATCTATTAAAGAAATTCTTCTACCTTCACCGTTTTGTATGTTATCATTGATGGCCCAGACAAAAGAAATCGTTGTCAAATGAGATATACAGAGTGTCCCAGATCACCCGTGTCAGGCTTTTTTCGAGAAAACGGCTAGTCGGAGAGAGTTGGGACAAAAAAATTATTGCAAAAGCCATACTGAAGAACTGGGACAGATTTATGAACATTATTATATTAAATAATTTAAATACTTACAGGCGTTTGTTCATTTTCCCTAATAAAATCGCTCAACTCATGCAAAACTTCTCCCATGCTCGAGGGTTTGGACCGGACCATTTGTGAGCAATCCCCCAGTTGAGGAGATAAAGGTAGAACTGAATTAGCTAATTGACGGCATAGTGGACAGAAGTATTCCCCTCTGCAAAATAAATAAGATTACGGATATCTAATATTAATGAGACACATCAGTTTTGGAGAAACTTTATTTTAATAAACTCATATGGGAGATACGAATGCACTTTTTTGCGACTTGATTTTGTACATTATTACCACTAATTTATTAGGAAAAAAACTAAAAGTGAATGCACCTTAAACCCAAAATTCCAAAACACTACACTAAACTAAAACTACACTAAAAAAAAAATATGTACTTACTTATCTGGTGCTAAACTTTGCTGCCTTTGCTGGGACCGAAGGGAATATAAATACGACTTCAAACAATCTAAATGCAGATGATGACCGCAGGTTTGCACGTGTACACCACCTTCCCATCCAATGTTGATCGAGAGAAGCCAAGATGGCTGAAAATGAAAAAAATACAATAATTTAAAAAAAAATTATTTCCGTAAAGCGACATTTTTTATTTTTATTTTACATCACTTACCGGATCAAAATATCTATCAAGCTCCTCGCACCTCCTGTCGAACTCGGTGAGGAGCGTGTCGTCCGTCCTCAAGGCGTCCTTCTCTTCATCGCACGTCGGCAGGGTGGACCTTTCGGGATGCGGTGCCCTCCTCCTGTGCCCCATGACACTCGTCGCCTGCACGAGCACCACCAGACCCATCGGCTTGTCCTCGGTGCTGGGGGAACTCTGGTTGCAAATCACGCAATCGTACTCTTGCTTCAACGGTTCCGAAACGCCCGGATTTGAGGTACCTTCCGGTTCTAATACAAGACAACATAATTAACAATTTCTTCAAAAATCCGGACATTTTGATAATCCGGATTATCGACGCTCTACTGTATGTACTATAGTTAAAAATGGCATTTAATTGATTATTAGAGATAATTTAGAATTAACGATTTGTCGGGATTTCGCTCGTTTCAACTTACTATTGCACTCCTCATCAGTTTCCATGGCCGACTCCATGAACTGCTTCTGCTTGTTGGCAAATTCCTGCATGAGCTTCTGCTGCCTCTCCTTGGCCCTCCTCCTCCTCTCCTCCCGTTCGCGAGTCTCCCTCTGCTGTTGTTCCTCCTCGCCCTCGTCCTGTTTAGGCCACAATCGATTCCTCGTTTCCTGCAAATCCGCCTTATTAAAAAAAAAACGCAATCATGTTAGCAACGAGTTTACCTGAATGCACTCCCTGCAATTTTGGTTCAACTTGAAGATCTTATCGAGCAACCTCGCCACGTAAAAGGTGCCGTCCCCTATGTTATCGCTGCTCTCCCGCCCCGCGCACTCCTCCGGATTGTAACTGTCGGGAATCCCCGATAATTGCGAGTGCAGTTTCAACAGTAAGGAGATTATGCTTTCGTTCAATTTGACGGTTGGCGGATTGTTGCCACCGCTGCCGCCGCCCCCCTCTATGCTCGGCCGCCTCCTGTAGTACGGCGACATTTTGTGGATTCCAGGCCTGCTGGGCACCAACGAACCGCCGTTGCCCGCGATTATTGGCGAGCGGCCCAGCTCGTTTCCTGCCATCACCGCAGGGTGCTGCACGGGCACGGGGAGAGCCGGCTGTGAGCTTCCGGAAGATGCTGAAAATAATCGGATTGTTATTAACCCTGGCATAATAAAACAATATACTATTTTTTTAACTGTAGATACTTTTTTGAGACCTACTATTCCAATAAATTTAAAAAAAAATCTGTCTATGTAGATATTTCCAGCGCTTGTCGTTTGTAAATCATTACTTTAAAGCTCTAAAATTTTAACCAGAATTAACTAGAAGCATTAAATCTAGGTAACTTTGGATAGTTTTAAGAGGGTAGCAGTTATTTCTTTATTTTTTTTCTAACTTGATAAATGCGTGACTAGAAATTATTATGTATTTGTGAGTTATGTGAAGTTGCGTAATTAAATAATTAAACACAGCTATATTCCGTACTTCACTCGTTTATTTATAATACTAAATGTACATTTCGACACGATGTGTTCATTTTCAATAGTTAACTGACTAGTGACTAGAAAATTGATAAATTTAATTTAAAATTAAGTACCTACAATATGTAGGGAAACTATTTTAAAGTTCCTCTTAAAATTACATCTAGCATCAGCGCCATCTATCATTTTTTTATTCCAGTAATTCATTATTCATTGACATTTGACAGAAAGCAAAAACTAACCTCTCTGCGTTTTTAAATCCTTTAATTTAAATCTCGGGCAAATGTGGGTTAACGACAAAAATTGTGTATGCGAAAACCTTACTTCTGCATCTCACACTCTAATGTATTCGGTTGTATTTCACCGTGAACAAATGTAATATCACAATTTTTAATACTCACATGTGCTTGAACTAACTAAACTCATATCGGATGGAAGTGCGACGGCCAGAGATGTTCCGCTCTCGACTCCCGAATCGGTCGATTCCGTGGGAGGTAGGGCACGGACCGCCGGGTGCGGCTGTGTTTGGGCTTCGATGGAACCGGACGTGCTCGCCAACGTTATCTGCCTCGAATGTGCGGGTACTAAAACCACTATATTGCTGGACGGATTGCTAGGCCCGGGGTTACTCCAGTCGTTCTCCTCCAGCATCAGGATGTCGCCCAGGCCTCCTTCTTCCGGCGTCATGAAGGTTAGATCCATATCGGAATTTTCCCATTCACAGTCACCTTACGGAAAAAGACATTTATTATTTATTGACCTAGGATGTCGATGCAGCTTAAATCGATGATTTCGGTAATCCGTAATTTAAATGAATTGAAAAATTCACCGTGTTTTTAAGCGCAGCTAATCATGAAATCGTTTATTACATAACTACCCTAATTTGTCGAGATTGCACCAGCTTAATAATGGGGCAAAAACAGTTGAAATGAAACTTACTGTCAGAACTATAAGTAATCGGAGATACTTCAGGCTCCGGCGTCAAGACAACCCTACCAATCACAGTGCATAGATTTTGAGATAAACTATCGGTGGGAAACCAATTCGTAAGGTCCATGTCATTCAGCTGCTTGTGCGGTTGAGGTCCACTGGTGCACATGCTTGAGCCCTTAAAAAAAAAATCATGAAATTTTATCACAGATTATTATAACAAATTCACTTCAAAAGTGAATATTGATAAACTTCTTAACATGATAAATACCTATTGTCTCCTTGACAGATTATATAAAAAAAGTGAGGTTAATAAAAAAAAAATAATAATTTTGTAAATCTGTGAACTGACTTTGAACGACACTTAAATAATAATATGTAAAAACGAAAAGTACTCACTTCGTTCTTTCCGCTTTCGTTAATCTGCAGAGCCTGCTCTAATAGGAACACAATTAAGGCCATCACGTGCTCGGACACGTGGTTTTGGGTAGCCTTGTACAGAACGACCAAGGCCACCGCGTGGAACACCCGAGACCGCAGTATGACCCGGGGATCTTCGTAGGCCGGCCCGCAGGGCGCCGGATCTCTGAAGGGCGGCCAGGGGCTCGTGCCCGGTTTTAATTTATTCGCATGCCGTGCGCTGCAATTAAAATAATCAACATCTATTACGGTCATCTAAAATTAAACTGTTATTGTTGAGACTTGAATGGCGATGAACTGAAAAGTTTGAATATTGCCTTATTCAAGGTTATTTTTCACCTTCATTAAATTTATAAACTGATGAAGATTAATAAGGCTGAAACTAGTTAGGAACATTGCTTTAAATTGAAGTTTATTAGTAAAGAATAACGAATCATACATTTGCATTAAACAACAAATGTGGAAATACATTAATTGACCTCTCAAAAATGGTGACGAATACTTTTTTACTTCAAGATTTATGTTTGAAGGACACAAATTACAAAAACGGCATTCGAAACTTTCTTTAGGCATCAAGGTTAACAAGATTTGGTACAAGTTGTCGAAATCTTGTGAACCTTGATACATAAAGGAAGTGTTGGGAATTATACTCCTCGGAAACGTCACAAAGACAAAGGACATGAAACTTGAAACCGTTAAAAATTTATGAATATGAAGTACAAAATAGTATACTTGATTCTGTGCCGTGATATATTTTCGTGAATACCCTTGGATTATTCATCACTTACTAATCAGTGTATCTATCCATGCTGGTCTGGAAGTCCCTGCGGTGCACGGCACGCAGCAGCACGTGTATCGGATCGTACTGCTGCTGCCAGATCTGAGCCTTCGGCACGTACATGCCCTGCTGCATGTTCCCGGTCGCCTCCAAGGCGGGCGCCCTGTAGTCCGCCACCTCGGCCAGCACCGCCTCGAAATCCCTGCTCTGGGACGTGCCGCACCTCTCCGGCATCAGCTCCATCAGCTGCGAATGGGTCTTGTCGCTCATACACAGCAGGGTGATCATTTCCAGGCGGTTAAGGGCGGTTTCAGAAAGGCCTAATGATAACAACAATCGAACATCACTTATACTCGGTTCTTTTTTATTCGCCAACCAGATCTGGTGATTTTTTTAAAATGTTGGATACTCTGGTTGTAATTGAGGTTATGTTTTCTACATGGTCTACCTTATCATAAAGACTAATTAAGTATTGGATATTACTTTCGGCATTTTATCACCACTTCTGTCAAATAATTAACTAATTGCAACAATGTCATTACGTGACAAACAGTAGGGACACCCAAATAATCAAAGAACCTAAGAAAAATAAATCAAAAAAACTTGGTAGGATAATAAAAAAAATACATTCGCCCACGCGAAATTACCATCGCCCCCCCAAATTCAATTGTCAGCTATTCGCCCAATTTAAATTCCGATCGCCCATGTTGACGAACACGGATCTGGTTGAACCTATAAACCATTGGCGGTTCGTGAATTTTTGTATTGTATCTGTGGACGTTGCTATGAACATTAACATACCTAAATTTGTCCTAACGCTAACTAGGGTGGTGAGGAAGGTGAGAAAGCTCTCGAGCATGGGCGTGTCGTATTCCCCCTCGAGGTAGGCGTTCTGCGGCGCGTGGTACGGCGCCAGGCTCATCCACTCCTTCACGTGGAACTTGTCGATGACGATGTTCAGGAAGGACTCGGCCTGTATCCTGGTGCAGCATATCTGCAGCAGGTACATGTCGGCGTCCACCATCGAGTTGCAGAAGTTGCACTGGATGTACGTCATCGCCTGCCCCTTGATCTGCAGCCCGTTCCGCACCCACAGGCCGTTTAGTATTTCGTAGAAAGCAACCTGAAAAATTTGAATAATTGAAAAATTAACTAACTTTTTTTTTGGCCGCAATAGTACACATACATTTTTTTTATACGCCATGGGAACCGAATGTTTTTAAAATAACTAGTACCCTAGTAACAAGGGAGGGGCGTGTGGCATTAATAAAATTTCACTTTCGGTCGAAATCGTGGTGCCTTAAATATTAGAACACCACGTTCAAGTTCTGTTTCAGGAATTTCAGTTTTAATAATGTCGCAGTTATAAATACAATACTGATAATTCAGTTGACACCGACATTGAAAAAGTCAAGCCCGAATAATTTGTTTTAAATTACGGTTCCAGTTGTTCTATAAATTTTAATTCAATCAAAACAAGATAATTAAGGAAGTGAAAACCGTTGAATTTTCTTAATTTAATACACGAATAATGATTTATTTATACATTGTATTATTAAATACGGATTACTTGAACTTCTATCTTTAGGCAATTAACTTTATCATGTTGTACATTGACCGGGACATGATCATAACAAACAGAAAGTTGTTGTTTGCGTTTCAAAACATTTTCTTTCATTAAAACATATGGTATGTATTAATTTACCAAAAAGCGTGGATGTAAATTGAATCAATTACTACCATCCATTAATGATAAAAATCCCTTATAATTGTTAAATGGAAGAAAGCTTTTTGTGTGATCACAAATAGTATGTAAAAGTCGGTAATTATATTTTAAGGTTCTCATTGTGGACCCATACTATTTTTGTTATTTATTTTTACGGTGTGAATTTAGTCATTCCGAAATGTTCAAAAGCTTTGCATTATCAAATAATAATGCTTGATTTGCTTTTAATGATCGAATTAATGATTTTAATTTTTCCCTCGTGCAACTTTTCTTTTGACACTTGTACGTGTTGTTTTTTTTTTAAAGTTGCGCTACAAAATATACGTTTTTATATCCAAAATATTGAGCCGGAGAATTTATTATATCAGCAGGAATTAATTCACGTTATTCACGCTAGAGGGAGGGTCGTTCTCTACTTAAGTCATCCAGGGATGATAAACGTTTCGAATGAAAACCACCGAGAAATTGAACGCATGCATCTTTATGACGTCAATTTCCCGAATGCAAAAAAATAATAACCGATTGCGTTAAACGAAGGCCATCGGTCCCGCCAGCCGGGGGAACCGTTGTTGCGTGTGGGGGGGACCGAACCGAACGCGGAGTAATTGAACGGACGGAACGCGCCTTCATTGTTATTCCAAACATCGTGCATAGAAAACGTCGCGCTCAACTAACCCAAATGTTAATGAAACACCGACAAAGATGCGCTTAATTCTAGTGTTGGCGGCGTGCTGCTGCTGGTTCGCGTCCGCGCACGCCTTGGGCATCAGTGAAATCATGGATGTGGTCAAAGTGGGCAAAGACGTTGCCGTCGCGGTCGCAAAAGCGTGGAACTTGGTCGACGAGCACTTCGACGCCTCGGACATCCCCCTGCCCCTGGTCAATAAACGCGAGCGGACCATTTTCAACAGGATCAACAACATCAACAGCATGCTGTCCGAGCTGTCCGCCGGGTACGCGGACTCCGGAAACCAGGTCGTCGAGATGCTGAGGGGGATGCCCGACAAGTTCGCGTTCGAAATAAAGCTGGAGTCGCTGAGGAAGAGCCTGCAGACGATCGACATCGCCTACGCTTGGATGGGGACGTACGCGAAAGACACTTCGAAGTTTGAGCGGTCCACTTTGGAGGATTTCGCCCAGACGGTGGTTTCCCACCAGCCGGATTCGATACACAACTCCATGGAAGCCGTGTACGCGTCTATTGCGCCGGGAAGGAAAGGACTGACCAGCACGGGAATGCTGAAGAGCCTTGCCCAACAATTGGTAAGGTTTGCGAATTAATGACATCGGGGCTTAATAAATATTTGTGTTGGCTCTATGATGGTAAATACAGATGATTTGATGCCGGGCAAAAAGGTTTACATCTAGCTTTAGATCTAAGAGTGGAAGACCATGAAGAGTGAACTCTGCCCGTTAGGCTTGCGATCTAAATTTACATGTATTTGCAAATTATTTTGTAAGCAATGCTAACAAAAACAAACCAAGACAAATGCGGGCTAACTTTTAACTGGATTACAATGTATCATACGGTTTTTACAGTTTGCAATTGCAAGAGCAAAAAAAAGGTCCTCACCTACAAAAATTTATATTTTAACACGCTAATAAAAATTGTTACAAACATTCAGGACAAAATTAAATTTAATCGTTTCTCGGCATTTCCTGACGATTTAAGCAACGACGTTTTCGTATTAAATATCGTCCACAGAGGCCGCATAAATGGATCACGTGGTCTACCTGAATTGGGACCACAAATATTGCTCAAAATGTGCAAAAATTTCAGCTCGCCACGATCGATTCACTTTTAGCCCAAGGCTATTTTCTTTGAGCGTACAAAACATGAAATTTTCAACCTTTTTGTTCGGTGATAATCTCGATTTCGTTTAACCTTTAACACCTCAAACGTCCACAACAAATTTGCAAAACTCTCGCCTGGGACGAGCAAGTCTTTTACCAGTAATTTCGAGCGGGCGTATACGCCCGCTATTTGAACGGTTTAAATTCAATTTCACGAATGTGTAACAAAATATGAAGAGACAAAAAAAAACAATTACGCAACTTCCTCAAGCCGAATTGTAACAGTCGCAATTCGGGGGGTTAAAATCTTACGAAAATCCCATGATCCAATTTATGGAAGCCGCCTTATGTGAACGCTGCGAAATTCACACGATTACTTCATCCTGCGTTTTCCTTAACAATCT
The DNA here is from genome assembly GCA_910593695.2 of Ocypus olens. Lineage (NCBI taxonomy): Eukaryota > Metazoa > Arthropoda > Insecta > Coleoptera > Staphylinidae > Ocypus > Ocypus olens. Next base: position 2,344,407 of record OU343058.1, read on the forward strand.
GACGTCACCTTCTAAACACTTGATCGAATTTAATTAATTGAGAAGCATTATTGTAACATCCCGGCGATTGAATAAACGGGGGAATCCCAAAATCGGCACGGGTGATAACACGCTATCTTATCTGCGTGTACAAGTGCTTGTTGTTTAAAACGTATTGAATACACAGTGCGCACTCAAAGTATGGAATAAATTCAGTAAAACCGAAATAAAATATTTTTGGAAAAAAATCCTCGACTTTGATTAAAATACACATTGTTGCATGAGTCATTTGTTTTTGAGTAATGACGTCTTCCATTTTTGTTCTTGATTTTGAGAGATTTTTTCATTGTCGAACTGACAGTATAAAAATATTGCCATCTTACGTAAGAAATTTTTCAAGTAAATAACAACTGAAGGTGAGAAACTGTAAATTTTATTGTTAACATAAATGGGGAGTTGTCATTCAAAAACAAAATGGCTGACGTGATTACTTAAAAACAACAAATGACTACTGAAAATCGACAAATGTGTATTTTTATCAAAGAAAATCGATCAGGATTTTTTCGAAAAATATTTTATTTCGGTTTTACTGAATTTATTCCATACTTTAGGTACGCACCGTATAAGGATTTGCAATGATAAAATTCTCATGAAGAATATGCCATTGTAAACGGAAGCTATCGATAACACGAACGTGTTATAATGTTAATCTCTTCAAAGGAAATGGCGCAAAAGTGCTGATTAGTCATTCGTCGCAGGAACGCTTACGTTCACTTTTTATCGCAATTTTTTTTTCCCCAACGCGATCAGCAATAATTGTATCCATTTATTACGCTTAGCTGACTAATAATGTGATAATTTGCAGAAGAGAAATGCACATACCGATGAACGCAGATAGCGAAAATGCAATAAAACACGTGCATATTTTAACTTTACGAAAATAAACAATAACGGTTTCAATAAAAAAAAAAAAAACTTTTTAACATCTACAATAAAAAGAAAACGGACTTTTGAATGACTACAAAAAATAATTTGTATGTTACAAATGTTTGAAGCCAAAAATGTAATGGTATATTACATAACAAGAGTTGTAAATAGCAAATTACGCACGAGTAACACAATTTTACGGGCGCGTAATTGCGTTACGACTCGCGTTATGTACTATACTTTACCTTCGACCACTTTTTTCGCCAAATTTGTAATAGTATATTACATAAAAAGAGTTGTAAATAACAAATTACGCACGAGTAGCGTAATTTCACGAGGGCGTAATTGCATTTCAACTCACGTTATATACTATACTTTACCCACGATCACTTTTTTCGACAAATGTAATAGTATATTACATAACAAGAGTTGTAAACAGCGAATTAAGCACAGGTAACGTAATTACACGAGTGCGTATGTGCGTTACAACTCGCGTCATGTACTATACTTTACCCACGATCACTTTTTTTGGCAAATGTAATGGTAATATTGCATAACAAGAGTTGCAAACAGCAAATTACGCACGAGTTATGTACTATACTTTACCTACGACCATTTTTTTCTGCAAAAAAAAGTGATGGTATATTACACAAGAATTGTAAATAGCAAATTAGACGCGAGTAACGTCATTTCGCGAGTGCGTAATTGAGTTAGAATGTACTACACTTGACCTACGACCACGCATTGATTCCCTTAAATGATGACAACTCAAAAAAGAAGATTTTTGGCTTGTGTAAAGGTATATAATCAACATCGGAAGTCCATTCTGAACTGAATCATGACGTCCCCGCCTATCCTACCGATCTGACCACACCTAAAAAAAACATTAACGTTTCCGGTAATAATTCTGTATTGATTACACCATCTCGTAGCCAAGTTTTAACTTAAAATTGTCATGAATACCAGCGAGAATATTATTGTAAAATGCATTACTGATTTGTTGTTTTTGTTGGGCGTAGAAGTGGTCTCTTAAAAAGGCGTTTGGTCAATTTTCACCCAAAAAAAAAACCAGACGTCCCCCTTAACCTCTTAACACATTTCAAACAAATTTTATTTAGCTCAATACTGCCATCTCATGTCAAGCTCTGAAAGCTGCTACAGTTGCACATTTCCATGCAGATACCTCCTGTCCGGTTCTACTGGCGAGATATCAATTATTTCTTAAAGGATTTGAAACTTCAAAATTAAGTTGTCCCTGAAGAGGTTAATTTAAATCTTGGATAAATGTGGGTTAACGCACCTGCAACAAGCGAGTTAATAAATTGTTCCCAATTCGAAATTTTTCGGTGTGTGCATGCGGCACAATAACACAATAGAAAATTTCATCGAACTCGTTTGTGTTTCCATTAATTGCATTAGCATTTACTTGTCAAAATTCTTGGAGGCGGTTTTAGAAAGCCGCAAATTTTTCACGAACGGAAGTAAAACCGTTATTTAACAGAGCGAATATGGTTGATGGAATGTAAATTGACGTTTCTAGATAATTAGTCAAGATTTTTACTAAAAAGTTTCGCATTTTTGTAAATATCGCAAATTTATCACAATTGTAGTTATTTTGAAACCTACAGTTCATTCTTTTTTATAATCAAACCTTGAAAAGTTCGCATTTTTGTAAATCGTAACTCACAAGTTTATCACAATTGCTTTTTTTATAATCAAACCTTGAGAAGTTTCGCATTTTTTGTAAATCGTAACTCATAAGTTTATCACAATTCGAGTTAATTTGAAACAGACGCCAGAACTTAAAGTTCATTATTTTTTATAATCAAATATCGCTAAAGCATGGAGAACAATATACTATTATTATTATTATTAATTAATAATAATTATTATTAATTAATAATAATTATTATTAATAATAATAATACGTTTATTTCCCAACAAAATACAATTCTTATAGATCGGTGACGGTTTCACCTCCCCCTAGCTACTGCAGATAAAACTACTTGCCGGTCAAGGGGGCGCCACCTAGCGTAAAATTGTTTCAACGAATGCTGAACTCTTCGTAATTACTCCGTAGGAGGCAGCACGGCCAAGTTTTGTCAAATTTTGGAATTCGCTAATATCAATTGATTCAAAAAATGTTTTTGGACCTAACCACAAAATCATTTTATTTTAATTTATCAACTTTGGAATTAATTATATATTTTCTAGATTAAATATTGTTTGCTTGTCAATTTTTAAATATATTTCAAATTTATATGTAATGCGTTATAAATTCAGTTATTTATTACCTTCATAACACAAGCGTAATCAATTTTCTAAATTGTTATCAGCAGCGATATACGGAGGAAAACAAGCTTTATCGGAGTAAATATTTTACAGCGAGGATGTCGCGTTTCTGAATTATATTTACTATCTGAACGGAACCAGGAAAATGAAGGTCCGCTTATATTTACTCGTTTAGATAAATAAACATGGACGTGTTTGCATGGTCTACGTCACTGGTCTTAAACTAGTGGCCCGTGTCCGGCCCCCGAAACAGCTTTATACGGCCCGTGAATACATATCAATTATGTATTTATTGTAAATACGGTGCTTAAACATGGAGATGTAGATGTGCTTCAGTGACTGCTCGCGAGGTGGTATTACAGATCTCTGTAACCGACCGTGGAATGAGTCACTCCGCGAGCCGCCACTGATGTGCTTAAATGGGCGACAGTTATTGAAGGAAAAAGATATATAGAATTTATACAGTAGGGGCTTTGCTTGATTGGGGTAAGATGGACGAATATTAAATGTTCAATTTTAATTACTGTTTGTGTCAACGTATAAGTTATATGTATTTTCAGTATTGTTAATACTTTTAGGTTTATTCTTGACGAATGTATCTATAGTATGTATAGAAATTCTAATTCTAATTTTCAACTTCGGTACAATCAGTAAATTTAGTTCGCTAGCCGACCGCGGGAGCATGGCAAGGCGGGTATAAGAAATTTAGTTATGGTAGCTGCGACTAGATGGCGCCATGATAAAAAAAGCGACGAATTTCTGTACATGTTTTTACTAGAGGCTATTAATAATTAATAAAACATTGTTGCTTTATTTGCATGATTTATGAAAAGTAAGTCTGATAATGGCACGTTGAAGTTGCCGAAACTACAGTCACGGAAATAATAAATCTTCAAGTTATACAAACAAAGCAACAGTGTTTAATTTATTCTGTACATAACAAATCTGGTGCTACTTCCGGTGGAACCGGAAGTGATAGAAATTTGAAAATATTTCACATGAAGAGAACTGATTCAACCGTGTGATGAGGATTTTTTTTTTCAAATTGTCAATACAACGGCAACCCCGTAAACTTTTAACGAAAGGTTTAGCGTAGACACGCCCCGTATAAATTGCAATAATTTATAAGAACTAATGAATACATTTTGACAAGGCAATCCGGTTACGCACGTTCCGATTCTAATAAACCATGTTGAGATTAAACTACTTCCGAACGATTAGCGCAATACACGTTTTTGTGTTGTGATTAAACTACTTATTACATTTTCCGTGCTTTTGTGAAAGCACGTCCGAATCATGAGCATTCATCTTGACTATTATCACATCAAGTGTCAACCGACCATAAAACCTGTTCTTACAACAGAATTCCAATTAGCAGGAAAGTGATCCGCGTGAGTCACGGCATTTTTCCAAAAGTGGACCGCCGCCGCGAAGGTGATTCAAATGTCTTTGCCGCGCCGACTTAACGTCACAATGTCACACGCGAGCGACGCATGCGTCAAACCACCGTCGGGGGAAATGCACTTAACAGGCCTTACTCGACAATAAACGAGCGTCATTTGCGTGCGTGCCGTGATTGAGACACAAAAACCTTCAATCAAAACCTCTTAGAAAAAAATCGCGGTTTGTGGTTTATTTTAATTTAAACGCGTTATCAATAAACAAACGGTGTAATCATCACCAGATACCGCAGTGTGTGGTTTAATCGCGACAGAAAACGTCCTTTGTCGATTTTTTTTCGAGCTAACGGTATAATAAAGAGTACGCGGGAATTGCGCGATAATTCACGTCCGCTTTCTCTGTTGCCATTTGCCAAGAAATCGATCGTTCTTAAAATAACGCGTTCAATAAATCCCGTTCGAAGGTTTCTCGTTATCACCGCGAGTTCTGTCGAAATAATTTCACAGATTTCAGAAACGAAACGACATGCGAAAAAATGCCTAAACTAACAGCAACCATCCTCCTCAACATCCTCCTCCTACAAAACGTATTAGGCACCTACGAGCCCCTCCTGCAAATCGACGAACTGCGGAGGGATTTCAGGTTGTACCGGGAGCAAATAGAAAAGGCCGTGGAGAACGCCCACAGGATCGGCAAGGAGACACCACCCGAGGTGGTGCTGATAGAAAAATTCGCGAAATTCGGCGACCTCCTAGAGCAGGTAGTTAAAAGTATGAACCGAGCCGGTGCGGGATTTTAAATCAATTTTGAAGGCCTTCCCGCACGACGTCACCTACGGCCTGAACGGCCTCGACGGGCTGTGGATATGGGCCCGCGCCTACGGGGAGCTGCGCACGATCTACGCCCTGCACGAGAGCTTCAGGAGGTTCCAGGGGCAGCAGACGGGCAGGGGGAGGGTGCCCTCCCCGCGGCAGGCCTGGATCGACCTGGCCGAGACCGTCCTGCACGACTCGAAGTCCTCCATGCCGATCGCCAGCAAGGAGCTCGGCGATATCGTCGGGAAAGAGAACATTTTTAAATACGCGCTTTTGGTAGTGACGATTTGTGGGAGGATGCGGTGTGCGGGGTGGTGTAAGATTGTTTCTGGTTTTAGGAGATCCAGACGGGGTCGATGATCTGCAACCTTAACCAGTCGCCGCAGCAGGTGCTTCTGAATCTGTACAACGTGATCGCTCTGTCGGAATTGAAGAGCTATTCCATGACGCAGTTTTCTTACATGCTTCTGAAGCTGTACAATAAGGGTGAGTGGATTTTGTAAATTGTACCTGTAAAGTGATTTTATGCAAAATCGTTTTGAACTCGATTATTAAAAAATTTGCGGAATGCACCGGAACAGCGTAAACATATGAATCCTACGACGGATTTTTGTGTCAAAATCTAGGCAATTTTATGTTGTTTAAAAAAGCAACTAAACACAAACAACAGAATTTGCTCAAAATTGCTGAAATTGCAGTTGTTTCGCTGTGCGCTGGTAATTTTTGAAAATCCAAATTTTATAAGCCCATGACGGATTTATTACCATGATTTGATTTTTAGATAAATGCAAAATGTATATAAACACATTTCCAGAAAAGCTTTGAAAATCTTGTAAAGATAAATATAATTTTGTGTTCTTCTTGTTATTGTGTCAACATATGAGTCACCCGTTCTGGTTATATCACAATTGTTTCATCACACGACAGCTTGATCAGCTAAATTAGAAACAATTTGAAACCTTATTAAGTGTAGTTTCAACAAGTGATAGCCTCACCAATCCAATAGTCCAAATCTACCTTACAAAGCAGCTTTTTTTTTGTACGCTAGAACAAGGAATTTAATTACCTCGTCATAATTGCTATGACATTGTAGAAATGTATTCCATGAATAAGAGAATTCCAATTAATCATTTTAAAAATTATTCCTTGACGAATCATTCGATCACAATTGCATTTAATAAACAAACGATTACTAAGTGTAGCATTATCTTTCGTTATTTTACAAACAGTGCAACAATGAAAACAAGAGGTTTACTTTGTTTACATTATAAATTGTGGTGTACCTCCAATTAATTATAAGTTGTTAATTTTATTTCCGGACTAGTTTCGGTTCATCCAATGAACCATCATCAGCGGAAAATGTCAATTTCATTATAAATGTGTATACAGGGTGTCCGAATTATAACTGATAAATTTCGAAAGAAGAGTTTTTACTGGAGTTAGAAACATTGTCCAGCCATGTAACCGACGATAACTAATAAATTCGAAAGAAAAGTTTTTACCGAAACTTAGAAACATTGATCATTATCAAAAGAATAGTTTTACATATTTTCTTCACAAGTTTAAAACTATGAATTTGCAAAAGATTTGATGACCGGATTTTCATTACCGTCTAGGAAACTTCACCGAAGAAGCGCAGACGATGGAACAACGCCACAGGGAGAGGTCCAACGTCACGCTGGAGAAAATGAGGGAAGCCATCACCATGGCCTCTCAGGATTTATGGAGGTGCGATCCCAGCAAACACAAAAAAGGTAAGAATGCGAGAGATTTACTTTAATAAAAATGTTTGCAGAATGGAAGGGACGCAAACTCGAAACAAACTCGGATTTGATGCGCAAACAAAAAAAAACTAATTCAACATATTTATTCACAGATGTCACTTATGCAGAAATCACCGAATTGCTCCAGGGCTACATTCAGAATGAAGTCGACCTGAATCCGGAGGGAACGTGCAGAGAAAACTGCGCCGAGTATACGTACACGAAGAGCCACTCGTGCTACCAGAATCTGTACTGCCGGAATCAGAGGAGGTGCAACGGGAAAATTATCAACTGCAAGTACATCGATTCGGACGCATGGGTGTGCCCTGCTGTAAGTTATACTAGAAAAAACAGTTTTTTTTTTGTGGCATCAACTGTCAAAAGTCATTACATTCAATTAAGAGTGTTCGTATTATTTTGCCATTTTAGATTTTACCCAAAAGCCCGGAATATCCAGTGGTGTAGGGCGCAGGATGTCTACACATTGATTAAACCGATCTGCCAACCTAAGCCTAGTGTTCAGACTTGAAAAAAAACAAAAACAACATTTTGAAGAAAAATTTAAAATACATTCAATTAGGAGAATTTTGGATCAGAAAATTTGTCCCCAGTGGGACATTATTTAGAGCAACAGATGACCAAAAATATTTTGTCACGATTGTTTCCAACCTTAGGAAAATGGACAATACTAGAGTCCTTTTCTAATTTTCTTTTTAACCGAGATATGCCTACAGTTCTATATGTCTGACGGCTATTTTAAAATTCCTCTTAAAAAATATCATCAGCGCCATCTATCATTTTTCTATGCCGATAAGTACGTTCACTGATATTTGACAGAAAGCGAAAAATAACCTAAATCTTAATTATTTCATTAAGAGAAACATCATTTACTTTCGTTTATTTTAAATCTTGGGCAAATGCAGCGACTTGATTATTGTTTGAATTTTGACAACAATCTACTTGATACATTTTTTTCCGTCCAAAACTACTTGTTTTTATTTCAGGGAATCGGCACAAACAGAAGGTACGAATACATCGAGTACGAAAACGGGAGGATACTGGGGCGCAAGATGGCCTGCTCGCTGGGCACCACCAAGGTCGACAGCTGGTGGAGGTGGCTGTTCTGGCACTGCTCCTACTGCATGTGCTTGTGCGACGAGCAGGGTACCAACTCCGACAGATATTTCAACATGCGCTCGTCCGAGGCCAACATGTCATCAAATAGGTAAAACTTGCAATTTAGAAAATTTTCAATATTCAAAAAAAGCAGTTTGCGTGTGTGAAACAAAAGCACAATTTGACATATACCATTGTAGATAAAAAAAAGCAGTTTGTGATTAAACAATTTCTCCTGTCAGGGTCGTCACGGGTTTGAGGTTCGTGAAGAAAAACCGCATCATTCACCTTCAAGTGCAGGAAGGACTGTTGCTGGCGAAGGCGAAAATTGACGCGGACACCGTGAACTGGGTGCCGGCGGAGAACTACAAAATCACCGACCGGGGAATGTACAACGGGCAAGATTTCCACACGCTGACGTGGGAGAAGAGAAACTTCGATTTGGACGACTTGACCGGAACCAAAGATGAAATCGTAACCGGTAAGCCAAATTGCTAAAGTATAGTATTTCTCATTTTATAACAATAATTATTTCAGGTGTTAGGTTCAAACTAATCGGATCCCACCTGAACTTCGAAATCCGCCTCACGCCCTTCGACTTCGACAGCGGAAAACTGAACGTCGCCGCGAGCTACTGGAAAGATAACCAGAACACGGACTCGTCGAAAAAACCCAGGTAAATCAAACACGACGCCGGCACCGCGCGGTTTTCTCAAGTTTCCGCCAATTATTTCTAGTTTGCATGGACTGTTTAAACCGAAGCGATTGTAAGTACCGGTAAAGGACGCGGGCGTAGGCTAATCTCTCGGTATTTCAGGAAGAAGCTGATGCTGGAGAACAGGGACGTGCCGACGCGATCGCCGGCGGCCTCGTTGCCCGACTCCACCAACGACCAGTACCTGGAGTTCACGAACACCGACCTGGACCGGGACGCGGCGCAGACCACCATCCCGTTCATCGATATACAGAAGGTCGAGTCCCTGATCCCGGTGCCGTTGGCCGGCGCGGGGGTCTACCACAAGGGATCGCAAAACTCCGGGGGCTTCGTCGGCCCCAAGATTATCACGTACAACTACGGCGAGCTGATCAGCAACGCCATCAACGACGTCAACGCCTGAGTTGTCTGAACCTTATTTGTAATTGACAGCCGCTTGTGATATTTTATTATTGTTTAGTTTACCTTCAATATAATAATATGATCGGTCTCTTTTGTATGTGATTATGTAATAATTGCTGAATATACCATAATTTATATTATATTATATTGATTGTTGTTTGTAAGGTAACACCAACAAAATTCGTTAAAATTATAAACTTGAGTTTTATACGGTACTAGGGAGTACCCGGTTGCTATGCCGCTCAAAGAAATAATGCGTTTCTGTTTATTGAAGACGAGCTGCCACTACGCTATTTGAAATACAATGAAATGTGTTTATGCAGGTACTTCCTCAGTATTTTATTATTTACTTCACAACCGGTTTCAGCTATGCGCCATCTTCAGGTGAAACTGTAATATAGTCTACTTTATATTTATTTATGTCTTAATATTTGAAATACATTTGTCATTTGTTTAAACGACTCGCGCTCCACCTACTGTAAAATGGCTGTACCGATTCAGAAACCTTCGCGGGCTTGCGCACAACGATTTACCAAAGTTTCATCGCAATCGGATAAACGGTATAGGAACGCATACGGGACAAACAAAGATACATTCATTTTTATATATATAGATATATCGATGGATATACTACAATCGGGTTATTATTATAATTAATTTGATTTTGTATTTTCAGTAAATAAGTAAATACACACTAGTTGTCATTTTGGTTATGCACAGTTAACCTCTTCAGGCCCAGGTCGCCACATGTGGCAAGCAAAAAAAAGAAAACAAAAACACTACAAAAAATTTTTTTAGCCCTTTAGCGCCATCCAAGGAATATTTATTCATATTTTTTTGCATGAGTAAGTTTGTGACAGTGGACGTAACAAAAAAGTAATTTTTCAATAAACCTGGGATTACGCTCGGACCCAGTATTTCTCAACGTGGGCGATTGACATTTAAATTGGGAGATTATCTAAAATCATCTGATGTATCTTCATCAGTTGTAGCCTCAATACTCTAGCACATTATTGAAACAGTTTACTGTTGTAATAATTACACCTAATACTTTGTCTTTATTCATACTGAAAACAGTAAGAAACGATTCACGCTATTTTAAAGGTTATGTTTCCTTCGATTTTTAGTGCGCATCTGAGCACAAACTTATTAAATGAGAGCGCACTCCCACAACACTCTCGGTATAAATGACTTTTTATCGGGGTATTCTATTCGAACGCGCACCTGGAGGTGTTTAATTCATGATACATTACTTTGTGTAATTTATGAATCCTCCTTTACTATTAATTCTGGATTTCTCAGACAGAGAAGATTTCATTCAAGAGTTATCTTTTAAGGCGTTAATAAAAATAACTCACCTGTACTCTCAGCGGGTGCATCATCAGCAGGTGAAGGGTGTCGGGGGACGGCAGCACTTCGGACAACGCGATACCCTGCTTGGCGACCGCCTGGCACAGGAACACAGCCAAATATCGATGTAGAGGTAAATGGAAAGAAACTTGAAGGCTATCACTCTGCAAAACGAAATAAATCTAATTTACACTTCATAGTTATTTTAAATTAAATTAAATTATGTGTACTAGTATTTGTTGTTATTATTATGACTTATGTACTTTTGGCATTGTATTTTTTACATTTCCTGTACTGTATTTTTAGTCTAATGGAAATAAAGACCATTATTATTATTATTTTGAAAATTAATTGTACGATAATACCGATTTAAATTTTGTAATTAAAACAATTGTATTGTTCCTATACATCGTATGTTCATTAAAAAAAAACCTCAAGTGTGCCATGATTTTTTATTTTTAAAAATGTAAGTTGGCACACATATTAGGAATTGCCTAATCGTTCTAAAAGTCATAATTATTACAGCAACCAACAAAAACGTTTCTAGTTGAAAGTTATTTCCGAAATGGGACTAAAGTGGACGGAAATTGGATGTATTCATTCGACGCACCTGTGGCAGAGTTTCAGGAAGAATTTCCTAACGTTCTCATTATTTATGATGAATTTAAAAATACCTAGATCACGATCTGTTGTATTATTTCATGAAACGGGTAGTATTCTCCGTAAACCAGGAAGAGGTAGACCAGTCAAACGTACTCGGGATGCTATTAACACAGCCCAAGGAATTTTGGAAGGTGAACCTACGTCTTCTTTTGCGTCGTTTATCACAGCAAATTAATTCATCGGTAGGAGCACGCCGCAAATAACATAACCTCAATATGTGTTGCCGACTTAAATTTTTAAAAATAAAAAATCATGGCACACCAGAGGTTTTTTTTTTTAATGAACATACTTTACAAAGTGAACATCATAAACTTTTCTCGTTTTTCTTATTTTACAAAATTTCATAATTCTCTGAAACAAAATGCCTTTTCATGATTATTATTACATATTACAATATGTTTGCTAAATGCTAAATGAAAACCTTTCGCAGGAAATATAAATTATTATCGATACCTACTATAGGCGGATTTCTAGCTTACTCACAACGAAAGCCAATATTTGCAGCTAAAAACAGGTCTGCAGTTGACTTTCAACAAGAAACAACAATTTATGCTCGTCATGGTTACACAGATGTCCCGCCCAACTTTCACACCAGATATTCGTGATCTGAAAGGTCCAATCTTCTGCCATACACTACTAGATACTGTTACAAATCATCCAATTACATTTGCAGGAAACCGACTTGCACCCATCTCTACTATCGTGGCCGTACCATGAGTCACACCACTGGTAGGAAATAAATCGGTACTTACAACACTAGGACTGGTATAATTAATCGCATCCAACCATTCGTGCAATGCGGCAAGGCAGGACGTCAGCACCCGTCTCGTCAGCGAGGAAGTGTTGCTGTCGATGAGGTGGGACACCAGGGCCCACATCGGGTAAGCGCTTGCTTCCAACTCGGCACTGAAAGCTGCGTAATAAGTGTTGGGCTCGAACTCCACGTGCTGACTCAGTTCACGTTGGTTTACGTTCATTCCTGCAAAAGAAAACTTTGGTATAAAAAGGTTCAAAGGTAAAAATATTGATGTGCAACTTTCTCTAAATTTTAGGCGTTATATATCGACACATTCTTTCTACAAGACAATAACAAGTATTTTTTTTACATACCTTGGAACATTGAAAGAAACATAAACCACATTTCCAGCAAGGAATCGTCGGCCATAAACCTGAGCGCAACGGGTCTATGCGACAAGACATTATTTAAATCGGACACCAGCGGCCAGTAGCAGTGCTCTTTCATCACAGGCTTGCCACAATCAACGACATAATGGAAGTTCTTATCTGGATCTGAAAAGAAAGTAAATTAATTCAAAGTATTTTTCTTCGATAAATGTGAAATTAACCTTTTCAGCTCTGGATTTTTAAATTTGAAATTTTTTTTTTGTTAATTATCATTGATGGGGTGCTTAAGATCATTAATACCAAATTTGAACTCATTTGCTTAATTAGTATAGGAATTAATTAGTGAGGCTTTGTTGAAGTGACATCTAGTGATAAACAGCAAAAATATGGATTGTCATAGTAAGTAGACATGTAAATGTTGCGGTGGCACCACCAGGGCCGAAAGGGTTAATGAAAGATCTTTGCTCAACAACCATTAACTATAAATACCAGATGTAACTGAATTCTAGTAGACCTCAAACGTCATTGTTATTTCTACATATATCTTTATGGAATTTAGAGACAAATTAAATTATGTAAAAATATACAAGGTGTTCCATTTGATATAGGAAAAGTTAAGATAATTTCTGGTGTAACCGAAAATGGAATTTTCATTAAAGATCACATGTTTACACACTTTATTCCCTAAAAACACCATAAAGATATATGTAAAAATGTAAATAATATTTGGGGTCTACCAGAATTCAGTTACACCCGGTATACTTAATGTAAAAAGTTCAAGCAATAAACATGTACACCGGGTGATACATACACAAAAGAAAACGCCCAACATAACTGTTTATTTAATTTCAAATTGTGGTTTTTTTGAGATTTAAATGGACATTTACTTCATTTTTTTTTTAGTTCATTTAAATCAATCATTAAATAACAGAGCTACGGCATTGGGTACCGTTTTTTTTAATTACGAGAAATGGATTATAAATGTTCATTTGTGTAATAGTAATGAACTTACAGTGGAGTGTGTTCTGGATTAAAATCTTGCTCATCATGTACTTCAAACTAACAACCATGACGTGCAGCAGGTTTAATTGCTCCGTCATCCTGAGCGCGAGTCCTTCGTTAGAGAACAGCTGAACGCTGACGTGCACGACGCGGTTGCTTAACGTGTCCGGGTCCACCGACTTCTCCAGCATCATCGATATCCGGCTGTAGTGAAGCACAAAGGCTCTGGTCAGCGCCTCCTAAACATAACATGAATCAATCGGAAATTCGTCGCAATACGTAGGTTTTTGTGTTTAAATTATGAATAACCTCAAAGTCATAATCAATTAATTCATCTAATAAATCTAAAGTTATTACCTTTCGTAATTCAAATGAAAAAAATTCGTGGAGAGAAAATCAATCTCTCAGCTGTCGAAATCGTGAGAGAAATAATATTTCTCTCCCTAAAGAAATAAATATTTCACTACCTACAGAGTCCCATTATTTATTTTAAATATCACAGCTGACAGCGTTTTTTTCTAGGTTGGGTTTTAGGAACAAATGTTTTACTCTTAAAATATCCCGTTTGCGAACAAAATAGTATATATACATATTTTTCCCTCGGTGCGTTGTATCCCCCAGGCTTTCGCCCTTGGGATACAAATTTGCACCTCCGGAAAAATCACGCATTTCTCACCGACATAACCTTAAAAAATTTGGCTGCACGACTTTTCCAAAGTACTTTTCGGAATGTACACTCTAAATTATTATCACAATAGAAAAACGAGAAAAATACCTTATAATCAGTGTCGGGCAGCATGTTCAGCAGTAAACACACCACCTTCTGGGGAAACTCAAACTTGACGGTCCAGAACACCAGCTCCTCCAGGAAAGTCCTGTGCACCAGCTGCTCCTGCAGCGAGGGGCAGTCCTTGTATTCGTCCAGGGGGACGGGATTCGGCAGGGACTGGAGGGCCTCCTCGTAGATTCTCCTGGATTCGATTAAATATTGAGCGTAATCCGAGTGGTCCGAAAACGGCGGTATTTCATTCAGCACTCTGTACATCTGAAAAATACAAATGCAATTTTAACAATAATGCGTTCTCTGTTCAAATTAATTCTACTTAGCGCGTTAAAAGTATATTGAAAAAATTCAACGCTACAATTTTGTCAAGTGGCGCCCCCTGGGTTTCGTTCGTACCAACTAAAAATCCATCGATAAGCATTTCAAGAGAATAACGTGCGTCAGTGGCGCCGGCTACGTTTTGTCTGTGGTAACTAAAATAAATCAACGATAGACGGTCAACTTTATTAATCGAAATTTCAAAGCCAAAATTTTTGTGAAAAACGATGATTGATGGGAATTTGGATTTAGGAATAATATACGAGTAGTCGGGTGGGGCATTAAAGCAAGACCAATTGTTGTAAATTTAAGTACAGACTGGACTTTATAGGACGGCGTGAAGCGGTGCAGCTCGATAGCTCCGAATACGCAGTTTACCATCATTCGACAGATTTAAAAGTTTCTGCATAACGCGGGGGATAAGGAAATACTTTTTTGGTCATTGTGTTGTATGGAAATGATTTATAATGAAATTAATATAAATAAAATATATCTTGAACATAAAATTAGTTTACCATTGATTTACCATTTTAATCTCAATGTAAAAACCTTCATAACGTTACTTATATCGTAAATTACTATTACCTAATTATTTACACAGACTGCATCATGTGTATTGTTCTATTTTTTTATTTATTTACTGAATTATTTGTTTCTATTAATTTACCGTAAATGATTTTTCAATAAGTTTGTTAAAGAAATGAAATCAATTCCAATTAGCGAGTCGAAACAAGGAGATTAGTGTTAGTGCGGGGTCAAGGTCGACGACTGCTCACCTGCGGATTTGTCAGGGCCGACGTCATCACCCGTCTCATCAGGCCGCCCATGTTGTTGAAGTCCAGCAGCATGGTGATGAAGGAGTCCGCATCGTTTATGGCCCACTTGTAGAGATCGGGCGTCGCGCCGGAGCTGTTCTCCCTGAGGTGCTGGACCAGGCGCAGTATTATTCGGGGCATCATCGCCTGCGCCACGCACATCAGGTCCGACGGGGCCTTGCTCGTGTTCACCGACTTGTTCGGACCGTGTCTATCACAGAACCTGAAAGGAATTCATGAAAATATTAATTCCTGCAAATAAAATAGTGTTAACCTTGAATAAACGATAAAAACTTCAAGGTATAATTTTCATTCACGAAATCATCTAAGCAAATGCGCCTCGGTCTTTGAAAATTCAAACATTGGTTCTTGAATCGATTACCAAAAGAAATATCCCGTCGTAAATAACATTTTTTTATTTTTTTTCCGAGGCAAGGACAGAGGGAAGTACACCAAGGAGTATTTGCAATATACAAAATTTACACATGCAGACTTTCCACACTGTAACATAACCTCAAAATTATATTAAATAAAAAATTAAAATTAGACGACAAATGTCATTTACATCATGTGGCAATGAACTCTCGAAAAAATGCATTTATTAACCGATATTACATTAGTTTGATTAAAGTAATCTGTATGTGGTAATATAAATCATTTTATGTAGTAGTTTGTATAAGCATCCCCACAATATTATTATTAAATAACCTCCTCTGATAGTCTTCTTTAAACTTACGAAAAATTTCTATACATAAATTTGAATAATCCTTTCACAACTTTCTATATTCAAATCGATGGTTACATTGCGAACAAACAATGAACAAAAAAGCGTTTTTGAAATTGTGCTCAAATTAGAAGTTCCAATTGTTGAAATTCAATCTTGAATTAAATTAGGCGTAATATTTATCCAGCGCATCCTTTTTGTTCCATGCGCATGTGACGCATACATTATGCACCAGTCAGACCAAATATAGCGCATTACTTCCAATCATAACAAAAAAACAACTGCTCAATTAGTATTTAAGTTGTAAAAATTTTTGAAACATAATTGTGCTTCTGTCGCTGAAGAGGTTAATGTTATGCATTTTAATTTTCTCTTTTATATACAAGATATTTATTCAGACAATACATTTATGCAAATACAACATGAAAATAGATTTTAAATCTGTCTGGGCTATCGACTATCGGTCTCTCCTCACTTTCTTTTCTCTTTTATTATTATGTGTATATTTATAATTCCAAGTGGCTTTTAATTATTATTTACATTTTTTTTTACATCACATCCTAGAGTCGAAAATTCAAAATTTAATCCAACATGTTGGATTGGCAAGAATAAACTATTTCTGTTATTATTTTTACGAAAAGTGTGCCTTACTCACAAATAAAATTAATCACCATTACTTAACAACATTGTCAATTTTTTTCTTCTCCCACACGATTCCTTATAAGGAAACAAAGGAATACTGCGCCCACCTGTCTGGCATATCTGGGTGAGCTATTAATGGTAGCCAATTAATTCATAGAGAGATAAATCGATAAAGTGAAAAATGATTACATATTAATGTTATTGTTTATTAGCTGGCATTACCAGGATTGAGTAATATCGACATTAGCATAGTCAAATTGATTTACATACTCGCACCGGTGAATAAATTATCGTTTCCATTTCATGTGTAATAAATTCAGTGCCAACAATTAAAATGAGGAAATGAGAGCACGAGCGGCACGTGCCAAAATTTAAAAAAATAAAAGCTCGAACGGAACATTTAACGGGAAGCATTGCTACCTTATTTACAATACATACACGTCGAATAATATATTGCAGTTGATGCTCTATTTGATGACACAACAGTGGCCTTCCATAAATGAATAAATAAATAAATGAACGAATAGAGAAATATTGCAACCTACGTGATTGCACAGCATTATTTAAATAGAGTTTGTTTTATTTCAGAAATATTGCGACTATAAAATAATGTAAATCTTAACCTCACTTTCTATTTCGGAACTGTCAAAAATTAATTTACGTCGTTAGGCTACCAAATAAAATTAGGTCTCATGATGCAATTAGCGGTGTCAGTGGTTTGTGCATTTTATTACAAATACTTGCTTTTCAAAATTGCTTGTTCGATCCGCAGAACATATTTGCGATTATCGTCGGCACAATCTCTACCTCAAATCATTAATCATATTACAGCGGTAATTATGGATAATTGGGCTCATTTATTACTTGACGGTCTGCTTGTCAAAATCTTCATTACTCGAATTGAGCAAAAATGTAGACTTATGCAAATGCAATTTGCTAAGGGGGCGGCAACACTCATTAGTTCATAGATGGCACCACAAGGGCAATTTGTAAGTATACTCGGCTTTTCTTATTGGCCAACCAGATTCAGGATTTATTTTTCTTAGGTTCTTTGATTATTTGAGTGTCCCCACTGTTTGTCATGTAATGACAATTGTCTGTTTATCTTTATTTATTTTATTATTGTTTTTAAATTTTATTTTAATGTCTCAATTACTAATTGAACGCAGACCTAGAGTTTCACGTGAACCAACCGGATTGCCTCATGTGCAGTAGAAATGAACTCACCCCGTCTCTTTCATAACGGAAGTGTCGCCGCAGTCGCAGGCTCCTCCGGCCTGGCTCAGGAACATGTTGAAATCGTGCCGCTGGTGGTTGCCCTTCTTGAAGCACTCCGTGCACAGGGACATGCACGGCGAGATGCCGCACGTCCTGCACCGGTACGCCACGAAATTGGGCGTCCACACCAGCCCGCATGTCGTCGCGTTATCAAAAGTCCTCACTGAAAAGAAAAGCAAAAAACGTACAATGATATTTTAAAATTGGTAATTTTTCAGTTCATGATGCTAATGAATGGACTGAAGTAAACGCAACAACTTCAGACCAATATGTGCGACGTTCTTGTCACACTAACGTAATTTTAGAAATGGAACATGCAGTGGGAATTATAAATATGTAAATCAGAACATCAAAATTGAAAGAAATTAAAGAAATAATTTATCGAGGGTGTTTGCAATCATATCGCAAATTATGTTTGTCGTAAATTTTGGATGAAAAACTTATTGCGTCACATTAAATTGATGCACCTTGCCTAAAATGTTATAAAAGAGGAAATTATCACCTAGATACGTCACATATTTTGTACATTGATGGTAACCCTAACCGCAACGCAAATAAAAAAAATATTTAAATCTGTTCATGTCGTGAAACATGTTGTAATAATTGCAATAAATCAAGGGGTCGTCCTCCAAAGCAACATACCCGATGGGGCCTAGCTACAACGCCATTAAATATGCGAAAAAACAAGTGCGTACTTGAACTTATTCTTTAGAGGTTAAAAATTATCAATCAGTGTTTGTTATATAGGAAGCTTCTACTTCGTTATACATGCTTTTATATGAAATAAAACAAAGTGAAAAGTGTTTTATTCCATTTCAAGACACCCCGCTCAAATAACCTCAGCTGTCGATGCGCCTTAAACCCAAAACTAATTTATTCATCCATCAAGGCACCGGACACCCTCCGTTCACAGTATATTTGGACAGTGAGCATCCAAAGCAAAAAGTTCAAGTAAACATGTTCTTTCGGCCTTGCAACTGGGCCCCAATTAGGTACGTCGCTTTGGAGGATAACATTTTGAAAAGTCAAATGTCATTAACATCAATGTTGTCATTTGTTTACAAGATGAGGACACCGGCTGTAATTTTGGAGATGAGTCAGAGGTGTGAACCCGGCAAGGCCGTGCTTACCCGTGCTGGCGAACTCGTCGGGCGTCCGCCCGCCGGCGATCAGCCACTTGCACCAGTCGATGGTCTCCCACTCGTCGATGGCCTTGGCGGGATTCAACAGGTTGTCGAGCACCTCGTTGAGGTGCTTGGGGGCGGTGTTGTTGGAGCAGTCGGCGTGCACGTATGCCGCCGCGGCCCTCTTCCCCTTGGCCATCAGCACCCTGGCCTCGAAGTTCGAGCTGCTAGCCATCCCGGCGCCGAACTGTCACTCACTTAGTTTCAGTCGTTTCCCCTAGACGATCCGGGGGTGCTGCTGCATATCTAGAATAACCACTTGAAATTTGCGCGTTTTCGATTGTTAAACTTCTAGTTGACAGGGGAAATTTTGACGCATGATTGGGTCAGCAACGAGATCAGAAGATCAGAAGAGGTGATGGTGAGGGTTCATTCTAAAGATGCAGCGGCGCAGCGGAATTTGTTTATCGGACGCGAATCGATCTCTCCGGCCTCCGATTTTTCGAAATGGTTTTCACCTCGTATGCATTAAAACACTGTATCCTCGAGCACTGAACGTCACCTCGCGGTGCGGGCGCGGAATCCGGACCGCCGGGCCGACCGTGTCCTACCGAAGCGAATCGAGAGACCGTGTTCCCCGCACTTATCGCCGCGATCGAAAAATTACTTTTCGGCCATTTTTCACGACCGAGAAAATAAATGAAAACGAATCACTGCGCGCTCGGCCCAATCACAGACGTGCGGCGTAAAGATGCCCGACAGGTTGAGAACCCGAGCGAGAAATGAAATGGAAACGCTCGGACGGACACATGCCCGTAAGTCCGTCTCACTCGGCGCGACGTACTTCTGCCGCACTTGCAAATTATTACGAACCACTTACCAACCAGTCATAGAACTCTGGGTCCTCGGCAAACTCGCCCCTACGTCCCTCTGACATTAGGGACATGTCACTTGCAGAGGTTATTGCTGCTACATTCTAACCAACCGCACGCACACGTACGTTCACCGCAATGCTACCATCTGTAAACAAATAATCATTAATTTACATTCAAAAAATTATTGACGAATACCTTAACATCTTTACAATTCGAATTGATTTAATCGAATCCTTCAATAAACCTTAAAATAAATAGTACGTTTGAATAGAGAACCTAAGCTAGAGGTCGCTTGTTGCCAGTGGCGTATAAAATAATGCGAACTAGAAGCATTCAAATAGTGAATAAATATTGTGGGAACTATTCGGTAGTATACATGTGTTACATTCAAATGAACTCTACTTAGAGTTAAAATTATATTTAAAAAATTTGATACAACAATTTTGTCTACTAGCGTCCTCTATGTTTCATTAAACCAACTAAAAAAATCCATCGATGAGCATTTCAAGACAATTTATGACAGTGGCGCCACCTAGGTTTTCCGCATACATACGATTAGTTATAAAATAAGTCTTAAAATGTTCTTACAAATCTAACAATAGCGGGTGGAATTATTTAAATGCTAGGCATAAAGCAAAACGTGAAATTTAATGAACGACAAAAATATAATACAGTAATAAAACTATCCAGTTCTTAAAACACACCCAATTCTCAAAAACTACATTACGATTCAAACTATACCATTTCAAATACCATTCTACAAATATGCATAACTCCACCGACTGAATTGTAATATTATTATTTATTTATTTATATGAAAATTACCTTGAATTAAATTCCTCCACGATAGCGAAGCGACATTTTTCCACATACGCTGAATGTAAATAATCACTGCACTGCACTTTATTGAACAATTTCGGTTTACGTTTGATGCCGGAAGGTAATCCGGAAGTAACTTACTTTAAACCGATTTTCAGCAATAAGAGGGCACCGTTGGGCATCTATACCACGTGAAGATTTCCAAGTTTTCGAACACTATGCGGATGGTTTAATTAAGCCAAGTTAATCTATTCTTCTCACTTGAAAACTTGGACGCGAGCACACGCACCCAACGCAACCAATTCTTGATTACACCCACTTCCAGTCTCCAAAATTTCATGCAAAGCAAGCTTTCTAGTCGTAGCATTATCAATAAACCCTTATGTTTCAAATTATATTTCGGCAGCTGTATTTATTTTTGAGGTATAGTCCACCCAGACTTATTGTGAACATTCAATATTCAACAGCTATTAACTTTTGCTAATCTATATGATGTTTTGAAGTGGATAAGCGCTGACCTTCCATAAAATGTCATAAAACTTAAAGCGTAGCGGTCTTCTGGTCGTTAAAGGCGTACTGGAGAAAATCAATTTATAATTCTACCACATTTAAATATTCCTGTTAATGGTAGAAATAATTTTAGTTTCTACCGTAAATAATATTATTTAGGTACAGACCTGTAACTACTTTTCTACCGAACCGTTTTATGTATTACATTCTGAGGTTAGTGGTTCTAAACATTACCATCTACTTAAAATCAAATGTTCACAATATCTTTGGTAAGATTCTACAACAAGCACCCTCAGACGGGCAAATGCTCGGGATCATTTCGTAAACCTCAAAATAAATATTTCCATTCAAATATCAAAAATCACGAAAATAAGTACCGAGTACTAGAAAGTAAAAAAAAAAACAAATATCGTTGATTCAAAATAGTCATCAAGCACAGTTTTATATTTCACGAAGAGGAAAACACTACTTGAAAATACAATTACTGTATAATTCACTACAAATAATCCAAGTGTAAACACAAAATATTAGAAAAAAGCAAGAATCAGCTTATAATTTAAGTCTTTATCCTCATCATAAGTCAATTTTTGTAAAATGATTTGAAGACTATTATTGAATTATAAACTAACATAAATACAAAACAATGTTTTACTAAAAAGTCTGCCACATTATCATTGCATTACCGTAGTAAGAAAAAAGACCTTTTGTACAATTTAATCGTAACCTTCATTACATTCCGATTCCTAAAATTCTTGGACAAAAGGTCTCTGCTACCTGTCACAAAAAATCGACATCGTTACCAGAAATTTTCCAATATTATAACAAGAAACGCCAGTTTTTTTAGAGACCCATCAGTCGTTACCCTTGGAAAAATCCTTCCTGGTCTTTAGTATGGAAATCCCGTCCAAAGTGGGACCCAACTGCTCGTACTGCTCCGTGGCCAATTCGGCTCTTTCCCCCGCCGCCAGCAACACCGGAGTGGTGTGGGTGTGAATCCCCGCTATGGTCTTCGGAGTGCCAGCTTTTCCGACCACGTCCACGGCTTGTCCAACTCTGACTGGTACTGAAATGTGCTGTAAATTCTCATCCAGGGTTAGAAGCCACCGGGGTTGCATGGCGGCTGCTAGAGTGAACAACAGATGGTGGCTACGTCCCAGAATTAGAGCGTGCGGGTCTAACAGAGCGACGAGAGGGATCAGTAAACCTGTAAAATAAAGTTGAAGATCAAAGATCTCTGCAGTGACGATTAGAGGTATAGCTATTGGAGTATGAATTGAAAATTCTGCACGTATCTGATCTCTGACCAATCTTCACTGAATATGATAACAACTAGCGACGGCTCGTGGATGTTTGGCGAAGAGGCTATGGAGGAAAATTTGACCAAAATAGCAGCAAAATAGTTGCTTTCTCTATAAGAGTAAGTATTGCAGTATCTTCCTTTACGGAAATCCACGAGCCGCCACTGATAACTACTTACCAGCTATGGAACAATAATCCACCAATAATCGATCAGTATGTAAAGGACTCAGCGTCATAGTTCCTTTCCCCATGTGGGTTAGTCCTTGTGCCAACCTGACCATGAACAGCTCCGGTGCGTTTCTCGCATGGTAGACGGCCAACTGCCGCAGTGTAGCCGCCAGACGGGCATTATTCGTACCGGCCCCGACGATTCCAAGCGCAAAAATTGCATTGCAAGCGACCTTATCGTCGGAATCGTGAGAGTACTTCGTGAGGACGTCGATGATTGGCAGGTGAGGGCGCGAAACAGAGTTGACGGCAATCGCCAAAGGCACGGCCCTGCGTACGGCCGGATCGCCGTACCTTCCCACGCTGCCCAGAATGCGCGAACACATGTCCGAGCCCATGTCTTCACCAATCGACACACAACCAAGACCTATAAATAAGTCTTGCAGTTATACATTTCAGCATTCACTGGAAACCAATGACGGCTCGCGGGGTGACTAGTGGTACGGGCGAGGTAGTAGAGGTGGTAATATAAATAGGTGTGGTCACCCCCAACCGACCCGACCCATCTGCTACCTCAGAGTCACTCCGCGTGCCGTAAACCTACCTAAAACCGGGATCGCTTGCGCCAGTCCCGGATCGATTTCGTTCTTCTTGCGGTCCTTCTCCTTGCCCGTATCTTTGTCTTTGGATTTTTCCGCTGCGTCGTTTCGTAATTCATCTTTGGATAAGGTAACACGGTCGCCTATATTTCCCAGCATTTCTTGGATGATGAATACATCTCCAGTTCCTAGAACAAGTCACCGGTAATCTAATACAACTTACTAAGAACTGCAGAGACAGAGAAATCTTATCTTAAAGCTTTTCAATTCTACGAATTATCACAGCAATAAGTTTAAAGTTTCGTTTTTGGTATTTCTAACTAATCCATTATGATATGAAAATCAATATTAAGAAGATGAAGGTAATGGCAGCAACACAAGAAAATAGAAGAATATATCAATTCTTTTCAAATATAATATAAATTACAATCATTGAATAAAACACTTACTAACATGGTAAGTTTTTTATTATGAATTACCACATAGTAACGGTCGCAACCATCATCATAATTATAAATTACAATTTTATTTTCTTACCTGCGTAAGCACAAAGGTGCAGTAAACTCTTGTAAATTGCATTGAATGGCTCATCGAAAACCTCAATAGCCTCGCACGTTGCATCTATGGCATCCCTTCTTCCCAAATAGAGGAATCCAAGGCCGAGAACTGCTAGGGTCATGTGCGGAGATTTTAAAATCTCGTTCTCCCTCCAGTCAACGAGTTTGGTGAGTATGGCGTTGGTGACTTCTGCGTTACAGGTGTTCACACAGACCAAACCTATAAAGCCAAAAAATGTGTACTGTAATCGCTGGTCAAGCGCTGAATGTGCGAGCATTACGGATTAATATTTCTTACCTGCTGCCATGCAAGCGCTGGAGAAATTTTCGGGCGTAACCGCTGCATCTATCACGGTGATTAGTAACGAAGACACGTCTTCCCTATCGGTTCCGATGTAAGCCAAACCAAGCCCCAAAACAGCGCAGTTTCGGATGGGCACACTTTTGTCGCTTAGGTATTCCGCTAGCAGGGCCAACGCAGGATCGCACTCGTTTCTCACACGGCAATTCACCAGACCCAACGCGAATAAAGCGCCACCTTTGATCTAATTGTGACAAAAAGAAGTACTTTAACAGTGGCAGCTGTAGGCGCGACTCGTGGTACGGCCAGAGAAAGTAGAGATTGGCCAGGACAACGCATCTCTAGAGCACAACAGAATGCGATTCATAATAATAATAATCGTTATTCACAAAATAATTTACATGAAAAACTGTTATTACAATATATTACATTATAAAGAATAACGCACTGCCTCATCGATCTAATAGCAAAAATCTGAGTTTCATAAGACCTATTATTTAAACAGATTCGTGTTTCGTTGCCTTTTCACTTGAAGGTGTTGCGTTGGTTGCAGCGTAAATTATTCTTACCATTTCATCAGTTGAATACAGGTACTTATCAATGGGCGTGAGTCCACCATCGACATCCCAGAGGTGGATTAGACCCAATGAGGCCGTCGCGCTCAGCATCCCGTTCTCCTTGTTCCTGTAGATCCAACGGTTTCCAGCTTCACCAGTCAGCAGTTTGTCTATGCCAAATCCGGCGTTGACGAATCCGTTCACGAAAGACGAAGCCAAATTTTGCCTGGCGCTGTCTATATTATCGCCGAGTATGGAGGGGCGGATGGGAGTCGGCTCCAGCCAGATTTTGTAGACGTCGTCGGGTGTTTTTGGCTCCATTATATCAAGCTGTGATAAATAGTTAAAAAGTAATAAAGTAGAATAGTCGTTTCATTCTAAGGTGTGAGCCACAGAATTTTGTTTTCGAGGTGGCCATACTTGAGAGAGAGAAGTATAGCAGTCACATCTGAGATTCATTAATTTAATTAAATCCAATTCAATAGTCTCATGACGTAATAATATGCGACATACCTCATTTATCTCACAGCCAACTCTGAAACAAAATTTTGTGGCTCACATGATGGGAAAGCACGTTCGCAACGTTGATTTTGATTTAAGTAACTTCCACATGAAGTAAGTCACTTGATATCATTAAATAGTACCAACCTCACGTGCTAATGTCAGATAATAGGAGCTTAGATTAGCATTATTCATGATATTCACAATTTCATCTCTATCCGGGAGTTCTTCGTGAAGATTAACGTTTTGCAGCTGTCTGCCTGCAATGAAAGCTAGTTGTCTGAGGACGGCCCTGAAAAGTACAAATAGCATTGCTCATAATATCCATAATTTTGTCTATTTTGGGGAAACAAACTATTTCCCTGCAATGTATATGGATAGCCCTAGCTTATAGCTGTATCGGTGCTCGAAAGACTGTCCAAAATACCATGTAGTGTTAAATGATCAAAAACCCTAATTAATCTTTGCTTAAAATACTGAATACATATTGGTGATACTGAACAATAATTTTACTTACTCATCATCACAATCATTGAAGATACTATTCAGCAGCTCCCTGTTAGAAATATGTATGGCAATGACAGCCGCGCGAATCCTCTCTCCGTACTTGACGTACTGCTCGGCGCACAGCTTGTAGATCTTGTCGCACTCCATTTCGTCCACGTACTTGGAGCAGGACTGCAGGTACATGCAGACACGCTGGTAGATGCTGGAGTCCAGGTGCTGAGGCAGGAGGTCCAGGCGGTCGATTTCCATGAGGAAATCGCAGGCCTGGATTTCGGCGTGGTGTTTGCAGTCGAACTTTATGCAGTCCTCGATTAGCTGCTCGAGTTTCGATTCGGATTTCTGGCAGCGGAGCAGTTGCTCGATTATCTGGGTCTCGATGTGGTGGACGTACTCGTGGCCCCAGTCGCCGATGTTTTCCATGGTACCTGTTCAAGTAATAAGCAAATCACCTCTAAATTTATGGTCAAAATTAATTTCTACCTTCACAAAATATATGATATATATGTCGATAGCCCAGACAGACTATTGTACACGCACACAAATTACTATATGTAAAAATTAGTCTGAATAAAGGCGTATGTATTTATACGATGTAAGATAAGGTGTTTACCTGTTATACAATACTTCAAACTCTCCAACTGGTTCTCAGGTGTAACTTCTGTGGGGCACATCGCGAGCACCGATATAATGTCCGAACACTTTTTCTTCGCCTCGATCTTCGTTATCTTCATGTGGGCTTCCTTCAGGGCGTTATAGTAGGGAGCAAGGTACTTCAATGGTTTCGGCACTGAAGTCATCGAAGCGGTCGAGGTTCGGATCAAAAACTTGAGCATGTCTAAAGCTGGAGGGATCAGGTGCGCATCCTTCCCCTGAAAAATAATTTTATATTGCAATCAAATGAGTTTCATCGAGAATGTATCAGTGGAAGCAGGGGCGGCTCGTTATATAGAGCCCATGAGCCATGGCACTACCTGTAGTTTCAAGCTAGGTAATAATTTTTAACCGAACGCGAAAACAGATTGCGGCACACGTTTGTACTTCCCCGAAACGTGAATCATGAGACTCATTTAACAAATTTACTTTGTAATACATTTTGATTCAGGAACATTTTCAATAAAATGCACTTCGTCGGTATCACGCGTGTGTGATACCGACAACTATTGAAAAGTTCCTGAAATAAATTATTATAGCAATCGATCACGAGATCATTCCATTACGCCTGTAATAATACCACCAAGCCTTTGCTTTAATAAATTCAACACAGTAATGCTTGTAATGTCTAGGTTAAGAACAACTGAACGTGATTAAATCAAACAACTTACGATGATTTTGTCTATCAAAGTTTTCAACTCATCCTGCAACTCCTTATCCTCCTCCGGCTGAAAAACCATTTTCAGATTTGTGCCAAAGCCAATCACATTGTACATACCAGTTCCTCGGGTTTTGCAGAAGGACTCGCCACCGTCACTGCCATGATTTTTGGATTTTGTCAGCGATGACTTGCAGCCTGTAATTCGCAAACAACACCAGCGGCTGTGTTTTCTTTTGTTTGTTTATCCCAAACACTTGGTTACGGTTTCAGGGCGCGGATTGATGCAATTTTTGGAGCTCGTGATCCAAAACCTAATTAATGTTTGCTTAAAATACAAGCAGAATAGAAACAATTCGGCTGGTGATACGGAACACGGAGTTTCATCCAATCGATCTAGTGATACTGAATAATAAATTGTACTTACTCATCATCAAAATCGTTGAAAATACTATTCAGCAACTCCCTGTTAGAAATATAGCAATAATAGCCGCACGGATGGTGTGGAACGGATGGAGTTCTTCGAGTGAGTAAGCGGTAAACGCGGCGGACACGCGCCGACTCAATACGGGATGAATTGCATTTCTTTAAAAGAATTTGTAATCAATTTTACACTTTGTTTGATCAAATAAACGCAGCCCGGTTTTGTTTTAAACAAACAATTATACGAATTCAGTCGGCACTGGCTTCGATCTATTAATTCAAACTTAAATATTGTGCTGTTTTCAAATCTTGGATTTCATGTTTACTTTTTCTTAGAAGTTAATCCAAATGAACACTTTCTTGTACGGAAAAGATAGAACCATTACCATTAACAAATCTTATTTTTATTATTGAACCATTAATTCCTCTATAAATTACAGTTTAAATCATTAAAATCAAAGAAGCGCAACAGCAATATTTATTAGTCTGCGATTTTATCGAACGTTTATTTAAACAGATTTGAAGATTAAAAGTTTAGCAGTGATTTAAGGTTTCAATTATCAAAATCATGCCTCAGAGTTACGAGTTATAAGCTTTTAAAAATTCTAACATCGCATTCGTAATGGCCGCCGCCTCCGCGCCATCTACCAGACGATGGCTGAACTGCTAAGTGCATATTGCGGGCAGCGCCAAAACACTCAAACTTTATATCTATAATCAAAATGTAAAAATCCATCAATGAGTTGCACTTTAAACGATGAAAAATTTAATTCTAAATCGAATAATGTATAAAATAGCTGAGGAAATTTAGTGTTTTTTTAATAATTTGCAAATTAAAATTTACCGCAATTTCTTGCCGGTATTCCAGTTCACTGTAAAGCAACAGCAAAACTTTTGATAAATACAATAAAACGAAATGTAGCCTGAATATATGAATATTCAACCTGTTCGTTAATCTGCAAGCAAAAATTAAGTCTTACTAAGACTATAAACAATCAAATGCTTTCTGCAACAAGTAAGGTTATTCCCAATTTGTTTAGCAAAACTTTTATTTCGTGATTTCATCGAATATTTATTTAAACAAGTTTTAAGATTAACAGTTTGACAGTGATTTAAGGTTTTAATTATAAAATCCAAACCTCAGCATTACGAGTTATAAGCTTTTGAAAATTCAAACATCACATTCGTAATGGCCGCCGTCTCCGCGCCATCTACCGGATAATTTTGATAACTGAAACGTTAAATAACTAACAAGCTTTTAATCTTTTGGACCCTGTTAAATAAATCGTGGAATAATAAATATTGCCTAACTAGAGCGATGAGTTAAGGGTGGTTGAAATGAGAAAATATTAGGCATTAGACTGTTGTCTGTTGTTTTGTAAATCGAACGGAACAAAGAAAAAAAAAACGAATTTAATATGTATAGTATATTACGATAAACATTTTTATTACAACAACAATAGATATAATATAATAATGGTACAACGTCATAAATGCATATTTAAGTATCAAATTAATTAAAGAACCAACGGCGAGCAGGGAATAACTTCACAGGGTACTCAAAAAGATCGTACCGTTCGACTTAATTCATTGTAACAAACGTTTATTTATTTAATTGTTAATGCCGATACAAGGAAGTTTACATACGTCAAAATAAATTTTTCATCAGAAATTACAACCAAAGTGAAATGTTTACGTGTACCTGATCACGGTTGTAATTCACAAAAGCAGCGATTGCCTCCCTAAATTATTTTGCCACGATGTTTACAAATAAAACATTCTGAGTAATCATTTCATTAAAAGAAGGTAAAATTACTTATATTAAATCTTGCACCATGTTGATGTAACATAATCATCATTTTACAAAAAAAAAATTAATATTAATGTAATGAAAAAAAAAATGGAGAAATTATTTAAATAAGGTAAAACCTGACACATGTGGATATTTGTAAATATCTAGCATCAATCATAGAAATCAGATTTTCTAGTTTTCGTTTCTTTATACTATCAATTATTTGATAATGTCGGAACACGACAAAGTGAAAAATTCGTGATAACAGCAAAGTGTTTAATTCAACCTCCTTAGTATTAGTGATTTATCTGGAGTTATCTATTAGGTGTAAATATTTAGATATGTTATTATATTATCACTAAGAATTCATTAAATTTTTTTAGCCACTAAGTCGAACGTTAAGATCTTTATGAGTAATGTCGAACGTGTACCCATGAAGTTGGTCACCGCTTGCCGCTGTTAAACAACCTATATACATAAAATAGAAGAATATACAGAAAATGTATATTTGTACTTAAGGTAAATCCGCAAATTATATACTTAAAATCGTAGAAACATAAATACACTTAAATCACGACATTCACCATCTATAAAACCACAGGAATCAACGTTTAAAAAATACTGACCATAAATACAAAACAGGGGCGGCCCTTGAAAGTTCGGCAGAGGAGGCCACGGAAGAATACTCGTTTCCTTTATTGAAGCAGTGCGTCCCGCATTAACATCTCTTTCTCTTAGCCTCCTCTGCAAAAGTTCACGAACCGTCGCCGATACAAAAAGATATATATTAATTAATAAATAAATCATGTATAGAATACCAACGTAATAAAATAAAATCACATAACCTTTTCTAATCATTCAACTAATTAAAATGGGCTGAATGAACTTGAAATTATTGTTTATAAATTAGAAAAATCTTGTAAAGATCATAAAACAAAACATAATTTTTGATTTTGTCCAAAGACAAATATTTGCATGCTACAAATATTTTTTACTTTCTCCGTACGAAGTACGAGAGAGTGTTGTGATTTATTCGAATTCAAAATTTCAACACAAACAAACCATATTTTTTTTCTAGAAATGGAAATTACTTGAATAAAAAAAATCACTACATACCAGTGTCAGATCTAATAATTAACAAATCTCGCTCGGATACAATTCCCGGTGACGATTTGGCCATCACCGTTTTCCTTACCT
This sequence comes from Ocypus olens, assembly GCA_910593695.2. Classification (NCBI taxonomy): domain Eukaryota; kingdom Metazoa; phylum Arthropoda; class Insecta; order Coleoptera; family Staphylinidae; genus Ocypus; species Ocypus olens. The sequence continues at coordinate 2,375,056 of OU343058.1, forward strand.
GTTCGTTTCGAAAAAAAAAATACACCCAACATCAATGAGACGTGTATAAAATATATATTATAAAGTTACAATACATAGATCCAGTTTCTCGTCGTCAGTTGGTTTTGAGTGGGGAGGTTATTATGCTTAAATTATTCTTTCGTTTATTGACTAGAACGGCGGCTTGGTCCACCAGGGAAATGCGGATGGTGGCCGGGTGTTGCTCCCAGGGTTCTCCGTCCACTTGGACGGGCGAGGTTGCTTTCAAGTGGATCTAGTTTTGTGTAACGGATAATATTAACAATATAAAAATGCTAGTTCTAGTTTTAAAACCTAGAAAAGTAGTAAAACTAAGATGAATTGGCAGTAAAACTTTTAATCGACCGAGTGGGAAGATTGTTACTACGAAATTAGTGCATTTTTATGGCATCGTTAGAATGAATGAACCACTTTTTACTTTGTTTGTAAACACCAGGGATGTGTAGAGAGATCACTAATGCCAATGCAGAGGCGCGCTGACTTTTTCGTCCCTACGCTAGCGACACCTATTAGGAGAAAATCGGAAACAGTCATGTGATCTTACTCAACTCAATTTTTACCATAAGATGTCTTCTCTTAACATGCCCGCTAAAATTTTCTTCCCGGAGCGTTTCTCTCTTGCTCCACGAGCGTCTTTACGCCGATGAATAGATTGACATTGACATATTAATGAGATCACATGACTGTTTCGGATTGTCTCCTATTAGGTGCCGCTAGCAGGTGGACGAAAAAAAACGTATTCTGTTGTTAATCTCTCTACTCATCTCTGATAACACTGATGTATTCATTTGACTGCAGTTTTGGCTTGCCATTAACAATCTTTAGTTGATAATGGTAAGCTGGGTTGCCGTGTTATACAAACAAAGTTTGTTTTATTCCAAATAAAAGCATGTATTACAAAGTTGAAGCTTCCTACATAACAAATATTCTTACACAGGTTAACTACATTAAAGAAATACACAGTTCAGGATAAAAAGAACTCACCTCAACGGTTTTAGCCTGCCCGATGCGGTGAGGGGTCGAGAGACCCACCTGCAGCTGAGCTATATGGAATGATGAGTATATGCCAAGAACTTCTAGGACCCCGTCTTTGTAGGATTGAACTGAGGATTCGCCACTCATACCTTTAAATTAAAAAAAAAACATGTTCTCTGGTAATCGTTTTAGTTGTCTAAAATGATGGTTGCGTCTATTATAAACCAGCTCGTTAGCTAGGGGTTAATTTACTGCTTAAATTGTATGAAAATTGATATAAATTGTTTTATTCGAGTTAACAAGTTTGCTGCATTGATATAAATTGTATTGTTTCATTAGAGTTAACAAGTTGGCTGCAGAATTTCATACACGTATGTATGAATTTAGCTAACACACAAGAGTTAAAAAATTATAGCCAATTCGGCTCCTTAAAGTTAGCTACGAGCACCAGTGTGCAAACGGTTGATCAAGTTGCTTCTGGTAGCTAAACTAAGTTAAAGTATTGTGAGACCAAAAAGTCGAAAATAGTTGGAAGCACATTTTCTGAAAATCCCTATAATCATTCAAGTAAAATTATATTGGCCGCCTTGAATTCTCGTGCGTTTTGTTTATTTTGACATCTTGTAGTTTTTTGAGGTTACTTGCCTTAAAAACAGACAAAATTGGCAGATATAAACTATTTTCAGAGATCAAAATCAACAACACTGGAGAATTCCATGCAGCCAACATATTATCCCTATTTTCAGAAAATGTGCTGTCAACTCTTCAAATTTTTGATCTCACGGTATAAATTCTAGAAACCTACTCCATAAATCAACCCCGGCACCCCATGACTGAATATTTAAAACCACAACAGATTCCAATTCCGGCAGGTCCACCTTCTTTCCATCCAAGTATAAATCCATATGCTGTTCGATGTTTTTGCAGTCCGCCCATACGACTTGATTCGTTCCGAATATTAAGTACAATATCTGAAACATGTTCAGTATGATAATATAACACTGCCCACTGTCGTAAAATATAACATAATTTTTTTTTTTAAATACAAGTCCAGTGACTTTTTACATTACCCTAACAGAGCCAACTCAGTTAAAAATAAAAATCGAACAGAGTTTAAAGTCGCCAATTTAAATACCTTATTAAACACTCGATTGCTGAACAAGTAGAACCTGCTGTCGCGGGTTTTGTGAAAGTCCAGGGCCACTTGCGCGTCCACGCCTATGCTAAAGTAGTTGTACATGAAGTGCGTCTTTGCCGGAAGCAGGATGCCCAGATTTCTCGTGGGGGTTATTTCGACTTTCCACCTGAAACGAATACGTTGGATATGCGGAGAATAAAATACCGGTGGGTGCGAACCTGTCGACTTCCGACACTTTGGCATCCTGGATGACGGACATGAACCTCATGACGTCCAACTCGGACGGGTGTTCTTTTCCCCAGCCTAGGACTCTCGATAAATCGTTGCCGGTGCCTAATGGTAAGATTGCCACGGGTGGTTGGGGCTGGAAATAATAATTATTATCGATATAACAGATAGACTGAAAGAAAATGCTTGGTTTGATATGGATTTTTGTCCATCTAAACTATAGTAATGATTATAAAACAAAATAATTTAAACGTTGGGCACAACTAACCTCCAAGTCCATCTTATGTGAAGTTGTCAGCATCCAAGAGACGGTGCCATCCCCGCCAGCCACCAATAACCGGACAGGCTTGGGCGCCACTAAAACGCTCCACTGCAAAGCAGCAGCTGGAGGTCTTTCGGCTAGATCGATTACCTGAGATGGGTTTAGGAGTTTCCTGAATTCCGATAAGATGGCGCCACCATCGTTGTTTCCAGACTTCCTATTCGCTGAAAATATTATTTAGTAAAATCACTCATTGTTACAACTCATAAACTGAGGGACAAGATTTGTGAAGCGCCTCTTAAAAATAAGTTTATAAAAACAACGCGTGGCTCATTTAAAAAGCCTTCATGGAACAGTGTTTAACCTACGGATCAGTAGTCAACATTACAACACAAACTCACCAACTACAATTAAAGGCGCCCAATCCGACCATCCGGGATCCTTGACACCTCTTAAAAGCAAATGCCGGTGGATACTCCTCTTCATCCTTGCAGTTTGTACGCACCAGGGTGGTACTATCATCGACTTGAACGGTCCAAAATCGCATTCCTTCAATAGTAAAACAATATCAAGAGCTGGAGGATTTTAGTAAATCCAGTCCATTGATGATACATACGAAACAACAGTTTGTTGATTCGTAACTAACGTATTATGAGTAACCAACAGCTTATGAAATAATAGTACTATTACGATCCCAATTGTTATCAATAAATGTTTAGTATAAAACAATACCGTGAGATCAAAAAGTCGAAAATAGTTGGCAGCACATTTTCTGAAATTGGGGATAATAATTCGAGTAATATTATGTTGGCTGTCTTAAGTTTATTTTAACATCTTGTGCTTTTTTTGTTTTAAAAATAGTTTTTATAAAAAGTCCCGAAAAAACATAAAAAGTCCCGAATTCCAAACCTAAAAAAATTGTCCCGAAAAAGGTCTGCCAAAAAACTCATGAAAATAAACTCTTGAAAGAAAGTCTTTAACACGTTCGCTGCCACCGACGCGCTAGTGCGTCCGACTTTATACTTGCGTAAATGCAATCCCAATTGCGGTGGCAGCGAACGTGTTGAAAGAAATGCTGAAACATGTACTGAAAAAAGCCCCAAATAATAACAATCCCGAAAAAAGTCCTAAAATAATTCTAAAAAAGGAACAAAAAAAGTCCTGAAAAAAAATTTCTGGAAATATATTACTCCTATATACTATATTTTCGGGAATTGTTTTCCTACCTTTTGTACTTCCTCCATACATTCCGTATGAACGGTCCGTTGACACCAGCAGCATTGAAAATCCACGAGACCCGGCTCCATGGAACAATCCTCTTGGCACACAGAACACATCGCTCCCAACGGCAAGTTCCCTACAATACAACACAATAACGCGATTTCAACCACCACCCGGCGGCTTTACCTTTAACCCAGTGATGCAATAAAACGTCGGTCTTACTCGTAATTACCTTGCATATTAAAATTTTGTTAGCTTGTTTTATGCAATCCGGATCGGCGCAGACACCGCAACAGTCACAGTACACACCAATTCCGTTGATTAAAAGCGATTCGCATATCGAACAATACCACGGCTGAAAATAATTAATAGTTTTGATATTTGTACTTCCGCAAATAATTATTTATTTTATTTCCAATAAGAATTCTTGTCAGGTTTTGTTTAATGATGGTGTTAGTTCATGCTTAAATATTCGAATAATTATTCTAAATTTACAAAATGTATTCATGTGTACGTGGACAATATTATGCGACAAGAGTGTACGATAAATTTCGAAAATAATAACTTATACAAATCCCCTGGCTGGAAACAGGGTTTACTGGTTGTAAAGGCTGAAAATAATAAATAGTTTCGATATGTTCTGATTAAACATCTAATAGCTGAAAAACAGGGTTTACCGGTTGTAAATTCTACAAACCTTGGATGAGAACTTGATCGGCCTCCAGTTGTGGTTCTTGGAGACGTCCCTGATGGGCACGATTTTGGCTTCGCACTGGCACCACTTGATCAGGTAGTAGGAGACCACGCAGAAGACGATCGTGCCGAAGATCGGTGCGAAGAAGAAGCTTGAAGGCAGGAAGATGCCCTCGAGCAGCATGTTCGAGTTGAGGTAGCCGAGGAGCTTGCTGAACACGGCCATTAATGCACTGGGAATTTAGTCGCGGGGCGCCCCATTGTTTGCAAATGTGCGCGCCGCCCGCTCCCGCAACCCGCTGAATCTATCTACGAATTCACCGTCATTGTTTGTTGTTGCTGCTGTCAAAATTTCGTCAACAAATCCGGCTGTCATTTTTTGATTAATTATGCGCTTACATTGTTGCCAACGCAGAAGCAATACATTAATCGGTGCGATGAATAAATAACTTTATTTAGCACTTCTATACAATTAATTGTATAAAATAACAGTTTATGTATTTACAATAATTCTATATCTATAATAATACTTATTTTTTGATCATATAACTAGATTAGTACTCATTTCATAACTTATGGTTTTTAACAGTTTATGTATTTACAATAATTCTGTATCTATAATAATACTTATTTTTTGATCATATAACTAGATTAGTACTCATTTCATAACTTATGGTTTACGTTGTCAGATGGCGCTTGTATTTAAGCGACTAACGTGCGTTCAAGACAGCGGCGGCTCGTGGTTTTTCCTCAAACGTTTTAAGGATATTTAAGACAGTCCTATCTATATTAATCGATCTCATCACTTTCATCTTTCTTTAACTAGCTTAACTAATTTCCAGTAACACCAACGAGAAATTTGGTATATTTTCGTTCCCGTTGTCGTTACCATTATCAGGTCGAAGCAGCCTTTACTTGTTCAAAAATTAACTTATAAACAATATAATAATAACTACACGTAAACATATCCAATTATGCGTTGTTTAACTTTACGAATTAAATAACTAATTTCCGATAACGGGAACGAGAAATTTGGTATATTTTAGTTCTCGTTCTCGTTGCCGTACCCGGGTTATTGTAGAGCGGCCTTTACTTCTCCAAAAATTTGCAAAAATTAACAATACAAGAATAACCGGTAAATTTATTGGTAAACATATTCAATTATGTATAGTTTAAAATATTAAACACCAACCGAGATTTATGTTGGTGCAATAAATAAATCGATAACCCTATTAGGATATTTTTGCATTTGGCAACGATGCGGTGATGGAATGCGGTAGTAGCCGAAAAACGCGGAAGCGCGATGTAGGCAACCCATTAACCTCCTCAGACTTTCAGGAAGCGAAAATTAGGTCAGAAACGTCAAAATACCCGATGATTGAATGAACCCAATAGGATTTGATTAGTAACCCCCCAAATAGTTTTAGGTAAGTGCATTCACACCGTAACCTCCTTCCCCAATCACTTCCGCATGGATACGAAAAGCCGCATTGTTTGTGTGATTGTAACCTAAGGTGACTTCCTGTTCCAGTTTTTGCAGGAACAATGGCTAGCAATATACCGGATGTGAGTTACTGCTGTGAGATCTGCGGCTTGGAGAGCCTGAGCGAGGATGAGTTTCGCGTGCACACCCACACGGCGCACGTCGACGGGCACGCGGTGTGCCCCTTCTGCGAGCTCGGCGCCGTCTCCCCCTCGGAGCTGCTGCTTCACGTCAATCAGGCACACTTGGACTTTTTAACGCCCGAATCCGAACTGAATATGTCGTTTATCGATGATGCCAGTCCGAGGTAAGGATGTCTTACACGCGAGTGTTTATGGAATAAAACAGCTTTTACTGGCGATGGGAATTAATTCAATACTAATAATAATAATTTGAAAATATGAATGATGTGTTGTTTCTAGTTTTCATATTTTTAAATTATAAAATAGTAAATTTAGAGTGTTTGAATGTAGGGGTGACCAACTGCACTTTATTTCAAGCGATAGATTTTGTTTTGAATTATTTTTTTACGGAGTTACGAAAGCGTGTGCGTTTTCTCTATGATTTGGATGATGCTCGCACGTATACTCGGTTCTTTTTTATTGGCCAACCAGATTTGGGATTTATTTTTCTTATGCCCTATCCCACAATCCAACCAGTAAAACATAACCCAAAGTTTTTATAAATTAATTAATTAATGAAGGGAAAAAAAAAGTTAACATTTCAATGATGTTCTGCCATTTCGAATTAATTTGAGCGCGCTAAACGGTAATGCTAAAAAAGTGTGCGTTAAGGGGCTAATATATAATTGGATAATAATGGTGGCGGGTGGGCCTTATCCTACAATCCAACCAGTATTAAAGGGTGATAATTTCAATCAAATCTTGTCAGATGATATTTTTACATGTGAATGAGGGATATTATAAAATGCAACATTGCACTACACATAACCAAAAAAAATTATTGACATAACCAAATTGTTAGTAATTTTTTTACTACCAACAAAAATGTCTGCGGCTAGAATAAAATGTGAACCGAGTATATACCAAATGTGCAGATAATTTATTTTTGAAACACACTGTATATATATAATTATAAGTTAATAAATGTCTGGTGATACTTCAAAACAATTCCCATTTATAGGGTGCAAACGATAAATAGAAAAGTAAAAACTGTCTTATTCCAATTATAAAATGTACGATTAATTCAAGTGAATACAATGGTGTGAATGGTGAGTGCAGTAGGGACTGGAACCTGCCGACCTTATCGAATGGTAGATGTAGCAGTACGCATACTAACGGTTCCTCGATATCTAACAATATCAATAATATCAACTTAACACCAAAGGTACTGCCGTTTGTTTGGTGTTGTTCCGGGCGACGCATGTAACGGAGATCTGTTTTGTTTTTGCAGCATAGTTTAGTAAACGGCGGAGGGGAGCTGAGTCCCAAGAACGTGGCCCACGGACAGGGCTCGCCGCTGCGTTCGAGTTTGAACCTGAAATTGAAGAATCCTCCGGCACCCGCGCTGCAGTGTCCCATGTGCAATTACACTAGCGGAAGCCCCGGAGAATTAGAGGAGCATATAAACAGGTGATAATTCTATTTTGTGGATAATTTTATAAATGTCAATATGCCGTGAGATCGAAAAGTCGAAAACAGTTGGCACCGCCTCTGCATTTAGTAACCCTTGAGAATTAACCTCTCAAAATGTCACTATTTCTTTGTTTATCTTCCAGCGAGTAATGATAAAATTTGTTTCGGTATGGTTCACAGGCAGCACTTCGACTTGACCTCACCGTCGGTGGGCGGTTGCACCGGGGAGGTGTTCCCTTGTCCGATATGCGCAAAGTCTTTCAATTCGGCGCCGGACCTTGAATTGCACGTCAACATTGAGCACAGGGATGTGCTGTCGCCGGCATCTTCGTCGACCTACTCGTGTCCCGTCTGCGGAATAACGCTGGATGATAATGTAAGTTGTATTTTTGTTGTTGGTTACCGCCGGTGTTATCAACATTTGTTGGCCGTCGCAAAAATTAGTTACTTAATGCAATTATCATTGAATTTAATACGGATTCAAATTTTAAGTGGAGTTACCTCGCACACCGAAGTTGCATATCACATTTGTAGTGGAAAGATGAATTTTTTTTTTGACACAGTATAGGACTTTTGTCCACAGTTGGATTTTTAAATTAGTTTTAAATTAATTGAGTACATAATATAATTTGTTTCACTTAATGCATTAGGCACGCATCTAGAATAATTATACACCAATCCAAGTTTCTGAATATGATCCGAAATTGTTTGTGGAGTTGCGTTGAGCATTTCTGCAATCTCCAATGTTGTCGAAAAATTGTCTTGAGAAGAAATGTTTTTGACAGAACTCTCCAGTTGATTTCAAAATCCTTTTTTGACAATATTTGAGATTACAGAAACACTCAACGCAACTCCACAAACAATTTTGGATTATATTCAGAAACTTGGATTGGTGTATAATTATTCCAGATGTGTGCCTCATGCATTAACATGACTGAGTGGCCATTTCACGCATCTCTGCTTGCTCGGAGTAAATATGAAATTTCGTTAGACTAGGTAATAACAGGTAATGAAAAGTACATTACGAATGAGAACATTGTGAGACAGAAAAGCAACTTTACAGGCAGCTTGTGGAAGGTTGGCTGAAGAAAGGTAGTGCATCCCGGGTGATTGTTAACATCTGTCTGTAGCCTCCTCAGTGGAAGTTGACCAGTGCGAAATGTATCTTTCTACTTAACCCACATTTGTCCGAGATTTAAATTCAAGGAAAGTAAATAATCAAGTAATTAAGATTTGAAAACACAGTCTGTCTGTCAAATGTCAATGAATAATCACTGAATTGAAATAAAAATATAATAGATGGCGCTGACGATATTCTAGATGTAAAAGTCGGGTTAAGCAGTATTCAAATGTGACGATTACTAATACACCATGCGGTGTGCGGCCTCCCTTAATGTTTGTGCAATTTTTGTAGATCATTTTGTTGTTAAACAAGTTTCCCGCATGCTGTAACTATTTCCTTATAGAGTGAAGCAGCTTCTAGACACGTAGAATCGCACTTCCCGGCCACATCCCCTGCGCCGGTCGACAGGGAGGCTCTGAAGAAGCGCGAGGAGCGCGAGTTCGAGCTCCTGCGCGCGCAGTACGGCATGGACGACCAGGGCAACTTCAGGGAGCAATCCGTGACCAACATGCAGAGGGCGGTGTACGCGGGCGAGATGAGCGTCGCCGATTACTACGAGCGGACGCTGGACCTCCGGGCGGCCGAGAGTTGCGGCGTCGACGACGGAAGCTCGGTCACCAGGACAATCGTAAGTTTTCTTGCAACGACCATTGAGCATCCTTCATTGCATCGGTGCGTTAGGTGCCCAGGGTGAAGGCGATGAGCTTCAACGCCACCAACATAGTGAAGACGGTTACGTGCTCGTGCGTCGACCACTACGCCTCCTCTTACGGGGACCGCGGCTGGGGCTGCGGCTACAGAAACACGCAGATGATGATGTCCAGCCTGCTGACGCACACCGGCTACAACGAGCGGCTCTACAAGATCTGGAAGGACCAGAGGCCGCCGCGGAGTTCCGTTCCGAGCATATCACGTTTACAGAGCTTGATCGAACAAGCTTGGTCTCAGGGTTTCGATATACAGGTAAGGTGATGCGGTTGTTTACTATTTACTCTCTAAAATTAAATACTTCAGGGTTCCGAACAATTAGGAAGTAAATTAGTAAACACGAGGAAGTGGATCGGCGCCACCGAGGTGGTGACGCTCTTATCGTTTCTGCGCATCCGCTGCCAGCTGGTCGACTTTCACAGGCCGACCGGGCCCGGGGGCACCCACCCCGAGCTCTTCAACTGGGTGCTGAAGTATTTCGAGAGCAACACCAACGGGGATTTTATCGCCCCGCTGTATTTACAACATCAAGGTAATTATTATTATTCCCTATACTCCCTGATATGGGTGATGGAACTCTATTTTTGTTAATAGGTCACAGTAGGACCATAATGGGAATCGAAGTGCAAAAAGACGGCACGCTCATACTCCTGGTGCTCGATCCGAGCCACTCGCCCCAACAGATGGCGCAGTTCGGCGACACGAGCTCGGCGGCGGGGGCGCTGCGGCTGTTGCGGAAAAGCGAGGCGTCCATGAAGGCCAGGCAGTACCAGATAGTCGCCGTGGTGGGCACCATCGACACCGAGGAGCAATACCAGGTACGTGGAATTAAATATTTCCAGGTGACGACGAACGTAACCGTTTGACTTTTTGTAGCAAAGTAAGATTTTACGGGGTCACAGAGTCCCGCAAGATCGGTGAGGTTGACACGAACGTACTTATAGTGGTTGCAAAATTGGCTTGTTTACTAAAAATATATTCCACGATTTTAGTCTAATCAATTCACACCACCTTTGCTGTTCATAATATTATTACGTAAAGAATATTAACATTTTTAACGCGGGTCTAATTAAAAATATTAATATTGTTCCGTGTCACGTGAAAGGTTTTATTTTTTTTCTTTAGATAGGAGACTCCCACCGTTTTATTTTAGGCATTTCGAGTACAAAAATCCCTAGTCGGTATCATAGATCAGTGAAAATACCATCTCATTACTAGTGACTTAAGTTTTATGTAATTGTTTAGTTTTAGTTATTTAGTGGTAAGTAATTCAATTAAAAAAAAAAAACAAAAGAATATTTCATGGCACACTGGCTAAATCCTGTGCTTACGATTTATGATGATAAACTTCTCTAACTGTGTTTCAACAATTCATATCCATCCAACGGAAAAGAATATATATTTATTTTTTGCTACGAATATCGAATGTGATTATACGATGATGATGACGACGATGATGATGATGATGAAACGAATCAAAAAAATAATGAATGAAAGGTGCACCTCGTGTTTTGGTTTTAAATAAGGATACTCCTCCATATAGTGATATAAACGTTGTATAAACAAGAGCGTAGGATTTGTACGTTTTGTTTATTTGAGCTTTTCATTTCCAAAGACTTCTGCCTTAGAACGAATAAAGGCGCGCGGGAGCGCTGGTGGTGGTTGCAAACTTGATGCAAGATATGGTGAGGAATTTTAAGTAGCGACTCAGCTCTGTTGTATATGAGACAATAAATATAAGTATTCTGCGCCGGCGCGGACCGTCAGCGCTTCCGGGACGCCAGGAGCTTTGCCTACTTAGAGAGTGATTTATAAATATTTTACTAGGACGAAACACTAATGTACTGTTGATCACTTAAAAAACTCTGTACTGTACAAAAATCTAAAATGTTAAAATTTGAGAAATATATTATTAAATATGTCATTCATTCTTTTACGCTTACCCCGTTAGTGTTAGAATAGTCGTACGTCCTAGTCCCTCACATCCTTGGAATGATTACTTGCAGAAGCGCGATCTACGGGATGGAGCTCGGAGCAGAAAAAAGATGGCAAAAACCGAACGGCTGCTAAGATAGCAGAGGTGGTAATACAGATCTCTGCAACTAATCTATATTGCCACGTCTACTAGATACACAGGTGGGTAGGGTTGGTTGCAGAGATCTGTATTACAACCTCTGCTACCTCGGCCGTGCCAGGAGTCACCCCGTCACGGCTGAGTGGTCTATATGGACCCCCAGGGGATGACAGCCAGAAAAATAATTGGGGCTCGTGAGCATAATCTTGCTGGAATTAATCTAATGAAGCAAAACATTGGACGGTAGAATTTTCCCAGTTTCCCAACCTGTTATTGAGAAACATCCAGGATGACAACATTTAAATGTCCTTCGAACACACTTTAACAACCTGTTTGATGATGTTTTGATGTTGTAGTCTTCGCTCAACATTTAAAACAGACTTTAAACACTTAAAACAGACTTTAAAAACTGGTTTGATGATGTTCTGACCATAGAAATACCACAGCGGATTATCAATCCATGGCATTGAAGAATCGTCATGTTACAAGAAGAATTAACGAAGAGCTTAAGGTGCAGCTCGGAAAATTCTGGTTTCAGAAAGATACACCCGTTGCTCATTCTGCATTATGAACTGTCGCAAGAGAGTTTTTGATAGCTTTCCATCTTCATACCTCATGAAAAGGTGTTTCTTCTTGTGAAAGAAAAGGAAATCGATTGCAAACCACTAAACGTGGAGATTTAAGACTATACCGCACTAATTTCAAGCCAAATGTTGAACTGTTGGAGCATTAGGATCTTCTTTGTTTCACAATTGTCCACTCTACAAAAGACCATATCAAAGTGTCATCTGTCAAAAGTACATTTGAAGTTTGGAAAAGTTCAATATTTGGTCGGAAATTGGCAAGTGGTGTACGGGGTGAAAAGTTGGAGAACATCTGCTTTATACTAACAACATCTGGACAGGCGGCACTGATGCACACACACTAGTTCTTCCTTTTGAACAATATCGGGAAGTACCGTAATTTTTTTTACATTAATAAAATTAGTATTTGTTATGTAGGAAGCTTCTACTTCGTTATACATGCTTCGTCAAAGTAAAAAGTATTTTTTTATTCCAAATAAAATTAGTATTGCTTGTTATGAAAATAATAGCCATTTTGCAAACCTACGCTCGGGAAAACAACCCTTTGCTTATGTGACCGGAATTTGATTCTTTGCCTTTTAGGACAATTTTTGAAATTTTGATTTAAGGTTTTTTTATTTATTAAAATGTGGTTTCGGTTGTCAACTCATTAACCTGCATTTATTCAAGTAGATTAGTTAATACATTGGACACATAGGTGGCTCTACTATATCGTTGCCGTGTACATTAGTTCATGCATTGGACACATGGATGGCCCTACTACAGTGTTAATATTTCCGCCAGATAGCCAAACTAATTATTATTATTATTTAAGGTTGACATATTTTGCTGCGTGACAACTCGCCCGTGACGTAATCTTTTTTTTGACGTTCTCATTTTCGAGCGTCCACGTACATAGGTTAATTCAGAAGTCAAAGTTTATCAGCCTGTCTTTTTGATTAATTACATTATTTGTGAATTAGCTTATTATGTTGCAATGTCGCTGATGGTACGTAGCGAAAAAAATGATAAACATTGCGAAACGCGCACGTTGAAAATATGGAAATTAATACAATGTAATTTGCATGTTACAAATGTTGCACACATACCATTGATTTTAATGATTCATAATTCTAAACCAATAATATTTTCTTTATTTCGAAAATCTGGAAGTTTATGAAAAATATTTACTAACGAAAGATGTTCAGTTTTTTGTATTAAAAAGTGGTTTTGGTTGTCAACTCATTAACATTTATTCAAGTGCATTAGTTCAGACATTGGGCACATAGTTGGCTCTACTACAACGTTGCCAAGTACATTAGATCATACATTGGACACGTAGATGGCTCTACTGCAGCGTTGCCAAGTAGACCAGTACATTAGTTCATACATTGGACACAGATGGCTCTACTACAGCGTTGCCAAGTACACAAGTACATTAGTTCATACATTGAACACACGGATGGCTCTACTAACAATTGACTTGTACATCTATCAAATAAGTTAAGTTTCTAGTAAACGTATGTCCATAAAATAATTCGATTCAGTCTAGGCGGGAAATTTAAAAATTCTCGAGCGTGCAAATATTTTCCCGACGAAACTTTGCGAGTGCATTTTTCGGCAATCGGTAAAGACAACTGGAAATTTGTCAATGAAATGGATACAATTAATTCTGCTCTTAACTAAATCGAAATCGGAGACGGTCAAAAACAGATACAAGCACGTGAATTTCGAGGTTAGAATAGAATGAGAAAAGACATAGGTTGCACTATGCCCTTGAGTTTATATATCGACATACGTTTCGTATTTCATTTCGTTTTTCTTAAGCATGCGAACGAGTATAGATATTTATCCAGACGCGATTATTAGATCGAAAAAGCATGAGTCACTGTCACCTCTGCGCGATTGTACTATATAACGTTGCCAAGTACATTAGTTCATACATTGAACACGTAGATGGCTCTACTATATATAGTTTGCATTATATTTTCAATATTTTTATTTGTCTTTAATTGACAGATTTTGACCATACAGAAATGTGTACTTAACTCATTACCTATTTCGATCCCCTCTGTGCGCCCCGCCCATTTTTCATCCGCCACCGTGTCCAATTTGTAATTTACAATTAATTCGTTTCCAACCAGCCTTCTTTAATTACGAGTTTGGAGAAGTGACGCCAGAGATTCGAGTTTCGAATTAATCACGTCACGATTGCACGATGTCAATTAAAGCACCGAACGAGATTAAAATCATGGAGCATAAACCATATTTGCATAGTAATTTAAGCGATTCGATTTGTATTTAAATTATGGCGAGACGACACACCCACATGCTGTTCGAAATACAATAATTCAATCTCAAAATTATAAGCCCGGAAAATCGTTCGTACGACTGCTGTGATCAGTTTCTTGCTTGATATTGTGAGTCTTTTTTGGATGATGTTTTTACCACGGGAGATTTTGCCTAATCTCAAATCATTAGAGAAATTTTCCAGAGTCGGACAAATTCCTAACAAGATAATTATTGAGTCTTTCTTAAGGGCAGAAAATAGTTCGTACAATTGCCGTGTTCAGTGTCCTGCTTGATATGGTGGATCTGTTTTGGATGATGTTTTTACCACGGGAGATTTTGTCTAATCTTAAATCATTCGAGAAATGTATCGATATTTGTTGATAATTAAGTCGGAATTTGATATATAACAAATCTTTATTTACAGAAATGGTTTTACTAATTACAATACAACATTCTAACCCATTACATTCAATGACACAATTTTTTCAAAAGAATTTCTAATTCTAAGATGTTTTTTAAAACTAAATTTGGTGAAATATAATACAACGAGAAGACTCATCCAATGAGCAGCTCTGCAATTACAAACAGAGCGAACGAGAAAAAGTTTGGTTCTTTGTTAGTGTAGAAAAACAATCACTGCTAAATATCTGTTCTACTATCAATACAAAAGATAACTTTGAATTAAACAACTTTCGACGTTTTTTTACCACTATAAAAAGTTGTTTAATTCGAAGTTACCTGACAATGGACTACCACATAGTAACGGTCGCAACCGTCATCTTCATAAATACAAAAGAGTTTTCGTCGCCGATATATTCTATAAAGTAAATAACATTGCCACTAGGTGTCACTAAAGCCCACCATGTTTATTGTACTTGTTTGAGTACATGGAAAACAAAGAAAACATTTCTATGAATGGGCTGTAAACTGTAGGTCTTTATGTCCAGGAATTTGATTTAGACCACTTCACTTAATTATTTCAGCAAGTAGGCCGAGCAGACGTAAAAAGAAACGATTATTTAATTATAGTAAATGATGAAACTTTGTTTTCGTCGATACATCTGCTCAAAACAAGATTGCGCGATAACCAGTTCTTGATCTACTGTTATTCCGCGGTCGGTCGATTGCAGGTAATATAATCTCCCTTCCGAGAAGCCATCAATTCCCGCCAGAGGTAATAAACGCGCCGGAGCGGAGGGTGGCAACATCCGAAACTGTTACATCGTAAAAACCCAACGAGTTAAATAACAACGATCCATCATTGGCGATTCTCGGAATGTACGCTCACATGATGTTTACGAAGCATATTAATCGATTCCATTGATAAATGTCTGCATATTAATGTTGAAAGCGACAAATGGTGCATTACGCGTGATTTGGAGAGTCTGTAAGGATAGTAAAGCTGGTTCTACGCGATGCTAGGAACACCTTCAAATGTTGAACATTTGATGGTTGGTCGCATCCGTTGTTCGAACCTACGAGCGTCGAAGGTGTGCTTCGGTCGACGTCGGTATTCTTGCACCGAGTCAAAGGGATGCTTCTAACCAGTGACGGATTTCGGGGTGACTCATGGTACGGGCGAGGTAGCAGAGGCGGTTATACAGATCTCTGCAACCGACCCTACCTATCTGCATTGCCACCTCTGTTACCTCGGCCGTAGATAGGTAGTATCGGTTGCAGAGATCTGTATTACCACCTTTGCTACCTCGGCAGTATCATGAGTCTCTTTTCAGCGACCTTTAACAACCTACGTTTTAATGACATCAAAACAATATGAATGCGTACGTCCTGTACGTCTATACGTCTGTTCATATGCATATCTGTTCGTCTTTAAATGTCAAAAGTGACATTGACATTTAAATTTCAGGATGCTTCTAACCAGTGACGGATTGCGGGGGGACTCATGGTACGGGCGAGGTAGCAGAGGCGGTTATACAGATCTCTGCAACCGACCCTACCTAGATAGGTAGGTAGGGTACAGATGTATTGCTACCTCGGCCGTAGATAGGTAATATCTGTTGCAGAGATCTGTATTACTACCTCTGCTACCTCGGCAGTACCATGAGTCTCTTTTCAGCGACCTTTAACAACCTACGTTTTAACGATATCAAAACAATATGAGTACGTACGTCCTATACATCTATACGTCTGTGCATATGCATATCTGTTCGTCTTTAAATGTCAAAAGTGACATTGACATTTAAATGTCAGGTTTCAAAGTATTGGTTAACCGAATCTCTGCCGTGAATGGCGGATGAGACAATGGTTATAACGCTCGTTGGTTCGACTCAACGGCTACAAGAGTCGTTCACATGAAGGGGGTGGCTTGGGTAGGGAGGAGGATTTACTCTCCATTCCCGCTCAAGACCCGTCTTGTTTTGTAGTTCCTTTGGGCAGGAATTACAATACAACCACAGCAGCGCCAGCAATGGCAACATCGTTCCTCGTTCATTGTTGAAACTGGATGAACGTTTGTACCAAACTGTTTTCGTATGTATAGGATCAAATATTCGATTCACCGAGTAACAGGAATATTCGTTGCACCAACTGTTAAACTTACTTGCATCAAGCATTCAATCCAACGTTGGAGCGTTCATAGCACCGGCTTTATACTTCATATGTATGGGATGAAATATTCGATTCACCGAGTAGTAGGAATATTCAACTGTCAAACTTACTTGTCTCAAGCGTTCGATCCAACGTTGGAGCGTTCATCGCACCGGCTTTATACTGAAATGCCCTTTTCAATGGGGACCGGCGCCCCAGAAAAGTTTGCTAACCCACGCCACGCCACTGGCCCGGGTATTCGTTATAACGAGCGAACAACAAAAATCGACGACGAAGTTAGCGCTGGAAATCTAAAGTCATGTCTGTACCAGTGAATCATCGTAGAGGAGGCTAAGACAGAGATGCTGCCTGTGCTGCACTACTTACTCTTATTGGGGAAGCAAATATTCCGCTGCTGTTTTAGCCAAATTTTCTTCCGTAGCCCCCTCGTCGAACATCCACGACCCGCCGCGGGTGTTAACTAAAATCACACGCGCACGCGTACTGGTTGTCATGTTGACGTGTCAGATGTTAATAATATCTGACACGTCACCGTTTAACCGCAACCAGAATTGCACGCGTGCAATCTTATTGCAGACATAACTCGAAATTGCCAACTTCGTCGTCGATTTTAGTTGTACGCTTTATACATTGCAATTAACGTGAATTACGATTTGTATAGCAACCAAAGATTACTGTTAATCTTCTTGATTGCACAAACACCGAATGCGAAACACGTCAAGAGGGGTCAGCGCGGATTGTAACATATGCTGACCACAATCACACTGATTAGTTGACGCCAATGAGCAATTATACAGCCGCGAGATAATTTACTTTTGATGTCTGAATGGAAGTTTTTAAAATAATTAATTGTTTCAACTTTTATTGAAACGGTTTCCAGATAATTAAATACATAAAACCAGTGGCGGCTCGTGAATGTTCGTACACAAGAAAACAGTTATATGTAAAAATGCTCGTTATGATTAAAAATTGTAAATATTTTTTTACGAATTTTGTTCGGCGCCTTAAAAGTCCATGAGTAGGTGATTTAATTCTTAAAAATGGTACGTCTTCAAAGGTGAAAATTTTCGCAAGGTGCACCTCTTTACTTTTCTAGATAATGTTGACATTTTGGCGGATATTGCCTTCCGCCAGTTTACGTTAAAGAGATGATGGACTAGAAATAGTGAGGTTTATGACATTCCTACCATAAGTTTATCAACTTCGAAATAGCAGGGTGCCTGATAGCTGTCGATGCGCTTTGAACCCAAAATTCGAAATAGTGAAAAATAACTTAACTCTTCAGAATTGCGAGGTCACAAGAAAACAATAACAAAAACATATTTTCAGCTGTCACACAACGAGTGGTATGATTATTACCGATGATATTTTGGAGTTGAAACCGAGTGCATAGCACGAGTTGAATGTGCTGCTTCGGCTTCACCGCTATTTTTGTTTTTTTTTATCATCGGGGTGGTACACATGCTGCTATGCATTTCCTTACACCTGATTGGCTAAAAATACATTCTACTAGGCTATGAATTGTATTCTCGTTTTTATAGACAACATATTTGTTATTATCTTTAGATTCTCATTTTTTTTTTGTCCTAGACATATCTGCGTCGGTCACAAACGCAATAAAACCCACCGTTCGTATCTCCCGAGTTTTTGAAAACAAACGGATTTTATTGCCCATTTAATGGCATCAATTAGCGTCAAATAAAACGGACCATTTGCACAGATTTTATGGCCGCAATTAGCAACCTTTAACTTTTCGAAGAACTTGCGCAAACTTGACCTCATCGGAGGCTTTCTAAATGCATGCGATTGGTTTCCTTTCGGTCGGATGCAGTCCGTTCAACCTTTCGAAGTTTCCATTGCATCACAACGCAAGCAACGCCGACGATGATTAATTTCTTCCTTATCAGTTTTGTTTTTAATCGGCGCGAAATGTTTAAACTTCAAAAATAGAAGCCTGCGTCAAGGCGGCGAGGTTAAAAACATGACCTGAGCTTTTGTTTATGATTTTTAAATGGTAATCTGTCAAAGGGAGATAGGTAGATAGATAGATAGATAGTTTATTTATGTTAATAACGAACGTTGTACATAATTATTGATAAGAATCGAATCTAACGGTTTTCTGTTGCTTCGACAAATGGATTTATTTATAGAAACTCCGAGCTGTGTTTTTAAGATTGGAGGGTAGGATAGGGACCACCCACCACCCTTCACTTCCACGTTAATTCAACCGATAAACCCTCTTTCTTGGTGGTTTTGAAACTTCTACATCTACAGTTGTTGACTTGAAGTTTCTTTAATCAAAATGTGTTTTCTGGGTTAGGTTTAGGTGGAAACGAAGGCTGGTGGGTGGTCCCTATCCCACCCTCCAATCTTTAGAACACAAACAAGGATTGTGCAAGTGTAAATTAAAATCGAATCTGACGGTTTTTTGTTGCCTCGACACCATAAATCCTACGATTCAAATTTGCACCTGTAAAATCCTAAGTTTCATATTCCGCGACCATTCATGAATCTGTTTCACTCTAACCATTCCGCACAACGTCCATAAATCAATTACCATACGACATCAGAGTATTCCCTCAAGGTTCAAGTGTCGCATAAATCTTCTGCGTGTATTTTGCATATTCTAATTGGTCGTGTCTACCTTTAATTGAAGCTTATTACTACGCAGCAGCACTTCAATGTCGGCAAACGGGAACACGTAATGGTTTCTCCGAATCGTGTTCTTTTGTTTGTGATGTTAATTATCGTACGTTTAAGATGATTACGGACCAAAATAAAAAAAAATTAACAGTAAATAAAGCCTCGCGACTTGATTGTAATTTAAAAAATCTTTCGCGCGTTCGTGAAAATCTTAGATCAAAGAAATGCTGCAATCGAAAATTTCACTCCCATAATTTCACCCGAGAATGTTGCGCAATAACTTATTGTTACCTGTCTTACCGACACCAAGTTCTTCTCTCAATTTCTGACAACATACGGTGAGATCAGAAAGTCGAAAATAGTTGGCAGCAGATTTTCTGAAAATCCCTATAATAATTTAAGTAATCTGATATTGACTGCCTGAATTATTTGCATTTTATTTATTTTGACGTCTTGTCATTTTTAAAACAAATAGCCTCGAAAAACCACAAGACGTTAAAATTGACAAAATTCTTAAGTACTGCACTGATCCACGCAGCCAATATAATATTACGTGAATTATTATCCCTATTTTCATATGCTGTAAATTATTTTCTACTTTCTAATCTCACTGTAGACATCTACATTACTTAGTTTTCACGTCATCAAACAGATGGAGTCACTCGTTTGGTCAAAAAAATCATGTTTCACTTTGCCTCGCCGTTTCACGCCGACACCGCCTTCCCTCACTCCACTGCGAAAATGATGACGGCCCTTGAAGGATTTTTGAGGATGATCCACGACCCCTAGCAAATCAATCGCGCCCTGATCAGGTAGGAGGCAAGAAGTTGTCCAACGCTTAAATCAAAACGAAGAATCGACATTCGTGTTTGATTCCAGAGCCTCCCAAGACTTTAATAATTGCTGGGCTGGACGTTTTTTATACATCCGATTTTATAATCAGGCAAAAGATCCGCGAAAAGTTGTTCAACGCATAAATCAAAACTAAGTAAAAATTGAAATTCGTGTTTGATTCTACAGCTGCCCAACTTTTGGGCACCCGTTATTTACGCATATAACCTTGGATTGGTGGACATGCGTTATTCCATGGAGTAAAAAATTATCACAATGTTACTTCTCGAAGATTAGCAGCAATTCAATCAGGAGGTAACTTCAGCTTTTCTTCCTCGGTCAGTTTCGTCAGGCCTTCGCTAAACTCCCACAATTTCAAGCGAAACTCTCGCAGGGCGGCCAACTGCGGCCCCCTGAAGTCCCGACAGTCGATGAAGAATTTGCCGTGCGTACGATTCACCGAGTTGGAGAGGGCGCAGTGCAGAATCGTCTGGGAACCTTCGGCCGGCGTCTGGAAACGACGAACAAGGGAATCTTTTGTGAATTGTCCAATGGAGAAACTCACCTTGCCGTAGATTTTGATCAGAAACGCGACCACCGCTTGGATGGCCTTGTTCGAAATATTCTGCGAGTTCCACTCCATCTCGTGTTCGGCGAATCGCGGGACGTACACTATGCCGGGATAGGCGGCGTTGCACGTGATTCCGGCGTCCTGTAACCTTTCGGAGAATCCCTTGGCGAACGCGGCCGAGCACAGTTTGCTGTTGCTATATTCAAAGTAGTTCCTCATCATCACGTTGTTGAAATTTGGGACGTGGTTCATGGCCTCCACGCTCCCGACGCGGCTGAAGAACGCCAGTATCGACGACACGAACACGATCCGGCTGTTCGGTGTTTTTTTGAGTAAATCTGAAACGGGGATTTTTATCGTTTAACTAGGTCTCACAACATAGTTTAGCTTGAAGTTTAGATAGATATAAGTCAAAATAAATTGTACGTGAGACCAAACAGATGAAGTTCTGCCAGCGTTAACCTTGATGGAAGATGACTAGCGCCAATTTGACGCAGTTATCAAAGCAGCATCTACGAACATGCCGTATCTAATAGAAGGAACCAAACTCATAGCACGTTGCAATTTTCGCGATATCAAGGAAGACCCGTTTAGTGACAGAATTGTAGTAGGCTTGCTATCATGAACTGTCAGAGCGGAAGATAGTGCGCGATCTAATCCCAGAGATGGCAGGCCAAAAAACAATCCATTGACTACGGGACGAATCCCCGTGCTTAAAAAAACGTTTAAGAATAATGGAAACGTAACGTACATTTTACAGATAGAGTTGTAAAAACGCCCACAATTGAAAAATTGCTTGAAATCTGTAGATTGAATATAGTTCATACATTGCACACATAGATGGCTCTACTATATATAATTTACAGCATATTTTTAGTTGTCACTTCAGGTGTACGACATTTTACCAATTCATTGTTATTGTCTTTCACTGACAGATTTTGGCCATTCACAAATTTGTTAGCAAACATAGAAACCCGAGAGAAGGCAAGATCCTCATCTCTAAAATGACATACCTACTAATAAATGAGTGAGCAGAAAATGTCCCATGCTGTTGACCTGTAAGACCTTCAGAATTCCATCGTCCGTATAGACCCCGGTCGTCCCGCCGAAATTGGCGTTATTGATCAAGATGTCCAGATGCGTCTCCGAAGATTTGATCGCCGTGACGAAGTTCCGGACGGAACTGAGCGAGGACAGATCGAGGTGTCTGTAGAAGACGTTCTTGCAGTTCCTTCGGATCGCCTTGGTCTTGTAGATCGGATTGTTGTCCGCGATGTCGGCCATGATGACCTTGCAGCCGCGCATCGAAAGGTTCTGCACCACCTCGGAGCCGATACCTTGGAAAAATTCGTGATTTTTGGGCGTAACCAAAACCCTATTGGATTACCTTTCGATGAATTGGTGACGATCGCCGTTTTTCCCTCGAGGCACTTTCTGCTGCTGCACCTTCCCGCGGACAGTTTGGTGAAGGCTTTTAGTAGTCCTAGTGCTAGAAGATATTCCATTAAAATTTTGAAAATGAAGATGCATTACTGAAATAATTTTGACGTTTGAAATCGCTGTCATGTTCTGCTTTAATCTTTAGATGATACGGTTTTTAAAGGGGAGCGTTTATTTGCATAACATATAATTTTGAAAAATGAGGAAATCTGTTTGGGCGTACATTGTTTTTCTCTCTTTCTTCTGATGAAAAAGAAGGTGTACTTCAATGGTCTACGATAATTATTAAAAAAGTTGATTTTTTCGGTTTTTTCCATTTTCGAGTTTTCTTTGCTGACGCGTCACGGCCTTCAAATTGACGTTTGTTCTTGCGAAAGTACATTTTCTGAAGCGTCTTGAAGGGATCTTTCCAGTGATGTGTAGAAACCCGGAATCGAACCAGTGGTTTCTTCAGGAAATTATTTCAAAGCCAATTTTTGAGCAAAAGTAAGAAGGGGGGACCCTTGGGTGGTTTTTCAGGTTTTCGTCAAAAATTTAAAATCGCCAATTTTAACTGAATCCGACTAATTGACGTACGAGGAGCTCAGATTTGCAATACGCGTTCAATTTGGAGTTTTCGTTTAGCCGCTACGGCCGATCAAAGTCTGAAAAATCAATTAATTTATTTAATTTTCTAAAATGTTCATGGTGACTGACTAATTTTTTTGCTATTGAAGATAGCTGAAATTTTTTAAGGGTAATCAATTTCTCTCGTCTTTCTGATGAAAAAAAAGGTATACTTCAATAGTCTACGATGTTTATTAAAAAAGTTGATTTTTTCGGTTTTTTCCATTTTCGAGTTTTCTTTGCTGACGCGTCACGGCCTTCAAATTGACATTTGTTCTTGCGAAAGTACATTTTCTGACGCGTCTTGAAGGGATCTTTGCAGTGATGTGTAGAAACCCGGAATCGAACCAATGGTTTCTTCGGAAAATTATTTCAAAGCCAATTTTTGAGAAAAAGTAAGAAGGGGGTACCCTTGGGTGGATTTTCAGATTTTCGTCAAAAATTAAAAATCTCTAATTTTAACTGAATCCTACTAATTGACATACGAGGAGCTCAGATTTGCAAACCGCGTTCAATTTGGAGTTTTCGTTTAGCCGCTACGGCCGATCAAAGTCTGAAAAATCAATTTATTTATTTAATTTTCTAAAATGTTCATGGTGACTGACTAATTTTTTTGCTATTGAAGATAGCTGAAATTTTTTAAGGGTAATCAATTTCTCTCGTCTTTCTGATGAAAAAAAAGGTATACTTCAATAGTCTACGATGTTTATTAAAAAAGTTGATTTTTTCGATTTTTTTCCATTTTCGAGTTTTCTTTGCTGACGCGTCACGGCCTTCAAATTGACGTTTGTTCTTGCGAAAGTACATTTTCTGAAGCGTCTTGAAGGGATCTTTCCAGTGATGTGTAGAAACCTTGAATCGAACCAGTGGTTTCTTCGGAAAATTATTTCAAAGCCAATTTTTGAGCAAAAGTAAGAAGGGGGGGACCCTTGGGTGAATTTTCAGGTTTTCGTCAAAAATTTAAAATCACCAATTTTAACTGAATCCGACTAATTGACGTACGAGGAGCTCAGATTTGCAATCCGCGTTCAATTTGGAGTTTTCGTTTAGCCGCTACGGCCCTTCAAAGTCTGAAAAATCGTTTTTTTTTGTTCATGGTGTCATTTTTTAATTTTTTTTTTATAATCAGCCTGAAATGAGCATAAATTTATTTCATTCTACAGCATGTTACATAACTTATTTTGCTTCATAAAAAAATAATTGTCTGTATTTGAGAGCGCCGATACCTTGAATATTTTCTTCTTAAACAATACGAGTAGTACGCATTGATGCAACTTCCACAACGTATTCAGCGGCGTAGTAAAAAAAAAACATATATCCTGTCTCAATCGCGATTGTTTTGCAATCTAAAACTGTGACGAGAAACCGCAATTCATTCACAAACACACAAACAAAACGATGAGTGTACGGTTTAACCCAAAGTCCGATTTGATACATTGAACGCACGTGGATAATTTTGTTTTTGAGATTGCGCGTGTAATCATTTAGAAATGAACAAAAAATTAAGAAATGTAAAAAAAAAAATTTTTGGAAAATTTTACACGATCACAATACTTTCTGGTACTTCGTAACGGAAAAAGTAAAAATAATTAAACGGTTACAAATACAAAGGTAAGAAAATGGCGAGGGTTCAGTGTACAGTGAGGAATAACTTACTGCCCTTCAATGATTATTTTTTTAAAAATCCAAAAATGTTGATTTTTCCGATTTGGCGCTTTAAATGAAAATTTTCAAATATTTCGCAAATATTTTCAAAAACTAGTGCGATTAAAAAAAAAACCTTTATTTGGCATTTCATTTTTCTCCTAAACAATGGCTTAATTTCGGGTCATCATTTTTCCAACAAGAAAAATCTGAACACATTATTTTTGATTAATTCCGAATTTAAATTATCGTTCTCAATGGTGCGACCGTTTGTTTTCATTGCGATAAGCCGTCGCTAATTAGAGCCAATTAAATTTTAATGTGCTGTGAACGTTTTTGGCAATTAAAATTTATCTCTGGGCGGTTTCTTCCATCAGTTCAAAGTTAATTGCTGGATTTGAAAATGCGATTGTTTGGCCTTTAACATTGACCCCTTAAAAAGTCCGACGAGTATAAATTGTTATTTAATATTCAAATTTCAGCTTTGGGCTCGTGGTGACCTTAACAATTTAGAAAAAAAAAATATCTTCGGTTTTTGGTAATAATAATAATAATTACGATTTATTTTCTAACATACACACAATTACAGGGTAGTAAAACCTTGATGAATGAAAGATACAATTTGGAATTTGTGGCAATTGTTTTTTTTTTAATTTTTTTAATCAACTGCAAAAATCGCAATTTCAAAAATTTCCTCTTCTCGATTGAAGTGTGATTATTTAAAAATCTGTTGATGTAATGTTGCCTGATTTTTATAAATTATTGAAGAAGGATAGTTGTTGAATGTATTTGGACAGTTTGGAATTGGTGGCATTTGTTTTTTTATTTTTTTAATCAACTGCAAAAATCGCAATTTAAAAAAATTTCTCTCCTAGATTTGAGTGTGATTATTTAAAAATCTATTGATGGTATGTTGCCTGATTTTTATAAATTATTGAAGACGGATAGTTGTTGAATGTATTTGGACAGTTTGGAATTAGTGGCATTTGTTTTTTTTATTTTTTTAATCAACTGCAAAAATCGCAATTTTAAAAATTTCCTCTTCTCGATTTGAGTGTGATTATTAAAAAATCTATTGATGGAATGTTGCCTGATTTTTATAAATTATTGAAGAAAGATAGTTGTTGAATGTATTTGGGCAGTTTGGAATTAGTGGCATTTGTTTTTTTAATTTTTTTAATCAACTGCAAAAATCGCAATTTTAAAAATTTCCTCTTCTCGATTTGAGTGTGATTATTAAAAAATCTATTGATGGAATGTTGCCTGATTTTTATAAATTATTGAAGAAGGATAGTTTTTGAATGTATTTGGGCAGTTTGGAATTAGTGGCATTTGTTTTTTTAATTTTTTTAATCAACTGCAAAAATCGCAATTTTAAAAATTTCCTCTTCTCGATTTGAGTGTGATTATTTAAAAATCTATTGATGGAATGTTGCCGGATTTTTATAAATTATTGAAGAAGGATAGTTGTTGAATGCATTTGGACAGTTTGGAATTAGTGGCATTTGTTTTTTTATTTTTTTAATCAACTGCAAAAATCGCAATTTTAAAAATTTTCTCTTCTCGATTTGAGTGTGATTATTTAAAAATCTATTGATGGAATGTTGCCTGATTTTTATAAATTATTGAAGAAGGATAGTTCTTGAATGTATTTGGGCAGTTTGGAATTAGTGGGATTTGTTTTTTTATTTTTTTAATCAACTGCAAAAATCGCAATTTTAAAAATTTCCTCTTCTCGATTTGAGTGTGATTATTTAAAAATCTATTGACGGAATGTTGCCGGATTTTTATAAATTATTGAAGAAGGATAGTTGTTGAATGTATTTGGACAGTTTGGAATTAGTGGCATTTGTTTTTTTTTTAATTTTTTAATCAACTGCAAAAATCGCAATTTTAAAAATTTCCTCTTTTCGATTTGAGTGTGATTATTTAAAAATCTATTGATGGAATGTTGCCGGATTTTTATAAATCATTGAAGAAGGATAGTTGTTGAATGTATTTGAGCAGTTTGGAATTAGTGGCATTTGTTTTTTTTATTTTTTTAATCAACTGCAAAAATCGCAATTTTGAAAAATTTCTCTTCTCGATTTGAGTGTGATTATTTAAAAATCTATTGATGGAATGTTGCCTGATTTTTATAATTATTGAAGACGGATAGTTGTTGAATGTATTTGGACAGTTTGGAATTAGTGGCATTTGTTTTTTTATTTTTTTAATCAACTGCAAAAATCGCAATTTTGAAAAATTTCTCTTCTCGATTTGAGTGTGATTATTAAAAAATCTATTGATGGAATGTTGCCTGATTTTTATCAATTATTGAAGAAGGATAGTTGTTGAATGTATTTGGATAGCAATTGTTTTTTTTTTATTTTTAAACATTGCAAAAATCGCAATTTTAAAAATTGCCTCCGTTTTCAAATCCACACATTAACAAATTTTTAAACCGAAATTTTTGTAAATAAAAACTATTGCAAATGGTTATTTTTGTAACATGTTAAGAATTTGTGTCTTTAGGTTTTAATTTTTATTACTAACAAAGTTAGCAACATTTCACTTCAAACAGATAAAATGCAGAACCAATTGAGAGATATCAGTTAACGTTGACAAGTAGTTAACCAATACATATATCTACGCAATGAAGCAATTTGAAGGAAAAATCATAATTAGTAAAGAAACTATGAACAAATTACGTGACAAATATGATTAATTTGTTAACTAATTTATTCACAGTTTCTTTATTAATTATGATTTTGCTTTCAAGTTACTTCA